>JAJJHQ010004697.1:3289080-4677370 GCA_021223825.1 Drosophila ironensis | reverse complement strand
AAAAACGGGATGGGAGACGGGCTGGGCAGACTGAGTTTTAGGAGACACGACACCATATGGCCCCTCGAATGTCAAAGAAGAATACCAAGGGCTTTGTACGAGTATATCAGCGAGAAAATAAAAAAAGGTTGACAATCATCCAATGACGTTTGAGAGAGACGGTCAAATGTTATTGAATATGGAATAGTTTTGACTAAAAAAGAATAAAAATAAATAGATTTCAAGTGTTATCAATATGATGAGTGGGTGAAAAAAAATAGCAATTGCTCGCAACTCTCTTCATACCAACTCTACATTTGGCATTTTTTCCGACAAAAAATATAAAGGAATGCTGAAGTAGAGATTTATCTACAACGTCATACCATGTACCTATTCTTATTATCAATCAATTTTTTCTTTACAAAAATAAAATTATTCAACTGCAAATGACGTGTATTTACATCTATACACTCCTCATATAATTACATACCCATGTTAAACGTACCCAAATAAATTACATACCCAAATAAAACTATTTATTAAAATATTGTATCAATATACGAGTAGTATAGAAAGTTAAATTAAAAGAGAATTCTGACATTATTGAGCCAATAGTTTCATTATAAGTAGAATTGTACTATAAAATCGATATATAATTCAAATAATAATACATTAATATTTTATTTTATCAATGAAAGGTATAGTTATTATTAAAATATTAGTAAACATATTCATCTGAAAATCTCGTGTTTTAAGCAAATTAAAAAAGCTTAAAAGATTTCTATGAAGCCCTTAGGGAAAATTAAATTTTTATGCACCTATTCTGCTTTCACTTTCTAAAAATACTCACTTCTTGTCATTCGGTTCGATAGGTAAATACTTTATTTTCGCAAGCCTTTGACAACGGGCAGCCAATGAAAAATAAATACGAAATATTGTACGTGGGTTTGAAAGACTTCAAAACGAAACTTTATTTAGATAATCTGTCACAGAGAAAATGAAAACAAAATGAAAGTAAAATGTGTAAAGGTGATGGCAAAATGTCGGCATAAAAAGGTCCCCGACCTGCCAATATTTTCTCTAATACTCGTACTGTATGCGTCCCATGTGAAAACGAGTCCCGGTTAAAAAAGGGGTCTCACATGATTTGCAATTTAAATGGGTTAGTTGGGGATTTGCCTTAACCGGCGGTCATCCGTGGCACAATTGTGATTGCTTTTTCCATTCCTAAAATCGTCTGTTAACACACTTTTAACGCGGGTAAATCAGGATTCACAGATTCATAGAATTCTGCATCCTTGTTGATCTCTTACCTTTCAGCTGAGGGGGCCAAACATTACGCCCACTTGACACGGATGCGCCAATTACAGCTGCACTGGGTGTCGGATGGGGCAGTGGGGGCCAGTGCCGGAGTGCTGACCATGGCCAACTCTGCATTGCTGTTCGATAAACCAGAAATGGGGGAGGCAAGAGCATTAGGACATCCAAACACAACAGCACACAACAATACCGACTCGAATCACTTTCCATGCTGGCCCCAAGCAGAAATAATCGAAAATATTGCGCCATTTTATGCTTGTTTGTTCGTTTGCTCGCCTGAGGAAACCATAGCATATTATGCAGCCGCACATGCCCCTCAGCCATTGTTTGTCCATTGATGGAAATTCAAAAGCGTGGGCGACTGGGATTAAAGCTGAAAGGTTTGCCTTAACGCTGAGTCCTTGACGTATCCTTCCCTGATTGCGTCTCAGCGTTTGGCCCCATAATTACATATGCCCTTATGACACTGGCCCTCATTTAACCGACGGCTTGTCACAGACCCAAGGTCCTTTCTTTCGTATTTCCCCCCGAACACTCGCGCACCTCATCTAATTTTAGCCTGGACCTCATGTGGTGTCCTCTTTTAATGCATATATTAATACTACACAATTTTGCTACAACAATGGTGGCCCTGGTGCGCTAGCTAATGTGACCATCAAAGGCCAAAATTAATTGCTATTTTCTGGGGTGCAAGGGAAAATATTTGCAAAACGAAAAAAAGGAAAACAAGCACAACATTGCCTGTTTGCATGTTGATAAAAGTCAAACAGCTGCCAATATAATAATAGTGGCTAATTTACCACTCAAAGCGTATGTGTATATGAGGACACAAAGCATGAAAGTTAATATCCGCAAATTATACAGTGTGCACATCATAATTAAAGTATCTGCTCACATTAAATATAAATTTTAAGCATTAAAAAACAAATTTCAAACAATATTTTTAGTCCATAAACAATTCTTAAATTTGTTGAAATTTTGCGAGGTTTCCCGCCATTGCATTATTTCCCGATATAAATTTGTTATACTCATTTGAATGAAAGCAAGCATATATGTCGGTTTTTTTTCTCTGCAAGGTGGGCCAAATGGAGAATCCTTATACAGGCTTTTGTGTAAAGGCTTGCCTTCGGGCTAAATTTCCAACATCGCCGCAATTTCCTCGGCTTTGGCAAATATTTTTCTGCGAAGGCGCGTCAATTCCAGGAACTCATTAATCTAGCGTGAAATTTTGTCTTAAGCTTATTTGCCAAGGAAAATTAAGCATGTTCAGGCAGCAGAACGGCGCGACTTGACGCATGTAAAATATGGGACACATGTCGCTGTCTGAGACTCCGTCTGGGTCTGGGACTGATTTGGATTCTGTCTTCGAGTCTGGAAGGTTAAACACTTAGTGGCCACAAAGCGGCATCATTAACCGACAGTGGGGAAGGCCCTACCCCACCTACTCCTGCGTGCAACACGGGTTTTTTGCCGCTTTTTTAGCAATTTAATTTGCCTGGAGCTGTCGAGCGTCAGGCGTCGAGTGGGTAGCTGTAGTGGGCAGTTGAGAAAATTACAGCACTAAGCGGCTTGCGAAAGTAAATTTGCCGGGGGAACGGGCATGGGAACGGGAGACAGTCTGGTGACTGAGCTCAGCTGAGCTGCTTGTTTATTGTACCCGGGTAGTCAAGTATTTGCCCGGCACTCGAGGCAGTAAATAAACATATGTGGGAACTGCTTCGGCTTTGAGCAGTAGTGTAATCACACTTGCCGAGCTTTAACGCAAATTAAAGCATAATTCTAGGCGGCGGAACATGCGTGGTTGCGCTTAATTACATTTGCCCGCTCCGAGCGTGGAGAGGTTGACAAAACGAAATGCCCACAAGGACATCAAGTGCTTGAGTGGCCAACGAGCTGAAATGGCCTCAAACGCGACCATGGGGACGATGGCGCTGGCGGAGCGCCATCTTGGATAAAAATGAGTTAACAACATTATTCGCCCATTGGCCAAGAATTGTAGCAATGTAATGGCCAAAACGGCAGTGCGACACTGCGACATTGCGACAAGGCGTCCCAGCAACCAACATCAATTTTATTAAGGCAGCAACGTGATAGGATGGCCGCAGGTCCTTGATGACTTCTGCCGTTTTCTATGCGCCCGCCGCATCCTTGGGCCGGACCCATAAAATACGTTTTGACAAGAGTTTTATCTAGCACGTCGCCTGTTGGTTGGATGTGTCATAGCGATTTATAAGGATTTGTTGCCACCAGGAATATCTAGTGAGAGATGCAGTGAAAGAAATGCAAAAAAAAATGTGTTTCACTCTATTAAGACGTTGTAAGAATTAAAGAAATATGCTATCAACAATGACATTGAATTAAATCATCATTTGGTATCCGTTTTTGTTGTATTATTGAATTCTATTAGCCTTTCATGTGATACAAAAGTCAATGCACTTCCGCCACTTCAATTTAACCGTAATGCGGCGCAGGACAGGTTTCTTGACTTTTCGGCTTGACTGATTTTTGGCAGCTCATCAAGCGTTCACCGACACCAGGCCAGCGGCAATAGTTCAACTCTGGGCTACGGCAGGTTCAACAGTCGCGCCGAGTATCTGTTAATGGCGGTATTTTGCACAAAATAGACTGTTCAAATTCCCCAAAGTGTCACTTGACCAGCAAAATCAATAAGCGTCTTCTTCCAACTAATTGTTATAATTTGCCTGCGCCACTCCCCCAGCTCCCCCAGCTCGGGCCGAAAATTTCTGCCAGCTTGTCAATGGCTATAAACAGGGGCCATTCGCCAACTTATGCGAGACGACTACAGCAACAATGGAAGTGTTAATTTCACAAGTATTTTTGAGCACCCAAAGGAGGGCGGATGGATGGATGAGGAGTTGACTTAATGAGTGTTCGAGTTAATTGTTGGTTTATTTGTCACGCTTGAACTTTGAACCCTTCACAACAAATGGGGGAGTGAGTCTGCACCAAAAACTTTTTACCCTCCCAACCCCTTTGACGGTGATAGCATTTTGTTGCCAAATATTAAAAGGCAAATCAATAAAATTCTGCCAAAGTTCGCCCCCAGCGCTGTTTGCAACAAAGAGCGCATACACACAGCCGCATCTACATACGATATATTTTTGGATATATGTACTTATATATCCTCCGAATGCCAAAGGGAAAGCAGGGAGATGAAAATAATAGAAAAGCCAAAACTGTTTGCCAAGCCGCTCGCTTGCTTTCTTTGCTGGGAAAACACTCCCGACTGGCCCGCTTTCGTTTTTATTACGGAGAATCCCTATGCATTTCATGAACCATAAAAAGCAAATAAAAAGCGAATACAAACTTCCTTTTAAAGTTGAGAAAACCTTTTTACTGTCCATAAGCAATCAATCTTCGGCGAGGTCCCCTCTTTCGGGAGTTAACTGCTATAAATAACCGCAAGACTAAAAACGCCCAAGTCTGGTCAAATCCAAACCACGCCCCGGTCGTGTCCGCACATAATTTGTGAAATAAAATACTTGCTACTGAGGCGAAAACCCCAAATTGAATCCAAATTAAATTGCAATAAATCAACATGGCGTTAATAGCGCTCCTCCAACTGATAACCATTAAGTGGGCGTCGTCAAGGGAGATCGCCAGCCCCAAAACATAAATAAGGGAAAGGAAATCCATCCGCATGTGGCCTGCGGTTGCGATGGCACTCACATTTGATACCCCACATGCTGTGTTTGCTTCCTTTTTAACGTCTAATTGATTTGTTTTCCCACTATGCTGCGGAGGAAATTTCGGAACTTCATCGGATTCATCTGACTGGCACAACCTCCGGCATTGATTTCAAGCTGCTGTTTGTTTTCGTCAACCTTACTAGCCAGCACACTTTGGAAAAATCGAAGCTATTCCCGAACAATCTTTAGTTGATGTATTTATAAATGTAAAATTTTTTCCCAAATGAAACAGACATAGGGAAATATGCAATCACATTATGAATATAACAGATTGATTGGAGGAATCCAATTTGTAGGGCTGCTGCCGGCTTTCTCTCGATGTAGCTATTTTTGCAATCAGCGAGGCGCAAACAAAGACCCTGGGCCAATCGTCGGCATTGCCAGCTGCTGACAAATGTATGTTTTATTATTGATATTTTCGCCGCTTAGCCAGGGGAATAATATTTCTAGAAAACAAAAATCCCCAAAAAATATAGCGAGCACAATAAATGTGGCCCACAGACACAGCACAGGTCGGAAAATCAATGTGTTTTGCCGTGGAACATCCACACACCCGCATCCATCAGCAGATAAGTGCACATGTATCCTTGTGGCATATTTCCCAGCGCCACCCAGGCATTGTAATCACGTTGCGGAAGTTGTCTTAATGACAGACATCAAGCGACATTTTGTGCAACAATAAGCTGTGGCGATAAGAGCCACAACAATGAAGGCGGGGCAGATATCGCATCCCCTGCCGCTGTCCCTGCTCCTGCCCCTTTTCCACTGTGCACTCAACCCAAATCGTCAGCTGCTAAAACGGAGCTGAGTAAAAAATTTAATTTCATTTTCATAAGCACAAAATGCCACTCACTTCAGCTGACAGCCCGCAGAGTCGCACAGAGAGCGGACATGGTACACCGAAAACCGGCAACATTCAGCATCTATCTCAAAGTGTTAGGGGAGGACGCGGGGTAGGTAGTTGGGTAGTGGCACCCGCAACTACATTTGCGCATCATTACAATTTGCATGCATAAGCAGCCAGTGCGGGCGGGCTGGCTGGCTGGTGCACACAATAAATTTTACATAGCCCAAGTCAATTACAGTTTTACTGCTCCCGTTCCCACGCTGCGTATGAGCAATGCACAGAGATGGCCTCGCTCCAACCCCGGAAAAACAAAAATGGCAAAGAAATGGAATAGGAATTCACACGACTGCACTCGAATACAACAAAAATTTAGCACAAGCCGGAACGCAGCTCATCCGTTTTCGGTGGCACTTAAAAAATCGTAAAAAGCAGCGAGTGGGGGAAAAAAGACGTTTGTGTAAATTATGCAAATCGGAAAGGCGCTGAAATCCGAGCCTAAGGGACCCCGATGACCCCCAGGACGGATAATTGCAGCTGAATGTATGGAGTTTTACGACCCCGCTCCAACAATGCTAAGCTGCATGCAAAGTGCTGGCAAGACGAGGAGTAAGGCGTCGCGTGGAGGGATTGTGTGTAAATCCCCCAAAGCACGGAACATTCATCTTCAGCTGCTGCAGCTGGTTTTGTGCGAAGTGCGCGAAATGCGCTTAATGAGAAAATGCAAAGGGCGACAAACCAACAGCGAAATTATGCTCAGTAAATACTTGAAGTGCAGCAGCAGCACAAAAAGTGTCACCAGACGGCAAAGCGAAGCAGCTATGGTACATATATAGAAAGCACAGTGGATGGAGAAAGTCTGGGCGAGATCTGAGTGCCTCAGTGAGCTATTTACATGCCGTACAAGGAAGTAGGTCAGCTCGCCAAGTTGCACCAAAGTATGCAATGAATTGTGGGGCGTTATAAGGGAAATTAAATTAAGTGACTTAAATGACTGTCTTAGCCGGTTTTTAATAATTAAAATAGCATGTTTTTCTTGTGAGCTTGCAAACTTGAAAACAAAAAACCTATTAATCAAAATTCGATGTGTAAAAAAGTTTTTTTTTCAGCCAAAATAGACAAAAATATTTTCTGTATTAAATTTGGAATATCTTAAGTCCGTGTAGTATTCCAAAATATTTTCGTAATGTAGAAATATCTGATAGCCACCTCTTGAGTCTTTTTTCTCTTGAGTCTTTTCCAATGTTTTGCATAGCAAGTTTGGATGTTGGATTGCGCTTTAAGACTTTCTTTTTGAATAAAACATGAATACTTACTATAAATATGGCACACAAACCAGCTTGATCTTTAGTTGCCAAACTTTAATACCTTTGAAGTTTCTACGTGGACTCTGGATCGATAGCCTTCACTCAGCTATTGATTCGAATCAAAAGTCTTATAAATCTACCTTGATTACGCTGCTCAAAGCGCAGAGAAGCTTCCTGTGCGCTGCTGCCATAAACAAAACACAAGCACTCCCCTCGTAAAATCAAGTTTCCGTTGAAATTCACTTAAAAAATTCCACGAATTTCTGCAGCTTTTTGTTTAAAATACATATCAGCGAACCAAATCGGAAGGGGTGGGTGCATTCCTTGTGTAGAATGTGTTTCAGACAGCACGCAGACACACCTAGAACACAATTTCTTTCACCATCGGAGGGGGACCGAGTGCCACATCAAAGTAACAGGAAGTACATGCCAAAAAAGCTGCATGGTGGAAAGACACGGTGTGGCAGGGGCGGGTAGACGGGTAGAGGTGGTTACGATGCATCGACAACGTCATTTACGCAATTTCGATAAAATTGGCACAAACATCCTCTGCCCCGTCCACATTTTCGATTGGCCTTGTCATTGTCAGAGCCGTGAGTGGCCCAACAGCTATATATACACGTTTTATGTTGCCCCCCATAAATAATTTGCTTAAACTTTAAAGCGTATAGTACAACAAACAACTTGTGCCTTATTGATATTCTAAGTGGACACTAACCATTATAGATATAGAATTATAGGGTTATTTATCAAATAAGGTAAGCCTGAAATGTGAAAAGTTTTAAATAATAAATGCACTACGGATTTATGAACCCATGAGTTATTCCCTCTTTCAGAAATTGTAAATATTTGCAATATATTTTTGTCATTCCTGTAGAGCCCAGGTTCACTCAGGCCCTGGTATATTTCTAACTTATTATTTGCCACATAATTCGCTTTTATGGCATTTACAGTTTGCAGTAAAAAAGATGCCAAGTAAACTTAAAAGCAGAACTCTGCCAATGCGTGTAAACGCCGCGTCCGCCTTTCCGTTTTCTACGTGCCCAATGTCAAATGTGGCATCCATTGCGAGGGTGTGTGTGCATAAATGATTAAGTGCGTGCCTGCATTTGGCTTGCACATCACGTAGCCGCCATGCATTTCTTCCTTTGACACAAAGCACTTTATAATGCCATCCCACACATCAAGCACACCCACTCCCCGACGCTAGGGCACAAAAAGTTGGACATTTACTGTTGCATTTAATGGCAAAGCTCTTATTAATCAAAGGTTTGCATTCTAATGCACATTTAGGTACGGTTTCTAGTAAGGTTTCAATTTTACTCTCACTGTTTGTTTGTGAACGTTCCCCAAAAATTACAATCGCATTGCACACCGATTTATTTATCACATTACTTTTAAAATTGATTTAGACAGTGAAATTGCCTTTTTTGGGAGTTCAGAAGTTATAGTTATTGAGCAGTTTAACAGCGTTAAAAGAGTCAAATCAAATGACAAATAAATTTAATTAAATATTTGTTTGGTGGCTACAAATAAGTACCTACCACCCTCCGCAATCAACCAGTTTTAATTACTAATGCGGTTAATTTACTATAATTGAAACTCTAAATGAGAGATTACTTCACTAGGAATTACTCAAATTGCATCGGTTAACCAAACGAGCTACTGACACACGCCATCATAAGGGCTTGGTCCGTTTTAATACCCTTAATCCGTACCAAAGTTGCCCGCTCAACTTTCAACTTTACTCGTATATACGAAAGTCATGCTCCAGCAATCCCTCAACGACAACAACCGCAGTAATTTGCATAACAGAACATGGCAACACTTTTCATTTACACACAAAATTACTTGACTTGGCACCTCAGCCAGGGTGCTGGGCGGCAAGGAATGGGGTGAAGGAGGTGGCATTCGCAGAGGAATAAAGTCTTACTTTAAATGGAATCAAAGTCAGCCGCCAAGTGGCGCTCAAGCATAAAGATAAACACGTGCACAGTGTGCGAGGCAGTGAGAGAAAAGGAGGAAACTTATCAAAAATGAAAAACTGTAAAATGCAGAAGCAACAAAATCAGAAATAACAACTATGGCGTCTGGTTTTTAGTGGCTCCGTAGTCCGGGCTTCAGTCTCCGGAGTTCAGACCTCTTGACTGCCTGCCAGGCATCCATGTAGACAGACAGACCGTCTACCAACGACTTTGCCAACTTGTCCAAGAGCTGTTTCCTCATGGAGCTGCAGCATTTCCGGGTGTCAGCCACTAAGCCCTCTCTTGCCTGGTTCGACCTCCTTTGACAAGTGCCAGTTGTGGAATTTTAAATTAAGAAAAAGTTTATTTAGCTTTCGATAGGTTTTGTTGCTTCTTTGGCTGCCCGGCCCAAGGACATGTCTTGTCGTTAATCGCAAGGTGCTATTGCCGCTGTCTTTGGTTAGCTGGACGTTAATTAAATTTGTAGGATTTCAGAGGGTAGAAGGGGTAGAAGTGGTATTTACGGTTGCTGCCGACGCTGAGTTACAAGTAGATACATCTACACAGCATTCTTATAGTTTGCTTCAGTCCTGCAGAAATGTTGATCCGAACTTTATGCAACTTGAAAGTTTTGATTTTGTTTGGCCTCTTTTTGTAGAAAAAGTTCATCCAAAGTTTGACAAAAGCTTCTAATGATGTCTATGGACATTATGTGATTTCCTCTTTATGTTAGGGTATGTAACACCCACTTAAGAAATCCCTCACAAATTGGATAGTATTCTTTTATTCTTTCTTACATGTTCTAGCGATCATTTAATTACTCCATTCGTTAAGCTTCAAGGGGTTATAATGCTGACAGGGTGAACCCGATGTCCTAGGTATATCCAGTCGTCTTAATAACCAGACGGACGAGTAAAGTCTTCATTTACTTGTGTAAAGCAAAGACTCAATATTGCCCTCATTCTTTATAAGCCTGACAGCCGAAGAGCCATCTATGACAATTCCAAAATCAAGTTGTCTGCGAGCGAATATCAAACCGCTTACTTGTGCTGACAGACAGGCGGTGTCTAGTTAAAATCTGGCTTCAACTTTGACGCCCAGTTGCCTGTCAACTTATCTGCTGACCACACAAATAAAACGATTTGGTATGGCTACTTAATGCCTTGTCCCTCAGTTCATTTGGCACAGATACACACACAGATCGATGCGGGACGATAGGCAGACAGGACGAGTGACTGGGACAGGACATGTGCCTGATGCTTATGTGTTAATTATCGCCGGGGCAACCGAATGGGAACCCAACTCAGGCGGCAAATGGCTGGGAAAAATATTCAAATTTATGCCTGACTTGACTTTAGGTACATATCACAAATGCCTATGTTGTTTATGCAAATTGCTAGGCACACACAGGCGGCCGCATGCATACATGGGCCATAACTTCCGCCAACCGCAGCAGATTCTCCACATCCTTGAATTCGGCTCGGGGGCAGGGTGTAATTTGTTTTGCATAGTTCTAGGCGCGTGCTGATATTTATTGTTTGCCCTGTCTGCTTCTTGATAATATACCCAAACAACCTTGCCTTTGTTTTTCCATTGTCTGGTCAACGAATAAGGGCTGTATTTTGAAAGGAAAATTGGAAAATGAATCGCATTGAAAATGCGCTAAGCAATTGTCGCAAACAAATATTTGCATTTGCCGAAATTTTTAATTCAATGGGTACGAGTACAATAAATTCTTTGTTTTTGTATTATAAATATACATACTTAAAGATTTCATTGCAACAACGGTGTTCACCCAAGTTTTTCAATCAAGCTCGTGTAATAATCTCTCGATTAAGGTCGAGTTTATTTCTTCAAATACAGGCAACAAATGTGAACATGCAAAATATTTCTGATGCTGAGGTTATCTAGCATCTGCCCATTGCAACTCAAATATATGTTTGCTGTTTTAATTTATACATGAGCCACATTTGCATTGCGACAACATTCCTCTGAGCTATCTGGACTATTCTTTTATGGCCATCTTTGGGCCAACTAACTGAATTTATGTTCGACTCATTTGATTAATGTGTTTTGTTGACCCCTAAATTTACGAGTCACTAGCGTAACAATTTGAGGTTTGGCTCCGGGTTCTTTTCCCTTTTTTGGCTGGAAATTTATCGAGCCGTTTAGTAGGTCACTCGGTAGTGGTTTGCCAGGCAGATTAGTTGGGAGTCATTCCCCTAATCTCACATCATAGTTGTCCAAAATGGAGTTGTGTATCTGCGAGTCCTACACAAGCTGTGGGACCAGTTAAGTAACCATTATGTCAGCCAGTCGGTCTTTATTACCGCTTTCATAACCGGCATCACAGCTGACCACAATTATGTTGGCAAATCTTTGGTAATTTTTCATGTTCCCAGGCCCGCACACACGCCACCTCCGCCCACCAACACTCGAGTGTCCCAAAATTCTACTCAACAGTTTGTCAACAGCATGTACGCACGGCCATCGCACTGGCCGTAGTGACGGGCTTTTATTAATTTCAATTTGTGTCAACATCAACGCCAAATATGCCCGGCCAAGAGGGGTCGTCGCCGGGTGGAATGATTTAAGCCAGCTGATGACAAAATGTTTCGCCATTAGAGGAATTAAAGCGCAGTTGCTTTATGTGTGCGCACACTGAAAAAAGGGAACGCATTTGATAAAATACTTCGATAAATCCCGAGCTCATTAAATTTGCCAATTAAAAATAAGTCTTATTTTTAAAAGAAACCTTTTAAAATTTGTGACAATTTATGTAAGTATGCGCTGCCAGGATTCACTGTAGCAGCTTTTGCCACAGAACAGTTCATAAAACCAAATATTGCCACACGGACCCACTATAAAAACCATGATTGATGTGCTCGGCTTGACCCAAATACATGTTTTTATGCCAAAATAATACCCTCTTATCTCCCACTAGCTTAAGTGTCCATCCCGACAAAGCTATACATATATGCATGAATGTTCAACGCTGGGTGATGATTATACATAGTATATCCGTGGGTTCGCTTTGCGCAATATGCTCTGACTTAACTTGCCTTTGCCAGGGTTCGTTGACCTGGCTGTGAGAGTTTGTGGTAATGCTTATTATCTGACCATTTGCTGGCACAGCACGCGGCGTATACGTAATGTGAAATTTAATTTTACTTTATGCAACTTCTTCGGAGCCAGGGCACTCAAGCACAATGTAATCGCTATTAATGAATGCCCTAAAAAGTGTGCAAGAAACGAAAACAAACAAAGAAGCAGCCAAACAAAACTCATTCAGGGCAGAATAACATAAGCCCTTATAAACACAAACACACAACGCCCTCTGACTCAGAACTACGTTCATAAAAACTTAAGCTGAAAATGCCAACCGACAACAATGGTGGCCAAGAACCATGTGCTCCGCGTCCTTAGCCGTGATGCTTTTTAAATATGAGCAGCGAAAATAAGAGTTGATTAAGCTTTTAGAAAAAGTATCCTAGGCTGTTGCTCCTTGCCACGTAATTTTTCTTAAAATGCGAGTACATAAAATTAACATGGACAGAATAGTATTCCAAAGAGATAGTTTACTATTTTAATTTATTAATTTTAATCTTTCGGGAAAGCTGTATTGGGTCTTGCTTTTATTTCTGTTGGGAAGCTGAGCTTGGGGGACTGCCGCGATCTTGGCTATAAGAACTGATTTATACCCACAGCTGCCTGTGACTGTTACAACTGCAACAAGGACCGGGCGGGAAAAAGGAAAGTTCCTTTTCTTGCGAAAATGAAATTAATTTCCCATTGCCTTTGTTTGCGTCCACCCATTTGTCTCTGTTGCTGCATTTTACGATCCGCAGGCAGCGGTTGAAATTTGTCAGCACGGGCGATTTAGTGAGCTTAAAGCCACGAGCTCCAAAGCCACACAAAGTGCATTTAAAGTCGAGAAATCGAGAAATGGTCCACGGGAGGCCAGGCGCCAGGGGCCATAGATTCAAGGATGTGAAAAGGATGAGGGCGGGCGACGGACGGGAACTTCCGCCTTCGTTTTTGCGCGCGAGGCACTTAAGTGCCAAGTGGCTGCTATTGTTATGGCTGTCCCACTTAATAATCAGACATAATAGTTTGCAGCGGCAGATAAAGTTTCTACGGCCCAGATGCTGCTGCGGCTGTTGCCTCTGCCGCAGCTCAACAGGTGGCGTTACGGTGTTGTGGTTGCCTCGGCAAGAATTGCCTTTTAATAAGGATTTACGGTTGCTCCGGCAGACCGGGATTGGGGGAATCCCTCTTGACCCATCTGCCCTTCTGCGGTTTTATCTGCGGATTTCGTTAGCACTGGCTCTTGGGCTTAAGCGTTCAACTCTTTTCTTTTTTTGCCGAAATTGAATTTCGCACTTTTAATGTTCACCCAGCAAAAAAGCAATTTCCTCGAGGTGCAAAGCCAAATTGAAAAAGGCATAATGACTTGCTAAAAAGGGCAACTTCCACACGCAGTTGCCTACACACACATACATGAAAAAACGCAGAAAAAATAAAAGTAAGCAAAAAGAGGCAACCAGAAATGGTCGATCATTAAAAAGGGCTTACAATGTGCCATTTATTACATTTTTATAGCGCCCACAGCGGGGGACATAATAAAAACCAAATACTGTCTAAAAAGAATCTGCAAGAGATTTTTTCCCCGAAATTTAAGTGCATTTGCTTTCGTGATATTATAGTTGGAATCGATTGCAATTTAAACACTTAAGAGCCAATTTAAAGAAATTCTGATGATTTTCCAGCCGTTGGAATGAAATAAAAGCATAAATCTGTTAAGCAAATATTAGGAAAGCACTTTAGTAGCGAAAAAAAAGTAAGACGTGCGAAAAATGTTACTCCAGAAATGGCTCCTAATAAAAATAGAAGCTGAGCCAACATCAAATGGGAAAAACTTTTGCAGCGCGTGAAAACTTCTGACTGCGTTAACTTCAGTTCAAGCGCGAATATACTTTCTGAAGAGTCATGCTGGAAAATTGCACTCAAGTTGCCGCACACAAACACCTTGCGACACAAAGCCGATAAAGGCTTTAAGGAATCTTGGCAAGTCATCTTGCTGGGAAAGCAACAAAATCAAAACCAGATTCGGGGCAAATGCAAAAATATTTGCTTTGAACAAATGACGTGGGCCGCAGCGGCAGCCGCATTTAATAATAAACGCGACACCGGCGAATAATGAAAAACGGGGCAGACAGGATGTGCCAAGAATGAGTAAAAATAGCCGCGCTCCGGCCGAGGTTTGCTCATTTGTTGATTTATGCGCCAATTTGCGCAACATGATGGACTGGCAGACAGCAAAGCGGTCCTGGTCCTGGTCCCGAAGCGCCAAAAAGTCTCCGGAACCGAATATTTCTGTCTGAGGATATTTATTTGTGTATACAAGTCGCACTTAGGCCCGAAAAAAGTGGGCAAGTGAATTCTGCAAGCATAAGCAGGGTGTTGGGGCCACAAAAAGTTGTAGCATAAGCTGGGGCGACTTTGCTCGTCGCGCAGCTCCAAGGACGAAGCCTGTCAAGTTTTTCTTTTTGGACAAGTTTGCTCTTTGCTCGCCCTTAAGGCGTCGACATCATCGTGGCGTCAGACTGCACAGACCCCGAGGCCATAATTCAAACTCACCTTCAATATTAAGTATACATCGGTACATATAGCTACATATGAAAATATTCCGGGACTCGTTGAAAACAAGTTTAATTTCCTGAAATTTTTCTTGAATTCCAGAGGTGTAATAATCCCTAACAGATTATTATTCAAGAGCTGTCGATTAGAATGATCGAGCCGTTTACAAAGTATGTAGCTTCGACAGTAACGTATATCCAGTTTTATTTCACACGCTTCAACTGAATCCGTGATAATAGTTTTTATCTACAAAACCCATAAAAAAATTCCAACTCAAGCAATTGAAATACAAAATTATTTAGCAGGAATCGGTCGCAAACAGACACCTTTAACTTTTTCCCAAGCAAGTCCTTCGTCTTGGCAGCAATTTCCTGCTGAAACAGCGTTTGCTGTCTGCACTTTCATCACGACTATGAGCGTGTGTGCTGGGAGAGAGCGTCTATTTGTGTGTAGGTGGCCGTGTTGTCCTAGTCTTGTTAGTACTGAGCTGGAAAGAGCAAACTTCCGCCGGCACATCCTGCCCGGGGATGCACGCCGGCCCCGTCGACGCCATGACTTCATAGCTCTATCATTTTTATGGCTATTTAAAGGGCCATAAACAAAGCCGTCGAGAGAGCGTGTGTGGGTATACTCGTATGCTCGGGGAGCATTAAATTGAGTTTTATGCTTGATTTCCGCTCTTAACACTTTGTTGACAATGAATTTTAGAGGCGTTTAATGAAATGTGACGAAATCCCCTTCCATTCCCTTCCCTTCCAGACGGAGCAGTTTGCGGTGCTATGGATCCTCTTTACCATCATCGTCCTGGGAAATTCGGCGGTCCTGTTCGTTATGTTCATCAACAAGAACCGCAAATCGCGGATGAACTACTTTATCAAGCAGCTGGCACTGGCAGGTGAGTGAGGAGAGGCATTGCCCATCGACTTCTTGACATTTCCGAAACGAATTTGGCCAACGCCCTCGATTCCTGATCCCGTAAACTTCCAGATCTCTGCGTGGGACTGCTCAACGTGTTGACTGACATTATTTGGCGCATCACGATTTCGTGGCGGGCAGGCAACATGGCCTGCAAGGTCATCCGGTTCTCGCAGGTGTGCGTCACATATTCCTCTACCTACGTGCTGGTGGCCATGAGCATAGACAGATACGATGCAATAACGCACCCCATGAACTTCTCAACGTCATGTAAGTCGCCGTGTGAAAAGTTTTCTAATTATTTGCCAAATGCTTTCGACCGGTCGTTTATTTGGATTACCGAGAAAAATGGTCAGAACCAAATTATACTTACTGCTCTTGAAAAATAATTAGTTTAACTTCCTAATCATTATTTGCTTATTTGGGAGCTGTTTGCCATTTCACACATTTATTTGGGTCAAGGAACCATCTTGATCTTAAAAGCAAAAGAGGTCACAATGAAACAGTTTAACAACATATAAAATATTAACCATTGCTTACTGTCAATGCTTATATATTGTAAATAAATTCGAATTCTTTGCTTCTTTAATTACTAGGGAAGAGAGCTCGTCACTTGGTGGCGGGGGCGTGGATAATCTCCGCCGTGTTCTCCCTGCCCATTCTAGTGCTTTACGAGGAAAAGCTTATTCAAGGACATCCGCAGTGTTGGATTGAATTGGGCTCGCCCATGGCGTGGCAGGTATATATGAGCCTAGTTTCGGCCACATTATTTGCGATACCTGCGCTGATCATATCCGCCTGCTATGCCATCATAGTGAAAACGATTTGGGCCAAGGGATCCATTTTTGTTCCCACCGGTATGTTAGTCAATTTACAAATGTTAACACAAAATGTAAAAGCAAATTACTTCTTGCGTTTAGAGCGAGCTGGCTTTGGAGCTGCCCCTGCAAGGAGAGCAAGTTCGAGGGGCATTATTCCTCGGGCCAAGGTCAAGACAGTCAAGATGACCCTGACCATAGTGTTTGTTTTCATCATCTGCTGGTCCCCGTACATCGTATTTGATCTGCTGCAGGTCTTTGGGCAGATACCACATTCGCAGACCAACATAGCCATTGCCACCTTTATCCAGAGTCTGGCTCCACTCAATTCTGCGGCCAATCCGCTCATCTACTGTCTGTTCTCCTCGCAGGTCTTTCGCACACTCAGGTGAGTGGTTAACCTTTACAAGTCATCAACTTTGTTCAACGGTTTTTAATACTATCTGCAACTGGTAGGTATATGAAGTGTGTGTAAAAGTGTATAACAGATGGAAACATATCCGACACCACAAAGTGTAGTCTGTAGCGGTCTGTAAGTTGATTTTTTTTCCTTGACGGCTTTGCACAATGCACAACTGTATTCCCTCGTCATTTTGTACAGAGGCCTTAGGCCTGTTTACCGTTTAAAAGCGAATCGTAAATGTATATCTTGTATATGTTGATTTTACTTATTTGAAGGACAAATAACCTTACAAAACTGAAACTGGTTAGATGAATTATTTTTAATAAACAATATGGAAGCTTATAGTCATTTAAGTCATTTGAGTTAGTTGTGGATTGTACAGAATTTCGCGGTTAACGGAAGTCAGTCTATTTGTATTTCCATTATAGTCTCCAAATTTATGCTTTCATACGCCCAAGCGGACATGGCCAGATCGACTCGGCTGTTCAAGAATTTATATACTTTGTAGGGTCGGAAATGCTGTTACATACATTTGCACAAACTGAATATACCAGTTGTGGCTTAAAATAAAATAAACAATTAGAACAAAATTAGTAGAGCTGATTTTAACAAGGAACCACCTCAACTCAACCTACAAAAGTTTGCGAATAATACAATATTAAACTAAAAATATACATTTTATTCGTCGACAGTCGCTTTCCGCCCTTCAAGTGGTTTACCTGCTGCTGTAAGTCGTACCGTAACAACTCGCAGCAGAACCGCTGCCACACGGTGGGCCGTCGGCTTCACAACAGCTGCGACTCGATGCGAACCCTGACCACCTCGCTGACGGTTTCCCGACGATCCACCAACAAGACCAACGCCCGGGTGGTCATCTGCGAGCGGCCCAGCAAGGTGGTCACTGTGCCGGCCATGTCGGAGGTATGATAGCTGGCTCACACCACCCGCAAGCGTTCAACGTTTACGGTTCACGGGCCAACGTCCTTCAGCGATGCGGAATTTCTCTAAGTGTGGCCAACCCGGCGGGGCCAGCTTGTGTGGTCAAAATGTGAATGCACCAGAGGCTTAGACAATAAGTTCGTTAGTTGTACTGGGCAAAGTGAAAGCCAAAAATTAACCGATAGTTCTAAGTATGCCAAGTCTACGCTACGAATTTTCAACCTATTTATTATTGCCAATTGCAATCTTCTCGTAAGTATTTAATAGGTACTACTATCTAGTGCTGCTATTTGTATGACTTTTAATAAGATAAAACAAAGCATTAACAATATGAAAGTAATCATTACAATTTTAAGAGAAAACTAATATTATACTGTTAATTTGTCCAAAAGTAGCGCATTGTTGGGTACTCCGCTGACGGGGCCGGTTCAATTTCTTCATTTTAAAACTCTTGCTTTTGTATTCTTTTTATCAGACTGACGTTACTTTTTGCGACTTGTGGCCATTTCCAAGGAATTCAAAACGCTTTTCTTTCAGTCCGATCTATTAAGATCATATAAATTCCAACTCATCCGTGTACATATGTACTTTCTTTATATGTAACCACTTACGCTAATGGCGGAGAACCTTGTCCAGGCTCCTTTAACCAAAACCTATTACATTTAAGTAGCTCATGAGAGTTAAATGAGCATAACAGTTTAGTCAATTTGGTTTAAGCTAGTATTTATTTCATAATTATGTGTAGAAACCATAATAAAGGCAATGAATTCCCGAGTGGTCCGCACTTTTACTCATTCGCTTGGGGCACGCGCTGGAAAATCTTCCTTCAGTTCGCACCAATGAACAACGCGACCAAGGACTTCAGCCCTGGTTGGGGCTCATTTTTGTTGTGCTGTCACTTGAGTTGTAGTTGTTGAGTTTGGTTGCGATGATGCGGTATGGTTCTGTGGCCTGGGATGACATCGGCGGCGTTGGAAAGTCAACATGGCAGATAAATTGAGCGACAAACCCCAAACAGACAATGGAAACATATCGGTTTCTGTGGGCCCTGTAAACAGGCAACGGGGTGTATTTCATTTATTGTTATTCTCTGCAAATGGCAAATTTACCATGCAAAGTTCAGGAAATCTGTTTGTATTTGCCTTATAGCTGGTTAAATTTATGTAACTTTGCCCTCGGCAATCTGTGCCCCCTCACTTCCTGGTATTTAAACGCATGAGTAAACAGCCCGGTTGATGGTGGAAACTATAGTAACACGATTGGGGGGAATGGGGGGGAGCTTTGGAATAAATTTATTCCGCATCCTGGCGAATGACAGAAGTGCAGAAATTCTTTTTGCAGCCAGGACATTTGCTTCATTAGACAGGCGAGACGAGCGACATTCCATTAAGCTGCTTATTCTAGACGACAAACTGCGTCTTGCTGGCAAGCAATTTTTGCAATTATTATTTTCTAATTTATTTGTCAACTTTTAATGGAAATGATATTGGAAAAATGGTAAGCAAGTGCGGTGCTTCTGTAATGCTATTATTATAATTATTATTCTGTTGTATTTGCTCGAAGGCTGTCTGTTTGCTGAAGAAATAGGGCAGACCTACTTAGGTCGACTTTTGTGTGCATTTGGAAAATACCATTGAAATTGTGAAACTGTTTATGTCAAACAAATTTTATTTTTTTTTAAGTCTACCTATGCAATATTGTATTTAATATTTTTATCAAATATCTTGACATCCAATCAATCACTGTATTTTCTTTTACACATTTCTTCATAACTTGCACAAAATAAGAGCTCGAGGCCTATTTCTTTTTGCATTATATCCTTTTAATTATTACGCAGATAATGGTGTTCTCGGATTTTTGCCACGCACCTTTCCGCCCTCGTATTTGCAAACAAGTCTATATCTTCGAAAAGATCATAGCTAGAGGCATCATTTTTAGTCCGCTAAGTCCACTGGTCATTAAACACGTACATGTAAAATAACATCCAGATCGGGCAATAAATAAGATATGACGAAGATATGACCAATTAAAGATTTACCCACCCCCTCCCAAGGCAACGGCATTCTGCTACACAATCAGGTGACGTCAATCGTCTCTTCGTTGACTTTAATTCGATCGCACGTATATACATAAAGAAATATGTGTATGTATGCATAATACATACAGAAGTGCATCTATATGTGCACGTGCTGACGAAAATTGGTGAATTACTTGAAAATAAATAAAAAATGGTTGATAAAGAAAAGAGGTACGTGGTATCTCGTTGTCGAAAAATCTCGACTACGGCGTTCCTACTTGTTTATTTTTTTATAAGACTTCAAATAAATGGATGCAAAGTTGCAACCCTGAACAAGTAAGAACGATTTATTTATTTATTTATTTATCCGCCTAAATGTGACCCGCAGCAAGGCGGGATAAAATTCTCAAAGCAACCATATAACCGAAATGTGCAAATTTTATGAACATTTTTAAAGTACTAAAGACAAAAGGTCCGCAAGGAATTCTTGTTACTAGGAATTAGGCAAGTGAACGACTTAATTCACAGTTACATATCTAAACAAGTAAGAACGATTATAGTTGAGTGTCTCGACCATAAATACCCGGTTCTCAGTTTCACTTGGTTTTTGCCACATTATAATAGCATCGAAATTTTGGTAATTTTCGTAATTTGTGTTTGTAGGTGAGTGTGTGTAGAGAAGTGTGCGCCATTTTTCTATGGAGAAGCATGTGGGCGCAACACATTTTTGTCAAATGCAAGAACAAAAGTGGACGTAACCGGCTGATTTTCGCAACACATATAGATATTGGCCCTACCAATGTACTGTCCAATTAGTGCCTACAGAGCTAAAATTGTGGATACGAGTATCACAGAATTTCGCGGTTTGCGAGGCTGCGGAGGGAGGTATCCGATTTTTAAAATAAACATGTACTGAAGTGGTAACCCTAGAATCAGAATTTGCTATTAGTTAGTTTTGCTATTAGCTATTAGAAATAAAACCTCCACGAGTTATAATCGTTTTATTATTAGGAATATTGATGGGTAAATCAGATAAAAAGATGATGAGCATCATTCGGCAATTGAAATAATAATGTTGGCTTTTAACGAAAGGCTAGAAAACTTAAACATGGGTAAATTACCAAACAAAAGCACACTGTTCTGATAATTCCAAATCGCACTCCCAGTTTTTAAATCGATCTATAGTTTGAAATTTCGTCAAAAAAGTCATGTTTCCAAATTACTGCTTTACTAAATCAGCCAGGCAACCCGGCTACGATGTTATGAGGCGAGGTTGTACCGCCAAGGAACATCCCCAGCGTAGTGGGCGTCAAAACCCGCGCCTATTGACGGCAGTCGTCGGTAGTGCTCGAAATCGGTCGGAAGTGCGGTACGGAAATCTTTCCAGGGCCCCGTGTGCAAAGCCTATAAAAGGCCGTCCAAGAAAACTGCCTAAAGTCAGTCCCAGTGTAGTAAGCTCCTGTCCCTCGACGACCAGAGACTCGTCATCGCGCTGCGTTGGATTCCGGTTGCCGGCGGTGGTGTGCGCAAATAAAAAGGAGTCCCGCGAAGCTGCCGGCGACGACAGGTCACAAAACGATAAGTCCGAAAAGTCCTATAAATCCGATATGGCCACCGATCCCAATACCGATCTCAATCGGGAGCTGCAGGAATCTTTTGCCGACTTCTTTAGTATCATACACGACAATGTCCTTGAGTCGGTCCAGGGAGCGGTGGAGCGTATGGTGAGCAAGTGTTTTGAGGAGTCTAACTCAAAAATTGATCAGATTTCCAAGAGCCTGTTGCAACAGGAGACTCAGCTCAATAAAATATATCGTGATATTACCTCCAGTAAGTAAACGCACCTTAAGGTACAAATGGTAAATTAGGTCTATCTATCTATATGTCTCTTTGCCCGTATAAACACGTCATTCCTTGCTATTGGACCTCTATGCAGTTTGTATGAAGCTATACTTTTTTCGACATATTTGACCATAATTCCGATTTGGTAGGAGCTAGTCCCATACTATAACATACATAATTCTTTTTAAAATATTTACCTTAAGATACAAATGGTATATTAAGTTTGTGCAATGTATGTAACAGGGAGACGAAATCGTTTCCGACCCCATAAAGTATATATATTCTTGATCAGCATCAACAGCCGAGTCGATCTAGCCATGTTCGTCTGTCCGTCTGTCTGTCCGTGTGTATGTATGATCGTTCTCGGAGATGGTAAAAGCTAGAAATGTAATTATTTTTGCTTTAGGTCCATTATATGTGTAGGCAGGTTGAGTTTTATATATACATACAATATTTCGGACAGATCGGACAATAAGTTTTAAGCCAATATACCCTTTTCTGACATAAAAGCTATTAACTTATTAAACCCTCGTAGAAATTTCCGATCAATGCGAAACGAACCTAAACCAGTTCAAATTCGTTACCCAAATGCTCATCGACAACCAGACAGTGCACTACCGTGCTCTACACCAGGCCAAGCAGAACAAGCAGCGTCGCAAGGAACAGCGGGAGGAGGAAAAAATCCGCAAAATTAACAACGAAAAGAAGCGAAAGGAGGCTCAGTTGGAGCGTGAACGAAGAAAGCGGAGCTCCAGCACAGACATCAGACTAGACCCGCGAAGATCTGCGGGTGCTGAATTTAGGGAGTGTGGCCAAAGAGCTCCGCAACACTTGTTGTGTCAACAGCAGAGACCTGTGGTCTACCAAATGTGCCAGTCCTGCTCGGAGCAGGAAGACAGGTGCAGAATGATGTCACAGTCCTCGTCTAGGCAGCAAAGTGTGCCACGCCAGCTTCGAAGATCTGCTTCGCACAGCCTGCCTGATCTATCTAGTCGCTGCTTATCCGCCAGAGTGCATCCTTCGCCAACCAGATGCTCCAGAACCTGCCTTCACCAGTGTGGCTGCCGACAAGCTCGCAATCCCTGCGCCCCAGCCATGACCTACCCGCCCTTCCAGCAGCGAACGGGATCGACTCCACGGCGAAGACTTCTCCCACGCATCAAGTCTGGAATCGGTCGATCGGAAGACAAACACGAGCGTTAGTCTACTCATTCACCCAGCCTCAGAGCAAGATCTTTAGAAACTGCCAGTTGCCGAACATGGCAATGGGAACCAACGTCGGAACCCTTTTGATTCCCTTCCATATTGGGCAACTGGCAGTCGCTGCTCGATATTCCCAGTTATAACGATATTTTAAACCAAAATCAGATGTCTCAAGTCCCAAACCTAGTCACGAATTTTAAAAAATTATCAGCAGATAGATTTAATTTAAACTGATTTCGTTTTTATAAATTTTGTTGGGCTAAAGATTAGTTCAAATGGTTCTTTTGGTTAGCATCTGCATTTTCTTTTAACGATTGGAATTGCCCATACAAACTGAAGTCAATTAGAATGCTATAAGTATAAGTTAAAACGACAATAACAAACAAAATAATAATCTTTGTCGTAGCATATAGTACATAAGCCAAGGCTCAAAGCGTCATCACTACCAAACCAATTCCCTTATGCAAGTTGTAAATTAATACATTTATATAAAATGCTTCGAATGATTTATTTAAAAGTAAAGAATACATTTTAATCGCTTACATAGCCGTTGGACTTTATAAATCCACAATTTAAATAAACATTATAAATGCATTGCTAAATAATATGCTCGTACACTACTGATTAAAATGTAATAGGAACACTTGCATCTTGGATATACTTCATGAGTGAAATTATTCACGGAAACAAATTAATACGCCAAAAAGGCCTTCATCTGGCTATTAATCAGAACTTTCGCTGACTTTTGAAGCGTCTGCCCTCTTCAGCTCTACAGTCTCGTAGTAGTTGTTCTTTCGCAAATAGTTCTGTAATATCGGTGCCAACAAGTTCTCATCCACATCCCTGACATCCTGTCGTCCAAACACCAGGGTAGCTAAATTGGCTGTGATGATGGTCAGGAGGGAACCCAACATTGCGTACAACAGGAACGACATGTGATATATTGAGGTTCCGCTGTGGGGCTCGCTATATAAACCAAGGTTAGCATAAGGTTAGCTGTGGATTTAAACATGCAAAAACTCACTATTCGGATGTAGAATTGAGGTAGAGGCTCATGTCGAATTCATAGTCGCACTGGTCAACGGAAACTGGCAATTTAGTGTGCCGGAAGCTACCAGTAAGGTTGGCTATTTGCGCATTCACTGCTATCCAGGCCATGGTGAAGAAGGATATTACGCTGCCCACAAAAATTGACTAAAATTTCCAACAAAAACACGTTAACAGCTTTCATCGCTTTTTGGAGTTTAATCTGCCTTACCTTTTCGCCCACCCAGGGCATGAGCATGCCCACTGCAAATATGCCCAACATAGGTCCATACAAACTCGACTGGAGCGTAGCCGACAGCTGCAGCACCATGCCCAGTTTTTCCACCACATAGACCATAAAAATGGAGCTAATGCCGAAGGATACAACCACCAGCCGCATGGTCAGGGCCACGTGGCTTTCCTTCATGGCATTTCCCAGGCGCGGCCGCACAAAGTCCTCCAGGATTACGGCGGCCAAAGAGTTAAGAAGCGTGGATAAAGAGCTCAGGGCGGCACTAAACACTGCTGATACAAAGAGTCCCGGCAATCCGGGCACAACTCCAAGGACTCGCATCACTAGCAAGGGAACCAATTGGTCCCGACGACCTGCAAGCTGACATAATAAAGGAGAAAAGGGAAATACTCGTATATTAAAATTTGCTAATTTGCATTGACTAAAAAGCTTTTTTTTTAGTTTTGTTTATTTATAAAAATAATATACGAAATTTAATGAACTCCTAAAGGGGCACGTATATGATCATTTTAAATACCTTTTAACTGAATAAATAATTTCAATCTTATTTGAATTATTTAAGGTGAAATGGGCGTACAAAATTATGTATTTACTTACTCCTGTTGACATCGGATCGCAACCGGAGTAGGTGGCATAGCAAACTAAACCCACGTAGACACAACCCAGGTAAAGTGAGGTCAGTCCAATAGAGAAGACCCAGAGTGTCTGTTTAATGGCCTTAAGCGAGGGCAGGGACATAAACCTCTGCACAGTAGCTTGGTTAATGGAGGTACTTTGAAGTTTAAAGAAAGTACCACCAACAAAAACCGAAAACACACTCAGGCGTACTGTAGGATCGATGGACCACCTGGGGGGAGTGGTAACAACATTGCATCCATGAATTTTCATAAAAAATTAATCAACTTACTCGGGCGTATTGAGGCGTCCGCCCTCTGAATTTCGCTGCAAAACAACATCCACTCCTCCGAGATCCAGCGTTCCCTTGATCATGATTACAATCAGAGAGCCATACATGATGACGCTCTGAACCACGTCAGTGTACACCACTCCCTTGAGGCCGCCCACGCAGGTGTAAAAGGTGCAAATTACAATAACAATGGGTGTTATTGTGTGAATATCGATTCCCGAAACCTGGTTGAAGGTAAGGGCCGGAACGTACACTGCTATGGGAAGCCAAATGATCTACGAGGATACAAAGGATGATTTAAATAAATGTATGCATGTATTAGCATAGTGAACTTACCGCCTTCAGTACAAAAAGACTGGCACCGAACAAACGCATTCGCCGACTGAAACGTCTCTCAAAGTACTGAAAGAGTGAGTGTGTGTAAGTAAGGATTCAGATATTCTGATCATAGGACAGACCCAGTTGAAGGCTGCTTATGAAGGTTAGCTAAAAAAAACACAAGCTTAAGCATTCGGTTAGATGTGGGAACATTACAATTACTTAACCCAAGAGAAACTACAGTTATTTGGGAGTTACGTAGGAATATGTATTTTCCAAAATAAAATCCAAAATAATACTATAGACCTAGGCCTTTTCAGCCTCATCTAACTTGGGCTGTGTCACAGACTCGTGGAGCGCCAAATCAACTTTATCGTCGCAGGAGACACTCTCGTATTGTCCATACCAGAACTTCCGCAGGACTGGACTCACAAGTTCCATATCCACAAGACGCGGATCCTGACGGCCAAAGTAAAGGGAGGCAATCAGAGATCCGAGTATGGTACCCAATGCTCCAACTGCGGTATACCACAGAAATGATATCTCGTGAATGCCATGACTAGTGGACTCGGCCGAAGGTCTGTGAAAAAACATTAATTGCACCAATTAGATCATTTATTCGCAATGTTCTCGCTCCTGGAACAAGTACATACGCCGATGTGGTCACATTCCAATTGGAAGGCAGCTCAAAACTGTAATCGCAATCCTCGATAGAAACAGGTTTGGTTGGGAACGTCAAAGTACCGGTGAAAATTGCCACTTGAGCGCGCCCTACAATGTAGGCGGTAAATCCGGCGGCTGCAGAAATTCCTGCGAGCAGGCTCTACAATTGAAATAAATATGTTCATATAAATATTAATTCGCAATGTCCCAGGCCCAATGAATCAAACCTCTGTCTTAACAAAAGGCAACAGCATGCCCACACTAAACGCGCCCAGCAGGGGACCACAAGTGATGGCAGCCACCGTGGAAGATAGTTGCATGACCAGACCTAGTCTCTGGACAATCGGGACACTGGCCATCGAGATCAGACCGAACGCCACCACCACGCCCCTCAAAATGTATGCCGTTTGCCGTTCTGTTAGGGGCTTCTTCCGGAACGGTTCCACGAAGTCAGTCAGAATCACGCCGGACAGCGAGTTGAGAGCCGTGGAAAGCGAGCTGAGGGCAGCACTGAAAACGCCAGCTACAAAAAGGCCAACTAGGCCGGGGAAATTGCCGACGCTTTTCACCACGTACAGAGGTATTACTTGGTCCTTGGCACGAGCTAACTGAAAATGTACAACAATTAATTTTTAAGTACCATCAAATAAGAGCAAATGGTTAATTAACATATTGTATAATTAAACCTATTTGAAAGCATTTGATTAGTTTACTTACACCTGTGGTAATGGGGTCGCAGTGGTAGAACTCAGCAAAGGCCAGCATCCCAATGTAACAGCACATCAATAGAACAATCATAAAGCCAGCCAGAGATAAAACCAATGCTTGTTTTACAGACTTCAAATTGGGTAGAGTGAGATACCGCTGCACTATTGCCTGGTTGATGCCATTGGCCTGAAGTTTAAAGAAAGCGCCTCCAATAAACAAAGCAAACACTCCCATTCGGGCAGTGGGATCGAAGGTCATTCTGTTAGAAAAGAAGGTATTTAACAGCTCAATAGCTTTAGGTAAATCGAATACTTACTCTGGGGCAACCAGACGATCAAACTGACGGTTGTGATCCAGGACAACACTCAAGCCCCCCAAATCCATTGTGCCCTTTACAATTACAATTGCCATTGATCCGATCATGACAAAGCCTTGAATCACATCTGTCCAAACGACGCCCTTTATTCCACCCTAAAAGAAGAAAAATTTGAATAGAAATTTAGGAAAATGGTTAGGTTTTGACACAAAAAATACTTACAACGCTGGTGTAGAGAATGCAAACAACACTGGTCAGTGGCACAATCGTTGAAACACTTATCCCCGACACTGCATTTAAAGTGGAAAAACACATTTAATTCAAACCATGATGGCAAAGCTTAGCATGATTTTATTACCCTGATTTAAGGTGAGAGCCGGTACGTAAATGCAAATAGGTTGCCATAAAATCTGGTGAATATAAACGTATATAGTGTAATTATGAATAATCTTTACCGTTATAATTGCTTACATTCATCAACACAAAAAGGCAGGATCCAAAAATGCGTACACGCCTGTCGAACCGTCTCTCAAAGTACTGCGTTAAATGAAATTAAACAGAAACAAGAACAGATGTTTTATCGGATGTGCATATGTGTATTTACAGGATGCATGGGATAATGGAAACAACAACGGACAACCAAATAAAACGCAGATAAACAGCACAAACAGAAAAAAACGATTTATTTACAATAATATTTTATTATTTCAAATAATTTTATGCATTTATATGCCCTTGGTTTCTGGCCGTGTCATCATTGGCCACGCTCTTGTATTTTCCAAACCAGTATTCGCGCACGACCGGGCTAACTAACTCCTTGTCAACCAAACAAGGATCCTGCCGCCCAAAGTAAAAAGTTGCTAGCAAAGATCCTACTACAGTTCCAACCGACCCAACAGCCGTGTACCACAAAAATGAAATCTCATGGATTCCGTGGGTAGTGCTGTTACTTGAATCGCTAAAAGAAAACCAAAAATTAAAATGTGATTGCAGACATCATGGCTATGAACGAATACAAACGTCATCGTGGTGGAATCCGAGCTGACGGGCCATTGGAAACTGTAGTCGCAACCCTCCACAGAAACGGATTTTGAAGGAAAGGTCAATGCGCCCGTGAAAATGGCAATCTGGGCCCGAACCGCAATGTAGGCGATTAAAGACGATGCACACGATATTCCCACAAGAAGACTCTGAAATTGGAAGACACATACACACATGTATCCCCGACATGCCATTCGCCGGAAGGGGTCAAACCTCGGTCTTTACAAAGGGCAGCAGCATGCCAACAGTGAACGCTCCCAGCAATGGACCCAATGCAATGGCAGCCACCGTGGTGGAGAGCTGCATTACCAAGCCAAGTTTTTCGACAATCGGGACACTAGCCATCGAGATCAGACCAAACGCCACCACCACACTCCTCAAAATGAATGCAGTCTGTCGTTCTGTCAGAGGCTTCTTCCGAAACGGTTCCACGAAATCCGCGAGGATCACACCGGACAGCGAGTTGAGGGCCGTGGAAAGCGAACTGAGCGCAGCACTGAAGATTCCGGCCACAAAGACCCCCACCAATCCGGGGCAATCTCCAACGGTTTTAACCACGTACAGAGGTATAACCTGATCCTTGGCACGAGCCAACTAATAAAATTATAAAAGTAAATCACTTAATGGAATGGCATTGTGTATTGCACTTACACCAGTTGAAATGGGGTCGCAATGATAAAATTCCGCAAATGCCATAAGGCCAATGTAAATGCACATTGATATTATCACCACAAAGCCAGTTATGGCTATAATTAATGCCTTCTGAACGGCCTTTGAGTTGGGAAGGGTGAGATATCGTTGCACGATGGGCTGATTTATACCATCTGACTGGAGTTTAAATAAGGTGCCACCGATTAACACGGCCAGCACTCCCATTCGAGCTGTTGGATCGAAAGTCATTCTGCAATTGCATTTTTATTATAAAATGTTATTATTGTAGTCGATTTAACTTACTCTGGACCAACCAACCGATTGTACAGACTGTTGCGTTCCAGTACAACTTTTAATCCGCCTATATCTAGGGTTCCTTTTACTATGACAATTGCCATAGATCCCAGCATCACGATGCATTGGATGGCATCCGTATAAACGACGCCCTTGATACCGCCCTGAGCAAGGAATTACGAGAGATTCTATGTTTATGTACAACAAATACTTACCACACAAGTGTACAGGATGCACACAAAGCTAGTGAGTGGAACGATTGTGCCAACATTGATCCCAGAAACTGTTAAAAAATAGTTTAAATAATACAAAGCAACTCATCAATTAATCGAATACAGCACCTTGATTAAGCGTCAAAGCTGGCACGTAAAGGCAAATGGGCTGCCACATGACCTAGCGATATTAATAATCATTGAATAAAATCATACAGCCCCGAAATACTTGACTCACATTCATCACCACAAAGAGGCAGGATCCAAAGATGCGAACACGTCTGTCGAATCGTCGTTCTAAGTACTGAAAAAAAATGTAAATAAACATTTGCCTGGTTAAAAAAAATATGCGAATATGTATAGTACACAATGACTTAAATCTTGCAGTCAGTAAAACAGAAACATTTGCACAAATTATAGACCATTTATTGACACTTTCAAAGATCAGTTTAGGTATCGGGGTTTCCCTTAAATAGATCCTGCATATTCACAGTTTCGTAGTTTTTATTTGGCAGAAATCGACGCATACAGGGCGTGATTAGGTTGGGATCCATTTTGGTGAGATCCTCCCAGCCAAATACAAAACCAGCCAGTATCGATACTACTATGCATATAACTCCCCCAAAAGCAGTGTACCAAAGGAACGACAAATGGTAAATGTCTCGCTCCGACGGGCTACAAGGTACAAATAAACAAAAATATTAATTTACCAGGTGGATCGGGCGAACTCTCATACTTACCTGTACCCATGAATGGCCGCTTGCACGGTGACATTGTCAAAGGAATAGTCACACCCATCGACCGAAACGGGTAGTTTGGGATGGCGAATATCCCCATTCATTTGGGCCAACTGTGCGTTAGCACAAATCCAAGCCAATGTCAAGAAAGACACTAGACTGCCAACCAAAACGCTCTGTGACCAAAAGACTCCTATTTATCTTATTCTCATTTACCCCTTCGCATTACTCACTTTTCCCTTGATCCACGGCAAGCACACTCCCATCACATAAATTCCTAACAGAGGACCCATCGATACCGCCGATGTTGAACTGGCCAACGGAACTACTGTTCCCAGCTTTTCCACAACATTGACCATTCCGATGCAGGAGAATCCGAAAACAACCACAATAGCTCGTAGCCAAAAAGCGGTTTGACGCTCTGTCAAAGGCTTTTGAAGCAACGGCCTAACGATATCCTGCGTAATAACGCAAGCCAGTGAGTTCAGTCCTGTCGACAAGGAGCTGAGAGCGGCACTGAATACACCGGCCACAAAGAGCCCTGGTAGACCTGATAAGGACCCCAGGGTTCGCATCATTAGCAGAGAAGGAAGTTGATCGCTAGCTGTTGCAAGCTAAAAAGCAAAAGGATTAGACCGGAACGAAAATGTCATTTGACAGTGCCTACTTTTGTACTAATCGGATCACAATCATGATAGACTGCATACGACACTAGTCCCATGTAGCTGCAGCAGCTCAAAAGGAACATAAGGAGCAGGGTGAAAATTAACATGCATCGCTTGGCGTGATTGTAACTGGGCAGTGAGAGAAATCGCTGGATGGACACCTGGTTGACATCCGAGGACTGGATTTTGTGAAGAGTTCCGCCCACAACCACCGACAGCATAGACAGACGAATCGTGGGATCCCAGGTCCATCTGCGTTTCAGATTGTCCTCACAATTGGAAAATTAATCATCTACGCCGGACTCACTCTGGTGCATTGAGACGGCCGCCTTCATTGTTGCGCTGCAGGACAACGGCCAGTCCACCCACGTCGATGGTGCCCTTGATGCAGACCGCCAAAATGGATCCAAACATCACAAAGCTCTGAATGACATCTGTCCAGATGACGGCCTTGAGTCCGCCCTGAAATGGCAAAGTTGTCGTCGAGTTGCCGCTCAGGCCACAAGTCGCTGGCAGAATTTAATTAAGGCTCACCACACACGTGTAGAAAGTGCAGATAGTGCACACAATGGGCGTAATTACATGGATGCCAGTTCCGGTCACTGAAAGTCAAAAGCCAGTCGGTCAATAAGTTCTAGACATACACTCGGAGCAAAATATTTATCCACAAATGCACTTTGCTTTTTATATTGTGGGAAATAGTCGGCAACAGCAAAGAAAATTCGTTGATACTTTAAATAACCACATAAGTTCATATCTTAAAGTTGAGAAAAATAATGCAAAATTTTGAATTAACGTTGAAAAGGGAGGGACTTTACGTTGGTAATAATTGTCTTTCAGTTTTTAATTTAAATGCATTATTAATTACTACATTCTATTTATCCTAAAACTCACCCTGACTAAAGGTGATGGCTGGAACATACAGGACCACTGGCAGCCAGAGAACCTGGGTTGTGGAGAACAATAAATCACCAAAAATGTTTCCAATTAAAATACTCACTGTGCCAAGAATGAACAGAACTGATCCCAAATTGCGTATGCCAGCACCATAGCGCAATTGAAAGTACTAAAGGTTTAAAATGGATTAATTTAGCATTAAAGAGCACAAATAACAATACTACGTACATATATATCTCTACATACATGCACGTTAACATAACTCAAATTTAGTATCATGCTACATGCATACTATACACACATATCCTACAAAGAAACAAAATTCTAGGGCTTACAACATTGTTTTATTGACAATTACATTACGACTTTTTAACTGAACTCTTCAAAATAGTGTCTTCCAGTTCTACGCTCAGATAGGTTGACTTCTGGAACCTACGAATACAGGGCGAAATCAGTTCAATGTCCACATCTTCGGGCTTATTGCGTCCGAAGAAAAACCCGGCTATGTGGGCGATTGTCACGCCCACTGCCGCCCCCATTACACTATAGAACATGAAAGATACGTGGTAGATTTGCTGGACAAAGGTGAGGGATCTGTGAAAACATTCTCTAGTTTTCAGTTGACTCGAGGCGGAGAGGTTGGGGCAAACTTACGCAGATTCTATGGACGGAATGGTGGCATTCGCTGGGGTCGCCAGTGGGCGCTCGAACTCGTAGTCGCAACCTTCAATGCTCACGGGCTTGCCCTCGAAGTGCATTTCACCGGAATTTATGGCCAATTGGGCCGTTAAGCACAACCAACCCATGAAAAGGAACGAACCAATAGATCCCACCATGGCGCTCTATAAACAAGTATCCGGTAAATTATTGTGTTTTTTAACACATAAAAAAAGATCTTAAATATTGATCCCTTGCACATTTTCTCTCTGGGATCAAAACACTAACTTTTGAGTTGATGCTGGGGCACAGCAGGCCCATCACAAACAGAGCCAAAAGCGGGCCTTGGGCAATAGAGCCAATTGTCATGGACAGCTGGATCACATGGGAACCCATTTGTTCCACGACAAATACCAACGCCACACTGAGGACTCCAATAATCACAGTGCACAGTCGCATGGTGACGGCAATTTGGTGCTCCGTTAGGGGCTTCTTAACCAGCGGCTTGATATAATCCTCCAGAAATACGGCAGCCAATGAGTTGAGACCCGTTGACAGGGAACTAAGAGCGGCACTAAATACGCCGGCCACAAACATCCCCGGAACTCCGGGAAAGGAGCTTAAGGATTGCACCACCAGAAGTGGAACCAACTGATCCTTGGCCACAGCCAACTAAAATAAAATATCTCGTCAGAATTGTCAATTTGCATTTCCACTTTGAGGGTACCTGTGTAGTTAAAGGGTCGCAGTCGTAATAAGTTGCATAAAGTAGGAGACCGTTGTACAGGCAGACGGCCATCAGAACAACTAGTCCGAAAATGAAGAGAAACGAGGTCTGGGCCATCTCCTTGAGTCCAGGCAGGGAGAGGTATCTCTGGATGATAATCTGGTTGCAACCCAAGTTGTAAGAGTTGTGGGCCACATTGCCCACCAGCAAAGCCAACATTGACATGCGGACTTTGGGATCAAGCGTTAATCTATTGTAAAAATATCATATAGCATGTAACATATAAGGCAAATCAGGTCTGGGCAGAAATAAACGCATTGCATTTTTCGTCTGACATTAAAACCTACTCCGGCCATTCCAGGCGACCGCTGTCCAAGTTTCTTTGAATAACGACTCCCAGCCCGCCCACATCGATGGTGCCCTTGATGATGACAAAGAAAATAGCTCCCACCATCACCACTGTTTGGATTACATCCGTCCAGACCACGGCCTTCAAACCGCCGGCAGTAGTGTAGAAAATGCACACGAGGCAGACGATTGGCGTGATAACATGCACATTTATGCCGGTAACTGAAAAGGAACACAAAGTTGGGGTAACCCATTTCCTAACTACTTAATTATCATAAATATACTCGTACAAAGATATACAACAACGGGTTTTTAAATTGTTTAAATAATTGTCAAGAATCCATGCTTGGGAATGTTATTAAAAGAATTCATGATTAAATTATGTAGTTTATGATAAATTTTCTAAGTTTATTGACCATACAATTGCATTGATTGCCTCCTATTTCTCAGAAGAGATGGTAGGATTCTTCTCATCCAGACATACGCTTGAATACTTCGACTTTTGGAATTTACGAATGCATGGGGAGAGCAACTCTAAGCTCACGTCGCCGGCGTTATTGCGGCCAAAGAAAAAGCCAGCTATATAGCCGACTGCCACGCCCACTGTGCCCCCAATGACAGTGTAGAGCATAAAGGAGATGTGGTAGAACTCCTCAGCGATACTGAGGGACCTGTGGAATGGCATTTAGCAATATACTTTATGACGACCTAACAGAACATGCAAACTTACATAGGGCCTGCATCTGGAAGTGTGGCATTTGCCAGGGTCACCAGGGGACGCTCGAACTCATAGTCACAGCCGTCGACGCTCACCGGTTTGATGTGGGGATCGACCTCCCCTGAATTTATGGACAATTGAGCCGAAAGACTTAGCCAGGCCATAAAGACAAATGAGAAAACGGATCCTGCAAAGGCACTCTTAAACGAAAAAAGGAGTTTTTCGCGTAAAAATTTAGTTCCATATAGGAAAAAACGAAACCACTAACTTTTGAGTTGATGCTGGGACAGAGAAGGCCCATCACGAAGAGTCCAAGCAGAGGTCCCTGAACCACCGAACCGATGGTAATGGCCAACTGCATCACATGGGAACCCATTCGTTCTACGACAAACACCAGAGCCACACTCAGGACTCCAATGACTACAGTGCACAATCGCATAGTGACACCAATCTGGTGCTCCGTAAGTGGCTTCTTCCCCAGCGGCTTGATGTAATCCTCCAAAAACACGGCAGCCAATGAGTTGAGACCCGTTGATAGGGAACTGAGAGCGGCGCTAAATATGCCGGCCACAAACATTCCGGGAACTCCGGGAAAGGAGCTTAAGGACTGCACTACCAGAAGCGGCACCAACTGGTCCTTGGCCATAGCCAACTGTAAGAATTTTGTCGAAATGAATCAGGAGTGCTAAAGTCTAAGCAGGGGGAATTAAACCGATTTAATATAAATTTCCAGCGTAAAAGTTTTTAATTTTTAACTTATTTTCAGAGATAAAATGTTAAATCTAAATAATATACTAGTAGTTTCTAATCGGTTCGCTTCCCCCCAATTCTAACTAATATTCCCAAACCTTTGTGGTTAATGGATCGCAGTCGTAGTAAGTCGCATACAGCAGAAGGCCATTGTACAGGCACAATGAATATAGAAGAATCAGTCCAATTACGAAAATGAACGAGGTATGGGCCATCTCCTTAACACCAGGCAACGACATATAGCGCTGGGTCATTACTTGATTGCATCCGAAATGGTAGGCATTGTGGCCTACATTGCCCACCATCAAAGCCAACATTGACATTCGCACTCTTGGATCGAGGGTAAATCTATTTTCAGATTATTTATGAATTTTTATAGAGAAGGTATTAAGCAATCGGTGTAAATACTTGTGTATATTTATTTTTGCACCTACTCAGGCCACTCGAGGCGTCCACTGTCAAAGTTCCGCTGGAAGACCACACCCACACCGCCCACATCGATGGTGCCCTTGATAATCACAAAGATAATTGCGCCCACCATCACTACTGTTTGGATCACATCCGTCCAGACCACGGCCTTCAAGCCGCCGACAGTTGTGTAGAAAATGCAGACAAGGCAGACGATTGGCGTGATAACATGCACATTTATGCCAGTAACTGGAAAATGAGTAAGTCATCATTGGATCTAAAGTCTGAGAAGGTCCATCTTGGCATATAACAAAAATTACATTTTCTCAGGGTGGACAATAGTATAAAAAGGTAAAGAATAAATATTTTGTTTTCGAAAAAGATTGGATATTTTGAAAGCAATTCCTTTATATTGGAGGTGCAAATACATACGCTCTAGCTCTGTATTGTGGATGGGATTGCTAAGTAAATACGTGAACGTTATTGGGATTACAATGAAACAAAAAAACTCAGAAATTGAAATGCGAATGTCCCATGGACCTATTGGAAATGTCCAATAATGTAAGTTGTGTCTAACACACTTAGCATTCTTGACAATTTAGTTTAAATTTCTTTGTGTTTCCTTACCTTGATTGAAAGCCAACGCTGGGACATAGATGACAATGGGCAGCCAGATCAACTGATAAAAAATGTTAATAATTTATAAAGATCTTATAGATTTTTTTAATCATGCAAGTTAGTAATTTCATTGGAATTGAATTCTACTTACATTTGCGCCAGTAAAAAAGGCAGATCCCAGCAGGCGCACCGATTTGTTAAAGCGCAACTCGAAGTACTGTAAATATTTGTTGTTCATTGGTTTCTCGGCTTTGGGGTAACACACAAAGGATTGCCCACACACACAACCCCACGAAGCCCAGTTGGCAGAAGCCAGTGAGCCAGCGAGAATATGTGTGGGACTACGCGGCGCATACATAATAGACTATTACTCATACGACATGTAGACCGGGACCAACTTATAAACTACGACTATCACCCGTGTGCCAACAGCAACAATTGGCATTGTTCGGGCTTATTGCATTTGGCATTGTGCACCAAAATCGTGTGGATATGGGTTCGAACAACCGCCTCAAATACACGCATGCACAACAACGTTACTTCATTGGCATGCAAATAAACTGGCAGCGAAAAATGTTCGCACTTTCAGCTGATTGCACGCCCTATATTCCCTCTTGTTTTTCGCCATTCAAAGGCGAATAAACACAAATATTACCAGAGCGTTATTCTGGTTTAAGCGTACTTACATACGAGCATAAGCATTAGAACATTAACATACCATCGAATATTACATGAATCCAAAATCAAACAGTCAGAAACATTGAATTAATGTGTAACATGCAGTAAACACAAACTCAAGCTTTCAGCTGGACAACGTTCTGCTTACCTCATAGGTCGATGTCAACTGCAGGTTGCAGAATACAGGCAAGAAGATGTACCACGAAATGGCCCCCGAAAAAGCCAGGGTGACCAGGATGAAGGCGTATTGAGTGCCGTAAACGTAGATCTCCGTTGAAGTTCCCAGCAAGGAAATTCCCGACACAAAGCTGCAAGAAGGTTTATAAATTAGAAATAAAAATAATTAGCTTGGGCTAATTACGTGAAGAGCCTAAAGTTTAGCCACGCTAATTGCCGGTCGATTGATCAAGATTTATTTTTGCTCGGCCAAGTTATTTTCGTCAAGGACCAAAAATTAACTTGAAGACCATAGTAATTAAATTAGGTTCAGAGCCAAGCAGGCCATCATCAAGTTTCTGTTCAAAGTTTTTGGAAGTGGCCAACAAAAATGGGGAGCAAATTTAAGGCAGCAATTTGGATAACAATTTTAAATCTGCAAACCACTATATGGATGGAATTATGAGTGCAGAATACGGCCTAAATAGGATTCCAACTCGCATTATGTCTGGTCGCATTTCGGATAAAGCTGATGAGCTTTCCTTTGGCCTTGTATTTCGTAATCTGATTTTAATGATTAATGTCCATAACAATCATCATTTCAATTTTGGCCACCAAACAAATTAATAGCCAAAGACTCTGAAAGTTGACAGCCATAAGAGAAATGCCATTAAAAGTTGATAAGAAGCGGCATTAAAGTATGCAGACACACTCGTTTACCGCTACAAGCGATGAAAATTCAACAAAAAGATTGTTAAAATCTCAAAAAAAAAAATACAAGGGAATTTTTGGAGAAAAAATGATGGCATGTAATTGTAATTNGAAGCGGCATTAAAGTATGCAGACACACTCGTTTACCGCTACAAGCGGTGAAAATTCAACAAAAAGATTGTTAAAATCTCAAAAAAAAAATACAAGGGAATTTTTGGAGAAAAAATGATGGCATGTAATTGTAATTCAAAGCACGTTGGTTGAATTTGTTGCAAAAAGCAAACGACAACAAATAGAATGCCATAACAATAAAAGGCTCACGAAACAATTGTCAACGGGCAAGGCAAATGACCAGACCCACGACCGAACCGAGCCAGAGGCAGAGTTGGGGCGAGAGCCAGTGCAGGATTCCTGGGAACAGGACCTGTCCGCCTGGTCATTAATGCGACGACAACACGCCTAAGACAAAGGGACCGCACCCTTCGAAAGGTGCTTGACCAAAACGTGTCAAATACAAAGCCTATCGCACCGTTTTCGGCGGGATTGAGCCCCAAGGTCACTCGACCGAACAACCACAACAACATTGCGGGGCCAAAGAAAAAGTAATTTGGGCAAATTATTTGAGTTTGCGGACGGCGTAAGTTTAAATAACTTCAATCTGGCTTAGACACCAAAGCTGCTAAGTTGTATTTATACGGCGGATATATTTACTCGCAAAGTTCCGCAAGCCATTTCAATATCAGCACAATCAACATCAACCAGCCGAAACCCCCGCAACCATCCATAATAGGCTTGACCCTGGCAATGAATATTATTTACGCAATCTCCAGGCTTGTGTCGGAAACTTTTAAATAAAATAAAATGCTGCACTGTTTGCCCTCGCCAAACAATTGGCCCAGACAATGCTGGGAGGGATACTCGTAGATTATTTTTGCTGAGATTACGAGTACGCACGTTTGGCTGATGGCACAAAATAAAATGAAATGGCTAAAAATGTTTTGATTGATTTGTCAGCGGAAAGGGCGGTCAGGCCCATTATGATAATTTCTGAAAATAATAACCGTGTAGAAGCTTTGCCTTCAATTTTCAGGAATTAAAGCTTTCAGCTTAAGTTTTCAGCTTAAGGGGAATTGAGCCTTTAATTTCCCTAAATCCTGATGACCACTTCTCTATTTACGGCTATGAAACGCCTCGCTGGGCAGGTTCAAAGCAATTACACAGGCATACATTTGGGAAAATGGGAGTGTACTATTTGCCAGAACTAAAAGATAATATATACCTACATATAATGGGATTAGATAGAATCCCTTGACCTCCGCGAAATAAGGTTTTAAGTGCATAACTAACCAATTTAGTTTTTTTCTTCTTGTAGCCTTAGGTAATTCCAATGGATTTTGAATGGATTACAATAGAACAGTATATTTGTTGAGTGCGATCATCCACCATTAGACCAAACCTCATTTTTCGGGTAGCTAGCTTTTTCTCTGTGTACTTGAAACACGCAAGGCAATTTTGCCATTTGCATCTACTGTACCGCTGTAGCGGTAACTCACCTGGCCACAAGTGACAGCGCGACCGGAAACACTTTCATTTGCCGTCCGCCCACCAGATAATCCAGCGCCTCCGAGCCGCGTCGCTCCTCGATTCCTGCTGCTCCTGCCCCATCCTTGCCGGCCAGCTTCTTCTGCTTCTGCTTCTTCTCAATGAATCCGAAATAGACACCAATAACCGCGCACACAGCCAACATGAGGACGAAGACAAAGTAATCAACAACACCGAAATGCTGCAGTGCCTGGCTCAAGTCCTTCACACTGAGCTTCTCTTCCGCATTTCCCGATTGCGTGGGAGTGTGAGTGGGCGATGGAGTGGACGACGGAGTGGCCGTNCTCGCTGGGCAGGTTCAAAGCAATTACACAGGCATACATTTGGGAAAATGGGAGTGTACTATTTGCCAGAACTAAAAGATAATATATACCTACATATAATGGGATTAGATAGAATCCCTTGACCTCCGCGAAATAAGGTTTTAAGTGCATAACTAACCAATTTAGTTTTTTTCTTCTTGTAGCCTTAGGTAATTCCAATGGATTTTGAATGGATTACAATAGAACAGTATATTTGTTGAGTGCGATCATCCACCATTAGACCAAACCTCATTTTTCGGGTAGCTTTTTCTCTGTGTACTTGAAACACGCAAGGCAATTTGCCATTTGCATCTACTGTACCGCTGTAGCGGTAACTCACCTGGCCACAAGTGACAGCGCGACCGGAAACACTTTCATTTGCCGTCCGCCCACCAGATAATCCAGCGCCTCCGAGCCGCGTCGCTCCTCGATTCCTGCTGCTCCTGCCCCATCCTTGCCGGCCAGCTTCTTCTGCTTCTGCTTCTTCTCAATGAATCCGAAATAGACACCAATAACCGCGCACACAGCCAACATGAGGACGAAGACAAAGTAATCAACAACACCGAAATGCTGCAGTGCCTGGCTCAAGTCCTTCACACTGAGCTTCTCTTCCGCATTTCCCGATTGCGTGGGAGTGTGAGTGGGCGATGGAGTGGACGACGGAGTGGCCGTAGTAGTTGAGGAGGCGCCAGTTGTTGAGCTTGTGGAGACTGTGCTGCTAATTATGGCTGCTGTCTTTACAATGGCATTGGCCACGGTAGAGGAAATGGTAGTAGCGGCTGTGGTGGAGGAGGACCCCGTGGGGGAACTTTCCGCCCCCAATCCTAGTACCTCGACGGTGGTTGACATTGTTTCCGGAACCGCAAGTTGCTTTTATGTAGTTTATTTTTATCGACTTCCAGCCGCGTCGCTTTAATGCGTTTAGCTTTGATTACTTTGGCATTAGTTTGGCACAAGGACACACACTGCGAATTGAATTCGATTTTTCATTAGGTTTTTTTTCATAGACCACTTGCAGTTTTTAGGACATTAAATTGTTAGAAACCCTTCAGGGATTTTCTTAAAATATTTTGTTTTTCTAGGCTACCCAAGGAAAATATTCGCAAATTCTAGAATTCAATAAGCAAAAACGTCGAACTTTAAATAATCACAAGGCAGGACAATACACGAAAGCTAAATTTCGAAACATAAAAAGAACTTTTTTAATTGAAGTACATAGTTTCGAGTCCTTCAAAATGGTATTTCAAAGTTCAAAGTTACACATCGTTGTGGATTTAAGACATTCAATTAAAGTAACACTTCTTCTTAAAGCTTCTTCTTAAAGGATACTTTAATTGGAATTCAAACTTGAAGCTTCAATAATTATGTTATAGATTTGTAAACTACAATGGTCGCAGAATCCGTCAGTTCCCACAGACTCGAACACTTTTCCTACATAAAAAGAGCTTAATTGACACAGTAACAGTTGAAATTTCACACACGCACACTTGATCCTTGATCCGGATCCGGCACAATTGAATTCGAACTAAATGGGAGCACACACAAGTGGCTGATCCAGATCTCCGTCGCGAACTGAAACCAATGGAAGACTCAAGCTGCTTTAGAGATCTCCGGAGATCTTATCGACATCAGCGACAGCGTCAGCGACAGCATCATCCGAGCGAGATGCTCATAATTCACGCAAATCTTGTAAGAGCGTAGGCCGAGGCTTTGTGTAAAGTTTTATCACCCAATGTGCCAGGGGCATGTCGGATCTGGTCTGGGTGGTGATAGATAAGTGCACACCCCCTATTCGTTGTCTAGCCTCAAATCTGCCAGATAGTAAATGACTTTCTTTGTGCGCGTACGTGGCCCGTCTGTGACTTTATTGCTCGGTTATAAATAAAAATGCATATCCCTCGCGCTTGATTGTTTTGCTTTTAGGACAGACTTTACAACTTCAGAAAAAGGGTAAATTTCCACGATAGTACGCAAAAGCCTGCTGCTGACTCGCTTACCAAATCGCATTGCTGTAGTTCAAACGGGTGGCTACTGGTTATGATGGCAGTGAATGTGAAGCACAGTTGACTAAGTGCGAGGTATCTCACCTCAAAGGTGACGTGGTGACAAATATTATCCCCAGATTAGACCCAGCAGCAAATATTTGCGAAACGGCACAGGGGCAAGGATAAGACGTGATAAGGTATGCGTGATAGAGCCGCCCCAAATAGCCAAAATTGAACGCAACAAAATAGACTTCCCAGGTCAGGCCTGAATTTCGTTATGTAACGCATCCATTTCATGGTCCTTTTCCACCCAGGCAATTTGATTTGCGCTACGCAACAGGATGCGACGCAAAACGAATTTCCAAAATGTCCAGCAAAGTTAGCTAACCGTCCAAACGACCGAAATTGGCCAGATCCGATGGACAAGGGCAATGAAACCGACTGGAGCGTAGCTAAGTTGAAATGTGGCTCAAATCGAAAGACAAGAAACGCAGAGGGAACAAATTCTATTGCTTCTTCATCTCTGTTTTATTGAGTTTAATGCACATTAATGGGCGTACAATGGCTGCGATATTGTATCTACAATTGTGCAGCAATTTGTGAAGACTTAAAATAATCCACTGCACCGAAGCCTCGCATCTTTGGGTTCAAGTACTTATGCTGCAATAGCAACTTAGCTGCAGCAGCTAGCACACAAACTAATTGATTTTTGACAATCAATTACGACAATTACTCACGGCCGGAGCAGGGTCGCCTTCCGAAGGTAAATTCGATTAAGGGAAACCAACACAATGCCCGCAACGTGACTCCGAAGTTGGGCAATCTTTGCTGAGGTAATCCCTTGCGAGTATCTTGAAATAGTTAATTTGGAATAGGGGCAGGCGTCCACTTTCACATTTTGAACCGAGGCAAAAACAGGCATAAAACCAATTTAAGATGATACATATCTCTGTGAAATAGTGGAGTTTACTTTTCTGGCGTTTTAAATTCAAACAGATTAAATTTTCCACTTATCTAGGCTAATAATAGTTTTCCGCATACATTGCCGCAAATCCAAATGTAAGCACTGCACGGAAAATTACATCATGCGCGGGGCCCACGATGATCTTGTAACGACAATCATATAGCAAAAGATAAAATCAGGATTAAATTCATAAATCTGTGTGGAGCACTTATGTGCGACATAAAAGATACCAACTAACCCACTGATAGCGCACAGCAGCAGTAGCCACCGCAATTTAAAACCAGGCAAGGGTAAATATGGCCCAAAAAAACCAAAGCAAAATAAAATCCCCAAAGAGCTGCAAAAATTTAATTATTTTTAAGCGACGACCGAAATGAAAACTGACGAAAGAGAAAGCCGAGTTTAGCATATGCAAAATAATGGCCACAACCGGCACCGACACCAGCTCTTGACCCTTTTCGGGTGGGTTTAATTTGTCTGGCCGCCGCAGCTGTTTTGGTCCTATAACTTAGCGCCAAATACGACAGCTTAACTTTAAGGCAAGTCATTGCCCAAACACCACTTTGAACTCCAGCCAGCCCTCCTTTAAATGTTGGTTTTTGTCAGTGCAGTGAGCTTTTGAGCATTTTGCTTTTCCGGCTGCAGTTATACTCGTAGTTTGCTTGCTTCAGCTCAAAGCCCCGTGATGTTGTAGCTGACTGCCTTGGCTTTGGCGTCCTTAAGTTTCGCTTGTGAGCACACCTTTCCTTTTATTTCTTGTGAGTTTTTCTAGCAAGCACACAAAGGTTAGTGGATATATTGAATAGAATGAAATACGTCTATTACAAGACAAATGATATAAAAATGGGTTTTTTTGCTACCTGTTTTCAAACTGGATGGCGATCCATTTAACTGGCTCCCAGCTAAATTATGCAAAACCTTCCAGTTCACATAAATGAACGAAAATCACGTAACTTGGATGTGTTTTCGTAGTGGATTGTAACCAGAAGAAATTTCAATTTAGCCAAAATTACGTGGTAAAAGCAATTCGGACCCTAAAATATATTTTCGCATAGTTTGTTTTTGTGTATTTCATTTTCTGCACACTTGAGCCAATTTAATGCTTCCGTGTGTTTTTTACTTGCCACGCCTCGTTGACTCCGCTGGCAAACTGTTTGTGTGTCTGCCTTAAATTCGGCGTACCGACGATTTAATTTCTAACTAAAACAGCAAAAACAATCCGTAAATTAACGCTCTGACTGGCATGTACAGCTCAATTAATCCAGTTAAGTAATCACTGGCATATTTCTTTGCCCAAAGAACTATTCAGGGCGATTGATTACACGGACCGCAAATTAGGAGCAATTAAATCAAATTCAGAATGGGCTGGACGGGCGATTATTCCAATGCCCCAGCCAATCATGACCTTGAACTTGGCGGCATTCATCCATTAGCCAGAAGCCAGACTCAGTTCTAATTCCTTGCGCTGCCATTTTACATATCCACCCGGGGGCATTTATGCCAAGCCAGACACATGCACAGAAATCGAGTCATCCCTTTGGAGAATTGGCGAATGCTGATGCCAAGGGCCGTAAAATGGGAATGAAAAGCTTGAATATGCATTATTCTTTTAACTGGCCAGCAGCAAGCACGGGCAATCAGAATTTCCTCGAGTGGAAAAATTAAATGTGTTTTCCCATTCAAAGTGTGCGAAATGACTGGTTGATTGTAAGTTGTGGCTGCACATTTTCGCCAAAAGATGTCGGCAAAGTTGTTTTCAGTTTGAAAAGTGTTTAAGTCAATACATATCTAATCATAAGAATTTTTTCTAGCTATATTTAAACAAAACCTAGGGTCAAGTGTTTTTCCGTCTAGATTATTTATTGATTAGCTCAAATCAAACCTAAAACAGTTTGCCAAAAAAATGCACGCAGAATATTTTGTAGCCCCTATTTAAATTATTGATAAAGTATAGGCTTGCACATATCAAATTTGAATTGCCAATGAGTTCTGAAATACTTTTTTTTAACAAACTATCGGACCTTAGAAATCAAATTAACGTTTTAAAATGTTTTTTATATTTTTTGTAGTCTAAACGCAAACAAAAGCTAAAGGCTTATCAGGTAACTTAAAATAAATCCCACTACACGTATTCTAAATCCTCTTAAGATTAGCCACACAATCAATCACTCTTCGCTGTTATTTTTCTCGTACTCATTCATGATGGCAATCACCGGATCGTTGAGGTACTTGCGGACTTCCTTGTACAGAGCGTAGTCCCCGTGCGTCCACAGCGGATCCTCCATATGATGCATAACCTTGTTGGGCAATCGCTTAGCCAGCTGAAGGACATCCACCACAGCGGCCAGGGCATCGTTATCCGAGTACCACAAGTGCAGCTCTGAGTTTATCAGTTCCACTGGATACTCTGGCGGCTCCTCTGTTCCGTATACCTTTAAATTCTTAGTGGTTCCATAGTCGAACTGACGGAAGTAGCCAGACTGCTGTTCTTGCAGGTAGTGGAGCATCTGATCCGTGGAGCAGCCTGCCGGATGGGTGGCCATGCCATCCGGCATTGCAGTCTGCAATAGTAATTTTTACCAATTCTTATCATTGATTTCATATGCGATATAAATTACCCACCATATTCACTCGACCTCCGCTGTATAGAGTCTCCATCGCACCATCGCAAACTGGGCGTAACATGAAATCCACTTGGCAGATATTGAAAAACAAGGACATGACAAAATCGTTGTGAGGCAGAAACTCCTGAGACCCAAACAGTGTCGCATAGATGCCCTTGTGGCCCAAATAGGGACCCACGGCACGCACCAATGGATTGGCCAGGTTCTTCATGATGGCAATCGGGGCGAACATGTGAGCCGTCTTTATCTTATAGTTGTATTCGGGCAACAAGGACATCAGCGTAAAGAACACGGTAGTGCCCTGCGAGTGTCCCACGTAGTGAAGGGCGTCCTGATCCTTGCCATTCTCTGTGCTCAGCGCGTAATCGATAATGGCGGCAATATCGTAGACGCCGATTTCATGCCAGCTGAATTCCCAAAAATGGGGATTTTTGGGGGACAAGTACGTATGATTTTTGGAGTAGGCGGTGCCACGGGCATTTCCCATCCACACGTCGTAACCGGCGTCGGCCAACAAATAGGGCAAGCCATCGTCAGGTCCTTGCAAAATCCAGGCATCTGAACAGCTGGTTAGTCCATGCTGGAGAACCACAATGGGTCGTTTTTCGTTCTGATTCTGCAAATTGTGGGAGTACGGAATGCGGAATATGCCTAAGGTGTAGCCATCCTTGGTAGGAATATAGTGATGCTCCGAAGGATATCCATGGGCAGCCGTACGATCAGCCTACGTTTAAGAAAAATAGTTTTTAAATTGGTTTTAACTTGGTAATTTTCTTCCCTTTGTCCTCACCGTTGTCAATTTCTCCTTCAGGCTAACATGGGCCTCGGGATTATCGTATAGTTTATAGAAATCTATCGCCCCCTCAAGCGTTGAAGAATTAATTCCTACAGCCAGGATCGCCAGGATACCCAGGGGGAGGAAACCGCTCTCAACCGGACACTTCATGTCTGCACGATGCTTCGATGTCTACTGACTGTTGACAAACCTTTTCCTCTTAGCTTTTGTAGCAGTCCCCGGGTGGTTAAGTTTCAAGTGCTCGTACGAGCTCCTAATCTCTATCAATTCCTTGATTAATTATATTTAGACACGCCCGATAGAAAATAAATGGTTAATCTAAAAGTTAGCAAATGTATATTAAAAAAATGTGTATTATTTTCACAATCTTTTTCAAGAATGCACTGAAATCCCAACCCAAAATGTTTGTATGAACACAAGAGTTTTCCATAATGGTAGTGACCCTCTTTGAAGACCCAATTTAATTAACTTAGTCTGTGTTGGAAAATGCAGGCAAATGATATGCATATACAAAATACATAGATCCTAAAATGGTCTATTATTTTCGCTATCTAAATAGAAAATATCAATCCAACAATTTAAAGCGGCTATAAATGTCGAACCGAATTTTTATCAAGCTTCTATGCAATGCAGATAACTCTTCTATGCTTTTTATTATTTGGGAATCAAAGTTGGCCATTCAGTAAGTGGGCTAACCCCCAATTACTTCATGTTGGCCTTAGAAAAGTGGACCCCATAAGTAGTTGATTAAATTTCCAAAAAGTAAGCCAAAAATTCCAAGAACTGCACGCGTCATAAGCACTTCAAGGGGGCCCAACTTATCGGCAACATAAAGCACTTAGGGGGAGTGTGATAAAGACAGAAATTACCCCTATTGCTGTAAACTTTATTAATAGTGCTAATACGTTGCGATTAAATTGCTTTTTGATTAAAACTGTCGGCTAAGATCTAAAGAATGAATAATAAATATACAGAAGTGGAATATTGAGGGGAAGTAGAAATCTGATGGACATACTTACCATTAAGTACGAGTATTTATTCGCTACATCTTTATACACTTATAGTGTTAATAAACTACGACATATATTTGTATTAAGATCCAGTTTTTTTTTTAGCTATACGTCGTATGTTTAAATAATGCCTAAAATCCATATGGTCCCAGTCACCCACCATACGTTAGGTTACCGCCAATTACATGACCACCTCGAGGGCACTCCATTGTCCCCTATGGGATCCCATAGTCCCCTATGGGATAATCCGGTGATATATCGATTTCCACAACTTCATATTTTATAAGACCTGATTCGAGGAAATTCCAACAGGGTCGATGCTATGTTATATTGGCCATGGTATTATCAACGTAATTTACACATAAAAGTCACCAAACCAGACAAATTTGTTCATGTATATTTATAAATTACAAAAACCATATTGATGCGCTTAATGTGTGCATTACAGTTTTTTTTTACAAAACTTTTTTTAAATGGAATGCATATCAAGTAATTTTCGTCGGAAGCCTATACATGTAATAATGTGCTCACATCACTTGTGTTTACCTTCATACTCATTCATAATGGCTATAATCGGGTCAGTGATGTATTTCCGTGCCTCCCAGTTAACCGCAAAATCTTATGATCCCACAGGGGATCCTCCATGTGATGCATTACCTTGTTGGGAGGCGTTGCCGCCAATCTCATGACGTCCTCCACGGAGGACATCTCATCGTTATCCGAATACCATAAGTGCATTTCACAAATAATTTTCTCCGTAGGATAATCTGAGGGTGCTTCAGTTCCATACACTTTAAGATTTTTTTTGGTGCCAAAATCAAACTGGAGAAAATTACCCGACTGAAACTCTTGCATATAGTGAAGGATTTGATCCGTGGAGACACCAGCAGGAGACACACCCACTAATAAGGCATTAGCAGTCTTTAAGAAATAAAAATAATTCATAATTTTCAATGTTTTTTAACGACACTTACCATATTGGTACGGCCAAGATCCACATTGGTTTCTGCATTATTATCACCGCTACAAAAACTGGAAACCGTGGATTCGGGTCTACAAAAATTATATAGCAACGCCAGTACAAAATCGTTGTGCGGCAAAAATTCTTGGGAACAGAACAGTTTGGAATATATATTGTTAAAGCCCAGATAGGGTGAAAGAGAGTTGACCATAGAGTCCTCCATGTTATCCATAAGGAGACAGCATGTGCGCTGTCTTGATCAGAGCGTTGTACTCCGGACACATAGAGAGCAAGACAAACATCACGCTAGTTTCCAGTGAGTGACCCACATAATAGACGGCCTCCTGATCCTTTCCGTTCTCCGTAGATAGAGTGTAATTGATGGAAGCGGAAATGTCATAGTATCCAATCTCGTGCCAGCTAAATCGCCAGAAGTAAGGGTGCTTAGTGGAGCGAGTGGTGTGGTTCCGAGAGTACCTGTTGCCCCGTGCATTGCCCATCCAAACATCGTATCCAGCATCGGCAAGCAGGAAGGTCATCGAGTCGTTCGGTCCCAACATTGGCCAGCCATATGAACTGGAAAATAAACCGTGCTGCAGGAAGGCGATGGGCCGCTTTTCATCCTGATTCTGAAGAATATGAGAATACGGAATTCGAAAAAGACTGATAATATAACCGTCTTCAGTGGTCACATAATGCCGCTCAGCAGGATGATCTGCATCCGAAACTGCACTTGCTTTAAAGCAGCTTTAAAGACCCCGGATCCGTCTAGTATAGTGCGCCTTTTGATAATACACCATATAATGTCGACCAAAACAATGGTATTGAACTTTGGCAGGGTAAGAGTATTTTATTTACTAGAAGCTAAAAATACAGGAGGTATGCTTATTTTGTCACATTGACTTTTCATTCATTGCAGAAGTAATAAAAACTAAAATAATTAGCAAGGTAAACAAATTTGACCCTTAATGGTTTCAACTAATACATTACAGTGCTTTTGTATTTATATTTGACCCAAGTTATTCACTTGAGGACGTTTTTATGGTGACAACTTTAGTTATGTCGCAATAGCCAGTTAGACGAGCCGTAAGGACAGTGCTTGATCTTATAATATGTATGAAAATATACAAATGTGTCAATTGTTTAGCATTTTTTCTGTCTTTTAGATACGATTTGTATTGATTTTACTTATTTGAAGGATAAACGGATGAGTTTGGACAATACCAATTATAGGTTAGGAACTTAATTGGTGTAGGAAAAACCAACTCCCTTAGCCAAGACTACTATTCAAAATAAAATAGACTGATATTTCATGTTTATTAAGTTATAATACTATTTTACGCCATTTGTAACTCCATTACGTACAAAATACATATAAAAAAGAGTCGCCTCCTTCTGTGCACCCACGAATTATACCAGCGAGTGTTAACTATATATAAATAGACATTTCTAAATATGAAAAGGTTTCTGATTGATAAAAATATTTACACTTGAGAAGATTATTAACTAAGCTATTTCAGAATAATGGAATATGATTGCATCAGTTGTGTGTGGCCTCATACTCATTCATAATGGCTATAACCGGATCGTTAATGTATTTGCGAACCTCCCAGTTACTTGCAAAATCCATATGATCCCACAGGGGATCCTCCATGTGATGCATTACCTTGTTGGGAAGCGTTGCCGCCAATCTCATGACGTCCTCCACGGCGGACATCTCATCGTTATCCGAATACCATAAGTGCATTTCACAAGTAATTTTCTCCGTAGGATAATCTGGGGGTTCTTCGGATCCGTAAACTTGTAGATTTTTTTTGGTGCCAAAATCAAACTGACGGAAATGACCTGACTGAAACTCTTGCATATAGTGAAGGACTTGATCCGTAGAGATACCAGCAGGCATGCAACCAGATATAACTGAGTCAGCAGTCTGTTGAATAATAATATAGATTATTTGCATTGGAAATGTAACAATATTTTCTCAACCCACCGTATTAGTTCGGCCTTGTTCCACTTTTTCCTCCTCGCTGTCGTCACCAGAGCAGAAACTAAAAGCCAATGATTCCGGGCGACAAATGTTGTACATAAATGCGAGCACAAAATCGTTGTGGGGCAAAAATTCTTGAGAACAGAATAGTTTGGAATATATATTGTTAAAGCCCAGATAGGGAGAAAGAGAGTTGACCATAGAGTCCTCCATGTTATCCATAAAAGCCACAGGAGCCAACATGTGCGCTGTCTTGATCAGAGCGTTATACTCTGGACGCGTAGAAACCAAGACAAACATCGCGCTAGTTCCCTGTGAGTGACCCACATAATGGACGGCCTCCTGATCCTTTCCGTTCTCTGTGGAGAGAGCGTATTTGATTGAGGCGGCGATGTCATAGTATCCAATCTCGTGCCAGCTAAATCGCCAGAAGTAAGGGTGCTTTGTGGAGCGAGTGGTGTGGTTCCGGGAGTACCTGTTGCCCCGTGCATTGCCCATCCATACATCGTATCCAGCGTCGGCAAGCAGGAAGGGCAATGCGTCATTGGGCCCGAAACTTGGCCACACATCGGAGCTACCAAAAAGTGGGTGCTGCAAAAAGGCAATGGGTCGCTTCTCATTCTGGTTCTGCAGATTATGCGAGTAAGGAATCCGAAAGATACTGAGAATGTAACCGTCTTCAGTGGTCACATAGTGTCGTTCGGCTGGGTAACCATGGTCCTCAATTAAATTGATCTGCAAGTTAAACATAACGTTCGTTATTTAATATTTTAGCTTTATAAAGCTAAATTGGATGTTTCGGGCTTAAATAAATTTGACTTACCGTATTGGGAGCTTTGGCGAGGGACAAATGAGCGTCGGGATTGTTGAATAGCTCATAAAAGTCTGGAACAGGATCCAACTGTTTGTAGGGAACACTCAGGACGAAGGTCCCCATTAAAGTGGCCACCAAGGCGCCATAGAGAACTATAGTTACAACCGATTTGGCCATTGTTTACGACTAAACTACCGCGAAATCGACAGCTTCGCACTCTTTTAAAGGCTACCGGCAGGCAATCAACTATACTGTTCATACTGATAGGCAAGCAATTAGCCGATTAAACGGACATAAACTTAAGTACTGGGAAAGTTGCTAACCTAATAAAAAACACAAATTTTTTTTATCACACCTTGGTAGCAGAAAACAAATAATATTAACGAATTTATATGGTTGAGCACACACAACATTTAAAATCTTAATTTAACGTAAACTATTCAAAAGCATAGTTGAATTTATTGTTGAAGCTTATATCGTAGTCAATCAAATTAATAAGTTTATGGTTTAATGGTAACAGTCAGCTAACTGAATTTCGGGAAATCCGGAAGGACTTGCACCACTATGTTTTATTATAGATATGTACAAAAATGCATATATAAATTGGCAAAAGTGCGTACACATTCATAGAGGAAACACTCATCAACATCGAACTCTTGCCGGAATGCGTTTCATTTGGTGGTCTTCGCCGACTTTCATGACAGCTATCATTCCCTGCACAGAATGCTGCTCAATATGGCAATGGTAAAGCCAAAATCCAGGATTGTTTGACACAAAGCGCACGATTATGTAACCCTGGCCTGGAATCTGGACAGTATCTTTGGCCACTGCAGCGTAATCGTCCTTTAAACGAGCGAGGCGACCTCGGCGATCGAGCTCGCGAATCTGAAAAAATAATTAGATAAACTTTAAAATTGGGCTCCCATTACTTCAGTATTTATCTTACATTGCGAAGATCGTTGATGTTGCCGAGAACATCTTGGCCCACTAAGCGAAAGGTGTTGCCGTGTATGTGAAACGGGTGCGTGTTGGACATATAATTTGCCACAACCATTTCTATGGGGCGATACGCCGGAATCCGGATTACGTGCACACATTCGCACAACTCTCTCTCACAAACGCGGCCTTCTCTGGCCAAGGAACTCTTGTTGCAGAAGTAATTATCGTCTTCGTAGAGATGCCGCCCCTGTAGCAGCGATATTCCCGGGGAGTTGTATGAAATGTCATCGATTTGGTAGAGATTCTCCCCATTTGGGGCCGTTCGAGACCCAAAGCTGGAGTAGTAGGTCAGGAACTGAGTGTACCGGGACCAGGTAACCGGTTCCAATGAGCGCAAAGCCACGGTACCAACATTGTTGTCCTTGTCAAGCGATTGGCGAAGTGAGGAATTCGCTGACTTGAAGCGAAAATCGTTTACAAAAACGAGCTCATCGTCGTCAGTCCGGCTGTTTCTGTTATTGTCAAGAATGCGGCCCTGCGGTAACTCAGTGCGGGCCGATCCGCGATAACTGAGAACAGCTCCTTGATATAAATTGCGATCCTCGCACTGCTCGTAGCCTCGAATCCGGATCCAGTAGTTCTTCGCCACCTGACTGGCCTCCAAAATGAAGTCGAACCTTTCCGCGGAGGTCAGGAAGAAACCATCGGCCAGGACGGGTTCGATGTCATTGCCATCGGTACTGACAATTAGCAACTTGTGCTGCTCAATGGAGAACTCCACGGGGCAGTTGGCGATGCCATTGAGGATAACTCTCATTCTGTAGCGGTAGCCAGGAGTAACTCGGAGTCTCTCGTACCGGTGGCGATTGTCGTTGTCCGGCAATTGACTCAGATGATTGCGCCCCTTTCCGTTCACCAGGATGTTGCGAACGTCCTGAAGGTTACGGTCGTAAAATATGTCCTGAATCAGCAAGGTGTGCTCCACCAAATCGTAGTCGTACAGTTGTGCCTGCTGATTTCCTTGACGAGACTGCCGGGCTATTAATGCCCCGGCCACTCCGAACCCACGCTGCCAGCCCACATGGCTGTGATACCAAAGGGAACCGCTGCGATCAACCACAAATTCATAGCGCTGCACCTCCCCCGGCTGCAACGGATACTGGGTGACCATCGGGGCACCGTCCATTTCGGGAGTGAGCTTCATGTGGACACCGTGCCAGTGCATGCTAGTGGGCTCGCCCAGGTAGTTAAGGACATCCACCACCATGGTGTCGTTCTCGCACAGCTCGATGGCAGGGCCGGGGACCATGCGGTTTACGGCCATCACTGGAGTGGCCACCCCATCGCCATAAATGCAGTGCTCTGCGGCGCATGCCCGCTCGTCGTACTGACACCGCTGACACTCCGGGCCTAGTCTCTGGTAATTGTGGATTACCAATTGATAGTAGCATTTCTGCGCCTGGCCCTGCTGGCAAACCCTTCGGCACGGGTGGCGATCAAAGTCCCCGAAGTTGGACAACTCCATCTGGCTGTAGTCATTCTTCAAATCCAATTTATTTATAGGGGCAGGCTTGCCTTTGGTCGTCTTGTTCCGCATCCAGGGTAGCGTGGGCCACTCGAACTTGGGCAATTGGTTGTCCTCATCATCCAGGACCTCAGCGTGGGCTTGAGCCAGGATGAAAATCAGCAGCAACAGCCTTGGGCTGGACAGACTTTTACTTTCGCGTTTGGACATGACGGGCCGCGACGGTAAACTGACCAATTTTGTTGTGGGAAACCGGCAAAGAAAGTTTTGGCCTGGCGGGCGACCCAGACCTTTGGGCATGCGCCGCACGTATTAGCCATTAAAGCTGAGCTGAATTTGATAATTCGAAATTACTGAATAGCTGGCAAACGAATTGGAACTTGGAACATGGAATCGGCGAGTGGCTATTTTGCACTATCTTATTTAATAAAAATATACGGGTATGTATTGTAACAAACTCGAATATAAATGGCATTAGAATAAACCAGGCTCACTTTGTTCATTGTCTTACCTATAAAACAAACACAAGGTAGAGCTTAGGAAATATTTATTACTGTTGAATGGGATTGAAATTACTCAAAATTAGGGCTCTGTGACTGCAGGAGCGGCAGTTGCCATGCCCGGTGAACTGGGTGACGTGCTCATCAGGCTGATCACTCCGCAGGCAATCGCAGGACCCACCGAGTTCTCCTCGTTCTGGTAGGCCAACGCATTGGGCATGGCCTGAAGCGAGGAGGAGAATACCTCTGCGTTCAGAGCTGTATTCAGGTCGATGGCCTTGCTGTGGATCACAATAGATCGCCCAACAATGCCGTTGAAGCCAAACAACTGCAGGTATATGCTTTGGAACGCCGCCGAAATGCTTCCGTCCTCCTTGGTGTCCACATTACCAAGCTACAAAGTGAATAAATTAAACCAAAGCAATTAAATGAGGATATAGAACACATATTATCGCTACTTACAAAGTTGTTCGGAAATTGTCCGCCCGTGGCCTTGCAGCCATCGCTCACATCCCCAAAGGTGTGAATATGTAGGGCATGTTTTCCCGGGGGCAATCCAGTGACATTGATGGTAACCTTGATGTCCGAGCTGTACGGGAGTTGCTGGAACGAGATCATGCCAGTCACGCCCGCCGCCTCACCATCGCCCACGAACTTGGCACCGGCCTGCCATTGGGGAACCAACTGCTGATTAAATGAAAGGTTACGTAGCTTATTTAAACTTATTTTGGATATTGTTTTACCCTTTTCCTACTTAAAAAAAATACATTTTATTTGAAAGATGATCTGATTTACCGCAATTATATAATTATAAAGTAGATAAAAAAGGGTGTAAATAGCACAAGCCTCAAAAGCTTTTAAATTTAATTTAGCTGTCGGCGTAATTCTCTGGTTGCAAATAGGGCAAATACGTTGTGACTCAGTAAAGATTCTACTGTGGAATTACAATGTCAAAATTAAATAACCAACCAAAAGAATTTGGAAATTTTAAAAGACATAATGGCTTCGTTACTTGAAATAGATGCAACTTTTGGTTTGACAGGGAGGCACTTACATAGGTATAGCCCAAATAAGCCGGTTGTGGCGGAAGGAGCGGCCCAAGGAGTCCAGCTGCTCCAGGAATCCCGACCGGACCTCCCAGCGGCACCGTCAACCGCTCGTAGCGCTTTACCTTCGTGCCGGAAACGACTTTAATACCGTCATCGAACCGAGTCATATTCACGGGCCGCAGGCGATCCAACAAATTTTGTGCACTGCCGGGCGCAAAAATGCCGCCATATCCAATTACCAGAGCCAAAATCAGTTTAATAAGCATTTTAAGTTTAAGTGAAAAAGTATTGTACGGAACTAGAGGCCCGGGAACTCTGAACTGTTCGGATGTGGGGCTTTGGTTGAACTGATCAAACCGCCGAACCCGGCCCATCCATGATGACTTCGACATGGTTTTCATGCTGATTGACCAGGCTAATTGTCGGCATCGGCTTGGAATGGATCTAGCTAGTGGTCGTGGCGATATAGCCGGCACAGTTGATGACTAGATTGGACGCTAATGGCCATCGAGTGTCGCGTGTATTTGATGCTTGGTTACCTGACCCAGGGGCGTAGTTATTACAGGGATTCCAAAAGCTCGTTAGCTTATACAGAAGGTGGCACTTCTTATTAAAATATCGCATGAGTTATTCTTCACATGTCACCGATTTTGATAAACTTTAACATTTTTATATTAATAAGCTCAATATCCGTAAGATACCATGCCTCTGAAATCGTCCACCTAAAGAACTTAAACTAGATCATTATTAGCCCATTGAATTAACAGAGCCTGACCCAAATCCAAAATATAGTAACCGACACGCGACGTTTAGCTATCAAAATAATTAAATTACCCAAATGGAATGATTGTAAAGTGATGCCACACAAATTTTGCAAAAATATCAGATGCCTTACATAGATAGCTAACTATTCCGCGACGAATCAAAGTCCAAAAATCTTAAAAACGTTTTGTGGGTCGTTGGCCTATTGAAAGCGAAATTTCTAGTCCAGGTCCCAAATGCGAAAAATCGACACGCGAGATTTGCTAGCAAAGCGATGATATAAATAATTTATTTGTTTAAACGGGTAACTATTTGCCACTACAAACTACTCATATGTATGTGAGGCAATACATTAAACTGGATTATTGCAATTGGAGCCATCGTAATGGATCAGTCGTTGTAGGTAGCCTTTCAGCTGTTAACTGTGTATATTCAGGTATCGAGATCATCGATAGGCACTGCGGTTGCCCCCGCCACCGCCTCCTCCTCCTCCTCCGCCTCGTCCTCGTCCACCGCCGCCGCCGCCACGTCCACTATTCGGATTCCATCCTGTTCCCTGGACGCGTCCACTGCCGTTGATCCACTGGTGATCTTGATTTTTCTCGCGACTGCTATCGCGATCGCGATGTTGCTGCGGCTGATACGGCTGCTGCTGTTGCCAGTTGCCTCCTCCGCCACCGCCACCGCCTCCACCACCTCTTCCTCCGCCGCCACGACCGCCACGGAAGTTCCCTCCACCTCCACGTCCTCCTCCAGGCGGCCCACTGGCCCGCTGCGTCTGCCACGAAGGCATCTCGGGCGGCGGAGGGGCATGCTCGTTGGCGCGGCCACCGCGATCCGGAACGCTGCCAATAACGTGCTTCTGTATTTTGGAGGCCGTGTTCTTCCTCACATTCGCCGAGCTGGTCTTCTCGATAATGGCCAGGTCGGAGCGTGCGGCCAGCAGGGCGACCAGATTGGTCTGCTCGCCGCCCAGCTTGAACCGCTCCAGCTCCTTGAGCTGGCGCTGGAAGCGGTCGACGATCTCGTTCTCGCGCTGCCGCATCGACTCCGACCACTGGAAGCTCTGCACGGTGGCCTCCAGCCGGGTGGTCATCATCTGGCGGCGGAGGTTGTACTCGGCCTCCAGGTCGCGGTGCAGGGACTCCAGCAGCCGCCACTGGGCGTCGCTGAGCGGCTTCTTGAGGTTTAGCAGCGGCTCGCTCACCACCTGCCGGTTGGCCTGCTTCAGGGCCTGCGCCAGGCGCGGGTTCAGCTTCTCGAACAACAGCTGGGCATTGATGTTTTTCGGCAGCTCGCCCAGCTGCAGGTCCTTGGCCAGTTGCTCGACGGCCTGCTGAGCAACCGACTCGGTCTTCGGGCGCTTGCAGGGCGGGCCCGTCGGCTGGGCCTTCAGGGCCATCTTGGTGGCCATCAGCTCGGAGGTGAGGTACTGCAGCAGCTGCACCAGAGCCTCCCGCTCCTGGAAGCGACCCTCCATGGGCCCGACGACGAACTTGCGGTACGGGCAGCCCAGCTCGGTGAGCAGCAGCGACAGCTCGAAGGCGAACTCGTCGTGGTCGCCGCTTCCCGAGCTCACGCGCTCGTCCGTCTTCCGCAGCACGTGCAGCTCCTGGGCCAGCCAGTGGATGATGGCCCGCAGGCCGGGACCCCCGATGCCGGCGTCTAGGGCGCGGCTGAGGCTGTCCTGCGACACGCCCTCGTAGGCCAGCGCCTGCAGCGAGTCCACCAGGTCCAGTTCGAGCTCCATCTCGGGTTGCCTTCCTTGATCGAAACTTTCCCGTGCGAAAATTTCAGGAGAATATTAAAGCTATAGTCCGGCTTTTTAGGGCTGGAAGACTGCCGATAGTCTGCTCGGTTGGCGGACTATCGATTATTTACCTAGGCATACATACGTAATGGTGTTGCCAGCTCAAATTCGTCTTACGTATGACGTATGCTTTTAAATTGCGACTGTTTTGGCGGCTAACGGAGTCTTTGGGTCTTTTCTAAATTTTTGCTTCCTAATCCTGAATTTGTTGCTAGATTCTTTGTTGTTTTTTTAAGCAACCCAACCTGTATCATGAGTATAAAGTGTTGTCTTTGATTAAAGTATCTACAAATCCTAAGTTATATGTTTATTTTTGCCACAAATTGTAATTGCTAAATATATGTAACGGTTTCTACCTTTATATTATTTTAAACAAGAATAACTGATAATGAAAATAGGTGCATGATTTATTTGTAAATGATATATTCAAGATATATGTAAAAACTCAACTAAAGCGTAACGAACTATGTCCCTAGTCTAGGGTTTTTTGCATATTGCGAAGGCGGTAAGGGGCGTGACAAAATTTGTAATCAAACTCGATCCGCTCACACATATAGCGGACCTAAAGCAAAAAAATACTACGGGTCTAGCTGTCACCATCTCAAAGAACTATGTGTTCATACACACAGACGGAGAAACAGGGATAGATCGACTCGGGTGTTATTGCTGATCAAGAATTAACCTTGTAGGCCTCCTTTCTTTCTGTTACATACATTTGCAAAAACCTAATATACCATTTGTACCTGACGCTACATGGCAATTCTCTACAATTGCCACATCTTGTTCTGCCCTCAAAACAAACCCACGAATACTCGCAGTTACCAATGAAACCAGAAATCGTATGAATTGTTTTGCGTACTTTTAAATAACTTCATTTATTGTAGTTACCGGTTCAAATTAATAAGTATAGTATATGATGTATTTTCGATTTGTTTTGTAAAGCAGGAAGTTTTAGGATTCGCATGAGTCGCACCTTTGGTGCCACAAACATCTTACACTTTTCGTTTTATCTTTCTATACATACAACATTTATGTACTTAAAATGAACACACACATTTAGCTATATAATATATATGCATATTTATACGTAATTATATTCAGTTACTTCATGTCTTCCGAAAAGGTACTAAAATAATTGGAAACAATGAAGAACAAATAATATCAGAGAAGGGGAAATCAGTAGAAGGACAGACTACGCTTGCAATGCGAAACACAAATTTCTCTCATCAAGACAATAAAAATGGCACAAAAATAAATTCCGCTGGGAAAAACACACAGCTCCGGTCGGCGGGCGAAGCTTAGGTGAAGCTATACTGGTTGTCGACGGCCCGCCCGGTGCACTCCGCCCCCGCGCTGCTGCCCGCCGCTCCGCCGGAGCCGCTGGCGCTGTTGCTACCACTGTCGCCGGGGTGCCGTGATTGTCCTCCTGCCGGGTGGTGGTGGGCCGCCGCCTGCAGCGAGGCGTTCGAGGCCCGAAGGTGCGGCTGATCCAGGAATCCCTGGCCTGCCGGCGGCGATCCGTGCACTGTCAGCGATGTTGCATCCAAATGGAAATAGAGTTGCTCCGGAAAGTATACGTGTGTCGGCTCCTGTGGCAGTTCGATTTCGTTTGTCTTTAGGCGAACACTCAGATTCATGGTAATCACTTCGTTGCACTGCAGGTCAAAGGGGCAGAAAGACGAATCTAATTAGTCAATCGTCTAATTTTGATGGATATGGGGTGTGTGATGAAACATATAGCATGCGACAACAAACTCAAGCACTCTAACTTAATACAGAATCAAGAAAAAACCAAACTCGAAACAAAATTATTGCAGGAATATACAGGAATATTTTATCGTTAGAGTCTCACTTCTTATTAACCTATCACATTCTTTTGATTTCACTCGATATTTAGGCAATAAAATAAGGTTTATCAATAACCCCTTATACGTTAGAGGGAACAATTTTGACAGGATCAAAGTTATGGCTACCATTCATTCATCAATACACATTTCCAACCCCATTCCGTTGCAATGAAATGATAAGAAATCAGTAGAAATCAAAGTAAAATAAAAAACCATCACTGACACTGAATTGACTCCAAAATTTTGGCTATCTCACATGTCTCGGCGACGGATGGCCACCGCCAGTGGCTCCCGCTCCCGCTCCCGTTGCGACTCCCGCTACAGCTCCTGATCCGCTTCCTCCGGCGGCACTCGGTCCATTCACATTCACGCTTCCATTCCCATTTCCATTCCCATGGAACGACAGATCGTTCAACTGTCCCGAATCGTGGCCTGCTCCGCCGGACGTCGCGGCCGCCAGGTCATTGAGTCGGCTGTTGTTGAGCACCCAGTCGGTGAGTGTTACATCGGAGGTGCCGCCCGACTCCAAGGGTATCGGATTGTGACGGAAGTGCTCAAGCATCTCCTGGATGGAGGGGAACCACAGATGCTGCACCCTGCACTGCCCCTTCTCCGAGATTGTCAGCCGCAGGTGCTTGGCCCGTCCCTGGAAGTTGAATGTCAGCACGAACTCTCCCCGCCGCGTCTCGCTCTGTCTGACTAGGAAGTAACCATGGCCGGCCGCCTCCAATTGCAGGACCATTCGAGCCGCCTCCGAGCGCGTAAGGGTTCCGTGAAACCAGGGGAAGGAGCTCATCTCAGCCGTCAGGTCCGCCACATTCACGTCCGCATCCTCGCTCAGCTCCACGCCATCGAAATTGCTGGAGGCCGACAAACGCTGCTCGCCCCGGTGCGGCCTAATAGATATATCCGGCGGACCGGAGGGCGGCGTGGTGCCCAGTTCATTAATGGCATTCAGATCACTGGCGGACATGGCACCGCCCTGGCCCAGGGCACTGTCCGCGGACAGCGAGGAGGCGAGCGCTGCGCCCCCGCCGACGAGATTGCCGTTGGAGCCGCCCTGCTGGTGGTACTGCGGGTTCTGGATGCCGCCTATGGGATTGGGGTTCGGGTTGGTGGGGGACGTCTGCATCGCTGCCGCCATCACACCATCCGACTCGATGAGGGGCTGCTGGGTGGGCGGGGTTCGCATGCAGTACCGGATGGTGGCCAACCAGCTGCGCATCTCCTCGGCGTTCTCCGCCTCGATCACGTACTCCATGTTGTTGTCAGCCTTCAGGACAAACGTGTTCAGCCTGTCCGGCATCTCCAGAATGGTGGTTTCCCTTGCCTCCGAAATGAGGAAGCAGAAGAGTCCGCTGCGCGGCTTTGTCGATTTGTTTGGATAGAACTCCAGCATGTATCCGCCCACGGCCTTGACCAGGACCAGCTTGCATCGCTCCCACTTCTGGGAGCCGGTCGGCTGGTCGAGGCTCTCCGGCGTCAGGTTGTTCACCCAGCCCTCCTTGCGGCACTCGACCGTGATCTTGGCCAGCTTGGTCTTGCTCTGCTTGCTGCTACCGCTCCCGTCCGCGTCGTCGGTGTTCTTGTGGAAAAAGGCCTGCAGCACAGAGAACTTTTAACAGTTAAACAAGAGCGATCAATATAGCCGAGGGGTCCGACTATCAGAAGCTACCAATCTAGTACATTTAATAATCTGCTAATAATCTTTACTTGAATCAGACAATTTAGCAGTGGGAATCACCAATTTATGAATTCTCTACATTTTACAGAGAAATGCACGTACAATCGCTGAAATATGTTTAATCGGAATTATCGGAAATCTCAAGATACCATTGAGTAATGCTTTTCAAGAACTGTCTGCGGGATATCGAACTTAATTCAAGTACAGGTGCAACTTCAGACAGTTTCCCTGTAATTTCACACATTTCCTTAATCTTTCAGTTGGAATTGCTAATCGCTATCCATTTACTAAGGAATTCTTTGAATTTTACAGAAAAATGCAGGTACAATCACTGAGTTATGTGTACTGGGAACTATCGGAAAGCGCGGGATACGATTGAGTAATGCTTTTTTGAGTAATGCTTTTTCAAGTAATGCCTGCGCATATCGAATTTAATTCAAGTACTGGCGTGGCATTCAGGAAATTTCCCTCTTCTCTTAACTCCACTCACCTTGCCCTTGCGCAGTCCCTTGAAGGAGAGCCTCCTGAGCAGTGATTTCGAAAGCAGACGTGGAACCTCGTGCTCCTCGTCAAAGTCCACCGATCCCACGCCCGTTTTCAGGGTGCTCCGTCGCCTGAAGAACTCTGTGTCGTAGTGCGCCGAAAAGGACTCGACGAACTTCTGGGCAAAGCTGCGGTGCTGGATGTTGCGCGCCTCTTCGGGCGGCAGGTTGCCGTTTATGTACGTGATACAGGCCTTGGCAAAGTCCGAGGCGGCCACCCTCGCGTGCCGCTCGCAAAACTCCTCCCAACTGGTGCCGCCATACGCGTAGGAGGACACTCCCATGGCGTTTCCGGTTCCTATCGGGGCCGGGATGAGGTCGCTGCCCCCGGCAACTGCCGCCGCCGCCGCCGCTGCCGCCGTCGTCTGGGTGCCCAGGCTGTGGTGGCTGTTGGTGGTCGTGGGGCCAATGTAGCCGCCCGCGCTGAAGGCGCTCGAGTTGGCCCCGGTGCTGTTGCCGCCCATCTGGCCGAGCGCTTGCTGCTGCGGCTGCGGCAGCTGCTGCTGCTGCCTTTGTCGCTGGCGATTGAGGTTCAGTTTGCTGCACGAGTTACCCAGCTGGATTCCGTTTCGGGAAGCTGCAAGAGGCAGAGGCTTAGTCACCATCGTTCAGGGCTCACAGTGGCATGGGAAACATGTTGGAGATCTTATTGAAGATTCGATTTACGGAACCAGTTGTCCTGCAGCCAGCTGGCGGGATTAGTCATTTTGAATTCTAAGGAATCTGCTTGTTCGCAGGAATGCGCACACGCTCATAAATTGAGTAATGCTTTTCCCTTGAAATACAGTGCTTTTTAACCTTAACCTTATATCGATTCCCTCTTGATTTATCATATTGAATCTTAAAAGCAGGTGCAATTTTAGTTAATATGACTCGGGTTTATATACAAATTTATACTTCCTAATCATTCAGGAACGGATGTTATACCCTATTTAAATAGATCCTTAGGTTAACGATTATATCTGCATGTATTTATGTTTAATTTAAAGTTTTTCTTATCAAACTTGATAGCCGCCCACTTGATGTGAATCGGAGCATATCGTTCAGAAATACTCATTAATAGGGCGGGTAAATAAATCGTAAGCCTGAGGTAGATAAATAAATTTTTTATCAGTATTAACGATAATTATTAAATAATAAAATTACAGAATGAGCAGGATAAAATATAGAGATTATAACAGACAAAAATGTTCACGAAACCCGAAATTTATGCAATACAAAAGAAAGCCTGCACTGTACAATACTGTACGATTCCAAATATATCATGAATTATATGATATATTCCTTCAAAAATGTAGTTTTTAATTTAAACAGCTGACCTATCAATTCAATGTATCGGTATCCTGCCCAAGCCAACAGCGATAGTTTCGCCGCAAGCGTCTTTTCAATTAACACGCACACACACACACCCTCGGATGCGCATAAAAACACCCACACACAGGCACACGCGCGAGGCTGAAAATTTCCCACAGGAATTTCCACGCCTACGAATTGCGACTTTTCCGAATGCTTCTCCACGCCGTTGTGCCCTCCTCGCCGCCGGTACTGAACTCAACCCACCGAATTCACAATATTCAGACTGCTTGCGGCCGGTTTGTTTATGCAACGCAACGAAAACTCCAGAAAAATTTGCAAAATGGTATTTCGTTTATTATTAGAGCTGGCAAACGGTCGATAACTCCACTAATCACCAACCCAACGATTACTTATTTTGATAGGTCGATCGAGCGACGCTACCAACTTGCTAACTTCGAAGGCAGTATTTTTTGGTAGAAAAAGGCGGCGGCCTCAAATTTAAATGTTTTGGCGGCAAAACAAATTTTCGTGGGAAAAGGATTCTTGTTAGGCTCAGCTAAGGAACCAACTTGAATTGAGTCTCGAATCAACCGCTTGCGCTTGCGTTCCAAGTTACTCTTATATAAGGCAATGATAAAGCCGATTTGGACCTATGGCATCCAAATTTGGGGCACCGCCAGCTTGAGCAACCGGCAGATAATTCAAAAATTCCAAAACAAGGTGCTACGCATGGTCTCCAACGCTCACCTGCTGCACGACAATTCCACCATCCACAAACAACTCGGCATCCCGTGGGTCAAGGAGGAGATAGCGAGATTCAGTGTTCGTTACAAAAGAAGGCTGCACGAACACCCAAACAATCTAGCCATCAACCTGCTGGACAACAGTTCCACAATTCGTCGCCTGAAACGCATCCACCCTCTGGACAATCGTTTAATTACGAATGATTTGAATGATTTGTTGTTGAATTGTTATTGTTATGTTTTTTTGTTGTTTTTTTTTTTATGTTTTTGTTATGTCTTTGTAAGTTAGATCAAACCACGAAGGAATTTACACAAAATGTAATGATTGTCCCATAGGAGGATAGATTTTAAATACATGCAATAGAGAGAAAAAAAAAAAAAATTGGGGTCGGCTCCAAGAAATTCAAATTAATTTTTTTTTAATAAAAAATACGTTTATTTTTGCGAAGATTCCTTACGTCGCTTGCAGACTTTTTGGTGTTTCGCGGCCCCAGAATACGTGCTGAACTGCGCCTCACAACAGACGCACAGGTACGGCTTTTTATGCTGCACGGGGGCAGTAGGGGCACTTCTTGGCCGGCAGAGTCGAAAATGGCCGTGGAAGTGCCTCGCACTTGAGCACTTGAACCGGCACCTCGGGCGAAGAAAGTGAGACTTGGGGGAAGGTACTGAAGCTTGGCAGCTTCTGCTGGCCACCTTGCAGTGGTCCGATCCCGCGTGCGACAACGGGCTAAAGGGCGGAGCGGTAGGACTTGACAGATTGGGGGTCGGATTCAGTCTTGGCGAGGGAGTCCTGCAAGGAGGAGCTGTGGCGGGTCCCGATGTTGGTGGCGGTGTGGCCAAACAGGCTGCTAATGTGACGGCACCCGCTATCGCTCCAGTTTTATTCCTGTGGGGCTTCGGTGGCAGACACTCATCGCTCGACAAGGAGGAGGTCGATGAGGAGGAAGAGGAGCACGAATAGTTGTAGTAAAAGCGCTGTCGGCAGCTGTAATATCGTTTCGAAGCCACCATTTTGATCTTTCGGCGTTTTCCCATCTGAGACGAGTCCATTAAAATAAAAAAAAAAACGAGTGAAATGGTAACAAGCCTAGAAGGTACCTAGTAAGTACTACCTACTTTCTGGACAACAGTAGCGAGTGGCATTGGCAACCGTGATTATAATATACATATACGCTTGAACGTACATTAGACTCTGTCACCATAAGGTTTTGCTGAATTTCAGTGTTTCCAAACTTTGTTTAGGTAACAAAAAAAACCAAAATTCATAAATAAAACTAATCTCCAGAGCATAGTAGAAAGGTTTCAACTGAAAGTCCTCCAAAATCCAACAAAGTATTTGTTTAAATCTCACATTTTTATTGTATCTATACGTTTCGAAATTGCATTTACTTATAATTATTATGTAACTATCGTTTCCATATGCATACTGTAATTATTTATTGTTAGCTGCATTAAATGTAAGTAATTAAATTCTTGAAACTTAATTTGCAAGACACACGCAGTGCAACAGTTGTTTTGTTTTTCTTTGATTGCTGATTTATTGTTTGTAACGAACACATGCATTTTGGCAAAAACATCGTTTTGATATCGTAGAGAGGAACATGGGGGCGAGTGCGGGGATGGATGTCGGGGGAAGGACGGAAATGGGCGTGTGAAACGGAAACGAGAGCTAAGAGAGTGTGAAGGCGAGCTTACTAACTATTATTTGTTGCATGGTGGTTCGTTATCCCATACGCATACGTATATCTTTATAATTATGCATACAGTAACTTAAGTATTTACAGAACGTATTGCCCAGAAATGGTTTCTAGTGGATTGGATGCAGGTGTGGTGCGGATGACGATGCGGTTGAAGTTCGAATCTCAAAATGTCTTGTAGTCTCTGCTATCGCTTTGCATATACATACATACTATGAATGCCTACGTGTTTGAGTAATGCGCGTGTTGATCTCCCGTGATCTCCATGAACTCTATCCTACACGCTAATTATCCGCTTGATTGGAGAATTTAAAGCCAATATGAATGAACTCTCGGATGCAAGTGTTTTATGCATATATAAAAACGTTTTGCTTACGCTAGAAACTATAATTACTCGGTTTGTGTTTTATTTCACTATGAAAACGAGGATCACCTAACTTAAAACCAAACTTAGTTAAGTTGAGTTAAAAATACATACATACTCAATACGTTATTAAGAGACAAACGTTAGTATTAGATCTTATGTGTGTGTTGTGTGTCTGTGTTTTCCACAATTTCTGTTTGCATGTTTGTTTTCTTTGCTTTGAGATAGAGCACACTCAGACTTCCAGTTGTTTTGATGGTTGTTGCGCGATAAATGGTTCGCTCCACATGCGACGCAGGTCGCCCTAATGAAAAACAGGTAACTCTCGTTACTATGGCTCTGAATGGGGAGGACTATTGCATTTTCGAGTTACCTTCAGATAGGCCATCAGCAGGAGCGGCAATAACGTAAAGGGCACCAGATACAGCAGCGCAGGCTGAGCCGCCTTAAAAACCTCCGAGCTTACCGTTGCCGTCAGAAGACCCAAAAAGTAGCTGCAAGAAATCAAGGTTTCCAAATAGTTAAATTGAATTGTGGAAAGATTGAAAGATCTTTTAAATATTTGAAGTGTGTTAAAAACATTCTTACCCCAGTAAGGAACAATGAAAGTAGGTTAGCCGCGAGCCTACTCCGCGGGGCGGGGAGAGCGTGGGGTCCGAGGTGACGCCCTGCGACTTCTTGTAGGCGTCGTAGCGCAGGACGAAGCATAGCAGCAGGCCGGGCATCACCACGTCGCCGAGGCCCAGCATAGAGAAGTGGCCCGAGTTGTGGATGCTGGGGAAGACCAGCTTGCCGGGCAGATTCAGCTTGGGCGTGTCTCGCACGATCCCCCCCAGATTCAACTTTCGCGCCACAATTCCAACCGGATTCTCGGCGGGTCGCGTGGCCACCTTGACCATAACGTTCGTGCTGAAGATGTACGAGGAGAGGAACACCCAGAATACGTCGTAGATTAGCAGGCCGGTCAACAGCAGTGTGGACACCTTCAGGCTGGGCAGCCGAACGAACGCGATGAACGCCACACACAGGCCCATGCCCATTGCTGCGGGTGACAGGAAGACTTGGCTGCTCAACATTGTTCGTTTACGCATAAGAGACACGTCCGCTTACCGTCCATCAGTAGCCAGTGGCCTGTCAGCACCCAGATGCACACAATCGACACGGAGAGCGTGAAGCTGAAGAGCTCCGCCGCGGTGAAGCGACCGCAGATGCCGAACGAGAAGCGCTTGCCGTCCGTGCACGGCCGAATGATGTACTGGCACATGGGCAGCAGCAGGAAGGCCAGGGCCACAGTGGCAATAACTGCGAAGGAAACAAGTTGCTTAGAATTCCATTGGGATTGCCACACTAATCAACTCACTGGCTGTGCACACGGCAAAAAGCAGCTGCATCGAGTCGAAGAAAAAGAACATGATGAGTAGTGATATGGAAGCTCCGAGAGGCAGACACAGCGCATGCATCGTATCGAGGGTGGCAAACTTATCGGCTGAAACAAAACGAACACGCAAGGTGTTAGGGCGATCGAGGGTGTTGGGATGCGGGAGGCACTCACTTGGCTCCTTCTCGACCTGCTCGCCGGTCAACAGGTTGGTCATCGACTCGTTCCGCTTCTTCTGCTCCCGCTCGCGAGCCTCCTGCTCGATGTTCAGGCTGCGGAAGCTGCCGTAAACGATCAACAGCATCGATATGAGGCAGGTGGAGACGCGCGACGAGTCCATCACACTCGAGACTGTCCAGTGCAGCTCGCGGTACTCTCCACCGCCTGCGCCGCCCCCGCCCGCTGCCGCTGCTGCTGCTGCCGCCGCCGCTGCCGCTGCCCCGCCACCGAGGTTGCCGCCAACTACCGTTTGCGCTCCCAGTCCGCCGCTGCCGCCGGCGCCGCCGTGCGACATGCTCCCTCCGGATCCGCCGGATGCGTATTGCAGACCGTTGTCTCCTTGCCTCTTCCTAATGCACTGAAGAAAACGATTAGACCGGTTAGACGTTGTGCAACTCTGTGGACTGCGAGTTGCTAATTCAATAATGTTCTATACGTCGCAATGGGCGAAGGAACCATTGATCGCTTTAGATCTTATTGAAACAAGACGGGCAGTAAAATATAATATTTTTGTGGTACCTGCTCGAGATTACTGGCGATCCGATGAGATAGGCTCCTCTGCTTATCTGTCGACCTGCACTGGTCTTATCGGGGTTTTATGAGGGTGCGCCGCTTCAATCTAAACACGGGTGAAAAGTGAAATTTGTTTTGGTTTATTGACTCAGCGACAAATGCTGTGTTTGTTGACCCTATCATAAACACACATGCGGAGGCAACCCCCCTTGGTGCCACCCATATCTCCTTGCCGCCCAGCCGTTCTTTGGACAGCTGCGCACCTCGGCACAATCGCGCAAGGTTTTTTCCCAGCCAAGTCAGAAGTTGAGCTCGGAAACCTTGGGGTCAACTTTCACGCACCGCTCGAATTAGGAAACTCAAATAAACCAGAACACTGAGCACACTCGGAAAAAACACGTTAGGAAAATGTTGGCTGATAATTGTCAGATATATGCAGTACATACAGGCATGGACAGATAAACACGAAAATAACTTCCTCGACAAAAGTGTTATTACTAATCAATTCGGTAATTCATAGTAATGAATGCAATTTCATATAAAAACAAAATATATCATCAATTTTTAGACGAAATATGGAAATTTCTCAGTTGGTTAAATTTGTGATATTTCTCCGCTGTATATATTAGTTGGAATACAACAAAAAGGTTATCATATATCACCTGCTCAGAAATAATCAAATCATTCTATCGTTTCCATATCGGATTTGCGATTGCATGTGGTAAATGCAATTTGCACTTTATTTTTAACCTGGATTCTTTGAACCGCATTGTCTCTGAAATCCTAAACAGTTGCTTCTATCGAAATCGAATGCTTCCTGAGTTTGTTTACCAAAGCAGCTTGAATTTAGCAGCGGGAGCTGGAAGAGCACCCAGACATGCATTTCATATAAACAAATTATGCATACGCGTGTAGAACGTCTATATATAGAGACCCTATTTTATTTCCCTCGTTCGTCATTGATAGTGCGCCCAATATGCCTATCTTTTTCGGGTGCCGAAGGAGGCATCCGCCCCAACAACTGTTATGCCGGTGTGAAAAAATAATAGAATGTCCACATGGAGCATACCTTGGATTTCAACCAATGCACAGAGAAACCCAACCGAGGAAAACTATCTAGTGGACATGAAAATAGTAAAGTGTTTATTTTCGAATGCCACTTCCAGCGGGCGACACGTTTTTCGTCCGGTTTATGACGCAAACCAACAATTAGCAGCCAAAAAGGGGGCTATAGAGAGGAAAAAATTATAAAAGCGTTACCCAGTTCCCTAGGAAGTCTGATCCATTGTTACTGCCACAAATTCTGTAGTAATTTCACACACTCGAGGGCCCACTCTCACACCCACGCAGGGTTGTTGCACTTGGAAAATGTAAACGCGCTGTTATTGGAGCGACGCTCTGTTAACCCGCTAATGATAGTTGAGACAAAAGCGAGACAGTTGCCAATTTCCCCCTTTGCCATACCCGGTACTCACGCAGCAAAATGAAGTGTGACCGAATAGCCATCCGAGGCCGAAAATGTGCCAGGAGCGGCGAAAAAAGCATAAGGCAGTGACTGCAGCAGCTGACTACCGGGTACTAATAGTCGCAACGACAGCAGGGACGTAGCATTATTGTTGTAGCATGTTGCCAAGTGCCGTTGCTCGCACTAATTTATGTTGTCTGTTGGCAAATGCATAAAAGCTGCATCGTATATTGCAGGCACTTGCGAATGTGTGTGCAATGCAAATGATTGAAATACACGCACAATTGCGGTCAAACGGATAGAATAGAGCACCAAACGAATGCGAAAATGTTTAAATGCCAATATTTGAAGAAAATTGTTGCACCTTCGCACACTCTCTGCTGCCCTGGCAGTTGTGATTTTGTAATATCCGCGACACATTTAGTGCATTTTCCTCTTATAGACAACTCAAAACCCGTTCTTACAACATAAGTATTTAAGGAGCAACGGCTGCGACTGGTGTCTTTTTATTCGAATTAGCCATTAGCCTGAAAAGCCAACTCTTTCATAATCCTCCCATTGGCCCCGCATCTGTACGCTGCATCTGAGAGCTGCCCATTCAGCACACGAGAGCTGCTGGTGTTTCACCCTGGACGCAACAATTTACGTCGATGACGGAGGGGCAGGGCTCTGGATTGTTAACGAGCGCTAATTAGAATTAAATTATGCGAGGGTGTAAAGTTACGCTCCCCAAAGTTGACACAATTTGTGGGGCATTTTCACGGCTGCAGCGGTAACCGACCGAACCAGCAGCAGAGCTCCAGCAAAATTAGCCAAACTCATTGAGAAACACACGGGCACATGTGTGCGAGTGGGCAAACACTTTCTAATTTAAAACGCCCCGAAGTGGGGAGCTCAAATAAAGTAAAATAAAAGAAGTACCAGGCAATTGGCTCGCTGTAACTGCCCACGACGAATGTGAAAGTGAAATTTTGCCAAGACACAGATACTACACACTGGCGAGGGGGCTTGGCAGGGGAGTTTGTGGATGTGCAGAGAGAAAAAACACGCACTCTACACTTTTGTACCGGTATCGCAAGGTAGATGGTATATCTTATGAGTTGATTGAATATTTTTTTTTGGTTTCTGGAAGCTCGCTGAGATGTTTTTTTCACACTCAAAAGTGTGTTTTTTGCCTGTTGGAGCTTTTAAATTGTGTTTGCTCTGGTGCACCGCTTGCGGAAAGGTCAAAACAAGTGCGTACTCTCTTTTGCCAAGTGCTTTATTATGCAAAAACGGGGGAGTGCGAGCCGGGGGGGAGGCGGAGGCGGGGGGCGCCGACCGGATTGCAACGCCTGAGATACAAACGGTCGAATAACGAAGCTTAGTTTGCGCTTTAAGGTTTTTTCCGTTTACGTTTCGTGTTTCGGCTTTTGTTACACTCCACTTCGCTTCAGCTCCAACTTCGCTCCACTGCGTAACAAAATTACAAGACAACCTCACTCGCACACCACACACCACACACCACTAACCGCCGCACACAAAAACAACACTAGAGGCAAGTCTTGTCTTTCATAGACAAATAATATATTTTCGGTATACCCTTTACCATCACTGGGACGTGCTGGGCAGAGTGTCCATTTCTATGTCACGTTCCCGAGCAATCGAATCGAATCAAGAGCGAACACAGAAGTGGATCTTTGAGATACATGCGACTTTTAAATGCAACTAATCACATTCCGTGGAATATTGTAACTGCGAGTTTCGAATTTCGAATCGTTGTTTGTAGCGGCTCGAGGAAAGAACCTCGCTGCTGCGAAACTCATGAACATGCAAACTCACTGCTCTGACACCCACATTTTTCAATAATTGGGTTTTTAATTTTTTTATTGCAATATTTAAAATAATCATTTGATAGCGTCAGAGTTATTTTCCTTTGCTGGGAACCCCATTTTGACAAACTTTTTAACAAAAATCAGCCATAACAGCTGATCTGTATGAACACTGCGACCGACGATAGTTCTGCTGACAACGATTATTCCATCACTTGCTCTTTGCCATTTGTTGTATATTTTTTTTGTTGTTTTTCTTTTCGTTTCGAAGATTGCACTTTCGCTTACTTTGCCTTCACATTTGCATTCGCATTTGGTTGTTTTTTTTTCGCTTTTCTTTCGCACCGATTCTCTGGCCGTGCAAAAATTCTGCCGCTTTCCGCTACATCTTTCCACTCATTGACTGCGAGCCATTTTCATGCCCATCTACACACGATCCATGGCGCGTTTCATAAACATTGAGCAGCCATACAAGATGTATTTTCTTTTACAAGCACTGCGAGGCACTGCAGAAACAATCTAGAGGTGGGCCTGCATCGATACGTTTCATCCTTTCAAATTGTCTCTAGTGGGAAAGTAAAAATAAAGCAATCGATAGATTCCTTTTTAGTCATCAAATATCTAGTCAGCGAACATATTGTTATAGATAAAGTATTTCAGGATAAAATTAAATAAAAACTAAGAATTTACATTTTTTTTTAAAACACTTTCAATGTGTCAACCTAAGACTTGCACACGACAAGTTATGGAAAAAATTGTTATTTAAATTACCATGACATATATATCCATACAGGTAATTATAAAAATAATAAAAAAAAACATTTTAACCATATCCAGATAATCTTCAACTTGATATAAATACATAGATTAGCAAGCATTTAACAAAAATTATTTTGTTAAATAAGAAAATTTGACATTTTAAACAAAAAAGTTCCAGGTATTGTATTATTTTAATCTCTTAAGGTAAAGTAACTGTTATAAATCTCACTGAATATTGAGTAAAACATGTGAGGGTAGAAGTTAAAACAGCCCATTAATTCACAATTTTAATGTTTAATTGAATATCTCAGTTTTTCTATACATGAATAATGTATAATTTTTTTTTAGTTATATAGTCTATAGATGTTGTATGCACTCGTATTTTCAAGCAAAAACTCTGGCAAGATACTTTGCTACTTTTCGAATTTTCCCACTGTGCGAGGTAGAAGACTTTAACGCGCTTGGCGGCAATGGCGTGTCGTGAATTACCTTCCCTCGTCCGGTCACACCGCGTGCAGAGAGCGAGATTAAGAGAACGGAGCGCTGTAGTAGAAGTAAAATTTTTAAATAATTCGGTTGCAACGGCCGTTCGCGCAATCAGTGGCTCAAACAAAAGTGACTCGAAACCCGAGAACCAAAAAACCCGAAATCGCGCATCGGGCGTCCCAAAATCGTGTAAAAGCGGAAAAGTGCACCGCAGGCTGCAGTTTTCCTGCAACAGAAAAAACCCAAAAGGCGAGAGGTGGCTGCAAGAGGCATTCGCATTCCCATCCGCATCCGCATCCGAACGGTGGTGGCAAAAACCAGTTGGTGGATTCAACTCAAATTAAACCCAAAACCAAACCCCAAGTCAACAACATCCTAAGCCATGGGTCTCAACGGCTGCTGTTCGTGCGTCAAATATCTGATGGTCCTCATAAACATTTTGTTCTGGGTATGTAGGCGAAGGCAACAACAATGCGGGGGGACTCGGATTCTCTGTTCCGCTCCCATCTTGCCAGCAGCAACAACAACAGTTACAACTGGAACACGGACCTAGATCTCGTCGCTAGCGCGCGCCTGTGTGTGTGCGTGTGTTGTGTATTCCCGACGCCCCTTTCCTTGTGGGCGGGAGAAGGGCCGTGGGAGGGGCTGGGCAGCGCGCGCACGCTCTTTGAAAACATTGCTCCTTCGGAGTCCTCCCTCTCTTAGGCTCCCCCATCTATCGCCATCTCTCTCGCTCCCTCCCAGAGCTGCACAAATCATAATTGCAAAGAAAAAGCTGAATCTTTCCAGTGATAAGAGCTTGAAGTCAGCGGGTTAAGCAAAAAATAAAATTTAATTGCAAAAGGTCAATAAATTAACGACGAAATGATGTCATATTGTTGATCTATCGCATATAAAATACTAAATGTTGTATTAGTAAGATTTAACTAATAGATTGTACAAAGTAATATACAAAAAGAGAGAAGAGTAACAATGTATTTTAATTTAATCTCTACTATTTTTAAAGCTGAGTAGAATAAAAAAGGTCGAAAGCCATAATTTAGAAGATTATTTGGGAAACGAAAGAAAAAACACGAATCCCTTCGTTTAATCAATTCCTGTTGTAAAGTAATTAAAACTAGCTGAAAAAAACAGTAATTTTAGATACTACGATATGCTTGTATCGTCTGGGGGGATCCCCAACTAACATGGAAGACGAGCACACCACCCTGATTCAGACCAGAAGCTAGAAGCTAAATCTGGCTATGAAACCGCAATCCAGATGTCCCCTCCTTTCCAAAAGAAGTGCGTTCCGTTCCCTACTCCTCCACAAACAATGGAAATACATACACACACCCGCACACATACGAGTATCTAAACATCGCCTTCTCGTTTTTCCCATTTTTGTTGTGTCCATTGAGTTGTTTTTCTTCGGGTTTGCCTTTTCCTGTTTTTCTTTTTGTTTGTTTTATAACGAATACGTGCCTTCGTCGCTTGACTTTAAACTCGAAAAAGTTCGACAGAGCTTATCCAGGGACGAGGACCTCAATTAGGTGCCCCGCCCCATAGCCAGAAAGGGTTGTCTCATCTTGTTGCCATCCGCCTATCTTGTTTGTTTGTTAGTTTTTTTACGCAATTTTTCAGTTCAGCATTGTTTAGCATTCGCACTCGATTGTTTCATTTATGCTGGGAAATGATTGCTCTCTGTGGGGTCGGAGTGTTCCATGTTTAATTTATGTATTTCTATAAAGTTTGCCGCTAACGTTTTTGGCTTTCGAAAGCATTTTCGGCTCTCCTTTGGGCCACAAATTTGAAATGTTGTGCTTATACTGGTGGTTTTAGCATTTTTTTGTCGGTCTGTTGATTGTTGCTGCCTTTTTCGATTTCTGTCTATAGTATTTATTAGTCAAAAGCTATTTTCGAATACGGGCGAAAAACAACAAAAACACATGCGTCCGTTTCGAGATGTCTTAGTTTTAGTTGTTGTTTGATGCACAGTGGTGTGGGTTTTAATATTCACGTATGGAAGGCATCTGAGAACGAGGAAAACTATGATGCAGTTCGTTATACTAATAGATTCAACTATTTTTAGAGCAACGTCACTTATTTATTTATACAGCATTACACTTGCGATGCTTAGAGGCCATGTCAATTTATAACGACACATTTCAATGTCAACCAAGAAGCAATTGATTTGTCTGCTGGTTCAACATTTTCTAGCTCTGTGTAGGGTGTCACGGCCTAGTCCTAATAAATATGGTCGCGTACACCACTGTAGATGATGTTCGAACTCCATCCCCACTGTGCATCGGTTTCCAAACATTTCCATTTTCATCGCCGCCGTGGGGCATCGTGATCAAACGCCACGATCTCTGAAAACGATGATGTTTCAGCGATCCCAGGTCCAAGAGGTTGGCGGTGATACAGGGAGGAGGCCTATGCCGAGCGCCCCGATTTTAAAAGGCCGCCGCCACTGCCGTCATTGAAGTTGACAGTGACCAAAAAAAAGCCATCCGTTGGCCATTTGACAAGGCTTGTGTCCCCGTCCACCCACTGAAAGCAATTTATTTACCCGTTACAGGAGAACTTCCATAAGGCAAACAAGCGATAAGTGCTCTCCTTGAGCTTAAGGATACAATTGAATTTAAAATGCTTTGCAGATGCTTTGCATAGTTTTGACTTTCATGCCAGTATATGAAACTTTATTATGTTAATATTGAAACTGTCGATTCCTAAACACCCATAATATCTGAGCGCTGAAGTCAGTGTGCCATTTTTCATTCAATTATTCATGAGTGGCGCTTCGTTCATTTTTCATACTACGAGTATATTCCATCCTCCATTTGTGTGTTTGGTGCGATGGGGCTGCAGTTTGCAATCGATGCGGCTAATTGTGGAACAGAACTGCGACTGGACATGCATGGCAACCTACGTTGCTTTCACACCCGAAGTTCTCATCGTGATTTTTCCACGCTCTTGCGTTTTCCGCTTTCCACGCCTCGGTCCTGTAAAGTAGGTCACCGAAGGACTCTGCACATTTATGAGCCCGTTCGGCAGGCTTCTGTTAGTTTGTCATGGACACGCGACTCACTAGATTCCCATTGTACACACGAAAAACAGAACTGATTCGAAATGGAGCTCTTTAAAATATCCGGAAACGGGGTCAATCAATTAGGGAACTTTTTAAAGAGGAATATATATGTACATGGGAATAATTTTAGTTACCTAAGCTAAAGTACCCACCTCAAATGTACTGTTGAGTCCAATAATAGCACTCCATTCGAGATGTACCTACAATGTATGTAGAATATGATGCCAAATTGGAAATGCCAGCATATTCGGTTCCAAGTTTGGTGCAAGCGTGCCCAGTATTTCGATGTAACCCTATAAACGGCCCTCGTATGGGGCAACATTGTATGATATTACATTTCCATGAACAGAGGCACACATGAGCCAATGTACATACACACTTGTATGTTATGAGCTATTAGGGCAGTACCATGCACTTTGCGTGGCACACTTTTTGTTTCGCTTGCTCTGGATGCCAAGTGTTTTATACATTTTAATATCTTAGTTTTTCAATTGGTGTTGCAAAAGTAAGCTATTATTTTTGGAGTGTAAAAGACATATTAAGTATAACGAAATTAGAGAAAAGTACCCACAAATAGTACTGCTTGCTTAGGCTTTCGGGGCTTGCGAAATATGCTGCGTAATCTTATCAAGTGGCGCTGATGCTCAAGATCTTCTTTAAAATTACAGAAATTGTCGGTGTCTCTGACAGATTGTTGTTTGGGTATATAGAATTGTTTCAGTGTCTGCAATCAGTTTTCAAAAAGCTGTAAATATACTTGAGAATACTCGTATATTTCTTAAAATAAATGTATATTTCCAATTAATTTTTATTGCACACACAATTGCCCTGCGACGAATAGTTTGTAGGAATATTTTACTCATTCAATGCTGGCGGGCATTGTCTATTAAGTCATTAGCTCTTAATAGATTTACTCACTCATGGTATGCTCAGAAATTGACCAGCATCACTGTTACGGACAAGCATCGGCTGTTCGGGAGAGTTGTGTGGGGTTTTCTAATGAGAATTTAAACAAATTCTTAACTCGCCAGGCCTGTAGAAAAAATTTGCATTTAATTTATTTACACTGTGTCTGTATGGTTGATAACAATCAAACGATAACGCTTGAGATCAATGACATTATACTTTATAAATAGACACAGAATACACACGTAGGAAGTAAGGAAGCAAGCCTGCAAAGGTAATACCTACCCACAAATTATTATAGGTTTTTCCAACTGACTTCATAAGGTACAGCGTGAAAAGCGCGAGGTGGTGGGATTAAAGGGAGAGGTGGCAATAATTGCCGACCCTCCAGATGACGTCATTGAGCGTGCTTCCAGTGCGTTGAATGCATTATTGGAAAATTCACGGAAATAGCTTTAGTATAATACAGTACTTAAACATTTTTGTTATCTTTCGAATCTTTTCGTTTGTAGATCATTGGATTGACGCTTGTCGTGACCGCAGTATGGATGCTGACAGATCCCACGTTTATTCTGTCCATGACACAATCCTACCAGCATTACCAAATAGCCCTCTATGTGCTGCTGGGCATAGGAATACTGATCACTCTGGGCGCATTCTTTGGCTGTTGGGGCGTCTGTCGAGAGTCGCAATGTTTTCTTGTTTCGGTAAGTGAAGAAGTAGAGTAAAACTTTAATTATATGCGAATTCCGATTAAAATGACTGCAGTTGGGGGGCCCACACTGTTCCACTCACATAATTGCAGCGGAGTTTCGCCCACATTCAAATGCCAAGTCTGCGAATTTGCGGATACTACGAGTATCTGTCTTGGATCGCAGCTCGTTTATTTACCCGACGCCCACGCGGCTTTTACAGACTCCGCCATTCATAAATCTGAAATTATCTTGCAGTTCTTCTGTGTTATACTTGTTGTGATGGTGGCGCAAATTGCAGCCGGTGCCTGGGCCTTCCACAATCAAGACAAACTGGATGACATCGTCCGGGCTGCCGTTAAGTCCACAGTGCAGCAAGAATATGGGCAATCGACCATGAGTTCACAGACCGTCACCTTCGATGCGTTGCAGAAAAATGTAACTATTTTTGTATATTTGTTTTAACACCGAGTAACAATATGTTTTGGTCTCTCTTTTTAATTATAGCTGCAGTGCTGTGGCGCTGATGGACCTGGCGATTGGGCCACTAGCCGTTTTAACAATGTGGATCGCACAAACATTGTCGAGATTGCTGTATCCTCCATGAATGTCTTTTACAACATACCCGAGTCCTGCTGCAAGGAAAATCTAAAGGATAACGAATGTGAATTGTCACGTCGCCTAAAGTTTGGCGGCCCACTAAACCAGGCTATTTATCAAACGGTAATTAGAAGGTTGCGCAACGCATGAAAACTCGAATTTGATGAGTTTTTTCTAGTTCTATAATTGATTGGGCCAAAACAGTACCAACAAGACCAAGAATTATATTTTATCACTTTAATATACATATATTCCCAATCAGCTTTAACAGCCGAGTCTACCTAATCGTGTTCGTCTGTTTGTATAAACACGTCGTTCTCCGAGATGGTAAAAGCTAGCGATGTTTAGTTCCAATTTTTTCCCTGCTCAATTTGCAGTTTGAACAAGTAGGAACGCTGTAGTCGAGATTTCTCGACAACGAGATACCATGTACCTCCTTTCTTTATGAACCATTTCTTTGATTTTATTTTTTTTTGCAAATAATTCACCAAATTTTCGTTTGTGTACGGCATGCCGTTGCCTAGGGAAGGGGTGGGTAAAACTTTAATTGGCCATATCTTCTATATTTATTGTCCGATCTGAACGTAATGCACGTGTTTGACGATCAGCAGACTTATTGGACTCAAAATTATGCCTCTAGCTTTTTTTTTTCGAAGATATCGATTTTTTTGCAAATACGAGGGCGGAAAGGGGCGTGGCAAAAATCCAAAAATGACATTATCTGCGCAATAGTTAAGCGAACATAATGCAAAAAGAAATAGGTATCTACCTCTTATTTTGTGCAATTTATGGGCTAATGTGTCGAAGAACATTCAGTTTTATGCAAATTACGAAGGCGTAAAGGGGCGTGGCAAAAATCCAATAATACCATTATCTGCGATATTGCTAAACAAACATAATGCAAAAAGAAATAGGTCTCTAACTCTTATTTTGTCCAAGTTATAGGCAAATGTGTCGAGGAACATTCAGTTTTATGCAAATTACGAAGGCGGAAAGGGGCGTGGCAAAAATCCAATAATACCATTATCTGCGTAATTGCTAAACAAACATAATGCAAAAAGAAATAGGTCTCTACCTCTTATTTTGTGCAAGTTATGGGCTAATGTGTCGTTATGGGCTAGAGGTACATTCAGTTTTATGCAAATTACGAAGGCGGAAAGGGGCGTGGCAAAAATTTGAAATAAACTTGATCTGCCTGCAATAATAACACACCAAAAGCATAAAGAACTAGACCTCTATCTCTTACCATCTTCGAGAACGACGTGTTCATACATACAGACAGACGGACGGACGGACAGACGGACAGACGGTAATGGCTAGATCGACTCCGCTGTTGATGCTGATCAAGAATATATATACTTTATGGGGTCGGAGATGTCTCCTTCTGGCTGTTACATACATTTGCACAAAGTTAATATACCATTTGTACCTTAAGGTACATGGTATAAAAAAATATATATTTGTACATATTTAAATATATCTCCAAGATATTTCCAAACAAGGAACATAATCATATTTGCTGAGATTTGATGAACGTTTAACATCTACGAGTATGTTGATAGAATTTGCCATAGCTTTTCTTAATGATGTTCTTTTTATTAAACCAGGTTCTTAAAAAGAACAAGGGTATATTCAATTCGAACGAATATATGAAACAGGGAGAAGTAATGGTCTGCGACCCCATAAAGTATATATGTTCTTGATCATCAACAGTCGAGTCGAACCAGCCATGTCCGAAATCAGCCGACTTCCGACCATATAAACATGCCGTGCACTTATCATATACACACACACACCTACAGACTCAAATTGTGAAAATTTGTTTCACCCACAACTTTTATGTTATAATAATGGAAAACCCATAGTTTATTAAAATCTGCAGTATTTATCGATATTCTAAAAATCAGGGGGAAACTTAGAACCGGGTATTTATAGTCGAGACCCTTGACTATAATCGTTTTCATTTGTTTGTATTCTTCGATTCGTTGAATATAAAAGAACCTATCAAAAATCAAATGGTGGAGGTGTGTTGGATTCATAATTTATTAAATGAGCGATCATTATCGCTGCTCTGCCCATAAAAGTTAATAATCCTTTATATTGGCTCTGCCAATTCCCTTGTCCGCCATTCAATGCGATTGTGAAAATGAAATTGGCGCCTGCCGCGAGAATGGGGAATAAACGTGTTATTAATATTGATATTCAAGTCGCATTTAAAATGTTGGTGTGCCTTTTGGATACGCAAGAATATTTAATAGAAACCACAGAGTATGCGTGTCGCAAGTAAATTGAAAGAATTTCAATACACTTTTGTGTTTTAATAAATGTAAACTAATGTGTTTCAAATATTTCTTCACAGGGTTGCGTTGACAAAATGATTGAGTTTGTCACCGAGAACTGGGTTCCTATCTTCGCTGTCACCGTTTCCGTCATTCTGCTGGAACTGCTTTCCCTGACCTTTGCCCTGAGCCTGTGCTGCGCTGTAAGGAACAAGCACTACAAGGCCTGAGAATTACAGAACTCCCATAGGGAAATTACAGACGATGAGAAGTACTAACAAACCAAATCGAAGCGGATGCATAGCGAGCATTAATACTGAAGCTGAGCGAAGGAGGAAATGCATTTAGCAGTGGAAAGGCTAGCCAGATAAAGTCCGACGTTCCCTCGTGAATACTTTAACAACATAACCGATAACAACCAAAACTCACAATTTGTAGTACTTTTAACAACAAGATGAAGCCGAGCAATTGTATTTGAGATGTCGAACATTTTGGAATTTGTGAACATTTTTACCATAAAAATACACAAAGTCAGTCGTCAAAATCGCGACCATGAGCAGAGAAAGAGCATAAAAACACTTTTCTAAAATACTATTTCTACCAGAATAAAAAAAACAGACAGGTGGATAAGCAGCTCCACAATACTTAGCATAATAAAAAAGTTTTGATTCATACATACGCACTATATATATAATATATAGAGAAGAGGAAACATAAATATAAATGAATGTTTAATGCCAAAACAAAAAGCAAACAAAACGAAAAAGCAATCAAATTTCGTTCTAAATTAGTTTTCCCTGTAAGACTTAATTTGATTACAAATTGAGTTTCGTGGCCATTTTTTAATCTAACGCAATGCCAAATGAAATATGAATATAACATATAACAGCATTCCACATGAAGGAGGACGATTGATCTTTATTTTTCGGCTATAGCCCGTTGCCATCCAAAGACCCAAGATATTTTACAATCGTTTTAAACCCATTTGAAAAGTGTTGTGCTAAATCAGACAAAGTAATTACGTTGAGCTTCACGAAATTAAATGCCAAATATTTTACAAAATGTTACAAAATTTAAACTTTTTTCAGTCTAATTAATTTATTTCCGCATTAGCAGACAAACAGCAAAATATTATTGTAGAATCTTGTAAGAAAATGTTGTCCAGTATGCTAAGCGAAGGCATTCTGTAAGTGTAATTAATATTACCCAAAAACCGATATTTAGCCAAGTTAAAAAAAATACATTTCGAATTAATGTTGGTCGAATTGTTAGCTACAGCCCCCACACTCGAATCGAATTTTGTCGAATCCATCTTGGACATCATCTTACCCATCATTGTGTAATTACAATTGTTTGTACGGAAAAGCAACAAGAAAAGCACAAAATGTTAAACGGAAGTACACACTTGTAACAAAAAAATCTCTATATTTACATTGTATTTTTACCATACACCATATACTAATGATGAAATATATTTTTTGTAACATTTTCATTTTGTTGTTGTTATATGTGAATTTTGTTGTTAGATAAGCGTAGCCTGAACGTCACACTGTGTACCCCTTCACAATGTTTAAATAATCTACAAAAACCAATCCAAGGACAAAATTATATTAAATTTACAAAGAAAAAATTAAAATAAATATAATGTATTAAAATGTACACGTTAAAGTAAATTATTTATTTTAAATTTTTTAGTAATATGTAGTTAAGTGCAGAATTTCTTGGAGATAAATCAAATAAAGAAAAACAAGATTAATTTTAAGAGATCAATCACTTACAAATAAAATTCACGAGCAAATGCTGAGTTTGTAGCCGGAATTAGAATATAATTGAAAAATATTCAACGCATCGTGTTAAACCCTTTTAAAACACAACCGAATGTAGAAAAATATTCAATGCATTTGAAATCAAAACAAAAAAAATGAAATATAATAAAATAAACATCTCATACAAATCAATCAACTCTGCATCTCAAAATCGTATGTAGGAAACTCTTTAGTTTAAACGAAAATTGCCCATTTAGCGACGTTTCTACATACAATTAAACATTTTAAGCAATATACATAAATGACGCTCAAGATTTTTATGAAAACCGCATAACTCAGCATCTACACATATTGAACCATGAATAATTATGAACCATATAGACAACAGCATACAAACTGATATTTCAAAATAAATAATCATACTTTAAAAGAAATATTTAATTGTTTAATTTCATTGGACTTTAATAAGTGTACATGCCTCTACTTAATTGCCCATAACTTCGAAAAAATAAAAGCTAGAGACAAAATTAGGTCCGTTTAACTAAGAAGCTATTAACAGAATTTTGTCACGCCCCTTTCCGCCTTCGCATTTCCTATATCCATTGCAAGAATTATAACTTCGAAATGGCAAAATCGAGAGACATAATTTTGAATCTGCTAAGTCCGCTGATTGTTAGGCATGTGCATGCAAAATTGAGTCCAGATCGGATAATAAATATAGAAGATATGACCAATTAATGTTTTACCCACCCCTTGTCACAATAACGTCATGTCGTGGCAAGAGAGGCACATGGTATCTCGTTGTCGAGAAATCCACGTAACTTTCCGACTTTTCAGTCATGGTATTTCGCTTGTTTTTGACAAAAAATTTGCAGAAAAAAAAATACATAAACAAGTAGGAACGCTGTAGTCGAGATTTCTCGACAACGAGATACCATGTACCTCTTTTCTTTATTACCCATTTCTTTGATTTCATTTTTTTTTCAAATAATTCACCAAATTTTCGTTTGTTGACATCCGAAAAATCAGCAGGTGCACACATACACACACTACTGTATGTATACACGTGCGAACGAATTGAAGTCAAAGAAGAGACGGATGACGTCACCCCAGCGTGTGCGGCATGCCGGTTCATAGGGAAGGGGTGGGTAAAACTTTAATTGGCCATATCTTCTATATTTATTGTCCGATCCGTACGTTATTTTGCACTCACGTGTTTGACGATCAGTGGACTTATTGGACTGAAAATTATTCCTCTAGCTTTTTTTCGAAGATATCGATTTTTTTGCAAATTACGAAGGCGGAAAGGGGCGTGGCAAAAATTTGAAATAAACTTGATCTGCCTGCAACAATAACACAACAAAAGTAAAAAGAATTACACGTCTATCTCTTACCATCTCCGAGAACGAGGTGTTCATACATGCAGACAGACGGACGGACAGACGGACAGGCGGACATGGCTTTATCGACTCGGCTGTTGACGCTGATCAAGAATATATATACTTTATGGGGTCGGAGATGTTTCCTTCTGCCTGTTACATACATTTGCACAAAGTTAATATACCATTTGTACCTTAAGGTACATGGTATAAAAATTGTTAAAGAAAATAGGTACATACATGGTATCTCGTTGTCGAGAAATCTCGGCTACAGCGTTTCTACTTGTTTATAAAAATAATTTGTAAAAAATCTCCTTGTACCAAAATACATGATTTTTGAAATAAAAAAAATAATACAAAATTGTTTAGTTTTTTGTTTTTATTTCAAGAATCAAGTGGGTGAACTTTAAATGGCCCACCCTGTAGCATACCAACAACTTCACCCCAGAAAGTTCAACGACAGGAGTCATCATTATCCTTTATTCTACTCCAGTATCGACACCTAATAAAAACACAAAAAAAAACTTCCGTAAAATCGCGATAGCTTGACCCAGACCTACATGAGCAATACCCAAGCAACTGAAATAACAGAACTCTTAATGATGTTAAATAGGCAGAGAACTGCTTATTAACAAAAGCGAGAATGAAATAAAATAATAAAAATAACAAATAAAAAATTAAGAAAAGCGGAAAAGTGTGCTGCTCGGCAGCTAGAATAAAAGCGAGAATAAACCGTATATTAAGAACACGAAAAGCCCACACTTGATGCATATCGGTCACACCTTTTCCATCGGCTTTGTAACACTTTTTTGTCTTTTTCGTTTTTTATACCATGTACCTTAAGGTACAAATGGTATATTAACTTTGTGCAAATGTATGTATATAACAGGCAGTGTATGAATGTATTCACAATTATGACGTGCATTCATACCGTGTATGCATGTGTGCACGTGCTGATTGCTTAGATGTCAACAAACAAAAAATTGTTTGACTTTGTGATTTTAAACTTCAACCCAAGTACTTCTGACAGAGGAAAGAAATTATATATGTATATACAATATTTATTTATTTATTTATCTAAAGTTAACAAATAGTATAAAACAATGAGCTAACTTAGGGCTAAGAGCCAGAGCAGCTAAGACCTTCGGCTCGCAGTAAAACTAGACTAATGGGTTATGACTATGTACAATGAACATTAAATTACTAAAAAATTACTTAAAATATTTGTTAGTTTTCAAATTTTGTAATAGATTTGGCTGCTGTTAAGGAACTTGAGAATGTTTTCAGCGTTATTATTTGTGGGGTTGGCTATTGTGGTAATAGGGCTGTGGAGAAATATGGAACGTTGTAAGGTAAGGGCGGGACAGGAACAGATAATATGTTGTATGTTCACCTGAGCATTGTTGCACATAAGCACAGGTTGCTTTTTGTTCTGTCAAGGTAGTGAACGTTTGTCAAATTTGTGTGTCCAAGTCTGAGTCGTGTGATGATGATTTTATCTTTTCTGCTTAGGGGGAGTTAAAAAAGGGCTGCATTAAAATTGATGAATTCCCGATTTCATTATACCAGATGGACATACGTAATTGTGTTTGTTTTTCATGTAGTATTTATGTAGTATTATTAAGGAAATTGGATATATCTTTTGGGTTAAGGTTAGGGGGACTTGGCTGTCAGTTTATCAGCGTTGTCAGCATATTCGTTGCCAATATTCCCATGTGACTAGGGATCCAGATAATTTTAATTTTTGGAAAGTGTTGGGTGATAACAGTTCCAACGGCGGTTGGGTAGTGAGTATGGTTATTGTGGTTTGTTTTAGCGGATATAGAGGAAAGGGAGTCGGTGCAAATTACATGATCGCCAGGCGATTTGGCGCAGATTTGTGCGGCTTCATGGATTGCTATAATTTCACTCGATAGTACTCAAGAGTAGATGGGTAGGAGTCAGATTCCCTTGTAATGCTGAATGTTGTTATTCCGCCGGACTTGGAGCCGTCGGTATAAATAAAGTTGTGGTTAGTATAGGAGAGTTTGAGGGAGTGGAATAGTTGTTGAATAACAATTGGCGGGGTTTTGTTTTTATTGAAATTTGAAAGAGAGGTGTTTGTGGCTTTGAGGGCACTAAGCATGTTGAATTTTTGGGAGGAATTACTCTTAGTTGGGAGGTAAGCGATGGAATGGGATTTGCAAAATATGTATATTAATCTCGATTTACACTCTGTGGCTCCCTCCCCAGACAACCCTCTTATTATTTGTTTTTAAATCTCGCTCCAATGATTACGGTGGAATTGGCATTCGTCTTAAAAAACACATAAACTTTAAAATAATCAACGTTGATTGTTGTTTAGAGTGAATTGGCCAATTTAAAAATAAACCTAAATATTTGTAGTATTTTCCTTAGGAAAGTACTATGGGTACAGCGAAGTGATGGTGCCATCCTGTTCAAGACTAGATAAAAGTATCTACGCTACGCCTAAAGGGGATAATTACATATTTAGTCAAGGTTGCAATGTCCTCCTAACTACAGCAAGTTTAAAGGGAACCACCATTATAGGTGGCGACCTTAACGCAAAATTCGTCATTTGGGGAAATGACTTACAAAACAGGCGTGCTATACTGGAAAATGCTATTCTTAACTCCAACTTTTCTTGCGTTAACAACGGGTGACCAATATTTAACCATAACACTTTATATAGCTCAGCTGTTGATGTCACATTTTCAAATAATAATAATTTAAAACTCAAAAATCTCTAGCACCAATTGTTTCGCAATTTTAATAAAAATTAAAGATTTATCGCTAACCTTACCAGAAAAATAATTAATCACAAAAAAACGATGAAAGACTTCGCAAAAATAGTTATTATTAATTTAAATGTACTTCCTTTCTTTATAATCCATTTTATTTCAAATAATTGTTTAAAATTGTTATTTGTGTACATCCAAAAAATCAGCACGTGCACACATTCATATGTATATTTCTTTATGTATTGTGCATACATACACACACATCTATATGTATGCTCGAGCGGACGTATAAAAGTCAAAAAGACGAATGAAAAGAATTACACCTCTAACATGACTATATCGACTCGGCTGTTGATGATGATCAGGAATATATACACTTTATGTGGTCGGAAATGCTCCCTTCTCCCTGTTACAAACATTACACAAACTTAATATACCATTTGTACCTTAAGGTACTTGGTATAAATAGGTACATGGTATCTCGTTGTCGAGAAATCCCGTTTTTGCTGTTAAAAATCGATATCTAAGTGGAAATTTTTGTAAAGATCGGCAAATTTAAGTTTTACCAGCCTTTTTCTTCTGAAAAAGTGTGGATCGTCCTAACACACACTTTTGTAAACGTGTGAAACCAAATCTTTCACGGGATAGACAATCATCCCAATAACTTGTTGCAAAAAACTTGCTCTTTTTTCGATACCCTTTTTTGTACTGGCGACACAAAAATACTGACACTTTTGGCGCAATAACCGTCTTTCATGGCCATGACGCCAAATGAAGAAGTGTCGTGAAAAAACGAATTGATATTGAAAATATATTCAATATTTCTGTAAAAAAACATCTCTATAACATGTTTTTTGATTCATTTTTCTAATAGTACAAGTAGTATAAAGATCTACCAAACCGTCGCCACTCACACCCCATCAATAAAAATACCGTAATATATTTACATAATTAAATCTTTACTTTTATTAAAATTGTTTACTTTTAACCCATTCTGTCACTGGATGAGGTTTTATTTATTCAATTTTCAATATCGTTTTAAGTGACATAAAAATTGTTTAGTTTAGGGTTTATTTTTGTTTATTCCATACTAGAACCGAAAAAAACGGAAAGAATGTATTCCAAAACTTAAGAAGAAACATCATCTAAAACTAAAATTTTTAGTTTTTCACTTCACATTGTTTTATATAAAGTATAAATGGTTGTAAATATAAATGTCAGTTACTTGAGATAATTACTCCAGAAACAAACGTTTTATAATGAAAAAGGCTGTTGAAAAAACGTATTTGGAAAATCTTTAAATTACATTTAGATGGGTTTTCATATCATATGATTATACTATTACTGCCCTGATAGTACTATTAACGCTCTGAAGGATTTTCTTCGTGTACTTACAACATATATTCAATCCAAATCACTAACCACGTTTCCTCTTGTTAATTTTATGTTGCATTATATTTTTTTGGGATTGAATAAATAAAAAGTATTTAAATATAAACTTAGATAAGTAGCATAATAGCATGGAATTCAATATGTTGGAATTTCTTAAAAATCACTTAGCTTGAAAATTATTATCATAATTTACATTTATTATAGGTACATTTTCATTAAATTTATATTCAACTAAATACGAGGTAAACGTAATTTTAGGGTAATGCTTAAAATAGGGGCTGTACTGTAGCTACAGATATTAATGTCTGGCCTCAAAAATCGAATTTGTATACGATTTCCATTCCAACTAGCTAACATATGCACAATAATTCTTTGAAATAGCATAATTGATATTTTCATGCAAAAACGTCCAAAACATTTAGTAGCTAGAACCGATTTTTCTTTCATTCTACCAATTCGGTTGATTAAATCAATTTTTCTGGTTTTCCTTTTAGTAAGGATTTAACTTTAGATATAAGCGTTTCGATTTCATAATTTATTATTTTGACTAGTTAGACACGCAACTTCTCTCAATTCTTATGATAATCCATTATCAGTTAGCCTTCCGATTAGGTTCTTTGGACAGTATATCTTCATATTGCATAGATCGTTTCTTAATAGTTAGAAATTGTGGGTGGTTTACCAAGTAGGTCGCTTTGGATTGTTGACAAGATACTTTAACGAACAGTTTTCAAACGTAGCCTTTTTTGCTAAATATTGTTATTAAAATGTATATTTTTGTCAATGCGTTTGCCCTATGATTGCATTTAAAATGGCTTTGCCGGTTGATGCAAGTAGTAGTTCTGATGGGTGATTACATAATATTTGAATATTTATGGAAGTGAAGTATTCAGTAAGTCATATGAAAATCTTCAAAAATGTCAAAATAATAGAGGTTTATTATAAATGTATGGTTTAACCCTGCTGAAGCTCAGATTTATCTTGAATAAATTAAGATAAAATCTATGTTAACCATTTGATCAATAATCATCTATACATGTAGTATGTCTTCATAACCAACATTCATTTATTTTGCAGTTGTAGCATATTTAAAAGACTACCTGCAGGGTTTTATTGGCTTAATAAAATCCATTGATTTTTATATATTTAGCTTCTTTTTGTCATTTTCCTAAGGCATACATAAGCAGTTTGCATAGAAATGTATGGTTTTGTTTGAATCAACAATGGAAGAACAATGTGTACAACTAAAAGAGGAAATAGGAAATTTCAAACCACATTGATTGTCCTGTCTTATCCATGCACAATTAAGCGTTTAAGCGTCTTTTAAGGTTGTGTACAAAAAGACAATCTCGCTCTCAAATTCGGTATAACTTTATTTATGAACAACTTTTTTTGCTGCACGAACAGATGCTCATGTTGTTCTCACCTCTGCCATCGCTCGATAATATGTTTTTGGCGCTGTGGGCGATAAATTAAACGGACATGTTGAGAAGTTATTCTTGTATGTACGAGTATATATGTACTCTGGCATGTGTAATTGAATAAAATTGTAATTTAATTGAAGAGCCGTCTTATGCATTTCAGTTATCATTACAAAATCAACATGACCTTGTATAAATATTAAATAAACTGTAATTGTCATGTGCTATTTTTATACATCGGTGGTTGATTGGGCGTCCAAAGCCCAGACATATTTTATTCATGAACATACTCGTGTTTGCCATTTAAAACACAATATTGTCCGCAGACAGGTTAAATGATAAATTCAATTAGTTGATGCTGAAAATAGTTCGTAATAGAATTTTCCACAAGCTGATTAATTCCGTTTTAACATGTTAAAAGTACTTATTGCAATGAATGCTTTAATTGACAGCCAAGCAATATGTTCAAACCGTTGACTAAATTGTCAAAATAGAACGAAAATGAAATACAATTTTAGAAAAACCGATTTCACATAACATTTAGTTGGTTATTTATCATTTTAGCTTAATGAAATTTCGTATCATACTTTTTAATTGTTTGGTATTCCACATTTGTAGTAAAGTAAATCGTGTTGAGAGCTCTTTTTCTCTTGTAGTTTTACCAATTCCTTTTCTGAATCAAGCGTTCTGTTTGGTGGTTTAGTTTAGCTTTGTTTTTGAAATAAAATTCTTTTACATTTACACATATACATACATACATATAGTAAATACATAAAAGGTCAATACGCTTTTCACGGCAGGAATAAATTCATATGTTTAAAAAATGACATATTCTTTTTAATTCGATCATTTTTGGTAGATCGCTGTTAGTTATATAATAACACACTCATAAAGTTTAAAGTTATTTTCTTTCAATATTGTACCTAAGCTAAAGTTTATTACTAAAATGTTCATTTCCTTTTTTTTAATCAATTTCTCTGGTGTTTTTCATAGATGTTTTTGGGTTTACTTCCCCATTTTTTTTTTGTAAATTTTTCAAATTTTCGCTAAACCTGCGATGCTTATTTCATTTAAAGATCTATAAGGGATATTATAGTCCTGGAATGGCGTAGCTCTGGCTCATCCTCTTGTCATCAAAGGTCGTTGTCAAACATTTGCAGTGAGCGCGTTACTAAATCGTCCTTCAGACAGGCTTCCAAAAACTCCTCTATCGTAATGATGCCATCTTGATTCAAATCCAACTTGCGAAACACACGGTCCACCTGGTTACAAGGGTTAAACATATTTTATAATTGTATAATATTACGGTAATTTGTAAAGTTTGCTGTATAATCATTTACATCTACTGTGTTTCCCAAATTTTAAAATCAAAATACGGGAATATTGAATTATGTAAGTTGATTTATTGTTATTTGTATGAGGGCTCTACGACATTTCAATTCCAGCAACTTTGTGCTCGCATTTTTATACCATGTACCTTAAGGTACAAATGGTACGAGTATATTAACTTTGTGAAAATGTATGTAACAGCCGACAGTCGAGTCGATATAGCCATGTCCGACTGTCTGTCTGTTTGTCCACCTGTATGTTATTTTCGCTTTTAGTGTGTTATCAATTCGGGAAGATCGAGTTTATTTAAAATTTTGGCCGCGCTCCTTGCAGTCCCCGCAATTTGCATAAAACTGTATTTCAGTCCACATAGGTGATAATCTCTCAGAGATTGTAGCTAAAGACATATTTTCTTTATTTAGATGCGTTTAGCGTATATGCAGAATATGTGGATTTTTAATTTTAGTCACGTCTCTTTCCGGCTTTGAAATCTTCAACAAAACTACGAGTATATTTTATATTGCAGATTTATCTATATCTTCGAAATGGTTGGACCAAGAGATAAAAATCTTTTTGCTTACAGCTATTATTAATCTAGCAGATATAAATCTCAACCAAGACATACAAATCTTTTTGTTTACAGCTAAGATTTTTAATATCTAACCATATGCCAAGTTTTATCGGACGAAAAACAATGAAGATACGGCCAACAAAAATGTTCAACGTCCCTTTTCAGTGCCAACGTCACATAAATTTCTATATTACACTTAAGTCATTTTAAATTGGGGCTAAAATATTTAAAAGGAAAATCTAATTGATATTGAAAATGGGTACATGGTATTTCGCTGTCGAGAAATCAGGTTTAAAGCGTTTCTACTTGTAGGTATCAAGCGTGAAACCTACATTATTAAGTAAAATATCCGCTGCTGCTTCCGCATATGGAAGCTTCCGTTTCCCACTCGTAAGCTTGACGGCCAATGCATATTCAATTCCCGTTCATTGTGCGAATGTAGAACACCCTCCGCTGCAACGGCTCGCCCCCACTTTGTGTGCTTCACAATTTTACTCGTAATTACTCATACGCACCATGCGCCGGCTAACGTAAACGGATGCTGCGCGTTATGTCAAGTGTGGCTTTTGCATTACAAATGAAGCATACAAATCTGCTGTACAGGTGGAAGCAGATATAGTAGATGGGAATTTTACCAACAAAGCCTTTGAAATGTTGCAGGCTTAGATAAACAAAAATCCACAAAGCTTTGCACACAGGGCAGAGATAGGAATGCAATATGTGCATGAAATTGTTTAATCTGGCTGCAATGCCATTTGGAATATAAAAGACAGTTGTATTATGTTATTACTTTTAAAGCTATTATTTATGTAGCTCTACCAAATGGTAAAATTGTTTCAATATTTTGTGTTATAACTTATAACTCTTGTAATCCTTGGCGTAACTCCTTACCTGATCCCTAGCCTTGCGATCGTCTTCTGGCTGGTGGGGTCTCCTTCCCATAAGCTCGTGAATGGCCAAAATGATTTCGCTGAGCTCGCCGCGACTGATCCGACCGTCACCGTTCAGGTCGTACAGCTTGAAAGTCCAACGCAGACGCTCGTAGACCGAGCCACGCAGCAATGTCGACAAGGTGACCAATAAATCCTGATAATCATAAAATATATAAAAAGGCATGGCCGGAGGAGATTGCGTAAACGCTGTAATAATGAGAAATAATTACCCGAAAACTAATGGCGCCATTGCAATTAACATCGAACGCTTTGAACACATAATGAGCGTATAAACTCGAATCTATATAAATAGAACAAGCAAAGGAAAGAAGCACAATTAGGGGCGTGTTGCGAGTGTTTTTTTTTGCTTTCTGTTTTCTGTGCTCTGGTTATTTGGGTATTTTGGCATTTTGGGGCTCAGCTGCTGCAAGGACGAAACGCTCGCTTAAATGGCGCTTTATGACGCGCCACTATAAAAAGGAAAAGCATAAGACCTCAACGACAGCATTGAATTGCGCCAAGCACTCCCGCACACCAAACCCCTGAAAGAGGGACATTTATATTCACGCACATATATACAAATACTTACTGCCATGAGGAAAGAATTTGGCGTAAATATCCTTAAAACAATCCTCGTGTACCACGCCCTCGGGGCATTCCTGCGAAAAAAGAAATCGCAATGAAAGTGTTTGCTCGGTTAATAAAGAAAAAGGCAAATGTAATGAAATTGGGTTTGAAAAGGGCAGCGGACCAGACCGCGAGAAATCTTGCATAACGTTCGACAACTTTTGATTACCACGGTATTTATGGGACTCCCTAATAGATCTATCTTACAATAAACTTTATGGCATTCTAAAATGTGGATACGGGAGCAGACCGCACATTGCATGTAAAGAATATCTTTTTTTATGGAAAATTATGCCAAATTAAAAAGTATAATATGAAATTTCAGTTCAATAATATTAATCTAACAGACAGTCGAACGAACAAGCGAGAATGAGATCATCAACAGGGCAAACTATCATGGGCCTGCCCAACTGTCAATAAGGCAAACTCTAAGTGATCCAAACTATCAATGGTTCAAACTATCCATTTACTTGACCCCGAGCTCATCTCTTGTTGACCCACATATTGAAACTTTTTTCCACTGAGCTAGCAAGTTTTCCGCACTTACATCAAAAGTGCTTGGACACACATATTCGCTTACAAAGCGAATTCATTTGCAATGAAATTCAAAACGCGTGTGTATTAAAGTGGCAGCCATTTGTGCCAGACTCTCGTCCGAGGCAGTTGTCTTCCGATAATAAATGTATTGGTTCTTTTGGCTTTATAATAAAGCAAGTGCCTGGCATAAGGTATTATGTTTTCACAACAAACCATTCGGATTGGGACTAGCTTTATATGCCATAAGCCTAGTACATTATGTTTGCGTATATAACAGGCAGAAGGAACATATCCACAAGTTATATGGCTTCTACACATTTCATTTATGACTGTCCATACGTAAATTATTTAAATGATATAGGTAAGAACAATTATAGTCGCGTGTCTCGACTATAAATTCACGGTTCTCAGTTTGCGCCTGATTTTTAGAACACTATAATAGCATTAAAATTGTGGGCTTAATATGTGTTTGTGTGTGTATGAGAAGTGCGCTGTATGTTTCTATGGAGAAGCTTGTGGGCGCAACACATTTTTGTCATTTGCACGAATCGAAGTGGGCGTAACGGCTGATTTTAACAACTCAGATAAATATGGGCTCTACCAGTGTGATAATTCCAAATTTAGTTCCCCTAGGGTTAAAATTTTGGACGCCACAGAATTTAACGGTTTGCGGGGGAGCTGAACAAACTTCTACTGAATTGGTATCCTCAATTCTGAATATGCAGATTTTTCTCTATCTATTAAACTTTCCAAAATCTAGGTGTTCATACGGACATACATACGCACTAACAGACGGACATGGCTAGTTCGACTCGGCTGCTGATTGTAATAAAGAATATATTAACTTTATGGGGCCGGAAAAGGTTACTTCTTTTTAAGAACCGGGTATAAAAATAATGGTTTATCTAAAAATAAACGCTAAATAAAGATGATAATTATGATTCGAGGAGGGACGTTGTATTTACCGTCTTAAATCCTCTGTACATGACCCGAATTTCCTGTTTGGTGAACTTTGTTTGGCGGCAGAGATCCTCGAGGGCAACGGGAATGGGCTTAGGCACGCGTGTGTGTTCCAACTCATAGACCACCTCCTCGATGGGGCTTTCCGGTGGTGAGGCCATGGTTGCTGCTTACTTACTGTTGACTGGCTTTCGTTTTACTAAATGTGATTTGTAGCTTAATATTAATTTGAATTTAAGGTGCTCGGTCTCAGAGGCAAGAGAACGAACTCATTATGCCTAAATTCGCTATAAGTATTCAATTTCTTTGTCCTTTTTATGGTTTCGCCCCCGGTTTCGGCGGCTGCGGCCCTCAATCCTTTTCAACGTATCCTTTTATTTTTGGTGGTTTTTGGTTTCCTTTCCACGGTTTCCCGTACGGCGTTCCGCTAAGTCGCTAATGAGGCAGCCGTTGCTGTAACGGAAGAGAGAGAGCCGGTTAGAGCAGGTTATTTAACACTCAAAAAAGTGCCGAGTTTATTTTAAGTAATTTTAAAAATAAAGACCCAAGTATACAGTTCCCACAATTTGTATTACTTTCGTTTTAAAAACACAGTTTTTCTCTATGAACATAAATCTGAATTGAGGCCCAGGACAAGGACACTAGCAGCTTCTGAAAGTGTAGCTTGTAACTGCAGCTGCCTTTGCGCACACACTTTTATTTACACCTTTATATACATCGAGTGTACGCCCTGTTGACTGCCTCAGGTCCCTGACGCCGGCGGGCAACATGCAAATGCAGATTATTATTGCGAACTATAAATCAAAGGTGAATCGAGTTATGCGCGCTCTTTGGCGTACTTGCAGCACCTTCGTTGCACTGCCTGAGAGGCAAACAAGAAAAAGTAAAGGCTGGGATTTCCTAAGGGTTGAGGTGGTGGTTGCCCAGAAATAATTATGAATTGAAAGCGATTTGCTTTTGGCAGTGGGTCTGTATGTCTTCGTCCAAGCTGGGTACTTAATGGCTATTATATTTCTATTTGAATTTACCATTTGCTCTCTTCAAAGAACAAGTTATCCTTATTATGATAGATGAGTTTACATGTTTTTCGAAGCTTAGAGGCTACCATGCTGCCTAATACTTGAAACAAATTTAGCAGTATATCAATAAATGTATATATCTGTTGTCATAAATCCGAAAATTCAATTTCCTCTTGCAATGATCCGCTGACAAATCAAATCTTGGGGAATTTTTACCGTTTTTCACTCTGACAAATTTCAACAGCCCTTCAGCAGCGAAAAGTCGAAAAGTGTGTGCTGCCGACTTTTTCCACTCTATTTCCATTTTGACCTTTCATTTGATTTTCTCCAACACACAGAGGCAGCGGGTTTGCAAGCTTAACCGAAAGGAGCAGGAGCAATGGGGAGGCCTTTCATTTCCGACGTCACGGTTATTTTTCAGTTGGAATTGATTAAGCGGTAGATAGACCAAAATGGGGTCACTTCGAAGCGGAAATAGCTTTGACAGTTTCAATCCAAGCTAAAGTATTTATAGTCCCTTTACTTACACTTCGATCCCCAGCTTCAATTCGTTTTCCTCCATATAATATAACAAGCATCTATCCTATTTTATTTACAAATTGGTATCCTAACCATACATTTGCTGGTGACAGAAAGTTAAACTCAAGGCGTTGCCTTTGCAGAGCAACGGGCGGCACAAAAAGAACCCTCACACTGTGTTGATGAACAATATAAATAATTCATAAATACACAGAATATTCATAAAGGCTTTACAAGCCAAATTTAAAGTCTTATCTATATGCTGAACCCAGTAAAGCCATGAAAACGTGCTGAATGAGCTCTTTAAGCCACAAGAAACTGTTAAATGTAGCCCGCCATTAGCATAAATAGCATTAAAAGCGGAGAGAGTCATAAAAACGAATACAATGTCATACTTAGCTGCTCGAGCTGCAGCCAACTAATTTCATGGCTCTATTTTGCACAAATCAGTGTGGCCCGGTCGGGGTGGAAAGTGTGGGGATGGCTTGTATGTGGGAGTGGAAAGCGTGCAATGACTGCATTTTACAACATTTTGAAACCATGTTGGCGTTACGCCTTTGGCATGGTCAGGATTTCCGCAAGTACACAGGGAAAACTTGGTATCAGAATACCCATAAACAAAATGTACAATAATTAAATAAGCTTAAAGTTTTAAAACCAAGATATGGTTAAAACAAACAAATGCACGGCGTCATCTGTAACTATTATAAATTGGTCTCAGCTCTTTTTCGCTCTCTGCAGCATTCACTGTTAACACTTCCATCCCACACACGCATTTAACTTTCAAATGCAGTTTCGGTGAGGCCTGGGCCTGGGCCTGGGCCTGGGTCCGTGGTGTGCATGTGTGCATGTAAAATGTTTGTCAAATATCACGTATACGACATGTGCTTCCGGAGGAGAGCGCACGAACACCCTCGAATAGTCGGCCAACCGACGGCGCCGCGTCGAGTCGAACCCATTCATTGCCAGGGCAGCCGAGCTAATTAAATATTAAACCAGGTCAGAGGGTAAACAATATAAGGCTCAAATCCTTATTAGTCCATTGCCAATTGCGAAACACTCAAAGCAAACAAAATATTTCCACACATCCGCAGACACAGAAATGCACTTATGTTGAGTTAGCGAGCTTACGAGGCAAGGGGCCTGCTAAGATTGGATATGCAAATTTTCGTCCAGGCAATGCCAAGGACTGTGTGTTTATTCATTTGTCTAATTGTGTTGTTCTTGTTGCTGCCGTTTTTGGGTTGAATGGAGCGGAGTGGAGTGATAAAGGAGGTTCTGTGAGTCCTGGTGAGTGGCATGCCAGGACTTAAACTTATAAACGGCAACAGCAGAGGCAAAAGCAGCAGGCAAGGACAAGGCTTGGCCAGGACCGTCTTGCATGCAGTCATGCAATGCTACTCGACCGGAGAAAAAAACCAACAACTAAAACTAAACAAGAACGCACGCCAGGCTAGCCCCTTCTCACCCAGTCTGCACAAATAGAAAATTGTCAACAGTGGTTTGCGTATTTATACAAAATAATATTTGGCATTACTGCTGAGGAAAAGCACTTTGTATACTCATTTGTACAGAGATTGCAAAATAAACTGAGTGAAGCCAAGGCACCTAAATACATTTGGGAAAATGAAAATGTACATTTTAAGAGTTCCATAATTAAATACAGTTTAAGTTGCTTTTAAATACAATTGCTCCGGAAGCCATTGAATATCTACAGCCTTGGTGTCAAGTAAGAGAAATATATATTTTATGATTAAATTGGGTTCACCGTTATAAAAGCTTTTGTTAATATTGCGTCAGAGGCTTATAATATAAATTTATCTTGCCATACGTACGAGTATTGACCCGAGCGCCCCACTGTCACACTGTGCAAGTCTCATTGTCATTTCTAGCCATTTTCATGCCACTTTCATGGACAGTGGAGACAGACTGGCACAATGAAAGGAGTGCCTTGCTCGGAAGGCAACGAAACGAACCGGGCTCTATCTAAACAGTGGCTCCCGTCCCGATCTAACACGCAACCGCAAAAGCCACAGTCCTACTTCAATTTGGAGAGCATTATTAAATTGCGGATATACCCATGCCATGTCTGAGTACACCTGTGTATGTGTATGTAGATCATTTTTGGGGCCAATTGCCACTTTGGACTACCAAACAATTGAATTTTTTGCCTAAGCTTTTGTTGGCAACCGCCCACGAGGTCGTTGGCAAATCTCGTTGCGCCTACCAAAGACAATAAATCAACGCCAATTATAGAATTTTTTCAGGTCTTTTTTGTGGTTTTCCACCAGATATCCTGTCGGCCAAGGCAAGCGCTGACGACACATAAAGTACGGACTTCAACACTTTTCAATCCACCTTTCAGCCGGGTCTAAGCCAAATCAGGCCACAGATTCGAAGGTTGGATAGTAGCAACGGGAATGGGAATGGGAAAATAATGATCCCAGCGGGCAAACTGTCTGAATGTTCAGCCATTTAAGCTTTTGGGGTATACTGACGCATATCCGGATGAAAATGGCAATGGGAAATGCATTTGCATTTGCCTACCATCACATATCCGGTTTCAAGTGATTAGCTCTGGTACCGAGCGATGCTTGACGATGACACGAGACCTGAGGGAGTTTGAGCTAATGGACTGATTGTGTTTACAAACGGTTCGATAAATGCTCAATTAATAACAAAAATTGTAGTTGACAGTACCTATATTTGATGCGATGATATGCCATCGGGTATGTATCGGTAATACCGATTCGGTATGTAATTAGTAATATTTTAGTTGTGTGCCGACAATTCAAATTGGAGTTCAAATTAGTAGCTAAATAAATTTCTAACTTTTTCGTCAACCGCAACGCAAATCAACAAACATTGGGCCAAACGGGATCTGGCTTATACGAGTATATTTTCATATTTACAATTTGAGGGCCTGTAACTTATAATAAGCCTTGCTGGCCTAACAAGAGTATCATTATGTACAATTTAAAGCCAATATAAATAACTGACTTTAAGCATTGATTTCCAAGGTTCCGCATTTATATTTTTCGCCCACTTGTTATGATATCTTCACTGAACTGACAGCGTGACGCATAATTAAAGCTAGTAATTGTGCCAAAAGAATTTTTGCCGATTGCCAAGAGATGTGAGATACAAAACGAAGTTGGCACCCGGCCAATATAGATACAAATGGTTTATCAAAGAGTTATGAGGAAGTGATTATTCGATATAAATACACAATAAAGTGTCTTCAGTCACAATGCACAAGATTGGCATTAAATTTCCGTTCCTGTTTAACACACTGGGGTCGAGCAAGAGCTTTGGGAAATCAAGTAAAAGTGTTGATGAAAATCCCCCCTTTGCAGTTAGTTTTCGGTGGTTAATGCCAGAGCGTGCGATAATTTAGAAAAGTATTTTCCAGCTGACAACGTCCTGCCCCATTCTGTTATCCTTTGCCCTCAGATAAGCCAGCCAGGACATGGAAATGCTCTGTTGGGACGAGACATGCGACCAGGCACCAATAACAAACGGCTCCCCAGAGTCACACGGAGCAGTGTGTAGCATATGGAGTCGGCTCTCGCTTTACAATAATTTTTAGTAAAACAGAGGGAAAAGCCGTTTTGGCAAGCATTTTCAGCTATCTTAAATCAACAAAGGAGCGAACGAACAGGACCCTGAGCTATTATTAGTGGCTGCTGATGCTCTAATCGCACATCCGGCACGCGACACGTAATTGCCGACACCTGTATTGCGAAAGGTATGTACATACTCGTATATCGTTGTGGTGGCCATCCTTTCCGGTTGCTTTAAAAGCTATTTGGTTTATCAAGAATACTCAAAGTTTTTGAACAGAAGCAGCACATATTTTTTTAGTTTTAGCAAATGTATGTAATAGGGAGTAGGAAGCTTTTCCGACCCCATAAAGTAGATATATTCTTGATAAGCACCAACACCCGAGTTGATCTAGCCATGGCTCGTCTGTCTGCCCATTTGTATATATGAACACGTCGTTCTCGGAGATGGTAAGAGCTAGAGGTGTAATTCTTTTTGCTTTAGGTCCGTTATATGTGTACGCAGATCGAGCTTATTTCTAAATTTTGGCACGCCCCTTTTCGCCTTTGTAATTTGCATAAAACTTTATTTCCATCCACAAATTTGACAATATCTCCGAGATGGTAGGAAGCTAGAGACAATTCTTTTTGTATAGTATGTACGCAAAATATGCCTTTTTTAAAAACTTTGTTTTCTTGTGCATATTTGTATATACCTCCAAAATGGTTAATCCAAAAGATATAAATCATGTGGCAAGTTTTATAAAGATCGGACAATAAATCATGATGATACGGCCTTTGCCAATGTCAATGCCTGAGGAAAATAGGTACATGATGTCTCGTGGAGAAATCTCGACTACCGCATATATGTATATTTGTTTTATTATCAAGTATCAACAAAGTGGAGCATTTAATTATCCTGGATGTTTACGAAGGGCCCTTGATTTCAGGCACAAGTGGCAAAACTGCATCTCAAGTGGGATCATACGAAATAAAGTAGCAATCATAGATGAGCAATTCCTGCTCTTGGTAAAACTCTACCCATAAATTTCAAGTGGTAGGGCACTTAAAAGCAGTCAAGCATTAGACAGCAGCACTACACATGCTCTGATTCAAGGGACAAACAAAAATCTAATAGCGGAAGTTTGTTACTGCCAATCTCGGGCAGAATCAGAGTTCATGGCAATTCATACTCATTAATTTGGCAGCAGTTAAAACCCACTAAAATTGCAATCTGCGCTTAGTTATGGCCAAAAGAAAATGTAGAGACTCGGCTCTATGCAAAAGCCAAGGGAACAATGAAAAGTTTTCACTGCATTTCCGGGCCCCGGGAAAAGTTTTAGTAACTCCCTCGTCCAGAAAATGCAGTTATTTTTGGCAATGGGCAACAAGAAACTGACTTCATTGTTGGCCAGCCAGCAAAAGCGCTGCAAGGAAACTGCCAAAATAGTTGCAACTACTTCAAATGGGTGGGGTTCCAGTTGGAATTAGTGGGTGCGGACTAGGTGTGGCAGGGGGTGCGGCGAAAGAAGTTGCAAACTTACTTGCTGGGGTGTAGTTCAAAATTTCCTATTCGACTGTACGAAATGCTTAACAATGAAATGCCGTTGAACGTCGTACTGGCGGCTCCAAGCCCCAAATATACTATACATATACATTTGTGGACGCCTTTAAGCCCATGGAAATATATTCCCACCCACTGGTCTTGATGGGCCCCGGAACTTCCGGTTCGGCGATATGCGCCAACTTTTAGACAATCATTCTGGCTGTGCCCTTTCTTGGCCAAAGGCGAAAGCTTAGCGAATTTTTGCCAAAGCAATAAATATGCGGAGATATGTACTACGTCCATGTGCATGAAGTTGTCCTTGCGTGGGTGTGTGAGCCGCAAAACTCGACTGGACAACAATTTTTTGGTTGAATTGATTTAATTTATGAGCTGACTTAATTTATTTCCGTTATGCAAAGCAAGGCAAAACTTGGAGGAAAGCTAAATCGAAAATGTTTTTGTGTATAATAATTGGATGCTCTCACAATAACTGCTTTATTTTTCGTCAGGACTAAAATATCTTCTAAATTAATTTTGTTAGCCAGCAAAGTATTGAAAACCTTACTTGGCACAAGTCATTAATGTATAATTACCATTGCCGGACTTCCTATTATTACGATTCTCGACAACTCCAAAAACCAATTACATGAGTTGGTATTTGTTTTTCTCAACTTAATTCTACTCTGTCGAAAATCAACTACAAACTAACTTTTTGTTTTTGTTCAACATTTGCTTTAGCTTGGCTTACTTTTATGCTCACAACGAACATCAACATCCACAAGAACAATAAACAGACCAAATAATAAAAAATTGAGCAAAAACAAAGCAGCAAGAACAATAACAACAAAGGCAATGGCAATCGCAATAAAAAGAAACATTCAACTCTCGCAACTCATACAACTTGTCAGAGAGTGCGGGAAAGGCAAAATTGTACAGAAAAAATTCAGAAAAGTATGCAATATTTTGTGTGGAATTGCCTCCCGCTGCTGTGGCCCTTCAACTTTTCGGTGGCTCGTTGCTGACTTGGCAGGCCCGACACAGTAATTAATGCTTGTAAATGCTCCATGCGGGGGTCAACATATATGTACGAGTGTTTTGTAGATGTGTCCTGATTCTAGGGTACGTCTGTGTTTCTTAAACGGGAGGAATCTGCTCTATATTTATATAAATACTGCTCTCTAGTCAACAAAAACATTCGGAGAACTAACGAAATCAAGTTTCTCTATTTGAATAAAAAAATCTAACAAATGTATCCAAAATACCCAGATCCTGATTCAGTGTAGTGGGTATACACAGTGTCCCATCCCCTGGTGCTTTGGGCTTTTCATCTGCAAGCTTGGACTTGGATTGTTAATTGCATGTTGCCAACATATGTTAGCTTGTAGCTGTGGCTTTTCCTCAGCCCTCTAGTGGGGCAATTAAAAAATGTTACCAAAAACCTTGGCAGCAAAGACATTTAACTTCGGGGAAATTGTAGGTACTTTTCTCTTTTCTTTCATTCCATTTTTGCTGGCTGTTTGTAACACATGGCGTATGCGTGTAACTTCTGCAGGCACCAAGTTTCGGACAAACTTTGCTCTTATCAGCTGGCGATAAAAATATAAAAGAAAAACCTCCGCCAAATATATGTGCTTGGGATGAACGTGAATGTGTAAGGTTTATAGACACATCTGGTGGTTGGCTATATAAATTTCAAGTTTGTTGTTGCTCGAAAGTTAAGCGTTTATTTTTTCCTAGCTGTTGCATACACGTCTATGAGGAATGTGTGTTTTTATACACATGCACATGTTTTATGGCTTTAACCCTGAGAAAATGAATGGCCGTTTTTCCATGATAAGTTGACCATTAATGGTCGCCAAATGCTGGCAAATTGATGTTTATGCCGGGAAAGAGCTGTGGCTGCTCTGCAGGGCATGGTGGAGAAAAACACCCATACATTCAACTCGGAGACCACTTAAATTGTTGACAAACCGCAATATGAACCTAAATTGGCTCTGTATAAGGGAAAATATTTTACCCACATAAGGGTGCTTTAAGAAATAGTGGTATTCATTTCACAAGCTTTAAGTTTATTTGAGGTAACGCCAGATAGTTATTCAAGTGTCGGCTTTCTTGCCTGCCAGGCCTTAATTATTCAACGGGAGTTCGAGCGTTAGGTGATAGACACGCCCGTTGCCCATGACTCAAGTCAAGACAATATCATTCGATTGGCCCTGTAATTACCTCTGTCATTTGATAGCCCACGCACCTAACACCTAAAGTGATTAGGCAGTTTACAACCGAAAAACCGTTGAATCATTTCGCACCTCACAGCTGCGGTCCGTATTAGTTCGCGTGTCATGAACTTTGCAGTAGAGTATATTTTTCGACCAAGGTTAAGGTGCCCTGACCTTCTAGCCCAAGACTTGGCTGATAAATGATAGTATCGAATTAATTTGGATAGTGATGTGGCATTTCTCCTCGCCAGAGTCCAATTTAAAAGACAAAAGGGATTTGCCACCAGATATAGATTGGTTTTATATTTTCGCCGACCTTATCAAGTCAAAAGCGTAGATTCTTTGCACCTTGACTTTTTAACAGGCTCTATTTTTACAATTTCTATTTGCAGTTTTATGCTGCATACATTCAGGCGTTCGCCCTCTCATTCGCCCACTTACTGAACAACGGCAGCCACTTTTGTGTAGGCTCATTGGATGTTTGTGGCTGTGTGTGTGTTTGGCAGAAACTAGAGCGCACCTTGATGCTATTTTTAAACGCTACACAAAGCAGCACAAACAACAATTGTCGCTTAGTTGCGCGTTAAGTGTTTTCCATCCAGCATCACCCTCAAACACAAAACTGTCCCGCCCTCCGTAATCGCCCTCCCTCGTTTCCCAGTCAAGTTCTTTTTATTGTTTTAGCTTTGCTGCAGGTGCAGCTCATGTTGGCTAAAAGCACTTAACCATAGTTGGCCAAATAGCGTCAAGTATTATATAAATAGATAAAGCGAATTTGGTTTAACAAACTAAACGACCCGCCATCGCGACCATAAAATCGCGGGCGAACATTAAAAATTCCTTTGTGGCATAAATGTACGCCAGCCTCAATGTCAAATGTGCACAACAATGTTGGGAACATAAGTTGACTTTTATAATCGTATTGTGCGTTTAAATGGAATTGGCAGTGGGCTCATGTTTTATGGCTGAACTGCACGAAAGCCGATTAGGGCTTATCAATAGCTGCACAGCCCTTGAGCTTGTTTGTTTTTCTCAAATGCCTTTCAAGCATTTAATCGCATGAAAATCCAAGATGAATAATTGTAGTTGTAGTAGGTAATTGGGTTAAACGGAGTTGAATTATATTTGGTGGACTAATAAGTCTCAATAGCTGTTCGTGTGTCTCGATTATGGCCGCAATCGCATTTTCGTGATTTGAAGTGCGCGGTTTGTTTCTAGGAAGAAGCTTGTCGGCGCTACCAATGTAATATCTGAATTTGGAACCTCTAGATTTAAAATTGTGGACGCCACAGAATTTCGCGGCTTGCTGGGGGTGGGGGTGCTGGGAGTGTTGGTAGCCAATTTTTAAAACAAACTTGTGATGAACTTTTTCTGTATATACATATTATAGTCTCCAAAATCGAGGGTTTTATACGGATAGGTGGCTGCATAGACAGACGGAATGGCTAGATTGACTTGACTGTTGATGATCAAGAATGTACAAATATACCTAATGGGGAAAGTTTCCTTATCCCTGTTACATACATTCGTACGAATTTAATATAAGAACCGGGTATAAAGATACATTGACTTGAATATACCATCTTCGCATTATGCTTAAAAATTTCTTTCATCAAAGAATGACATTTATAAGGTTATTTTTTTTTATTAATGTGCTTGCGTTATTTTCAAGCCAAAAACAAATTATCGAACAGTAAAAGAGTCGACGAAGCTGCGGGGTGTTATTTCAATATTGTGAAATTATTCCAACTGAAGTCAGTGTTTGTCCGCTTCTGTTTACGGCGTTGATATGGCGCTGATATGTGTGCGGTGAAATAAATCGCATGCGATTAAAATTTTATACAAATAGCCTTTGAAGCGTGCGTTTTGCTTGGCTGTGTTCCATTTGGTTAGTTCGCCCACACTCTGCACCTTTCTTTTTTCTAGTCTCGAGCTTTGTTGCTTCTTTTATGGGGCATGGCGTCAGTTAAATGAGTTGTTGTTTATAGTTCTCAAGCGAGTGTGTGTAGGTGTGCGGGCGAATGCGAAAAATTTGCATTTGTAGCGAGCGTTACGCTTTTGTTTACTTTAGTAGGTTAGCCTGTTTGCCATCGGTATGTCTTGTACACTCTACTTATATGTGTACACCTATATTTACCTTCGATGCCTTTTGATGGTGACGAAAGCGGCGCTGCCGAAGAGGAGGAGGCGGGCGGCCGGGAGCGGCGGAGGGAAGAGATGGCCGAGGCGGGGAGGAGGAGCGGGCGGATGGGATGGTATTAACCTCAAAGCATTCCTGCAAACAGCTCTTAGAAGCACTTGACTTGGGTTACTTTTCGTGTATAGTTTGCTCTCCGCTTTCGGATATTGGGGATATTTTTCTTCCTCTCGGCCTTGCGTGTCTCGTTTTAATTTGTTAATGACTTTGGCTTATTAATTTATTTGCATTCTTGGCGTTCACATTTTTGCTGGCTAAATTCCTTCGTTAGTTAGCGATTGTTCTTGCTGCTGTTGTTCTGTTCCCAGTGCTGTTGCTGTTGTTGCTTGAGATAAAAAGTACGAAGCTGCCGCACAAGTCAAGCCGGAGCAAAAGAGGAAAATGAAGAAAAACTGTATCTTTTAGATCCGGGCATATCCTTTATCTCGGACGCAGCGGCAGAGCTGTGGCAGAGACGCCGACTGAGGCAGCAGAAGCAGCAGCAGCAGCAGCTGTAGCTTTGGCAGTGGCAGTGGCTGGAAAATTTGCTACAACTTGTTCGTGTCAGTTTTCGCAAGCCGCTTGATCATATTTTCTCGATTTTCTCCTCTATTTGCAATTAATATCTTGGCTTGTCCTCTCAATAACTAAGAGCAGCAGAAGCAGCAACCGTTTGTCTGAAATTCAGAGCCACAGCAGCAGAAAAAACCGCGCAGCGTTATCCCTGTTTCCCGTTTACCGTTAACAAGGCTCACACACACACGCACGCACACATTCAGTTCGCACAAATTTGGCCAGAAACCGTTCGACGCGCGCACGCGAGTGTCCTATACACAACTGATTACAGGACTGCGAAAACGGAAAATATTCGCCAGCAGTGGCGCTTCGTGTTGATTCGCCTCGCCTCGCTTCGCCTCCCCTTCGCTTCGGTTCGGTTTTCCGTCGGAAAATCGTCCTGCCAGCCAGGCTTCTGTTACCGAAATTCGACTAAGCACAGCTTTGTCGCAGGCTCCGCTGCCCGGCTGCCTCGTTGCCTCGATGCCGTGTTGCCGCCTTCTCTCGCACGCAACGTAGCACATCCGGTTGGAGCGCGAGCGCCGAAGAACCGGAGCCACTCCGCCGCAGAGAGGATATGTAGAGAGCTGCCGGAGGACAGCAGCCGGAGCAGCGAGTGGGTGCGCACCCTCTTGGGTGTGCGGGTGGGGTTCAGCATTCCCCGGTTGGAAGGGCAACGCAATGGGCAACAGTGGAATTGGTAGGATCTGACGGTTGAAAATGTCGTCGACAACGGCTGCATATTCATGAATACTATGTCGAATGGGTATATTTCACTGGCGATTCCCTTCTTTTTATAATCGTTTCATTGGCTTTAATGTTGGCGTTGCAATAATACGGCTGAAATCCATATCATTTAAGAATAAGCTTTCAGGGATAACTAAGTGGCAATTTCAACCATCGCAAGACCATCGTTGTGATTGTTAAATTAGTACATAATTGTTCTTCCATGGATAGCATTTCGGATGACCTATATACGAAAGTTAATAGAATTGGCTGAGAATTTTTATGAGAACATTTGTATTTTTAATTCGTGTCAACAGAACGGATTAACTTGTTCATATATGCAGCCGACGTTACTCGGATAGGCTAACGAGTCACCCAAATCCACTGGCTAGCAGGCTGGGTGACCCGCAAATTTTCAGACGTCTAAAGAGATTCCACCCCAGCGATCTGTCTTCCTGTGTTGCACATTTGTATTGTAAATATATGTAAAAAATTCCGGCGACAATAATAAAAATTTAATTAAATTGAAAATAAAGTGCATTTACCAGATATTTTTTAAATCACTCCCTCATGGATATTTATTTAAAAATAAAATAGAGTCCAAAATAAATAATTGATTTGAAAAAAACCGGGAGCTTACCACTGTCTGCCCGACACACATATCGCTCATTCATCTTGCTCAACCCGCACAATTGGCTGCCAAAAATATTGCCACACTTCGCACTCTCCCAACGCCGTAGTCCTGGCTCCTGGACACAGAGTCAAGCAGTCTGGCAGCCTTAACATTTTTGGTCCCAAATTGTGTTCTCTGTTGCGCGGCTGTTATCCTGCAGACTGCGACAACGAACAACGACACCCATGAGTTTGGGATGAACAGGATGCCCTCCCTCAAGGTCCCTTTCTTCGCCAAAAGTCTACGCCTCCGCTGCTGTTGTTTCGCATATGCTCGCACCATGGACATTTGCACTGTTTTTCGCCAACGAACGGACGTGGAAGGTTTTACAGCCAAATGACAAGTGCTTAGTGCTTTGCATTCAGGGATGTGCGTACACTGAGAATAAATAATAGTCTCTTCAAATCAGTTATAGCTCAGCACCCATATCTTTGGAGCATTTACATTTTAAGCTCGAATTATATTTTACTTCAAAGAAAGCAGTACGGAACTATTTAAGACCTAATTTCCTCAGTGTGGGGTTTAGCTCCTTGCTTTTCATTTTCATTTTTCAAGTTGCAAATGGGCAGCTTAGGAAAGGCAGTGAGGAGAAGTGTTAGACGCACTTGGCACACGCTTGCGCGGCTTTCAAATTTAGCGTATTAACTCATTAAATGTTCAAAAGCTCATTGCCTGCGAAATGTGCACACATTTTGTGCGACTGAGTGTGTGCGCGGGTGTGAAATATGCATATGTGTTGCCTGACGACATTGTTGCTGTTTTCCTGGCACTTCGTGGCCGTGGCGATGAAATTTTTAATACCGCTTAATGGGCAATCAGGAAGGATTGCGCAAACGAAGCATCTCGTAAATGTCACTCTTAATTAAATTTCGCAACACTTGGGTTTTTAATTAAATCCCAAAACGTTTTGATCAGACCTTTGCGCGTAAGCTTTGCAGAAATCTTTGTTAAATGCTAGTAGCTAGGAACCTCAAAAATTAACTTAACTGCGTCCTTTTTATATGAGAATATGATGTGGCCTTTGGCGTAGTTCAACATGTTTTATATAATTTATTTATACGGAGTATATATAGGTTAACACCATGAGGACCAACCCCCACTCATTACGTATAACCCTTTCCTCTTTGTACACTTTAAATTAATTTCCGTAATTATTTTAGTGGCTTAAATGGCTTTATTGCGGCACACACTCTCACACGCCCGCGGCTTGACCAACAGTTGGCGTTACGCATACGCCGCGTTGCATGCATCTTGAATATTTTATGGCGGAAATCTGGGGCCCCGGCAAAAATGACAGCTGCGTGTTGAAAATAATTAAGGCGCATTTATAATGACCCTGGCCACGAACCACTGGCATTCACCTCAAAGCACCCAACCGCCCACCGCCCACTGACGCTCCTCCCCTTCTATTTGCCTTGCAATGTGTTGCATGCAGCGCCAGACACTTTGGCGGCGCTAGCTATGACGAAAGTCACTCATGGCCAACAAGCTTGTGCGGTATCTGTGGCAAATGTGTGCATTTGTGCATGTTGTCGGTCATTTTCAATATTGGACTGTAAAAATAGGTTTCCCTCAATATTCCTTTATTTGAATAGCAATATTCCGTTAACTATAAATAATGTTTCCTTTTAACTTTAAAATATTTACTTGTGTTGTCGTAAAACAAAACTATTGGTATTGAATACCAATAGTTGGTCCTGTAACTTTCATAACATTATTTAATTAATAAGAAACAAAACTATGGGAACATTTGAACCAATAGTTACAGGTCTTCAGAAAGGTGATTATACGCGGCTTATAAAATTAACAGCGTAGATTGAATGTGCACGAAAGTATGTAACTGGCAGAATCAGCATCACCATGTCCGAGTCGATATTACCATGTCCGTATGGCTAGATCTTCGAGTATAATAGATATACAAAAAATAAATGCATATTCTGGGGGATACCAGCTCAGCAAAAGTTTGTTTTGCAAGTTTGCAATCCACCCTCGTGAAAAAGGCAAAATTGTGTTACGCCAAGCTTTTCAATAAAAACATGTCGGCACCGGAAAAACATATATTTAAATTTTTAAAATTATCTATGCTTTAAAAACCAGGTGTCCACGACTCGACTATAATCGTTTCCTGTTCATATGAATACGGCTAGTTTGCCCATTTGGTTCAAATGAAATTCTATGTAGGAAACACGTTTTAATGAATTTGTTTCTTGTACAGCATGACCGACCTTTAAATAAATACAATTTACAAAGTACGAGTACGATAAATAACTAGTACAAAATTATGTTCGCGCTGATTGTAATTGATGAAAATTTTCAGTTGAGACATGAATGACACGAAATGCTTTAGGAAAGGCAACAAACATCCGTTCGCAGCTTTCGAGAGTGATCGAACAACAGCTTAGTCCGCGGAGGCGTCGATAAGGGCGGGCACTTCGGACACATTAAAGGAGGGTGCGGCGGGTTCATCACTTGGCACTTTCTCGAATTCTGGCACAGTCTGGACGTTTTGCTCCTGGGTCGTTTTGATGTTTCTGGCATCGCCAGCAGCGCCCAGTTCTACGACGGGTTCTTCCGGTGCATTGCCATTGATCTGCTCACTGAGGGTGGATGATGCGACAGCTGCTGCCGCCGCCGCTGCAGCGGCAGCCTTCGCCTTGGACTTCTTCTCCTTCTTGCGGATGTTCTTCTTGGCATTATTCGCCTGCCGCTGCTCCTCCGCGGCCTTATTCTTCTCTTCGATGGCTGTCTTTGATTCGGTTGCCGTAAGACATTTCATTTGATTTTGCAGATTTGCCAATGTTTGCTTCAACTCAGCACAGTTCCGGGACATTATCTCCATCTTGGCACTGTCTTGACTGGGTCTTTCTTTCACGGGCTCAGGCTCCGGCGGCAGCTGCGGAAGAGGTGGTATTTCAATATTGTTATCGCGCAAGCTCTTGTGCAGAGTGGTTCGCTCCAACTGAAGAGCCCTAAGCAACTTTTGGAGCTGCTGGATCTGCTTCTGCAGACGTTCCGTGTGCTGACCGGAGTGTTGCTTCTCGGTGGCCAGGTCAATCACCATGGCATTGGAGTTTTCGTACTTTTGCCGCCAGCCCAGCGCCTCCTTCTCGATCTTCTTCGTGTGCTTGGACATTTTTTCCAGCTCGACCTTGTAGCTGCCAAACACCTCGTTGGACTTTTGCAGCGACTGCTGGAAGTCGTCGTATTTGGCTGTGTAAATGTTCAGTTGTTCTTTAAGCTGGTGTTCTCTCTCCGTGAGATCCTTGATAGCGCGTTGCGCCTGCAGCAGCTTATCCAGTCCAATTTGGTTTTCCCTGCAAGGCAGTGTTATGGTTATAAAAGTGCTTTTCAATCCACGAAAATGTCCGATCGAAGGGCAAGAAATGGTTGAATTGGTATTTGAAATTGCACAAGAAACTGATAATTAATCGGGTTAGCCCCGATCTAGACATTTACGCATCGAAAACCGCGCTACCAACTTTTTAAGTATCTCCTTCTCCATGGCGGCCTCCACCTGTACCTTGCTGAGCTTGGCCTGGTGCAGCTGCGCCTCGAGCTGCACCTGCTCGTTGAGCTTCTCCAGGTGCTGCTCCCTGGTCTGGTACTGCTCGGCCAGCAGCTTTAACCTAAAACGGAGGCCAGATGGTTAGCCGAAAAGCATGCGCTCGCGCGTGCGATGGTCTGCGGCTGCTGCAGTGTCTATATTTAGACATTTCTGTGGGGCAACTAGCAGCCACAGGCAGCAGCCGCCCAGCCGCTCACTCACTTTTTGGTCATTTCGATGTTGTAATCGCGCAGCTTGATGTTCTCCTCGTTGTTCTTGGCGAGGGACTTCTGCACCTCGGTCAGAGACAACTGGAACTTCGTCTGGCTCTCCTTGCGACGCTCCTCCTCCACCTTGATCTGCAGCATGCTCTCGTTCTTCACCGACTTGATGATGCGCTGCTGCTCGCGGCACACCTCCTGCAGCTTGTCGCGCATGAGGACGCTCTTGTTGAGGTCCCGCTGCACCTGTTCCTTCTCCCGCTGCTGGGCCTCCATGTGCCGCTGGGTCACGCGCAGCTCCGCGGTGAGCCGGCTCACGTTCTTCTCGCTCTCCACATGCCGCTGCAGCAGCAGCTTCACCTTGTCATCGCTGGTGGCGCACTCCTCCAGGGATTTCAGAACCTGCCAACGGGATATGGGGAGGGGGAGGGCGCATTATTAGTTTTTGAAAGCGTTACCATTGCGACTGGATGCCGGGTGCGGCCAAGGGTCCTCCTTGCCGGACCCACTCACTACCCACCAGCTCCTCGAGCTTCTGTTCCTTCTGCTTCTCCTCGCGCGCCGCCTTTGCCTTCGCCTTGCCTAGCTTCTCCATTTTGCTCAAAGTCTGGGGCTATATTTAACTTCGATTCTTTCGAATTTTGACTATATTTGTTGTGTAGCTGCCGGGGTTGTCAAAAGGAACAAAAAACTCGAAAGACCAGCCAGTGTTACCCTGCGCTGTTTCGACAGCCACACCAAAGAAAGAATAAAAATTGTGCGCTCAATTTGAAATGCCTTTACGGCAAAAACCAGCTTACTTGGTTGAGGATTGAGTTTCAGTTTCAAATATAAGACAATTTAAGGTTCTGTTTGCCAACACAACCCAACAGAAAACTTGTTCTCATAGATTCTTCGAAATGCTGATCGCTGTAAGGTGAAAATAATAGGCTTTTATTAGCTCTATGGGGTATTAGTAAAATAACACAAGAAACCTTTGTCTTTTAAGCATTTTTTGTATGTATTTCTATAATGCTAACATAACAAAAACCATTTTCGCAATACAAAAAATCTGTGGCATGCATTTTTAGTACAATTTCTGTGTTACATGGGATTATTTATTTTTTTTATAGTGTTTTTATAAAGTTTTTTGGTCATTATCTTCGAGTCTATGCCTCGGATTATACTAAAATCGCGTTGATACATATTTTTTCTTGTCTGTCATATATTTAATAATACATGATTAAATATATAATAATATAATTATAATTTGTTGCATATTTTAAAGAATCCCCCAAGCGCGATATTAGCTAATATATATAGGTATATATTTCTTGTGCACCTTTCAGGCTCCCTAACATTGCGTCCAACAGCACGCTGTTAAGTCATCGGTTCTATTAGTGTAGTTCCAAAGATTTCCGCCCTGCGCGCCTTTGTGCGTTTTTACAGTTATTTCAGCGAACGCATGAAATAATTTTTGTCGATTAAAAATACGTGCGGTATTGAGGGTTTTTTGGTGAACCGAAAATGTCGGGCCTAGAAGAGGAATACGTGGAGTATCTGACGGAGAACGGCATCCTGCCCCGGCTGCTGGACATCCTGAAGCAGGTGATCGACGCAACCCCGCCGCCCCCGGACCCCCTGATGTACATCCTGCATGCGCTGGGCTGCCCGCTGATTCCGCAGGTTGGTGGCACATTTAAATGGGGCTCCTCCCCCGGTCGCTCTAATCGTTCCGCCCCCTTGCAGGCCCAGATGAAGGCCCTGGAGCGCAAGGTGTCCCGGGCGCACGACGAGCTGCGCTTCCTGCGCCGCCAGGTCATCGCCTTGGGCGCCTCCGACCAGCTCTACGACAGCGACAGCGACCTGGACGAGTACGTGGGCGCCGTGCAGGAGACGAGCTCCTCGCAGCTCGACATCTCCTTCGAGGACGACTACCCGGAGGTCCCGGGCCCTCAGTCCCAGTTCGGAACGGAGGGGGAAGCGATGGTCCCCGTCGATCAGGCGGACCAGAAGGAAGATGCGACTTTGGAGTGCTCTCAGGATCAGTACGAGAGCGAGAGCTGTGCATGAGCGTTCTATGTACTTTCTACATATCCATAATGCATGCCAGTTCGCATGAGACTTGTTCTTAATTTGCAAAGTCTGCTCAAACAGCAGCAGTAATCGATCAAAAATAAACTTTCGATGTTTAGCCTTCTTACGCATTGCTGAAATTCATTTGCATACCATGTACAAGCTTAGCTTAAAATTGTTACTCTTATGCTAAGCATGTGAAAATATCTTGCTGCTCGTGCGAAAGCAGTAATCGATAATTCCGGTATTAGCTTTACCCTCATAGTTTTGATCCTTGCTAAGCTCTTTGTTTGCTTAATTTCATTAGTATACAATGTAATACGAGTATTTTGGGGTAAGTGCTTTTCTCAGATAGAAATATGTTGCAGCTCTTGCGATTGCAAAAACGTCCCATATTTGCTCATGAGTTTTGGTTCTGGCTTTTCAAATATGTTACTGCTCTTGCGGCAGTCTTAATCGATCAGAAATAAACTTCAAATATTAGTCTATGCGTTTTGGTTGTTGCTTAGCATTCTGGTTGCTTAATTTCAAATGTATACCATGTACTATCTTAGGGTATAATTGTTACTCGTTACTTCCGATATTTGGTTATGTGTTTTGGTTCTTTCCTTTCCTTTGTTTGTCTTCCACTTACCTTAGGGTACAATTGTTACTCGTAAATTAATCCTGTTTAAATATATTACTGCTCATGCGGCAGCAGTAATCTATCAAAAACAGCGAGCAGCAGAAGTATGTTTGCTTATACACTCGATCAGCATCAACAACCGAGTCAATCTAGCCACGTCCCTTTGTCCGTATGTATTAATATCCCAAAAGAGTATGTATTCTTGATCAGCAGCTGCAACTGACTCGTGCAACACGTTTCACTCTGGTGCTATTTACTGAAACATGTTGTAGCTATTAAAATATTCGTAAAACTAATTACATTCCCTGCCAATACCAGTTCAGATCGAAATAGTTTTGGTGTTTGTTAGTGTTATTTTATGGATGCGTACCTCAATCTCGTCCCTTTTGAGACACTTGGCGTGTTTTAGGGATGTCAGACATTGGTCATGTCATCCCAAAATATTCATCGTATTTCCTAGGCTACAGTATTTACACTCCCTTGCTCCCTGACACACGGCTCCATTTCGAGATGATTGCCATTTAACACACTGCAACCTGTGGGAAATCAATAACTAATATGTGGCGTGTGTCAGCTAAGGTAATATCAAAGGCCAAACAAAACAACAATTCAATTAACTTCAACAAGCCGGACATGTAGCTGTAGCATGGCTGTGAGCCTGCAAATTTCATTTGCCACCAGAGCGCCGGATGCGAGTGCTGAAACGCCAACACCCGGGGCACAAGTGGCTGGAACGGGGTCAGGGACTAAAAAGCTAATTCATCATTATCGAACGGTGGATATGCTGCAGCTAATTAAGTCCTGCCCCCGCAGAGTGCATTGCATTAAGGCTTTTTTGTGTTTCACAGCCGAGATGTCGGAGACTAAAAAATAATCCAAATTAATGTGCAGAATCACCCAAAACGGATCATTGAAGCAGAACCGTGCATTAATTTAACTTAATTAGTAGCCTGGGGCCTAAATGTTGTAGAACCCATTAAATTTCACCATAAACTAAGGACTGCCATCGGTTTGTCCGCACATTAAATTCATATTTCCTTGCGCTATTTTTAGCACCTATATATACATACATTCATACATATAGTATGTAGCTCAAAAAAGTTGCTTGCCAAATGATTTACATCATATATTTGTCACAGTGCGATAAATCCATCTAATCCCCCGGCAGGACCACCGACATCTGCATGTCCGGTTTGACAAATAAACTGCAGCAGAGCTTACATAAATATTTCTCCGAAAAAGAAAACATATTTCGCCACATAAAATAAACATAGAGCTGGGCAAGGGGAACTCGCATGGGGTGTGGCCGGGCAGCAGATGCTTTTAATTGCTTTTGCTGGTTTTTCGAACAGTTTTGCAACTTTTTAGTTGACACTGAATAATCGCTGCGGAAATTGTCGCTTAACGGGAAGTTGTGGTAGCAGCGGCGTGGCATCAGCTTGATAATTGATTGGAGCTCTTTAAAATTGTTTGCCATCCCGAGTGCTTTTTTCAGTCTGACCGCCGCCGCAGGCTTTTCCTTTTGCACCCAGCTTAATCTGTGCACGCGCAACAACTGCAAAGTGGCCGACGGGCCTGCTCTGTCCTGGCATGTGCCTGCTATTTTTTGGCCCAGTCGGACACTATTTGGCCAAATCTGGTTTGCATGTCAGTTCGCCAACTTTGGCCACGTAAAATTCGAGGGCAAGCCAGCCCTCGCCCGTAGGCCACAGCGTCGGAAAGCAAACCAAAGTTGCAGCGGTTTCAAATGGATTTTGTGAGATCAAGGGAAAATTCGGAAATGCTACTACGAATTGTGGATTGTCTTTATTCAATCGAGGCTTATTAGGACAGCTCACAACAATTCATAACTCTTGTTTGTAATATTTCCATTGTATTCAAAGTTAAACCTTGTCCATGTAAGCTTAAATAATGGGAACATATTTTTTTATGTTGTTTTTCGAAGTATGCTTTTTGGGCAATCCATTTTTTTTAAATTAAAATACGCACACAAATTTAAAAACTCAAAGCTCTTTATCACCGTTCATCTTCATTAGGGCCTCAAGTTCAGATAAATGCAATATAACTCATTAAAATGAATCCATCATATTGAAAGCAATCCGAACTAGGTTCGGAAGCGATATCACAATTTGTATTTATATATTCCCTGAAACCATTAATATTTATTAATACTTTTTCTCTGATGTCTCGGTCGGGAGTGCAGCTGCAATCTGATTGAACCCGTCTCCGAAGCCCCACAGCTTCACCCCCCGGGTGTCCTTTTCCGGCGAGTGCAGGAAAAATGAATGAATTTCCAGAGCCAAAAATGGATGCGCTGCCAAGAGGAAATAAGGGTGGCAAGGAGCAGCAGTGTGCCGCTTCAATTTCATGTCGAGTAAATTTTAATTTACTGCTCTTTTGTGACCGCATGCGAGCCAACAAAACTTTGGCCTCTTCCTTTTTTAGATCCTTTTACTGGCGGTCCTGGCTTGGTTTGCTCGGTTGCAGTGTGTGTGCGAGAGCTCGCTTGTTTGTTTGGCTTGTTGGTCAAATGATATATCCGGTTGGGCGGTTGGTTCATTCGGCCCGAGGGCAAGCGTGGAATTTTTAAAGCCAGTGAGCCACCAAGCTGCCATTAGTTTTAATGACCGCAAAGGCAGCCCCGAAAACGAAAACGGAAAAAACCCGAAACCAACGGAGGGCAAATGCTTGAAAAACAAAACCGAGCGCGAAATAAAAATTCAGCCATTGCTGGCAGGCTAATTGAAGTCTGTCTGAGTGGGGGCGTGGCAAATCTCGAAACTATGCTTCATTAGCTAAGCTGCAAACTCTATTTGCCTAATGGCGCGCAGAGCCCTCGCACAAAAAACACCCGAAAGCAAGCGCCAAATGAAGAAATTTGTGCCGTAAAACGTGCCGAGCCTAAAGAATGTACATTTCGACTGCAATTGAAAATTCCAAACACAACAATTAAAAAGCAATTAACTATGCAAATTTTCACGCTGTTAATGAGCCAGAAAGCGGGCGTGGCCAGCACGAGCTCGTATATCTTGAGCCACTTTGTTGGGTTTCCGTTTCCTTTCTCGGAGAGTTATCCCTCCGCCATCTGACCCAAATACATCAATGTCTCGAAAATGTTTCGGCCACACACCCACGCACAAAAACATTTTATCATTTGTTGTCATTTTTCATGCCACGACTGGGCTAGTGGCAAAAAAGGGTTAAATAATTTTTATGTGTCAACAAGAATAATTTCTGTCACTAACACGAGCTGCCAGGAGACGCGAGTCGACGCGCATTCCAAGGACCAAAAAATGGGAGTCGGCTGGTTAATAACGAAAACCGAGAAGGAAGGACAAACAAACTGGGACAAACACGCTCCTTCCCCCACGATATTGTCAACAAAATGCGCTGCCAGCGGAACCACGACCAGCTCGGAAATTAATATGTCCTACCCTCATCCAGAGGTGCAAAGTAGCCAACCGCTTCCTTCGCCGTCTACGTGCAACTATTTGCTACGTGTCATAATGTGTTGATATGTTGGATTACTCCGCGAGGCCAGGATACGTGGCTGGGGGATTCTGTGTATTCACTAGGCACGAAGTCAACTCATTTCGCAGCATGTTTGTTTGACCGGGATTATGTTTATGGAGGAATTCATCTGAGAATCCAAAAGGGTCTTGCCCTATAAGAGCAACGGGTTGGGTTTGGAAAATAAATGACTCCTGACAAATCTTGCAAATAGAGAAATACCACTCAAGAAATATCCCAAATGGTTTCTGGATATTTTTATTGGGTTCTAAATATTTGTATACCCTGTTTTAAAAAGAACAGGGTATAATAAATTCTGTCATCCCACAAAGTATAAAAATTCTTGATCACCATAACCAGCCGAGTCGATATAGCCATGTCCGTCTGTCTGTCTATCCCTAGATCTTGGAGATTATAATAGATAGACCAAAAAGAATTGCAAATTTTGATTCTGGAAATTCCCGTTCGGAACAGTTTTTTTTTAGATCGGTTACGTTCCTTCGCTCATCCACACACTGCTAACAATCCCCAGTATTAATACTAGAGACTCTAAATTCGAAATCAGCAATCTATGGCATTTTATTCTATGCTGTGAAAATCAGCCGGTTACGACAACCTCCTCCCGCGGTAGTATCTCTTATGCCAACTATTTTAAAGTTACAGATACCAAGTTTACATTTGTTATTAGTATAGCCAATATCTATATTTACCAAATGAAAAAAAACGCAGTCACTCCCCTCCCCTCCCGCAAACTGGTGGTAACAAAGCACCGGGTAACATTTTTAGTATTTCATCCGTAGTTTTGAGTTCTGGCCATGGCATTTCATTATAGTCGCGCCCTCGGTGCTGAATTTGAAACACAATTTGCAGCACTTGAAATTACTGATAGTAAGTATTACGAGTTTCGCTGGACATCCTGAAGCCACATTTTAAGTTCAGCAAATAAACAAGTAAATTTTCTTTTGAAGGAAGCCGAAAGCCCTTAAGTAAAACAATGGAAGAGGAAAATAAGATTGGGTGGAACAACAAAAACTTCGCCCTTCAGCGCGGCGAAATGCTACGAAATAAATATGCTGAGAGCCATAAAATTACGGCAAACGGTCGCCTGCAACGCTTTATCAAAGCGTTTGCACTGCTGAGCATGCCAATGTCAGAACTAAACTACTTAGCGATGACCTTCACAGATGCTCCGCCACCGAAGTCCAGCCACCCAAAGCTCTTTTCCGTTGTTACATTGGGCGGCCAACCTTCTGGCAGGTTGCACGGCAACAGCTTGCCATTATTAATACCAATTAAATGAGCTTAGGACTGCTTTGTGTGCCCAATCACTGGATGCTTATTACGCATACGCCGCGTGGACCACACACGGAAAAACGTAACATCGTAATCCGTTTAATCTGGCCAACGGATTAGGCTATCCAATTTTCGGAAAAACAAAGTAAAACTATGACAAATTAAAATCTACTGTCAAATCACTCACACATTCAAGGGGAAATTGTCGTTTTTTCAGTGCAATCTAGTCGGAAAATTATTGCCCAACCATGACAATGGCAAAACTTAATAATTGAAAAGAGGGAGTGAAAAAATTGGCGACTGGATAAGCCAGGGGCAGAACGAAGAGCGCTTCGTCTAATTATTTGGCATAACGCTTCATTAGAAAACCGCGAGGAAAGCGCGGCCAAGAGTAAATGTTCGCCTTTGCAACTTAGTTCAGCTGCTACCGTCGTCGTCGCCTGATGAATGACTTAATCACCCAGAAAAGCACCACACAAATCAACGGCCCCAACAGGGTCCCGCTGTTGTCACAGAACTTTCCCGGGGCCAAAACTCCGCTCAAAATTAATGGAGCAAATCAAACGAGCAAAAAAGCAGACACCAGGCCGCAAAGTCCGGTTCTACTGGATGGATTCGGATCTGAGGTTGAGTTCGGAGTCAGAGTACATGGCCAGAAAGCCTGCAATAATGACAAGATTTGTGTGGGCCGCATACAAAATTAGCGGGAAGTCGCCACCACATCGCAGTGTTTCAAACTTTAAGTTCCATGGCCGGAACTCATTTATTTTCCTCTGGACAAACGTTCACGGCTGGAAGGCCTGTATTTTCATTTTTACAACTTTTTCCCTCTTATACTCTTTCAGAGGATGTTGTTGTGTTGAATAGGTGCCGGCTGAAAGAAGCCAAAATTTTGTTTGAGCCAAAAATTTAACTAATCGGTAGGTAAGCCTAAAATAAGCAACAGAAACTATTTTTTTGGGAGCTATTATAAGTAACGAAGCTTTGCCATAATGCTTTAAAAAGAGTATTTAATCGTTCGCCGGTAACACATTAATCTCTTGTTTTAAATTAAAGTCTTGGCGAAATTGCAAAAATATGAACTTCCTGGGCAGCCAACAAACAAACAACCACGAAGTTGAGTCATCAAGATTTTAAAACTTCATTTTTGTGGGCTCATTTTAAATTTACGACTTCCATTATAGAGCAGGGTTCAGGGCGGTGTGGCTTTAATTAAGCTAAAGCAAACTTAAGGCCGCCCGCCTTTGGGTCTTTTCGGGCGCTCATCTGCAGGCGCAGACAATGCACATGGAAAATTCGTTGAATTGGCATAAAATGTAATAACAATTTCGCAGCATCTTCAGGGGCTTGGGATCGGGGATCGGGTCAGAAGTTGTCTGTGTAAAGGAAACAGCTGTTTCCGCCAACAGGACCGGATGGGGTTAGGCGGGTTTTTCCGAGGGACCAAACGAGCAACGGGGGGCGGGAATGGCGAAAAGGCTTTGTGGCAGCATTGCGCGCGGCGTTTGCCACAATTTGGTATTCATTTGAATTTTCAGCTGGCTCCGTTGTTCGGTCGGATGGTTGTTTGCCACTGCCGCCATCGCTCGACCATAAAATGCAGGAGATTATGAAAAGTGCGCTTTTGGCCACTTCCTTGTGCAGCCACAAAAATATTTGGCTTTATATTTTCCGTTGCCACCGCTTGCCGACGCTTTCTTCCACTGTTTCTGCAACTGTGTGGCCACTGCAACAATAATAATCATAATGCAAGAACGTGCTGCATTCCGAGGCATTCATTCGTAAAATTCCAATGTGCCACGGCATTCAATTTGGTAAGCAATCATGGTCGAAATTTAATCAGGTCGCTTGCGGTCTCATTTAACATTTTGATTGTATTTTTGGGTGTTGCATTCAAATAAATACAATTTGTTCACAATGCTTACACATATGTTTGTTTTTTTTTTTAAGTTTTTTTTTAAACCAAAACCTGTTGAATTCCATATCATAGGCATTTGCAATATCCATTTATCCATTATAAATTTATAGCCCTTACTCCGCTTTGTATCCTTCTTCCGTTTGTACGAGTATTCTACCTAAGTATTCAGCACTGCGTTGAACAGAAATCGTGGACCATTCCTTCCATTCTATTACCAGCGCTTAAATAAAGCCGAAAGGATTTGAGCTCTGAGAGCTTTTCCTTGGACATTTATGCCATGCTCTTTCTCTGCCAAGTAAAACCAAAAGATGAAAACGGCTACAGTAATTTTTATATTTATTTATGAGTTGACAGAGTTTGTTTAAGACTGGAAAACCACATTTCTATGCCTGCATTACAACGAAAGATAGTTTTCTGCTTAGTAAGCATTATTTGAAACTAAGTCAGCTTTAGCCCTGCTTCCTCCTGGTTCTAGGGGGGATTCGAGTCACGTGACTGACATTGGATATCTCGAAACTACGTACCTCCCAATGGGAACTCCGAAAGGCTAACGACCGTAACAAATGCAAATGAAAGTAACGACGCCAAATTCCATCTGGCCCAAAGGACATGCCATAACAAAAATTTCAATGGAGTCACTTGACCGAGGCTAAAAGGGAGAATCTAATCAAGTGTTTTGATTTGATTAGTATTTGTTATGAATGTTAGTGCAAACATTAGATTTCATGTCCAATCCCTTGAGAGCAACTGAAATTTGAATTGGACCTTGAAATTGGAGTTTGCCTCTTCAAAAAATGAATGAATTCATCTAGTTTTTTTAAACTGCCTTTTATCTTTCCATATGCTTGAAACTAGGCGACTTTATCTTAAGTTTTTCAACCAACTCTTGGCTCCTATGAAATGTTTCCAATTTTGCATGCCAATTTTTTTTTTGGGAAGTCTGTCGTGTGGCCTCCGGGGCCCGCTGCAGTTGCGAATGCTTGAAATTACATTTTTCGCATTAATAAAAACGAAATAAAAATAAAACTCAACTCCTGCTCCTGCTACTCCGCTACTGCTGCTCCTGTGCACGAAATATGCAAATGCGCCGCGTGCAGCACAGAAGATAAAACAGAGCAGGCGTCACATGTGTGTGCCTTAGTTCGCTTTTGGCTTTTATTTTACTTATTCTTTTTTTAGATGTGTGGAGCTTTTGGGTGTCACATAATATGCAGCAGCTGTTGCAGGCACTGCCAAAAGTCACAATAAATTTTTGCATTAGTTCTTCGAAGTTGGGTTGTTGCTCAAAACCCTGAATACGAGCACCCAATCCTAGTAGTTAGCGGATATTGGTGGCCTCTTAAGTGTTTGATGTATAAATATGTACATATACCTGGCACATACATAGCTTTGCTTAAGAAAAATCACCAAACTGCGATTACAATATGTATAACATTTAATAAGGACGAAATAGTTGTTAAAATATTGAAAGTGCCGCGAGTTATTATTTAAAATTTGAATTTTGCCAGGACGCTACACTGCTTCTGACAATTTTTTTTTAAATTTATTTAGCCAAAATGAATTAAATCTTTATGACTGTATGACGAAATTATTATAAATAATTAATGGTCGGTTAAATTCGTCTTATTTAAAATATGGGGTTAAAAATGGAGTGACCTTCTGTTTTATTATAATCGGTTTTTAAAAAGAACTAAGGTATATTGAATTCGTTATATGTAGCACAGAGAAGGAATGGTCTCCCACACACAGAGTATATACATTTTTGGTCATCATCAGCAGCCGAGTCGATATAGCCATTCTCGTCTTTCCATATGAACGACAAGATCTTCGAGATTTATTTAATCCGGATGACCTCTCCTTGAAAGGGAAAGTGTCGCGCATAGGTCACGCTCAACTGAATAGGTTCATGATCTCAGAGATAAAAATCTATCTATAATTCCTAAACCAGTTTCCCGATTTACATAATTTTTATACCATGTACCTTAAGGTACAAATTAAGTTNTCGTCTTTCCATATGAACGACAAGATCTTCGAGATTTATTTAATCCGGATGACCTCTCCTTGAAAGGGAAAGTGTCGCGCATAGGTCACGCTCAACTTAATAGGTTCATGATCTCAGAGATAAAAATCTATCTATAATTCCTAAACCAGTTTCCCGATTTACATAATTTTTTTTTCTTTATTTCTTAAATCATATTAAAATTAAAATCCGAAGAAGGTTTTTAAAAAAAACAAGTAGGAACGATGTAGTCGGAATTTCTCGACGAGATACCATGTACCTCTTTTCTTTATTAACCATTTCTTTGTAATTATTTTTATTTTTCATTCTCTTTTATTTTTCATTTCATTCTCGCTTTTGTTAATAAGCAGTTCTTTGCTTATTTAACATCATTTTGAGTTCTTTCAGTTGTATATAATATACATATATACTATATATGTATAAATGCTGCATACTAAGTGATAATTAGCGGTAGATGGTCGGAGTTAAGCTCAACAACAGACCACTTGATTCTTGAAACAAAAACAAAAAAAAAACACAAAAAGTGTGACCGAGCCGAAGGAAAAAAAAGTGGGATTTCCTTGATCTTAATATACGGTTTTTTAAAGGTATATGGAAGAGGTTATTCTTGCTTTAGCTTCCGAGCAGCACACTTCTCCGCTTTTCTTTTTTTTTTTTAATTGGTTTAATATTTTAATTTTTTTGCAATGTTTCTTACCTCGGCTTCGAATTTGTCCTGGTGATAATTTTTTTACATACAGATTCTTCGGAATTTCGCGTCTGTTTACTCCGAATGTTTTTATTAATTTTTTATTTTTTTTTTTTCATTTGCATTTGTTTTTATGTAGTGCTGGACCTCAGACCGTTCGCGGTTCAGATAGCAATATGCAACTTTACTTGCATACTTTGGAAAGGACGGTGGTCAGCATCTGCGTCATCTGTGTGAAGACCTTCTCCAGCATCTTCTCCATCAATAACTCTATACCGGTCATCATGGCATTTTCTTGCTCGGCTACAGGCGCCGGGATGTTGAACGCCTCTTGGTTGCCGTATTTGACAGCGTCGGCGAAGCTTCGCTGGTTGCTAACAGCTGTTTGGGGGCGGACAGCGCCTAAATACTGGTCGACCATACTTGTTTCCCCATCTTGAAACTTTTGGCGATAGGTCGCGTGTCCACTGCTTCCANGGAACTTTAGTACTTTGTGGATGGTGTTGTTGTCATGGAAAGGGTGGGCCCCAGTGGCGATTCTCAGGGCTCTGTTTTCAAATGTTTGAATGATTCGCACATTCGATGACTTCGCAGTGCCCCAGAGTTGGATGCCATATGTCCAGATTGGACGTATTATGGCCTTATAAACGAGGAGCTTCGAGGACGTTCGGAGCTTCGATTTTTTCCCCATGAGCCAGTAGAAGGAACGAAGTCTTTCCAAGGCCTGCTTACGTTTCATCTCCAGGTGCGGCCTCCAGGTGAGTCTCCTATCAAGTGTAAACCCCAGGTAATTGGGAGTGTCCACTTGCGGGATTGGGGAGCCATTTAGGTGGACTGTTGGGCAGTTGGGCAGACAAACAGTAGGTAAATAAATACTGGTCGACCATACTTGTTTCCCCATCTTGAAACTTTTGGCGATAGGTCGCGTGGCCACTGCTTCCATCGCAGCCCCATTTATATATTGCAGTCAAACTACTCATATTAAAATGCGGCTTACAGTATGATCCACTAAGTTTTGTAAAGGTTATTTATTTATTTATTTAAAGCTAACAAATAGTATAAAACTAAGAGCTAACTTGACTAAGAGCCAGAGCAGCTAAGGCCTTCGGGTCACAGTACAATTAATATTATGTTACAAGTAAATTACATACCTACAAGATTTGTTAGTATTTAAATTTTGTGATAGATTTGGCTCCTATTAAGGAATTAAATTATGTTTTCGGAGTTAATATTTGTGGGGTTGGCTAATGTGTTAATAGGGTTGTGGAGAAATGTGGAACGATGTGTGTTAAGGGCGGGGCAGGAACAGATAATATGGTGTATGTTCACCTGAGCATTGTTGCACAATGGGCACAGGCTGCTTTTTGTTCTGTCAAGGTAGTGAGCGTTTGTCAAATATGTGTGTCCAAATCTAAGTCGTGTGATGATGATTTGATTTCTTCTGCTTATGGGGGAGTTTGAAAAGGGTTGCATTGAAGTAGATGAATTCATGATATCTTTAAACCAGACAGACGTACGTAGTTGTGTGTGTTTTTCATGTAGAATTGATTTTAGAAAATTGGATATATCCTTTGGGTTAAGGTTAGGTTTGTAGGTTAGGGGGGATTTGGCTGCCAGTTTAGCAGCGTTGTCAGCATATTCGTTCCCAATAATTCCCATGTGACTAGGGATCCATATAATTTTAATTTTTGGAAAGTGCTGGGTAATGATATTTCTAACGGCGGTTGTGTAGTAACTAAATGTGAGAGCTCCAATTGTATCTATGGTTTATATTAAGTCCCAGAATTCTAAGTGTGTTTGTTGAAGGAATGTTTGTGTCACCGGTGATTATTGTAGCTTTGCAATTGTGTTTGCGGCAGATAAGGAGGACCTTGTTTTTTTCCACTAAAATAACTGAGCCAGATATTAAGCACCATTCTGATATACGATTGAAGATGGTTGATAGGTTGGTTGTGGGATTTTTTAGTTTATTATGTTGGATGATGAAAATTTGATTTCTCTTGAGATTGGAATGATGTTAGCTAATGAATTGTAGGCAATCAGGAAAAGAATAACTTAAATGAGTGACCCTTGTGGTATGGGATCCATATAATTGTTTAGGAGGAATGTATCGGAAAGAAAATTTCCAGATTTAACTATGATTTTTCTACAAGACATAAAGTTTTTTACATAGTTAATGGTTTTATGACCCATTTTCCAGTTGAGTAGCTGATGGATTATTGTGTGGATGCCGATTCTATCAAATGCTTTCGATAAGTCTAGCGATATGATTGAGAGGTGTTTTTTTAAAGCAATGGATCTGAGGGCAAGGTGATCTACGAAAAGGAGACAGTCTAGGACAGATTTGCCTCTTTTGAATCCGAGTTGGTTGATGAGGATGAGATCATTGTTTAAAACGAACCCCCACAATCTTTTAGCCATAATTTTGTCTAACACTTTAGCTAGACATGGATTTAGGGAGATGGGCCTATACGAGGCTATATAAGTTTTGGGTTTTCGCGGTTTGGCTATAGGTAAGACGAGGCTAAGTTTGAATGATTGCGGGATGTGGGCGGAGAGAATGTTATTGTAGTGGTTGATAATTCTATATTTGACAGCAATAGCTAGGTTTTATATCATAGGGAAGGAAATTCGGTCGAAACCTGGCGTGTTACCTTTTAAGGAGTTCAGAGCTACTGAGAATTCAAAAAGGGAGATTCCTTTTTCAATTTCTGGGGCTGTGCTAGAGGTCTGATATGTAGCGTTTGTGTTAAGGCGGTGTTTGTAATGGCGGATGTTTGTAATGTTTGCCCATGTTTTCGAAGGGTCAGAGAATTGGTTTATGTTTGTAGTGAATATATGTATAGATGCTTTTTTAGCATCCCTAACAGCTCTTTTTAGCTTAGTGTTTGTAGAAGGAATTAATTTATTCCACCTTGTTTGAATAAAACGTGATTTTGCGAGTCTTTAAATTTATTCTGCGTTACTGTGCGAGTTGCCGGGCCGATCGAGCGCCAAAATCTATACAAGTGTAAAAATGCAACTCGATAGCCTAGGGATGAGTCCGTGCGTACCCATCGTGCGATAGGTGGGCGGCAATCTTAGTTTAGGCTTTGGGAGAGCTGCCTTCTTGCTCCCAACACTTACAATTGGCTTTTTTGTACTCAATGTTGTTGTAGCTGTTTAATTGTCTTTTTAATATATTCCATTTAATGGATTTATCCTTTTTAAGGAGGGTTAGGTTATTGTTCCACCAGGGAACAGTGCGGTTAAGGGAAAAGGTGGAGTTTTGTGGTATGGAAAAGTGGGCACTTTCGATTATAATTATCCTAATGAGGGCTGCTTCGCGATTGACGTTTGTGCTAGTTTGGAATTGAATAGAGTTGTTTAGCTTGGAAGCTGTTTTTCTGTAAAGGTCCCAGTCCGCCATTTTGAGATTAAATGTGGGCTTTGAAATAAAGGTGGGAGAAGAATTGTTGTTGAACATGGAAATAAGTATAGGGAAGTGATCCCTGCCATAGAGAGAATCCAACACTTTCCAATGGATATCTGGGGCTAAGTATGCTGAGGCAAAGGATAGATCAATGTGTGTGAAGGTCATATGGGTGGAAAAATGTGTGGGGGATTTATCATTTAGTGAGATAACCTCGCAGCCACGTCGACTGTAAAGAGCAGTAGCAAGTGGTCCCCAAAGCCAGTGGGATGCGTTCAAATCACCTGCAACAAGGAATTTCGGTCGATATTTTTTTTTTCTCTCTCAACATATATTTAAAATCTGTCCTCTTTTGGGACAATCATTAAATTGTGGGACATTACATTCGGGGTGGGATTTTGCAGTTCGCATCTTCCTTACAATAAGATAACAATAACAATAACATTTCAACTACAAATTATTCGGGTATTACAATTTTACGATTGTACAGAGGGTGGGTGCGTTTAATGCGACGAATTGTGGTACTGTTGTCCAGCAGGTTGATGGCTAGATGGTTGGGTACTCGTGCAGCCTTCTGGTGTATTGCTCGCTGAATCTCGCTATCTCCTCCTTGATCCACGGGATGCCGAGTTGCTTGTGGACGGTGGAATTGTCGTGCAGCAGGTGGGCGTTGGAGATCATGCAGTGCACCTTGTTTTGGAATTTTTGTATAATTTGCCTGTTGCTCAAGCTGGCGGTGCCCCAAATTTGGATGCCATAGGTCCAAATCGGCTTTATCATTGCCTTGTAGAAGAGCAACTTGGAAAGTAAGCGCAATTTGGAACGTTTTCCGATCAGCCAGAACAACTGTTTAAGTCTGCTTTCGGAGTGGCAGCACTATAGTTTTAGGTGGGCGTTCCAAGTCAGCCTGCGGTCCAATGTCAGGCCAAGGTATTTCGGTGTGGCAACATAGTGGATGACTACTCCATTCAGTGAGACTGGAGGGCAGTCTTTTCTGGGTTGACGGTGATGTTCCACCTCTTTAGCCAGGAGCCTAGGGCGTCCAACTGCGTCTGCATCAGCTCAGAAGCTATAGTTCTTGAACTCGAGTTGACCAGGAAGACCGTGTCGTCAGCATAGGTGGCAACTAGTAAGTTGGGATCCTCGATCATTGGCAGATTTGCAGTGTACAGGGTGTACAGCAATGGGTCCAGTACGCTGTCCTGTGGAACGCCAGCTCAGGTTTTCCAGGCTTCGGGATGATAATGAACTCGGCACGTTTCTACTGGGTGGGAAAGTGGCCGATTTCAAAACATCTGCTAAATATATTGGCTAGCAGCTGGAGGCAGTTAGCTGGTAGTAGTCTCAGCGCGGCGGCCTTATAGCCGTCGAAACCGGGGGACTTGTTGTTATTGAGACTCTGGATTTCCTTTCCGACTTCTTCCCTTGAGACTGCAGCGATAACCGACTGATCACTATTTGCTTAATAGTGTCTCAGTGGCCAGCGGCTCGCCGTCAGAGCACAAGCTGAATGGGTGAAACGTGCAATGCATCACCGCACTGTGATCCGATATTAGATCCGCATCGGAGTGACAGGATATGTTGCCCCGTCAATGCCATTGGAGATGGCAAAATCCAGAATGTCTGGGACCTTGAGAGGGTCTGTTGGCCAGTAGGTGGGTTCACCGGCGGAGTGGCAATCTAGGTTTCTGCTCTGTACGCACTTGAACAATTCAGTGCCTCTACTGTTGCTTTTTCTGGAGCCCCATCACATGTGCTTGGCATTGAAATCGCCGCCGATTATGTATGTACCTGGGACCGAGGCTGTCAAAGAGCTGCGCAAAATCGGAGTCTTTGACGTAGTGCCTCGGTGGCATGTATATAGCTGCTACCGTAAAGTCTCCAGCTGGGCTGCTGATACTTACTTGTGGGCACTGTGGCCAATCGGTAATGTACGCCGGGAGCTCGCAAAATGTAATGCCATTCTTGATCAGGCTGCCCGCTCCGCCTCTTGCTCTGTCATTGGGGTGATTGGCAAAGATGAGCTTGTAGCCACTGATGACTAGGTACGAGCGTTGGTTGAAGTGAGTCTCGGAGATGAGAATGATGTCGGTTGATATGATGCCAAAAGGATGTCGAAGTCCTCTGTCGTCCATGCAAATCTAGAAGGGCATTAGATCGCGCCGAAGGTGATGTTCCCAAGGGCTGTTTGAAGCACTGCTGCGGCAACTTGAACTTTTTCTGTGGTTACAGGAATTAGCGGGAAGCTAGTGCAGTTCCCGAGTATGGGTAATAATACTCGGGTCGTTCGCAGGGTAGGCCTCGTAGCCATACAGTTTCAGCGCTCTTTACCCGCGACAGTGCGTCTCGCTGTGCAGAACGAGGTCAATTTGGTGACGCTGACCTACCCTTATGTTCCCACTGTTGGCAGCGACTGCATTGTAATATGGCAATACGTTTACGGAGGGGTTCCACCTTGACCCTTATGCGAGACAATGTTGTTTGTAACTTGAACATATTAAAAGGGTCAGCCTAGGCTTGCTTCGTATTTTCGGAGTGTAAGCGTTGAGCACTTCGTGGCCCTACTTTCGCTCAATTATATAGCACAGCAAGGTGCTAATGTGCAGTTCTTTAACACAGACCTTATACGGTCGGTCCTCTTTGATTTGATAACAATGACACTCGTAGTTTCCGTTATCAAGCCATTTGGTCCCAGCTCGGAACGTGGTAGCGTCGGCGCGTAAAGGCGTAGAACCCCACCCATTAAAGCTCTTGCTTCAACCTTATTTGCATCAGTAATGCTACTGATGTTAGACATCAGCAGATTGATGTCGCACACCCCTTCTATAACTATGGGTAGCGGCTTCGGAACCACTCTTTTGTTGACATCGGCTTGGCGGCTGGTGCTGGGAAGGCTCCTGGTTATCATGAGTCCGCTGAACTATGTCCGTCCCACAATTATAATTAAATAGTCAAAATTTATTTATTTATGGTGTCAAATTTATCCATACTATATAGACTACATATTTCAAGCAGAGCAGAAGGATAAATCATTCGTTCCAGAAAATCTTATATATACTAAGCTATAATTGTTGTTAACTGTTACAGATGCAAATTACTCTATTTACAGCTAAATAAAATATTTATTTGGATTCACATATACTCCCCCGTTGCTGCAAATGTCCTAGGACAATTGATCTTTGCATATCTGACATAGGCATTGTTTTCCCGAGTTTTCAGCTTTTGGTATTTTGAGAATTTGTTCCATATATGAATTACGTAGGACTTGGCAGTGGCTTTCATGGTTTTATTTAGCTTTTTGCTCTCGAAAAAGTCCTTCCATTGCCTCCAGGGCACTGCGTAAAATGCCTGTTGATCGAACACTTTAAAGCCCTTACAGCGGCTCGGCTTATGAATCATCGACTGGATGCTGGTGGTGTTGCAATGCTTTTTGGCTATCCGGGTTATCACCCCGGGCCCGTTGCTGCCCCAATCGTTTGCATTGTAGTTGGTCTGCAGATCTTGCAGACACGAAGCGGCAATACGATGGCCCACTCCGTTGTTGTCCATTTTCATGACGCCACAGGCCAGGGACTTGTTGGTCTCTGCACCCGTGAAGTTCGGCGGCATCTTCTCCAGGCTCCGCAACACCACTACATCCAGATCCAGATAGATGCCCCCAAAGCGATACAGTGTGAGGTATCGCAGCAAGTCTGAAACGTGCGGATATAGATGCTTTGACTTGAAAATTTTTCCCGTTTTGAGCCACTTTTCGATCGGGGTTCCGGCGGCAAAGCGCCAGAGGTGTAAATGTCTTAATCGTATGTTCTTATAGGCGTTGAGGGCCTTTATCAGCGGATCGCCATGGATAAAGCGATGCGTGGCTCCCGAGAAGAGCACAAACACAGTAAGGCCTTGATTATGAAGGGCGGCCGACTCAATGGCACACGCCTCTCGGGCCGTCAGCTTTAGCGGTAGAGTCTTCTCGTTTCGCCTGAACCCTGTTGTCTCGTGAAAGAAAATGCTCTTTCCTGGAACCGGTTGATTCTTAGCCTTCAAAACGTCGAGCAGGGGAAGGTATGTGGGTTTGGCCGGGCGTTTTGTCTTTCCCCATCGAAAGGATCCCTTGGGCTTTTTCTTGGATTGCCAACGCGGCTTTAACTTTCGCGCTACCGTGTATTTTCGCTTCGTAGTAATGTGATGTGGCTTGGCAACCAAGTGGGTGTGACTTTTGTGGGAGGAAGCGGGCATCTTGGAGCTGGGCGCGCGGAGCTTTATCCAGTTGCAGGTAATAATAATTGCACAAATAAGGAGCAAAGAACCCCAAACGACCAGCTTTCGTGGACCTTTCATTACGAGCCGGAAAAACTGCACTTCCTCCAAGCAAACGGTTATTTAGAGTCCAATTCGTTGCAGCTATAATGCATTAGGTTATTTAGTCCAGAAAAATTAAAATTGTACAATAGCAAACATATCGGATTACACTATCTACAAGGCTATTAAAAAATATAATATTAATATCGTATGTTCTTAGCTGGGCAAGTTCAATACATTATTTCTACGTTTTTATACCATGTACCTTAAGGTACAAATGGTATATTAACTTTGTGCAAATGTATGTAACAGCCAGAAGGAGACAAAAGCTAAAGGCATAATATTCTGTCAGATAAGTCCATTAATCGTCAAGCACGTACGTGCAAAATTACGTACGGATCGGACAATAAATATAGAAGATATGGCCAATTAAAGTTTTACCCACCCCTTCCCTAGGCAACGGCATGCCGCATACGCTGGGGTGACGTCATCCGTCTCTTCTTTGACTTCAATTCGATCGCACGTTTATTCATACAGTAGTGTGTGTATGTGTGCACTTGCTGATTTTTTGGATGTCAACAAACGAAAATTTGGTGAATATAAAATCAAAGAAATACACCGCTAAAGAAAAGAGGTACATGGTATCTCGTTGTCGAGAAATCTCGACTACAGCGTTCCTACTTGTTGTTATACTTACCTTTGAATAAATTACGTTGACAATTATAACAAATTTACATTAGATTTACTTATCGCAATATATAAACTTAATAATGTGTGCTTTAACAATTTGCTTCGCTTATGCAACACTCGGTGTATAAATTCCAGTTTTTTCTGTAGAAAAAACAAACTTTAAACGGACTCAAAGCGATGAAGTTCTGCCTGGGTTTATTTTCTTTGCTGGTTGCAGTGGTTGTGGCCACCGCACAAGCTGATCCTCCCAATACTAACCAAAATATTAATAATATTAAAATAACAGGATAATAATTAAAATCCTGAAAGCAATGTAAATTCAAGATAAATATTTTCAAAAATATGTTAAATAAATACAATACTTTTTTTTGGATTACGCATGTATATTCTAATACATTTTCCACATTATAACTGTATACGTATATAAAACATAGTACGTATATTAAAGATACAGTTTTAACTTTGAGATTATTTAAAACAAGTAGAAACGCTGTAGTCGAGATTTCTCGACAACGAGATACCATGTACCTCTCTTGCCGTTGCCGTGGGAAGGGGTGGGTAAAACTTTAATTGGTCATATCTTCTATATTTATTGTCTATATTTATTGTCTGAACGCAATTTTGCATGCACGTGTTTGACGATCAGCAGACTTAGCAGACTTAAAATTAAGTCTCTAGCTTTTACCATTTTAGAGATATCGATTTTTTTGCGAATACGAGGGCGGAAAGGTGCGTGGCAAAAATCTTGATATGGCATTATCTGCATAATAATTAAACGGTCCTAATGCAAAAAGAAATAGGTCTCTAGCTTTAATTTTGTCCAAGTTATCGAAGAAAATACAGTTTCATGCAAATTACGAAGGCGGAATGGGGCGTGGCAAAAATTTGAAATAAACTCGACCTGCGTACACATATAACGGACCTAAAGCAAAAAGAATTACACCTCTAGCTCTTACCATCTCCGAGAACGACGTGTTCATACATACAGACGGACGGACAGACAGACGGACAGACGAACATGGCTAGATCGACTCGGCTGTTGATGCTGATCAAGAATATATATACTATATACGGTCGGAAACGCTTCCTTCTCCCTGTTACATACTTTGCACAAACTTAATATACCATTTGTACCTTAAGGTACATGGTATAAAAATATATTAGAGATTTTCAGGTAAATGTACATATCATTGCAGGACATTTTTGTAAATAATATGCAAAAAAAATATTCATTGCAAGCAGAAACGGCTATAGTCGGTTCTCAGTTTCCACCTGAATTTTAGAGCAATTTATAATTTGAATATAAAATTGTTTTCCGGTTATATTATACAGTAATAAAATTGTGTTTGTAGGTGTGTGCGTAAGATTTGTGCGGGCGCGGGATAAAGTAGCCGATTTTTATAAAAAACTTGTGGTGAAATGGTGCCACATATATCTGTATACGCAGATAATATACTCGATTCTTAAAAAGAACAACGACTCTAATTGTTATTTTTTTAATTTATAATAATATTCAAGATGTAGGCATACATACGGACAGACGGACATGGCTAAAATGACTTGGCTGTCGATGCTGATCAAGAATATATGTATATGTATGTACATATATTTTGCGAGATCGGATATGTCTCCTTCTGCCGATTATATACATATTTACATTAGCCCAAACTTAATATATAAATACCCGGTTCCTAGTTTCCGCCTGATTTTTAGAAGACTATAATAGCATTCAAATTGTGGGCGCCTCAAATTTTCGTAATTTGTGTTTGTAGGTGTGTCTATATATACTTTATAGTGTCGGAAAAGGTTCATTCTCTCTGTTATATACATTCGTATGAATTCAATATACCCTTGTTCTTTTTAAGAACCGGATATAGTAACAAGTAGAATCGCTGTAGCTGAGATTTATCGACAACGAGATACCATGTATGTACATATATCTCTTGCCGCGGCATGCCGTTGCCTTGGCAAAGGAGATCAAATATGTCGAGTTTTTATACCATGTACCCCTTAAGGTACAAATGGTATATTAACTTTGTGCAAATGTATGTAACAGGGAGAAGGAGACATCTCTGACCCCATAAAGTATATATATTCTTGATCAGCGTCAACAGCCGAGTCGATATAGCCATGTCCGTCTGTCCGTCCGTCCGTCTGTCTGTATGTATGCACACCTCGTTCTCGGAGATGGTAAGAGATAGAGGTCTAATTCTTTTTGCTTTTGGTGTGTTATTGTTGCAGGCAATTCAAGTTTATTTCCCAGGCCCCTTTCCGCCTTCGTAATTTGCATAAAACTGTATTTGAATTTTCTTCGTTAACTTAGACAAAATAAGAGCTAGAGACCTATTTCTTTTTGCAATATGTCCGTTTAACTATTGCGCAGATTGCGCATTCTTGGATTTTTGCCACGCCCCTTTCCGCCCTCGTATTAGCAAAAAAATCGATATCTTCGAAATGGTAAAAGCTATAGGCATAATTTTCAGTCGAATAAGTCCACTGATCGTCAAACACGTACGTGCAAAATTACGTACGGATCGGACAATAATAATAGAAGATATGGCCAATTAAAGTTTTACCCACCCCCTCCCTAGGCAACGGCATGCCGCACACGCTGGGGTGATGGCATCCGTCTCTTCTTTGACTTCAATTCGTTCGCACGTTTATTCATACAGTATTGTGTGTTTGTGTGCACCTGCTGATTTTTTTGATGTCAACTAACGAAAATATGGTGAATTATTTGAAAAAAAAAAAAATAAAATCAAAGAAATGGTTCATAAAGAAAAGAGGTACATGGTATCTCGTTGTCGAGAAATCTCGACTACAGCGTTCCTACTTGTTTTTTATACGCCGTTTTATTTTACAATTTGCAACCGAGAAATTCTGTGTTATCATCATAAGAAATTTTTGTTCGCTTATGCAAGGTGTATGTTATAAGTTCGAAAAATGTTTACTTTTGAATTCAAAATATATCCATACTTAAAGACATGAAGTTCTTAGTTGGTCTTTTTACTGTGCTAATTTCTGTGTATTTAGCCAGTGCACTAAATACCAATATCAATAATAATAATATTACAATAAATGGGTAATATTTTGCTTGGCCACATATTGAAGAACCAATACTTCAATATGAAAGTTTAAAATAAAATCTTGAAAAAGTTATTTAGTTGTTTTATTATACCCGGTTCTTAAATAGAACAAGGGTATATTGAATTCATACGAATGTATATAACAGAGAGAATGAACCTTTTCCGACACTATAAAGTATATATATTTTTGATCAGCATCAACAGCCAAGTCTATCTAGCCATGTCCGTCTGTCCCTATGAACGCCTAGATTTTGGAAACTATAATAGAGAAAAACTAATTTCATATTGAGAATTGTGTAATACCAGTTCAATACAAGTTTGCTATCAAAATCGGCTTCCTCACCTCATACCGCCGCGAGCCGAGAAATTCTGTGGAGTCCACAATTTTAGCTCTAAATGTATTAAATTTTGACACTACATTGGTGGACCCAATATCTATCTGTGTTGTGAACAAATTTGTTAATATAATGTTCTAAAACTCATGCGAAAACTGAGAATCAGGTATTTATAGTCGAGACATTCGACTATAATCGTTCTAACTTGTTTTATTTATTGCGATATAACTATAATCTACTGAAGTCTTCGAAAAATGGTGGAGGGCTAACCGCGCGCTAATGTAATCATACGCTGTGTTTTGTACGGGTTCCACATCGCAGAAATATTTTTATAAAAACAATTAAACAAACATAGTATTGATTACAGTTTTCAACTCCCTATGGAAATGAAGTTCTTACTTGGCCTAAATTTGCTGCTGCTCGCGGTGGTGTCTGCAAATGCTCAATTCAACAATGAGAATAAAAATAATATCGTTATCAACACTACTGCTCTTAATTGAATGAAAATTTGCTTTAATAAAAATATTTACTTAACAATTTGACATAAAACCTTATGGATTTTAAATGATTTTAATCATCAGTTACGCAATACGTTTAATAAATGATTATTAGCTACCATGTACCTTAAGGTATAAATGGTATACATGGTATAATGTTGTGCATTGTAAGTAACAGGGAGACGGAAGCGTTTCCGACCCTATAAAGTATGTAAATTCTTGATCAGCATAAACAGTCGAGTCGATCTAGGCATGTCCGTCTGTCTGTCTGTATGTATGAACGCCTCGTTCTCGGAGATGGTAAGAGCTAGAGGTGTAATTCTTTTTTGCATTTGGTGTGTTATTATTGCAGGCAGAACAAGCCACGCCCGTTACCGCCTTCGTATTTGCAAAAAAATCGATATCTTCAAAATGGTAAAAGCTAGAGGCATAATTACGTATGGATCGGTCAATAAATATAGAAGATATAGCCAATTAAAGTTTTTTTTTTGAAAAAAATAAAAATAAATAAAAACAAAGAAATGGTTGATACAAAAAAGAGGTACATACATGGTATCTCGTTGTCGAGATTCTCAACTATAGCGTTCCACTTGATTTTTATTATTATTTAAATTTTAGTTACACACAACTCATAGTGCTACATTTTCTCTTCGGTAAGCATGACAAATCAATATTTGCGGACAATATTGATTTCCTTTTAAGGTATGAAAATGTAATACAATATTAACATTAGCGTTCTTTAACTTGCGCCAGCCTAGTGAAGATGTTGAATCTGTCGTATATCTTATTGTATTTGATAAGCTCAAGTACTTTCTTGTCAGCAAGTGAGCCATTCGAGAAAAATGTTTAAGTGTTGAAAACTTCTTCATTTAATTTGAAAACAGCCCAATTGGCCTCCCGATTTTTAACCAGTCTGGACATGGATATTCATAACTTGTTGCACTGTGTAAAACTAGGCGAAGGAAAAACTGAAGAAAGCTTACTAACAATACTACCATCGGGTTGCGATATTTTTCTTGACAAGCTTTCCATTTCCTGGGTTAATAAGAGAGAACTTATAAAGAACTTAAAAAGCAAAAGTTCCAAAGGAAAAAAGAAAGATTCTACACGGGCCCCAAATTAAACATGACTTTTTCCAAAATAAGAACGCAGAGCTTTTTTTTGCCAAAAATCTTTTATTTTATTCAAGATAGTCTTCGATACATTTATTTGCATTTCTTAAGAATAATTTAAAAGTGGTTTTTGAGGCTACAAATTTTCCACGATTCTGGAATTCTTAAGTCTGAATTCTAAGCAATTTTGGGTCATCAGCTGCAATAAGGGAAGACAAACCTGGAATCCCAATTCCATTTTCATGAGATTTTTCGAAAATCACTAACATTTCTCGATTATTTCTGATGGAAATGCGGGTCGTCATTAATATAGACTTTCAGTTACCCAAATGTCGGTGAAATGTCAGCGAGAGCAGCAGAGTCCTGCAGATTGAAAACTTTTACAAGTTTGGATACATTTTCTTGATATATCACCGTCGATTGTCTATAAATAAATAAAAACTTATATACTTTTCAGTGGAGAATGTTCTTGGCAATACTTTAGGTTTTTCTGTTTTTTTTTTCTTTTTACCAGGAAGCCCCGTACTGAATAAATAATACAAAGTAAAGCATACAATATTTTGATATTTTCACTAATAACAAACGAAAATTTGGTAAACTATTAGAAAAAAAAAAAAAATAATAATAAAATAAAAGAAATGTTTGATAAAGAAAAAAGGTACATGAGATCTCGTTGTCGAGAAATCTCTACTACAGCGTTCCTATTTTTATACCATGTACCTTAAGGTACAAATGGTGTATTAAGTTTGTGAAAGTATGTAACATATGTAACAGCCGAGTCGATCTAGCCATGTCCGTCTGTCCGTCCGTCCGTCTGTATGTATGGACACGTCGTTCTCGGAGATGGTAAGAGCTAGAGGTGTAATTCTGCTGAAGGTCCGTTATATGTGTACGCAGGTCGAGTTTATTTCAAATTTTTGCCACGCCCCTTTCCGCCTTCGTAATTTGCATAAAACTGTATTTTCTTCGATAACTTGGATAAAATAAGAGCTAGAGACCTGTTTCTTTTTGCATTAGGACCGTTTAACTATTATGCAGATAATGTCATTTCCAGATTTTTGCCACGCCCCTTTCCGCCCTCGATATCTCCAAAATGGTTAAAGCTAGAGACTTAATTTTAGGTCTGTTAAGTCTGCTGATCGTCAAACACGTGCATGCAAAATTACGTTCAGATCGGACAAATAGAAGATATGACCAATTAAAGTTTTACCCACCCCTTCCCACGGCAACGGAAAGAGAGGTAAATGGTATCTCGTTGTCGAGGAATCTCGACTACAGCGTTTCTACTTGTTTTTGTATATAATGTTGCAACAGAGAGCTGTCCACATATTCACGTTCTGGTTTCATTCTGTTTTCAGCAAAGTTTTTAGTGTTGCTTCAAGTGGCATTGTTGTTCCAGTTGCTGCCTTAGATAACTACGTGCTAGAATACATATAGCAATGTATATAGATATATCTATAAACTATATGTGCGTGCAGAGAGCGATAGAGATTCATGGGGAAGGCACTTGGTCGAGAGCAGCCAGACAATGGTTGGCGCCCACGTCTCCATGGACACATTCTAATAAAAAGCAAGGGAGTGCGATGCTCCCCGTTTTCAGTTTTTTCCCTTTCCTGTCATACTTTGTTATAGTCCTTGCCAGAGATGAGCCCAATATATTTACGAAGGTCAATATTTTGTGGGATTAAACATTTGCCTAAGTAGTTGGTATGTGTAAAATCTTATATGTTGGACCGATATTTTGTATATTTATTGGTTTATTCAACTATTCAATAGTATTATTAACAATAATTTGGTATTGCTCATCACTATGTGATCTTCTGCAAAATCTTTCCAGAGCTGAAGTCTTGCGGCTGCTTTTCCGCTGCTCTTGGGTTTTTAGGCTTTTTGTTGTTCAGGAAACATTTGAGTTATAAATGCTGCACTACTTGAATGAATCTCCTGGGCGTAATAGTTTTCAAATGGCTCTCACATGTGTCTGCCTGCAGGATTCAGTAGCCAGTATCATCCCTCCCCTGACAATGTGTTTTTCTGTCTTTGTTGCAAAAGTATCGCTCGCAAGTGGCCTGCTGTCTTTGCTTTAGCAAAAGGAAATAAAGAAAATGCTTGCCAATGCAAAAATCGTAATAGGGCGAGCCCTTGATATCCAACAAATTTTCCCTTTTATGCCATTCAGAACTTAAACGCCTGGAGCCTCGTAAATAATTAAAGTTCATTTGGTTTCTGACTTAATGCTAGCCCAAAGGCGGCATTAAAGTTCTGTTTCATTTGCTGGAAAGGGCGGAAATTTAACGAAATTAGTGCCCTCATATTTTGACGTATCATATTCTGAACCAATTCACACTCTAAGCAAAAGCTTGATGGCGTATGCGTATTTTTTGCACAACATCACATCAGAAGAGGGTTCATCTCGATTAATGTTGGCCTTTAACTTAGCTTAATTTACAAATTACTTTGATCAGCTATCAGTGATTGCTTGACTTAGGGGAATCGCACTCCGACCAATCAATTTCCCCTGCTTGTTTCGTAATGATGGGGATGTCACGGCCTTGAGCCAGGCAAATAAATCAATTTTTCTCATTTCCGGTCAATTAACGGAGCCCACTGGGACAACAGCAGCAGACGTCTAATCGGTTTGCTAAGGGTTTGGGGAGTTTAAGCTTAAACAAGAAAAACAAACAGACGGCCCAAGCAATGTTTACATTCTGCCCGCACTGGCGTCGCCTAATTTTTCCCCTTTAACTTGTTGCAATTCGCACTTGTCCTGCTGTGAGAGCTCTTTACTTGGCTGGCTATTTTCTTGCAAGGTTATCCTGCCGTAGTATTTGAAATTTGAATACTCCTGGCCTTATGGCTTATATTAAATGCTAATTCGCATACGGCACACGATCCTGGCTGAACTTCTTCCTCCCCTTTTTTTTGACGGAGGACCACGGCCACGCTACATGACATTTACAAGTTATTATTATGCAAAGGACACGCTATGGATGTTGGGAAGTCCTAGAGCTTGCCCGCCTGTTGCCCCTCCCCGGTTCGTTCTCATATGTTGCAAAATCTGCTGTGTGGCGTAGGGAAATTTGCATTTATTCATGACATAAATAAAGCATCCGCAGTGTAGAGAGGCTCCCGAAAAAATGGATATATTTAATCTGGTCACCCCGGTGGAAGTGGCAGATCCGGGTGTAGCGTTTTGGCCAAAATCATGACAGCGCCCTGTGTCGACGTATTTATAATTTATTTCCTGGGGAGTGCAGCGCTCTGAGGGGCTTACTGCAGGAGCTGCAGCCGCAAAAGTGACGCACACTTTATTTGCCCAGCTGTCCGTGTAAAAATTTCATGATTGTAAAATCTGGGCTCGGCTTAGAGATTTGCGGTCTGGGCCCGCTGATCGTTCGGTCGTTGATATCGAATGTTGCATTTTGGCTGACATGTATAAAAATTAACAAGTAAGAAAAGTAAATACCCGGTTCTGAGAGTCTTCCTGATTTTTACAATTCTGAATATCCAATTATTTTTTCTCTATCTATCATGTCCCCAAGATTTAGGCATTTATAGTCGGACGGAAGGACACCCGGACGAACATGACTAGATCGACTCGGCTTTTACTGCTGATCAATACATGTGTATATATACTCGTAGTTTATGGGATCGGAAAAGCTTCCTTGTTTGTGTTACATACATTCGTATGGATTCAATATACCCTTGAAAAAGGAATCTATTTAGACCATTTGATTGAAAAAATATAATGGAAAACCCATGGAACCGCAAATTGTTTTCTATCCCTGGTTAACCGTGCAATTTCACTAGTTAACGTGGTGGCAGCCACATGGTTGATTTGCATTTGAAAACCCGGTGTATGTAACAGATAGGAAGCTTTTGTTATTGGGAACATTATGACCAAGACACGGGGTCAAATTGAGTATTTTATTTGCCCAAAAACCTCAAAACCCACGGGGGCCAGCTGTCTCCTTGCCGGGTTCAACCCCTCGGAAAGCCCGAACATAATAATCGCATAATGTGGAATTAGAGAGCGTAAAATTAGCCCCAAACCGATGTGGTGCCGGGAAACGTGTGGGCGTGGTCTCTTGTGCAAGCACAGCAAAGCGTACTTGTGCAAATAAGAGGGAATAAAATTAAGCACGACCCGACACAATACACTCGTACAGAGAATCAAAGCACTGTAAAATTCCGCCACGGTCCCGGAAAAATGCATACATTTGAGCCATATGGCTGGCGCCATGTGGCTACAATGTAAAATGTTGACGTACCTGGGTAAAACCGTGATGTTTTCGCTTAGTATTTTTCCATTTTCTCATAGTCATTAATTTTTTGTCATGTCGACCCAGTAATTTGCTTATTCCTTTCCCCACTCGGTTCACCCTTTGTCCTTTGCCCTTTGTCCTCTGAGCTCATTTGATTTTCTCATTCTTGTTCTCGCTCCTCTCTGTCGGCTTCTTTTCCCGGGGAAGGCGTCATCTTTTGTTTGGCATGCGATTCCTTTTCCATTAGCACTTTAATATTTAATGACTTCTGTTTATCGCACATAATTGAATTCTGCTGCGGTCTCGGGTCTTCGAAGCTTTTCCGAAGCCGGCCTTTATTATTTGCCTTTGGCTTATTGCTCATTATATTATTATCTTTTGTTTGTAATATCCGCAATGTTGTTTGAGCCCGGGCATTTTTATGGGGCTTCATTATTTGCTTTTTATTCTTATAAATAATGCAAGGAAAATCTCGTCGGCCGTCTCCGTCTGTCTGGCCTTTGTTTTTCCGCATAATTCTCAATCAGAATTCAGACACACATGGCCAGGCATGATTTTCTTTATAGGTCCCTGTTTTCCCGCGATTACTGGGAGGCCGCCTGTGAGTATAAGTTACAAGCCACAGGCCGGCGTCTTACTCGGGTTCCTTTCGGGTCGTGGGCGGGGCCGTTACCGAAAATTTAATTAATGTATTTTCTTCGTGTTTTCGCATATTCATGCCTCAAAAATTGGATGTGCATGTGTGGCACGTTTCGCTCATTAGCCATTTAGGTGGTATAAATATGCATTAAACCATCTCGCTGAATCCTTTTCGTTCCCGTTGATGTTAGTTACAATTTATGGCCAAGACATGAAATGGACAAAAAATAGGAGCCCAATTCATTCGCAACCCCGGGAAAACTTACGAACATTCAAGTGCAAGGCAAACTGAAGGACGCCAAGGGGGCCAAGGACAGTTGCCTTTTGTCCTAATGAAAAGACAACAAAATGCGAAGGATAAACGAGTGGGGAAAGCTCGGAGGCTTCCTCCTTTCTTTTGCCCAACTAAAGCTTGCACAGAAAGCTTGCCGGCCCCGCAATTGTCGAAATATATATTTGACAGCCTCATAATTGCCCTTAAACATGGGCTCATTCCTCGAAAAAAATTGCAAATTTAACCTGCATAAATTATACCTATGGAAAACTGGCTGTATCAAAGCGGGAAAAAATTCATCCACAGTTATTTATTATGCGGTGACCTAAAAGGAAATACAAAAAATAAGGAAAAAGAGTTTTGTTGAAAGCTAAAAACAGAACCAGAAAAGGTATACTATTTGTACGTAAGCCTCTGCCACCGATGCCCACAGCCATAATTCAAATTTGTATATAAATTTTGCCATTTTTTTGGTTCTTTTTTTTAGAGAAAAGAAAAAGCCACAAAATGGCCAGCGACATGCCGCCCCAGTTAACTTTCCCTTCAAACATCATTTGTCAAGGCAAACACAGGCACAACCTCACAAACGGGGAAAATGGCCCAAAGGCAAATATACCTAGCGGAGCAAAAGCAAATTTTCACGGCTCTTTAAGTGGCGGCTGGTGCACACAAATTCGATACAAAATACGCGTACAAACATGTGCATTGCTTATTAGAGGAACCAGGCAACCGTGACGATCCATCAGACGGGCAACAACTCTGAAACATGCTGACGTTGATGGCCACCCCAGGCCCCTCCACATTCTCTCTTATAAGTAAAAGATCATTCCAGAGCAATCTAATCCGGTGCCGAGCAAATTGTCCAGAGCTTTTTGTGTGTTGTCTTGCGGTTGACAGGCGGGCGAACATTTTGACAGTTCTCCCAAAAAACGGGGTTTGGGTGTAGCAAGGTGACATGTTGGGATCTGCCAGGGATGCAATTTGCTAAAAATGCAGATTCGTTTAGCTCAGGGCGTCACAGGATATGAAAGCTGCGGCGCTCTGTGGTTCCCAACTTATTTATATATTAATAAGTGTTATTTTTCGCTTAAAGTTTATTTACACATGCACATTATTTTGTGTCTGACTTTATGCATAAAAACCACCCATCAATTATAATAAATTTTAGGTTAGATATGATAATTATTCCTTTGAAAACATTATAAGTTAAATATTCCCTTCATTTTTAAACATTTCTATCCCTGCTGCTAAGCACACGACAGGCGGAAGTGCAATCTATGCTCCTTGTTATTTTTTCGCCTCCAACCTAATCTAATGCAATGCTCGGTGGCTCTGACTCCGTTTTTGCTGAATGCCATAAAATGCACACGTGTTGTGGGGTCGCAAAAGTTTATCTTGCCACACCCACAACTTAGGTGAAGCCATCACATGTTTAGCATATAATATTTCCTTCTAACCCCGATGCAGGCTCGAAGAAAAAGGGTATTTGACTCGGCGGGAAATAATGTAATGCATCTGAATATTAAATGCGTGCTTTTCTTTCTCTCGCTTTTATTAAATGAATAAAACTTATTTGCCAGCTGACAGCTCAATTTATGACCTTCCGCTCAAAGGCATTTTCCATAAGGTTGACCTTTCGCCATCCTCCCGGTTTCCGAGCTCTTAATTTGCCCCCGAGGGGCGGTTGGCCGGCGGCACTCGGGTGCCATAAATAAGCCCAGGCCCGTGCAATTATGCGCTTGGGCTGCTGTCATTGCCTGGCCCTGCTCGTTGGTGTGAAAATTGCATATTGGCATAAATTAATCAGCAGCGACAACGCAGCGCCGGCAAGTGCAAGTGCGAGTACGAGTTCGAGTGCGAGTGTGTCTGCAAGTGTGGCTGCGAGGCCATCAGCTGGCCATGATTGCAGCGGCCAAGCGTCCAATTGGCCAACTGTCGTCACTGCCTGACTGACTGCTTGTCTGCTCGGGAATTAATTTTATATAATATGTTGAGCTATGTGTAGGTACGTTGGTATGGGCAGAATGTGGCTACGAATTTCGCAGAGGCGAGAATGCCGACAGATTGAGTTGTGTTTGATTTGAAGCCATCATTGCGTTAATCCACAGCCCACAGCCCACAGCTCTGGCAGCGGCACTTATCCGTTGAACAAACGGAATATTTGATAGATACAATTAGGTAATTTCCCATTCAGTAATTTTCATATTGTTGTAGATTAATGCAGAGTCTTCGTCTATCGTTTCATAAGCGTTACACAAAATGCTTTAAGCTTACGACAAACCCAATTTGTATCTAACCGCTCTAGGGGATGCTGTCATTTTTAAATTTCAATTAACCAACTGATGACAGTAACGCTCTGGCAACTAGTTCCTCAATTTGCGGTCTCGGCTTAATTGATTCGCTTTAAAGCTTTGTGGGAAAAACTAGTTGCAGTAGGCAAAAAGCAAAACTTCGCCCAGCTGGCAAAAAAGAAAGGAAAACTGCAGACAATTAAGCCTGCCCACCACCAAAAGGGGAAAACGCGTGCGAACAGAGATTTTCCGGGGCAGGGGAAGGAAATCGAGAGCTGCAGCAATTACTTACTCGAAATCTGTTGGCGCTCTTGGGCGAGCGAGACTCGAGTCTCGATCCTTGTGGCTGCGGCGTGAAAGTGAAATACTTTCCCAAGGACTTTGCCATTGTTGCGGTTTGGCTGCTGCTGCTGTTGTTTGTGAAAAAGATTGTGCAATCTTCGCGGGTCCTGCCTCTTCCGCTCCCCGCCTCTTATTCATATCTGTGTCAAGCATTTGGTTTCGTTTTGATTTGCGTTTTAATAGTGGTTCGTTCCTCTTTACTTTTCGGCAGAACGCAAATTGCGTAAGGCTTTTCCGCAGCTTCCGGTCATTGTGGCCGTAATACGCATACATGCGAGTGTAGTATGTGCGCGTATGAAATTTATAATTGTACAACAATGCCGACGAAAGTGGCCAGCACTTTAACCCTTTGTGCCCACACACTCGCAAAACCTCATTCGAAATGCACACGGAATTAACGATTTTAAGCGAAAAACGGAAATTGCATTGGTTAAGTACGAGTAAATAACACAAAAAATGCGCAAAAGTGGGAAATCGCTTAAAAATGTGTGAGAAATTAATTGCAATTGCTGCCCGAATCGGATAACCACAAATAAATGGTACACTTTTTGAATGATAAAATTCGAAAACTCGCAGTGGCTGCGAAACAGCAGGTCGGCTTGAGGTTGCTTTTATTGTACGTGGAATTTTCTTAACTAAAAGGTTGCGTACGTAATTTAATTGAAATAAACTATGCAAAATTGTAGTTATTATACCCGGTTCTTTTAAAAAAGAATAAGGGTATATTGAATTCGTACGAATATCGAATATCAAATATGATCCAGGGACAAGGAGGCTTTTCCGACCCTATAAAGTATATATATTGTTGATCAGCTACAACTGCCGAGTCCATCTAGCCATGTCCGTCTGTCCGTCTGTCAGTTTGTCCGCCCGTCTGTCCGTATGAACGCGTAGATTTTGGGAACTATAATAGGTAGGGAAAAACTAATTGCACATTCTAATTCTAGGGATACCAGTTCAGCACAAGTTTATTTTAAAAATCGGCTACCTCCCTCCGCAGCCCCGCAATCCGCGAAATTCTCCACAATTTTAGCTCTATAGGGACTAATTTTGGGTAGTACATTGGTAGGGCCATTATCTATTTGTGTTGCGAAAATCAGCCGGTTACGTCCACTTATGCTCGCGAAAAATAACATATTATTCCAACATATTATTAATGAAGGACAGAACATCAACACTATTTATTGAGGGCATCAGGCAGATAATGGTCGGTAATTGGAGTTAACAAGCATCCGGACCGGGTTTATGCAAAACGATATTGAATCAATTTTCCGCAGATGTTTTTTAAATGGCCCGATGCCATTAGAGACCCGATTTTCTTTTAGCCGCTGGCACTCCGCCAAGGAGACGCTGTCAAGTCAAGTTCCTGTCTTTTAAGCGCCTGCCGTGCAATCACTCAAAGTTGTCCGCATTTGCATAAACACTTCTAATCCTAATGCCATGCAAGCTGCAGCCGCACGGGTCCTCCGCTGGTTTTACATCCTGCTCCAGCGTTTGCTCCTGGCTACTTACAGTCAATTGCCCCAGCCCCTTTCCTTTCGAAGTTGAAGTGACAACGCTAAACTGGCAGACAGTCAGCCAAGTGGCTTCTCTTCCTCCCCCGAAAGCTCATCAATTGCTGTTGCCCTTGGCTAGGGATGGGTTATTTCATAACCAATTTAACAGAACATTAAGTTCATATCCTATATAGTTCCTGGGGATCATCTTTGTAACTACTCGTTATCAGTTTTAATTATGTATTTGGTTGAATCGAATATTTTGTTACAGCTTTTGATAAGAGCTCATCACTAGGTTGCGGTGGAGCAAGTCTTGCATGCCAGCACATCGTTTTCTTTCATCCTTGTGGCACCAGCACTCTGTTACGATTTCGTCAAACAAACGTCGAGTGGGTCGAATGGATCACGCACACAACGGGCTTGCATGTCATTCATTGGGACCGGACGGAATGCCTGGTCTGTTCCGGACCCGAATCCTGAGCCATAGCTGGAGGCACAGGCAGATACAGGAGCACCAGCAGGCGCCGGCCCAGCGCTTAGGCTGTCAGTCAGCGTGTCAGTTGTGTGGCATTTCATTGGTTTTGGCTTTTGGCCCGGTCCGCTGCGAGGCGGTACGATGGTCCCAGCCAAAAGTTGCGGACAATTGACAGCCCGACCACAGTCCCCTCCAGAAAGTGTCCTGAGTCCCTTTAATTTCGCTTTTCCGTTCTGTCTTAAAGGGCGAAATCAGCTGGGTTTTTGGCCATTAGCTGGACTTCAGTTGCATCTGCTGATCCTGTTGCTGTTGCAGCTATTTGTTGGCAACTTGATCCTTATTAAAAGTTTTGGGTAACATAAAAAAATTATGTTGTTGACAACAGCGGGGTGGAGCTCCATTCAGATACTCTCACAAAAATTATATATAAGAATATTTAAAATTTACATCATTTCGTTTATGCTGCGGTTCTGATTTATTTCTTCTGTTTAAAAATTACCATTCAATTCACCTTACAACAACTTGAAATGGAAACAAATTTAAACGCAGTTTAAGTGCGGAAAATGGTCCCAACTTTTGAGCTCGCATTAGAATTACAATGCATTCCGAAAGTGCTTTTCAGAGGGTAAGCAGGAAAACTCAAAGGTCGGGCAATCGAGTTTAGGGGTTCGAGGCAGCGCTGTAGTTCTTGTCCCCTAACTGGCGCACTTTGCATAAATTTCAACTTGAAGCATTGCACTTACTTGACACATTTCGTTTACCCAAGCCAACCGCCACACCACCTTTCGGCCCGTTCACCTCATTCAACTTTGTTGTTGTTCATTTGGCAAAAAGTTTTGTCTTTGGTCTTGCTCTCGCAACAATTTACCGTTAAAAGCCCAACATTGTTACACTGGTTTTTCACTTTTCACTAAGTACCGGGTTTGTGTTACATACAAAACAAAAAAAAAGGGAAGAGCACGCTGGAAATATAGCCGGCGGCGACTGGGGAACGGGATGCAGGGCGCCGGGTGTCGTTGAGTAATCTGCTCAAGTTTTCCTTTCCACCGTCTTTTGTGCAACGTGCGAAGTTTGTCACTGCGTCAGTGAAATGGCAAAAGCAACACAGCAGCGGCAACGGCAACAGCAACAGCAACAGCCACACTTTGTCTGTGCAGTGCAGTGCATCCGTCCGGTAATCCACTTGCACGGAGAGACATCAGCATACTATACACCCGGCGGAGCAGCTCAGGTGATCCGGATGCCGGATGTCGGATGCCAGGTGGGAGGGGCAGTTGTCGTGTCAACACAAGTTTTGCATTTGGCGATGTGTTTTTCTTGGGGGTCCCTTTTTTGCCACACCGACCTCCCGCCCGACCACCACCTACTGTTGTTAAATGAGTTTTCATAGTTTTTTGATGCGGGAACGGAGGAAACGCCCTTTCGCTGCCCGAGTGTTGTGGAAAATTAATATTTTCCCTTAACCCATTGTATAAACTTTGTAGTGCCCCCAGGGTGCATTTGCTTAGAAACAAAGTTTTATTTTCAAGCGAATTTTTATTAAAACCCGGACAAAAGTTACATTTTTCAAAAGAAACTTTCCCCAACATTATGGAAGCAGTAGTTGCCGAGGGACTGTAAATACAATAGGGAAAATATATTTACTGTGTACAGTAATACCTTCACATATGATCATGTAAAATGGAAGATAACATATCTTAAGCTGGAAAAAACCGGAAACCAATCTTTTGCTTTGGATCTATCAATACGCAGGCAATTAATCAGCATATTCATAATGTTTAATATACCTAATAGCCTCCGTCCACAAATGCACAGTCACATTATCATCAGCGAGAGCATCATCGGCAATAATTAATCAGTGGAAATATAATAACCGTCATTAAACTAAACAAACACTTTGCGAAGCTCTCATTTCGGCGCTCGCATAAATTTCAATGCGCCACCCCAGAGAATTTCGTTTAACCCATGATCCCCCCAAGCCCCGCCCACACGGATACGTTTCCAATTAACTGGCCGTGCGCGGGGCTACCTGCAATCCCGGCTCTGGGAGCTTGGCAAATAATAATACCTGGCCAAATGTTTAATGATATGAAATTAATGCGCAAATATCAGCGGCTTGCTTGCCATAAAAGTGAATTGTAATGGGATCCCCGACTCCCCAGGATGGCACCTTCGAGAGTTTTCACAGCTGCGGTAGTGGCAGAGCTGGTGGCGCACATGGTGCCACCAGGTGAAAATGTAAATGATATGCGATGCTATCTGCCTCCAGCTAAGCGGAATAAATTGACTCGTTGGCTAGCCGGCAGACAGAGCTCCAGCAGGCTCCGAGCTGCAGCATTTGTATTTGTTTGAAAGTCAATTTAAGACCCAAAAATGTATGCCATTGTCGATTTTCATTTGCATGCCAGTCACACAAACACAATACATGGATGGATGTCTTCAACAGGCAAGGCGGGGCGAAAGCTGGAAAAGCTGTTGCAAATGAAGAAAACTTCCGCAAATTATGTTGTTGCCAGAGATTTTTATGGCCACGCACATACCAGTGAACACCCCAGGATATCCCCACCCCTCACAACAAACATAAATACCATATTTCCCGCAACTTTTTGGGCAAACAGCAACAGATTTGGTTTTACTCAGTTTCGGCTACGGTTTCGATTTCAGGCCGAACGCCTTCATTGTCCAGCAAACGCAGAGCGGCGAGTGGCGGCGAGTGGCAGTAGCAGGAAAAGCGACGAAATACGCATGAAATTTGATTTGCTTCATTGAATTGATTTCATTTCATTTCATTTGTTTTGATTTGTTTTCCAAAATACGCAAGCACGCAAATTGGAAACCGTACTCGGACTCGGAATCCGAATCGGACCCGTGCCCGGCACAACAAAAGCTGCAACCATTTGAGTTTGAGTGTTGAAATGAATACATTTTCGGTTGAGTTTGAGGCGTGTCCGGGGGGTGTATGGCACTGGGATTGGGGGCGTGGCATTGTGGTTTATGTTGATGCCGTTGACTGGCATTGCCTGGCCGCAGATGCTAGCAGTGGTCCTGGTCCTGGTCATGAACGTGGGCCCGGGACGGTGCCTGGCTTTTAGTAGTAGTTTATTTAGTTGTCGGAGCGATCAACACTTGCCAGATTGCTTTGGCATTAAAGTGTCAGCAAATATTCGGGATGGCTGTGGCGTGGAGTGGAATTCCCGGCAATGGCATCTGGCAGTTGAATGCCCCGAATGGGAGAACTGGGTCCGGTTCCAGCTATGTTTGGGCCACATGCGGCTTAATGTCCCCTAAGAGCCAAAGCTCCTTTTTGCACAGTGAGAAAAGCAGGGCCTTGTGGAAATAGAAATACAAATGACACAAATAAAATAGGGGTGTGTGGAAAGCTGTATACTTATTATTAAAACTAAAATTATTGAATGGCGGGGGGAGTAGCGTTACAGTTTTCTTTAAGTGCGAAAGAGCTAAGCTAGACAAAATGCTTGTCCAAAAAATGAAACAAAAGCACGCTCTCTATTGGAACCCTTTTCCTGGCTGTCAACAGAGGATGCCAAGTGCTCTTAAAGCACGGCCTACCAATAAATTGTGTAGTTATTTAGGGACGAGCTTGCCATCTTATAGATACATCAGATTATACCAGATCATAAAGCAAACTGGCAATAGTTTCCCTTTATTGCGCGTTGATGCTTAATAATTCAGTCGCAAGTGGCAATCGAATGTGTTCCTTTGTTGGCCGGCGCACCCAAACAAGCCACAAATCAGCAAAAATCCATGTCCCTTCTTTAACCTCTCCCCGGTGGGCTTTTTAGCCATCCAGTTGCTCCGCTCCGAGGGGAAACCTTCGCTGTTTGGCAACTGATGACCCAATTAATACGCTGACAATCGACATTTTTTATGTCCTTTTCGGGGGCAAACTTTTTCGGGCCAAGCGTGAACTGAAAACTTTAAACTTTATTTCCTTGCCCACCCTTTGTTAATTCCCCGATGAGAGCCCCAAAACTAATCATTATTGAAAACGTGTGGTGGAAACTTTTGTAATGCGCCCTATTGTGTCACGCCCGTATCCATTGTCACCCCCAAAGAATACAGTCGCCTGAATATGGCGAAACCTGAGGAAGAAACTAAGGAAAAAATACAAAACTCAAAAGTTATAACGAAATAGCTTTGGTCAAATTGTTTTACAAGCCAATTGGGTTTGGCGTCCCTTTTTTGGCCATGCCATGCTGCTTTTTTGGAATCCTGCGGTTCCGACGCTTCGATTGTCCCAGAAAATCCCCCAGGCGTCTGACTGAAAAAGTGTCAAGCGGACCGGGTTATGGGTTTGATGAACTTTAAAATAAAGTTTAAGCTAGAAAAGAATTTTCTTTTTTTTTCAGACGAATATATTTTTATTAACAAACAGATTATTCCGCAGAGGGGGTTTTATTCAGTATGTCTCACTTAGAAAATATAGCTGCACCCTGTTCGTTGTGTCCCGATTGCTGCGGTTCACTTAGACTCCAATCCTGCGCCGAGCTGGCCAGACTCTGGGATCTCCGATTCCTATCCGCTTTGTGCCTCGCCTCAGATGCCGCACATGCGGCACTGTATGCCGCCTTCTGGGTACTTATATAATCCAGTTTGGCGTTCCGCAGATGCCGGCATAGAATCTCCGCCCGATTTCGAGCGGCCTCCGCTAATTGAGTTTTTTTTAGGTATTCCTGTTTAGCTCCTGAAGCCGCTGCCTGTGCATTGCAGAGCGCTTCCTGGGCGACCCTAATTGTACTCTGCAGCGTTTCAATAAGCAGCTTTGCCTGTTTGGCGGAGGTGTTTGCTGCGTTTAGGTTTGCCTGCAAAATAAACTGAAAATGTCAGGGAACTCGTATGCAGACATGAAACCGTACCCGCGAACCGATCACAGAGTCGGTTTCCTCCCGCAAAACAATTTCCGCCTCGTGGACTTCGTCCTGCAGCTGCTCCACGATCTCCTGCTTTCCCGCCAGTGCCGCCTGCGCAGCCTTGGCCGCCTGGTTGGCCTTGTCCGCCAACTGGGTCCGCACCTGGTGGGCGGCGGCCAATGCTGCCGGCTGCTGTGACTCCGACGCCAGCCTCGCATCGTCAGCGGCCTTTTCGGCGATGATGGTGGCCTTGGAGTTGGAGCATTGCACGGCCCTGCCCATGCCCATGCCCATATCCATGTCATCGCAGTTTTCCATGCCGCTCTGCTGGTTTGTCTCCAAGCGACAGCGGGGATAGATGGCAATCGCGGCTGAAATTATCAGCAGGTGGCACAGGAAACGGAATATATGACCGAAGGCGGAAGGAGACTGTGGTGCAATGCGCATAATTATTTGAGGCTTCAAAGTTGCTGCTGCAAGTTTGCCTTCGCTTTTTCAACTCTGCCTCCAACATTTTTACGTTTTCAAGTAGTTGTAGCTAAGCCAACGTGCCGAGAGTTCTATGAAATAAAATGTTTAACAAAGTTTTTTGTAACAAAATAGGGGAAAAAAACTTTAGCGTCGGACGCATGGGGCCGCATAACTTTTCCGCGCAATTTAACTTAACATTCACGACTTTCCCATTTTTATTTTCTTTTGTACTTTATTCACTTAGGTTTTTCGTCTGCTTCTCTCTTGACATGAAAAGTAGACTTACAATGCATGTGGCAAAAAATTGTTTTTTCCTTTTTCCTTTTTTGTGAAGGAAGCTCTTCTTGTTGAACAGGAATTAATTGGGTCGTCAAAGTCCGTCAGCCCCGATAAGCTTTCAGCCTTAGCGTAATGGCAAAAAATGAAAAGCCGTAGAGCGGGGAATAGGAAAAGCCCAAGACGATTGCTTGGGTCATTTGTGCGTTGATCTGTTAATCCGAAAAGGGTTTGCCCGTTTCCCATGAGGAAAGCTTTCGGATTTTCCCCCAATTTGATTGAGAGGAAGACGAGAAAGCTTCGCCATTAAGCGGGTAAGTTTGTTATGGTCTAACCCAAAGGAAAAAGGGTTCCCAGCCAGAGCCTTGCTCGGCTTGCGGCCCCACTAGGCGTATGCGTAATAAAATCAACAACTTAAAATTAAGCCCTCCATACATACACACATTTCTCTCCCAATTAGAGATAACAGATATCTGTAGCAGCTTTAAGTGTGAATGTGACCAGAGTTTTTGGTCAAAACGGAGGCACGATTGTGGCCTGCATTTGCTAGAAGTGTCCTGGCTGTGGGTCCGGACACACTCGTCCTTGTTCAGGGACCTCGTCACTTGCATGCGCCTTTTTGCGTATTCAAGTGCCTGTGCGGAAGTGTCCCATGCCCTGGCCATTCTCCGCTTCAACCCCAAATGACACTCTGAGTGTGGGCGGCAAACCGCAAAAGGCATTTTCAGAAGAAATCGATGTGTATGAAATTTTGCCACAAAAATTTTCATTTTCTCAACACACTAAGAGAATTGGAAATCAAAGAAACTAAAACGATTAAATAAGCACAAAATATAGGTCTATGTAGATAACATTTTTTATTAAATCTCCTTAAATATACCCCATTTTTTGTTTTTCCTAGACTTCGCTATGACGATTTTTCCTATTGAGTAAAAAGGAACAACCAAATCCAGGATGCATTGCTCTTATGGTGAACTGCTTTGACTTAAAATACCAGTGCTGCTACGCAATGCTACGGCCATTTCAGAGAGCTACTGCAACCCAATATATCAAAAAAGTCGTCGATCTGATCTTAGCTGCTATGCCACTCACATATCCTGCCCCATATTGGACTTGTTCCTGGTTTCTGAGTCCCTTTGGCTCTCGAGGTCCGCCCGACCAAGGCTGCTGCCCACAAATTCAATTTCCTCTGCAGCCAGGCCATCGAGTTTGTCCTGTGACTCGTCCTCGACCGTCTATGTGGCGATGTGCTGATGAGCCGATGTCGTTGGGTGTTTGAATTGCATATATATATAGTATGCATGTGGACACAAATGTATATATATTTGCTCGTACCCGTATATATAAAATTTATGCCGCTGTAAGTGCTTATTGATGTCAGATCTGAAATTGGAATCTGCCTGGGCTTTTGTTCTTATTTTGTACGAATGGATGAATGCACAATGCAGTTAAGGTTTCGTTTTGGGCTTGAATGTTTTTGTGGGCTCTCAATTAAGCAAGCTGGCATTTTGACATGTCTGAGGTGAGGCCGAGGCAGAAACGAAAAACCAAAAATCGAAACTGAAACTGAAACTTGTGCCCCCCAAAAAAAGAAAATATATATAAACATTTCCTATATACATATGCGTGTGAGGTCCCCTTGTATATGCACACGAAATATTTATAAAGTCAGACACAAGGCCTGATACCCAGGAGATGCAAACGAGAATGGGAACGCGCTTGGAGCTCCAGAAAGGAGAACCAACCGGGGCTGTTGAGGCCACAGTAAAATTTAATTTTAATGCATAAGCAAATTGAATTTAAGCAACAGGAAAATTGTTCGTCTGGCCACAAAGGTGCCTCATGCGGGTGCAAAGAACATTTGCTCCGGATGGGCAACGGCAGACTAAAACCATTCCAGGTGTTTCGTGCTCGTAGTTTCCACCTGAAGGTGACCCGCAGCAAGGGGGGTAAAATTCTCAAAGCAACCACATAACCGGAATGTGCAAATTTTATGAACATTTTTAAAGTACTAAAGACAAAAGGTGCGCCAGGAATTCTTGTTACTAGGAATTAGGCAAGTGAATGACTTAATTCACAGTTACATTTTTGTCGAGTGTCTCGACTTTAAATACCCTGTTCTCAGTTTCCCTGGTTTTTGACACATTATAATAGCATTGACATTTTGGGCGCAACCAATGTTTGTAATTTGGTGTTTGTGGGCGCAACACATTTTTGTCATTTCCCAAACAAAAGTGAACGTAACTGGTTGATTTTCGCAATACAGATAAAGAATGATCTTACTAATGCACTATCAAAATTTAGTGGTTATAGAATTAAAATTGTGAATGCCACAGAATTTCGTGGTTTGCGGGGGTGCGGGGGTAAGTAGCCGATTTTAAAAATAAAGTTGTGCTGAACTGGTATCACAGAATTTCGAATATGCAATTCATTTTTATCTATCTATTATAGTTTCCAAAATCTAGGCGTTCATACGGACTGACGGACATGGCTAGATCTACTTGGATGTTGATGCCGATCCAAAATATATATACTTTATAGCGTCGGAAAAGTTTGTTTCTCCCTGTTACATATATTCGTACGAATCCAATATACCCCTGCTCTTTTTAACAACCAGGTATAAAAACAAGTAGGAACGCTGTAGTCGAGATTTCTCGACAACGAGATACCATGTACCTTTTTTCTTTATGAACCATTTCTTTGATTTTTTTTTTTTTTTTCAAATAATTCACCAAATTTTCGTTTGTTGACATCAAAAAAATCAGCAGGTCCACACATACACACACTACTGTATGTATACACGTGCGAACGAATTGAAGTCAAAGAAGAGACGGATGACGTCACCCCAGCGTGTGCGGCATGCCGTTGCCTAGGGAGGGGGTGGGTAAAACTTTAATTGGCCATATCTTCTATATTTATTGTCCGATCCGTACGTAATTTTGCACATACGTGTTTGACGATCAGTGGACTTATTGGACTGAATTATGCCTTTAGCTATACCATTTCGAAGATGATATCGTTTTTTTTGCAAATACGAGGGCAGAAAGGGGCGTGGCAAAAATCCAAGAATGACATTATCTGCGCAATAGTTAAACGAACATATTGCAAAAAGAAATAGGTCTCTAGCTCTTTCTTCGTCCAAGTTATCGAAGAAAATTCAAATACAGTTTTATGCAAATTACGAAGGCGGAAAGGGGCGTGGCAAAAATTTGAAATAACCTTGATCTGCCTGCAACAATAACACACCAAAAGCAAAAAGAATTAGACCTCTATCTCTTACCATCTCCGAGAACGAGGTGTTCATACATACAGAACCATGAATTGGAATTTATTTATTTTTAAATACAAATACATAAACGGAGTTTAATGTATGCCGAAAATATAAGCTTAAAATAAAACGAAAGGTACTTTTGTTTCGTCTCTTTCATAATCTGGGCATTTATTTCCAAATTTGTGTTAGGAAATAAAATAAATAAGGTAATAGGTTTTTAAACAATGAAAAAACATCAGCTGTCAAACAAAAGTCCTCTATACTAACTTTTTGTTAACATTAATAAGTTGACCTTATTGTTTGCAAATATGTAAGTTTAAAAGAAAAGAAAAGAGACTTTTCCTGTTTGGACAATCTCAACTACCATTAATTGGAATTTATTTAGTTTTAAATGAAAATACAAAAACTGACCTAATTGTAATGCAGAATATATAAGATTATAATAAAATAAAACGAAAGGTACTTTCGTTTCGTCATTTTGGTATTGGACATTAATTTCCAAGTTTGTATTAGGAAATAAAATAAATAAGGTTTGGTAATTAAACAATGCAAAAACAAGCTGTCAAACAGAAGTCCACTATACTAACTTTTTTTAAACATAAATAAATAAGTTTACCTCATTGTGTGCAAAAATATAAGTTTAAAAGAAAAGAAAAGAAACTTTTCCTGTTTGGACAATCTCAACTACCATTAATTAGAATATATTTATTTTTAAATACAAATACGTAAACGGTGTTTTATGTATGCCGAAAATATAAGCCTAAAATAAAAAGAAAGGTACTTTTGTTTCGACTCTTTCACAATGCTGGGCATTTATTTCCAAATTTTAGGGTTGTGAATACAATAAATAATATTTATAATAAAAAAATATATACGATTATAATAAAAAGCCGGTTTAAAAAAAAAAAAAATTCAAATAAAATAGGAATAATAAACAACCTTCCGGTTCGACTGCTCTACTAAAAATGGGGATCTCAATTACTTAACATGTCAGTTTACAGAGTCAACCAGGGTTGCAGCTTTTGAATGCAATGGCATAATTCCAGGGTTGCAGCCTTTGACTTTAATGCCAAAAATCCAGGGTTGCAGTCTTTAAATGCAATGACAAAACTCCAGAGTTGCAGCCTTTGAATGCAATGCTAAAAATTACCTTTGGAAACCAACTCACGTATCGTTTTATTAGTCAATCAAAGAGGGTTTTGGCCAACACATTAAACCCAAGCTTTGCTAAGGAAACAAAAAAAACAAGTAGAAACGCTGTAGTCGAGATTTCTCGACAACGGGATACCATGTACCTCTTTTCTTTATGAACCATTTCTTTGATTTTATTTATTTTTTTTCAAATAATTCACCAAATTTTCGTTTGTGGACATCCAAAAAATCAGCAGGTGCACACATACACACACTACTGTATGTATACACGTGCGAACGAATTGAAGTCAAAGAAGAGACGGATGACGTCACCCCAGCGTGTGCGGCATGCCGTTGCCTAGGGAAGGGGTGGTTAAAAATTTAATTGGCCATATATTCTATATTTATTGTCCGATCCGTACGTAATTTTGCACGTACGTGTTTGACGATCAGTGGACTTATCGGACTGAAAATTATGCCTCTAGCTTTTACCATTTCGAAGATATCGATTTTTTTGCAAATACGAGGGCGGAAAGGGGCGTGGCAAAAATTTGAAATAAACTTGATCTGCCTGCAACAATAACACACCAAAAGCAAAAATAATTAGACCTCTATCTTTTACCATCTCCGAGAACGAGGTGTTCATACATACAGACGACGGACAGACGGACAGACGGACGGACGGACGGACGGACAGACGGACATGGCTATATCGACTCGGCTGTTGACGCTGATCAAGAATATATATACTTTATAGGGTCGGAGATGTCTCCTTCTGCCTGTTACATAAATTTGCACAAAGTTAATATACCATTTGTACCTTAAGGTACATGGTATAACAAGTAGAAACGCTGTAGTCGAGATTCCTCGACAACGAGATACCATGTACCTCTCTTGCAGTTTCCGTGGGAAGGGGTGGGTAAAACTTTAATTGGTCATATCTTCTATATTTATTGTCCGATCTGAAAGTAATTTTGCATGCACGTGTTTGACGATCAGCAGACTTAGCAGACTTTAAATAAAGTCTCTAGCTTTTACCATTTTGGAGATATCGATTTTTTTGCAAATACGAGGGCGGAAAGGGGCGTGGCAAAAATCTGGAAATGGCATTATCTGCAGTAAAACGTGAAACGTAGTAAAACGGTCCTAATGCAAAAATAAACAGGTCTCTAGCTCTTATTTTGTCCAAGTTATCGAATAAAATACAGTTTTATGCAAATTACGAAGGCGGAAAGGGGCGTGGCAAAAATTTGAAATAAACTCGACCTGCGTACACATATAACGGACTAAAGCAAAAAGAATTACACCTATAGCTCTTACCATCTCCGAGAACGACGTGTTCATACATACAGACGGACGGACAGACGGACGGACAGACGGACGGACGGACGGACGGACGGACAGACGGACGGACAGACGGACATGGCTAGATCGACTCGGCTGTTGATGCTGATCAAGAATATATATACTTTATAGGGTCGGAAACGCTTCCTTCTCCCTGTTACATACTTTGCACAAACTTAATATACCATTTGTACCTTAAGGTACATGGTATAAAAATCGTTGATAATGAAAAGAGGTACATGGTATTTCGTTATCGAGAAATCTGGACTACATCGTTTCTACTTGTTCATCCCTCGAAGTTCTCGACATTTCTTAAAAATTAATAACCTTCCCTTAACTTTGGAATTTGTTAAGTCTAAACAACATTCTACTAACTGAATACATGCCCCTTTTCCTTTCTAGTACATTTTTCACCACAAGCACATTTAATTTAGTGACCTTGCAAGCGTTTTATTTTGGTAAAATGGAAAATAAATTGAACGTTTTACTTTTGGCCAATCATCCACACGAACTCCTCGTAGTTGATCATTCCATCGCCATCAAAGTCGGCTTCGCGGATCATCTCGTCGATCTCTTCGTCAGTAACCTTCTCGCCCAAGTTGATCATCACAAAGCGGAGTTCGGCCGGCGAGATGAATCCATCGCCATCGCGGTCAAAGATCTTAAAGGCCTCTCGCATCTCCTCCTCGGTGTCAGTTTCGCGCATCTGCTTTGCCATCATCGAGCAGAATACGTTGAAATCGATCTGGCCATTGCTGTTCTTGTCCACCTCAGCAATGAGGTCCTGCAGTTCAGCCTCGGTGGGATTCTGGCCCAAGGTACGCATCACGGTACCCAGCTCACGGGTGGATATCTTACCGGTGCCCTCCTTGTCAAACTGTGTAAAGGCCTCTTTGAACTCGGCCACCTGTTCCTCGGTTAACTCGCTCATGATTTAAAATATAGATATTAAAAAATATTTCCCAAGCGGATTTTTCCGAGATCACAGCTCGGAGATGAGAGATCTACTGAGTGATTGGAATTTACGTGGGAGGTCCGAACGAATATTTTTCGACACTGAAAGGCTTTGACATCCCAACCCCCTAAGCCAGCTTGGATACAGCTCCTTATGTCTCAGACATCATGTTAACAAACCGCACGTAATCGATGTTTCCCTCGTTATCGGAGTCTGCGTCTCGGATTATTTCCTCTACCTCATCCTCAGTCATTTGCTCGCCCAGATTGAGCATAATATGGCGAAACTCCGTCTCGGCTATTAAGCCGGTGCCCTCCTTGTCGAACACCCGGAAGGCCGCAATGATCTCGTCTTCGGGTGTCATACGTTCATATCTGTTTGACATTATATAGAGGAAATCGCTGAGATAGAGTTCTCCAGATCCATCGGGGTCGATTTCGTTGGAAATATCTTGCAGCTCCACGTCACTTGGGTGATGGGCCACGCTTCGCATGAGGGCTGTTAGCTCCTTCATGGGTATAACCCCGTGTCCCTGATGGTCAAAGAATGTAAATGCTGTCTGCAGATCCTTGAGCTGCTCATCATTGAGGTTGTTAGTGCGGATAATCCGCTCCTCGGGGGGCGGAGTCAGGAAATCGTTTAAATCCATGGGGTAAGGCTTAGAGGGTTGGGGTTGGGAAATTTCGAAGGTCACTAAAGGCTTACTTTAATTTAGTGACTCATGCTAGGTCATACATTTCTTTGAAGTAAAAAGAAAAGTTACCATAATAAATAACTATTTTAACTATTCTAATAGCCGTTTACTAGCCGTTGCGTGATTATTCGGTAGATCGAGAGCTTACGGAATAATTAGTAACTTATTACCAGTTTATGAAAATAGTATCTGTAAATTGCTAAAAGGACTCGAAGGATGTTTCTTTTCAATCTAAAAAAAATATACATAGCCTATGTATATTTTAGCTTTATTGGAATGGACAAAAAACTTTTTTGGACTTTCGAAATTGTTTATCATTCTTATATGTTATCTTTGTTTAGACTTCAGTGCGCAAATTCTCTATAGGTTCCTTCCTTTCTTTTTCAGTTCATTCCTTCTGAAAATGCACAAATCAATGAAATACCCGAAACGTAAATGTTTTTAAATTTTAACCTCAGACTATGTTTCCATCATCATCGTCACAAATTTGACGTAGTCAATGTTCATCTCGGTATTCGCGTCTGCGTCTCGAATCATCTCCTCGATATCATCCTCCTCCATGTCGTCGCCCATATTATACATTATCTGGCGAAACTCGGTTTCAGGGATAAATCCCGAGTCGTCCTTGTCAAATACCTTGAATGCGAGTATAACCTCATCCTCTGGGGTTGTGTTCTCATAGCGCTTCGACATGATGTAGAGAAAATCGCTGAGATACAGCTCCCCTGAACCGTCCGTGTCGATTTCGGTTATATAATCCTGTATCTCATTTTCGGGGGGATTGTGGGCCACAGCTCTAAGACAATCTTTCAGATTCTTTATAGGAATGACCTTGGTGTCATTGTCGTCAAATAACGCAAAGGCTTGCTCCAGGTCCTTCACCTGATCGGCGGTTAAATTGTGCGTATGAATGACTCGGGCCTCTGGCGGCGGTGTTGAGAAGTCGAAATCATCCATAACGAATTACAAATTTTGATGGCCAAAAAATAATTTTGATTTAAAATGTATGTAGAACCAGAAAGTACAATTTAGATTGAAAGAAACAAACGTTGTAACGCTTGCTTAGAGTGTGTAGGTTAGGGCATGTTAGGTCTATTTCGGGACCTGGCTCCATCTCTCGAGCTCCATGCCTTAGGGTCATTATGACCTCAATAATTATATTAGATCTATGCTCGATTGTCAGTCCCCCACTGATCGCAGTACAATCCAATACTCTTATTTGGGGGTCAAACGGAATAAAAATTTTGCTGTTTCAGGCATAGCTACTTGTATAACAAACGGCGGAGTGGTGGACGTACCAATCTCGCAACGTACCCCACACTCCATAGTGGAAGTTACAGCTCTAATGGAAGAAACCACTGCACGAACTGCAGAATATCCAGAATCATGTGTAAAACACAATGTCAAAGAAGAGAATCGTTCATACTAAGGCTACAGAGGTAAGACTGTAGATTGTTAGTTGGCCTACTCACAGGCCACTGCCTTCTGCAAGTCCATGCTCAAAAACTGGGCCTACTAACAGGGAACGATGGGTGTCGGCAATGCAAGGAGCCAGGCGCGAATTGCTAGAGCATATCTGTCCGTAATAGGCAAAAGGAAGCATTTCGGACCCTACTGTCTCTGTCAAGCACTTATCACACAACGGCAGCGATACATGAATGCACAGATCTTCACATCGCTGGAAGAAATAGGAAAACTAGACCCGAGCTGGCTTTTGGTCTTCGTGAGAAGCACTTGGGGTCTATTTTACTAAAGGTAGCAATCAGCGCCTTCAACAAACAGTGTCGCTAAGGACTACAATGATGTATGCGCGACGCTCTCCATTCATCCGGATTACTCTAACCTAAGAAAACCGGGGAATATTCTTAAAGGGTATACATGTATAATATGATACATTATTGCAACATGCTATAAATGGTATATGAAATATGTATACGTAATAGGCAAAAGGAGGCATTTCGGACCCTACTAAGTATATATATATTCTTGATCAGCATCAACAGCTAAGACGATCAAGGCATGTCCATATGCCTGTCTGTCTATCTGTTTTTTTTGTCGAGATAGTAAAAGCTAGGGACGTGATTCTTTTTCCTTCAGGTGCGTTATGTGTGTACTCAGATCGAGATTTTAAATTTTAGCCACGCCTCTTACCGCCTTCGCAATTTGCACAAGACTGTATTTTCGTCCACATAAGTCACAATAGAGACTACAGAAATAATAGGGTCTAAATGCATATACGCAAACTATTTAATTTTTTAGTCACGCGTTAAAAAAAATGCATTTTCTTCTGCATATTTATCTGAATCTCCGAAATGGTTTATAATAATCGGACAGTAAATAATGAAGATATGGCCCTTGCCAGTGTCAATGCCAGATGATGTCATGTTCGCATGTAAATTGGGGTTGAAATATACAAACAGGTATCCCTTTGTCGAAAAATACCGAATACAGACTTTCTATAAGTGAGAAGAACATATTTATTAGTGAAAGTAGAATTTTGTTTTCAAAATAAACTAGGCAAATGAAAATTCTACTATTATTTTTCGGCAGCTTGAATTTGGTGAAGGTTCCATGGGATTACTCAGGCGAAGTCCTCATCGCAGTCCGAATTTTTCAACATGGACAGAAATTGTTCGTAACTTATCCGACCGTTCCCATTGTGGTCGAGTAGCTTTCTAACGGTCAAACGGTCGTTTTTTAGGTCTGTATGCTCCAACAATTTCAACAGATCATTTTCAGTTATGTAGCCGTCGGCGTCGCTGTCGAACATTTTGAATACTTCCCGATGCCTGGAGTGCTCTTCATGGTCAAACAGCGCCATTACATAGCAGAACTCCTTGAAGTCTATCTCGCCGTTACCGTCCACATCGGAGGCATTGAATATATCATTCAGTTCCTTGTTGGTGGGATACACACCTATGGATCGGATCATGTTGCCAAGTTCGGTAATTGTTACCACACCTCGTCCGTTCTTTGGCAACTGGTCATAGCTGCGTTTGTAATCCCTCAGTTTTTCGACATCCAGCTCGTTCATGGCGAGATAGAGGGACTTTTCCACATCAGTTAGGTCCTCCATGGAGTGAATTTGGGAATTATTGGATTTGGGAAGAAATTTAGAAAGCCGAAAAACTCGAAAATTTTTGTTTAGTTTGGAAGATTTTGGATTTCTGAATAGAAAATCAAGCTTCCTTAGCTTCCTTATTAACCTCGAATTTGCTTTTTTGTACCCTTTATCTTCATGAAAGCATGGTTCTTAAAAAAACATTTAAAAGGTTTATTAATATAAAAAGCGACTAAAACCACGAATGATGAAACTGACTTCAACCGTTAAATTTACAGAAATTCCCGAAAATGTTTTTATAGCCCTTGGGCATCGCTTCAATCGTTGCGGTAGTAGCAAAGCATGGGTAATTACATTTTTAATTAAATGCGACGCAGTTTGTTTCGCTTTTTATTTTGGTTTCATTTGTGTTTTTGTTGGTATGTACATTTATACAACTGTTGAGTATTTTTCCAGGGCGGCCATTTTATGCCATCGCTGGTCCTTGGGGGCATTAAAAGTATTTTTTTTATTGAGCTTTACGTGCTAATAGGAAAATTATCCAATGCGAAATTTCACGCAATTTGCATAATTTTGGTGTGGTGCGACGGCGAGTGGTGGGTGGTGGGTGGGGGATGCGACGAAGCGAGCCGAACGGCACACAAGCATGTCCTTGACCAGCATCCTTTTCCAAACGTGCGCTCTCTGTGGGGGCCAACAATGGGAACTTCTTGCTAATGAGAAGCTAAGAATGGGATTGAGGATTGGGGCCGGGTTCAACCACACACCACAGTGCCACATACGAGATTGTCAGGCATTGCTCCGCATAGATTACACTGGACTTTTCGGCCAAAGATGCCAGAATACATGCATACCAATGTCTGGCAAATGCAGCTCGCAATGTGCTTGTTGTTTGACTTTAATCAGGCAACGGGGTGGTTGGTAACAATCGAAATGGCAACAAACCTTTGGGGGATTAGAATAATTTGCATTTCTGTTGTGAAGTGGGACACACAATCAAAGGGTTGGCAACTGCAAATCTCTTAATGTGTAAGCTGGGCCAATGACTCCATATGATAATGCCCATACGGCCGAGCGAACTGCTCGTTGCCTCTTTAAAGCTAAAACAAGCACTCCCTTTTACATACTTAAGTTTTAAGCTGAGGATATTAAGCTTACGCCTGAGTTAACGGGACTCCAAGTGTTCAAGAAGAGTTGCTCACTGATTATTTCGAATTTAAGTATTTAAGTAGAGTGCTTTGATAGAGTATAAGTAAGGCTTCGGGGATGTATGTATTTTTGAAATAAAATGGATGGTATCACTCAAACCAAATTAACAGATTTAAGTGTGACAACTCTTCTCGTCGTCGCTTTTCTGCTCGCACTGACATCTCCGTTTCAATTAAGCATATGAGTGCAAAATCCGGGCAATGGCCACACAATGGGCACGCTGCGAAATCCAATTGAGTGGCCACTGAATGGTGAATAGTAGTGGCATCCAGCCATCGTCCTCGCCCAGTTGCAAAGTAATGCCATTCAATCACGGCAGACTGCAATCGGGTCCGAGTTCTGCGGGCGTAGATTCGTCTATGCCAAAACGTTTTCAATATGCGGACCCGGAGCTCTTCCCCGTCTAGCAACAGGAGCAGGAACCGGAGTTAGAATCGGGATCGAAATCGGAATCGCTCACAAGTGCAGCTACGGAAATGAATTATAGCCAACGGCAATCAGTTGTGGCCCGCAATAGAAGCAGGCATTTGTGAGAAATGAAAGCCGGCCCAGTTGCCTTTGTTCCCGCATTCAATCTTCTTCGTTGCAGCTGTCACTTTTCATTAATGGCCAACTGTCTGGCCCGGAAAGCAGGGTATGGATCCACGACGTTGCCTATGCATATCAGATGGCCTTATACTGTTGGCCCAGGCTTGAAACACTAAACAAAATTTTCACTTGATGAGTATCGGAACATTTAGTTTATCTAAATCTTCGAAATGGTAAGAGCACGAGATATAAATCTTTTTGTTTACAGTTAAAATTTTTAATATCTTGCCATGTAGTCAGTTTTATAATGATTGAACAATAAATGAAGATATAGCCCCTGTTAGTGTCAATTCCAAATGACGTCAAAATCCCGACTACAGCTTGTCTACTTGTGTATATAGTATTAGTGAGAGAAACATACATATGTATTAGTAGAGTTCATGTATCAATCTGCAGGTGGCAAAAACGTAATAAGTAAAAAGTCTTCCAAACCATTTAAATCACACCGGTCTTTAATATTTTCTTAAGCTTGTTTAGACAAGGCACTTGGAGCTAAAAATAATTTCCCTTATTTTTATTAGTGTGAAACTCACATACTCAATACGCCCGAAAAGAATGTACTTAAGCCAGATGGCAAAGAAGGAAGTGTGGAACTTTTGCTGTTTTGGCTTCTATTGCCGGTTTTGTTTGTTTCCATTTCACTCTGGTGTCACGTGCGTGAAGTGTTTTGGGCCCAGGTAGAAGGCTGCAAAGGTGGGCTGCTTGATTCGACCGAAGTGGAAAGGTAAATATGCAAGTCAATAGCAGAATGTTGCCCTAAGGAAATGTGACGGTTGAGAGTAAATCAAAGTCCCTGGGAAAGCTATATTTGAAGATGTAAATGCTTGTTGTGGCAGTGTAGTAGCAAAGGCAACTTTAAGATAATAAAGGTTTCGCATTTTGCGAATAATTAATTAATTTGAACTCTAAATATCGATTTATTTCCAGTATCTTAATAATAGTTTGAGTGTCAAAAGCATTTGCGATGAATTGAATTCATTGGCCACACATTTGGAGAAGAACTGAAAGTGCCTCAACGTGTGAACGATAATACTTATATTTCGTTATTATGTTAAGAGCATTTGCCGAGTTAGACCCAATTCCAAAACTTAAAATCCAATCTGGGATATAACTTTGTTGGACTTATGTTAGCCTTGTATTTTCCCCATTTTCCAAGATTTTCCCTGTTTGTTTTGCGGCGCAAATTGCATTCTGTGGGTGTCAACAGACGCAGCTCTCCGGATCGCCTTTGCTTGGCCATGGCAGCATGAAACATGATTAAATTACTCATACGCCTCGTGTGTGTGCTTGGACAACAAACTTCTATGGCATTATTCTTATTGTTCTTGTTGTTTGCTACACTCATTTAGTTAATTAAGTTTTACAACAGCTTGCCACATTCCCCCCACCATCCCCCTTGTCTGCCATTGTCCGCCCCTTTAATTAGTTTTTAATTATTTCAGAGTTTTTCGTTGAACGTTTTCCAAAAATTTCCGGTGTGCCTTTTGGGGTTGAGAGTTGGGCGGTGGTGTGTTCTGAGAGTTGGCTTCCACATTGCTTTCAGTCTGAGTTTGAGTTTTAGTTAATTTTATTTGTATTTTGCAAGTATTTGCACACCCCCACAAACATTAAAAAAGGCGGGAAAGAAACTAAAGCTTTTGTTCATTTAGCACATTATTTCTACACGCTTTGTTTTTACTGCAGTTGGTTTGTTTGTTTGCCCGTTTGTTCTCGGGCAGCTAAAGTTTTATGCAGGCCCATTAGCCTAATAGCCCAAACAGCAGTCGCCAAGGTTTATTTAGTATAATTAACCTTTGCTCTAGATTAATATAGCAAGAAGAACTAGGCTTGCTGGGTATAAGCATTGAGAAACCCATTCGAATAACTTTGTTTAACACGGAAGAGGTTTCGGCCATTAAATTAATAATAAAAACATTGAGGAAACAAAGTCTGAAAATAAGATATTTTGTATCCATGGCCCAGTTATCTTTTAGTAAAGCCATCTGAATGAAAATTACCTCTGACATTCTTTTGTTCTTTATCCCATTTTATGGGTGTGGTCACACTGATGGAAACGGCCGGGTAAACATTTCATTTCATCAACTGAAATTCGAAAATTGCCTCAAACGAAATGCTGATGCCAAGTGGGCGGGGGTCATGGCTCGTCTAGAATAAATATTTACACGGTTCGGTGTATGGCGTTTGCCATAAACTACCATAAAACAATAAAATTCGCAATAAACCAAATGGAAAGCGGCAACGCCGGCTCATGAGAAATGCATGCAAAGCAACACGCAAACAAAGCCACAATACTCGCACAACACAACTCAACAACAAAGCCAAACAAAACGTTTTTCATAACTTAAATTGCAAAATGCATCCTAACCCGATGGCAGATAAAAAAGAATGGAATGGGGAGATAAAAGTGCGACTGCATGGAACACAAACAGAGGAGTTGAAAACAAAGCCAATGGAACAATGCCTAGATGAAAACTAAAATTTGACTCTGAACCTTCCTAAAGCAAACAAACAAAACTGAATTGATTGGAGATCAGCCACCTCACATTCTCTTTTTATTTAATTTAAATTAAAGTACCATTTCACAAACACCCATAGCATATTAAGAACATTTTTAAGGCTATCCATGAAGGACGGTTGTACTTGAGTGTTGCCGACCCCGTCTTCATCATTTCCGTGATCAATGGTGGGCTTTAACAGATCATTTAAATCTTTGTCGGCAGAGGTTTGACTACAGGTTCCCTCTCCTGCGCCATCCTTCCAAAAATCGTGGTTCGGGTCACCACAATTGGCTAAAAAACCCCAGATTGAAATAACAACAAATTCAACGGGACTTATAAGGAAAAACTTCTTCGACTTACCCTCCACTAGATGAAGGCCAACAACACAAAAGCCCAGAATCGCCAGCAAAGTCAACAGTAGAAACGACTTGGCCATCTTGAGAACACTAAACACTTTAAATATTCGCTTTTGCAGTTCATGGCTTACATATTCGTCACATTTATGGTTGAATTTGGAACTGATTGTGACATTTCCTGGTCTGAGAAAAAGTTCCTAACTAGCCGAGAAGTGCATAATCTTGTTAGTTTTCCGCTTGGAAACTCTATTTTTAGCTACTCATCTGAGTGCTGATTTATCTGTAATCCAACTTACGTTTTAGCCACTTAAGACCGCAATCTGGCTTTAGCCACTTTTGCCACTTCTGTGACCCCGTTTGATCCACCTGCAACAAAGTTGGTTCGATAAAGTTTGCCCTTGGCTTTGGGCGGGCGCTTTGATCATCACATCACATGCGTCTAAAGTGGCTTTCCCTTTTTGCCAACGGTTTTAAAGCCGAAAGCCTCTTTGCCGCTGAGATTGCCAAGGCAACGGCATACACATTCAGACTTAACGGCTTTTTCCGGCCAACCTCTTTGAAGTGAGCGTTTCTTAAGCTTGCCTCTATTGAAAGGTTCAACTGTATCAGCTGTTTATATTTAGGCCCTTTAATTTATGGCCTGTCTGGCTTCTGGTCAGTTCGCTTGATAAACGGTCTAGGCTGTTGACCAGAAATATTCACTGGAACGCCAGTGCCTTTCTGCGTTTAATAATTCGCTTCAAGCCAGAGACACACTCGACAAGTAATATGTGGATGTTTTATCCGTTGAAATTATATTTTATTCTTTTCTTACTTCGTTTCTATGTACGTCTGCATAGTTAAACGATTTGAATTGATTGTTTTAAATATGAAAACAAAGCCCATCTTTAACAGATTTAGTAATAGAAAGAGGAATTAATAAAAATATATTTGATATATTTGATTCATAAGAGAGCTGCTAATTGTTTCCTCAGTGCATGTGTATCGTATGAAATTTGCTTGCCATTGCAAAAATTAAAGCCATGAATGTCCTCTCCAACTGGAGGAGGAAGTTGTTAGTTGGCAACACGAAAAACAGCAACACCAGCAGTACCACTACCAGTACCAGAAGCGGCAATCGCAATACTGGCAGCAACTTGCAACTTGTAGTGAAATTTTTGTTGCCGTTGCTCAGGGCACGGTACCGTATGCAATTATCACCTGAAAAAAAATACTGCAGGGCCAAGAGTGGTGCTCTTGGACAGAAAAACGAGGGAGGGAAAAGAATGTACCAGCAAATTCTCCCAACATTATGTGCTCAAAATGTAAATGTCATTTGTGTGCCGAGCATGAAGCAACAACAGCCACGACCTGGGCCAAGTGCTGCAACATTTGAGAAATGTGTTGCCAGTGTTGCCAGTGAAGTGGCACCAGGACAACCAGGGCACCGTCCACTTCTCCACACCCCATGAATAAATGTTAAAACACAATCGAGGGCCGTAAATTCCGGGCAGTCATCAGCTAAAATAGGTGTAAAGAAAAATAGGGAAACGCCGGGAATAAGCAAGAAAACAAAGGAAAATGGCAGAAAGAAAAGGAAGAGACAAGAAGAGCGACGAACAAATTCCGTCCGGAGGGAACAATGGACCCGGGAAATGTCTGTCATGAGGCATGAGCATGAAACAATGCTGGGGAGAAAACTCTAATTGGTATAATAAAATGTCATAAAACGAAAGAACTGTGAAGCTGGAACCGATGATTGGTTGGAGTCAAAGATGCATCCTCACCAGGGCAATGCAAATAACTTTATTGATGATGTCCCCTGACGGAGCAATTCCAATTGATTGCAGCAACTATTCCAGAGAAGTCTTTTAATTTGCTTCGATCAGGCAGGCTGGAGTAGGTGAAGTAATTTGCTGGCTCAAACAAAAGGATTTCGACCAATCAGCATCATTTTCCAGCGCTCAAATGAGTCAAATGAACATTTAAAGATTTATTGGGACTCTTGGTTAATTCGGTTCTGAAAAAAATATGCTTGCTGCGACGGACGCATATCTTATGATTTTAGATACTTCTTATATGTTAGGATTCAGGAACTGCACCAAATAAATAACTTACAGATTTACTTTCAGATAAATATTTGCACACACTCGGCACGCCACTTTGTTTCATGAGTAGCGGGTATGTTTTTGAAAAAAAAGAGACAGGAAAGATTACTCCAAACTGGCAGCAGCTACTACAACCTTAAGCCACGCCTCCCTCCGCCCATATATCAACTGTCGATGGCTATAAAGCTTTGCAGCTGCTGGTGTTCTTCTCTTCCACCACCGCGGCTGTACAATCAACAAAATTAGTTTCATTTGGCCAAATGGCATGGCTTGGCAGTCGGAGCTGCGCGACCCACATAACAGACTGGGCTTAGATAAAAATTGGGGGAGCCGGCGTAGGGCCAGGCCGGGTAGGGGCGGATGAGGCGGTCGCACTCTGCACATATACTTTATGTATTCCTGCTTTTGATGACTAGCTTGCCCCCGCTTTTGATCTTGCCCCACTGCTGATAAATGATAAGATTCCGGGGCCGCAACCGAAAGAAAATTGGTGCAAAGTGTGGGAAATGGCGCCCCAGGTGTTGGCCCCATCAGTTTCATCTGTTTAACCTGCTCGGTAACTTCAAGAATACCGCAACAGCAAATAATTAAAAAATACTCTCTGCTACGTTTGGTGCGAAAAAGAAATTGTAACTCAAAAGGAATCCCCAATACCCATCCCGCAAAAGAAGGTCATTGCCAATTAGACGGAAGAAATTTCATTTTTTTAAATAAACAAAAAGTTGTCTTACTCTCCTTTTTTAAACAGTCTCAACTCGTCTTTCATAAATACGGGGCGGACACGATGGGGCAAACTGTTCGGAAAATTGCGAGAAAAGGGGTAGCTGTCTGTCAACCTGCAGCCATAAATAACAGCCAGCTGCCGGCTATTGCTGGCAATTTATGAAACTGTTTATTTTAGCATCCTGGCCTCGCGCCGGTAATTTATGGATTTGAAATCTAGTTAAACCCTTTGAAAACCGGCTAATGAGCATCAAATTGCAGCGCTGCCATGCTTAGTAACATTAAAACTATGAAAACATAACACAAGTGCATTTTTTCTAAAAAAATTTAGTCAGAAGGTTAGACAGCACTAAAAATAGAATTCAATTTCAAAAATAAATAAACAAACTAACAAAGAAAACAAAGAAAATGCCGAATTCCCAAATAAATATTACGCATACGCCCTGTTTCGCTTTGTCACAGTGGGTTTACACAAGAATTCAGCTCGGTGCGCTTATTTTATTGGTCGCGTTTCGAACTTAACATTGGCCATTTTCGCATATGTTGCATGTTTATTCAGTGCACAAAGGCCCGAGAAACAAAAGTATGCCAATACCTAAAATCCACAGAGACGAATAATCTCGGGACCAAATGGATGCGGAATTTCATTCATTAAAATAACTCGAAAATGATGTCTCTAGCTTTAACAATATGTTATATATAGCTTTTTTTCAATATAGCTCTTTTGCAAATTTCGAAGGCGGAAAGGGGCGTGACAAAAATGTGGATATAAAATTATCTGCGTATATTTTATACGGACCTTATAAAAAAAGAGGTTTGGCTCTAGCTCCTATTTTGTTCAATTTATGGTCAAATTTGTCGACGCAAATACAGTTTTATGCAAATTGCGAAGGCGAAAAGTGTCGTGGCAAAAATTGTAAATAAATTTGATCTGCATACATGCATAGCGGACCAAAAGCCAAAAGAATTTTTTTCCTAACTCTTACCGTTTTGGAGAACGACATGTTCATATACACAGACGGACAGGCAGACGGACAGATGGACATGACTATATCGACTTGGCTGTCGATGCTGATCTTCTGCCTCTAACATACATGTACATTTTTACAGGCTTAAAATTTGTACCTTAAGCTTCATGGTGTAATTATTAATACATGTGGACTGAATTAATTTTAGTTCAACGAACACATTTCCTGATTACGTTTCCCTTGTATTTTCCGGTTTCAATAGTTTTCTGTTTATATTTTCTCACTAATTGCATTTCCTTTTTTTTTTTTGTATTATTTAAAGAAAATAATACTCCCGGCGCCCCCTTAAGTTTAACCCAATTGGGCGCGAGTCGGTTTTCTGTTTCAGTGGGTACTCCTATAAATTTTTCGTTCGGCTTTCCTTTGGCTTGCATTGTCTTCTCGGGTTCTCCTTTTTGGCAAGTGCATTGCCACTTCGTTGCCCCACGCTTCCCAAATCCTTCGTCCTTGCTTTTTCATCAACACTCTCATCATTTCTTTTGTTTGACTCTTTTTTGTTTTCAGTCATGTCATTCAGTGGGGTATTCTTTATCACCCGTCCACCCAGCATCCGTACATTTTTATGTTCTTTTTTGGGAGGGGCCATGGTTAAAGGGTTCGGCTGCAAAGAGGAATGTGCTTGGGCACTTTTTATGTGATGGCACCCCAGTTGCAGCTTCTGTTTTACATTGGCATGCATATTTGCATTTTTTCGACTGCTTTACAGCCCTTAACCGTCCACCCTCACCAGCCATTCCATTACTGGCGAATTTTTTCTGATACGGATGCTTGTTTTAATTCCGTTTCCCAGAGTTTTGTTCGTATATCATTGTTTTTTCCCCTCCCAATTGCCCGTTTTGCAATCGGCGGGGGTGGGGCTTTGTTGACAGCTCTAAAATGCAACTTCGTTGTTGTCCTCCTGCCAAAGGAAGGAGCATATCAATTGGATTGTCAGCGTGTAGAAAAAAATGTGTCATAGAGTGTGACCATATTAGGGTTTCATTTTTTCCCTAATCCCTAATTGGTTGACTACTTTTGTGAACCTCCAATTTAAAGCATAAATAAATTAGTTGTCTAATTGTAAAAAGCTGCGGTATATAAAACACTGTTTTGGTGTTGTTAGAGTTTTGTTGCCCACTCAATGCCAAATTAATTTATAATTTTAACGCACATTGTGTGGCTTAATTATGCTCATTATGAAGTCATCGCTGGCATTGTTCGGCGCCTGTCATGGAAGTTGGTTGAATTGGGGTTGCACGAGAAATAATTAATGTTTTCATTGCTAGCTGGCCAAAAGCGAGAAGTCCAGGGAGGTGGGAAAGTTGTCTGTGGCCGTGCACTGGCCTGTCAGTTATTGGCCGACTTTGATAGGCGGACGAAAGGGCAGTGGACTATGGGCGAAACTTTCAAGCAATTGAGCACTGAACCAACTTTCACACAAATCCCAAGTGCAGCTGTCAAATCTTTTCCAAAAATCTATAGCACAAATTCTAGACGCCAATGAGAGTAAAAACGAAAGAGAAAAAAATAGCCAAGTGTCAAGTTGAAAGAAACTTTAAGACAGACTTGACATATTGCCAGTTGCTCGCTTCCAGTTCACAACATAATTTTCCATTAGTTGGATAACGAGCAGGAGGAAAAGGAAGCCCGCTGAGCCCGACTGACATTTTGCGGTTTTACTTCCGTTGCTTGGCTGCTGGCACATAAATAAGTTAAATATCCAGCAGCTGAAATATTAGCGAGACCAGGTGATTCTTCAAGCTGCAGTTGACTCAGATGCACACAAGTGGTGACTGGAGGCGAGATAACTAATCAGAAACCGAAGACGTCAAAGTCTGTTTGCCAAATTGTTCACATCCCGCCAGCATCAAATCAATTAAAGATTGCATCTGAAATTGATGATCTGCCCCAGGGAAATTGGAGTTAGAGCATCAAAACAAATAATTACATTGTAAAGACCTTTTATTAATTTGTTTGCGATATCTTATTTCGTATGCCAAGTTATGCCAATAAAATTACAGTTCAGAATTTGACAGATTTGCCTTTAAGCTAAACTTTAAGTGAATTTCGATTGTGAATCATTTGGAAATTTAAACAATTGTCAAATGTAAACAGTTACTGAAGCGGACACAAAGCCCGCCGAGAGCAACTGTTAACCCTTTGAACAGCTTTGCTGTGCAACTTACCTTTTCAACTGATGGGACTAATATTAGTTATATTTACAACACTTATACAGTTGATTGCTGCAGGGAATTAATTTAAATAGTAAATTATGAATTTATTTATCTATAAGATCTATATTGTTGCTTCTAAAATGAAATGGAAATTTGTTGTAAATTTTTTGCTTGTTGGTTTCAGCTTATTCCCAACACAACCAACATGAAGGAATGGGCTCAATGGGTTAAGCGTACGCACTTTCAATTGCACACAGACGCACACATTCACACATAAATCACGCCAGTATTTGTGCATTTCCGGTCAGCGCACGGATGTTCCGGTGATCAATTTTCAAATGCGCTGCGTCAGTTGGTGCACCGGCTTTGGAGCAGAGCAAAGCCCTGCCCCGGTCAGTTGTGTCGTTTTCCTCTGACAGGGAAAACGGAGCGGGCGGAAAACTGGACGGCCAGGCTGGTGGACACTCGTTGGACACAGACACAGGATAACTGCTCAACCTGTCGGTGGCTCTTCTCGTCCACTTGGCTGTGTTTTTGCGGCTGCTCGCTCCGAAAGTTGTGCGCTTGCAGAAATTGAAATACAAATTCACAGTTTTTGCATATTTGTCTGTTGTCGGTCCGTCCTGCCGGCCAGATCCTGGCTCCTAACTAACCACCCCCTCTTGTTTTCCTGGCCTGCACGTTACGTGGCTCTTATTTGTGAATTTTAAGCACAATTTTGTTTTTTCTGACTTCGGTATCGGGCATTTTTTATTTGGCATCTCTCAATGGCTTGCAATTTGTGCGCTCTGCGGTTTTCTTTTTTGCATCTTCTTGTAAATTTTCTGACTGTGCAAATTGCAGTCCAGCTTTTTGTGGAAACCGCATGTTTTAGAACTGCGGATGAGCTTAAAATATTTATGGCAAATGATTGTTGGGGAAATTATAAGCAAATAAATGAAAATTGTAAGAGCCCGATTAATTTGGCATTTATTAAACCATTGAATTATGTAACGAGTAGCATTACATCGGCAATTGAGGCAATACATTCAGAAATGTTGCACTCGGAAAACTTACTAACGCGGCCGATATCTATTAGGAAAGTTTCAAAATATCGCATAAATAATTATATCTTTATGTTTGATGAGCTTGTTGGGAAAAATTAATATAATATTACAATAATATTATTAAAAAAATGGTCCAAACTTAATTTTTTTTTTTGGTTTCAACTGAAATAACCTTAATATTTTTTTAGTGTCGTGATGCTTCACTCATTTCTGGGAACTTCCGTTCGCATCTGTCGGAAAGTTTGCCGTACTAATTGCGAGGCGCCCGCCCAGCAGTCGATTCTCGATGCCTGCCTTGTATAATAATGAAATTAATTAACGGTTAATCAAATTGGCAACTGGAAGGAGTTGGCCAAATAGCGTCCTTGGCGCTGTGCCTCATTTTCTGAAGCTTCCTGCTCGTTCGGCTGCCGTTGGCAAATTGTTTAGCTCAACTTAATTAGTCTCATTTCAGTCATTAGCTATTTCTAGTTGCTTTTAAAATGTTTGCCAACATCTTGGGATCCGATGGATGCCAGCTAGGATGTGTGCCAGCAGCCTCATTTCAGGGGCCCAAATGTAATTCTTCGGCTGTAATTTAGTTGAAGTCTGTGCTCCTTAGCCTGCGGCAGGCGCTTCCCTATCACCTATGTATTGTCGTCGTGCCAAATGAAGCTATTGTTTGTCGCAGCTTCAAGGAGCTGCAACAATTCGCCTGGCAATTGTTTAATTATGCAGGACAAACATTAAGCAAAGTGCAGGTGGCATTGTGAGGCCAAAAAGAGTAGTGAGTCAGCCCACTTTCCCAGCGAACTTTACATAGTTTCCCCAGGCATTTGCCAACAAAGAGAAAAGGTAAATAACACTTTTGGCTGGCCCCCGGCGAGACACAGAAGCAGACGACTACGAGGCATTCCTCATTCCGTCAACGGCAGCCTGCACTGTGACTCGTATACCAAGTATACTCGCATACTGCGCGGAACTTGCTCTGGCCAAGAGGAAAAGTTTCCACTAAGGAACTCTCGCAGATTTATTTCAAGGCTTCCCAGGCCCAGGGCACCGAAAGCAGTAAAGACTTTTAGCCAGAATGCCTTGGAACAGAAAAGAATATAAGTAAAAAATACTGCACGGTGCTCGTGACAAGGACAGGCCGGGGAATACCCTGTATTTATTCTAAGGTATATTCTGAATTCATTCATTTGAATCAATAATTAACAATTTGCTCAAACCGTCCTGACACAGAAATTCTCTTAAATAAATTGGCTATACTATATGTCGTAACTTTAGCTCTATGTGTCAGTCAAGTGACGAACGCTTTGGGAAAAACTATGTCAGCCAGCGCTTGGGTTTCCTCCTCGTTTTGTTGCACATTCCTTCTTTCCTTCCCCTGCCCTTCCGTTTTCTATCCAAGTCCTTTTATTCAAGCTAAGCGCAAAGAAAAACACATAATAAGTAAAGTGTTTGAAGGAAGAAAGCGGAAATTTATGTTATTTCACCAAGTGGTTGCATAAAAAATGCTAAGCTAAATAAAAGCACAATACAAGTATAAAGACTCAAAAAATAAAATTCCGGCGCTTCACTGATTCGCTTCGATATGTAATACTCGAATTCATCGAAATCTATATATTATATTAATAAGCTATTGAAGTTCAATTTTGTGTATCATATTTATTTGAAATATTTATTAAAATAAAATCTAAATCTGGGATTTTGTCTTAATCAAAATAAACATTATCTATATATAATGAATTCCTATAATTTTTTATTAAAACGCGGCCAAACTTTATGTTATTAGATATCCTAAGTTTGCTTTTCCTTTTTGGTGGAATATTTTCAACAGTAAAACGTATCTTTATGGAAGGGTAGGGAATGTGTATCGTCAGTGAGAGCCAAGTTTTTTATGTAGCTAAAAATTGACTTAAAGTTGCAATCCTTGTTGACTGTTGGCGCTGGATCCAGTGCTGGTGAGGTCCTGTACCATTCAATCTGCAACAGGAACAGCGGTCCCTTGGCTTTCGTTCAACTCATTTGCATGCAACATGACAACAAAATTGAGTCGCTATGACTGTTGCTTATAAATTATGCTCTTTGCCACCGCCATCGCTTCCCTGCGCTTTTCATTTTGTGCAGCCCATCAGGGATTCAAAATTAAATTCTACTCTCCAAACACAACCGTAAATTTGAATCTGCAGCTGAAGTGAACATTTTTCGGTGATTTCTGTTGTGTGGCGGTGTGTTTTTTATTTTTAGGGGACAGAGAGCAGATAAAGGAATTGACTTTTAATTAGGCAACTGTCAACAGTTTCGAGGCAGCTGCCTCTCAAACTCCGCGCCTCAAAAAGTTCTATAAAAATCTCATTAGCACAACGCGAGGCACGAGACCACAAAATGGCTTCTCGTTTCGTTTGTGTGTTTTGTACTCTGTGTGTGGCTTGTTGTGGGGGCTGGGTGTAACGGTTCTCGGTTTCCTGTGGCTTCCGTTTCCCTTTGTACTTGTGTTTCGCCCGAAAACGGATAGCTGGTGGCGTCAAATTTTGGGGAAAAAAGTTTGTTCTATAATTACTCTGCCAACTCATGCTATTGTTTTTCCTGCTATAATTTTGCATCTAATTGCATTGGCTTGAGAGAACAAAGTTCGACCAGGTGCCAGCTGCACATGGCCCACAATTATTCACCTGGTCCACATATCAAGTTGGCGGCTGCATGGTTCTCTGTTTTTTGCTGTTAGAAATCTCTGTTGCAGTGGTTTCCGGTATCAGTTTTCAGCTTTTGTTTCTGCCAAATGTAAAGCATCCCAAAGCATTTTCCTAATTGGCCAAAGGATCGACCGAATGCCGGAAACACACAAAGTATGGCTGATGTTAACTATTTCAGTAGCTCGTATTTTAAGCCATAATTCACAAGCTTCTATAATTGGCCCAGAAAGTTAGGCACTCAAATCGTGTTTAAAAATTTGCTTATTTTTATTGAGAATTTAATTGAGTTCCAGGTGTTGTCATGCTGGTCAGTAAGAATGTTGACCACATTCATTTGAGGTTTCAAGTTAGATGATTTCAGCAATTTATGAGAACGATAGCGTTTTAGTTTATTATTGCTTTGGCTTATGGCTTTACCACCACAAAGCGATTGAAATTTCTGATGACTCGACGGGTTTCATTTTAAAATATTTACACAACTTTTAGTTATTGCGGCTGGTCCGCTGTAAAAAAAACATGAAAAGTTTTTTTCATTATGCGCAACGAAATTAAAAATTAAATTTGCTGTTCGCGTGCTGATGCTGATCTCTTTTTTTAGGGAGCGAAAACCTAAAAGCGGCAATAACAACAGCAACACCAATCAGATGAGGGTTGGGGTCGGAGGTCGAGGGCGCATCCCCCAGGGCCATGCGGCATTGGGAATAGCGCAATTTGCGAGCCGCAAAATGTCTAAGGTAATCACTAGCCGCAAATGGTTGTTGTTTCTTTTGGGCTCGCTCCCGTGGCTGTGTGTATGTATTATTATTGTGCATTATACGGAAATTGACAATGAAATGTTCCCATTGTTGTTGCCGCTGACTTGAAAATGGAAAGGCAGGCACAAGGAAACCGGCAAGCGGCAACAGAAAATTCGACTTCGAATGCCACTTGAGAATTTAATAAAAGAATAAAAAGAACCGAAAGGCAGGGCCGCGACGGCAGGAAAAGCTCACAGAAGGCGGCCGCCGGGAGGAACTTGGAATTGTTGTGCACAAGTGCCGGTTAAATATTTTAGGCAAATGCCTTAACCCCTGGCCTCCTGTCCCCCTAGCTACCGAGTCAGGGCCCAGCTCCCCCGGCAGGCTGACGAGTTGCCAGGGCAAAAATAAATCAGCTGGGGCGTAGGCACTTGAGTTGATTTATGGCAATGACTGGAAAGGGCGGCATCATCATGGCATCTCGTGGCAGAAGCATCAGGTAGGGATGTTCTAGACTTCCAAATTGCTTTGAGCCCGGTTCGGTAGCTTTTTCCGCATTTCAACATGTTTTGAAGTTTGAGTCCTCTCAGAAAAAAAAGAACAAATAAAAATAAGCTCGCTGATTTTCGAAACTGAGACGCAAAAAGTCGCCGCGCAACTGCAGTTCATCAGTCAGTCAGGAGGCAGCAGGCTTGACAGTCTTCCCGGCAGTCAACTTGTCAGTCAGTCCTGCGACATTCAGTCAATCAGGGCCCCCTGCCCTCTTTACCACTTAAAGCCTGAAATTGTCTTTGATATTTGGTAGCACATTTCTTCGTTTTGCCTTGGCTTGCTGTTTGGCCACTTATCCCGCTCGAAGTTCAGGGCCTCTACCTATCCGCATTTTAATTACACAGACATTAAAAAAACAAGTAGAAACGCTGTAGTCGAGATTACTCGACATCGAGATACCATGTACCAATGAAAATGTAATTTTTTTTCTATTTAAATATTAAAACTAGAAATTATAGGCCACAGCCATAAAATCAGAAATACAAAAGCTTAATATATCGTCATTATCTCCATTATTTATAGCCAGATCTTAATAAAACTAGCCACATGGCTAGATATTTAGATTTTAAACGCCAAGTAAAAAGATTAATATCTCTTGATCTAGTTAGACATCTATGCCGAAGAAAATACAGTTTTATAACAATTGCAAAGCCCGAAAGGAGCGTGACTAAAATTCAAAAACGTCCTAACTTGCGTATCTGCTTAACGCATCGAAAGCAGAAAGCATTATGTATCTAGCTCTTCGAAGAGCTATGCGTACACATATACGGACCTAAAGCAAAAATAATTACATCTTTAGCTTTTATTATCTCGGAGAACGACGGGTGTATGCATACAGACGGACGGCTAGACAGACAGACGAACATGGCTAGATCGACTAGGCTATTGATGCTGACCAAGAATATGTAGGGTACCCTACCCTTGATAGGGTAGGAAACGCTTCCTTCTTCCTGTTACATACATTTGCACAATGTTAATACACCATTTATACCTTAAGGTACATGGTATAAAAACAAAATAAAATTAATTCTCACAAAGGGACCAAAAAGGCGGCCAAGCTGTCGGCACGTGGACAAACTTGAGCCGAGCTGAAATCGAAGATAATCAAGGTAGCACAAGGGTTTAAATACTCTCTACTTAAGCGTTATGGTTATTTTTAAAGGGTTGTTCTTGTTCCTTGTTTTTAATTGTAGGTATCAATAAGTATACATATAGACTGAAACTAAAAATTAAATATTATCATTTTTTTTTTTTTAACCTTTGAAAACTCCCGCACTAGCCATTTGTAGCAACCGAAACAATATAATGCAACCGAAATACCCGAAATAAGCTTAAAACATATTTATAGCCACAATTAAACTTAAATGTCTTTCGTGGGCAAGTAGACAGCCCATTTTAATGAGCCATGCGGCCCAGAAGACAGAGTCAAATATAATTAAAACCAGGAGTTGTGGGCTATTTCGGAGTCCCCGACAAAATGTTTATGCGATGGAGTCCAGGCACGTTGGCCGTGCGGCAGAGATCATTTGGGTGTTAATGGCCAGGTGAAAAGAGGACAGCCGAAGCAGGCTCTCCTCCGAAAACGGGGCGAACGGGAAAAGTTTCATTAGGGTAATGTGTTGCATGTCAAATCAATGTCAAAGGGTGCAGTGCGAAAACTGTAAGTGTAGCAGATGCGAAAATCCTAAACAAGCTGGATGCAGATGGCCAGGACGTCCGTGAGCAAAGGATCTGGGACAGGGCGAGTGCCGTCTGCTTGGATAGCTGTCGCCCAATCTTCATCCCAGCTTGTTGTCACAGAAACATGGTAGCAAAACCAACAACAACGGCAAATTGCACACACCCTCGACTTCTCCCAGCAACTTCGCCCCATTTTCCCTAGGACTTTCTTTTTCCGTGCCCCCATTCTTTGGGGCTATACATCTTCGTCATTTCATTGCAGCTGTCAGCCCAACAATGCAATGCAAAATGCCACAACCTCCCACCTCTGACAGGGTGATGCATCGTTGTGCTACATTTTTATACGCTTAGTTCGTGGGGGATAATGCCCCAGATGCCGTATTTGTTGAAAAAGAAAATAATGAGGAAAAGCTATTAAAGCCGCAGGGCAAAAAAGGACTACGGATCATTGAATAGTCATCATTTCTGGTCTTGGGCTTCTTTTATTTATCTCATTTGTCGAAACAAAAAAATAAAATTTATCCGCATTTACTTATTTTTGATTCTCCAACACGTTCGGACTGCGTTGCTCGAGTTTCGGCCTAGTATTGGTTTGGTTAAATGGCTTAAACAGAATGCAGTACGGATTGTTTTTGTTGCACACATAGATGAAGGGATATTGCTGGTTCTGAGCGCTCAGACCGGAAAAAACAATCGCAAAGAAGACAATGCCGATAGCCAGGTGATAATAGTTCATCGTGTCTGACAAGTTATTAGGGAATCACGTTTTTTCGGCTCTTCCCTGCCAAGGTAATATTATTTAAAACCAGAACTGATTAAATTGTAAACATATAACGACAATTAGCATGCTGTATAAAACAAAGAATGAGCATTCCAAATGGCTTGGCAAAATTCTAAACCATGGAACTGATTTGGCCAAATTGCAATAACATTTTATGTTGAAGCGAATAAAGCATATGTGTTTTTTATTGTGAAATTTCGCTTTGATCAATTTATTTCTGGCACGTTTGCACACTAACTGACTCAAAATCATTTCGTTGCACACGTGGCCCGCTTACTATGACGAAACCATAACCGAAACCAATTGAAAGCCCAAGCAAACCGGAAACTGACCGCAACCGCCACAACTAAAACAAAAGAGTCTGCCCGGCTGACCGGCTGACCGGACGACGGAACAGCAGGTGGTGACTAGATTTGTGAAATTTGTGAGCAGGGGCTTGGTCCTGTCATGGGTTTGGAGTGGGAGGATGAAGCGCTGCGGTGTGTCTTTATGGAGCCACGTGCTCGTTTTCCTGGCAGTCAGTGTCTGTCGGCCGCTCGGTGCTCGCTGGACGGGAAATTCATGGCCACTTAAATGCTGTAAAATGAAGCAAGCTGCCGGCACTAAAAAGCAAAAGTTGCTCGCTCTACCAAAACTTTAGTTTAGATATCTGCCATACACCCGAAAAAATACGGACACCTGCAGGAACCCATATAAATGCGACCCAGGATTTTTTTATGGCTCATCTTTTTTTTTGCGTTTGGCCATTTTTTCCTGATTCGGGCCCGTCATAAAAAGTTAAAGTTGAACTTTTTCTAGCCGAACGGGTAGCCGGCGGTAAATCAGTTTTTATTGTGCATAAATTAAAAAGTGTTCAATTAAAAGCAGAGGGTAGAAGAAATTTCGGGTGCTGGCAGCTCAGTTTCAGCTCACTTTTTACCAACTTTTGTCTTGCAGGGCTGCAGGGTGAACACCTGAAATTGTATTACTGTTCAACCATTTAGTTACGGAACAGCCTTTCCGGTCTTCAAGTTACTGTGATGAAATCGCATGGAAAATCGAAACTAGGAACATATGTATGCCACATTCCACCCATGGCGGAAGCGTAATGAGCAGTGCAAACGCAAATGTCTGTGCAATTATTTATACATTTGTCGCGTATTAATGCATAATTATTGTCAATAATTAAGAGTATATGAAGCAACAATGAACCCAGCTTCGAATTACAATTTTGTGCGTGTGCGCTTGTTTTTTTTACCCAGATACTTTCACAAGCATTTGCATAATCAGTTGCAAACACATGATGCTTTTTATTGTGTCCATTATTAATGCAGCTGGCATTGCTGGAATCCCTTTTTTGACGTTCTCCTTTGTTTACACATATTCATTTCAGTTTATTTATTGGGTTGAACGCATAAATGGATGTCGTTTGGTTTATTAAAAAATACCATCTCGATCTGTTAATTATATTCTATAATACAAGGAAAATGCACTTTGCGAGAAACGGTGTTAAATAAATTATGCAAATAAGCGAAAAACAATTACAAAAAATTCCTCATTATGTATTTATAGCAAATTTGAACTCGCTTTTAATGTTGTAAGCCGAAAAAATTGTGCTCCCAATCATGAATATTTTTATACCCACTTCATAAAAAGAGCAAGCGTATATTGAGTTCGTACGAATGTATGTACAAGGGAGAAGGAATGGTCTATGACCCCCAAAACGTATATACATATATTCATGATCACTATCAATAACCGATCTAGCCATGTCCATATGGCTATCCGTGCGTGCGTCCGTTTTAACGCCTAGATCTTGGAGACTACAATATATAGAGAAAAATTAATTGCATATTCAATATTATGACATATCAGTGCATCATAGATTTGTTTCTAAGATCGGCTCACAACCCCGCATCCCCGCAAACTGCGAAATTCTGAGGCGTCCACAATACTTTGGGAAAGCTAATATCTATCTGGGTTGCAAAAACCAAAAATTTGTTGTACCCTCAAGCTTCCCCATTGAAATATGGCACGCTTCTCATACACACACTATGAATTGAAAAAGAAGAATTGGGTATTTGTAATCGTTCCTACTTGTTCTTTTTTAAAATGGACGAAAACCAAAGAAAAAAAATACCTTCAGATATCGGCTATAGCCGAATCATTTGACTTGATTATTGGGAAATACGTTTAAAAGTTATTTAACTTTTCCACAGCGATTATCGATATGTAAGAAACTATGAACATAAAATTGAACGCATGTCCCCAAGGCGATGAAAATCAATTTGCAATGCGTCACCAATGGGAAAAAAAAGAACTAAAGTCAGAAGGGAAAGGATCCTGAGACACATGCCGACGTGCTCACAGCTTTTGCATCTGAATCTGCCGCTGAATCTGCATCTGAATCAGATTTAAATCCGAATGGAATCAAGGAGCAGGAGTCACCGAGCAGAAGCAATGCCAAGCAATGCAAATAGCTCTAAATGCATTTGACGACGCTGTGATTTGATTTCGATATCCCGACTGCATTGCTTTTGCTCTCTTTTCGCGTGTTGACTTTCAATTTCTGTTGGCGAACGTAAGTTTCTCATTTTCCATACACATGAATTAAATATATAATGTTCCTAAGAGACTCCGAATTTTTAAGATACAAATAACTCTCAATAAAGTGTATGAGATATACTACATTTCATACAAATGCTCTACCGCTTGGAATGAAAGTAAATAAGACAACATTAGTTCAAATAGCAATTAAAAGATAAAATATATAATATTACATACAATTAAACATGGTTTTTTGAGCTGAAGGCCCCCGTTACCATTGCTCAACATTAACGCTATCTATTAATTTTAAATTATTTGGTAGCTCTTCATAAATTAATAAATAAAACATGGTTTAACATAAACGGTAACACTGTTTGTTGTTTAACAAAGTTCATACAATATATTAAACAAAAATATGATATAAACTTAAAGGCAATTAATAGCAAAGTGTAAAATATGATTTAAATTTTAATACAAATTGCTTTCTGAATATTCTCTGTGTGGCATTGCGCCAACTTGATTATAATTCGAAGGCAGCGAGTTCTGGCTTTCGCAAAAATGTCATCCGAAAGTTGGAAAGTCGAACTGCCGGGGAGCTGTCTGCCGCCAGCTTCCGTTTAATCATTTTCAGCGCTGTTGTTGAGCCGCGGGGCTGATTGTCGTAGCTCACTTAGCTGATTGCAGTAGCTATCAAAAAATTCACGGCGACATCGACTGCTGCGCACCAGACAACGTGTCGTATGCGTGATATTATGTTAGGTCGTGTTCATTCGCACTTGGCGCGCGCTTGAGTCTCAAGTCCCGGGCGCGCTGGCTGGCATCTTCATTCACATCGTCAGCCAGCTGGCAGGTGGGGGCCAAGGCACGGGCGAGAGCTGGGCGCGGGACCCAGGGTGGAAAAACTTTGTTAATTTTGAGCAGCTCACGCAATAAAGCAAACGCAGGCAGCGCATCACGTGCGCATTTAAGTTGCAAGTTACAACGGCAACGTGCCGCTTGCCGCACAGATACAGATACAGATGCACAGGTACGGGTGTGCAGATACACACTCTGGCATAAACACACGACTAGTTAGCCCGTGTCAGTGTAAATTTTGCACACGGCGAAACCTGATGCCGCATACAAAGCCGGGGAGAGCTGCGCCGCTATCGCGCCTCGCCTTTTGCGGTTTATTTTCACGCGCGTGTGCAATAAAAAGATATAGCTAGCTACCACGCCCGGCATAACGGAAGTCGAGGCAAGTTTTGGCATCCACGGAAGCTCTGCGGAGGCTGCTAGGCCATGGATGTGTTGGCAAGAGGAAGGGGCCGGCGGATGCCGTAGCTGGGCTGCATAATCAGGCAAAGGCGACGTCGACAACGACAACATTTATCAAATGAAATGCACGTGCCAAGCGTTTGCCCGCCGCTTCCGTGTGCCGGCATCCCGTTCTGCGCGTTTTGTCAGGGGCTCGGAATACGGTTCTCCGAGGTGCCATAGCTCCGGGGCTGCTTGTGCGCGAGGGCTGCAAGGCCAGTCGAACGAATTCCAAAGAAGGGGTTATTATTTCCCGAGCAACAAAGTAAAATCCTGCTGCCTGTTTACTACAATACTTCAAAGAATATCGATTCTTACTCGGCGAATATCTCCGCTGGATAATCTTTTTACAATTTGTGGAATTTTCGGTTAAGATAGCTTAATGAATTTTCTATTAATAGGAAAGTATTGAAGTTTTTCGGCGAATCGAATTTAATCAATACATAACAAAATAAACCACCTTATACCACTCACCTTATACCACTCAATTGATTTCGAATTATGAAAAGAAAATCCTGAAAACTTACTTTCCCAAACAATTTATTTTCAAAGAGGTTAGGGACGTTGATTTTATAAATCTTTAAAAGCCTTCGTAATTACATTTTATTATTCAATCTTAATGTTTTCAATAGGTAAATCAATTTTTTCTATCTGAAAAATATATGTTTATCTGTAAAGTATATAGTTTTTTAAGAAACCAAATTTTCCCCTACCTGTAAGAGAAATTTTATGAATATACATAGGAGCTGCCTCGGATAGTATCTATGATAGTATCTAGGTTTTTTGTCCAGTTTTTGAACATACAATATATTATGGTAATTACGGGGATACAGTGCAACCTTACTGTATCCCGGTAATTACCATAAGAAAAGTTGATGACACTGCAGTGCAGTGCAGTGCACTGGTTTCTTTACAATGAATTAATATCACGCAACTATTTGCAAGTGGGCTTCGCGCAGGGCTTATGCTGGGTTATGGAAATATGAGTGAAGGGCTAGATGTAAAGCTTGCCGGGTATCTGGCTCTGACTGATTACACAAATGCACTGCCAACAAAGGGCCTTCAAAGCTTCAAACAATCTTCGAGAAGCCCCGCGTCTTCGACAGCAGCCATCCGGCATAAAATTGCATTCTGCTGTCGTGGAAGTTTCCGCACCTTGCAACCAAGTAGCTGCCACTGGAGCTGCCACTCCTCCAGCTGCTTAAGTGCCATGCATTGAGATTGAGTTGTTTTCCTTGTCGCCCCGATCCTCCGCATCCCTGCTCCCTCGCTGGCGCTGCCACTGCCACGTCTGAGGCATTCCACTTGAGAAAATCGATGATGTCTTGGATGCCTTTGTTTTTGCAGCCGCACTCCGACTTGAAAATGTTTTGATAAACTAGCGCTCTGGCTATGCAAAAAAGGAGGAAAAAATAAGGGACAACGGAGGAGACAGGGCAAACTTTAAGCTGCAACAACAGTGGCACTTGAACTAACAACAACAGCTTTCACTGGCGGAAAAGAAGAAGCCCGGGTGGATCCGAGCTTTGGGGGCAAAGTTGGTGGCCAACTGTCGAAAAACAAGCGAAATGAAATTGGTAAAACAATTGTCAATGCGTCAATTTGAATGGATTTCAGTTGCAGCATCAGCAGCAGCCGAAGTAACTGCGGCAGATAAAAACATCAACAAGAACAAGTGTCGGAAGTTTGGCGATGAAAACTTCTAAAATCAGTGAGAGTAGTCCTTGACACAACTAGCTGAATGCTCGCTAGCAACAGTATACAAAAAAAATAAATACAAAAGCATCCGAACAAAGCGAGATATTGTACGAGCAACAAGGGAAAATATGAACTGGAAGTTTCTTGTTTGCTGCCTGCTCAGCCACTCCTTTGGTAAGTGGGGATTATTTCAGCGATTCCGAATCTGGACTCATACCCAAAACCCAATTGGAGCAGTTGTAGCGATTGAGGGCACGTGTCTGCGGGGCACTCGCCACATGTGGCAGGCGAAGCCATCGCTGCCCACCGCTCCAGCCAGCTGCAGTCGACCGTCATTAGAGCAGCCCGGCAATGGAACGGCAGAAACAGCGCCGGCAATGGCAGCAGCACCAACAATGAAGGTCCTGGCTGCAAAGGATACGACGCCCGAGGCTGGCCATCCTGCGGTCAATTTAGCCAAATACGTCTATCAGTGCAGCAGCAGACAGTTGAGCAAGCAGCAGCAGCTATAGTACTTGCAATGAGCAGCCCGATCCTGTATCGGAGCAAAAATCGGTAGGAAAATTGCCCAGTATCCGAAAGCTTTAGAACCAGCCAGCTGGAAGTGACTAGGCCAATTGAATGAAGGAGAGCCAGCACGTAACAGCGCAACGATTTCAGCTATCATGTCGGATGATATAAGATTATGCATATATTTTATGAGCTAATAAAGTTGCACAACCAAAATTCCCATAGCCTGGTTATTAATTTTTGCCTGCAGTTAAAATCTTAGGAAACATGATAAGGGGACAGCGAATTAATACAGTGTATCCTCAAAAAAGTGGAAATTGATTCACTGAGTTTCGAGGAATGTATGTTATTAAAGATATTTGATTTCTCTGTTCCTAGTTAGTTAAACATTATAGAATATCTATTCTTGATTTTTATACCATGTACCTTAAGGTACAAATGGTATATTAACTTTTTGCAAATGTATGTAACAGCCAGAAGGAGACATCTCCGACCCCATAAAGTATCTTATTCTTGATCAGCATCAACAGCCGAGTCGATATAGCCATGTCCGTCTGTCCGTCCGTCCGTCCGTCCGTCTGTCTGTATGTATGAACACATCGTTCTCGGAGATGGTAAGAGATAGAGGTCTAATTCTTTTTGCTTATGGTGTGTTATTGTTGCAGGCAGATCAAGTTTATTTCAAATTTTTGCCACGCCCCTTTCCGCCTTCGTAATTTGCATAAAACTGTATTTGAATTTTCTTCGATAACTTGGACAAAATAAGAGCTAGAGACCTATTTTTTTTGCAATATGTCCGTTTATTGCGCAGATAATATCATTCTTGGATTTTGCCCACGCCCCTTTCCGCCCTCGTATTTTCAAAAAAATCTATATCTTCGAAATTGCAAATCCTAGAGGCATAATTTTCAGTCCAATAAGTCCACTGATCGTCAAACACGTACGTGCAAAATTACGTACGGATCGGACAATAAATATAGAAGATATTGCCAATTAAAGTTTTACCCACCCCTTCCCTAGGCAACGGCATGCCGCCCACGCTGGGGTGAAGTCATCCGTCTCTTCTTTGACTTCAATTCGTTCGCACGTTTATTCATACAGTAGTGTGTGTATTTGTGCACCTGCTAATTTTTTGGATGTCAACAAACGCAAATTTGGTGAATTATTTGAAAAAAAATAAAAACAAAGAAATGGTTCATAAAGAAAAGAGGTACATGGTATCTCGTTGTCGAGAAATCTCGACTACAGCGTTCCTACTTGTTACATTATTTTTTGTATGTTAAACATAATTGAATTGCATGAATTGCATTTTTATCATTTTATTGCATAAATGTACGTTTATTAATTAAGAGTAACACAAAAAATTACTCTTTTATAGGGTAAGTAGGCTTTCAGCATGTTTGTCATTATGTCAATGAGCTCTGCGACCATCTTGCGGATAACAATAGTAGATGCTTGTTATTACCTTATCAGTGCAAACCCCACAGATTATATAATTTCTTTATGTATCGCGAGTGCTGAGTGCTCGCTGAGTGCTGCTGATTAGTTAAATCATGGCAACCGCTGCACCAGCTTGGCTCACCTCGGAATACTTGGAAAAAGCCCTGCGCCGTCATTATAATGATTCGCAGCTGAAGGTCGTTTCGGTCCAACGAAAGCCAGCCCTAACAAAAGGAGAAAACTATGGGGCTGTTCTGACACGGATAAACCTTGTTTATACCCTTGGAACAGGATCCGAAATAGAGGATCATTTGATTGCCAAGACCGCGTTAGAGGATGAAGACGCGGACACCAGGGAAAGGAAGGCACCCTATGATATCTACAATCGAGAATTGGACATTTATGAGCAGGTGCTGCCCAAATTACAGAAGTTGGCAGGGGAACAAATTGTGCCCAAAGTCGTACACACCGATCGCCAGCGCGGGGCTCTCATATTAGAAGATTTGACACACCGTGGATATGTGATGGCTCCTCGGCTCCAGAGGTTGGATGAGAGTCATGTGCGGTTGGTTCTGAAAAAGCTTGCCAAAATGCAGGCGGCCTCGGCCGTTATGGAAAAGGATTGCAGGGACAATGGCTGGACACTGAGTCATTACGACCGCGGCTTCTTCAATCGCTACACCGAAAGCTTTAGCGCCTATTTTTTGGGCTGCCTCAGATCTTGTGCAGGTTACCTGAAAACCGAGAAAGGATTTGAGGAGCAGGCGAAATTATTAGAGGCGCTGGTTCCGCACTATATGAAATTGGGATTACGATGCTTTCAGCCCGAGGATGACCACATAAACGTTTTGACTCACGGCGACGTTTGGACAAACAACATGATGTTCAAGTACAAGGCTGGCAGTCCGATTGATGTCCTATTGGTTGACTTTCAGTATGCCTTCTGGGGTTCACCCACTTTGGATATCCATCATCTGGTCAACACCTCCGCGACTGAACTAGTGCGCAGAGAGCTCCAGGTGGAGATGAGGTGCGTCTATCATGATGTGTTTGTGAGGGAGCTGCAGCGACTGGGATTCAATGGCCAGAGGCTGCCCAGCCGCAAGCAGTTTCACTTGGAGTCGGAGCAAAAGCGATTTTACGGTGAGCACTTGCACAAACTATTTGATTATTTGTTACATATTTGTAATCATTCAACATATATATTTGTGTGACACTTTTTAATACCAAAATAAGTAGTTTTTGTCAAAGAATAATGATTAGAAACAACAGTTTTTAAATCAATTAATAATAATTTTGTTTCAATTACTTAATTTTGCTCTAACTGTTGAAGTGCAGAATTTATTGTGTTTTTGTTGTCCCTGTAGCTGTGCACTGCAGCCTGCTGCTTCAACCCGTTCTGTTAAACACCGACGACACGGACGCGGACTTCGCAGCCCTGCTCTCGGACGAGCCCCGCGGAAGGAACATGAAGAGACGGTTGTATCTGAATGCGGCCATACAGGAGTCCATCAGGCAGCTGGTGGTGCAGTTCGAGCGCGAGGGACTCCTGGACCCGTGGCAGTTCCAGGGTCTGTAATCTAAATGAGGCGGGACTGCCACTCCGCCCGGCTCTTTTATATGCTCCCCCATTTCGCATTTCAATTAGACGGGCTAATAAACATAAAACATGGCTGCCATAGCCGCAAGCATTTTAAAGCCAGCCATCAGAAGCTTTTTGAATTATGAACCGAGTTTGGCTGCGGAGCCAGCAAAAAATAAATAAATACCAAAGGAAAATACATACAGCTGGCCTAGACAAAAGCGCAACACATTTAGCAGCTGCGAAGTGGAAAGCTGTGGCGGAGAAGGCGCGAGGCCAGATGACACAAAGACCGGGGAATAGTTACACACATTTTTGAAATTCTTTAGCATTTCTGAATAAGTGAGTGAGTGAGTGAATAAATGAATGGACGCCATGCAGAGCTGTGAGTGCGTGTCTGCCACAGAAATGAAGAAGACGAAAATCAACAAAAAGAACGTTGAATAGCGGGGAGAGTGAAAAATGGGGGGTGCTGCACGTGCCACTGGACGAAGCTTAATTAAAACTTTAGTGCGAAATGCCAGCCAAGCTGTTGGAAAATTAAGCAAATTATGATGTGTCTGCCGGCGGCAAGCGGCTCTCAAAACTGCATTAAATCCGAGTGCAATTAGGCTAAACTTTCGCATTTAGTCAGCCCAGTGCCCGAAACTAGGCAACAGTTGTGCAGATGGCGAGGAGCGAAAAATGCGACGATGCTCGCACAAATAAAAGCGGTGGTGGCGGCTGCGGCGCCATAACATTTGGAAAATCCCAACTAAGCCTAATGCCCGTCACTTAACGATTGTGCTCTTGTGTATCTGGGAGTGTATCTGCTTGTTTAGGTGCCCCATCTCACTGGGCGATGTCGCCAATGCGATTCGGAAAATGTCGCTGCCAACTTTCCTTTGTGTCTATATTGCGAGCTGTCTCCGCTTTATCCATTCTCTTTGTGTGTATCCTGAGGGCCTAAGCACACACACTCGTACTATGTATATGTACAGCAGTCAGGTAGGTTACATAAAAAACGAATACAAAAAAGCTCAAATGCATCATCAGAGTTTTCCTGTCAAGCCCCTTTTCGCTTGTTTTCAGTTGTCAATATTCAGCAAAGATATCACTTGCACAACACTCAATTTTAATTTATATATTTTAGCCTTTAAAACGATTTTTACAAAGTGAATGCGAACATTATTTCAATTATTAGCTCTGCTTTCAGGTCACATTTACATAGCGAGCACATAAATATGCAAACACAATGAATTTTTTATACTTTTTACCTTGTTTAACGCCGGTACACCTGCTGAAATGACAGGCCTCGGGTGCCAAACTTTCTATCCTGCAGTAAGCCAAAATTTGATTTAAGCCATTCCGTAGATTAAAACTTTGGGCTGCCACCCGGAGGCAAATAGACAACGAAACAGAAAAAAGCAACAAAATACACAAAATTAAAATCAAAGTTGTGCTCCGGCGAGCGGGGAGTGGCGTACAATATTAAAATTGCTGTCGGACCGGGGCCAGGATTTATTTTCTTAATCCAAATAATGTCAAAAAGCCACAAACAAGCGACAGCCACATAAAACAACTTAGCAAATGAGCACATACATACACACACTCGGGGAGGGTCAGAAGGAAAACCGAAGAAAAATGTAATTTATTGTTATTACGAAAATAAATAAGAAAGGCAAGAAAGACACAGCAGCAGAGCGAAAAATGAATCGAGGGGCCGTTGGAGGCGGGGCCATGCCCACCCTAACACACATACACAAACATATGTATCACCATGTGGTGGTAATGCTGCAACAGAAACTGTGGCAAATAAAAGCGTAGAAATTAAGCAACTGACCGCCGGCAAATAAACCCGAAAAGCGAACACATTTGGCCGGCATACACAGGACCAAGAAACTGCCAGAGAACTGGCAACATCAGCCATTTTATATGCCATTACATTGTAAATAAAGTATTGTTTATTTTTGTATAGGTATTGTATGTATGCTCGGTCAACTATAACAAGTGAATTTATGTGAAGCCAAAGTTGCGCCACTCGCACGGCCGCCTAACAACCCGCTGCGGCCAAGCCCCAGGTCAGAGGTTTTATTTGTCACCGGGGAGGCCCCTCAGACGGCATTACCGCTCAGTGGCCAACACTTAATCACAACTGGAATGGGGAAAAAGTCTTACTTCTAATCTAATCAACTCGAGCTCCATAAATCCGGCCAGAGGTGGAGCAAGTTGCCAAAGCTCCCCGGCCGCACTTCATCAATTGCAGCAGAGGCCTGCGCAAATTCCATTGCATACTTCGCCAGCAGTTTTGAGGCACCCGAGAATTTTCAATTTATCTGCAACCAGATGAGCCATCGCATTGATTCCGGTCAAAATTGCAGACCCCATAGCCTTCGGGTCAAGTGTGAGTAATTACCGCAGTTAGGCAGCACCAAGCAGACCAAGCAGGGAACCTCACCAGACAAGTGAAATTTCCCGAGCCATTCTGTCTTTAAAAATAGCTGCCCTGGTGTTTTTTCGCCCCATTTTTGTTGTATTTTCCTGCTCTTGATTTGGCGCTGGGTTGTGTGTGCTTGTGTGGGAGGTCAGGCAACACTTGACTAAACATTTTCATTTTGGCCCTGTCGACTAGGGGGCAGCCAGAAGTCAATGGATTTTGCCACATGGCGTATGCTTGATATTGCGTGTTTTGTTTTTCCTAGCGCCAAATGATTTCATTAAGTGCCAACTCAAACACTCGACCAATCGATATTGAGAAAATAAGCCTCCCGACCTGACTTTGCATTTTAATTAGGAATCGCCATTAAGTTTGGTCCATTTCCGATTTAATTGTAATTTAATATTAATAACCGAATGCAAAACGAATTTCCAACTCGGTCACGGCGAGCGCAATCGAATGTCGTGACCTTTGGCAGGAAAAGTGGGAGTCAATGACACATGGCAGGCGACTTCTGTGTGTACATGTCGGGCAAAAATGTAATTTATTCCAAATGTGTCGGGAGGGGACGCGTCCGGACGGGGAGAAGCAAAGACGTTGCCACATAATGAAAGGCAAACAAAGCATTCTTTTAGGCGCCGCTGCAGCTGCTTGACATGTGTTTGCGGGCGTGTCCGGGTGTCAAAGTTCAAAGGACGAGGCGCAAAAATTAAAACGGATTAGTTGGGCAGCGACACTGACAGGCAGACAGACAATTAATCAAGAGGGGGCGGCAAGGGGGTTGCGGCCCTAATTGCATTAGCTGTGTGCATCCAGTCAGCCAGGCGGCCAAGATAAATCCAATACGAGCTGCCCCAGACGGTTATTGAAAACTTATTTGTCAACAGGCGGGCCTGCGGTGTTTCGAGTCCGGCGCCCAGGAAACTATTTACACAAGGCAAATGCTACCTTGTTTGTGTGCTTACAAGTTGTCAATCGGTTGGAAACAAGGCAAATATTAAATTAGCCAGCCGAACGGCAGCAGCCGAACGTAATAAAGTTTAGTTTGGGCCGACCCATGTCTGGGCATTAATTTTTGAGCTATAAACATTCTTACAAGAATGAAATTTAAATCTACAGAAATGTTAAGAGCATGTTTGGAGCTAGTCCTTTTAAGAGCGTTCCCGGCACTCTTTAGCGAGAGGATATTAAACTCACTACTCTCACATACTCTCCCTCTCCCTGTAAAAAGCTTTGTCCTTGCAGCTTTTCCCTTTCACTCATTTGCTCTCCTAGAGTCATTTCGCTCAAACTCGGAGGCTGTGCTCAAAAGCACTCAAAGCACAAGCTCAGAGTCCTTTCATCGAGTGGCTATTGAGTAGTGTGTATTTCGCTTAATATCCTTCCGCCTCCCTCTGCCTGCTTGTGTGTGTGCAATTCCACTTGGCTTAAATTTCATTTTCCTGTGTCCTTAGCATTAGCCAGCACATTCCGTCTACGGGCTGCCCTTATTTTTTTGCCACAACTCCGTTTTTGTAGCCACTTCATTTTGGCCCCAAAAGAGGTGGCCAGAGAGAAAAACGGGCTTGGGCTTTTGTTTTTTATCTTCCGTTTGCCCTGCCTTGGCTTACCCGTTTGCCCAATGCTTCTTATCTCAGTCTCTGTTTTTTGCCCGGGTCTGTTTTTGTTTTTATTGAACAGCGCTTCTATTGTTTGATTTTTGTCAACGCTCCTTGGGCTTGCTTACATAAGAGGGCTGCTGGATGCTGGATGCTCGTCGAGAGCTCTGCCATTTGTTTCTGCATCTTGCGTGTTTGATTTTTATTTGGCTTACCCACTGGCCATTGTTCATTTCTCGGTTAGTTGGTCTTTTAATCGCCTTGCTTAGTTATACGTTTGCCGTTGCTGCTCTCCTGCCCGGTGGACTTAAGTCGTCTTAGTCGGGCTTTCAATTTCAATTAGTCAGAGCGTTGCTTAGAGTGGTGCTGTTCCTCCCGACCTAATCACTCTGTTTAGGCCCCGTGAGTTATTAGGTAAATATTTAATTGACGTTTGCCCGACTCCAAAGCTAGGACGCCCCCCCGTCTGTTTATAATTTATTATTTTTAGCTTGATTGTGCTGGGTCTACGTGCCAGGCTTTTGTTTTAACGCCATTGATACGCTAATTACACATGATAATTTATCAAGCTCATACCCATCCCCACTGGAACGCTCGGAAACTCCAGGAGCACGTAGTGGTACCTGCTAAAAATTCAGCTGCAGTGGCAAAAATTAGTAGTTAATTATCCCCTTCTTTGTCCTTAGCTCATCCACACGGACGTCAATGTCACGACTGCATGCTCGCCCGATCCTCGCTCCCCTCCACTCGCCTCTGCCCCCGACAAATGGGGTAACTTTACAATTAACTACTAATTGCTCATACGCCACGTTTCCCAGGTGGAACAAAGTCAGGTGTGCGTGGCGGCTGCAGCCAACTTCTTCGCCCTTCTTTTGCTCTAATTATCGCCGTTGTCACTCCCACCAGCCGCTGCTCAGCGCGCACTGCTTGTTGCTATCTGGCATTTAGTGAATTAAGTTTTAAATTTTTATTTAACGCCTTTGCGCATTTTTGCGTCACTCCCACGTTGGGCATGCTTTCGTCTGCTGTAATTAGTTTTTAATTGCTTTTCAGGCGGAGGCATAACTATGCTAGCCCTCCGATAGTTCACTCCTCGCAAGCTTTTGTATGAAGACGTCCCAGAGATTCCTCCGATTTCCATTCGAAACTTTTAGGCGGGCCAGCTGGGCAAAGGCAATCAGCAATTGGGTCTGCTCCACATCAAAAGCACGCTTGGAAAATGGCACAAACAATAGGAGAGGAAATCAGAAAACAGCAAAAAGAGGCAGCAGGGAAAAAAGAAAAGTAATCACAAAACTTTCGCAATAAATCTATGAAAATAATGAAAAACCCAAAGTGCTACCCACCATTCTGGATTACTATTACAATTTCAATATTTCACACATACGGGAGGATGTCAATATGGAAATGGATGGGTCGCTGGAGAGGTCAGCGCGACAATGAAATACACTTCGTCCCAGAGATTCACAAAAAGAGATGTATTAGATACAAAATGGGACAAAATTATGCTTGTGATAGCACAAGCGAATATTTTTTAAAGCGACTAGCATTTTCCTCTTCAAAAATCTGCGAGTATTGCGATTTGTGTACTATTTAAGCTTTATATTTTGTTAAATTTTCCCAATTAAGTAACAACAACAACAAGTAAGAACGCTGGAGTCGAGATTTTTCGACAACGATGGTATTTCGTACATATTTTCATAATCATTGAAAATACGGTAAACATATTTGTTGGGCGAATCTTCACTATTTATTGTCCGATCTTTATACATGGCCCATGGCCAAAAATTGCCTCTCTTACAAAGGCGAAAAAGAGTGTGACTACCATTAAAAAAGCACAAAATTACAAAAACGGAAAGAGGCGTGGCAAAAATTTTAAATTAAATCGATCTGCTTACACATATAACGGACCCAAATCAAAAAGAATTACGTCTCTAGCTCTTACCATCTCGGAGAACGACATGTTCATACATACAGCCGGACAGACAGACGGTCGGAAATACTTCCATCTCGCTGTTAAATATATTTTCACAAACTAAATATATCATTTGTACCATTCTATTATTTAAAGTCCTTGCGTTTGTCGTCAAGGAAGTGTCCCAGCATTCATTTTTTAACACATACGAGTATTTCGCCAACGATTTACGCTGTAAGAGCTAGGATAAATCGCCATAGGCAAATACTCCTCTTCCGTAGAGTATCAATCAGCAAACATTGTTTTTGAAGAGATCTCCTCACAAAAACGCGGGACTTGTTCGTTCCAATTTCTGCCGCGCACACAAACCGGCTATGCCCCCACCCACGCAAATTCACCTCATGCAAATTGCAAACACATGTCGAAGGCGCAAAACATTGTCAAACAAAATGAAAAATTTATGAAAACGAAAATGAAACAACAACAAACACATGAACAGAGCAGTAACAGCAGCAATGGCAATGTGCAAAATATGTCGCGACCTGCAAAAACGTGATTGTAAAAAAGAAAGCATGTTTTGCAACAAACGTAAAAAATAAAAAAAACAAAGTTTTCGTTTCGTTTAGGTGAAACTTCCAACTCATTTCGCCTAAATGACGAGCCATTTTGTGTGCCAAGTGCCAAATATTTTACACCCAGCCAGCCAAAACACACTTTGGCACAAACCAGCACACCCGAACGAGCTCTGCAGGAGAAACTCGATTCCAAAACCAAAATCAATGCAAATATACGTATATAGAGAATTCCGGCAGCTGGCTCGCCCTGCAAAATCACTCATACGCATCGTGTGCCCAAAGCATTGAACTGCTTCAATTGCCGTTTGATGGTTCATTAAAATTTTGCTGCTGCACTGCTTGAAGGCATCTGAGCCCAATAAATATGGTCCAGGTGTCGAGCGAACATCCAAACGAACGATGCAACCTCCAGCTCAAAAACAGGTGGCAGCCGAGTGAAATTAATGTTTTGCCGCCGGCCCAGATAAATAGCAAAATAAATTAAAGTGTGCTGCTGGTCTCAAGCCCCCTCCCAACTTGGTCTGCCCCATAATTGCTGAGCAAAGTCGAGACTTGCCGAGAGGGCCTTAACCTAAAAAAGGAACGAAAACATATGCATTCGAGGTAATAATATTAATAGCACACCCAGCAGGCACGTGTGCGAGTATTTACAAGCATTCCTTATCCTGAAATGGCAAACATAAAATAAAGCACTGTGTAGGGAATCGTAAATGGTCCGAGGAACGTCCTCAATTCAAGCGTTAGAATGTTTAAAAATAATTGAGTGCTAACCAGCTACAGGCTACAAAATTTGTCAGAACCTTTACTTTTCATACCAAAAAAAGAGTATCCGAGGGAGTTTGCAAATGGTATTTGTAGGCTGTTTGTCAAACTTTACGAAAACTCCCTAATTTTAGTGAAATAGGGTATTTCGGTGTCAAGGATCGGGGGCTAAATAAATTGTAAGCTTACTCTGCGCGTGCATGCCACGCACGAACTTGCTTCACCTGGCCCGAGCCAAACATATCTAATTTTAAACATTTTTCAAACTCAATTACATTCCGAGAAGTCGCGCCACGGAGATAGAAGTCGGCGAGGCCCTGCCCGATGTGAGTGGGCGTGCGTCCTGCCAGGTAATTGCTTGCAAATTACACAGTAACCCAGCGGGCCTAAGCCCTGGAAATACAACAGAAGGAGACAAAAACTGTGTGCTGTGAAAACTTTTCAGCACAGCTGCCTGGAGTCGAAGGGCTCCGCGTAATGAAATCAAACAGAGACACCGCCAACGTTCTGTCGCCGGGAGTGGGCCGGGGAATATCATCTTAAATTAGCAGCAAAACTCGGCAATTATGCGAGAAGTTGGCCAAAGCAGTTGCCAACTTCGTGTGCCATTCACCATTCTCCATTCTCCACTCGGTTCTTTCTTTTTCTTGGCTCCTTTTTGTGTGTCTTCTTTGAGCAAATGCTAATGACTTGAAGTGCCCGCACAAAGTCAAAGAGAAAGCGCAGTGGGAGGGGGTGAAAGCCATGCCACAGGTTGACTGACACGCACTGGGTGAGTGGTGAGTGGTGAGAAGGTCGGATGGGTGGGTGGCTGCCGGAAATGGCAGCGCCGAACAGCACAAAATGGCTGTTTGTTTGCTTCCGGTCTAGCCCAAAGACGGCAAACACATTTAGCCACGAAGTGAGGAAGTCCATCCCGCCTTCATACATATATTATGCAAACGAAAGGCAGAGTTCCACTCTACTCCTCTTTGTTACGCCCTGAAGAACCCTCTGTGTAGGTGGCTCTGGATGCCGCACTTAAAATGAGAAACCGCGACTTTCCACCTTCTTCTGCTGCCAAGCGGTCGCCGGGCCACATTCAAAATGCTTAGTTCATATTAATAATTCATAAAAATTTATGCGAAATAGACAACGTTCTGTCAGTTGCTGTTGCGGTCTAAGCCTGGCTGACAGCTGCCATTTTGCGGTCGGTCTTTAGGGCCAATGCAGTGGAGTCTGCCAGATAGCTTGTATATTTTATATAATTCAGCCGTTGTTTTTATTTTTCTATGTAGTTAGCACAACTTTTTGCTCACTGCTTCAAAAGCATCCCACCTGATGATGTGGCTGGTTTACTTTTATATTTTCCGTAACTTGTTAACATTTGTACAAGCATTTAATGGTTTGCTTTCACCTGCTGGGTTATGTTAATTCTCAGAAATTAATCAATTTGATTGCGGTAAAAAGAGTATACATATCTACATAAGTCACATCCAAATCCTTTTTATTTCAGAGTCCCAAAACAATTTATAAGGAACCAAAAGCAAGCCCCGTGACAAATTCTGGGAACAGCATTTTTTTGCGGGAGAACATATTTCCTTTCTATTTAAAAAAGGGCTTTTTTAAGCTCATTCAGCAATTACAAATGCAATTTCAATTTAATCCGCTTATGAAAAAACATATAATTGAATCTAAAGTCCCCTGCAAAAAGGCCTCTGAAAACAAGATTTTTCCAACTCAATGATTGAAGCGATTAAGTCAGTTGTTATGTGCCTGCGATTGTTGTTCTTTTGCCATTTTGCTAATGCATATGTACTCGTACTTTCGAATCGGTTCAGCTTAAGCATTTAATGTCTGTATCAAATTCTAGCATAAGTATACTTTAGAAAACTTTTCAGTTACAAGGAAACCAGTGTAAATGAAAGCAATATCCCGACGATTGTTAAGGCTTATATGTTGGATTCGCCGGACCGAGGGCTGCTTGTGCAAATGCCTGCAAGACCACCGCAGAATGCTCGCCTGCGTACTTCACACGGTGTCTGTGCTGTCCCTTTTCAGCATAATTTCTTTCCTGGCTGTCTATGATATGTACTACGTGCTGCCGGAGATTTTCAATCCCGCCGGTCCGGTCTATATGTTTCACTGGGGTCTGCTCATATTTATTCTCCACAATATCTTGGGGAATATGTGGAAGCAGTTCAGTTGCGATACTTCAGTCAGGAGTCTGGCTAAAGATCGTCAGCGACCGTCGAATGAAGAGGCGTCTGCGTGGCATCACTGCACCATCTGCCACCTGCAAGTGCCACCGAGATCGTGGCACTGTAAAGTATGCAATTGTTGCATTCTGAAGCGCGATCACCACTGCACCTTCGCGGCGAACTGCATCGGTCACAATAACCAGCGCTACTTTATAGGCTTCCTGTTCTATCTGTGCTTCGGGAGCGGCCTGGCACTCATCTACAATGGAATTCATATCTGGCAAAGCAAAGCCCTTATTGCCTCGGATATGATGTTCTTAATTGGGAGTAACGCGGCGACGGATTCTGACGATTTTAGCTGGAAATTCACCATCGCGACCATTTTCAAACTCAATATTTTTATCTTCATCACGGCTCTCTTCATGTTCGGCCTACAGATGTTCCTAGTTAATCGGAATAGCACCTGTTATAGGATGTTGGATCGCACCTACGATCTGGGCTGGAGGCGCAACATTCGTGGGGTCCTGGGTACGCGGCTTTTTTGGACTTTTATCTCGCCCGCTATCGAAAGTCCTTTACCCCACGACGGCTCTCAATGGCAAGCCATGCAGTCCCTTAGACAACCAAGCTATGCTTAAACTTCCTTCTACGAGTATTATGCTTTAGAAGATTCAAATAAATTAATAGGTTGTGGCCGATTCTTTAGATTGTAATTAAGTTGCTAGATTTTTGCTACTAAACAAGAATTCCATTTCTATACTATGGAAAATTGAATTCGTACAAAAGTATGTAACAAGGAGAAGGAATGGTCTTCGACTGGAGATTATAAAAGACTGGCGCAGCCCATTTTCCCCGTTTGCAAGACGTTCATACGGACAGCCAGACATGGCTATATTGACTCGAAGCTGTTGATGGCGATCAAGAATATATATACTTTATGAGGTCGGAGACTATCTTTTGCATGTAACAACTATCATACGAGTTAGATATACCCCCTTGTCCTTAGAACTGGGTATTAAAACAATTGTTGCAAATGCACCAGACTCTTTCCACGGTTAGGACCGTATGCTCTTTAATCGAAGCCTATCATATTTACAATCTGATACCACCATTACTAAACATTTATTGGCGACAGTGCGTTTCTAGAATTAGTTGCACCCTTTCCCCATACAATCCAGACAATCGAGTTTTCCGCCCCATTTAATGCCATGCTCAATGTGCTAATTACCATTGCAAATCGAATCGTTCAGTGGGGTTGCGAGGTTTATGGTGCGGTGTGGCTGTGCCACGTGTCAGTCTTATCCGACTACCAGTTTCGATTGCAAATTTCAACACGCTGCTGCTGCCCTGGTGAAGCGACAGGGCATTGCGAATAAAATCAAAAAATTAAATCGATTCATCTTCTTTTCTAAACAGAAAATTCTATTGAATAGAGTACCCATTTTTCTACGCTAACTCTATTGATTATATTTCCGGCTTTATGTTTTGGCCTTTGAGCATAAGATAATGTAAAACGAGATAGATACTCGATAAGCGTGATTAATACTAGTAAGGATATAGCCGAGTCGTCAAGCCATATCGAATTTGCTCGAAATTTGCATAAATCCCCGGCCAAACGGAAGGCCACCTCACAATCTGTCTATTGCTTGTGACACCTTCTGCCGCAAGTCGAAAACACTTGTCAAGTGTCGGGAAAAGCCAAAAACGTTTGAAAAATGAAAGTGGCTAGAACAGAGGATGCGGATAGACAGCGGGGAGGTGCTGGCAGGAAGAATTAATGACGGCGCATGCCAGTGACAAGCCTCGAAACATGAAATCAAAGTCCACTGGGCGTTGCGCGTTGGGAGATGGGCAATGGGCGTTTTCGTGTTCGGTGCATGAAAAATGTTCGAGGTGCGAAATCTGTTGTGAGGTCTAAACAACATAATTGCCAAATAAAAAAGTCGCCGCCGGCTTAGACCGTCTGACCATTAATCAAAACTGGTGCTTCGGTGCTTCTGAAAAATGAGCGCCGTCGGAACAGCTGCCTCCGGCCGAAAGCACGACTCCTGTTCCGCTGAGAAATGGCATTGTCAACACTTTTTGGCCAATCGGAAGGCGGGGACTGCCCTTCGGAGTCGGGCAGCGGCATTTGTTCCGGCCATCGCTTATTGCGATGTCAATAGCTAAGCCCCCGCACCCCTCCCAACTCACAGCTGATGGCTGATGACCTCCGACACGACTCTTGAAGCCTGATTGCAGGGATTCAATTGGTCCACTTCCGTTCGCCAGGAAGTAAGTGGAAACTGGAAAACTGCTTTAAAACGAGCTGCAGTCGTTGGAGGCTTATGGTAGCTGGGAACAAGCGGAGACCACAAAACGGCCGAAATGCGACGACTTCCTTTCCATAACCGGTCCAATAATCATACGCCGTATTGTCCCGGGCCCAGAGATTGGTGAAATGAAGAGCCAGGAGGACCTGTCACGGCATCTGTTGTGGAATATTTGAATGTGCCGTCAACAAGGTTGCCATGTCCCAGGGAGTGGGTGGACGTAGAAACTTTAAACTGCGGGCTTTGCGAGAATTATGAGTGCCCAGACAGACAGAGGGAGGGCCACTGGCTGGCTGCTTGACAGTCCCTGAGTCCGCCGACTCGTCCTGAATGCAGCACACAATTCACCGCTAAGCATTTACCAACATCATGCGACTGTTCATAGGACAACGCAAACAGTCAGTGGCTGGCAAGTTGCTAAGGACATGAGTCGCACACGAATGCTGCTCAGGATCACGGAGGTCATTGCAATCATAACGGTGCAGGAAGAGCCCTAGGGGGCGCCAAATTAGTCAAATCGCATAATAGACAAACAGGGTGTCTAGTGGGCATCCGACGCAACTTTAAAGTACTGAAACGCCCGTTATCGAATCTCTTTTTTGGCAGCCTAGCAAAAGTAATACTTACCGATGCTGCTATTTTCCTCCAAGCATTTCCTCTGCCCGCTGCGCTGCCGACTGCGCTGCTGCTGCTCTGCCTCTGTTCTGCTTTTCCTCTGCCTTTTCACTGCTTTCCTCTGCCTTTGCACGCTGATGGACAAATGGCATCGCCAAGTGCGCAACTAAGCGGCGACAGTTTTTATGATTTTTCGGTCGCTGGCTGTTTTTCTTTTGTTTGTTTTGCAATTATTTCCCCAGCAGCTGTAGTGTGGACTGTGATGTTACAGTCGCCGTCCCTTTTCGGTGGTGTCTGTTAAGCTCGGCCCCTCTCGCTCTTTCATCCCCTTCCCCTTTTCCGGGATTTTCTCGCATCCCTTTGGCCCAATTGTCGCACTTTGGGTATGAAATAATTTTTCTGTTTGGCATATTTCTTTGAAATTTGAGACTTTGTTTTACCATTTTTCGCAGCATTTGCATACATTTTATATGGCGTGCACTCAGGTGGGAATATTTGGCACAAAGAAAAATAAAGATGAAATGCGTTTTCTTAAACTCATTAATGATTTAAAACCCAAAGAGGGGTGGTCTATCTGTTCGAATTTCAGTTGTAAGCCCTTTTCAATTGAAGTTTTGCAATTTTTATTCTTCAATTTTATTCTTCAGTGCCTCGGATCTTTGGGTAATTTTATTTGTTCGAAGTTGTTCACCTTCTGGTGGCAAAATTGCCCTTCCCTTTTATCGTTTTTCCCTTTATTTGCATTTGCCAGTGTGCCCGATCTTAGCCCTTCCTCCACCCCATTGTATTTGTCCGGCACTTCACACGCTGGCACTTTTCCACTTTCCACCCCCGGCCTCAGTCACACAACCGTACGTACGCACACAATCGGCATCCTTCCACTTTCCCCGCCTTTTCATTGCGGTCATTTAACTGATGTTTCTATCTCGTCCTGGCTTTCCTTTCCCTCCTTGCCAATGTGTGCTTCTCTGCCTTCTTCTCGTATCCTGCGGCCTTTTCCGGCCAGCAAACGGCAAATGCTGAAATCGTGCGAAAAATTAAATAAATGACCATCTCGATTTTCCCAGTCCCATTCGCATTTCGATCGGGTTCGCTTTTATTTCCACCTTATTTATGGCTTTAATGTGCTATAATTTTGCATTGATTTCCATTTACCTTTTAAATTTATGGCTTCGGGGGGCTGATTAAAGTTAGGCACTCAAGTGGCTGCAATTTTATTTTGAACGTATCAATCAAGCTGGTTTTGAATGTCGAAACGCAACATTTTCATCAGCGTAGGTAGAAATTTGAGGCTATTCGGTTTCCTTTCATAAGATAGGGTAAATAATCTTTTCTGTTATTAAACATATAACAATACTTTTAAGTTTGGTTTAAAAATTACTTAAGGAGCGATTCATTGGTTGAATATCGAGCCCTCTGCTCCACTCCCGTACAGCCACCCCTGCACTGCATTCGGAAACAAATTGGCCAACGTCCTGGCAGCTTGTTGCCTGAAATTGCCTTTCATAGCGTCAATTCCATCAGCAATTTCCGCGCCAATTAAAAAATTGTTGCAACCGGCCATTTTCGTTTTCTGGCCCTTGGCAGTCGCCACTTTTGCATGCCCAGCACGCATCCAAGTGGGGGCCGCTGGAACTGTGAGGAAAATGGCTGAAAAACTCGTGTGCATGTGCCCGAAAACGGGGGGTGCGAACTGGAATTTCGGGCGTGGAATTGCGAATGAGCTTCGGCTTTCCCCATTGCTGGCATACTCGTATGCTCCTTCTCGATTTTTGTTGTTCATCATAAATAAATACTGTTAATTTTTCAATTGTTCGGCGGGCCGCTTAACGTCCTGCGTGTCCTCCCTCACCCCGCAGTGCTTCGGCCCTGGAGCAGAGGCACGTGCAATGTCATTCCGTGCACATAATGGGCGCAGAGGCTCCCGGAAAATTGCAGCACTGAAGCGGGGGAGCTGCGAAATCCGATTCACCATATGCTACAGTTAAAATATGAGCTGGCCGGAAGTTTTTGGTTACGTGGTGACAGAGATTGACAGACTAGAAACACACTACACTACAATACATATAGTAATAGGAACCCTAGAAAAGGGTCTTTTAGGTGAAATTTCGCAGCCAATATTAGAGTCTTAGCCTCTTCTTAATATGAGAATATCAAAATGACAGCTTATAAAAACTTTTATTAGATCTTTGTTGAACAATTTCGTTTTTCTCAAAAATTACACAAAAAAACATAATTTAAACAGGACTTAAAAAGCTTTGGGTTATGAATAGCTGAATCTCCATAAATAGTTCAAACCTTTGGTTAGCCTGCTTTATTTTTAAAATTCTTTGGCAATTTGGTTCTCTGTAGGACCAATAAAGTAGAAAACCATCCGTCGAAACGTGACAGATTCGAAGAGGGATGGGTTTAAGGAACAAGGTCCAGGGACCGGTTCCTGGCGAGCACGTGGTGTCGTCTGGACGACGGCGGCAAAGTTGGAACCGGCGCCGCCGCCGGATATCAAACTGTTCGCCTCATCCTAAAATACAAATATCGCACACACGAGCTCACACGCCCGAAACAGCTGTCACAGCGGGAAAACGGCTCCTTCGTCCTGCGCTTATCGCTCCGGAACGGGCCTGATGAGCGAAAGCCATTTTAATTTCAGTCGCTCCCGCCTTGACTTTCTATAAATCTGTCAGCAATGACGGGGCACATATGTCCTGCCCCCCTCCCGGCGTTTGCCAAATGGCATTCCTAATCGAAGTAAATTGAATCACATAAACGCGCCCATCGGGTCCCGAAACAATGACATGAGCAGCGACCGTATCAAGTGTGTGATGTGCGTATGGAAAGTGAAAACTGTCAGGGGGAGCACTCCCAGTGCGGAATAAATTTGCCTTCAGCTCAAGCACCCGAGAAAAAATAAGGCGAAAAATAAAAGTCTATACATCTAAACATATTCAAACAACGAACCTTCTTATAAATTAGGTTTTGCTTAAATTATGTAAAAATGGCAATTACATTTTAAAGCATATTTCGTTTCTTTGTTTAAACAGCTCAATCCATGTGCAATAATATTTGAACTAAATCCTAAGGCCGATTTAATTGAAACGTTTTGGGAACAAACACCTAAATGCAAATAAATAAACATGCGTTCAATTACATTACAATAATAAATCAAGGGGCCTTAGCCATATCCAATCATTGAATCGTTAAACCCTTCCCAGGCGCTAGCGAAAAACCATTTAAATTATTTTCCACTCAGTCTGGTAATCCGCAAATGAAAATTAGCCCTGGCCAACAAAAATCCAACATTTACATATTAAACAAATAAAATTATCAAATAAAATAATCGAAATGAAAACAACTAAACAGTTTTTGGTTTTGTACTTTGTGGGTATTTAGTGTTGGCTCTTTTTGGACTGCAATTTCGGTTTGAGCGGTAATTAATGAGTTTTCCCGCTGCTGGTTCAAAATCCCTTTGACCTTTGGCGGAGGTCGTGTCTTGAACAGAGTCCCACTGCCGCCTCCTCGGCTTTTTACGTGCAACCTGCTTAGCCCCGACCCCGGTAACACACTCAAACAAATTGTATCTGTTGGCGAAGAGAGCTGGAGAAATTAATTTACGAGGTGAAACTTATTTGCGAAACCCTTTTTGCGCTCTAACGGTCAGGGGACGGTTGTTGGCCAAGGGTGGAGGCGGTCCATTGAAGCGTTTAAATTGCTGTCAACAAAAGGCAAACAAATAAATAAAAGCCAACATTCAAGGGCGGCGTGGGCGACGGCGGACGGAAAAGTGACAAAGTGGGCGGACCGCACAACAAATATGTCGACAAATGGACAGCGACGAAGACGAGGTCGAAGGATACAGCAGCTGGGGGTTATCCAAGGATATTAAGGACAGGGGGAGACCCTGTTGAAAGGAAGGCCCTGCAGTGACCCAAGGAAGCCGATGCGAAACGTGCGCCAAGTGGAATGATTAACACATTGCCAACCGGGAGTTTGGGGTACGAAGCGACCCGTTGGAGGGGCGCCAGTCAAGGACTTTGCGGCTTGGGCGTGGCTGAGCTTGTTAAGAAAACACGCCAAATATGCAAACCCAGACCCGCAGATAGGGAAAAGGTTTAATTATGAGCTTGTCATAGAGCGGCATGGGGATCCCTCGCGCAAGGTCAACGCGAAATCTGTGAGTGGCATCCACAGGACTCGCCAATGCGCTCGGTGTTTGTCCGGCCAACGAGGTAGCACACACGCAGGACATCGAGAGCGGGCACAAGGATATGGAGAATGGAAAACACGCGCGAGGCACGCAAACAAACATGGACAAGGACTAAAGGTAATTTAAGACCGAATATTTATAGAGCGATAGCAGACTTATTGGAATACCCTTTAAGAATTGGGATAGGTTGTTAATCCCTAAAAATACTTTGATAGTTTATCCAATTCCATTATTTATGCTATTAAAATACTAAAATACAATAAAATATGCAATTCCAAATAATCAACCAAAAGCATACAAACTGAATTCCGCCCGAAAGTGGTAAAATGGTGGAAAGGGCATGGCACGGGGGCACAATGTGGGTGGTTAGGGTCGGCCGAAGCCTTCGAAAACTTGTTAGCCGGGAGGGGCAGGCGGACTATAAATAGCCAACCATCGAACATGCATGCAAATGGCCAGGAAGAAGGACGATAGCTAAAAACGGACTTCACTCATCAATAATGCATTCCGCATTGGATCAGATGGGAACAGAGATTGAGTTATAGATACAAGCGAAACGGCGAATGAGACAGGGAAACAGCTGTCGAATCGAGAGCCTTCGACATTGATATGTCAGCTAATCCTCCGGCACTTTCGATGGCGACCTCGGCTCACCTCACTTCTCACTTCTCATTCCGCTCGCTTTCCCTTTTCGCCAAGTGTCAGAAGGACATAATCTCTTGTTGATCCTTTATAAATACCAAGCAGGACGGCAGCTGCTGCAAGTGACTGACTATTGAGTCGAGTGCCGAGCCAGCGGGTGACATAATCAAATCAATAATTTATGAGTCCACTTCGCTGTAAGCGGATTTACATTGGCCAACACTTGGCGCGGCTCCCTTGGGGGATCAGAAACTTTTTCCGGACCAGACCGGACCGGAATCAGAAACTGATATCAATTAGGTGGAAAGTGATAAGTTCGTCGACTGTTTGTTTGTCTATTTGGCTAACTTTTGACTGCTTTCGGGCGGTCTTGTATCACCCGGCCGATGGGTGGGGTGGAAGGTGCGCACACTCTGTTCGGGTGTGGATGATAATGGACAAAGTACGACTAATGCAGTGCCACCACCCGAAAAGGATAACAGAACCGGCAGCAGCGGCAAAAGCGGCAAAAGCCACCCAACAAGGGGAAAGCCAGGGGAAATAATTGCAAAACAAACACAGGGAATGCCTGCTGAAACCGAAAAATCATAAAAACTGTCGCTGCTTTGTTTTGCCATTTGTCCATCATCCGGAAGCAGAGGAAAAGTAGAGAAAAAGCAGGGGAAAGCCTTGCAAAAGCAGAGCAGCAGCAGCAGCAGCGCAGTTAGCGGCGCAGCGAGCGTCAGAACGTCCTTAAGGAAGTTGGCAGAGGAAAAGCCGCTTCACTCGAATGCTTTTGTTAGCCTGCCAAAAGAGATGAAATTATAAAAAGGGGAACGGGTGAAGAAATTGGTATTGGACAATCCCCGTTTGGTATCTGCGATACTGTGCGGAATTGCTTATATTACCAGTACATTATACACTAAGCACCCTGTTTGCCCATTATACGATTTGACTAATTTGGCGCCTTTTCAGTGCGCTTTTTGTCCCCCTTTTTTTGGAAGGAGCAACATTATGATTACAATGACCCCCATGATCCCGACCAGCATTCTGCTCTTTCTGTCAGCACATCCTTCCCTTATCCTACTTTCTGACTGTTTGCGCTGTCCTTTGAACAGTCGCACGATGTTGGCGAATGTTTAGCGGTAAATTGTGTCCTGCACACAGGAGCCAGCATGGGAACATGAGGTTTGAGGGACTGTCAACCCGCCAACGAGTAGTCCTGGCTGCTGCCAGTGGCTGCTATCTTTGTCCGAGGACGCATTCGTGGGCCTCCATTCCCTCTTTTGCTGCAGATTGGCCCACAGTTTAAAGTTCCCATACCCATACCCTTTCCCTGACCCGGACCCGGGGACCCGGACCGAGACCCATTTCCACTACCTATCCCTCTGATATGGCAACGTTTTGAGCGGGCCCTGTTGACGGCACATTCAAATATCCACAACAGATGTCGTGACAGGTCCTCCTGGCCCTCGTTCCACCAATCCCTGCGCCCAGACAATGCGGCGTATGATTATTCGACTGGTAATGTGAGGGAAGTCGTCGCTTTTCGGCCGGTTTGTGGTCTTGGTTAGTTCTTTGTGCGCTGTGTGGCAGGCAAAGCTTTGGGGCCGCAAACTTTAAAATAAAAATGCTGGCTAAGCACACGTTCCAGCAGTTCGTCGACCGGCCAGCGGAAATGGACCATTTGAGTGCAATTCAATCAGAAACCAGAGGTGAGATGCCTAAGTACATGCATTATATAGATTGTAGGTATATGCGTGATATAAAATAGAGAAGTATCCACATTTGGGTGGGGGAATATACTCGTAGAACGTAAGTTTAATACTGTAACTAATCACGGGCCACTCTTTCTTTATCGGTAATCAACTAACATTCACTAAACTGATCATCGGGACTGCAAAGCTGTGACGGACAAAAGAATTCATCATACGCCACGTTGGCCGCAACCCTTTCGCACGGCTGCTGGCGTGGCATGCCATGTATGTGGGGCACCGCACACCAACTGCATGCCACAAATTCCGCCTGAAGGGCCACAGTAAATATTCGCTCAAGTGAAACAGTTATGCATCATAATGAGCAGAATAGGGAAACTTTTATTATAAAAAAACTTAAAAAAAGAGTAAATGCAATGTATGCAACCTGATGTAAATTAAATTGATTATTTTGAATATTTTCATTCCCTTCATTTAAGCGAATACAGACTGTCTGGTTCTATATGTACTTTAGCGATTTATCGCAAAATTTATTTGGTACTGCTTATTGAAATTCAAACGGTATAAGCGGAGGCTCCTTTTACTCTCCAACGGAGGCATTCTTGCTCCTCCCCCACGTATTTTACAACCCCCCTTCGGCGCAACAACAAATAGTTGGGTGACTGGAAAGCAGCAGAAGCGACCGGCTTGCCGTTGGGCTAAGCAAATACCAACAAATACAGCACCCAACACCACCCGACTAAAGGCACTTGGCCGGGACTCTTATTGCTACTACTACACAGAAAATAATACACAGGACATTTACGTCTAAAACCTATTTAAATGCTTTTCTTCCTTTACTACTAAATATATATGAAGTAGGTATGCTTTTTCTTGTTGGTGGTCTATTAAGGTATAATGAAAAATGCATTTGATATTAATAACAATAACAATTATACAATTTAATTAATAACAATTATAAAATTTAAGTTTTTCCCCTAAAATCTATGGGGAAGGACCAGTATGTGATATCTCTTCAGTCGCCTAAATTCTTCGCTATTGTTTAGGAAATAATGGCTAATTGATTTCCATGGTATTCCAGACTTCTTAAATATATGTTCGAATTTTTAGAATTTTTAATTATTTGGATTCTATATTTAGATCTTAAGATCTTTTTAAATCTCTTGATTACTAATAAGCCATTACTAATAAATATGTATGTTTCTGAGATCCATATTTTGATACCTTTGGATCTCTGACATTTAAGAAATAAATTGCCAAAAGTAATAGTAATACAATAAAGTAATACAATAAAACTATGTAATAGATTCTTTGTTAAAAAGCAAGATTTGCATTTAAGCCGAAGATTTCGTAAAGATCGGACACAAAATGTAAATAAATACCAAAACTTTTCTATTCGAATGGGCTAAAAGTATGCATTGATTATTTCTTGGGATTTGTTGCGGTGTATTATCCACAACTCTTGCTGCTTGGGCTGCTGTTGTTGCTGCTGCCCTGCAGCGACCGCAACGCCTCCTGCCGCAACTTCTGATGCCACACTATAAATATAACATTAATTTTTATGCTTTCATATTTAGCAACGCTTCGCTGGGCACTCACATGCACACTGCTATTCGCACACACCCCGGAGCACTCGCTCCCATAAAGATATGGCCATATTGAATGACGTTTATGAGCGATATCGCCCGGCGTCGGCGCTGCGCAACATGCACTGTTAGCGCTTGACAGCTGGTTAACAGCGTCCCAGCAGCACACAGCATCCACACAATTGTTAGTGCGGAAAATCACGGGTAATGCTTCGCGGTCGCCGCGACTGCGCCGCCAGCGGTGGCAGCGGTGGCAGCAGCGCCGGCAGAAGTACCAGCAGCAGCAGTGGCGGCAGCGGCGGCAGCGTCCGCTTCTATTGTCATTTGCCACATGTGAAATTTACCGTTACATCTTGGCCATCGCTGCGTTCATTCATTCGCTGTTTACATTCCGATTCGAAGACTTTTCCCATTCGAGCGGGACTTTCGAAAACGTTTTCCATTCGAGTTTTAATTGCCCGGCAGACGCCAATCGCTCTTTGTTTTTGGACTCCCAAGCGTATTACTGATCGGTGTTTGGAGATCGTGAAAGTTTTCAAAATTCGAGCAATTTGCAAAATGGCGAGTGTTATGTGTGTGAAACGTTACGAAATGTAACAAATCAGAATAATAAAGAAAAATTCATTGGGATCATATTATCTAAAACAAATTGAACGAAAAGCCCGATCGAAATATTCGTAATAATTAGTACCAACTGAACAAATTTCAAACAAGCGAACCCAAAAGTTGTGTGAACTAAAATATTACAATCAAAAAATATCATATCCTATATATATATCATATCATATATATTGTAAAGCAACAACATAACATAAAGTAGTGTGCAAAAAAACAGTGCAAAAGATTTTAAATTATCTACATCGATTACTCATTTTATTGACCGCGGCATAAAATGAATTACATGTGAATCCCGCGAAGTGGAACTCAATATTCACGAATGACTTGGCCTATCGCGCCACCAAGTGATCACGCACCAATATTTTGTTATATATAAATAAAATGTGGGCTCTTTGGTAACACTTGAAACAATGTTACAAACAATTTTTAGTGCAATTAAATAAAGTGATATTTATTTAAAAAGCACAGTACCTTTTTGTTTACATATTTGTCACTCCAATTTTTCCCCTGAAATCCTAATGTTTATTTTTTTAATATTAAAATTTTTTTCAGACTTTGGCTCTGTTTAAATTATTATTTAATTTCTTTTATATATTTTTTACTGTTTTTCGAAATTAGCTTATATCCTTGAATATGACTAAAACCCTTCAAAATAACTGAAATTAGAAATAATTGCGGCGATAATGTTTTTTAATTGTTTGCCAGAAAAGTTACTTTAAAAACTAAATATGGCATTGACAGTCACACCACTTAACGATTACAGCGATCATTATCGCAATTACCCAATAGAACCCTCGAATAGAGGACGAGCAAAGCCCTTCACGCCTGCCAAAAACATAAAAGACTGTGCGATGACTCGCTGGGAAGCACAAACATGCCGTATGGGTGACTGTTCCCGTACCCACACTCAAAGGAACTTGAACACACGACTGTCTCCGGGATCCGGAGCGATAAAATGCAGCGTCAAGTGAAGTGCTTGATTAGGCGATTTGCCGCCGATTTGCTGGGATTGCGAGCGCCGGCAATTAGGAACGGCGGCTAGTGCTGCAAACTAAACACAGGGCGTGGGGCAGAAGGCTGCGAGGTGGTTGCAGCCTCTGCAGGCGATTTTGTGGCAACTGTCAGGCACAAGCACCGCGGGGGTGGTGCTTGACAAATGATTTACACGCGTAAATCATAAATTATGCGCATTTGAAGTGGCTCGAAGCGGCAGAAGCCACGACAAATGCAGATGACGACAATGCAGCCGATGACGGCTCTTGGCAGCGATTGTGAATCCTCTATTGATTTTGATTGGAATGATGTTGATGCCGATGCCGGTTGTGAAGATGAGCCGGTTATCACCGCAGCTTGCTTTTGAACTGACCGCATTGTTTGCCGACTGCAGTTTTCCGTTTCGGGTTTCCGTCCGCTTTTTTCACCGGCCCTTATCAGTCGGGCGGTTGCCTATCAACGTCATTCCATTCAACTCGACTCAAAGGGGGCTTCACGATCGACTCCACTCAATGGAATCCGATCCACTCATTTTCGTATTTAATTTTCTCAATCAAACACCTGGGCTAATTGAAAGCAGTGCCCCTCTCAATGCTAATGAGCTATGAATTTGTCTTCCATCGTCCATGCGATTCAGTTGGCGTCCGTCTTCGCTGGGCATAGCACGACGACACTTACCGGGTCTTCAAAAATTTGATACGATTGTATATTCAAATCGGCTCTTTGACACCTGTGTGTAGTTTCAGCGAGTGTTGGTGTGTGCCCAAGCAAGACGTTACGTTAATCGTACGATTTCACGTCCGGTTGTCTGCGTTTGTCCGGTTTAATTAAAAAATATCAATTTTTGCGCACTGATAAACGCGTTAGTAACGGCGCAATAAAGCCAATATACTCAGATCTAGTCGCAACGGGAATTATGTTTGTTGCGATGTTTAAAAGTGATTTTGGCAGGCGGAAGCTAGTGCTCAGTGTGATCTACTTCGTATTATGCTGTTATGAAGGTTCGTACAATAGATTAGACACTTTAACAAGCATTTACAATCGATGGCCCTAGTATACTCGTACATATACCTAAATACAATTAAATACAAACGCTATATTGTTTCATGATGATCAAGCCTCAGAAGATTCTTATAGAAAACTACGTAGGATCAAAACCTTTCCAAACCCCATTTTTCTTGCATAAAACTATTTTTTTTTTTCATTTTCTATTTTATCTGTCTCCATCCCTGTATAAGCCTTAAAAGATACTTACAAGGATTTAAAACCACGTGGGCTGTAAACATTTTCGAACGCTATATTTTTACATCATCTAATATACATAAGTCGATGCGATAACCATTAACAGTGCAAATTATTGCTCATTATACCATGTGCCTTAAGGTACAAATGGTATATTAACTTTGTGCAAATGTATGTAACAGAAGGAGACATCTCCGACCCCATAAAGTATATATATTCTTGATCAGCATCAACAGCCGTCTTACCGTCTGTCTGTCTCTCGGAGATGGTAAGAGATAGACGTGTAATTTTTGTTGCTTTTGGTGTGTTATTGTTGCAGGCAGATCAAGTTTATTTCAAATTTTAGCCACGCCCCTTTCCGCAATCGTAATTTGCATAAAACTGAATTTTCTTCGATAAGTTGGACAAAATAAGAGCTAGAGATCTATTTCTTTTTGCTATATGTCCGTTTAACCAATGCGCAGATAATGTCATTCTTAGATTTTTGCCACGCCCTCTTACGCCCTCGTATTTGCAAAAAAAATCGATATATTCGTTCGCACGTGATGTGCATGCATGTGTGCACGTTCTGACAAAAATTGGTGAATTATTTGCAAAAAAAAAAATAATAATAAAAACAAAGAAATTCTTGATAAAGAGAAGAGGTACATAGTATATTTTATCATGTAATATTAGTCGATGCGATAACCATTGTTTCCAAATATTTCCCATTTGAATCCATTTTATATCGATGATCTTTATTGATACAGATTGTGATAGTTCTGCATGCGATAACAAAGCAAGTATATATAAGGATATCAATTTAGCTTAAAAATCATCGCCGACTAATGGACATAACATAATATTGATATTTTCTTCCTGTAGAACAAGACATAATTTTAAAGATAGATAAACCCTAATGCGAGACTATGTTTGACTTAGTTGCTCGATAGTTTTTCGATAAATAGTACAACAGAATTTGTATACAGTGATTTCCGTTACGTTGCGTTTGTTTTTTAGTAATTTATTCTTCAGTTAATTCAACTTATTATTTGTTCTTGAGAACCAAATACTTGGGCTGGCTCTAAGATTTGAAGATCTTACGGTTTGGTCTAATTGCCAGTTGCGTTCCTGCATTTGCATCAGGAATCTGCTTTATTGTTTGCCGATCAACAGGTTTCGGCTAAGAGCAGCCGCGATCGAGCCGATCACGAGCGGCAGCATCGCCGGGCCCGAAGAGAGGCCGCTTGCTCTTCGGCTATCTCTTTGACGGGGCCGGTTGCGTCTTGTCAGCTTACAATGATAAGGCCACCTTGAGGCTTGAAGTGGTGCAACAAAAACACAACCGCAGACGCCGCCGCCGCCGCCGCTCTCAGCCTCTGACAACGATCGCTCGCGCGACGATCCAAATCGTTGCCAATTCGCTTAAATTCGCGGGCCAGCTCTCGAAGCAAATTTAGTTGAAAAAGGCGCGTTGTGCGAACCGGGGCGACAGCGGCGTTTTGCGGCTTATTCTCCCTGAACACTGGAACAGAAACAACAGCCAGACAACGCACCAGACCAAACAAACGCGCTGTATGTTGCTGCAACACCCCAGAAATACCCAAATGCTATGCCATGATATGTCCCAAAGGGCAGCGAGCACGTGCTGCGCATTCGCAGACACCTTGAAAATAGCACGGGCAGCAAAGGCAAAGCAATGCCAAAATAGACTGATAAGGCGGCGTGGCTTTTATCAGAGCCAAGCGGACGCGTGCCAGCTGTGACAAATCCACGAAAACAATATTCAATTAATTAGCGTCCCCGATGGGGGGCGTGCCGCGCCCTCCAACTCGAGTTCTACACCAACGCTGCTGCGTTTATAATTGCCAACGTCAACAGTAGTGCTTTGCCCGCTTCGCGCTCTCTTCGCACTATTGTCCGCCGCTTTAGACGCGTTTTGTTTTTTTTGTCGTGCTTTTTTCGGCTCTTTGGATTTGTTTTCGGCAACGTCTCGTTTTATTTTCGACCTGCGCGATGTGCCGCTGCTTTGCTGTGTCGCACGAATTTAACCAGTTTGCTCGGCCAGCGCGTCTCGAGAAATGGGAGGAGAGCCAGCGACCGGGCCCGAGAAAGAGCCAGATCTCACTTTGCTTATTTATTTTGGCAAGCGATATAGTACTTCGGTGCTTCTGCTATGCCTCCGAGATTCTGGCGTTTATTTTTATTTTCACGTTCTGGCCATTTCTCTGATTAGATAATCTGCGGCGAAGATCCCACGCTTCCTGCTTAGATAATCTTCTGTCCACGGTCGCCCTGCCATGCCCCTAATTCCCCTTTCCCCTTTCCCCTGTGCCCACCGCAGTGCAAACGCCCAAGAAGATCTGTGCAACAAGTGACAAACCAAAGTGCAAAAAGTGACAAATACTGAAGAGCCAGACGAGCGACAAACAAAAGACCATACCATGGCCATAGAGTCACGCTCAAAGAGCACTGCAAGTGATACCAAAGCCCCGGCGACTTCCTCAGCAACACCAGCCACCACCAGCAAACCCAGCTGCCACCTCGGCTGCGGCCCCAAGGAGATCAGCAGGCGACGGGCGGAACAGCTGTTCGGCCGCGCATGCGCCGGCTTCAATCTGCTGCTGCTGACGCTGATGCTCGGCCTCGGCAAATGCTGCGCAGCCACGCCCACACCCACGCCGCCAACTGCGGCCCCGAGTTCGCCACAGGCCCTGGAGGATGGCGGCGCGCTGAGCAAGCTGCTCGACGGCAAGGCCTTCGTCCAAATGGGCTTTAAGTTCCTCAACGTATCCGGAAAGATCGGCACGCCCCTCGGCATAGGTGAGACCCCAAGATGCATGCATGTGCAAATTATGGGAGGCAAATTCAAGCCAAAAACTGGATGGGCCAAGCGAGGAGATTAGATGTTTGTTTTTTCCTTGCCTTAGTAAGAGCTTATAGCCTAGTAAGAGCTTTATTTAGACCACAGGTGTGAATGGAATTTAGTTTGCAGAACCGGCTTCTGTGTATTGTCCCAAGAAAGCGTGTGTCAATTTTATAAGTCACCGCCCTAAAAACACATCATTGCATCGATAGATTTGAACTTGTAAGAAGTACCTAAATGATACCACAGCACTTTGTCTATCAGGCTTCTCTCGAAAGCTTCGAGTCACTGGATACGATGCACAAGAAGTGGTATCCAATTGGAAACCAATTCATGGGCAGACACTGCTGCACAATATACTCGTACCACACCTGTTACACCAGCTTTGGTGGGTGCTGCAGCAGCTTAAAGTGACTTAATCTGCTTCCGTATTGATTTCCGCCTGCCGCTTGACCAACGTGTATCTGTATCTCTTATTGGTTTGACGATAAAGCGGACGCCTGGTGTCTGACTATGACGTTTTTGGCGCGGGCCATTCCAATCATAAATATAACTTCAAGCCAAGGCACCTGTTTCGGCCAAAGGGATTTGCGTACGGTGCTAGCCATGAACTGGGGGATTATCTTATCGTCCGATTGGTCATTTTACGATTTGTTTTTATGCATTCCTCGTTCCCGGGATTTTCGCGACTTCGCGGCCTCAAGTGGCACTCAAGGGCGGTCAGACAATAGAAATTTCCTCGTATAAATCACGAATTCAAATAAAAGATAGTAGCTGATTTGCAAACATTTCAGGAAGTCCTTCAGACGATCTTCAAATTAGAATTTATGACTGCCCTATTTCGACCACAAGGCAGTATTTAGGTGACTTGTGGAAATCATTAGTATCTGCTTGGAAAGAGTGTAATTTTAGACAACCCAAAATAACAAAATACCTAGAAGGAACTTGCTAAAAAAATAAACAAATCGTTTGCATTTGTACTTTGCCCTTGGGTCTATTGGACTCTGCTCGAAATAAATGAAATTGTTGACATCAACAAAGATCCTCCCGAACGCCCACAAAAAATAGAACAAACACGGCGCATATCTGAGATCTTTCAGAGCAAATTGACGTAGTCCAGAAAATTGTCTTGGCTAAAATTAAACATATTTTTTCGTTCTTCATGAACACGTCGTGAGCAACGACAATGCACATGAATATAGGTTTGCTCATACGAGTCGAGCCCCTATTTCCCTACTTATACACTTGAGTTGTAAATTTGCGCATTACATGTGAGTATCTCTGCGAGATTTCACTCTCCCGATTTGTTGGCGGATTTCCTTCGCTGATTTATTACTGATTCGATTTGATTTTCCTGCACTGTCAGGTGTATGAGCATATGCCTGAAATGATTTATATATCTATGCAATGCGGCAAGGTCGCCGGGGAGAACGAAACAACTTGATTAAATTTTTATTTTTGCGCCACATTAGACTTTTCATGCCGCTTCATTTCGCCTAAGATTTTAATTTATTCGCCTTGCCAAGAGATTTCTCTGGCATATGAAACTAGTTTGTGCCTGAATCCCCACAAATAACAATAACAATTAATAGTGGGCGTGTTCATCTTACATAAAATACACGATGTCGATGCAGTTTAATTGTTTTGTTTGCCTACAGTAAACATGTTTTGATTGATTCAATTCTGTAGAATTTGTTGACGCATCTTGCGATGCTAAGAATCAACAGTTCCTCGGATCCCCCAGCATCACGTGTTTCGTCTTTATTTACAACCACAAATCAATCCGTTTCGTCAATTATTGGCTAATCCATTAACCTTGATCTTGACGTAATAGCCGGCCGGGGCTTATCAAACAGGCACTCACGTATGAATTAAAATTAATTTGCTGAATTGGAAGAAATCAGCAGCTGATTGTGCATATTCCCAGCAAATACAAATTACCAGTGAGGCTACTAGACACGCTTATCAGTTGCTAGCACGATTATGATTGATTTTGAGCTTGCCCATTATATCATGACCATGGGATTAGTCAGTTGACTAACAAGTAGGAACGATTATGGTCGAGTGTCTCGACCATAAATACCCGGTTCTTGGTGTCCACGTAACTTTTAAAGCAAGTATATATTTTGCTAATTTGATTATAATATGCTTTTTCGTGCGGCTTGTTTCTTTGGAAAGCTTATAGTTGCACCACAGTTTCGGCATTTGCGCGGGCGTGAATCTTCGTAGCTGACTGATTTTGCACACGAATAGATATATATTCTACCAATATCATATCCGAATATAGTACCTCTAAAAAGAAAATTGTACGCGCCCCAGAATTTCGAGGTTTGAGGGCGTGCAGCAAGAGGTAGCCGATTTTAAGAAGAAATTTGTGCTGAACTGGTATCGCCATAATCAGAATATGCAATTATATTTTGGTTACCTATTATAATCTCTAGGATCTAGGGGCTTATACGGACTAATGGACAGACGGACATGGCTATATCGACTCGGGAGACCATTCCTTCTTCCTGGTACACACGTTCATACTCATTCAATATACCTTTTAGAACCGTGTATACAAATAACTAGATACTCGTAGATTTGAGCAGAAGTATGGGCTTACGCTGGTGGCGAAAATCGTACGATCTGCATGCGAGTTTTACTGGGTTAAGCCAACCGGATTGTGTGTGGACTTGTTTTCGCTTTGATCACTATTATCAAACTCATTAGTTATGCTAAGCAGTCTGATTTTCGATATTTTGTTTTGTTTATTCATAGTCTCACAACCTGGCAGACAATCGGTTGCCATTGCCACTAAACTGGTTTGGGGTGTGTCTGTACGCAAAATCTGTGGGTAATCAATGATTAAATTTAACTAGCTTGGAAAAGTGGAACCATGTTCTCTACCCCCCACTAAGTCGACGCCTATAGATTTCTTTTACACGACCCTTATCAATCAGTGGGCACACAAAGCTTAATTCAATTTATGTTATCAAACAAAAATAAATCATACCCCAGCGCGATAGACATTGCTCTATTTTTAATGCAATCGCCAATCTCCTCCTCGGGAATGTATTTAAGGCAAGAAACCCATTCATGGCACAGCTTGACGTCCTCTAGAATCCACATAATTTCGGAACCGTCGCGCAAATTCTCGCACATGCATTGGCCCGAATTATAATTTGCCATTTTGTCGACTGTCATCATACATAATTGAAAACAATTCCCGGCCAGCCAGCGGGGCGACACAGCCGCACACGAAATTGAATTGATTTGACCTTATTGATTGACGGGCGGCAATCGGAGATGGCCCTTTGTTTATTTTGCCACACGCACTCGATTTTGCTGGGAACTTCAATTACCACAATTAACAAGTATATGCATATGTGAGTGGCAAAGTACTGGGAAAAATATTGGAAATATGCAATCCGCTGATGGATCGAACCGACGGGGAGGTCGTGTGAATGGGTCAAACGCTCAACTGTCAGCGCCAGGCGGACCGGAGTACCCTTTTCAAAAGCCCTGCCACTCCAGGCTCTCCATCTGTTTGCTCAATGGCAATCTATTACATTCATTTTTTTCAGATGCCTGTCACATTTTCTATCGGGTCCTCAAGACTGTTGACACTCTTCGGGCGTCCTGCTGCTGCCGCATCCTGCTGCTGTGCGATGGCTTGTTTTGTTTCCAAAATATGTTTATTGCACAAATCCGAGGGCGGGGCGGGGCGGGTCGAACGGAAAAATGTGGGAGGCCACCAAGTTTGTGATCCATTTTGTTTGAGGCTTTTCTGTTGATTAAAAGCCCCTGCCAGCCGCTCCTGCCTCTTGTTTATCGTTTAGTATGCAAATTACTTGTCACACTCACACATATGTCTGCCTGTCAGTGTGACAGATAAAGGGACGGGGGGAGGCGGCATACGTATAGGTATATAAGTAGGGGCTGTGTGTCGGCTGCTGATTGTTTTTGAAGTTTTTAGCCCTAATCAATTTGAGCTTTTGTTATGTTTCCTTTAATGAGAAAACTTTTCTGTGAGGCGAGTGCCCCGAGCCCTTAAGTCCGGAACCCAGAGTCGTTATAATTAGCTTTAAGCATTTGTTTGCGCATCTACATCCAGTTTCTTTGTTTATGTTTATGTTGCAGGGCAATCGCTGGAGGCCAAGTGCGGCGAAAAGCAGTTCCAGTGCCGGAGCGGCGCCTGCATTCCCATTCGATTTGTGTGCGATGGCGATGCCGATTGCAAGGACCACAGCGACGAGCAGATCAATGAGTGCAAATTTTTGGGTGAGTTTCCTTTGCCGGGTGAAATATCAATCAAAGTGCAAACGAATCAAATCCTATTAGCATTTTCTATCAAATATATGGTGAAAAAACATATTGAAATTTTAATTATTTACTGATTTGTATAGTAGTTTGTTACATTCATTTTTTTTATTCAATTACACTTTTTATAACCGGTTCTAAAAATAACAAGGGTATACTTTTTCGACCCCATAAAGTATATATGCATTTTCTTTAATCAGCATGACCAGCCGAGTCGATCTAGCCATGGCTGTCTGTCCGTCTGTCCGTAGATTTTGGGGACTATTGAAAAAACAATTGGGTTCTCAGAATTGTGTGATACCATTTCAGCATAAAAATGTTTTCAAAATCGGGTATCTCCGCCCCCCCACCCCCGCAAACCAAGATATTCTGTGTTGCGAAAATCAGCCGGTTACGCCCACAGCGTAAAAACGTATCGCTCCCACAAACTTCTCCATAGAAACAGGCTATTTTATTCAAATCCGCAATGTTATTCCATGTTCTAAAAAACAGGAAGAAACATAGATCCAGCTATTTATAGTCGAGGCACTCAACTATAATCCTTTTAGATCAGCCATGGTCAGCCATTGGCTCTTTTGGCTCCCTGTGCTCCGAAAAACAAAACAAGTAGAAACGCTGTAGTCGAGATTCCTCGACAACGAGATACCAGGTACCTCTCTTGCCGTTGCCGTGGGAAGGGGTGGGTAAAACTTTTATTGGTCATATCTTCTATATTTATTGTCCGATCTGAACGTAATTTTGCATGCACGTGTTTGACGATTAGCAGATTTAACAGATTTAAAATTAAGTCTCTAGCTNTAGCTTGGATATCATTTTTTAGAATTTTACGTTACATACATAATTGTAATTCATTCGATTTTTAAGCATCATTATATAATATTTAAAGCTTTTTCTTTTTTAAACTCATATACTGGTTTTCAATTCCGATTCATACATATTTTTATATATATTTTGTAATATATATATATATATAGCCTACACCTGGTCGCTGTGAACTATAACTAGACAATTTTCTTAATCGATATCCGATTCAAATCCAAATGTCTACAAATTTATAAAATTTAAAAAATTGCAAATCCAAATATGTGCCGGGAGAGCCGTGGAGCATACTTTTAGGCGAGCGCTGGAATAGAACGACTACAGTGGCGTCCATGGCAGAGGGCCTAGTAGTCCCCTAGAGGACAGTTTGGGGCATTTGTCGGTTTTCCTTTTGTTTGATTCAAACCTGAAGCTGAAATCGAAACCGAAACGAGTTTGCAACATTCACGCATCGCAATTGTCGCTGACTGCTGACCAAAACTGTGCCATGGCAGTTTCCCGCCCCACTCCGAACTGCAACGCATTTAGCTGCGGCTGACTGCTGCATGCCCCGCTGTTGCATCAGCAATTTTTCGCCGCTGTCTGCCGCTTTATCATTTGCGTCGCACGAGACTTTTGCGACTTACGCGCTCGCCCGCAAAAGGAAACTATGTGAGGTCGTCTGCCTTGGCTTTATCAAAAAACTAGTGCCAGACACCGAAAACCGAGCAATTGGCAAACGAGCGTCTCCGTTTTTGGTTTCTTGTGGCGCACAACGCAATGATTTATATAACCCAGCGCTGGGGCACAATTAATTCCAGCGAAGTGAAATTGATAATGAGGCAAGATGCGCTGGCAGAAGAAAAGTGGATGGCTGTTGAACTTGGGGGAATTTTATAATGGGTCGTGGTCTCATTTCTGATTGTCGATTGGCAGTACTTTCATTTCAGTGGTGTGGCAATGCTGACATGTCAATGTTGCAGGATAAACTGCCGCCAAAACTCAACCAAATACACCCAATGAAATTCTACTAATAAATGTTGAATAAACACATTATTTTGGGTGGTCAGTTATCTGATCGGGGACCAAGGACCTAGCCACCCAGGCAAAGAACTCTCAGGCCAAATCCCAAACACACTCAAGTTTCAAGTTTCCTCTCAGTCAATGGAAAAGTCACTCGATTTGAGTCGCACTTTTGCACTCGACTCGCCTGCTATCTGGCTGTGGGCAAGCTTTCAGCCGAGTCGCTCGGCTGCTGCGGAGGCTGCACACCACTTTGGACGGAATTGTTTTTAAGGATAGTCGCTCTGCAGCCAAGCACCCAGTTGGCGGCGAACCTCTCAAGCAAACGGATGACAACGAGACCAGTCAGTGCGTCGAGTGTGAAAGGACTGCCACACATTTAGTGGCCAATTTACATATACACGAGAAAGACCCCCCAAAAAAGATTAAGCCCAAAACAAAGAGATATAAAAACAAAAGCGTGTGAAATGTAAGCCAGAAAAACAGTGTTAAAACGAGTGTGTTTGTGTTCTGTGGCTCGAGTGCTGCGAGAAATAAACAAATTACGGAAAAATATTTAAAGCTAATCTGACCGTGAGCAGCCCGCAAAGTGCTTCCAAGTTTATTCTTATCGCTGACAAAACGCCAACAGCAGGACATGAGGGTCCTGGGGGCCACGTGGCGCGTCTGGCCCTCAAGGATATGCTAAGGAAGTCTCCATTTCCATTCTCATTTCCCCCGCTCGTCGGGGTCAGTTCTCTGGCCCCCGAAGTCAATCGGTGACAGTTGATGGGGTTGACTTCCTCCCCGCCCAGAAGCGCTTCGGCCATTTATCATTTAGTGGTACATTAAATGAGTTTCCGCCATTTCCCGACCTCCCAGCTCGCAGGCTGACCCCAACAAAAATGGAATATCATGTTTACAATTTATACGTATACATTTCGTCCGCTGGCCCCCCTCGGGTCATAATGAACTTGAAAACGTCCTGCTGGAGGGCAGTTTTTGTTTGCGGAAATTATGCAATCAATTTGTGCAAGTTGGCTGAACTCCTCAAATATGTCACTTGAAAGCTTCGCCATTGATGGCCCCGTCCTTGTGATGGAAATTGTGCGGTGTTTGTCTCATTTATAATTCATAATCAAGAGCCCTGACCGCGCCGAAATATTCATCGCTTAATCCTCTTCGCCTACTTTAAGAATTCGCGAACGCCGGGAAACAATCCACAGTCAACACGCCAGAATGGGTAGCATTTGGGCCTTGCTTTTCGTTACCAGTTTGCTGCACACACAGGGCCAAAGTTTTCGCGCTCTGGCCATAAATGGTATGCATAAAATGTGTTTTCGGGGCCTTGAATTTAAATTATACATTTTAAGGCGCATTTAAGCCTCAAGTTTGGTTGAATAGACATGTATTAGCTCTAAGAAGTTAGTTTTTCGTGTGCTGCTTATCCCGAAGTACTCGTAGATAAAACGCTATCCAACTGTCAAGAGTACAAGTGCCCTGATGTTTACTCTGTCACCTAAATATGTGCTCTAACAAATCTCCAAAACTTTGGACTGTTTTTCAAACTTAAAAGGGCGTGCCTCGCTGCAGTCCCCGAAGAAAACTCCCAACGCAGAAGAATTCCAGGTTAAACTAGTCGAAGTTGTAGGGAAACTTTTAACCATTATCAGGTCGGAAAGTTTTCAACACCTTTTAACTTAAATTAAACATGCCAAAATCCCAATCATCTGGATTTACAAAAATCCCGTCGTTCCCTTTTCGACTCGGCTCGGCTCTTTAGGCTTCCTGCTTCCCGTGTCCTGTCCCGCGCTTTCCGTTCTGCGGGTTTTCCGCCTGCAGTGCTTATGCAGGCTGCTAGCAATGCGATGCATGCTACGGAATATTTTTGCCAGCGCCGCCTAACATTTGCATACAAATTGGCAGGGAGCACTGACTGAGGGAGCCAGGCAGCCAGGGAGCCGGCAGCGCGGGAACCACTGCTGCCAAAGGCCAAAGTTTTTTAATCAACTGAAAAGCCGTTTAAACTTAGTTAAAAAAATAAATTATGCTGCAAAATACTGAACGACAGCACAACTTTCATATTTTTGTTTATTATTTATTCCACTTTTTCGGGGATGCTGCGTAAACCCATTCCTGGCACAGTTTCCTTTGCAGTGACATGACATGGTGCACAGACTGATGTAATTTGACTGCTAATTGGGGGACGACAAGCGGGAATTGCCAATTTGTCCGCTGGGCCCAATGGCCCCCAAATGTAATGTCGCATATTAGCAAAAACGAAACGCAAACACGAAAAATAAAATAAAATAAAATCGAATCTGCAGCAATTGAAGCAAAAGCGAGGGCTCCCTTGTTTTTTATATTTTTCCATTTTTTGCCAGCTTGGGTCACACATGTGGCCAATTTTTATTGTTCATCGAATGTGTATTTACATTTGCCTTTTTGTTTCGCTTTCGTTTTTTAACAAATATTGGCTCACATCACATCAAAGTTTTGTTGGGTGCAAGTTTCGTACGCACACAATTTTTTATTTCATTCTACATTTCATTTTCGTGCGTAAAAAGTTTAGAAAAGTAATCATATAAAATGTTATTGATATGGCAGCCACTGGGCCCCGACAAGCATAAAAATTGATTAAAAGTTGGGCCCATATTGGAATTTCCTCAGGCGCTGGCCAAGATTTGCATAATCAACAGCAATTTGGCCCGGCCACAGGCCATGTTCCGATCATTTACACCAAAATGCTTCGAATTCTATTTTATGAAGGCCGTAAAAATTGCTCTAAACTGCCCGAAGAATTTGCCAAATGGCCGGCAAAAATTTGCCCAACAATTTGTGCCCACTCAGGCATTGAAAAACTCTCAAAGTTCGGACTAATTGCCAAGGCGGCTTCGCCGAAGTATGCAATGGATTTGTTGGCATTTCGGGGTGTGGGCTAAAGAGGAATCCATTGCGTAGCAACAAGTCAGCGGATTCAAAAAGCGGCTAATCCTATTACAAACCAAACATTCAGCTTCATACATCCTATATGTACATATATGCGCGCCGCGCTGTTAAAAAATGACACATTTTTCCTGCCCCTAGAGTGGCATTGAAAAGCCATTGCAACGTTCCTTTTTGTTTGTTTATGGTGTATTTTCCCTGCTCAGCACGTGCTCAAGTGCGTGTAAATAACTATGTATGCGTACGTTTCCCTTGCGCGGGGCAGTGTGCGATGGGTGGTGGGCGGTGGGCGTGGCCGCTCAAACCAATACAAACACACGCGCACGCACGCACGCAAGCAAGGACTCATAAACACAAGCATATTTCGCAGAGTGCCCCCTATTTCCTTTGGTGTTTGTTTAGCTTTTGTTTTTGATACGGGTCGCTTGGCGAGTTCAAAAGCCAGTCGAACACATACTCGTACGTTCGAGTATACACCCACGAGTACCGATACAGCCGGTACCTCGCATTGTCGCACGATTTAACTTGAAGTTTGTTTCCCTTTTGTTTCTTGCAGAGGCCACTTGCTCCACGGATCAATTCCGCTGCACCAACGGCAATTGCATACCGAATAAATGGCGATGCGATCAGGAGCGGGACTGCGCCGACGGTTCCGACGAGTCCAAGGACTTGTGCAGTAAGTACGGCTCCAAGGGACATAAAAGAAAACACATTTGTTGAGAAGAGTTTACGCTTGCAATTTTATGTTACAACGGGGGGAAGCACTATTCTGTTCCATAAAATAGTAAAAGTCCCAACATACAGCTCACTGTTCCGAAGTAAATATTTAAAGGATTTTAAAGGACAACTTTCCTTTTTTTCGGGTAAAATTTTGAAAGCGGAAATCAGTTCATTAGAAACAAAGTACGAGTTATATGTAAGGGTATGTCTACGGAAATTTTTCAAGGATTGGGAACAGAACGGAATCAGTGGAAACCAAGTCCCCCACTCAATAAACATTTACAATTCTTCCCGTTTAGTGAACGCCTGTCCCAACAACGAGTTCAAGTGCCACTCGGTCGACCAGTGCATTCCGCGCAGCTGGCTCTGCGACGGCAGCCACGATTGCCGCGACAAATCCGATGAGGCGCACTGCAGTAAGCGAATCCCATTACGGGCAACAACAATGCATTCCAAAAAGCCACCCAACAGCGACGCGCCAGCCGTGTATTCGCTTTCACTAACCAACTTGCCGCATAACTCATACGCACCCTAAATGGAGTGGCGCTTGCATAATTCACCTCCCCCTCCTCTGGTGCTTAGAAGTTTAATCAAGTCATTGAGAGCGAGAGTCGCTTGTTCCCCTCTGTGTGTGTGTACGTACTCATTTAGGGCAGCCCTTGACAACGTCAAGTATACGCCACGTTGTCGCTAAACAACACGACAGATATTCGCAAAATTCTCATACATCCAAGCATCTAAAATCGTTTCTGAGGCATCACATGCTGAGGTCTTATGACCTATTTTTCTATATTCCCAAAAGAAAGGGGTGTGCATTTAATATCATAATAATAAGTGCCTATAATATTTATAAGAGGAGTATAGAACAGCCAGTAATTTCCCAGCAGACAGAGGGTCTTTGAGGGTGCTACAGCATAAAATCAGTTGCCACTTTGACGGCTCCTAGCCCTTAGTAGAAGATGTTTTGGGGGCTTCGGGGGAAATCCGTTGTTGTAAATAAATTTATTGATATTGGTTTGGCAGCTAAAACTTAATGCTCACCCTTATCCACGACTCTTTCCTGTTTTTCTTCTTTGTTGTTTGAAATGCACATCAATTTTAATAGAGGCTCGCACCTGTTCACCGGATGAGTACGCCTGCAAAAATGGCGAAGGACAGTGTGTTCCTTTGGCCTGGATGTGCGACCAGAGCAAGGACTGCAGCGACGGTTCCGACGAGCACAACTGCAGTAAGGATAAACTTTCAGTTGGAAACATTATTTTTGGACGATTTTGTTGTTATATTTTATAGATTTTCTCGCACGGAGATATGATAGAATTGTTAACTTCCCTTTTAAGTTGCAATTATCAACGATGCTTGTGGGAAGAAACGTATAAATTAAAATAAGATTACCATTAAACTTTTGCCAAATTGATGGGGATTACACATGCATATTTCATCCCTGTTGATTTGTGGGAAATCGACATTGGCAAAGCTTCTTTGTGCATTTAGTCGGGTTTCAATTTGTATTCATGCAAAGCAGTTACTCTTGGGCAAACTGCATTCCAAGTTCATCCTTTCGAGTAAACCTCATTGCTAAATAATTGCGAATATAAAGGAACCACATTTCATTGGGTTTTGCATTCCTAGTTAGCTTTTACTGAATCTTTCCGGTTGTGGAAAACATTCCGTTGGCCTCTCTTCAAACACGAATGATTACTTTTAACTTAGCAGCCAAGCACTGCATTTGAATGTTCAGTTTATTAACAATTCGTTTTACCCCTACAGCTTAATCTACACACGTTTGTTTATTTAATTTGGAAACACACATACCCATGTATTTATGACATGCATTTATTTGAGAACCCATTTCCCTGCCACATTTTTAAAAAGTATATCATACGCAAATTTTACTCCATTCAACGAGGCAAGAGCTAGCCACCTTTTAAACTCCTCTTCATAACTAACGACTCCTCCGGCTTAGTTCATTCCGGGCTTTGGTTCATTTTGTTGCACCTTCCGGCCGGTAAAAAGAACAATCGCTGAGCATTTTTTATGCATTCCCAGACCAAACCTGCCGCTCCGACGAGTTCACCTGCGGCAACGGGCGCTGCATCCAGAAGCGGTGGGTGTGCGATCACGACGATGACTGCGGCGACGGATCCGACGAAAAGGAGTGCCCGGTGGTGCCCTGCGACTCCGTGGCGGAGCACACCTGCACCAACGGCGCCTGCATTGCCAAGCGGTGGGTGTGCGACGGCGATCCTGACTGCTCCGATGCCTCCGATGAGCGGGTGAGTTGAATAATGCCTGCCATAAATTTCCATTTCGGGTGGGGCCACCGAAGGAAGCAAATGCCGCAGGACCTGCATTCCTTCTCCTTTTTTTCGGGAGGGCGGGGGCTCGGGTTAAGCCACGTAAATTATGACCAAGTTGGGCATAACTCAGCGCCCTGCCAGCTTTGGCAGCTTTTGTTGTCAACGCATGGCACGCATAAAATTGCATTTTTGCATGCTTAGGGACGGGGCTGCATAATTTCCTGTGTGTGTCCGTCCGCAGGGAAACTTTCCCAGCCAAAAAGTTGGTCCGGCACCGCGGCCTTAGCCCCGTTTCCAGTTAATAACTTGGACGACTTTTTGCGATTTCAACTATTATACAATAAAATCACCTTAAATATTTGAACACCCCCGCCACTTAGGAGTGTGCGAATGTGACCAAGACGACCACGCCCTGCCTGCCACACGAGTATCAGTGCAAGGACCGCATCACGTGCCTGCACCACAGCTGGCTCTGCGACGGAGATCGCGACTGTCCCGATGGCGATGACGAGCACACCGCCAACTGCAAGAACATCACCTGCCGGGCGGACCAGTTCCAGTGCGGGGATCGCAGCTGTGTCCCCGGCCACCTGACCTGCAACGGCGACAAGGACTGTGCGGACGGCAGCGACGAAAAGGACTGTGGCCTGAGCTTTACCTTGGGCTCGGGCCGAGGGGTCTGCAACACCACCAGCGAGTTTGACTGCGGGGGCGGCAGCCAGTGCATTCCGCTGGCCAAGGTCTGCGACAAGCGGAAGGACTGCCCGGATGGCGAGGACGAGCCGGCGGGCAAGTGCGGGGTCAACGAATGCGCTTCAAAGAACGGCGGCTGCATGCACCGGTGCGTGGACCTGGCTGTGGGCCATCGCTGCGAATGCCACGAAGGCTACAAGCTGTCCGCCGACAAGCGCAACTGCCAGGACGTGAACGAGTGCGAAACGCCGGGGAAGTGCTCGCAGGTTTGTGTCAACGAGATCGGCGGCTACAAATGCGAATGTGAGGCGGGCTACATGCGAGACCCCCGCAACCACACCCGATGCAAGGCCAGCGAAGGACACGCCTCCCTGCTGTTGGCCCGACGCCACGACATCCGGAAGATAGCGCTCGATCACATGGAAATGACCTCGATTGTGAACAGCACAAAGGCAGCAACCGCTCTGGACTTTGTGTTCCGCACGGGCATGATCTTCTGGAGCGACGTCACCACGCAGAGCATCTACAAGGCGCCGATCGACGAGGGCAACGAGAAGACCACCGTGCTAAAACAGAGCTCGGTAACTTCGGATGGACTGGCCGTGGACTGGATCTACAACCACGTGTACTACACGGACACGCACAAGTGCACCATCGAGCTAACCAACTTCGAGGGTACCATGGGTAAGGTGCTGGTCAAGGACGCCCTAGATATTCCGCGTTCGATTGCTCTGGATCCCATCGAGGGTTGGATGTACTGGTCCGACTGGGGCGCCTCGCCGCGCATCGAGCGGGCCGGCATGGACGGCTCCCACCGCACCACGATCATCAGCTACGACGTCAAGTGGCCGAACGGCATCACCCTGGACCTGGTGCGTAAGCGGCTCTACTGGGTGGACGGCAAGTTAAACATCATCTCGTCGGCAAACTACGACGGCTCCCAGCGTCGCCAGGTGCTCTACTCCAGCGAGTACCTGCGCCACCCCTTCTCGATCACCACCTTCGAGGACCACGTCTACTGGACCGACTGGGACAAGCAGGCCGTCTTCAAGGCCAACAAGTTCACGGGCGAGGATGTGGAGGCCGTCACAGCGGTGCATATGGTAAGTGTCATCTGTGTTTTTAGCTAGACTAATCTTTCCCATAATGTTAATCATGTCGTATGCTTTTTTCTTTTATATTTGTCTAAATTTAAATGCTATATTTGTTTTTCTTTTTTACTCCAGCTGCAACATCCCATGGTGGTGCACGTGTACCACCCGTACCGCCAGCCGGATGGCGTGAATCACTGTCAGTCGGTCAACGGCCACTGCTCCCACCTCTGCCTGCCAGCTCCGCGCATCAACGAGCGGAGTCCTCGCATATCCTGCGCCTGCCCCACGGGTCTGAAGCTGATGCCGGACGGTCTCATGTGCGTCGAAGATCGTAAGTATCAGTGGATATGTAGCCCTGACAACGCCTCTGCTTTTGATTTAACCCGCATGGCTTAACTTTTGATTTTTTCTTATTACTAACCCAAAAACAAAAAAAAACCAAANAGAGACCTATTTCTTTTTGCATTATGTTTGTTTAGCAATAACGCAGATAATAGTATTATTGGATTTTTGCCACGCCCCTTTCCGCCCTCGTATTTGCAAAAAAATCGATATCTCCCAAATGATAAAAGCTAGAGAATTTTAAGTCTGTTAAATCTGCTGATCGTTTAAGACGTGCATGCAAAATTACGTTCAGATCGGACAATAAATATAGAAGATATCAATTAAAGTTTTACCCACCCCTTCCCACGGCAACGGCAAGAGAGGTACATGGTATCTCGTTGTCGAGGAATCTCGACTACAGCGTTTCTACTTGTTCTTTTTTACTCCAGCTGCAACATCCCATGGTGGTGCACGTGTACCACCCGTACCGCCAGCCGGATGGCGTGAATCACTGTCAGTCGGTCAACGGTCACTGCTCCCACCTCTGCTTGCCAGCTCCGCGCATCAACGAGCGGAGTCCTCGCATATCCTGCGCCTGCCCCACGGGTCTAAAGCTGATGCCGGATGGCCTCATGTGCGTCGAAGATCGTAAGTATCAGTGGGGATGTAGCCCTGACAACGCCTCTGCTTTTGATTTAACCCGCATGGCTTAACTTTTGATTTTTTCTTATTACTAACCCAAAAACAAAAAAAAACCAAACCCGATTACCGACCCCGGCATGACTTGCACGTGCATGCAGCTCTTTACATAGCACCCACGACCAAGCCACCCCGGGCTTCCAAAACAAAGCCCAAGGTGAAATTCCCGCAGCGTCACCTACCGTCGGGCTTCCGTTTGGGACAGGCCAGCATCAAGATTGAGTTGAACGAGAACCTCCGCCTGAGCCCCAGACTGCCTCTCTCTAAGGCGACATTTGGTAGGACTGGAAATCAATGTTGTGTGTCCGTTGTTGCTGTTCAATTTGTGTGTCCCAAAGTAGTCTTGTTTTTTGTCCCACTAGCCGCCCAAGGTGCTGTTTTTCATTTTAACTGTTTACATAAGTGATGTACTCGTTTCATTCATAACACTATCTGTTCTTGATAAAATCCCGCAAATGAAAAAAATTGAACTTAAATTTTCTAATTAGGTACAGCCATTAAATTTTTAAAATAGTTGCAGTGCGTTTGCATTCAATTAATGGAGTTTTAAATTCTGGATTAGTTTTTTATATGGCCATAAACAAGAATTTCGATTATAGATCTGTCCCTGAATATTATGCCCATGACAACTTAATTAATTGAAAAAACATCTTTGAAATTGTGTTTTCTATAATTGTCTGAAATTAATTGAAATACTCGTATGCTTACTTGTCTACAAAAATCGATATCGCCCCACCGCCCGCCTGCCGTTCAAATTGTTGCTTTTAAATTACATTACGGAATCGACGAAAACTTCATCAGCTCTGATGTCAACGTAGTATATTTTGATTAATCAGACTTTTGGGGCAAGGCTTGGATACTTATTCCTTTGAACGGTCTGGCAGCCCTGCTAGTTTCTCTCGGCTGGTGTCACGCACTGTTTTGAGGATACAAAAACACATTCGTGAGATTCAGATTTATTGCAAGCGAATTAATCAAAATGCTTGCCAAGAGGAGATTCACTCTCGAGCAAAACCCTTTTGTGGCACCCTTGTCTTCCCACAACATTTGCTTTGTCATGGCCCACATTAATCATCGTCAGGGCGGGGGGCTGGGGCGAGAACAGGCCCACACTTGACAGTTTCATAAACGCCATTCGAGGGGAGCCACTTGCATCGGAGCCAACCGCAAGTAGGCAGGCCAGCGTGGGCCAAACGTTGCAATTGACGCCTTCGAAGGCAAGCAGGGCCGCCCTTCCCCAAAAGGCCAACCACCCCCGCCGCTACCCTCACATCTCCATGCCACAAATACCCAACCACAAAGTATGAGGTTAATATTGGCCGACCGACGCCTCTTGTGCTTGCTTTAAAGTGCGGCTTAAGCCAGTGTTGGTAACTTTTACTGTTTTGACTAGGGGAAATCCCCTGCTTCCAACGACAGCTGACAGTTCCCCATTAAATGCGCTGCGTTAACGATGTCATTACGTTTCCATTTCCATTCCCAATCTAAATCGGTGGCGGCCGCTTCTCGCTCGCATAAAAGTTTGCGCCATCAAAGGCGCGAGCGCGTTTAAGTGTTTATTTGCGCCTAAATGCGCACTTTGAGCGATTTGATTGAAAATTCCTTCGCATCTTCCCTCGCAAACGGCTGGGCCGGATTGGGGGAGCCTCGGCTTCCCGTAAGCCCCCGTAGGGACTTTCCGGACCTAAGCCTCTTGGATTTTGATGTTGATTCCCTCTTTCGTTTTGCTCTTTTATTGCAATGATTTCCGTTTCCTTTTATACACTTTTTCCATTGTTTATCATTGGTAAAGGTAGGACGAAATTTAAGCGTCATCTTTGTGTGGGAATGGGAATAGCAGCAACTTAAAGGGGTACCTGAAGGTATGCTGCAGAAAATTCAACCCCCAACATTCCATCCACATTTTTTGTGTATCTTTACTATACTAATTAAATAACGTACTTTGGGTTGTAAAAGATACAGTTAAATGATTACCTTTTTAATTAGACTTATACTTTTTTTGGAACTAGCAAACTCACATATTTACATTTTATAATTAATCTAATCACGCTTGGTTTTTGTGTTCAACAAAAAGTTTGAAACTACAACATTCTGTGCTCTCACCTGCTGAAATATTTCCTAATTCGACAATGTTTTTGTATTCAGTTGCCGACCATCGCCCAATGAAGAACCAGACCCAAATCGAACACACCACAGCACCCAGTCCGCAGCCGGATTCTGGTTTCATTGCGCTAGTGGTCATAGCCAGCCTCAGTGGCTTTGCCGTCGTCCTGTCGGTGGTAAGTTGGGGATACGAACGGGCGTGGCTATGGGTTTCGCGGAACCTAATCAATTGTTTTCGCCCACGGACAGCTCCTGCTCATTGGCTACCGCTACTGCAGCAAGCGACGCATCAACTCTATAAACTTCGAGAATCCCATCTACCGCAAAACCACCACCACAGAGGATCATTTCAGTCTGCGAAAGAATTTGCCTGCGCGGATCTACGATCACACCAGTGTAATGGATGAGGAGGTATGTGTATACAGTTAAATGAATAAAATCATACGATCTTTCTATAGTCTTAAAGTTTAAAATTTAAACTATTGCCCATCAATTTTGCTCCACAGTACTCGCCCGTTATTGGCATATCCTCGTATTAGATTGATTCCCCTGGAATCTCGTGAAATGGGGATTGGATGATTTATTCGCTTGGTGAGCAAATCGAAGGCCAATCTGACACAAAACCCGCGGCAGAAACACACACGCCTGAAGACTGAGCAACTCTGTGTATTGTGTAAATTAATTATTTTAAACTTTTAAGTCACGGAAAGGACGGCGGGTCACTTGAGGCGCATCCTCAAAGGATGCTGTACAAATAACTATGTCGCAGAGTTCTATCAAACAACAAAAAAAAAAAAACAAAAATTGGAAACAGTAATGAACAAGTTAAAAGTAAAATGTTTAAGACACGATTTAATTACTAATTATAAATTACATAGTTCCAAACTGTATATAGCTGTAAGTGTGCATTATTTTTAAATGAAGCAAATTAATATAACTGTACGTATTATGACAAAAAGATCGTAACGATTGTGGTCTACTACTAGAAAAAGTTGAGAAATTATATTTCTGTTTTCGCCAAGCAGAACCGTTTTATTATACTACAATTATTACTAAATACGTATTAGATTTTTGTTAAAAATATATTTGTTAAGTGTACATACATAATGTATATGTTTCTCCACTAAAAGATAAATAATAAACTCAGATATACCTATGTGTAGCTTACGTTTTACCGTGTACTTTATTCGGGATGCTCATGGTTGCGAAAGATGAAGTAAGTATGGATATTTATACTTTGTACAATGTGTCGTGCACATATACTTTTTTGTAAACAACATTTTTTGATAAATTAGATAAATACAGATTTAAAGAGTATTTTCCCTATATTTCACCATTCAACGTATTCTTAGAATTGATTTTCTGTTTAAAGTTTTGTATTCACACCAGATATATGCACATTATGCAGAGATTCAAGAGGTTTATAAGGTACAACCCGCAATTTCACGGGCTTGTTGAATTTAGATCAAGAACCTGATGTGTTAAAGCCTTCAAGTGGGTGCTCGCTTCACCTTAAAGAACTTCCGTGTGCGCAATTATAGGTAACCAATCAACTAAGGAGTATTTACGTTTTTCTTTTTAATTCAACGATTTTTTATTAATATAACATTTTAGATTAACAGCTTGAGCAGGTTATAAATTAACGCAGCGAAGGGCACAGATTTGCAACCAGCATGTCGTTTCCCTTGTTTCAAGACATTTACAGGTTTTTGAGAGCACTGGGAACCGAAAGAGCCAAGGGCTGCCCATGGCTAAATTAAAGATACTAGGTACTTACATCAGAACACTTGTAGAAGAAAAATAGGATCTCAGTTACGAGTCTTATAATAGTAGTTTTATAGTTTTAGGTTAGCATAAAACTACAGAAAAGCACGAGGTATGTGGCTTTGTTATGTTTTAATAACTAACATATATTATATAAATACCTATAATAATAGACTTAACACCTTAATGTTCAATGGAATTTCAGTGGACAAATTGTCAGAAGTCGGGGCTTTAAATGCTTGCCTTGGCTTTCGACCTATGCCAACACAACCGAGACCCGTAATTTAATAAATTGTCCATCATCGTAATTGTCTATAGAACGCCAAATTGTAAAACACACCTCCGCAGCCAAGTTGATTGTTACACCGGCGGCTTAAGAGAGCAGTTGCCTTAAGAGAATCTATCGAGACAACCACCTGTTGGCTCTCCCGCAATTTCAATGTCACATGGCAGTTGCCGATCTCTTCGGTTGGGCTCTCTCGCGCGGCCCGATCGGACCCGCTGATGACGTCGGCATCTGTCAGCCCCACATGTAGTGTCACGCTCTTGCTCCCACTTTGCTCCCCACGGCACACTGGGTCCATTAGTGGCCACCATCTGGTATTTAAAACGTGTGGATCCAAATCAGTTAATCAGCTAGAACGAGAAATAATTATTCGCTGAAATTGATCCATTAAGTAATCAGAGTGTTTTTCCCAGTGTACTTATAGGTAGGTAGGTAGTCAAAAAGTATCATTATGTGTCGTAAGTGTTTTTGAGGTAATTACACAAAACCTTTGGTCGTTGCGACGGAAAAATATTAAACGATTGGCGTCCTTCTACCGTTACTAAATTTTATTTTGAATTTCAACTTTCTTCCTTTATAAAATCGAAAAAATTCAACTACATTAAAAAACGTTTAAAAGCAAACAATATTTACGGAGAAAAAATCAAATTATTCGAAATAATCCTATTATGTGTAGTCTAATTTCAAAATATTTGTACAATATATAGAAATATATGTTGAAAAATATAAAAATATATCCTATTTTCTAAATTAAGTATACTGGGTTAAGATTTGTAAGCATATATTAAATTCAATACTTTCAGCGTAACAATGTGTATACTCCATACATAACTTTTAAAAGTTACTTTATTTATTTGTGTCTTTTTAATTAATGCCTTAGAAATTTTATCATTCTAACATTCTATATACAAAGAAATGACACTGAAATTGACGTTTTCTAAAATCTAAAAGTCAAAGTCTATGCGGAATGAGTGGGGAAATACTCATACCCCTTTACAAGTATATTCGAATTTCCCTTGAGAATGACCCACTGTGCGCAGGCGAGATCGCCCGGTAAGTGCAGCTTGACGCGTGGCGATCTTCGGTTCGTCGGTGCGTCGGCTTCCCGAGGGCTGCCGAACGCCGGCCGAGCATGGGCCAACGGTGAACAGCGGCCGATTGGTCGGCAGTCGTTTATCGTCGGGTCGCCCATTTGCACGGTGTTCCGCGGACGAGTTTCTGTCTTCTGGAAAAAGTTAAAAGCTAGTAAAGCAGAACTCAGAGCCGAGGTCTCAAAGCCAAAGCACCGCCGCGCGACTTTCGATCCCTTTCAGGCCAAAAGTGCTAATTGAAAAATAATGTAGGCATCTATTTTGGACGCTCGTTACGTCAATCTATCATGTGAAACGGCAGCATAAATTTCCGCAGCCCATGTGTTTTGCCAAAAAATCGAAGGAAGAAAGAATAGAACTGGGGAAATGCGTGTCTGTCGCGGTGAAGTGTGTCACAGAGAGAGCCCGCCCCACATGACACCTCCCAAAAAGCATAATTGCCGGAAGCTCACCTGGCTTATCGCATTTTAAATCGGTGATAAGCGCCGGCCGCATAACTGATTCATATTCTCAAAAGCATGATTTGGCCCAAAAGTGAAGAGACGGAGGCCATGAGCGCATGTGTAGCAACAAAGCTAACCCTCGCTTGACCAAAGTCGTCGCCCTTAGGTGCACTTTTCAGTGTGTGTTTTCCCCCGCCCGCCCCATGCTTCTTCTCCCATGCTGTGGCTGTTATTTGCAACATCGTACGATGTTTCTTTTTTTAGTCGTGGCTTTTTCGCCGTGTTTATCGTGCGTTTGCCTCGCACTCTCTTCTCGATACATTGCCGAACATTTCTTCTGCTTCCTCCGCGCCCCGCTGTCCCACTATCCCTCGGCGTTTTGGTAAAATCGTGAAATTTTTTGGCAAGCGCTGCGTTTGTTTGCTAGGACTTATTATTAAATAATATGGCCAGATACGTACATATAGAGATACGCAGCCAAACGAGTTCGTGTGCAATGTGTGTTTGACCCAATAAACTTAGTGCGCTTTTTACCCTACTCTTTCAGCCCCCAAGTATCCATAGTTGTAAAATGGCCACGGCCTGTGTGCTAGAACCCACGAAACACTTTCAAATCACTCCGCCGCACTTGGCAGCAAGTAAGGATAACTGCAGCAGCAGCAGCATCATCAGCAGTTGCCCAGAGCCAGCGCCGTCCAAGACAAATGGACTGTTCTTCAGCTCCAGTACAAACTACCAGAGCCGAGTGCAGCAGCTGATCAGCTTCAGCTTCACCTCATGGTTCCACCTGCTCTTCATCCCCTACATGCTGAGCATCAGCAAGTTCTGCAACGCGGCGGCGATGAACGCCGCCCAGGTGACCGCTGCCACGCCCAGTCCCAGCGAGATCATGCAGAACCTGAGCGGATCGGCCCTGCTGGAGAGGCTGAAGGCCAGCACCCTGGGCCCTCCCCTCGACAGGCTCAAGCACCTAGCCCCGGCGGCCGCAAACAGCCTGAATCCTGGACTGGGCATCGGCTCGGGAATGGGAATGGGAATCGGAATGGGTAACTTTGGAAACTCCCTCAACTCGGTGTTGAATGGCAACCCCTTCAAGTTTCTGAACGTGTCGGGAAAAATCGGCACGCCACTGGATATCTGTGAGTATCATCTAGAATCTAGATATATATTAATATCCATTAAGAACGAGAACAATCCCTTAATCCTTGCCTCATAGTACAATAGACAAAGTTTCCTAAGCAGTTTCAAATCACAACTAAGAGAGCTTTAAGAACAAAACTATATATAGAGTAGAGATCAGATTCGATAATTTGTAAAATCAAGTTCAATTTTGTCTAAGTTTAATTAGCTTTGCTTCAAAAACGCATGATACTAACAGGGCATTATGTATATATCGAACAGATAGTTTTCCTTAAATGTCTGAGCGGCCGATGTTTATATTTATGTTGCAGCCGCTTCTCGTGTTTCTGGCGATCATGCCACCAAATCGCGCTTCCACTTACTATACACAATCCGATTCCCATTTTAGCATCGCCTGACTCCGAGTTGGCCCGGCTCGAGTTTTGTTTATGTGAGTGCTGTTGCTAGCCGAAAGCCAAAGCGTCTGGCAATGCCAGTCAACTCCAGTTGCAGCATTTCCATGTCTGAACGAACACATTCCACATCGTCATACAATTTTCTGTCTGCTCAGCCCCCTCCCTTGCCGCTCTTGCTTCGGGTTCCCCAAGCGGACCTTTTTCTTTTCCCTTCCATGCACTGGGAGAAAATAGGACGAGAGCCCCACGAGCTCATCCTAACGTATTACATGGTCGTCGGAGAATAACCTACGATCTGTAGGCGGATACTCCTTTACAGAAATTTAATTGGAAGAATATCTCTCCAGGATCACAGTTTTCAATATTTTGTTCTGTGTATTATTATGCTTTATGCTTTTGTACCGGCCGGCTTTTTCTCTCCCATAAGCGAGTGGAGCGCCACTTAAAGTCTTTGACTTTGGAAACTCGTGGAGCGAGGGTAGAGTAACCCGAAAAGAACAGAGAGCCGGTAAGAGAACAAAAGAGCAACATGTGGTTGCTTGGAGTTTCTACCACTTCGCACATTGGTCGCAAACAGATTAAAAAGTAACACAGCACGTGTCGCATAAAAAAGCTATTAAACTCCGTCTAAACAATGCCCTAATACTCTATAAAATTAATTGAATTCTCAAGAAAACAACGATTGGGTTACAGATTCGCTTAAATATTTGATTGATTTACCAGAAAGTGTTTCGATGCACAAACTGCAATGCTAGTTCTTACATATGTATGTACAAATATTCATTGTCCGGCAAAGTGTGTCGGTTCAAAATTGCAATACGGTAGCGGAATTATAATTTATTGGACTTTAGGCCCCTGTTTTAACTAAACCTTCAGGCTTGCAGAAAAAAACAAGCGCTTCGTACGCGGCAACGACGAATGTCAAAGTTAAAAACCAAATGAAAACCGCTGGGTCATGATTATCAGCATGCTAAAGGTTAAAAGCTTATGCTTATCTGGCACACCGCACCACTAACGGTTGCACGATTGGTTAATTATCTATTTCCAATGGATTAGCGAGGCTATTATGAGTTTCAACCCATAGATAAGCTAATGCAGTTTTCCTGTACTTCTGACAGCCGACGCTAAAAAATATCTTCCTCCTGCTAATCTGCTGCAACTTTCAGCGCTCAGCTATCCAATACAATTTTTGGACAGGCTTCAGCCAAAATATACGATTAAATAGGTCACAGCCATCGAAATAGCAGTTGCTCACAAATTTATTTCTAGCCAAAGGTTTCGACTGTTGCTGTCAAGGAACTCGGAGCGGAAGATAAAATTGGCATCTCTCAGTTTCCAGCAAGTTCTGGGCACGTCCTTGGACAGCTTTAATGACTGTCCCCGACTTGGACGGCAAATCGTTCCCGGGAGGAAGCCGGACCTTAAACGGTCGTATCTGGCGTGCTGATTTATTTCAAAATCGAATTGAAACAAGTTTCCTCAGTGCCTGAGCCCGCAGCCACAGGCTCCCAACTTGGCCGGGCCGACATTTTATAATTAACTTGGCTAATTATGCCTGGCATTTGCACGTGCTCAGGATGCGCCTGTCCCTGATACAAAGTTTCTCCCTGCAGCATCGTTGCGATTGTTGCATTTTAGGCGGCTACCTTAATTACAAAAGCATTTGCCTTTGCGTATAATCATGCGACAAAAATTAGCTTTTCGTTTGCGTTTCCGAAAACGGGTTTTCAACTCTAAAGGAAGCCAACTAAGTGTAGCACGACAACTAACTGCAATTGTTCGTGCTCAAGTGACAAATTTCATAAGCGATACCTGCAAAAAGCAAAATCAAATGAAAGATGTTAGCGGCTCGTTGTTAACTGTATCTCAGTGCAGGCCTAACGATAGCTGCCAACGAGCTGTGAGGGCCAAAACTCAGTCAACCTTCAGCGCTGAAGCTTCGGCCCCCACACAGCGCGGAGAATTTCTCTTTTGATTTAATGGATTTTCTATTTGGGGCACAATTAAAATATTACGCATACGCAGTGTTCACGAGACAAAAAACATTTACCCGGTAAAATGTGGCGTGATGTGCACAAACTTGTGGAGACCCAAACAAGCTTGCTCATGTAAATATGTACCTAGATTCATTAGAAATTCCGATTAGGAAGTCTACCTCAGAGCTATTCCGCTAAAAATCGCCACAAACCACTTGTGACGTGGGCGAAATTTCGGGAAACAACAGGGAACAGTACTCATTATTAGCACTGAGTCACTCACTACTGGTAATTCGATTGACAGCGTTGCCAAACAGATGTATGAGTAATTGTTGTTATTGTTGACGATGTTTTTAAATCGATTGTTGCTGTTTTAGAGGTATGACGTTAGCGATCAGGCCACAATTTTTCCCAATAAGCGGCAAACACTGCAAAACCCGATACTCAAGCATCTCTTGAAACAGTTTAAGAGTTGTTTCAACCGCTTCTCTTAAGTGTAAGCCTCAAAGAGTAAATTGAAGTTTTCCCGTCGATCCATTCAAAGGTATCCAAAGCGCCATGTTCACATTATTATACAAATATTTGTTTATATTTCTTTATCTTAATGGCAAAGGTACCTACCCACGCTTATCGAAAAAATGAAAAAACACACGAAAATATTACAATTATTAGATAACATTTTCGTTGCCCGGTTCCCAGATAATTCGCATTCAAAAGCTCTAGTAGTGATATTTAAAAAAAAAAATGCGTATTTCCCTCCGTAACAATGATTTTTATTGCCCCCATTCTGATATGAAACCTTGATTTACCCTCATTTGAGTAACTAATCTCATGTTCGATTTGAGTATTCACGCCAATACCACGAGATAAGAGGTTTATTAGTCTTCCGATTTTTCAAAAATTAATTTATGACTATGCCGAAATCCGCACTCCTATCAGAACGACTAATCATTTTAGGCTGTAACCAAACATTACGTAGTTCTGATAGGAACTGCGAAATAGTTGAACTTATCGTGTGTTTTCCTAGTTCCTCGCTCTTTTCGCACTCAGCACGTAGTAATCTATACTATCAGCAGTAACCTGCAAAACTGAAATCAAGCAGTACTTACTGCGAATAAAATTTTTGCCGTAAATATGGTAGTTGCCTCTGAAATCAGTTTGAACTTTGAAGGGCTTGAAAGGCCCGTGCGGACTCTACAATCAATCTCCAGTTTTGTGTAAGGCTACCTAGGGAGTATATATGGATTTTAACGCTTAAAGCAAAAGCCAAGGTCGCAAATTCTTATCGCAAAACATACCATCCACCGCCTGATCGGTGCAAAGTTTAGCGGACCACTTTTTTATCTAAATGCAAAAAAAAAAAAAAAAAAAAAACCNGTTCTAAAAACAAAAAAAAAAAAAAAAAAGAAAACCTTTTGCTGCTATTGCGGTGTAGTTGGCCACTTGGCACTGGCCATGTTATTAATATAGTAGGATTGTAAGCGTAATCAAATGGGGGGCAAGGAACCAGCTTCAACAACCTTTCGTGCTATTAATAAAGCATTTATATTGATTTGAACTCTGATTGACTTTTGCGCTGATTTCTGTTTATTATTTCGCCCTCTTGGCTAACCACCCCTCAACCCGTACCCCACACCACGCCCTTGCCACGCCTCATCCCTGACATGCCCTTTGCTGTCATTGAGTTAATGGTGCGAAATTTTCATGTGAAACACTCTTGACCGGCCCAGGCCCACTTCGCCGCCGATTTGTTCTCATAGGCCACGATGCTGCGGCTGCGGCTGTTGCTGCGGCTGTGATTGATTCCTGGGCCTGTGAGCGAGGAATGGAGTAAAATAAAACTGTTCAATGAACTTCGCATTAAGCATTTAATTGGCCGGTAGCCTGTAGCTTCTGTTCTGGTCAGACATTTGTGATTCTGTCAATCAAATTGGCGGCTATTGCCGTCGGAGGCTACTGCGGTTTCTGTGAACCGCTTCACAAATGATTGCCCTACTGATTTAATTTGTATTAAATTGACGGCTTGGCTAATGGGACGAGTATCCATGGAGGAAGTACCAGAATGGAAAAATTATCAGAGCGACAGAGGTTTCAATGGACTTTGAATTGAAATTGGAAGGCAGTACACCTCATGGGTGGCGACAGAATTCGGAAGATGTTTCTTGCCCTTACCAAAGTTATTTGCCACTCATTCGGAAATGGGAATTCATAGTAGTTAAATTCAACTACACAATAAAAACAATGTTTCCACTTAAAACCTACAACTACCTGCAATTATGGCACACAGGCCAATGAGAACAACAAAATTTAAAGGTGCCATTTGTCAGTTTGTTATACTATGTCTGAACTTGCGTCGTTGAGCTTTGACAATATCATAATAAATTATTTTAATTTTGGACACGTGGACCTTAATTTCGCTGGGGAACGCACAAAAAGGCAATAAATAATTCTCGTACGTCCATCAGCCAATTGCCAGCCGTGAAATACATCTTTGTAAATGCAAATAAATTGCATATGAATAAATTCCCTTTTGGATTGCTTGCTGCACATCTCGGCTAATCTAAACACGTCCAAATGGATCGGGTGGAGCATTTCTTTTAAAATTTATTTCAATTAAGCGACTAAACGACTCACTTAAAATGCAAATTGCATTACCCATTTACATACAGATTTGTCTACAAAAGCAATTGCAGTATTTGAGCTTCAAACAAGTGCATACAAGCGCACAGTCGGCCAACGTGAGCTAGCGCAGCAAACAAAACTCTTTTCATAAATTCAAAATGTGTGCGCACATTTTTAATAATTTACGGGGACCAATACAAAATTTCAAACTCGCTCTGAAACCGGCAAACGCGCATACCTGTGTACAAGGAATGCGAATATATAATAATTTTTTGAATAAATACACATGCATGCATAGGGAAAATGTTTCAAAGGCGTCGAGGAGATAGAAAAACATTCTCAAACAAGTAGAAACGCTGTAGTCGAGATTTCTCGACAACGAGATACCATGTACCTCTCTTTTTTTGCAAATACGAAGCCGAAAAGGAGCCTGGCAAAAATCTGGGAAAGACATTATCTGCATAACAGTTAAACGGACCTAATGGGTCCCTAGCTCTTATTTCGTTCAAATTATCGGTGAAAATACAATTTTTTGCAAATACGAGGGTGGAAAGGGACGTGGCACAAATTGGAAATAAACTCGACCAGCGTACACATATAACAGACCTAAAGCAAAAATAATTACACCTCTAGCTCTTACCATCTCCGAGAACGACGTGTTCATACGTACATACAGACGGACATGGCTAGATCGACTTGATGCTGTTGATGCTGATCAAGAATATATATACTTTATGGGGTCGGACTTAATATACCATTTATACCCTAAGGTACATGGTATAAAAAGTGTTGGTCCTGGTTCTGGCGTTCAAATGATGCTTTTGGCCACATGAAGCTGTGCGTGTTTAGGCTGTGACACATCAAGGTTTGTAATTAAATAGGAAGTCTGGGGTGAACTTCTTTGAGGTGCTTTCAGAGAAAAGGATATTTTTCTCCTATCTCTCCTCTTAAATAAATTTCGTATACTCGTATTGCCGAACATGTGTTGACATTTTGTAATATAGTATTTCAGATTCTGGTACTCTCATAATCGGCCAGGGAAAAGCCATTATCTCTTTAATGCTTGTTGATATTATGTTTAAAACATAAACCTTTTAGAGCCCATGTAACAGATTGTCGAGACTGCATAAAATGAAGTCCAAAGCAAACAAAAACTATATTTAATAGAGCTAGATGGTCTAGGTCACTCAGTTTAAGAACCCAGGTTCACCCTACTTAGTAGAGGAGCGCGTTGGTTTGCGTGCGATTGCCTTTGTGGGCGAGCTCGTGCGTGAGACTGACGGTGCCTAAGCAATTGTCAATTTGTGTTAAATGCGCACAATTAAACGGCAAATGGTGCTCGGATAGGTCCCAGACACACATGCGCTCGTCTGAGACACTTTGGCATAATCGCGGCACATTAACCGGAATCAGTTTGCCTTAGCACAAACATACGTATGCTAATCGGCAGTACAAGAAACTCAAAGAGACATTAAATCAGTGGTGTGAAATGTCAAGTTGCCCGTAAAACGATTGATGAAGCCATCCAAGACGACACTTTCCAACTAGCTGCCATCAAACACTTCCGTTTATTAATTTCCCAAAAGTTTCTGCCTCTCATTTGGGTCCTTTTGCGGTCCACCACCACAACACCAAAACCAACAGCCCCGCACCACAAGGACCTGCACATAAGCAGCCCCCTACACACATGTATTGGCATATGAAGGCGCCGCCCGGCGGCTGGATTTCATTATTTACAAGTTTTTGTTTATTGTCAAGTCTCGGCTTTCATTAAAAAGGGTTTTGAGGCTTGTCAACGGACGACGCCTTCCCCTCGGCCGTTACTCCTTCTCGGTGTGTGCTTAACGAGCCAAAGTTTTCAACTTAAATTTTAGTTATGAATTTTATTAGGCCCACCCAGGGGGACAGCCGTGCCGGGCATCCAGGAATCCAGGCATCCAGGCATCCAGGGGACCCCGCTTGGTCGCCTCCTGTTCATGTTTAATTACAGTCTGCGGCTAACCCGAGGATTTCAACTTAATTAATTAATATGCATTTGATTTTGCAGCTCACAGCCTGCCGAACTACTGCGAGGAGAAGCAGTTCCCGTGCTCCTCCGGCGAGTGTATCCCCATACGGTTTGTGTGCGACGGGGACTCGGATTGCCGGGACCACAGTGACGAGCGTTTGGAGCAGTGCAAGTTCACAGGTGAGTTTGCACGGCGAAAAAAAGCATTGGCAGAGAACAGAAGTCCCTGTAACAGAAATCCCTGAAATGTTGTAAATCATGGTATGCAATATTTCTTCCCCAGAAAAGATCACTTTGAATAGGAGCTTATTTGGGTTTGCCTTGATTTTGGTCGAGTATATTTAACCTTTAGCTTCTGCGTTCCTATCAATAAATAAACAGAAATCTAAAAGGCTTTAGACTTTCCCTTCCCAGCTATCCTCTTCACGTTTCCCATTTCTTTCAATTTGTTTCCTTTCCGGCTTTGATTAGGCCTTCACTTCGACTGTTGTCTTATTCAAATACTCTCGAAAGGTTGCACAAAACCTCACGCTTGAGAGAAATCAACAGCAATAGCCGCAAAATGTATTTCCAGGAGTTGGGTTTTTGTTGGGTTTTTGCTGTGTATTTGCCGAAGCCTTTTAAAGCGAATTCTGCTAACGCCAATTCAGGATCTCCGCCTAGCCGGTGTTGTTTTTTGCCATGCTTTCTGTGTGTGGCCCTGGCCAGAAGCAAGGAACCTTCCTTCGCCTCGCACAAAGTCAAGCGCTTGCTACGGAATTGGGCTTAGTATTGGGGATTGGTATTTGGATTTACGGCGGCGCTAGCTCCTCTGCCAGGGCCCAGCTGTTGCCTGCGAACTACGTGCGCTCTCCCTCTAATCTGTTGTCAGTCATTTGTAGTTTTTCAATTTAGAAATGTCACAGAACTAACCATTTACTTCGTCCGTCGCTTTTGCGTGTGCTGGGCCGTGTTGTTTGCTTTCGTATTGGTTTTGGTGTTGGCGTTGGCGTTGGCGTCGTCGTCGGTGTTGCTGGTGTTTTTACTATTTGTTTGGCTTCGTTGTTGAGTAAGTAACAACTGGCTGTTTATTTAGTGTCATGTAGGCAGGACCCAAATCCCCGGCCATCGTCCTCTAGCTGAATTTATTTTCGTTTAATTTTTACGCCCAGTCTGCGTGAGTGTGTGCGTTTTTTTACAAGTCCCGGCATTTAATTCAAGTTTGGTCAACAGGCCGGTTTTGCTCTTTGGTTGGTTGGCCAGGCTTTCAAACTACAGCACTGCCTACTTTCAGGCAGCTGCGCTGAAAACAGTGCCGTCGCAAATATTGGAGGACCGACATCAGCCAACCCACAATTATGCACATGTGTTTGCAGAGATAGATAGGTTCTTGAGCCAGCAGCTCACGCCTGGTAAATTACCAAGAACTAAACCCAACCCAGCTTGGGTCGAGTGGAGTCTAGTGGCGGCTTATTTGGGGGCATTGCAAGTCAAGTGCAATCTAACTAAGCCATTGCATCATGCCAACACCGCTCGACTCGAATATATCTATGTGAGTGCCTTAAATACGGAGTTTCTTGGCGAACTCGTTTCGAGCTACTTGAGCTGATTGGTGTTAAGCCCCAAAACACTCGTGGAGTTAAATATGTAAGCTTAACACCAAAATGATAATAGAAAGTTCTACATTAATTAGGTAGTAAAAGAGTTTGTGAATAAAATATATAGTAAAATGTTTGTTAATTATTAAGTTGAGTCGAACAAATGTCCCGTCAAAGACTAAGGACAACGCTGGAGACTCACCGAGAATAAGAAAACGAGTTGTTTGTGTGTTGATCTTTATTCTTTGGATCTCAGCTTAAGACTAATTTCTTGTGACAAAAATCTTACTTGTGCTGCCCTTTGTTTACAAAGGTTTGGGAGCGGTTGAGATTGTAAATAAGTTTCGGATCGATTGGTTGTACATAAGTCTGTGAATAAGAGTGCCACTTAGGGATCGGCACTTAGTGATTGCATGAATTGTTTATGTTATTGAAGAGCGGCATCGCCTGCTCTGGATGTGGACTGTTTACATTATTTGAGAGTGGTGCTGCAACGCAGGGACCGACACTTATTGATTTTAAGAATTTGTTTGATATTTGAGAGCGGGACCGCCGCTTATTGGTTTCAGGAATTATTTATTATTTGAGCGCGGGATCGCTTGCTGCACATATGTTGTACTTAATACATATATAAAAGAATTTGTCAAATAAGCGACATATCCATAATACATAAGTGGATATGTCACTATATACATTTTAATGTGAAAACAACCCAACACTGTTAGGTTATCAAAAACATAGCAAGGTATTAATCATTAATAAGCAATTTTTAATAAAAGACCTTTGTATTGGTGCAATCCTTTTTAATAGGCCTTTAAAAGTGTATGTACTATATATTCTTAATTGCCATCAACAGCCGAGCCGGTACAGGCATGTCCGATTGTCTGTCCGTATTAACGCCTAGATCTTGGAGATTATAATCGATAGACAATAAATAATTGTATATTCTGATTCTGGGGTATCAGTTCAAAACAAGTTTGTTTTTAGAATCGGCTACCTCCTCCTGCGCGCCTGAAAACCTCAAATCGCTGTGGCTTGTTCAATTTTCATTGTAAAAACTATGTACTTCTATAAATATATTTTTCGCTGAAAATCCTAATCACATCGACTCTAATTGCGACCAACGAAATGGGCAACAAAATTGCAAACAGAGGCTCAGCTAGACTGCCTGGTATTGATTTAAATTGCGTTGCGTTCATTCGCGGAAATGCGGCTCAAACTTGACCCACAACTGCATCAGGAAAAAACACGAAGAAGACCAAGGCAGATGTAACCGGAACGTTCGCGATTAATGGGAAGCGTCGCTTTATAGCGCCTTATCAGTGGAGCAAATAGTCCGTCCCGCCAGTCCACCCAGCCGGCCACGATTAATTAGGCGCCACTTATAACACTTACGATTAGTTGCTAGCAACTCGGGGTCGCTGGGGTATCGGTGAGTTCGCTTATTTTGTCAAATCGCAATCTAATTGCGCACAAATTGCGGATCACAACTGGATGGATGGATTGCCGGAGTCGTTTGAGTGAAATCGAAAAACTCACTCGACTGTTGAGCGCGCGCGCCGAGTGGAGCTCTTATCATTTTGAGTGCAAGCTTCTGTTGGGGGTGGCTGGCGGTGAGGATGCCACCACATCTTGGCAGATGAAACGAGGAGCCAGCAGAGTTCAGTTTACGCCGAACTTTTCACAGCAACAGACGTGCGCGCCTCGACCATAAGAGCAGCACTCAAGGATTCGTGACGAAGAAAAGTAAAACCGCGTTTTCAACCAGTTGTGAGGAATTCAAGAGAAAAACGTGAAAAATTAAATTCAAAATAAATTTTTATTAAACCAAAAAAGTACTATAAGTACAACTAAATAGCAACAGCTGTCGTCGGCCAGCAAAAATCAATCAATGGCATGGCCAATTTGGGCAGTCAAACTGAAAACAGTTTGCTGGCGTCTCTTTGGCGGCAATTTGAAAGTGGCAGCAGCATCCTTAGGCAACAGTCAAAGCAACAGCAGCTTTTCCCTCAAAACGGAAGCTTTTCCGCCGTTCCTCTGTGTGTGTTTTCCTTTTCCGATTTCTGTTGGTTTTTTACGCGCTTCTGCGCGCCACTTTTTATTACATTTTTGGTTTTATCCTCTGTGAGTTTCTCTTAGCAGTACTCTTTATGGGCTGGCATAATTCGCGTCTGATTTAGCCAACACTTGGCCTTTGTTTTGGATTGGATTACTTGAACTTGACACCGACTTCTGGCCGAAGCCACTTGAGGAACGTTTGCAATTTTCCGCCTTAGAAGGGCAACTCATTATTCACACTTGGCCCTTAATTGCGTACAAATGCATCAGCTTAATCCGCTATGATTGCTAATTGTACGAATTAATTTGCATTAAACATGCCCAGGCATGCAAAAGTTTGTCGGCGTCATAATTCCCGTCAGCAAAGTGAAAAATTGCAATTAAATGTTAACACTCAACTCGGCTCAACTCTTCGCCCGCGCCTGCCTCCTGTTAGGACGTTGAAAATCATTTCCACGAGAGGATTATGTGAAGTTCAGAAAAACAAGCGCATTAATAATTATGCGAAAGAACTGACGTTCCGACAAAAAATGGGCTTATTTAAATCATTAAATGGGAAACAAAGAAATATTTCAATGTACAGTCCAAACAATGAAAGCAATAAATTAAACATAATATAGTATTAACGCATATGGAAGCATGTTTTCACATAGTACACAAAAATAATATAAATTATATGGGAACTCAAAATGTTGACACAAACATTTTTAATTGCATCGGTTATTTTTGGCAATTTTTCAGTTATAGTGGTTCTTTCTATTCCTAATAAATCGAAACACACGGTTGCAAGCCAAAATATTCACTTTACCCATCATTGACCATAACCGAAAAACTGCTGCCGATTTTTGAGTCACTGCAACAATGAGGATGCTGCTGCCATTTTGCTGGGCGACCACTTGACTGCCATTTAAATTAATTGTGATTACACATTCGCAACAGAGAGCCCAGTGCAAACATTCGCGCGACAACAAACCTGGATAAAGAGCAATTTAATTTAATAATTTAGTGGAGCACTTAGGCTAGAACATTATCACTTTGCCATAGACAGTACGCCCACCACTGAGCGTGGAGCCCCGAAGAGCTGACATGGGACCAATGCGGCGCATCCTGGGCTGCTCCTTGCTGCTGCTCATCACAGGATTAGTACCAGGACAGGCCGCCAGTACCTCCGAGCCGGGTAAGGGCTGGGGAAAATGGATATGGGTGTGGGCGGATAATTCCCGCAAATCAGATTAGCAGCGGCAACATGCAGATTGGCAAGCCTCTTAAATCTATTTATTTGTTGAGTCGTTTGTATTTGAGCAAACGCGAGAATAACAAAATTATCTTAACAAACGGGGAAAACACCAAATGAACACCGCATACTACGTATTAAAAGCTTCCATCCGCTTACAAATTATTCATATTCGAGTTCAAGTACAAAATTTAACAGATATGATTGAAATACCCAGAATGTTTTGGAATTGTTTTGGAATACCACAGTACTTAGAATAGTTTTTATTCATTCATAGACTTATCAGCTATTCAGCGTCGCTTCTTGGGAAATATTCGTAGTACCCCAACGAATTCTAAGATAACGAATCCCGGACATATTAACTTCAAGTCTGCTCAATATACTGCTATTTCAGCGCCTATATATTTGTCATTATCTTTTATGGGGCGCTGGTACATTCCGCACAGCGGATATGAGTGTAACCTTATATAAGCGTAACTGATGACAAAAAGTAATGTGTATCGGCCGGCCGAGGCGAAGAAGTCAGTAAATAAACAACTTATAGGCAACTAAACTGTGAGTGGGGCCATTAACAACAGGGCCGATCCAGGCCAACGGGGATATCCGTGTAAGGATTGCACGTTGATTTTGGTTGCTCATACGCCGCGTAAACAACGGACGACCGTGAAAGACAAAGGACAGCGAGACGTTGTCAGAGTTTTAAGCAGCTTTTGCGCACACACTGCCGAAAATATATTGGCCATGGGTATGTTAGTGTTCGATATTGAGCGCATAAATATTCATGCAACGCATTTGGTAAAAGCAGGCAGCTGATAAGCCTGCCAACCTCCCACGGAGAATGTGAAAAATCTAAAAACGAAAGCAGCTCACAAGGATGTTCGCCTCTCCTACTTCTAGAGAATTTATATATACATACTCGAATGCGTATGTATTTGAGTATTTTCTTGATTTTGTGCGCTGACTGCAGACCTAAGATAATTTCAGTCACACATCCTTGGCCTTGCGCCGTTTCAGCTCCACTTTTAGTTCGAGTTCTTGGTCCCACTGCCCCAACCTTCCCCAGAAGCTATAAATTATGTACGCCGCACATTTTTAAGCGCAGCAATCCATCGAAGTTGTTCGATCCCTAGTTCGCCTTGAATCCACAGAAATGGGAATTACATTTGAAATGTTTCACAGCCCGAGCCTGGCTGCTGCCCCGTTCCCTACCTAGAACCAATTTGTTTGCCTCGCTCTCCCAAAACAAGTTGATTTAACATATAAATTGCCAGGCATTTTAAGTGCCATTTAAATCGACTTTCGCGGCCATTTGTTGCACTGGCCCATTCAGCAACAGTTGCCACATGGAAAAAGTAATGCGAAACTTTCCCTCATTAGACGTCCGACTCTCAATCTTTGCTGTGTGCTCGCCGTTTCCATGATTTATGATGCATGGCATTGTCTCTTGAACCCGTCCCTAAAACTGAACAAAGAAAAAGTCCTCGTCGCCCCATTTCCCTGCTCCTTTTTTTATTGAAATACTTGAGGCAGAGTACAACTTCAATAAAGTGGAAAAAGGTGCCATAAACAACAAGCGGCGAGCCTTTTTTATGATACAACCCGCTGTGTGCGGAAGCAGATACTTCTCTAAACAAGAGCAACAAAAATAAATAAATAAAAAAGAGGGAATGGGAAAAAAGAAAAACAATTGTAAACAGTGAAAAGGGAAAATCCCCTTAACTGCGGCACAAATTTTTCATTTATTTATTGAGACGAGACAGGAAGAGACAGCGGCGCCCAGATGAGGGAGTTTCGGATGAGGGTCAGGTGGACTGGGGGCCCATGAACGCTAAAGTGAATTTTACTTTCGCCTTCGCTGTGTCCTTTTTCCTTTTTTTATGTTTGCTGTTTTCCGCCGTTTAAATGAATCGGACAATTCAATTTATGCTTTGCCAGACAGACAAACTTCATTAGGATATCTTTCACACGGACCCCTCAAGTTCTTGAAAATAAAAAACAATATTTCATTTCATGTTGCCTTTGTTTTCCGTCGTTTCCTATCACCGATAGACGAAGGAATTTTTACAATTAAGCTATTTGAGTCTTCTGTGGCTTGTGGCTACAATTTTATATTGATTTTTACCCATTCGAATTATATTTGAATATGATTTCGCTTAAAAGACCACGACGTTGGAATTCGACGATGGCACATTCATTTTCCCATTAATTTTTCACCGGAAGAAACATTGGGAAGTGGAAGGGACAAGCGAAGATTGGAAAACGGCAAATATCAGAAAAGTTTTAATGCGCCAAATCGATGAATGACCGCAAAAGTTTTTCTCTTTTCCCCTTGGACACTTCCCAAGTACAAGGCAACTTTTTCTATCACTAAGCCTTCGGCCTGTAAATGAGCCGGGGGACTTTTCCGGGGGCGCTTCCGAGTTGCATTGTTACCAAACTTTGTTGAGGTTAGTTCTCCGGGTCTGCTTGGAAAGTTTTCGATGTATTTGCTTTGGCCTAAGCCAGCTGACTTTGTCACTCTTGTTGTGTAGGCATCAATTTGTAGGATAGCCCCCGAATCAAGGCACTGCACTGAAAGTTTTATAAATGTGCAATATATTCAGATTTACATCCCACTAAACCTGGCCACCAGGTGTGTGCCATTCATTATTTCCCCAGGAAAAAGTGCCCCCCTGTGTGCCGGGATTTTCAACCCCCGGCAGCGAAAGCACTTTAAATGAATTGCATAATCTGCCCAGTGGTATGTGTTCCCTAGAACCTCCACCTGGGCTGACGGGAATTAAGAGTCTGTCTCCCACAAACTCCGACCCCCCCCAAGCCCTCCGTTTACTCCATGTTGTCGCGACGCGGCAGACTGTAAATAATGAAGTTTGCATCTGCGTGGCAAGTGGCAAAGCAGCTGCGAAAAGTGCTCTTAGGCACAGCAACAAAAATTCATACACGATTTTAGAAGAATTTACAGACATAAACACATTTTGTCTTCCTACAAAATGAAAACAGTTGGGGAAATTATTATAAACATTTGCCCGGTAACCAATGTCTTACTTACCAATAATTATATATTGAGTGATTTGGTAATGCAAACATAATGATTATTTAGTTTAGGTCGAAGCTGAAAACAATTTTATATTATTTTTATCAATTTCCATGACAACGACTTCCGCCGGGGCTGTTGCTCATTAAGCCCAGACCAAAGGCAAAACAGAACGAACCACCAACTTGCAGCAGACTAATCCGCAGACTCGACCCATTTTGATGTAGTTTTTTCGGCGCTAAATGCCGCCGTCTAGGTAAATACGCTCTGGAACGTTTTCGCGATTCTAGCTTCCATTTGCCCCGGTTTCCCGATTCCCCCAATCCCGAGTCTCTAAACGCAAAACGCAGAACGTGATGCGCATTTTTCGCACTGCGGCGGCTCTGTGTCTGAATCCCGTGGGATTGGCTTTGAATGCGGCTCCGACTGGCGCTGGATCCTGTTTGGGGGGTCGCAGTTTGGGCCGGAGTTTTGGGTGCCAAAGGGGACAGGGAGCAAACTGCCACAAAAGTTGCGCTTAACTTTATGGCAAAGTCTGTCGGCCTGCTGAGGAGGGAAAACTTCTCCTCGCAGGGGAGCGGTGTCAAGGAGCCCCTTAAAGCCGTCTCTCGAACAAAATGCAGATGTCATTCGAAGGAATTCGTCTGCATTAAGCGCTCAATTGTCGGCGCCGTAGTAAAGGTACACAAACGATGCAATAGAACACTAATTTCGTTAAATGCGTTTCAATTGTATTTCTTATAGTCCAGTCTTAAACATTAGCCCTTTGTTAAAGGCATCAATTGTATACTCAAATCAATCTTCTTTAATATCTTCTAATTTTACTTTCTGAGAAATTGGATAAGCATCAATTTATTGTGTTCTCAGCAAGAATAAGTCACTAGATTGCCTCAACAAACAAACTATTTGCCGGCTCCTTAAATGCTGTGTCTGCTGTGCAGCAAAGTAACCAGCTGGAAAACTAAATCCTGAGAAGCATTATACAAAAAGAATTTTAAAGGCAAATCTATAAGGGAGAGAAATGCCGAACGCCAAAGCGGAAGCCACAAGAACATAAAAATCACATTTAATTTTGACACAGTTAACCATTTGAGCATTAAAATGGGAAGCCATTGCCGGGCAGACTCATACATACATTTGCGGGAATATTCCAGCGAAGCCATTATATCGAGCAGTTATGCAAAATTGATTTCGAACATTTACTTTTGCAGAGTCTACCTGCAGCCAGGAACAATTCCGCTGTGGAAATGGAAAATGCATTCCCAATAGATGGCTCTGCGATCGGGAGAACGACTGTGCCGATGGAACCGACGAGGACCCATCCCGCTGCAGTAAGTTTTACTCGTAGTCGTTAAATTTGATTTAAGCAGTGCCTAGGTTAAGCAGTTTGTACAGCCAAACTGGGGAGATCTAATAATATTTTAACGTAATATCTCGATATTTAGGGGTCCGTTGCTCACCTTCGATGGTTATGTGTAAAAATGGTGAACAGTGTATTCACCGTGAGTTTATCTGCGATAGTGACTACGACTGCCGCGACAAGTCCGATGAATCGGACTGTTCCTGTAAGCACAAAAAGGGAATTAGGCTCCCTCACACCCCCACATACTAACTGGAGGATTTTTTCCATCACTAAAACGAACAGCGCAAGAGACTCGCGTCTATTCACTTAATCGAAAATTAAAAGCATGCCCCATGACTGAAATCTCGCCCCATAGAACATCATCGCCCGAGACTTTGGGACTTCGTTTTCCTTAGATTGGTAGGTCAGAGCTGGCCATAAATTACCGTCACTTCCTGCGGACAATATCACGACGTGACCATCGGCGGAACTAATTCGTATTTATGCATTGGGCTGGTTCCTTTCATTGTTGAGGGCCTCCCCGAGTTGATGTAGTTTCCGCTTTTCACTGTATACACCGCTTTTTTCCTTTGGGCTCCACTAACTTGTTGGCGGTTTATTGTCTGTGACACATTTCCCCAACTATACGTTTACATAAAAGTGTGAGTGCTCGGGAATTTCGGCGTGGTAATTGAAAAAATGATGCGATTTTTATGATGTTATCCTTGATGAAAATAAAAATCCGGTAATCAAAAGGCGCACGCAGCGTCGAACTGAGCCTGTGGTTTATATTCCCGACCCGGCCACCGGGAGGCCAGGATGTGTATCCGTATATGTGCCGCTTTTTATGGCCCCTTATACGCTTTAAAATTGTCATCAAAGCTCGTTGACGTTTCTGCTTTCGCCCAGTTACCCATGTGAATCTTAATTCAACTTGGTTTGCGGCGGTCGATGGGGTGTGGTCTGCAATAAAAAGTTCGACACACTACCGTGCCATGGATTACCAGGGATTGCGATTTTCAGCTGTTCCCCACGCCCCCGTTGTTTAATTCCATTTAACACTCCACTCGGACGGACTCTTCATAACTTTGTTTACCATTATGAGAACAAACTTGGCTTCATGTCGAACAATGGACGCGGGTGGCGATGAGGGGGAAGCACTGCAATAAACAAAACGCAAACTGCCCCACAAAGGCATTAAGCTTCATTGGCTTTCAAGTGGAAGGACGGCAGGGGCGAAGGATCCTGATAGTTGCACTTAGCCCGAGCATGTTTTGTACATGGGCTAAAAAGCATTTTAAATCAAATTAAAATCAAATTGCAAGTATATACGCTTGGCGTTAGATAACAAGGAAATGCCATTGAATACAATGCCAAAGTTGACTCAGGGAGTGGGTGGCAAGGGTCTGCGTTTAAAGGGGGGAGTGAAAGACTATCAGTGCTCCATTGACTGTGACCCCACAACAGTAAATTGATTCTGCCATGGCCCACAAAAGCCGGGGCTGGTCCTGAAGCCGGAGTTGGTTCACATCCCCCTTTCATGTGAGATCGAACCGTCCATTCAGCCAGCAGGTCCCACAAATGCATAAAAATGGAAAATAAAAAAAAATATCCCCGGTGGATGTTTTCCTCACCGTCGTTGGGATATTAATGAAGCCATAAATTATGACCGGCAAATGATATTCGATAATTGAATATAATATCGGGCATGAGATTGCATTAAAGAAATAGATTTTCGAGCTCATATTAAGGTTGAACTTTAATTTAAAGAATCACCTATATTAATATGTGGCAACCTGAGCAGAATCCGTAATTTTAGGCCGAAAATTAGATCAACAAAAACGTTTTCCACGCCCTTTGAAAAATGCCAGCCGTTTTGAAAAGTATTCAACAAAAATAACGACAAATGAATTCTGTAAGCCGCTCACAGTAAATTCCAATTAAAGGCGTATCACGCATACGACGCGTTGTACATGCTAAGCAAACGGCAAAAATTTGCGAATACCAAGGGGAAAATAATAATAAATTAATTTATTTGCAACGATGTCAGAAATTTCCGCAGCGCCATGCACGTGTAAGCGGTAAACAAATAGACAGGATGCAGGACAAGGGCAGTGGGTTTTGGCGTGTAAAAGGTAGACAAAACGCCAAAAAGCATATTCAAATATGTGCGGCGCGGCCGTAAGATTTTATTGCCGGCACGCACACCGACACGCCGGCAGACGGAAGTGAAACGGCGGGATGTGCCACATATAGTATATGCATGTAGAGTACATAATCATATCAAGGAAAATCAAGCGCGGGGCACACACAAGCTGGCAGCTAAACAAAGGACCTTCGTTTCACAGACACGCACACACGCCCGACCGCCGGGTGGTGGGCACGAAAGCCAGAAAGAAAGCGGAGAAAGACGGCATGAAAGGGAGCGCCGAAGAAGCGACATACTAATACGCATTAAGGGTTAAACAGAAGCGTTTTTGTGCGAATGTGTGTGTCCTCCTCGCACATACACTCGTGTGAACGTTTGGGTGGGAGTATTGCCAGCTTTGTTTAATGTCCGCTCCTCCGGCAGCGTAACTTCAATGAAACTTTCAGGCATTCCCACACACTTCCATGCCCGGCCCTATGGATAAGCCGGGGGGCATGGGGCAGCGGGCAGGGGTGTGCGCGATAATTGCTTTAATGCATACGCATGTGTGCGTTTTAACTTTATGGAGTGTTGGCTGATAATGTCTTAATTACTGCCTAGATAAAATGCCAACTGTTTAGCCCCGAATGCTGGTGCATGTTGGTGTGTGCGCTGGCATGACAACTATGTTTATTACTGGCAGAGTGTAGTTACGCCCCGCCCCCGGCAGCTGCTTATAAACTTAATTACAGGACGGCACACAACACCCGGTTGCCTACTTTAAGGCGCCGCTCTTGTCCTTTAGCCTGGCGAAAGCCATTACGCAGGCCGTTAGTCGGTTATTTTGCGGGCACCAGATAAGCTTTCGCCCTGCCGAGCTAGTACTGCTCGTATGTTTTCTTTATTTCAGAACATTTTCCCTCAACCCGAATCACATCTATCTGCTCGTATCTTTTTTTTAGGAAGCAAGACCTGTTCGCCAGAGCAATTCGCCTGCAAGTCGGGCGAGTGTATTCCGTTGGCCTGGATGTGCGATCAGAACAAAGATTGCCGGGATGGAAGCGACGAGGCCCAGTGCAGTAAGCCATCATCGAATCCTTCTTTAGCTGCTTTTGGTGCTGGTTATGCTATCCCATGCTATCTAATGCCTTCTTTGGCCTGTACTTGATATACTTTCCTTTCGTTAGCCTCTTCTTTGGTGCCGGTTGCTTTTCATACACTCCTATACTATACTTAACCACATTTATCTACACTTGAGAGTGCCAAGTACACATTTCCCCAGAAATTGTGTAATGCCATGCTTAAAGCTTGTACGTTATAAAGTGCAAATATTTGCGAAAACACACATAAACCCAAGCATGTCCACACCCTTACAAACAGATGAAACTTTAGTTTGCTGTATTTTCCCATTTTGCTGTTGCTGTTGCTATTGTTGTTGTCACTTTCACCCCGCCCCGTTTGTGTATGCCCCCATCTTTTGTTTGTTGGCTGGCAATTTTTGTAATGGTGTTTGGTTTTGCAAAGCACAAGTTTCCCCGTCCCAGGACCCTGTAGAAAATGTAGTTACACCATCCATCTCATCCAGTCACTGTCCACCAAAAGCGAATCCTCCGAGCAATCCCTTCTCAACCGCCGGCTAATCATTCGTCCAAATTTGTTCAGCCAAAACGTGTCGGTCGGACGAGTTCACCTGCGGCAACGGTCGTTGCATTCAGAATCGCTTCAAATGCGACGAGGACGACGACTGCGGCGACGGATCCGACGAGAGGAACTGTGTGCCGGAGAAGTGCAAGGAAGATGCCTTTACCTGCGGCAGCGGCGTTTGCATCCCCAAAACCTGGGTCTGCGATGGGGACAAGGACTGCTCGGATGGCAGTGATGAGAAGGTAAGTTTTCAAGGAGAGGTACAAGTAAGGGTAACATTGGTTCAGCTATTAAACCATCACAAAGGGATATTACAATAATTTTATGCAAGTTCTTATATGTACACATGGGAATGTTGGGAATTCCATTCAATTCAATCCACTTTAACAAACCCATGACCCACTTTCGGGCATCATAGAATAGAAAGACTTTGCTTTCCCACCTTCAGCCTGCTATGAAAATTGATATGAACACATTAGCACACCGCCAACCAAACGTACAAGGCCCGCACACCCGTGGCAAGATGTTCAACAGCCCTTGCATATAAATATGTATTTATATGGAGCCAGCTAGGAAGCATAAATTATGCAAGACGCGAGCATTATTCAAAACTGGCAACGACGACGAGGACCATGTCGGCAACTGTTTCCCATAAACATTTGTATGTATGACGCATGGCTTTTGTTGTCAGATGGGTGGTACCCGAAATTGCATGGCACCGAATAGCGATAAAAACACAAGGCTAGAACTATTCAGATAGTATGCTCTTTTATGCTCTTTTTTCAACAGTCAGTAAACAACATTATTTTAAGGCATACCTACAAATGTATCAAGCCTGAATCCTATTAATAGGGATATTCTACATTATTTTTATATTGTATTTTATGATCTAGCTTTCTGGCGTTCGGGGTAACTTGCTCTTTCCAAAGAGTATAAAAACTGCTTTCAGGCAGCTCGTAAAAGCATGCAACACAAAAAATGCCGGCTAGGCATGTGCACAGTGCACATTTCCGCTCGGCACACAAGAGAACTTTCATGTCTGTGTGTTTGTAAGCCAGACTTGGCTGCCTGAATATTTGGTTGGCACTTAGCAGGAAAAGCAAACTGTTGTTACCTTAGTTAGGTTTCTCGGCTCCCCCCTCGGCGAGATTCTTTTTTGTTCAAAGGATGCCAGATGAAATTTTAAGACCAGCATCCCGATTTTATCATCTCCACAGATCAACTGCAGCACCACGGCAATAAACTTCTGCCAAAAGGGAGAGTTCCAGTGTCGGGATGTGACCACCTGTCTGCACAGGACATGGGTGTGTGACGGCGAGGCCGACTGTCCCGGCGGCGAGGACGAGTCTCCGGATCGTTGCCAGAACGTGACCTGCCGGCCAGATCAGTTCCAGTGCAACAATCGACGGTGCATCGGCGGCCACCTGACCTGCAACGGGAACAACGATTGTTTGGATGGCAGCGACGAGCTGGACTGCCACCTCAACAGCGCGCCGAGGAGATGCAACGCCTCCAGCGAGTTTGACTGCGGCGGCGGCCAGTGCATTTCACTCACCAAGGTCTGCGACAGGCGGAAGGACTGTCCGAATGGCGAGGACGAGCCCGCCGGACTGTGCAGCGTCAACGAATGCGCCACTGCCAACGGCAGATGCATGCATACCTGTGTGGACCAGCCAGTTGGCTACCGCTGTGAATGCGACGCCGGCTACAAGCTGGCCGCCGATAACCGCACCTGCCTCGACATTGACGAGTGCGAGACGCAAGGCGTTTGTTCCCAAGTGTGCGTGAATGAGATCGGATCCTTTAAGTGCGAGTGCGAGGCGGGCTACATGAGGCTGTTAAGCAACCGCACCAGATGCAAGGCTAGCGAAGGACATGCCTCCCTGCTTCTGGCCAGACGGCATGACATACGCAAAATTGCTTTGGATCGACCAGAGATGACCTCGATTGTGAACAGCACAAAGGCAGCTACCGCTCTGGACTTTGTGTTCCGCACGGGCATGATCTTCTGGAGCGACGTGACCACGCAGAGCATCTACAAGGCGCCGATCGACGAGGGCAACGAGAAGATTACCGTGCTGAAGCAGAGCTCGGTAACATCAGATGGACTGGCCGTCGACTGGATCTACAATCATGTGTACTTCACGGACACTCACAAGGGCACCATCGAGCTTACCAACTTCGAGGGTAGCATGAGCAAGGTTCTCATCGAAGATGCCCTGGACACTCCGCGTTCGATCGCTCTGGACCCCATCGATGGTTGGATGTACTGGTCCGACTGGGGCGCCTCGCCGCGCATCGAGCGGGCCGGCATGGACGGCTCCCACCGCACCACGATCATCAGCTACGACGTCAAGTGGCCAAACGGCATCACCCTGGACCTGGTGCGTAAGCGCCTCTACTGGGTGGACGGCAAGTTGAACATCATCTCGTCAGCGAACTACGACGGCTCCCAGCGTCGCCAGGTGCTCTACTCCAGCGAGTACCTGCGCCACCCCTTCTCGATCACCACCTTCGAGGACCACGTCTACTGGACCGACTGGGACAAGCAGGCCGTCTTCAAGGCCAACAAGTTCACGGGCGAGGATGTGGAGGCCGTCACAGCGGTGCACATGGTAAGTCTATACCAGTAGCAATTTGGGCTACTATATGTTTTTTACAAAATTTAAAATATTAGCTTCAAGATTTTTATACCATGTACCTTAAGGTACAAATGGTATATTAAGTTTGTGCAAAGTATGTAACAGGGAAAAGGAAGCGTTTCCGACCGTATATAGTATATATATTCTTGATCAGCGTCAACAGCCGAGTCGATATAGCCATGTCCGTCTGTCCGTCCGTCCGTCTGTATGTATGAACACCTCGTTCTCGGAGATGGTAAGAGATAGAGGTCTAATTCTTTTTGCTTTTGGTGTGTTATTGTTGCAGGCAGATCAAGTTTATTTCAAATTTTTGCCACGCCCCTTTCCGCCTTCGTAATTTGCATAAAACTGTATTTGAATTTTCTTCGATAACTTGGACAAAATAAGAGCTAGAGACCTATTTCTGTTTGCAATATATCCGTTTAACTATTGCGCAGATAATTTCGTTCTTGGATTTTTGCCACGCCCCTTTCCGCCCTCGTATTTGCAAAAAAATCGATATCTTCGAAATGGTAAAAGCTAGAGACTTAATTTTAGGTCTGCTAAGTCTGCTGATCGTCAAACACGTGCATCCAAAATTACGTTCAGATCGGACAATAAATATAGAAGATATGATCAATTAAAGTTTTACGCAACCCTTCCCACGGCAACGGCAAGAGAGGTACATGGTATCTCGTTGTCGAGGAATCTTGACTACAGCATTTCTACTTGTTTTCAAAACGGATTATATTAAATGTTTTTTAAAAACTTTTTACTTAAATTATCACTGCTTGCAGCTTGAACATCCCATGGTGGTGCACGTGTACCATCCGTACCGCCAGCCGGATGGCGTGAATCACTGTCAGTCGGTCAACGGTCACTGCTCCCACCTCTGCCTGCCAGCTCCGCGCATCAACGAGCGGACTCCCCGCATATCCTGCGCCTGCCCCACGGGTCTAAAGCTGATGCCGGACGGCCTCATGTGCGTCGAAGATCGTAAGTATCCTGCCTTGGTTGTTTTACGAGGGATTTTGTAAGGGGATTTTATGCGATGGACACAAAGCCGTGTGTCTGCTTGAATTGCTGCGCTTTGTGGCTGTTTGCCACACAACGCCTCTTGTTGCGGTTGCGGCTGCATCCTATTAAGGGTCATCTGCACTGCGCATATAATTGAATCGCATTTATTCCGGCTGGTATTTCTTGCCCATCTGTTTATATAATTTATATTTTCCATAGTGCGTGTCCCGAGTGTGCAAACCAGCGCACCGATTCACAGGACGACAAACAAATCGTCCATCTCGAGCACAAAACTACCTCAAGATGTGCACAGTGAAGTGCGGGGTATGAAATATTAATCTTTGATTACGGTGGTGGTACTCTAGGCTTAAGAAAATCCTTCGCTCTCAGATGCACGAGTCTTGCAAAGACTTCAGAAATTTCGGTTTTGGTTTTACATTAGTTTCTGTGATTCATCTGTGATTACATTCCCGAACAATGCACATTGACTGTGGTTAAGACATTTCCACCTGTCCCTCACAGTTTTAATTTCGTATGCTGTTTTTCAACACTCTCTGGAGCAGCGCCTCATAAGGGCTGCCATCATCACCCTCGTGCTCATCATCGGGGCCATCATCATAAATCAACATCAATGATATCGACGTAATCACTCAAAATGCACAGACCACCACACCCGAACTTCCCCCAATCCCAATCCGCCAGAACAGGCACTCATGCAAAATGCGAACGAGCTGAGCTGGGAACGTAAAACATAAATATCGGGTTCACACACACGCAGCAGCAGCACAAAAACCGCAAAAGGGAAGCATTGGTGACATGTTTAATGGCGATGGGCCTGCAGAACCACCGGGAACGGGAACGGGACCGGGACCGGGAACGAGAACGCTCCGCTCGCTCAGCTCGAACGGGTCGGGTCCTCTATGCGGCCCAGCACTTACCCCGGCAAATTTCTCCGTGCAATTTGCGAACTGCTCTGACAGAATGACAACGTTGTAGAGGATGTGGATGCGAATCCGGTTGGGAATGGGAATGATGAACGGCTGACAACCGCAATGGCAGTGGGGGCACTCGGGGCAGTCGGGGCAGCAGTTCAGCGACTGGCACATCAACGACAGGCGGCAGAGTCGTCAGCAAATCGCCATGAAATTAAATTGTACACAAGCCACACCAAAAGATACACCAACCAGACGCATGGCACAGATACAGATACTGATAGGGAGGGCATGGCAAATAGTTTAACCAGAAATTCGTCATCGCCATTGCCAGCCATCATCATGATCCTCCAGCAAATTGGCACTGTCAACACCTCAAAACTGTCGACGGTTGAGGGAAATATTTACGCTGGCTGCGTGGAAAATAAATTACCCTCATCTGGCTGGCGGTTTGTCCCTAAAAACTTGCATTCTCCCCAAACCCATAACTAACGTTTTTCCTCTGTGTGCGTTGTACTACATGCATCTGTTTGTTCCATTAAATCGATTGAGATATGGAAATGCACGTCCCTGGTCTAAATGCGGTATCATTATTTTTAATAAACGCAAATTTAGCTGGCTCCCGCCAGACGTACTTTGATCAATTGGAGTTCCGAATTGCGAAGCCCTCCATTATTGGAAACGAACACGAGCGGCAGATATTTTGCTGTGGCAACCAAATTTAAATCTGCCTTTTCGGGGAATAAATAAGGCCAATAAAATGGACTCGTTACGCTTCCTTGGGCGAAGAGAACTTGAATATTTATCTAGTATAACAATGATTTCAATGGAAGTCTTTTGAAGTTGTGGGCTTTGTTTGTCTTCTCTGAATAAAACATCATATCATTAGGATTAATAAAACCAATTTTCGACGATAGCCATAAAAATAATATAAAAATGTTCACAGCTAACGATATCAGTTAAAACAATTTCTGCAAAATGTACAAACTAAATTTGCAGTGCATTAAAGGATAATGCCATTCACTAATTAAACAAATTATTGACACGCCCAAGCTCCCCTTTGAAACATAATACCCTTATTTCTATTTCAAATCTCGAGGGCGTTTAGTGCTTATCCCCCCCATTTTTCTTGCGGAAATGGACTATATTCTGAAGGCTTGAGTGGTTGTCATGCCTACTAGGCACAAAGCCGGTTGCCAGCGAAAGCTTAGCGCGAAGCCTCGCAATTGTGTGTAATTACGCCAATTTAAAGAAGTCATAGTTGCCACAATGGCCGGGTCGAGGGACGGTAAAACGCTAATCAGCTCAGGACTTGGACTTAAACAGGAGAAGCTGAAACACGTTTGTGGAATAGAAAGAGGAATGACGGCAACTAGGGTTTAGAAACATTAAGGAAAAGAGGAGCCAGCGAGAAAAGTTTGCAGAAGCGCGGGCCAGTAAATAACTATAAACTAGTTAGGGACTATTTCAATTAGATGGCCAAGCCATGCCAATGATGATGACGCCGCTGCCGCCCGGCATAACTGCAATTTCAATTAGCGGTTTGTGCTACTTTTTCCATGGCCATCTTCGCCCACTTCAAATTGCTTAATTAAGCGCCGGCAAAGTTTCGCAAACACCCCAGAGACACACTGTGAGATACAGATACAGAGAGATAGTGGAGCTGCAGAGCCGGGATCCAGTAACCATAAACTTTGAGCCGTCGAAGTAGCGGCTACGTTTTTAATAGCCAACCACATAAAACGGGGCCCGTTCCGGCGGATGTGGCGAAAAGTGGGCGAGCAGATGCCGTCGCCGGAGTCGGTCGTGCTCCTTGCAGCATTTTATGACTTTCATTTGCCTGCATTTCGGTCAGTCCGGCAACTGTTATTGTCCGCCTCTAACTTTACTGCATATTGCCTCTGAAAAAACAATTTCAGAAACGTGGCAGCGGAGCCGACATTTTGTTTATTTGCATGCCACACGATTTTATACATCCTCTCGCCTCTTTTTTCCCGCATTTGTTGTAAAACTTTGGCATTTTTTTCCGGCTTGGTTTATCTAATCTGTTTACACGGTCTCCTCGGCTCTTCCCTTTTCAAGCCCGACTCCAAATCCCAAAACAGGTGATGGGACATATTTTATGCGTTTTTATTTCATTTAGGAAGGAAAATTGTGGCATGGCATCCATTTTGTCATGCTTTTTATGGCACTTCCGCTGGCCGGGGAAGTGAGAGTTGCCACGCACCTGCTATATGTTATCCCGAGTCGGAGTTGCGAAATAAATATGAAAACACATGTGCAGGATTATACAAATGGGCGATGAGGCATAACTCTCTGTTATATGCTTTAACGTTTGAGTGCCTGTATGTGTATGAGGCGGTCCAGAAAATTGCATTTTCTATAGATTAGGAGTGCGCCGTAATGTCGCATGACATTTATAGGCGAGCATAAAACTTGGCTTCGCAGGAGCGGCAAATGGCGAAGGGAAATTGTAAATTTTTAGAGTAGCCAGAATGGAGAACAAAAATGTATTTACAAGCAAAAATTATAAAAAAAAAAACTTTTACATTTTAGACTAGATATATTTACTGAATCCCCAGTCAGATATAATTATACAAATATTTGGGGATGGCATTACTTGTAGAGGTAAAGCCTCTAGGAAAGCTTTTAAAAATTATTAAACGGGCGAAATAAATTGTATTTGTTGCTTGTTAGCGACAGCTGGCATTTCCCTCGGCATTACACTTTTACACACACCGTCACATGGACGGAAAATCGCGCAATTAATATGCCACCACAACGTGCAACTTTTCAGCTGCTTGCCCCGCCATTTGACTGTCTGTTAATGCCCCCGAAATAAATTTGCAGCATCTTAACGCGCCCACGCCAAGAAATCCCGCCAATCGATGCCACACAGCTGCTGCCGCTATCAACTTTTAATGATAATTCTCTGCCACATGCTTCTTCTGGACACTGGTAGGGCAAAAATTATGAAAACAACAAAAGTGAGAAAATTTAGAAACAAAGGGGGAGCAACCCGAAATGCGCGGCACATCTTTTGGCGGACGAACGCGCGCCCCTCTGTGCATACCACTCAACTTTTTTCTGTTGTTGAACAAATTATAAACGGAAAAATACGAAAACGAATTATGATGACAGCGGAAAAATCCAACAACTTCCTGGCCCAAAACACAAAAAAGACAGCACAGAAAGAAGTCAACGCCAAAGCCAGGGGAAGCCCAAAAGCGGAAACATTCGCCATGGGATATAGCCGTTGACGGTTTTCTGTTTTTGTGTGGCCAGGCCGGCAAGACAACGTTTTAATTATATTCCCTCATAGGAGTTATGCGAAATGCTGTAACGGATTTTAAAAAAAGTATAAGCCGAGACTTAATTTAATTTAATTTTAATTTATTAATTTAACAAAATACTTGGCCTTTAGGACCCTGAAATATTCATTCCAATACCACAAGTTAAAATATAAATCATTTCATGGCTAAATAATAACATACCATCGCTTGATCGTCAAAGGATTTTCTTGTCCTTCTATTATACGTTTAACCAAAAACTCTAATCCTTGGATTAATCATTGGATCATTAAAAGCTGATCAATTCCAAGCCCAAAAGCGGAAACATTCGCCAAAAGCGGAAACATTCTAATGTGTATCCCTTCTTTATATCTCCATTAGTGGAAAACAAGGACGGAGACAATGGAACACATCCGTCCCATAAGCATAATGGAGCAGCTAAGCCCCAGGAAAAGGACTATGGCCAAATAGCCTTGATTGTGATAGGCATCTTATTCGCCACAACTCTAATTGCTTGCGTAAGTTTAGCTACATCTATAAATTTGTTGGCACAGCCAATGTAAGTTATTCCTTGTTGTATTTTATCTTTACAGGTCATCTTCGTCGTTTTATACAAACGGTGTACGCGGGCGGTGAACTCCATAAACTTTGAGAATCCTGTCTACCATAAGACCACGGAGGATCACTTCAGTTTGGAGAAGAACGTGACGCCGCACATGTACGCAACTGCCATGGAGGAGGAGGTAAGCGGGTCCGTCCCACCGATGGCGACCAATCCGAACGACTTTAGCTACGTAAGGTTCTAAGGGGCCAACTGCCCACTGCTAGGCGCTAAGTAATCGTTGTATATAGGTGGCTAAGATTGCGTATCATAGTTGTACCTAGGGTTAAGTGAGATGATCCAACTAGTTGTTAGTCGCCTAGGATGTAAGCTGTCGCAGGCCCCCGGGGGTCTGAAAATTGTTGTGAAAGATTTAGCCCCTCAGGACACTTGGTATTTTACCCCTTATCCCTCCCTCACTACTATTCGTATTTAACCAAAATCGTATTTGACACTATTTCGTTTGAAATGCCGCGAGCCGTGGACTCACCGGCAACGACATCGAGCACGGTCCCAAATTAGCAATTAAAAATGGTAAGTTGTGGTCGAAATATCCTCATTAGAACATTATTGTTATATTATATTACTTAATTGCTGGCCCGTGTGTGCAATTTAATTATGATTTTATTGCTCTATGATTTAATTTATAATCCATTTGAGTGTCCCGCCTCATTGCTCTTTGAATTTGCGAGTCGAAACAATCGACAGCTGCCGGTGGGTTTGCTCCGCTAATTGCAGTCCTGCCGATGCAATCAAAACGTGCATATCAATTGGTCAATTAACTAAAAGGCCAATTAAATGGCGTCAGTGGGGCGTCAAAATATCCACAGCCCCGGCAGCTTGCCTGCTAAAGCATAAAGCACCTCCAGGAGAGTATTTCACTTAAACCCCATTCAGCTAACCATAATATATTATAGCCTCGTTGTCAATTTCAATTAAAATGTTTAATTATGAAACACAAAAACTTAAATTCCTTCGGAAGCCTCGAACAATGCAGATTGTTAATGCCACAAAATTAAACAAAATTATATTATACGAGATTTTCCGTGCGCTTGTCGCAACAAAAAATATATACATTGAAAATTTGCATATAAGCAAGCTAACTTAATGAAGCAATTTTGTTCTGCAGGCTAAGCGCTTGCCGTTATAATTTAATAACCTTAATTAATATACCTTTGGGAAAATCTCTTTTATCAGTTTTTATTACATTTTCCACTGTATTTCTGCCAATTACATTTTTTCATCAGGGCTCTTAGCTCTGTTTTTGTTTGAATGTTTATAAAACTTATTTAAATGCTGGTGATTATTTATTAAGATATAGTGTCTTTCTTTCGGTCATTTTAAATTAAAACTCTTTAATTTTAAGTTATTTAAGTAAATGCCAACCGGCATTCCTGTTGAACTTTAACTAATTAAATTATTCTCTAATTCCAACTTAGTCCGGGAACCCCCTCTTTGAACCGGGCACCGAATGTGTCTGAGCCACCCCAAAGAATCACTTGTATGCATATCCAACAAAAACTGGCCGCGCAGCCCGGGAGGAACAATACACAGGCATATCCTAATAGAAATTCCTTTAGACCAAGGCCCCGAAAACTCAACTAAGTAAAATTAAAGTTCAAAAACAGAAGTGCGCAAAAATGGAAAGGGAGGAAACGGGAAACTTTCATTTAGCAGTAAGAAAAGAAGAATGCCAAAACCAAATAGAAAAGACACGATGGAAACAACAGCATGGGGAAAATGAAAATACTCAACAAATTCAATTTGTTGCCTAGTTTAGAATTTAATTTAAATGTTATAACACTACACACAGACATTGCATACGCATACATACACGCACACGCATTCACACACGCACACCACCCATAAACTAATAACAACGAAAACTTTTTTAGGCGCAACGTTTTGACATCAACTAACGGCGTCGACACAAACACACGCACACTCCTCACCCGCACATCCTCGTCACACTCACCCACACACTCGCGCGCGCATACGCACACACACGCACATGCACACGAACACATTAGCCCTCAAGAACTCAGAGAAGGAACGAGCCAGGATGCCATTCAGAGCCAGAACTCCAACTTTCCTTTCACGTCCATGAAATCAATTGTAAAAAGTTAAGACATTTTGTTGAAGTTTGGTCGAGAAAGACACATTTTGTGAAATCAAAAATAAAAAATAGCTAAACGAAAACTGTTTATAGACCTAGAAACAATTGTGACTAGTTGTAACGTAAATAGTTTGTGTTCTTTAAAAGAAGTAATAAACCAGAGTTATTATCTTGAACGATGTGGTTAATGCAAAATTCTAGCACCGAGTTGGATTGATTTTTAGCAAAATATTTGAGCGAAACCTCTCTGTAAATAAATTAAAATGTTTAGACAAAATTTACAATGGAAATAAAAACAAATTCAATGCGACTTACACAACGATAACATTTAACTAATTGTATTAGCTTTGCTCGTTTTTGTTCTTGGGTATTAAACACAATTTGCTGTGATCAGTTTAAAAGCATTAAACATACATTAAATCACTTATTTGTAGTACGTTTACAATTCTTCTCATTTATTTAGTTTGTAAACAGCAAGCTTTCAACTACTTTAATTTATTTAAAAATATACATCCATACGAAAACAAACAATTACATGTGTATTGGCAAACTTTGGTTCCTGTGAAATGTATTTTAATTTGGCCATGAGAAGTCAAGCCAACGCTTGTATGCTTTTTGTGAACAAATACTAAATAGCTAACTGTAATTGGTACATGTGAAAGGTTTAAAAATAAATGAGTAATATTAATAAAAACCTAATAAGAAATATTGTAAATTAAAGTTCATTCTGAAATAAAAAATGGGATTTTAAAACATGAATAAAACTAATAAAATTTATTTTCAATGGGCGGAATGTGTATAGTCCAACATAAGCCACAATGTTACGCCCAACAGGAACATTGGAATTGAACAGCAAGCGATTATCAATCAACTAGCTTCCATTATCAATCAACTACAAATGCCAAGTACTCGCACATCTGAATATCAATGCACCTAAGTAGCATAACCACTTGTCCATCTGACAATGTTGGCACATTCGGCTGCCTTCTGACGATGCTAAGAAGCTAATGGGGTTTGCACATTATGTCTGACGGATTGAACCAAACAGCCCCAACGGCAACACCGGGGCTTGACTTTTGCCGGCTCACACAGGCACATCGACACTGTGAGTGATAGAAGGATAGACACGCATCCATGAATTATTAAATGCTAATGGACAACTACGGCAATTATTTCACATGAGAGGGCATCAATACGTAATGAGCTTCGGTCGATGAACAGTTCGGCCAAGTCTGAGGTGCCTGGTGAACAGATTGAACAGTCACTAATGGCCACACGCGCAGGGGCGTTGAAGGGTCAGATTAAAAGGGGTTTGAACAAGGCCACGCAACAATTAGGTAACACATTAATCTGGTTATCGATCTGGATGTAAAACCACATTCTGTTCGAGAACCATATTATGTAACTTGTCCGTATCCTGCCGTAAGAGAATCCCTTTTTTCGGACACCTCTGTGGCGCACGGACGAGCACAATCGATGGACGCTTTTTGGGGGATAACAGTTAAATCGACTGTCTAAGCATCAGCAGATTTTAATTTCGTCCCAGGCCGGTTAGTGAGCCCCCGCAATTTAACGGGCTCCAACTTTTGTCTGGTTAATTTATGGCTGCGAATTATCGGGAATAGTCGCCGTAGTCGCTGGTGGGAAAAGTCCGACGCAGCGATTTGGGCGAATAAATAAGATTTTTATGCCTATCGGTGTCTTTAATGTTATAATTTATGTAGCGCGCCTGGGAAGCAGGACACATTATTTTTGTTTATTGCTTGCCGGACAGCCGGCTGTCAGCGACACGTCGCCGGGGCGTATTGTGAGCGGATTTCGGTTCCCTTTCGATTTGAATCGATTATCCTGCACGGCACACGTTTGCCATGAAAATAAAATGTAAATAAAAGGCGACACATTTGACACACGGCTTCGCTTCAGGAACTTTTTCAATTTAGATATGATCCCGAAAGTATGCCAGCGCTCTGCTCGGATAATCCCCAGTTAATGTCAGGTGGGTTTGTGCCAGTGGGTTGTGGTACTGCCCCCACTCCTACTCCTGCTGCTGCTCCTTTCCATTAGCAATATGCGTCCAAATGGCAAAACATTGTTCCTCAGCGTCCTGCCGTTCCCTCGCCGAACTAACAGAAAGCTACGAACATTTCCGCCAAGGGAACCCCGAGTGATGACACAATTTAAACATTTGCTCAATATACAATCATTTTTACTATTTGACATATAGAAATATTTTTAGGAATCTTTTTTAAAGTATGCATCCTTTTGGATCCTAAAAAATACAAACTGGAGAATATATTCAAGGTACATAATAAAACGATATCTGAGTTTTCGGTAAATTACTACTCTTTGAAAATATATTTCCGAGTCAACAGCGTCTTGATTTCCGGATATTGCAAAATATTCAACTCATCCTGTACTTAAGGGTAAACAAAAGGCCACAAAAATAAACCTTCATACAAAGTATAGAACCAGTGCCCTGAAGCGGCCAAAGCGGCAACACTGTTGCACATAACGGCGCTGGGAATAAGCCACTGTTGGATGAAAATCTGCAATTCAGCCGGAACAGAGCATACATTTTGTCGTTTTGCCAGCCGCAGGCAGCCACCAAACAAAAACCCCCCTACCGAGTGGCCAAAAGCCAATGAGACGCAGCAGCTGGGCAAAAGAAATAGAACGAGGAAGTGCGGCCAGAATCGGGCATGACTGGAAGGGATGAGGAATTTGTGAGTAGGTGGCGCCCCGGCAGGAGCGGGGCAGTCAGTGCATTCGAGCGACAACTCTGTGTGACTCCTGATGCAGGAAACATGGCTGTCCTGCCGTTGGTTACCGTGCCACCACAGTACTTTGTTAGCGATGCGCAGCCAACGATAACTTTGGCCAACAATATCTTTCGGTTTCGCTTTTTTTCGCCTGCTTTGGGATCCTTTGTCTTTCGTCAAAGAGCACCGTAAATGCAATTGCGTTTCATGGCTGAATTTGATGTTTAACTAGATTTCTCTTGCATTGCAAATAATAAATATATCAAAACCTGGTTTTAATAAATCCATTTTGTAGTCCCTGAAATGGAACTAAATTTATCCCAATTAGCTAGCCGTTTATGCGAAAATTATTGATCAACGAGATAACCAAGTTTTAATACCCTGTTGCTCGTTTTATTGGCGCCAAATATGTCGCAACGCGGTTACTGGTAGTGGGGACTAGGGCGACTTTAATTACGAGCAGGTCCACTGGCCCCTGACTTGTTATATTGCCTCCATGTTTGCACATCCTTGCAGTTTCAGTCAGCTGTTGTTGTTTAAGTTGTGCCGCCATAGCTGCCATTGCTAGTATTGTGGGTTATCCTGGGGCCAATTGCATGGCCCATGCACAGGCAAGGTTACTAGGCAAGTTCACTAGCCAAATATGCTGTGCGTATGCGTATGCCATGGAATTTCAGCGCTACATAGGGACTGCGTTCCAGGGCAATGGGCGAAAGCGGTGTTCTGTAGCCACTGCGTCTTACACGCAGGCGGACTTTGTTGGGACGTTGTTGGCTTGTCGGTCGAGTTGTTTGCACCACGTTCTGAATAATGGATACGTTTCGTGCCACATTGAATGCCCAGCAATGAGTGACATTGCACGACGACGACGACCACGGCGACGACGACGGCAACACTGCCGACTACAGTTTGGCCTTTTTGCAAAGGGGACAGTCAGCCGGTGGTATGTTTTCGGAATGGTTAATGTAATTACGCCTGAGAGCCTCGGTTTCCACCTTTTGGGGGGGGGGGCGACTAATCAAAGCCAAAGTCGATAAGCATGTGGGAGTTTAAAATGCACCACGGCAATTTGCCTAATTGCTGTGTGGACTAATCAAGTGACGAGTTTTGGAGTTCTTGGGTTTGTGTCGGATTGCCGCCCGCCCCGCCCCTTCGTCCCATGCATACTGGCTGGCCTCCTTTGTTTGGCACAAAATAAAATAACTTTGCAGACAGACGCTGGGGTGTGCGGAAAATTCATCAACTTGAAGCCGAAACAATTCAGAACCCACACGAAGAAAGAGAGTGAAAAAAGAGATGACTGAGGTCGACTGTAAGCCGCTTCTGTTTGCCATGATAAAATGGCTACAAAATGGCGGCATCTGACTTAACGGCGAACGCGCGTGTGTTGGTGGGAGCGTGTAAGAACAGACGCCTTTTTTGGCCTTGGCACAAACTGTCGTCTGTCTTCTGCTCTGCGTGTGTGGCTTAAATTTCACTTTTTTATGTGGTCTCCTGGAAAGAAAAACTTTTGAGATTTCCCGGCCTGACCTTGTCTCGGGGTAAAATTACTTTTGCGCGAAGGTGGCCCACTCACAGCAGAGAACAAAGTAAATAACGTTGCAATATTTTATTAAAAAACGAGGTAGGAAAGTGCAAGTAAATTCGAAATGCAAAACAACATTCGTTGTAACTCTAATACGATTTACCATTAGAGTATTCACAGTATTACTTGGTAGCGAAAAATGTTTCCATTCACATTACGTAATTGTATGAAATGAGCTCTCGGCAACCGCAACTTAGGCCGCAAGTCGGTACATTTAATTTCTTTGCATCGTTTGGCTTGTTTGCAAATTCTCAACTTGAAACGCCAACACCAGATGTCGTGGGCTGAGCTGCGAGCGCAGCGGGCAGGATTTCTTTTCACTTTTCCATTACTCGGAGCGAAAGCAAGGGAAAGCGAAAAGTTCATATTGCGGTTGGCAGCAGATTGCACTCTTTCTTTTCTCTGCATGTGTGCAATGAGTGTGCACGCCATTTTGTTAACATGCTAACTAGTGTGCGTGACAGGATACGCAACGATGGTGACAGAAGCAGCAGCATTCCGAAAAATGCCATAAATACAAAATATAATTACGCGCAACCACGATATATGCAACACGCTGTATGTATGTACATTTGGCACCCTGAATTACAGAACTTATCAAGGAAACCAATTAAAGTTGAGCCAGGTTTTATCGATGTCAATTGAAACAACCAAATCAATTATTTGCAACGACAAACATTAAACATTGGATATTTCAGATTATTCACGTCATTAATCAGTAACTAATCACATAAAATAAAATGAAAATATCCGCGTTTATGTAATTTCATTAGGCACTCGAATTGTCACACTACCAATTGGTCTGGTAAATAATGTTGCAATCTTTTTCTTCCGGCCACCGAGTTAATGGCAAGCTAACAAATCTAACTATTAAATGATACCGGACAAACCAATCATCATAGAATTTCGCAAATCATGTCGTTCCAAAACTAATTAGATTTCATCAAATACCAGTGGTCTGTCAACATTTATTGGATGTAATTATTAAAGGACCTCCAGCGTAACCACCAGGCGATCCTGTGACTTTTTATTACCATAAAGGGTAATACTCTATAATGATTCATTTGATTTTGAATCAAGTGAGGGCAAAGGCTATATGCCCCAAGTGGCTAATGCCCAAATGCACATCATTTATATTCGTGAAAGTGTAATTAACTTTGTTTACAGGGTACCGTAACGTCTCATAACCTTGGGCTGTAATACTCCTTGTTGTTTCTGTTTTTCCGAGTGCGTGTGGCAACCTTTCCAAGCAGGGGAAGCACGGCAAGTCCAGCATGCGAATGACAGTCAAACAGACGAACGGTAGGAGATTGGGCGGGGAGGGGAAGGCGGAAACGCCAGGTGAATTGGCAGGCAGCACGTTTAATACCAAAATTGACATTAAATTGCTTGTGACCTGCATCCTCCATTTACCCAATACCTGCCGCCCCAATCCGCGCCGACTCTGTTATCGACTTTTACGACAATTCCAATAAAGAAACATTGCAGACGTTGTCCTGCTGCTCATGCCCCTGCTCCTCTTGCTGATTTTGACATGGTGCAGAGCGATGTCAGCTGTAGTGAGATGGCGCCTGTCCTGTACACGACACAAAGTGAATTTTCTGCGCACTTATCAAGGATTTGTGAGTGTAGAATGACCCGCAGGTGCGAGTGACGAACATCAATAATAACCTGCCTAAATATCGTACACCTTAAGGTCTGATTTGAGCTATAGTTTAGGTCTACTATGTTAATAAGGCGCAAAATTCGTATCTTAAAGTTTTTTTGAAGTATCTTTCGATATAAAAGGTTTTAAGTAAGTTCAACGATATGAGAAGGTGCAATCCTTCTGATAAATCAAATACAAAATAAGTAGTACCATTTTTGAGAAAACCGCAATTTTTAATGTAAAAATAACATTGTTTACGAAACGGAACCACACATTTTAAAGACAGGTGACAACATATCCACGCTCCGGTCCCTACAATATTTTTTTTTTTGGAAAACGTGCCAACGTGGGGGACAGGCACAAGTTGTCAACAATTGGAGGAGTTTGCCTCCCCAACGACAGGTGCCTGCTTCTCGGTCTCATGGATATTGCCAGCCATTTTCCCCGAATGAAGTTGTTGATTATGTCGAACGCTGTTACACGTGGCTCACCCAAATACATACCCAGCGGACATGCGCTTGTGTAGGGTGTGCGTTGCGGGCTTGCGTGAGTGCACAATGACATGACAACAAGGGTACTCGCAGGCAATCGACTCCGTCAATGAGTCGGCATTTTATTTTGGTTTTTGCTGGTCCATTTCAGGAGCTGCATGATTCTGGGATTTCGTCGATGGCACTGCTCACTTACGTGACGCAAATGTCTAACGTAATTGTCATAACGTTGGCTCTGGGACCGCAGGGCCGGCGATTTTCTATTTGAACCCCCAAGGCGGGCAAGTCCCTCTGCAAACATTGTTAAAGATCGGCCAAAGTCCCCGCAGATATACCCAACACACGCGCACACTCGAAATCGAAGAATGCGAAAAATAAACATAAAGAAGCAGAGTAAAACTAATTTAAACTGACCTTCGACATGTGAACCAGTCTGCACAAAGTCCAGCCATGTTACAATGTACATGTGTACTCGTACAATATGCCTCCCCAGACGCGTGGGCCATCTTTTTCCGGCCGCAAATACTTAACATTATTCAGTCCGGCGAGGGTTGCTATGTCAGTTCATAAAGGTTGCGAATATAAGTTATACCTTTGGCAATAATTTAGGAATACAAAATTCTATTTGTCAAATTTTGTTTTGCGTAATACAAATACAACGGTGCGTATACTTGATATATTTTACTCTCATTTAACTTGAAAACTCAAACAAAACTAACATTAATTGTAGGAGAAATGTAAAAATAAAGACTTCAAGCTTCTTTAAATCTATTTTATCAACGACCACAATCTTTGCAATAAGAAATATCAAGTGAAGTGACAACGTTGGCTCATTCAAATTTGTTTTTAAGTTAATAATAATAATTAATAGAAATCTGGTGAATTTTAAGCACTCAATACTGCTGCCGGTGGCTTAAAATTGTGTTTTCTAGTCTCGTATTTGGTAATCACACCCTAAGAATCGGAAAATTCTCAAACATTTCTTTGTAACTGCACTTGCTACCCCCTTGCACGGCCTTGTGTGTGAAACCATGGTCATTTGTATTGCCTACTTTTGGGTTTTGGGCAGCACAAGTGGGCAGGGCACTGCACCAATTCCCATTCATAGTTCAGGGCCTCAGTGGGAACAGGGCCCTCGACTGAGACAAAAACCAAATCAGTCCTGGCTTTAAGACTCATCCAGCTGCCCTTTAGCATTTTTCTTATTTTCCGCCCCACTTTCTGGGTCGGGATGTGGTCGAGCGGGGCGCAAACCAACCGAGTGACCAACACAGCGCCCACATTGGAAGCCCCTGCGTTCGTTTTCAGTCCCCCCGCGCCTATCGTTTTTGCTTGTTCTATAATTTTTCCTGTTTTCGCCTTCCTTTGCGCTGCTGTCCTCGCATCAGCGTGCTTTTCCGTGCTTTTCCCTGCTTTGCTTTGCTTTACTTAGCTCCGCTTTGCCATGCTGGCTTTAGTTATATTTTCCGCTCCTTTTCGGTGCCTCGCTTTTGCTATTTTAGTTTTCTAACCAACAAAACAAATTGAATCACGTTCGCCTGGGAGAAACGTGAGTATTTTATTTTTTCCGTTAAACATTTTCATTTTTCTTCTCAAAAAAACCCAGAACTTTGAACCAGACCGCAGTGGTAAATACCCTATTTACGTCTATGCGACAGGATAATTTTATGTTGAATCTTCATATCTGCAATATTTTGAGGCATCTCACAGTAAACTAATTTTTTTTATCTACTAAGACGTTGTTTAATAGACCCCAAAAGACTATCGAATAACAAACACATACGGGTATACATAATATTGCTATTACCTGTGCGGTTTATTGCTGTAGATTTATTTTATAGGCAGAAAGAAAACAGCTTTTGTGACGGCTGTGCTGGGACCGAAGCGATGCAAGACGTTTTCCCCGATAATGACGCCGTTGAGCCATCGCATCTGGGTTTTCCATTGTTTCTGCCGCCTAAGTATGAACACTCCGAGCAGAACAACTTTGTTGTTGCCGTGGTCGTGCGGCTGTGTTTTGTTTTGTTTATTAAAAAGAGATTGGAGTGCAGAAAGATTCCCATTTTTGTCATGACCGCTGCCACTTGGGCCTACCGGCCCGGCCAACCATTCATCATCATTCAGGGCTGATGATTTTATTTTGATTCCGAAACGTTTGGGGATTACGAGACTAATGATTTTATTATAGTTTTTTTCATGCGCTACTCCTCGAAATTTTGATTGATGGTCCTGCGTCTGCTCGAGGAGGCCAAATTTGAGACTTCGGTCCCATTGTCTTGACATTTAAGCGGCTTCATTATATTAAAAGCGAATTAATGTTGTCGCCATGGCGATGTTTCTGCTTTTAAATTGAAAGTAAATTACGTTCTTTTCGCAAGATTTGGACAAAACGAGGGGATTTTTTTTTAAAAGCTAAAAGGGGACTTAGGAATTTCGGTCCTCATTTTTATTGGACAAATTAAATTGAGACAAAGGGACAGGAATTACCTTTGAAGCAAAACATTCCAATAAAAACTAAAAATAATAAATTGAATTAATAAAATTATAAAAAAAAGCCACTAAATTAAGCTTCTTTTATAAAATTGTCGAAAATAGTCGCTAAATTTACGTCAACAACTTCCCCAAATGAAGTATTTATTCTAATTTAATGTACAACCCATCTGTCAGCCACAAATATGTGAGCCCAAAAAATCCTTTGAACTTCCCTTATCAAGGCCGCTTGTTTGCCTGTGACTTCACGCACATTTGTTAATTGGTGTGCGGTTTCTCAAGCCCTGCGGCCAACACCTAAAATCCAAAAGGAGGTCGCCCGCATGCCCGAACCCTTCTCACCCGCTCCAATTTGGAGGGACATAAAATAGGGGAGGCTCACAGCGGGGAGCCTGGCATCCCAAGCCCAGGGTGCCCGCACGTTGTTATAATTACGCGTAACTTTCGACAAGTGTCGCTGAAAATCGCCAAACGCTCTCATTTCAAGTGCCGTTGTCCAGGCAAAGTTGTCCCCGCCTCTGTGGGACACTAGCGGGGAGTCCCCTAGCATCTGCGGTTTAATCTTCTTTTAAGTTGCGCTCCACCCACTTGCTATATTTCAACGGGAAGCTAGAAAAAAGATGGCGACACCGTAAAGCAAAAGTTTGCCGCCACTTGTGGGTTGATAACTTAGAACAAAGCCAAGTTAGGGGGGAGGCGAAAGGGGGCATTTCAAAAAGGAGAGCAATCCTTTGCACAGCTTGAAAATAGTTGGAGTTTGTGAAAAGTCATTGTTACTTTGGTGAAGAGCTGCTGCCTTTGCTTTCCTCTTTCTGCTCTCTAATTAGTCGTCATTGGCTTGTGATTTGTGGGCGGACTTTCGGGCACTTTCAAATTGAGAAACCGAACGCACTGCCTGGCCATGGAACCTGAAAGGGCTGGGCAACTTTCCAGCCACAAATCCAACTTGTAATTTGGGCCAAAATTTTGATTTACATTTACACAGAATGCACTGTTCGCATGAAACAAGGTTTGGTTTAAGGTTCTCTAGGTTCTCAACTACCGTTGAATAATTCAAAATAAAATGCTTACGGTAATTACATATATTGCAACGAATTCGATTGTGATTCCAATGCGGAAAGCTCAGTGTGGAATCACCTAGTGTACGACAAATCTTGAACTCCACCTGCCGGGGTGAATAGAACTGGGTCGGAGATTCTCTCTCATTTGTTCGAACCAATTGCCAGTTCGTGTACGTACGGTTTGTTCGGGGCCGCAAGCGGTATAGGTGGCCGCAAATGATTTAAAGCAAAATGAGCCGGCCACAATTTATGCTGACCACATTAACCATCCTCGGCAGAGAGCAAAAGTCCGAGCAAGTATTTAATTAAATTAAGCACAAAGGAAAACACCAAAGTCCAAGCCCCGAACACTGAACACCGAGAACGAAGCAGCCACCGGGCGGCCAGATGAAGTTGGCTTCTGGTTTTATGGTTCGGCCTTTAAAGCAGTCGTAAATCATTTAAGAAAATGGCCATGATGGTTGGCCAAAGGGGAGCGAGATATATGGAGAGATGGCCGCTAATGGCCGGCGGTTCTTCATTGTCCGAGCCGATCACGCCCGCCAACCACTCGAAGAGCATTAAAATAGACTAAAATGTTCGGCGTTTGGCTCCTTTTATGGCCACTTAATGTAAAACAGTTAATTAGCCCCACTCGCGCGCGCACACACTCACATGCAGGGAGCAGGAATAAAGGAAGTGTCCCAGCTTAATGCAAAATGGCCGCCATCATTTTGTTTTTCTGTTTTTTTTCCTGCCGCCATTTCCGTTCCCACTTCTTCCGCTGCTGCTGTTGACGTTGGCCATCTTCGCTAGAGCAGGTACAAACGCAGGCCGCAAGGGACGAAGGGCGAAGGGCGGGCCGATTGCGGGTGTTTGCGGGAAACGTGAATGCTGTGAAAGGCGGAAAATTACTTTTGATTAATGAAGCGCAATGAGGCGCGCAAAAAAATCAAATAAAAATTATATATACATATATAAAGGGCAATAAAAGAGAAGAGCAAAAATCGAATCGGAAGATAATATTTAATTTGCTTAATAGAGCTACAATCCATTTGAAAATATTGAAATTACCATTACTATTTATATAAATCAACATAAATATATGTACAAAACAATATTTATTTTGTCCTAAATATAATTTACATTTTTGTGAGCTAAACAATACATTTTTTAAATGATATTGTGGTAACACATATTCTATTTAGTTTTAACCACTACATTCTATTATTTTTGAACCCACTTGACATACGAAATTGTATAATAACTTAAAATAAATATATTTTTTTTATATTTATTTTCATTATTGACAATTAAAAAGGCATATAGCTGTAATTGTTAACCCGGCTAGGGCCTTACCTTGAATGACAGTAATACAAAAGTTGTCAATCTCCTCCACTGTCGTTCATTTCCCGGCCTGATGGGCTGCCTGTTTATGGCAGACAGCCACTGAGTAGCCCTCAGTGCCCCTCGAAAAATAAAATAAAAGGAAAATAACAAAATGGGAAAAGAAAAAAATAACATTCAAAATGACGGCCGACACGCCTGGACATTATTGAACCGTACTTCTCGGCTGCAGTTTATTTTATTGATGGTGATGCCTGTTGTCCGGGTAAAAATTTTAACTTACCTCACATTAAGATTTCCATCCCATCAAAATTGCTGAGGGTACGACATAGACAAAACTATAGCAACAATTCTTATTACGATACAATATAAACTAAATTGAAGCAACATTTTTACTTCAGTATCCCAATTTACTCGTAAATAGCTTATTTTTCTTTAGTATCATAAATTATATTCAAAGCAACGACAGGGTCATTTTGGCGGCATGTCCATAATTGCGGTCATTAAACGTGGAACAGATTTTACTTAAAAAGATTCTGGAAATTCATTAGCGGTGCGATGAGGTCATGGTCGCGCTGCTGCCAAACTTTATATTAAGTAATAAACGGTTGCCGCGACTTCATTTGCATATACAAGGCGGCCGGCAGGCGAGGTAACAGAGATTATTGCTGCGTCCGCCCTGGTTAAGTGGCAGCATAATTAAATTTAATCCAATTAAATGACTGACAAGTCCTGAACAGCTTGCGGCGGGACTGCTGGTTTCGTTTAATATATCTCGAGCTGACCTTAACGCTGCCTTATTTCGTTTTAAGCCGAGAAATGCCATTAAATAGCAATAGAGCCTGGCAAAGCTGGGGAATTGTGTGGTTGGTAATACTATACATCTACATTCGAATTTCAAGCAAGGCGGGTTTCGCGCGGGTGCACAAGTAAAAATTGTTTTTTAAACGAAAGACGATCAAAATATGAGGCCTTGGATAGATTAAGAGAAATAACGCTTCTATACATAAACAACCGCATACAAATTAAACATAGTTTAAATACCATTTTAATTTTTTTAATTGCACATTTGTACAAAATTTTTTATCATTCCTGAGCATATTCAAAAAACACCGCCTAATATCAACCGGAAGTGCTGGTGATGCCAGAGTTTACGGTGGCAGCACCCGCAGTCGTGGCATTTCTCAGCTACCCAGCGGCGGTCACACTATTCGAAGCCGACTTGTGTAATAAAAACAAGACAAAATTTTATAAATTCCCGTAAATGTTGTGAATTGCCAGGCACTGATTGAAATCGCTCCCAGAGTTCGTATTGCAAAGAAACCGAAACCAATGGTAAGGCCTCTTCCCAAGCGATAGGAACACTGAACAAGGGTCGTTTACCGATCACAAAAAGAAAAAAAAAATTAAAAAAAAACGAACCCAAGGCCACTGATCAAAATAAACGTCCTAATTCCCGGGATTCCTTCTCAATTCTGAATCTGCGCAAACAGAACCCGCGGAAGAGCAGCCGCTGACCAACGTTCGTGCGAGGACCTAAGACTGAGACCGAGCCACTGATAAGCCGATAACCCGCAGCCATGCTGCCCGCCATCGTTTTCCGGCAGGCGCAGCGACCGCTGCACCACGGCGCCTGGTGCACCCTGGAGCACGTGCTGGGGGTGGGCGGGAGCAGCTTCGTCAACTGCCTGAACAGATATGCCGCCGCCACGGGCTTCATTCGCATATCGTTCCTGGACATCAAGCAGCGCCGCAACTGGGAGCTGGCCCGCCTGCGCCTCTACGCCGATGCCAAGAAGCAGTCGCTGCACCTGCGCACCCAGCAGGGCCGCCACCTGCTGCAGGGCGTCATCGACCGCCAGCGGGCGGAGTTCATCGTGCGCAAGAACTTCCTGGTGGACGACATCCGGGAGGCGCGCCACAAGGTCCAGGAGCGAGTGCGCGAGAAGATCGACGAGATGCGGGAGGAGCGCGAGAACATCATGACCATACCGAACATGCTAACCATCAGCCGGGCGATTCTGTCGCCCTACATCGGCTATGTGATCGTTCAGGGGGACTTCACGCTGGGCATGAGCCTGCTGGCCTTCGCCGGGTTCACAGATCTGGTGAGTCCTTTGCCACCTTTTTGAAGAAGCTTTGGGTGTTTATTGTGCCCTCCGATCCCGCAGCTGGATGGACAGATCGCCCGCCGATGGCCCTCGCAGGCGAGCAAGGCGGGCTCCTTCCTGGACCCCATGGCCGACAAGCTGCTGATGGGCTCGCTGGTCATTTCGCTCTGCTACACGGACCTGCTGCCGATGTGGCTCGCCGGCATTGTTGTGTTCCGCGATGTCTTCCTCCTGGCTGCCGGGTTTGTTATTCGCTACATAAGTCTGCCACCGCCGGTAGGAGATGACAATGACGCAGGTTGCCCCGAAATTCGTTGCTAATTGCGTGACTTTCTTGCAGAAAACGTTTTCGCGGTACTTCGATGCCACCCATGTAACTGCCCAGCTGGAGCCAACCTTGCTCAGCAAGGTCAACACGGGCGTCCAGCTGGCCACCATTGGCCTTAGCTTGGGTGCTCCCATTTGGGATTATATCGGTAGGACCAAGCGATATCTATGATGTATAAAGCTAAATATGTAATTTGTGCCCGTCATTTGCAGATCACCCGGCCCTGCAGGGTCTTTGGTGTCTGACTGGTCTGACCACAGCTGCCACCGCCCTTAGCTACGTCCTAAATCGACATAACACGTTCAAGATTATCCAAAAGAAGGCGTAGGACTGGCATTTTCGCTGTATCTGAATTGTAAAAACGGGTTAGTTCTCAATTTGCAATAATTAGTGTGTATTGTGTTTTCTACATGAGTACCAATTAAAATTTAAATATATCTATTTTATTAAAATCGTCTTGTGCTCTTATTGGACTTTCGATTTAAATTCCACTTCCGGCCGCTCTGTTATGAGCAGTGTGCTGTTAGGCGCAGGCTGCTACGTCGGGTGTGACCACATGTTGCGGCATGTTAAGCTGGAAATGTGCCTGCATGCTTTGGTCACATAGCGCATAACAGCACTGGGGATAGCGCACAACAGCACTGGGAAACCGCGATAACAGCACTCTGTTAGGATATTTTAGGGCCTTTATGTGCGTCCGCCGCAGCCACACTGGTTTTCTTTCTTTTAACCTCTCGTTTCCGGCAAGGTATGCACGAAAATGTGTTCCACGTGATTTTATTCTTATTTTTGCAAATATTTTGACATTTCACACTGAAATAAAGTGGTATATCGGTACCTGTGGCACGCAGGGACGCACAATGAGTTTTGGTTTGAGAAAAGAAGCCAAAACTTGGGCGGAAAAGCGAAAAGGCATGGGCGTGCTGTCCCACGCGCAATGATTTGTCCCACGCGACCCAACAGCCCTAGGGCCAGCGTCGAAAAATAGTGTTATTACATCCCTTGAGAAGCACTTTGCACGAAAAAAAAGGCTGAAAACCAACCAGAAATAGCCTAACCGATAAACACTATGTAAATTATGCACATCCGCGCGGTTTTCGGGCGCTTACGACACTGTAACTAATTTGCCTCTTTCTCTCAATTCCATGGACAAACAGAAAACAAACAAAGCCGCCAAGATGAGGAAGATTATGAAGCAGGGCAAGATCGTGATCGTCCTTAGCGGACGCTACGCCGGCCGCAAGGCCATCATCGTGAAGACCTTCGACGATGGAACCCCGGAGAAGCCCTTCGGGCACGCTCTGGTCGCCGGAGTCGATCGTTACCCCCGCAAGGTCACCAAGAAGATGGGCAAGAACAAGCTGAAGAAGAAGTCCAAGGTCAAGCCCTTCCTGAGGAGCCTGAACTACAACCACCTGATGCCCACCCGCTACACGGCGCACGACATCACCTTCGAGAAGCTGTCGCCCAAGGACCTGAAGGATCCCGTCAAGCGTAAGACCCACCGCTTCCAGACTCGCGTCAAGTTCGAGTCCGTCTACAAGGAGGGCAAGAACAAGTGGTTCTTCCAGAAGCTGCGATTCTAGGCCGAAGCTGGTGCTCCTGGTTGCCGTCGCCGCCGCTGGATGATTGTCATCTTGGTTTTTTAAGGATTAATAAACAAAGAAGTAATTCTGATAAAAAATGACCGAAGTAAAAAGTGTGTTCTTGCTTTTTCCTATACAAAGCACCATCTGACAAGCCGCATAGTTTGCTATTAAACAAATGAATTCATATATTACAATTATTCCGATTAGAATCCAAAAATTTAAGGCATTTGTAGTACCTCTTCAAGTCGTGGCACTACCAGAAACCCCTTAATCGTCCCGGGAATTCATTTTATCGAACGAGTTCGTTAAAGGACGAAGCGTTTACCATCTGATATGTCTAATAACAGGCATATTTTGCTATTAAACTAATGTATTAATATATAAATCCTCTCAGGTAAAAGCCAAAGAGAAGCGATAATAATTAAACTAATGTATTAATATATAAATCCTCTCAGGTAAAAGCCAAAGAGAAGCGATAATAATTTCGATTAGAATCCAAAAATTTGTCAGATTTTTAATCCCTAAAGTCGTGGCACTACCAGAAAATTCAAATTCACCCACGGAGTTCATTTGAACAAAAGAGTTCTTTAAGGAATGAAGCGTTTACCATCTGATAAGTCTGACAAGCCGCATATTTTGCTGTTAAACTGATTTATTTATATATAAAACCCCACAGCCAGGAGAAAAAGATAAGCGCTAATAATTTCGATTAGAATCCAAAAATATGGAGAAAAGCCCTAAGCATCCTGGAAATTCTTTTTATCAATAGATTTCTATAAAGGGCGGAGCTAGTAAAGTTTTAGCACTAACAGAAAAGTCGTAGTCATCCTGGGATTTCAATTTAACTTTATTTTCCGTCATTTCACAGTAAATACGTAAATTTAGCGTGATTTCGTGTTAAATACCTTGCCCCCCAAGTAAAACACCACCGGAATAGTTACAGTTGTCTTTGTTTACATTTTTCAGTTACTAATAAATATTCGAACAGAATAATACATTTTGTTTGAATTTACCTCTCAATATTACAATCGGTTTTGAAGAAATTAAGTTACTTTAAATCGCGTCGCTCGACTATTTTTGTTTGGGAAACTTTATGCTTGCTGTGCTATTTATGTGTACATTGCTTGTTATCCTAGGATAGTCAAAAGAAACTTAAGGGACACCGAAATAAAGTACTGGGGGAAAAAAGGGAGTCAGAGTGCAGAAATTTTAGGGCCGGCAAGAGTATCTGCGAAGTAAAAAGAGAATACATTAACATCTTCCAAGGCAGGATTCGGTTTCAGTGCTGAAAGTTAAATGGTATTGTATTTCATTACCTGAGTTATCACACCTTGACATCGAATGAACACACAATGGACATATAGCCGGGGTAACATATTGATTGGGTTAAGCAGCGGAATAATTCGACCTCAACTTGATTAAACCGATCTCTCGGGCATCACATTAACGCTGAATGCATTGGCTTGGGGTAAAAGATGTCTCGAATTGGCTTAGTTGTGGGATTAATATAATTTTGATTGGTTTGGTATTATGCTTAGTTCGATTTGGTTTATCTTGCTGAGTTGGTTAGCAGTTGGTTGAGTTTCGGTAGTGCGAGAGGGCCTAAAATTGGCTAAAATAGTTTCCATGTGGCCTGCGGAGCGGGTAAGCGTTTGGGTTTCGATTTTTTTCGGGGGAAAAGGGAGAAAAAACAGAATATTTTTCATTAGAGCTGCACAAGGACTGGTTGGTTATACGTTGAAAACGAAAACTACATACGTTTGTGTACGGGGTGTGTGTTGTGGTGCTGTGTGTGATCTACTTGTGCACTACTTATGAACATAAATACGAGTGTATAAACAACAGAAAGTTCAACGAAGTATCTTAATCTGTAGAGCGGATGCCTCTGTTCATATGTGGCAGAAAAGCGATCAGGACACTCATTTCCCGTTAGCTATTTCCTTCCACATTCGAAACAGAAACAGGTCAATTCAGTAAACAAGGTATGAAACAACTAAATCGTTAGTAATCAAGTGTAGTCTGTGGTGTGCTGGTTGGTTAGAGACAGTTAGGCCCTCTGGGCAATAACACTTACAGTTTGCTTGAATCAAGGTTAAAATAATACAGAAACAGAGCATGAAATTATAATACAAAACAACAGTCTGCCTGGGCAGAGACTGTTGCAACAGTAAAGTAAAAGGGCACAAGCGATAGATGGGGTTTCAGTTGAGAACTAAGAATACGGCACTCGGAAGACAGCGCGATAAGAACATAGAAACTACATAGAAACTACTGCAAGCGATTAGTTTACCAGTTGACGCGCTTGGCACTTAAGATCTTGAGGATGTTCTCAACAACATCGGTGCTGGAGTGGTTGCCGCCCAGATCTGCGGGGAGGAGAGAAGGCTAGTATCGGAAACTGATCCTGTGCGACGGGACCTGTTGGCTTGGCTTACCAGGTGTGCGAATGGCATCGTCGACAATGGTCTGGTAGGTGGCGTCGTGGATGACCTTGGCGTGCTCCTTGTGTCCCAGGTGGTTCAGCATGTCGATGCTGGCGTTGATCATGGCCACGGGGTTGGCGATGTTCTTGCCGGCGATGGCGGTGCCTGTGTTACGGGTGCCGGGCTCGAAGATAGCGTACTGCAGGAGATTGCAAACTGCATTAGACAACTGCATTTGATAAGTTCAAGTGCGCCCGCTCACATGATCACCGTAGTTCCTGCCCGAAATGAGGCCTGCTCCGCCGATCAAGCCGCAAATGACGTTCGACACAATGGTGCCGTACAGATTGGTCATGTTCATCACGTCGAACTGGTGCGGGTTGGACACGGCCTGCATGCAGGTGTTGTCGATGATCATGTTGTTGTGCTCCAGCTCGGGGTAGTCCTTGTGGACGCGGTTGGCCACCTCCAGGAAGAGGCCGTCGGAGAGCTTCATGATGTTCGCCTTGTGGATGGTTGTGACCTTCTTGCGGTTGTTCTGGCGGGCGTACTCGAAGGCGTACCGGGCCACACGCTCCGCATTCTCGACGGTCACCACCTTCATGCTCTCCACCACGCCCTTCACGGACTCGTGCTCCAGCATGGCGTACTCGCCGTCAGTGTTCTGGCGGATGAGCACAATGTCGATGTTCTGGTGGCGGGCAGGAATGCCCGGGTACGACTTGCAGTGCACCACGTTCACGTAGAGGTCCAGCTCGTTGCGGATGGCCACGTTGCGGGAGACTTCGGTGAGGCTCTGCGACTTCGTCTCGATGTTGCCCTTCAGCGCAACGCCGTTTCGCTTGATCGAGGTGATGGCGTACTCCAGGTCGTCGTTGCCCTCGGTGGAGGGGTCGATGTCGATCACCTCGAAGTCGATGGGGGCGCCGCAGTAGCGGAAGATCTCCCGCACGTAGGTCATCAGCTCGGGACCGATACCGCCGCCCGGCAGCATTGTTACGCCGTGGCGGCCACCGTACTGGGCGGAGGGAATGTCCGTGGTCTGCAAAGCGGACGAATAAAGAATAACAGATAACCTCAATCACACCGAGAGGTTGGTTTTTCCACCCACCGTGAGCTTTTTCTGCAGCGTCGATTTGGTGTGGGCCACATCCTCGGTCTTCTCCTTGGTCACCAGCAGCGGATAGCCCTGGAAGAGAGAGCGGAGTTAGGCGATCTGTGGGCGATTCTGGTCCCGCATTATGTAATTTCCATTGGCCAATTGGCCAATTTTCCGGGCCTGCGAAACGTACGCGGGTGAGGAACGGCGTCTGCGTCTGCAGCAATCTCTGGGTCAAGCGAAGGGCCATGGTTTGTTTGCTTCTCGACTGGGTGCGCTCGAGGGTATTCTTTGCCTGCCGTACAGCTTAAACTCGCCCGATTGCGCTTTATTTTCCAATTGGCCAAAAGAATTGACTCGCTCTGCTTCTTGCCGCTAGAACAGCTGCAGGGTCAGCTGGTTGGGCAGGGTTGCCAGGCACCGGCACAGCTGTTACGTTAACGACCGCATTTCTGTTTGTTTTCAATAAATTTGGACCCTTGAATAGCCAAAGCCATGACTTAAGCCAGTGCCTGCGAGGTGTTCCTAGGACATGGCAGCGGAATTGGCTAAGGAAACTGCCGCGGGCTCCATGGAGTTCAGCATTCAGGAGACGGGGCCCAAATTCACGTTTCTCCACGCACTCATTGTAGGTATACCGAGGGGAAACGACGATTTTATTAATGAAACACACCAATCCAGGCTGGCGGAGTGGCTGGCGTGGTGGTGGACATAGCCCTCTTCCCCATCGACACCGTCAAGACGCGGCTCCAGAGTGAGCTGGGTTTTTGGCGGGCAGGCGGTTTCCGGGGCATCTACAAGGGACTCGCTCCGGCGGCCGCCGGAAGCGCACCCACGGCTGCCCTCTTCTTCTGCGCCTACGAGTGCGGCAAGCAGCTGCTCAGCACGGCCACCCACACCAAAGACTCCCCCTACGTCCACATGGCAGCTGCCTCCACCGCGGAAGTGGTAAGTCCAGTGCCGCAGAAGTATTAGAGAGTATTCGAGTGTTTGCGCCTCCTTCCAGCTCGCCTGCTTGATCCGCGTTCCCGTGGAGATAGCCAAGCAGCGCTCCCAGACCCTGCTGGGCCACAAGCAGCAGCTCTCCGCCTTCCAAATCCTGCTGCGGGCCTACCGCACCGAGGGGCTGCGGCGCGGCCTGTATCGCGGCTTCGGATCAACCATTATGCGGGAAATCCCCTTCAGCCTCATACAGTTCCCCTTGTGGGAGTACTTCAAGCTGCAGTGGACCCCCGTGACGGGGTACGAGTCCACGCCGCTCTCCGTGGCCCTCTGCGGGGCAGTGGCGGGGGGCATTTCGGCGGGCCTCACCACCCCCCTGGATGTGGTCAAGACGCGAATCATGCTCGCCGAGAAGGAGAGCATAACCCGGCGACGCAACGCGCGGAGCATTTTGCATGGCATTTACCTGGAGCGAGGCGTTGGCGGGTTAGTACATTATATTTTATTTCCTGCTTTCGTTCTTTCAACAAAAGTATTAACTTCGATTTAGTCACTGAGGTAGTCCTAACTACAATGATTAATGTGTTCTGTTTTTCAGTCTGTTTGCCGGTTTTGTGCCGCGGGTGCTGTGGATCACGCTGGGCGGTGCCTTCTTCTTTGGCTTTTACGACTTGACGACGCGACTTCTGGGCGCCACCCACACCGATCGTCATTGAAATAGGCTATTTTCATTGTACATGTAGTAGAGGCACGTAGTTTTTGTAGTTGCTAAGCCGACGACAGCCACCAGAGCTCGACGTGGACAATAAAGTTAATGGAAGAGTCTCTTCCGCGCTTAGCTTCAGGCATTGGTCACCCAGCTGGGATTAAGCATTGAAGGGGGAACCGCGCACACTCACTTCCTCAATGTGCAGGCGGCTATGCAGGAGGGTTTCGGCGATGTATTGGTCCCCCAATTCCTCGCCACAGGCCATCGGGACATCGGAGTCCTCCTCGTCCACGTTGATGTAACCCTGGCGAGGGGCCGTCCTGCGCTTCCAGCAGCTCCAGGAGTTACGACAGCGGCTACGTGACATGGCGTAGACCTGGCGACACAAATGTATATTAAGCTATGCAAATGCAAATGCAGTTAAATAAACAGAGGCGATAAGCCCAGTAACGTACCAACGCCGAAAGAATGAAAATGCCAACAAGCACCGAAATCGGTAGCCAGATGTACTGGGCATCGTCGGGATGCAGGATATCGACTCCTGGCTTTGTGGTGGTCGTCTCCTCGTTTATGTACATCTCGGGCCTGCGGAGAAAGACTCTGTCAACGCCAAACAACTGCGAAGTAGTTGCTGTTAAAAATTTAAGCGCCGCAGACAATATCGATGCTTCGTGTTTTGGCCCACAGATGGCGACGTCGACTAGTGTTGGAGACGGCTTAATAATCGGCTTTAATGGCTTTCACATTTTCCCACCTCTATCCGAGAACTACCAAGCAATTTCCTTCAAAGAATAATAAATAAACGAGCAATTAAAGCTCATACATTGAACTTTAGCTTGTCTAGCCAGCTAACGCTTAATTGACAAATTGTGTTTCTTAATCCTGAAGAAACAGCCAAGTGAAGCGGCTGAACAGGACCGGAAACACTAAGGTCTCCAAGCAACGGAAACTTGTAAACCATTTTGAAATGGACCCACAGAAACCAAAACATGGAACTCAGTTCTTGATTGTAAAACGTGCCACCCGTGGATGTCAGAGTGCACCCATGGAAGTCGCAAATTTTAAATCGACAGAAACCTTAGACCTCCAAAATATTTGCCGACTGTGTTTTAAGGAGCCACCCAAGAACCAAATGATGGACATGACCCTCATCTACGACACAGATTCCGACCTGAGCTACTACGACTGCTATGAAATTTGCACCTCAAAGGACCTCCGAAAATGTCTCAGCCCAGAGCCCAGGTCGCTGTGTAAACGTTGTGCGGTGGAGCTGGAGTGGGCTTACGAGTTCCACAAAAGAGTGGCTCTGGCCAACCACGAGTTGTTAGAGATTATCAAGGCTTCCAAATACAGTATAATTCAGTCCGAAGAGCAGGAGGTGAAAAACGATTTTACAAGCGAGGTACACTTGCTAGAAGTTGAGGATGTCGAGCAGGAGCCAGAGAAGCAGGTCCCAAGTGAAACGGACAAACCCACTGACTACGTAAGCCTGGACGACTTGGTGCTGCGGCAACGAGTGGCGGGCAAGATAACCTGCAAGTACTGCAAAAAGGAATTCCAGAATCGATCGCGAATGGCCAAGCACGAGATGATTCATCTCGCCAATCGACCGCGTTTCGAGTGCGACCAATGCAAGAAAATGTACATGACCAAACAAGCGCTCAAGGTGCACATGGACTCCAAACATAGGCAGACGGGCGTCCCCTGCACCGTGTGCGGCAAAGTGTTTGCCATTGCCAAGGCTCTGGAGATCCATATGCGTTATCACACAGGCGATTTCCCATTCGCCTGCGACCGCTGCGACTGCAAGTTTGCGCAGCGCTCTCACCTGAGCATACACCAGGAGGTGAAGCACAATGGAGCGCGGTTCGTCTGCGAATTTCCAAGCTGCAAGAAGTCATTCACTTCTTCTTCGACTCTTCGCACTCATGAATGCACCCACACGGCGATGCCCTTCGAGTGCGCACATTGTCAAAAGGGCTTTGCAGCGCGCACCAAGTATGCTTCTCAAACACTCCTTTAATAAACGCATATACTATAAACATATCCCGTTTCAGGCTGCGATGTCACATAAAACAGAAGCACAACAAACGACTATCCCTTGAGGATCTTGAGGGAATGCGAAAATTTCATATTGCCCGCTCAAAGCGTATTTTGTCGAAGACTAGTAGTCATTGTGTCTTCAAGTAATCTCAATGTTTCCTCCTTGATATATTAGATTAAAATTTTTTATCGTTGAGAAGTAAAAGTCATAGACTTAAATAGAACGAACTTTCATCGGCATATTTCTAAAGAGACGCCAGTAAAAGAACACTCCTCTTGCCTTACAAATATCACATTCAATTTATTTTACGCTTTACTTGGTTAACTTACGCGCATAGGTTAGATATTCACATANGTCTTCAAGTAATCTCAATGTTTCCTCCTTGATATATTAGATTAAAATTTTTTAACGTTGAAAAGTAAAAGTCATAGACTTAAATAGAACGAACTTTCATCGGCATATTTCTAAAGAGACGCCAGTAAAAGAACACTCCTCTTGCCTTACAAATATCACATTCAATTTATTTTACGCTTTACTTGGTTAACTTACGCGCATAGGTTAGATATTCACATACATATAGTACTCGTACATACGGTTAGATATTCGGTATCATAGACAAAATAAATGCTGTCGCATCTGATTGGTATACGTGATAGATCTCAATACACAAAATGAGAACGCTTTAGTTTGCCAACGTCAGGGTGAGTGGCATGGCTTTGGCCAATGCGGTGGAGTCGTCCGGATGCTGCGAAGACCCGGTGGCTGTGCCCGTCGTGGTGGTGGCCACGTTGCCGTTTCCGGCCTCGGCCCGCTTTCGTGAAGTTATCTTCTTCCAGCCGCGCAGGAAGATCTGGTTGCGGTACTTGGGCGTAGTGAAGGTGTAGAGCAGCGGGTTCACTGCCGAGTTGAGGGGTAGCACAAACACCACCAGCCAGGCGTAGATGTCGTCCGAGATGTTGTAGTTGAAGAATACCCAGATCTTCATGACGATTATGGGCACCCAGCACAGCACGTCGGTCAGGACGATGAAAAAAAACCTCACCGCAAACTCGCAGTCCAGGAGAGTGAGGGGAGTGGCACTACGTGTCCGCCAAATCGAGATGAGCAGTGCCGTGTAGAGGAGGGCGATCATCACCAGGAGCAGCAAGTTGACGCCCAAGAACACGAACGCCGAGTACAGCCAGCCAAGGGGGAAGGGCTCGTGGATTTGCAGTGGGAAACAGGTGCCCGAGTAGGAACCGTAGTAGGGCAGGCTGCTGGAGCGCCACAGCAGCACAGGCGCCACCGCCAACCCCACGCCTGTTAACCAAATGCACAGCAGTGTCATGCACATCACCCGACCGCTGACGCTGCGGTGACCCCTGAACGGGTCTGCAATCAACAGGAAGCGCTCCAGCGACATGAAGGCCAGGATTAGCATTGAAACTTCGGAGGAGCTGACTGCCAGTGTTCCAATAACCGTGCATTGCCACGAGGTAATCCAGTCGAGAGCCACCCTGAGTAAAAATTAAGTTAGTAAACTCAAAATATTGTGAACTTTCTTTGGTTTTAATAAATAAATAATGAAACTGCGAATTTGCAACTACAAACTTACTTGTAATACTCATTTCGGTAGCGATAGTCCTGAACTCCGATGGTGACCAAATAGAAACCCATCAGCATATCGGCCAACGCCAAATTTCGAATGACCATCGTCACTGCCATATTCTCGTCTCGGTATATAAACCGTCCCCAAAGAACCAGCACATTTCCGGCTATCGTTAGGGTGCCCATTACCCAGGTGGAGTATCTCAGAACCGGCTTGCTGAGCAGGTCCTGAAAGGAGCTCACCCCATCGGTGGGGGGCCGGCACACCTTCACTTTCGGGGTCATCGAGCAGTAAAAGAAGCGATCGTAGATAATGTATGTGAGGTTACTCATCGCATTTATGGCACCAAAGTCAATGTGATCGTATTTTATGCCAGTCAGATTCAGGAAGGAAATATTTAGCTTCTCCAAGAGGCCACGGTGAATGTAAAGAGGCATCTGGGCCAGGGAGCTGATATCAATAAATTTTTACCAAAATATTAATCAAATAAAATGAGAAGTGACTCAAAAAAAGCTCCTCTTGCACAAACCAAAATTTTATTGGGCTACGATAAATTTTTATGTATTTAAAAAAGTATAAAACAGAAAACAAATTGGTAATCAAGTTTTTTTTAATGTAGTTTGTACAACTTAATAATTTTCCAATAACTTAACTTTCTGAGTGAAAAACACAAAACAAAAGCTGCCTAATAAAAATTTAAATATACGGCCTTGTGCATATTTACACTCACAGTGCGTCCAATCGTGGGTTGTGCAGAAATGTTTCTCCAGATAACTCCTTAATGGGATTACCCACAAGGCGGCTGTAAAGCGAAAAACACGTCTCAGAATTATTTGCTGATACTAGGTTACTCATACGCCTCGTAAGCCGCGCATAATGGCCCGCATGTCGCGCTGATAAAGCCGCCACACGTCAGCGCTTTAAAACTGCCCCAAATAATCTCTCGACTGCCTGACTTTAAGCCAAGCCACAACAAGTTGCTGGAGCTTTTGAAAGTCGCATAATAAAATCCCGCTCGGGAGCATAATAACGAAAATTTTTATTTAATAGCTGGCTGAGTATAAATCAGCGCACACACATTGTCTATCAATGTACGGAGATGCAACTGGCCGGGGATAAATGTGTTGGCAGGAAAGAGCTGGCATCGTTTGTGGCAGACAGGATGTGCCACCGTGGTTGCAGGACCACTCGAAAAGTGTTCACACTTGTACCAGTGGATGTTGGGAGTTATTTTGTTTTACTACTTCTCTTATGTGATTCTCATCGTGGGTACACGTTTAATGTGCTGTTTGATTCGGTTCCACCGTGTCACGTCCATGGGAAGTGCAGCAGCTGATACAGAAGTTGGGGGCTGGAACAGAATCTGGCGTTGAGCTCTTTGGCAGAGCTCCATTGCTTGCACTTGTCTGGTCAATCAATGCTCGAGCGCCAACTGTTAACAGTTTATTTTTATGGATTGTCGCACAAAGACAATAGCCACGCCCCCAGCTCCCGCCCCCAATTTCTGTCCCAAAGACCTTAGCAACGTCCACAGATTGCTGGTAATTGCTCGCTGGCTATAAAGTTGCAGCGCAATTTCTCGATTTTTTCACCATGGGTCGACGGGAGCTTAAACTAAATATTTAACTCGGCCGAAAATTGAGCCGTGGAAAAATGGGTCCGGGCTTTATATTATGCAAATTTTGAATTAATTATTGAGGGACAAGCCTCTGAGGGCGGGTACCGTCATTATTTTCTCTGCGGCTTCGGGCAGCATAAAGCCCGCACTTAATAACTTCATAAATAACCAGCGCAGCCAGACGGCAACGAGGACACGACACACGAGCACAATTAACATTTTTCTCCGGCAGGGCAACAAGTTGTTGTCCCTCCGTGAACACCAAAATAAGCTCCGAATAATGCCCATTGCTCATGGACGAGCACATCCAGTGCCCGCACACACGTGGCTCGGAAAAGTAGGCAACGCAAAATGCGTCACAAACAAAAGGGCTTTTGCCGCGGGGGGGTCTATGCAAACGGTCAATGCGCATTTAAGAATATGACAAATAATTGCTTGCAATTGTATTAGAGAGGTACGTGCAAAAAACGAAAACGTTCTGGTATAGTGGCAACAGGAGTCATGTTCCAGCACCAACAAAGCAGACTTTTCGATTCTCTATCTACGGAATTTCTAGGAACGCAGTATTCGTAATTAGTTTCTTAAAGTGGCCAGAACTAAAAAAAGAAATATGTTGCGGGTATAACTCGGGGGCGTTTATACTCCATATATTAGGTATTATTATGTTTTCAAAAGGTATTTCAAATGCATGTGCTCATTTTTACATATTTTCTTCCATTAGTTAACGAACTTTTTCTCCATAAAAAGTCAACAGGAAATAAAATAGAATAGTAAACTACTATGCTAACCTTTTCTATTTCAAATTAATTAATTAAGTACACCATAACTATCATAGTACAATTGATTTAATGTACCCTTTTCACGCTAAGAGCATGTTAAGCAAATGAAACCATTCTCGCCTCCCTTGCAAATGACACGTTTCAATTGTGAATTCTTTTGGGGCAATGTGCTCGTTGGATGTTCTGCGGCATTTGTTGCATGGTCCGTCCGGCAAAAAATCTGGCGGGGCGAGGGCATGATGGGGCTTACAGTGACCATAATTAACGTCACAGCCACGTTGACTGGACAATGCTAGCACTTGAAGGTATTTAAAGCCGATGCGATGGATGTATGAAAATCTCCGTAATGACCTGTCAGTGGCCCAGTGGCTGACACGAAAAATCAAATTAGTGCAGCGATTTCTCAAATATTTTCGTTTGTTTTATGTCCAACGTGTCCCCCGCCAACTCCGAATCCTCAAGGGATGCCGAAAACAAAACAAATCAGCAAAAATTGCTGGAGGAAGACAGCTACATGAGCAGCATTTAGATGCGTATCTGATAGATACAAATACACAGACACACTTGCCGGAGGAATTTCCCTGTGCAGTTCCCTTGGTCTGTGGCCATAAAAGTCTTACACTTGCCATACAAGCTGTCCGGAATGTTGAGACATTCCTCGCACGCCAGCAAAGGGCAAATTATTTGCATGGATGTGGAGTACGGCAAGGAACGAGGGGAGCCCCTCAGGGGGCGGAAAGGTTACCGGCTGGGTGGTGCACGGTGTCATCAACAGGCGTTAAGGATTCCCCATCCAAAAGGGATGGAGCCGGAGCCGGAGCTCGATCTAATGAAGCAATGACGATTGGGGGATACCGCCCCGAGTCGATTTCAATAAACTCCTTCATTATTGGCCAACAACTTGGCCCAGAGTTGGTTACAGTTACTGGTTACTGGCCAAGGCTTTGGCGAAATTGTTTTCACATAAAATACAAATTTATTTGCATTTTTATTTGGTCATAATAATGTTTGTTTATTTGTATCTCTTGCTGCGCTGGCCAGAAGTCAAAGGCATTCCATGCTGTCCCAAAAGATATACAGTGCTTTGGCCAAAATTCGTTTTGCTTACACCCGAATGTGTACCCCAATCTGGTCAAGCACTGCTACCAGTCTGCCAGTTTGTGTGTGCAAATGTTATCATCCTTGATATGCTGATGTATATGCTGGCTGGGTTTGTAAATTTATTAAGGCCACAGCTTGATGCTAGACGATGGATGTGGAGATGGCGGAGACATTTATTGAATATGCCATTGATATATGGTTATGAAAGCCAGAAAGCCACATCAAATTCCTATTTCAGGCACACAGCTTAAAGCGATCAAGCAAATGGAGTTTATTTGTCGCCGATACTTAAAGCCCTCAAAGCGTTTGATTGATAAATACTCGTTCCCCATGTTATAAAGCATATTGGGCAATGTTAGCAGAGGCTCATCAAATTCCTTCCTCAAAGCGTTACAAAATTTGTTTTCTTTTACTTTATGACCGCTATTTATTAATATATTGCTTTAGAGTTCCCCACAACTTGCATAATCATAAACTATGGCCGTAAACGTTAGATTAGCTGCCCGGAGGCTGAACAAACACTCTAGTATGGCGGGCGTGGTCAAGATCGTAAAAATATTCTGCGTCGATGAAGTCCAACATTGGCACAAGCTCCAAATCAGAAGGAGGAAAATTTCAGCCAGTCTCTCTTCCCTTAATTTATTTGTCCCAGGGCCAAGAAGTTTTTGACTTCAGTTTTTCATGAACTGGCGGATACGTAATTGCGCATTAATGAACTGAAATTAATATCATTGAATATGATTTTGAATCACAAAGCAATTTGCTCCGGGCCTTTGACTCTGTGGAATTCTTGGCTCCATTATTATCCTTTCTACCGCTTTGTTCTGTGTTGATTTTTCGACTAGCCACCAAGTTCATTTACTTGTGCCGCAACATTATTTGTATTATTATGCTAATTAGCTTTGTGGCGCCATAATTCATGCTTAGTGTCGGTGTTAAAGTTTATCCCCTCCCAAAGCGACTGAAATAAAGAATGAAATTCAGGTCTGTTTCGATTCCCATACTTACATGTCGCGCACATTCGTTAGATTCGCAAAAGCTCTTGCATGGATGTGAGTAATAAGGTTATGCTGCAGATCTCTGAAAACAGCAAGTTAACAACAGAAATTAAACTAGGTTTGACTTTATTTTAGTGTTTATGGTATATGTAATAGGTGTCGCATGAGAAGGGCAAAAAATGTATCTCATCTGAAACCCATCTTTTCCATTCGTTTCCAATCCCTGCAAAGGTTAACGCATTTATTTACGTTGTGCAATTTGGCTAACTGATTTATTTTCAGTTAGCTGCGAGGCGTCGGGTGCCCAGACGACCCATTGACTTATATTGTCAGCTATTGATGCATAAATTAATGATTATATACGCTCTGACATGGCAACACATGTGGGGAGGCCTCTGATAAATGCTTTTGAATTGCCCAAGATGTCTGTTGCCGAAACAGGGCTTTGATTTTGCTTCTTGTGATCACCTTATACTCTATTAAATATTATACGCAGCCCAAAGAATTTCTTAATTAGAGGGTTTATATAGGTTTCTTAGTTTGTTAACGCGGTAGTAACGAAGCCGCACGAGATTTTAATAACCAAAACCCTCGGAAATATCCTATCGAGTGTGTTTACCTAGTCGGTTCTAAATTCTTGTACTTGTTTGCCTATTCCCTCGAAACTGCATAGCATATGTTATTTGCGTAAACAATAAACGTGCCAATTTATGCGTATTCGGGCATAAATTTGATTGTATTTGGTTTACCGGAAAAAGGTGGCAAAGTATCGAATATGCTTCTCAATGTCATGTCAACAGTGTGTTCAGGCAATCTTTCTTTTCAACGAATGTCTCGGCTCCTCTTGTTTTTTCTTTTTCAGCATCAATGTAACCCACATAAATCTCTTAGAATAAACAAGAAGAAAAGAACTCGCAAAGCGAAAGCAAAATGCAGCGAAGAGTAAAAATTACGCATACGCCCCATAAAATCTAAGTACAGCATATTTCAATAGATTTTTCGACACTTGCGCCGGGTTCTTTTAGTGTTTTTTTTTTGTTTTGTTTACAGAGAAAGTTGATTGTTTTACTTACAGCAAATGTAAATTATCCAATTGGGAAAAAGTTTCCTCGCCAATGTATTCAATTCGATTGAAATCCAAATAGCTGTAAAAGGCAAGCAGATATTTATTAAGGGAGCCTGAGCTGATAAAAAACAATCTCGCAAAGCTTAAGGCCTAGTTTGGTTTATACATTTCGGCTTAAAGCTGTTTTGCATGCTTTTTTGGTCAAGTGATGAATATACTTGGCCAGATGGGTGATGCGATGCAAAAAAAGGTTTGAAGGGTAACCAGAACATTTTAGCCGGAACATTCAAAATAAATAAAATGACTTCCAGGGAAACATCCAGGTACTATGAAACACCCGTTGACGTTGATTCAATTGGCTTTTTCTTTATTCCATTCTGAGCTTCCCAATTTTAATTAACTTGCTTGCCCTTGAGCTAAGGGAACCTTAATTAAGTTGCAGCTTTAAGTCCTAAAAGCTTTAAGGCATTTCTGGAAACTATGTAAAGCAGTCATTGACTGAATCACCTAACACAGCACAGCTCAAAACGGGGAACTTAACCAATCCATCAGGACACCCAATATGCGAGTCACAAAATACAGAGGGGTATGGCTGTGCACACATAAACACCCGCTTTCAACAGTGGCAGACAGTGTAAAGCATTTTACGCTTGAATACATCGGCAAAACGTCCAGAGACCGGCTCTCCATTTTAGCTTTTAATCTAACAAATAGTACAGCAGCTATGGCAGCGCGCGCGCCAGGATTCCGACCCAATTCGATTTACTCACACTTCGTAGAGCGACGAGATTTTCGGCAGCTGCACGTTGCGCAGAGTGAGGCGATTCCGACTGAGGACGAGCCACTCCAGCCGGCGGACGAGCTTCAGTTGCTCCATGGGGAAGTGGTGCAGATGGTTGTTCACGAGGAACAGCCACTGGAGGTTGTGCAGGCCGACAAAGACGCCATGCGGCAGGTGACTGATGTTGTTGTGGCTGAGCTCGAGACGATCCAGGTGCTCTAATCCGCTGAAGCTACCCAGTGGCACATGTGATATGTTGTTGTACTTTAATGTTCTGCGGGAGGAATAGGCAAAAGCATTCGAAATGAATGTAATTAACCGACACTTATCGCCCCGAGAAGTATCGCTGCATCGAACATACATTTTTTGAAGGCGCGTCATATTAGCAAACAAGTTATCGCGCAGGGTCACGTTATTGCGGATAATAATCAGATTGGTAACCTCTGAACTGATCCGAGGAAATCTTCGTAGTTTGGCAAAGCGACCGCAGTAGAGTATGGTTCCCTGGCCGCACTTGCACTGACGTGGATATGTGACGATATCTAGATGAAAAATTCGCTTTTATTAGGATAATATAGCTCCCTTAAGGTGAAAGATTTTTTTTTTTTGAACCAGCGTGTAATTTTACTGATTTTCTTGGGATACAAGTTTCTCGTAGTGTAATTGATTCGTTCACTCACCACAAGTTTGGCTTAAAATTAGGCTCTGATTACTGTGCACCACTCGCGGTGATAAATCCACGCCGCTCGTCGTAGCATTGGGGCCCGGCATGTTTACGCGCTGACTTAGCTGCTGCTGTTGCTTCTTCTCAATGGCATTACGCACAATCTTGTCGGCCATCTCCTTGCTGCCGTAGAGCAGCCCGCACTCCACCGGATGCTCGTCGCTCCTGTCGACGCAGTCCGGCCGGCTGTCGCAAATCTGGCGCTGCGGAACGCAAAGCGTGCCATTGTCGCAGGAATAGCTGCCAGAAGGACAAGGCCCTGCGAGCAAATGCCGAATTATTAATCTTAAGAAGCCCTCAAACACAAGTATATTTGCTGTTTTCTCTCACGGCATTTAAAATACGACTACAAATATACAAGCCAGCGTTAATATACTCGTAAAATTACATATGTATATTTGAAAGTTTGTCGAGTTTCAAATCTCAAATCTTTTCTTTCATACGAGCAATAATGCGTGCGAGTAATTATTCTAATCGCGGACAAACAAACTTTAAACCCAAAACAACAACTGAGGTTCCCTCCCTGTTCCCAAAAAAAAACCTTCAGTTTATTGTTTAAGTTTTCCAGAAGACAAGGCAATTAAACTTGATGCCAAAACTAAGTTTGCTTGACATTTCGCTTATTATTGTAAAGTTCCATTTGTCAACCATATGCTTCACAAGTACGATATGGATATATAGTATGGTGGTATGGATAAAATTAATAAGCTAAAGGAGCTAATTTATCAACCAAAGTTTTACTACATTTTGAACAGACGCTTTTCAATTAGCTTTGGGGTTTGGTGACCAGCGATTCCTTGTTCTTAGATTTAAGTTGCGTAAAGAAATTTTGTTTGTCTCAATGCCTAGAAGTTTTTTGGCAATTGTCGTAAAATGAAACGACAATTTTGTTTTGCATTTAATCATTTTTATGATTTGTTTGGGTGGTCTTTGTTGGGCATTGAGGAATTGAAATGGGGAGATTATGAATATAGCTCATAAGACAAATAAGCGAATAAAAGCCGTTCACCTTGGCGTGTATCCATCTTATTTCCAGGAATTGCGTCACAAATACATTTCTTTGACAAATCGTAAACGATAGGCACATAAAAAATATTATAACTGGTTAAATGTCCTTTTTAATTTACGAAGGATAAATACATGCCCAAGTTTTAATTTATATGACTGTGGCCCGAAATATGCATTTTACTTATGATTATTAATTCAGTCTTTACTACTCAAAATGTATGTCGAAAACGTTCAACAGCGATAAAGCGTACTTAAGTGTTAAATCAGTATATTGTTGGGCTCTCTCTCGGAAATGTTTATGCATTTCCTTTTCCTTTGGTCCCTACTGCAGAGCATATTTCCTCATGCCGTTTCCTCGTAGTATAAATTTGTAACTTCATTAGTAAGGACGTGCCCACATACACACGCTCACAGGCACTGTGCACTAAGGAATACTTTCAATTTCATTGTGTCTATGGCAGAGTCACATAGAAGCACAAATCATAGCGCTTCTGGCTTTGTTCTCCAAGCCAAGCCCCCCAAGCTCTATTGGCTTATTTAAACCCAAGAAGGACAACTGCCCCCTGACAGATAAATAATCTCTGGTGTTTGTTGGGTGATGCATATACTGGGAATCCGAGGCGACAAAATGGCATAAATCAAACATGTTTTGCCTATATCAGCTTCTATGGCAAATCAATACGCAAATTGGCATAAAAAATATAATATTGGGGCAGCAAAAAGCAGCGCGAATTTCTCGATATTGATACTCGTAAAACAAGATAAAAGCCTGGAACAAGGAACAACCGCAGCTCAGCAAGGAGCAGGGCCGTTATACTTACACACACAATATGGATGTGCGAAAATTGTTTTGCGCCCAAGACAAAGTTTTCCTCGTACTTGTATTTATTTTTTATGGTCAGGCGTTTGTTGCCTTTTTTGCTGTTGTGTTTTTATCGTATTATACAACAAATTACTTTCAAATACTTTCGAGTATAAAATTTATGGGCATTTTGCAGTTAGGAATTTGATTTGGTTTTTGTTTGGCCCCGCGCCTGATTGATAAATGCGAAAATCATAGTCTTAAATCGGAAATTTTCTTAAACAGGATTATGTTTAATTCAAAATAAATTTAATGACTATGTTTTATATGTTGTTGGTTTTCCATAAAGCGTTTTTATTTAGGCATGAGCTATACAAATTTGTGGTCTGAAATTCCTATTGTATTTATACATACGTATCGCAAATAAGAGGAGTATTTCCACAGACGTACAGGAAACAAGGAAATTTGTAGAGTTTTGAAAGCCGATCGATCACTCACCCAGACTCAAGTAGAAAATAAGACCGGCCAGGAGCAGGACGACGGTCAGCAGGCAGACGCCCACGGCGATGCTCCTTCCGTAGACCATTGCGATTTATCGGTTTGGTTCGCCCGCTCTGTTTTCGAATGCTCGCTTATCTAATTACTTGGCCAGCGTGGCTGCACTGGCTCCTTGACCGAGTTCATCATTAGCACTGCTCAATTCCCTCTCCGACCACGCCCCCGCCACCCACTGGAGCAGCAACAAGGCGAACCGCAGACACCAGCAAATAACAACAGCAACACCACTGGCGTGCTGACTCATTGAGTTTTTATATTATTATTTCTTATATCCCTTCGTCTGTTTTTTTGTTAATTTCTTGTCACTTCATTTGGCTAATGTTGCAAGCTCGTTTAGAAGAGTTTTAAGTACCAGGATTACATAGTAGATGGAGCGGAAGGAGTCTGTGGAGTGGGAGGCAGATTCAAAATTAATATTTTCTATGGCAAGTGCTTTCCACTCGGAGGGGTTCGATTTCAGCGTTGAACATATTTCGTTTTATGGTAAAATAAAGGGACTGCAATTTGAATCCATTGCCAAGTTTGCAAAGCTCTTTGCAATGCGACCGTACCTTCATTTGTGTTTTAATCAAATGAAATAGTTTGGAAACACAGCGGTGTACTAAATTGCCAAGCAATCAAGAAGCAAATTGTGTGTTCTTCAATTCAAACGTAAAGGTTTTCTCTTACATCCCTCCCTTACTGTACAAACTGTGCAAAAATGTTTTTAATATTCAAGAGACCAAAAGGTGAAATTGACAATTAAAGAACACATATTTAAACGAAAAATAGATTGGATAAAATGCACACAAAACCGGCTTATTTTGTGCTAACCATATCATTTCTTTGGCCAAAATGGAAATATGTTGACAATAAAACTGGAAAAAAATTTAGAAGGCATAAACTTTTGATGGATGTATTGTATTTTAGTTTGCCCGCTGCGTCTGCACAATATCTGATGGGAGCCTTTATGGCTCCCGCCATTTGGGTTTTTTTGAGTGGGCACATTTATTTCCTAATTTATGCAACACATTAAGCCAAAGCGAAGGTTATAAAGTTTCCAAATGTACAACGAAACGAAATGGAAGTGCAATATGTGACCGGCATTTGCTGGCCCTTTTCTGAGACATTTCTTCTTCGGCTGATTAAATTTCGCTTAATTGAGTCCGAGATGGGGTCCCGGGACCTCCTGCGGAGGGCTCAAGGTCAGTCGAAGACAAATCATAATTTCCGCAAAAGGTCATCGAGGAGCTGTCTCCGCACATTGTTCTGGCATGCATGATCCCAAAAGACGAAACTGGGGCTCTCATTATCGCAATCATCGCAATTGAACAGCATTTGGTGTGGAAAAGTGTCATAAAAACGAAACCGTTTCGTTCTTTCGGGGTTTTTTTCAGCTCCTCAGTGCTCTGTTGACCACTTTGTAGATTGTGTCAAAGCGATAGGACGCGAGAAACAGACCATTTAAATGTGTGCTTCTTCCACCCTTTATGTCTTTCGGGCCACTTTCACTGCCTGCCCGCTTAAGTAGGCAATGCCAAGTTTTTTCAAAACCGAAAGGGAAACTCTTGAATCGCGCGCGTTTGGAGCAAGAAAGGCTGTGGGCTCCTTCCGAATACTGAACCAAACACTTTCGCGAACATCGGCGAACTGAAGCTGGTGACAGCATTTGTTGCTGATTTTGTTTTGCTTCGCAGAGGAAAAGCGGCAGAGCGGCAGCAGCGCTGCTGGCCCTTCGGGTGTCCCTCCAAGGATTCGGGTGGTCGCTGTAGCGGCGTCCTTTGAGCTGATGCGGTTAGCATTCCCTTCCGCATGTTTTCCGCCACTCGCAAGGGCTTAAGACTCCATTCCCAGTGGCGAGCAATTGTTATTCTGTATTGAATTTTGTATACAAACATTGCTCTTTTTAACATTCCGGTACAAATAATAACAATAAATGTCAGAGAATTTCTGTTTGCGATTTAAAGAAAATCAAATGTATTTATTAGCTAATCAATTATGCAATAAGAATTTTTTCTATATCATTTTATAAGTTCAGATTAATAGTAAAATGTATTAATTAATAAATTGCATTGCGGCTGGTGTTTTCAATGTGCTTCACTATCAGTTTGTTCTTGCTGAATATTGCTAATTAAAAACATAATACACAGATGCGGGCTGTGATCTGTCCTTCCGATTCGAATCCCCACAAAACTAAGCATTCGAATTTATTAATGCATTAGGATTATGTTTCGTTATCCAGTGGCTAAGGCTAAGTAAGCACTTTAGAAGTGAAACTCGTTAACAAAGCATTGCTAATTTGTAATTGGTTTGCTAAAGCTGCGCTAATTGCTAAGTACAATACGATTTTTGTGTGTAATTCGAATTGCGAATTCTACAATGCATTATTTGTGGGAGACAATTAATTACTAAGTGCTTTAACTATTAGTTAAAAGGCGGTTTATGTTTCGATACTTTTGAGTTATTGCAACAATTAAAGTTTCTCGTTTCAATTAACAACTAATGGCAAATGGTAGAGATGGACAGGGTTTTTGTTCACGTGTAGACTAGCAACAAAAATTAATCAAAAGTATAGCACACAACATTAAAATTAGGGAATGCGAATATGCAATATTTAGCTACAAATCGAAAAACTCGTAGAATTCGTTTCGTGCTTGAGTTGTGTGTAAAAATTTGTAACAGTTATCATTGCTTTGAGAGATCCATAAAGTGTTATTGGAAAATAAGCTTAATTTAACAATTCTCGCGCACGCTGATAGTTGTAAATTTGTATTGATTGTGTAAAATTGTGATATTCAAATGGAATGCGCTTTGTGCCAACTCCATTGTGCATTCAAGATATGTTCCTCAGTTTTGTTCCCAAAAACGCTATTTATTGACGGATGAATGCGTTTAGAAAAATAATGCCACAGTCCAGGCGAGTGGTGTGTGTGTGCTTGTTACTTAAACCCAAACGCCGTGGGGATTTTTACTGGTGGGGACAGCTGTTTCAAGCTGCCTTGGCGAGCCGATGATACGTCGGCTGCTGCCCTGCTTGTTGGGTCCCTCCAACAAATGCTTGATCTCCTCCGTGGTGGTCACTGTCAAGCTCTGGAGATTCACCTCCTTCATCTCGTTTACCAGCTGCTCCACCTGCCGCTTTTTCTCTGCAATGGCGTGCTCGATCATCAGCAGCTCCTTTTTCAGACTGTCCGCGGTCTTGTTCGACGAGTCGGTGTTGTGCAGAGCCTGGTCGATTTCGCTTTGTATCCTCTCCATCTCCATCAAAAAGTCCCTTTCCACAGTTTGCCTAAGATGGATGAAACGAATTTTAAACCATAATTTAGCCATTAAATCTGTCTATCCACCTATTGCTCTGCTGCTGCTGCTGCTGCTCCATCTCTATGTCATCCATCAGCATACGCATCTTATTCTTGCACTGCAGCAACTCCGTCTCGCAGTTGGCTAGCTTCGAGCGGAGCAGAGCGATTTCGGACTTGAGGGTCTTTTCCTGCTGCTTCACCAACTCGTTTTCCTCCTCAACGTACTGCAGGGTCTGCAGCTGTTCACTGCCCTGCCTGAAGATTTGGTCCGCCTTCGAGATTTCCCTTGAGATCACCTCCAGCTCGTGGGCATGGTCGCGTTCCTTGCTCTCCAAAAACACTATTTCCGTATCGAACTGAAAACATTCAAATGTGGTCATAATAAAGAAAACAAGTAAGAACGAATATAGTCGACTATAAATACCCGGTCCCAAGTTTTCACCCGGTTCTAAGATTTTTAGAATATGGATAAACATTGCGGATTTGAATAAAATATCCATTTCGATTTGTATAACATTAAAATATTATCCAAATTTAGTATCTCTAGAGTTAAAATTCTGGACTCCATAGAATTTCAGGGGTGGTAGCCGGTATCACATATTTCTGAATATGTAATTATTTTTTCTCAATCTTTTAAAGTCTCCAAAATCAAGAAGTTTATACGGACAGACGGACGGGAGAAAACGCGGACACGGCTAGATCGACTCGGCTGTTGATGCAGATCAAGAGTATATATAAATTATGGGGTCGGAAAAGCTTTCTTCTCCCTGTTACATACATTCGTACGAATTCAATTGATTTTTTTAAGAACCGGTTAATATTAGCAACACCATCGGGGTACCTTTTGCAACTCCATTTGCTGGGCCGTAATCTTCTCCCGCTGAAACTTGATCAGCTGCAGGAGATCGCTATACTGAGTGGCCTGAAACATGTTCTCGCCCTCGTCCATCGCCTGACTGGTGCTGCCAATGCTGTTATTGTTCTGGCTGCTCTGCTGATCGTAGTCGCTGATGAACGGATTCGTCGAGGAGGAGGCGTTCGACAAGGTGTCCGCATTGCTGCTGGCCAGGCGCTGTGCCTGGCACATGGGACTGTTCCTGGGCGGCGGTGGGTCACGATATGGCGGCGGTACCAGCGCTCCGTTGGCCGATATTGTTGGCGCTTGCTTGTACAGATCCGGCGAGTTATTGTTGCTAATGTTATTGTTGAGACTGCCGTTCGGATTGCTGTTGTAGTACATCTCGTTGGGGCTGGAGCGTCGGAGTTCATTGCTTGATTTGCTCAGCTGGCTGTAGATATGTTGGTTTCCACTGTTATTGTTGTAGAAGTCGTTGTAGCCAGTTGCTGGGTTCGGTGGATTGCTGCCAGCGCTGGTCATGTCCAACGGGTTGGAAAGCGATTTCTCGTGCTTCGGCACTAGCGGTGCGGCGTTGTTGTTGTCCGGCGGAGGCACCTGCTCTGCTGCTGCCATCGCCGGCGGGGTGGCAGGAGGCATTACTGTGGAGGGTGGTTGCTGTTGCAGCTGCTGCTGTTGCTGAGGAATTCCTCTGACTATTCCAACATTTTCAAACTGCTTGGCGTCGTAACCTCTGCAAAAAGATGTTCATTAGTAGGGGAATATATTGGCTGCACAAGCAAGGAGAGGCAAACGTGACATTTTGCTTAGTTTTGTGTAAATAGCAATCTATTGAACAAAATACTGAACTATTAGAAATATAATTTGGTAGTTATGGGGACAACGTGACATTCTGCTTGGGAAATAGTTGTTAAGTTGGAGAAAAAACCTTGCTAATGCTTTGAAATTTAGGAGGGGCATTGTAGGCTTTCTATCACACAAATAGGTAAAACAGACATGTGATTTGTACTGAAACAAGGTTGAGGAACACACCCAAAACTCTTTTTCAATTCCTTCGAGCGGTAGCTCAGCTCGACATTCGACTTTTGCTTTTGCAATGTGGGCGCTGGCTTGGTTGTAATGCTATTGGTGTTGTTTGGCCCCAGCGGTTTCTTTGTTGTCACAGCATAGTTGTTATTGTTGTTGTTGTTATTATTATTGTTTTGCTGCTGCTGCTGCTGTTTGTGTTGTGTCTGCTGCTGCTGCGGCGGCTGCTGCGGTGTTTTGTTTTCCGATCGCTGCAAAATGAACTGCACATCGTTCGCATACTCGCCCCATTTGAGGAGCAGCTTCATCGGATTCTCGTTGGGGGCCAGGTGGCGCTCGTTGTTGCGCCATCGCTCGATGAGCGTGAATCTGCCGACCTTGCCGGTGGCATGCGCCAGGGCGAACACCACATCCTGGCGATAAATGCAACATCATTAGGGGCCGTCTAACGAGGCGAAAAAGAAATACAACCACGTACCTGGCACGTCGTGTTCACCGTCACTCCGCACACAATCCGCTGGATGCCCTCCACCCAGACTTTCAGCTCCATGTCGGCCAATTGGAGAGCAATTACTGCTTTGTACTATACCTCTTGATGTGGCCCGATCTCCAGTGGCCCGGGCGGGATTCGGCTGCCTGACAGCTCGCTTGACGCTCCGCTGGCGTTCTGGTGTCGCAGTGCCCAGCCAAGCGTTGCCCCGTCGCTGCACTTTTCCGCTTTTCCCTCCCGGATTTTCCGATACCCAGCGCTTGCTTCACTTGCACTTGCAGCCCAACAACTGGTTTTGCGGGTGTGCGAGTGTATGTTTGTGTGTGTGTGCGGTGGTAAAATTCTGATTCACTTTTCTCGAAACCGATTTGTGTTTACTGCCCGCAGATTATTGTTGTTGTTGTTGTTCGGGGCTTTTCCACGAAACACGAAGCGAAAAACAAACAAATGCAAACAAATGGGAGGCGGTGCACTTGCAGGAGCCCGTGCAGCTGATTTGGTGCATGCTCTGGGTTGCGGGCACGCCAGATACGGCAAGGAATCCGCAGAAACCAGTGGCAAGTCCGTAGAAATCTTCGACCAAGTGACGAAGAGTTTGGGGCACAAACTTTGTGCTAACTAAACAGGGTGACTCGGTCGGGTTGTGATGCACCCGCACTGACATATACAGCCTGTGGACTGGGTCAGCACTGGACATCAGGCGGCGACCCCCTTGTTAAAGAGATGGTGACTCGGAAGCGTTAGTCTGCACCTGGGTATACATCGCATCAGGTCTTATCTATCGTGTTCCACCGCTATCGATATTTTTTTTGTCATAGGGTGAACAATGTGAGGAAAAATTTGAATGTTGAATTTTATTTAAAAGTTATTCATACATATATGCAATTGAGTGAGCTTGACTACTGAAGTTAACAAGCCAAAATGCCTTACTCGAATATTTTTTAAGTAAGCACTTTAAATAAATGGCAACACTATTGTTAAAATGATTTATTCATTATATGCTATACATTATAATCAATCAATAAAGTGTTTCTATCAGTTTTATTTTTAGAGGCTTAATTATTATTGCCAAAGTATATATTTTGCCAGTGGCATGAAATTATTAACTAATTGGAAATAATTTTTTAAGCAGATCTTAAGAACATGTTCCCCAATGTGTTTCATTATAACAAAATGTAGTGCAATTTAAATTATTTTTATTGAATTTAATTTAAACAAATTTTGTATATATATTGTTGGTTAAGGGTAACCCATTACACCTGTTACCACTTATCGGCTATATAGACGTAGACCTGTTTTCGTTAGGGGCGCTTAGACCATCGATAGGAGCCTGTAGATAGCTATCGATGTGCATCAAAATTCATCGGAATATCTACCTTTCTCCCACACGGTCACTCTGGCTCCATCACAAAACAATGCAAGACTCTCGATTGTGATTGCGGAGGAGTGCGAAATAATTGTGGAATTTTAACCGAGGCATCCGCGCTGGGAGACGACCGTGCGGGCGAAATCCGGGAGCTGGACAGACCGCGTCCGTGCAGTGCAGAGTGCCCGCCCGCGAGCGCGATCCACGGGCAGAGTTAGGGGCCCCGAAATTCGTATTGATTTTGGGCTGCAATTGTGCAGTGAATTTTGGGCGAAAGGCGAGCGAGGGGCGCGTGGCAGGCCGAGCGAATCGTTGCTCTCCTCCCCGGAACACCTGGCACCCGCACCCGCACCCGGTACAAGTCGCCTCCGTCATGCACTCCAAGAGGAGGAAGTGAAGCGGAGGATCCGAGGAGCCACCCACAGGAAGCCAGTGTCCTCCGGCCATTTCCGTCTGCCAGCGAGCGAGCAAACAAGCCCCCACTCCCACCCCCACCCGCCATCTGCAATGGCCAACAACAGTCGCAGTCGCGCCATACTGAGCGTTAATCTGGACGCGGTCATGGCCAACGATCCGCTGCGGGAGCTCTTCGAGGCCTGCAAGACGGGGGAGATAGCCAAGGTGAAGAAGCTGATAACGCCCCAGACCGTCAACGCGCGGGACACGGCGGGCAGGAAGTCCACGCCCCTGCACTTTGCGGCAGGTAAGTGAGTCCCACAGGCAGCTGTCAAGGTCGCCCCAAACTCTCCGATGGATCTCCCGTTAGACTTGATTTAAGGGTTGAACGCATTGATTGGGTAATCAGAAGTGCAGCCATCCCGGAGAGTGTCCTGCAGCTCCTCTCCAGGGCTATTTATAGATCATCCCCTCGCCGAAAGAGCCAACTAGCATCGAACATTCCAATTGGAACTGCAGTTGGAGTTAAGTGGCAGTAGGTGGCCAAGGACCCATGAATTATGAGTCCTGGCACTCGGCAAATCTTGAAAAACATGAATCCAAAAATACAATGGCTCTCTGTGATTGCCGTTGCAGTGCAGTGGCAAGCCCCCCCGCCATGGAAAGGTTGAAGGACATCCCAGCCGCCCATCCGCCCCCGCCCTGCGCGCTGCTTCTCTTTGGACTGGCCTTGAGCTACTTGCTGGCAGCCAGGCAGGGTGTGACGGCCGTCATTGTCGCACTCGGTCGGACACTCGCCTGCTCCAATGGCGTCGAGAGTTGACCTAGTTTCCCATCCATTCAGCTCGGCTTTGCCCCTGCCCCTGCCCCAGCCATTGCTTCTGTGTTCTGTGTACTGTGCTGTGCTTTCAGTTCTGGTCGGTTCTGTGTTGGCGCGTTTTGTATGTGCCGCATGCTTCCGGAACTCTCTCCCTCTCTCCTTTCGCTGCTGCAGATGCCAGTGTGCGTGTTGCATTTTAACATTTTCTATTTTCAAAATAATATGCACACAGCGGAGGTGCAAACACTAGAGCCGCATCACTCGCAACTTGTTGTTCGCGCCCGCCTTTTGGCCCAATAGCTCTCACAATCAGTACAATTAGGGGAAATGTCATGAACCCAATAATAATTCTATTATTATTGCCATTAATTGATCAGCTGCCTTCAGAGTGCATCACTTTACTTTGTATTATAATAGCTATACAAAGCTTTAAAACGATGTATACCATGGTCTTCGGTATTTGGCTCGTTGTTTTCCTCATATAAGGTGGCATAACCTACTTCATTTTAGATGCAGTATTCTTCACAGTTTCTTTGGGTTGGGTTTGGATAGAGATAGCAGTGGGTCTTAATTGTTTTCTCGTCCTATAATGTGATTTGCACTTCAGGAGGATCATCAGATATGCAGCTTAATAGTTATACAAAGCTTGAAAACTAAGTATAGAAGTATTCTGCCCGTTGTTTTCCTTATACTCGCGTAGGGCGGTACAGACTACTTCATTTTATATATAATTTTCTACACGACTTATTGGGTTGGGTTGGATAGAGATAACAGTGGGTCTTCGTCATCAAACAATTGTTTTCTTAGCCTTTTGCGTGCTGAGGATCATAAGTTACTTCAGCTTAATAATTCTATTATATTAGCCATCCGCTCAGAGTGCATCTGTAAGTTCAGCCCCCTCATTAACTTATATTCAAGTCTTTGTCCGGAGTATAAACAAATGCAGCTTGCTAGTTAGTTTCTATTTTGTATTTTTCTCTATTTCTATTTTTATTTTTCTCTTGAAACATTCAAATTGCACCGTTGAAGAGCTGTGGCGCTTGACGGCTGCTGTGCATCTTTGTGTGTTTGGAGGGGATGACAATGCCAGTGGGGGCGTGGCAACGTGTTGTGGCGGCTCTGGCTGTGCAGCCCAGTGCCTGTGCCATCCTGGTGACGTCGTTGGCTCAATATTTTTACGTCTTTTGTTGTGACTTTGGCCTAGTTAACATTTATGCATTGCGATTTATTTAGCCAGTCGGCAGCCAAGCCAAAAGAAATCTCCTCGAGTGGGGAGCTCGGTCGCCTTCTGGCCATTATAAAAGCACAGACAATGTGCTTTTTATAAGCCGTTTCTCTCGGCCTCCAACTACGCCCCGTGCATATCAATTTCGCCTTTGCCAGCTAGTGACTTCTTTTTTAAATTGAGCTGTTTTTCTTTTTTTTTCGGTTTACTATCTTGTGGTCTATGATTCATTCGGCGGGTCTTTCTTTCCGTAAACTGGTTTTCCATTATTTTACTCGTATTTTTTGTCTGTCTTTTTGTCACGTTCTGTGAACAAAAAGTGAGATCTTCGAGGGGTCTCTTATTGCTTGTCGGCGGGGCATTTGTGTATATATTTTGAGGCTTGTTTTCACCTTGTTGAATGTACGAAATTTTGACCTATTCGATTTTTACAATGCCTGTTGCTGGGCCACGCGTTCGGACTCTTTCCATCCAATTTCTGACTTGTTATTATAGTTCTTGCTCGATTCTTTTTTAGATTGCCTCCTGCCTGACACTGTGCTGTTATCTGTCTAGGCTGTTTGCCCAAAAAGTGATAATAGCAAAGTCAGACCTTCCTTTCATATCTTGCCCACGCCTGAGCCACTAAGCTTGCGTTTATTGTTCGCCCGAAAATGTGAGGCAAAGTGACCTTCGGGCTGGCAATTGCGATCGCAAATCAAGTGGTTGAAGCATCGCAACTTCAGCTCCCGGCCCAAGGATCACCTTTATGCCGCGAGCAATTGGCCTCTTTTGCGGCCCCAAGTGCAACTGTTGGAGTCAACGTTTCCATTCTATTAATTTTAATGCGAAACTTTCGTAATGGTTTGCCCACAGAAAAAGTGAACGGCACAAGTGTTTCGCAAAGCACGTTTTGTGGGTGGCTCAAGCTTTTGTTTGCCCGGATTTGTAATTGGCCGCGGTTCTCCTTGCGATTCGTTTAAAACTCTGCAACAAATTCGAGCACAGACACTTAACTTGATAATCGTTGTTGTGACGAATGGAGTTGCCAAATTAAGATGAGTCAGGCATCCACTGAGGGGCAGTTTCCGCAAGATAAGCCGAATGATTGAATGATAGTGAGTTGCTTGCTCGGTGAATCGGACGCTTTGCGTAATTGTAATAGGAAATTACTTGCCTTTGTAGCTATTGGGCTTTAGGTATTCAGTTTATTATGTGGCACTTATCGTCTGGCCTAGGCTTTTAACCTTATATTGAACATATAATTTCGCACACACCTTTTCTGTATTGTGTCATGTGCTACAAAGAAGATTGGAAGACCCCGAGACAGAAAGACCATGACAAGACCTTTCCGCGTCACTTTTAGGGCTTTCCATAGGCAAATCGGCGCCTAACCATTCTATTTTCGATTTGTGCCCAGGTTACGGACGCCGGGAAGTCGTGGAATTCCTGCTTAACAGTGGCGCCTGCATCCAGGCCTGCGACGAGGGCGGCCTGCACCCGCTGCACAACTGCTGCTCCTTCGGCCACGCGGAGGTAGTGCGGCTGCTGCTGAAGGCGGGGGCCAGCCCCAATACCACCGACAACTGGAACTACACGCCGCTCCATGAGGCGGCCAGCAAGGGCAAGGTGGACGTATGCCTGGCCCTGCTGCAGCACGGAGCCAATCACACGATCCGCAACTCGGAGCAGAAGACGCCGCTGGAGCTGGCCGATGAGGCCACTCGTCCCGTGCTCACTGGCGAGTACCGCAAGGACGAGCTGCTCGAGGCTGCGCGCTCGGGCGCCGAGGACCGCCTGCTCGCCCTGCTCACGCCGCTGAATGTCAACTGCCATGCCAGCGACGGTAGACGCTCCACTCCCCTGCACTTGGCCGCAGGCTACAACCGCATCGGGATCGTGGAGATACTTCTGACCAACGGAGCCGACGTGCATGCCAAGGACAAGGGCGGCCTCGTGCCGCTGCATAATGCCTGCTCCTACGGCCACTTCGATGTCACCAAGCTGCTCATCCAGGCGGGCGCGAATGTTAATGCCAACGATCTGTGGGCCTTCACCCCGCTGCACGAGGCGGCCTCCAAGAGCCGCGTCGAGGTCTGCAGCCTCCTGCTTAGCCGCGGAGCGGATCCCACCCTCCTTAATTGCCACAGCAAGTCGGCGATTGACGCGGCTCCCACGAGGGAGCTTCGCGAGCGTATTGCCTGTAAGTAGTACCTGGTCATGCTAATTGCATTCATTAACACGTTTGAGTAATGTTTTCCTGTTTGTTCCAGTTGAGTACAAGGGCCACTGCTTGCTTGATGCCTGTCGCAAGTGCGACGTATCGCGTGCCAAAAAACTGGTGAGTGCGGAAATCGTGAACTTTGTGCATCCCTACACGGGGGACACCCCGATCCACCTTGCCGTGGTGTGTCCGGACGGAAAGCGGAAGCAACTGCTGGAGCTGCTCACCCGCAAGGGAGCGTTGCTGAACGAGAAGAACAAGTCATTCCTCACGCCTCTGCACCTGGCCGCCGAACTGCTGCACTACGACGCCATCGAACTGCTGCTGAAGCAGGGCGCCAAGGTGAACGTTCTGGACAGTCTGGGACAAACACCCATGCACAGATGTGCCCGGGATGAGCCTGCGGTGCGTCTGCTCCTCTCCTACGCGGCGGACCCTAATATCGTGTCCCTGGAAGGACTCACGGTCGAGCGACTTGCCTGCGAGAATGTACTGCGGTTGCTCAAAAATACCCCCGACAGCGAGGCACATCTTCTGGAGGCGGCCAAGGCGGGCGATTTGGACACTGTCCGGCGCATAGTACTTAACCATCCGCACACAGTAAATTGCCGAGATTTGGACGGGCGACATTCCACGCCACTGCATTTCGCTGCTGGATTTAACAGGGTCCCCGTGGTTCAGTTCCTGCTGGAGCACGGCGCCGAGGTCCACTCGGCGGATAAGGGCGGACTGGTGCCCCTGCACAACGCCTGTTCGTACGGGCACTACGAAGTTACCGAACTGCTAGTCAAGCACGGAGCAAGCGTAAACGTTCCCGATTTGTGGAAGTTTACACCGCTCCATGAAGCCGCGGCCAAGGGAAAGTACGATATTTGCAAGCTGCTGCTGAAGCAAGGGGCCGATCCCACGAAGAAGAACCGCGATGGGGCCACCCCAGCGGACTTGGTCAAAGAGTCTGACCACGATGTGGCGGAGTTGTTGAGGGGACCCTCGGCCCTGCTGGATGCCGCGAAGAAAGGCAACTTGGCCCGCGTCCAGCGACTGGTCACCGCCGATTCCATCAACTGCAGAGATGCTCAAGGCAGAAACTCCACCCCCCTCCACTTGGCTGCCGGCTACAACAACTACGAGTGCGCGGAGTACCTGTTAGAGCATGGGGCGGACGTGAATGCGCAGGACAAGGGCGGCCTCATCCCCCTGCACAATGCCAGCAGCTATGGCCACCTGGACATAGCAGCGCTGCTGATCAAGCACAAGACGGTGGTCAATGCCACCGACAAGTGGGGCTTCACCCCACTCCACGAGGCTGCTCAAAAGGGTCGCACGCAGTTGTGCTCGCTGCTGCTGGCCCACGGCGCAGATGCTTACTTAAAGAACCAGGAGGGGCAGACGCCCATTGAGCTGGCCACGGCCGACGACGTAAAGTGTCTGCTGCAGGATGCTATGGCCACGTCGCTCAGCCAGCAGGCACTGAGCGCTTCCACACAGTCGCTGAGCAGTACCTCGCCCGCCCCGGATGCGGCTGCGGGCACCACGTCATCCTCCTCCTCCACAATACTCTCCCCCACCACGGAGACGGTCCTGCTGCCAACTGGTGCATCCATGACCCTCAGTGTTCCTGTGCCCCTGCCTTTGGCCAGCTCCACGCGCATCAGTCCCGCCCAGGGAGCCGAAGCTAATGGCGCTGAGGGCTCCACCTCGGATGACCTGCTGCAAGACGCGGAGTCGATTACAACCGTGTCCGGGTTCCTGAGCAGCCAGCACCTGCACCACCTCATCGAGTTGTTCGAGCGTGAGCAAATCACGCTGGACATCCTGGCCGAAATGGGCCACGACGATCTCAAGCAGGTGGGCGTCTCCGCCTACGGCTTCCGCCACAAGATACTCAAGGGGATTGCCCAGCTGAGGGCCACCACAGGTGCGAACTGTTCACCCGACGAAGTATCCCAACGTTACCCTAATCGAATCCCTCTTTCCAGGCATTGGTAGCAACGTGAACCTGTGCACATTGTTGGTGGACCTGCTGCCGGATGACAAAGAGTTCGTGGCTGTCGAGGAGGAAATGCAGGCCACCATCCGTGAGCACCGAGATAATGGTCAGTCTGGCGGATACTTCACCCGCTACAACATTATTCGGGTGAGTCCAATCTCGGGGTCTTGTGTTATTGACATATAACCAATCGAGTTCCCTTTTGCAGGTGCAAAAGGTGCAGAACCGAAAGCTGTGGGAGCGGTATGCGCATCGCCGCCAGGAGATTGCCGAGGAGAACTTTTTGCAGTCTAACGAACGCATGCTCTTCCACGGCAGTCCCTTCATCAATGCGATCGTGCAGCGCGGCTTCGACGAGCGACACGCCTACATTGGGGGCATGTTCGGAGCGGGCATTTACTTTGCGGAGCACAGCTCAAAGAGCAACCAGTACGTGTACGGAATAGGCGGCGGCATCGGGTGTCCCTCGCACAAGGACAAGTCCTGTTACGTGTGTCCCAGGTATATCTAAATTGTTTACCTTATAATTTTGATTCCCTGCTCATCGAATCTTTGATTATAGACAACTGCTGTTGTGCCGAGTGGCCTTGGGAAAATCCTTCTTGCAATACAGCGCAATGAAGATGGCCCATGCGCCGCCAGGGCACCACTCTGTGGTGGGTCGTCCTTCGGCGGGTGGCCTGCATTTTGCCGAGTACGTTGTTTATCGGGGCGAACAGGTAAGTGTTGCACATGAGATTCCTTCCACCAAATATGGTTCCAATGTCCCCTTTTTGCAGTCTTATCCAGAGTACTTGATAACCTACCAGATCGTTAAGCCCGATGACAGCAGTAGCGGGACGGAGGATACAAGATGATGGATGCCCTCGGTAGGCTCCACGCCCACAACAACGTCGCCAGCGCTGCAGCAGCAGCCGCAATCGCAGTCGCAGCCACAACATCAGCAGCAGCAGCCGCAGCAGCTACCTCCGCAGCAACAGCAACAGCAAAAGCAACCACAACCGCAAATAATCCCACAACAGCAGACCTCAGCTCCAGTTGCCAAGAAGCGGCGTGCCAAGCTATCCTCCAAGCCGCCACTGCAGTTGCAGTACCAGCATTACCAGCCACAGCAGCCGCAGCAACACCACCACCAACAGCATCACAGTTCTTTTGTGACAACCACCCAACCCGCGCCGGCTGGCGTTTTTGCGCATAACAACAATAACAACTCCAGTTTGGCCAAAACGAGCAGTGGCATCAACGCGACCTCCACATCCACCACCGCCAACAACAACAACAATGACATGTCGCCGGTGTCAAACAGCAACAGCTACTCATCGGTGGACACCAACCAGACGCTGCTGAACTCGCTGGCCAACCAGCAGCGCAACAATCGCCAGCAGCAACAGCAACAGCAGCAGCAGCGACAGAATCGCAGCCAGAAGTATAGTCAATTTATGATCATCACACCCGCCGTTTCCATCGATCGCGACTTCGAGTACGAGCCGCACCTGGACTTTGAGGACTTTGCCAATGCAGCCCACAACAACGGCAATCTGTTTCGACTGGGACTGCGGCGCAGCGACAGCAGCAGCGACGACAGCGGCCATAGCAGCGACAGCGGCAGCTTCCGCTCAAACTACAACCCCTACCTGCACCACAGCCGGCAGCACTTGCTGTCGAAGGGTAACGTGGACGGTGGCGGCGGAGCGAGCCGTCGCTTCTACGCGTTCACCTCGTCCTGGCGGTGGTGCAGTTTGCTGTGCGCCGCCATGCGTTGCTTTGGCGCGGGAGGAACCGGGAGCGCACCCTACAGCAGTTCCCTGCAGCACTACCGCCTACGGCGCTGCTCGTCGTACAACGCGGAGAACGCGTACGAGCACTTCGCGGCCCCGTTCAAGGCGCGCAAGACGCGCGACCACATGAACAACATCACCTACGAGTTGTGACGGTGGTGGCACGCGCTGCTTGTTATTGATCTCTTTGTCTCCATTGGCCTCCCGTCTCTTTTATTACAGCAATTACTAGCTATAAATGTCGTGTCCTGTGTGTATTTTTCTCTCTCCTCCTCTCGTTGTTTATTATTAATCTACAGGAACAGTAGGAACAGCAGGAACGTGGATGCGCACATCGCGCAGGGCCCTCCGGGTCCCCGAGATCGGTTCGAAGGCAGTGGGTTAGGCTAATCAGACGCAGAAGCGAAGCACGGTTTTGAGTGATTTTAATTCGAATTGCAGACGCAGCGGTTATACGAGCTAACAATTCTATACGGATAAATGCATTACATTACATTATATTGAGCTCGCGCGTTTATTTAAGTGTTTAAGCTTAGTTAATTTAAACAAGATTAAAACTCCAATTAAATTTAAATATACAAATACATATACATCTTTAAAAACAACTAACTGGGGGATTATTACTTGTGGTGCGGAGAGTTTAAGGAAACACGCAGGAGAGAGTATATGTGGAAATTAGTGAACCTAATTTGTAGGTATTCGATATGGGTAGCATGCTTATTTTGCCGACATTTTTTCATACCAAGAAAAAACTATCTAAAATAATTTTTAAAAATATTTCGATACAAACATGAAGTATAGTGTCCAATGTATTCATACGGACATACAGCTTCCTGGCGCAACATGTAGATTGGGTCAGTGCCGTCCTTGTAGGTCGGGCGCTCTCCTAATATGACAATCTGTCCTTCCAGCCTATCGGCCGATGTTAACTCTTGTAAAGGGTTTGCAGACCTTACATTCCCTTCAGGAATGCATCTTGCCAGGTATGATTGTAATCCCACATGTACCAGTGAATCGGGTAGGCGCAATGTACCCATGTCATTGCTTAGCTGAGCACCAAGTCTGCCTTCAGGTTTTCAAGCTTATTGGACCTGAAACCATATTGGGAACTTGACTCTGAAGTACCGGTTAGAAGTATAAAATGTACCAGTCATGAAATTTCACACACTGTACAGTAAGTCAACTTCACACTAAAACACTGTACAGTGTTGACTACTCCACACCAATTTTGCTGTACAACTATGGAATACTACCCCACTCACTCATACCCAAATATACTCTGCAGTATATTTGTGCCCACTTCTAGAATTGGGAATACTTTTGCCGTTTTGGATGTACCTGTCAAAAAGGTTCTAGATTAGGTTCTAGATTAGAACCTTTTTGACAGGTGCCAGAAGTAATACGACAGATCGGCTTAAACTATCAAATTGTGCACTACAAATCAGCTGCCCCGCTTTGTCGGGAAGCGGGGAAGGATTGGGTTATTCGCCTGGACTAGGATGATGCGGTACTCAAGCATCGCTAGGCAAATACGATATTAAGCATACAAATCTGGAGTAGTGATACTCTGATGGTACGTAAGCAAAGTGAACAAAGTATAATTGAGATTAATGCCTTTTCCACGGCTCTTTAACGACAATATTATTGCTCGTATATTAGCAAATTCCTTTATCCTGTCTTCAACTTCTTCTGGATCTTCTGAGTGTTCCTGCCTTTCACGCTGCGATGCGACTCCATTCTGGTCTGGCTGTTTGTTTTTTGTGCTTTAGAATTCTTATTTGGCCCGTATAGTATTTTTGGAGTATCTCCCGGTAGGGTTGTCTTTTAATCTTTGCTTTTGTATTTTGTTGATTTTGTGAAATTACTGTCTACTTTCAGAGAAGTGGGACGACTCTCCTCGTTCTCGGGCCTGAGCGCTGACGCGCAGATTGTATTCCAAGCGTTTGTTCTTGTACTTATTTAATGCCTCCTCCTGGACGGGATTATTGAGGTTCGGCTTGTCGAGCTGGTTCTGAATGCTCACTAGAATCTGTTCCACGGTTAAGTTCGGACGCCAAGCCTTATCCTTGACAAGGAGCGGGGAACATATTTCGCCCGATTCCAGGACGTTCGGGTGGAAGATCGGGGGCTCGAACCGGCACTTTGGCGATGCTTTAAGATAGTCAGCATCGAAAGTCATTCGGAGTTTATAGATACCGCCCTCCCACAGGGTCGCCTCCTTGCCGGGAATGACGCATTCCCACATCATGAGATTCATGGTGCCATCAGCATCCGTGGCCGGGCGGGCGACGGATGAACGGGTGGCTCTTGCGGCAGATTCTACGCTCCTCGGGCAAACGTTCCAAGGCGGCTTCTCCCATGATGTCAACAATCGAATTATTCTTCTTTTCAATTAAATGCTCGTACTCCACGATCATTCACCAGGTTCTCAAAAAGAGGAAAATTTTTGTTGATTTAAATTTTAAATTTTAAAACGAGTACAAATAAAGTGTATTTTTTTGTATTTTTTATGTCTGCCGCAAAATGTTGCCATTTAACAGTTGCAAAGTGGGCAGCATTCTACCCATAAATCGGGTTGTATTCCAAGCAGATTGTATTCCAAGCGTTTGTTCTTGTACTTATCCAATGCCTCCTCCTGGACGGGATTATTGAGGTTCGGCTTGTCGAGCTGGTTCTGAATGCTCACTAGAATCTGTTCCACGGTTAAGTTCGGACGCCAAGCCTTATCCTTGACAAGGAGCGGGGAACATATTTCGCCCGATTCCAGGACGTTCGGGTGGAAGATCGGGGGCTCGAACCGGCACTTTGGCGATGCTTTAAGATAGTCAGCATCGAAAGTCATTCGGAGTTTATAGATACCGCCCTCCCACAGGGTCGCCTCCTTGCCGGGAATGACGCATTCCCACATCATGAGATTCATGGTGCCATCAGCATCCGTGGCCGGGCGGGCGACGGATGAACGGGTGGCTCTTGCGGCAGATTCTACGCTCCTCGAGCAAACGTTCCAAGGCGGCTTCTCCCATGATGTCAACAATCTAATTATTATTCTTCTTTTCAATTAAATGCTCGTACTCCACGATCATTCACCAGGTTCTCAAAAAGAGGAAAACTTTTGTTGTTTTTTTTTTAATTTTAAAACGAGTACAAATAAAGTGTATGTTTTGAATTTTTTGTCTGCCGCAAAATGTTGCCATTTGACAGTTTCAAAGTTGGCAGCATTTTCAGCGTCACCTGTTGAATTTCTGTTGGCAATGCCATTCATCTAGTGTTGAAAAACGCCGTTCCACCCGGCTGTCAACGCAATCGAAAACTAAACAACAAAGATCTTAAGAATTTGTTAAAACTCGCGAAATGGAAACTCTGAAGGAGCTGGTGCAGTTCATGCAGCCCAACCAACGCCTGGACCTCAAGGCGGTGGCATTGACACATGTTTTGGGTGAGTTGCCACACAACAAACAACACGTGCGCTTGCTTGTGACGTCACGGAGCGCCGCTCTCATTTTAGGGGCTGCTCTAGTTAAATTAAACTAAAAAATACAATTGTTTTTTTGTAAAATACTCGTAGTTGTGCTACCTTACCTCTTCTGTATCTATTTATCCATGAATAAAATTTACAATTATTTATAAATAAGTTCCGCTTAAGCTAAAACCTTTTAAAAAATGGAAACAAACAAATTTTTTTTTTATTTTGTTAGTACTTTTTTTTTTTTGTTACATTACTTTTTTTTGTTACATTACTTTTTCTAAACTTCTTAGGGCAAGATCGTATATATAGTAGGAATAGAAAACAATTACAAAATCTATATGAATCATGTGAAACCTAATAAAAATAAATATAGGTTATTTTAAAGCGCGGCGGAAGGGCTTAGTGAACTAGTAATTTGGGTAATTTATAATTGGCGCAAAAATTGTACGAGTATGTAAACTGCTATCATAGGATTTTCGGGTGCAATTAGTTGTTTACCATCTCCTTTAGACCCCAGAGGTCAAGGCATTAATATGTACATAGGTACGAACGGACTGACGGACGGACGGACAAGACTAGACAAACTCTCCCATTGATGCTGATCAAGAATATATAAACGCTTTGGGGTTGGACAAATTTGAATCCTTTTACTCTACGAAAACCGTGAATGATTTGTTCTCAACAGTCACCAATATCTTTTAATATTACATTTTATTTTAAACCTTTTTACTATAACTTTATTTTCGCAGGGTTAACTGGAAGTGCGGAGGGAAAAGAGGCCATTCTTTCGCTGGATGACATGCTAATGGCCATTTTTGGGCTGACATTCGACGGGAACCACACAGTGGCCAAGGATGCGGTCTTAAGTCTGATCAACTTAACGGCCGAAGAGGAGGCAGCCATCAAGGTTTTCCAATTGGCAAAGCAAGTGCAACCGGTGAGGTTATTCACGACCAAAGGGAAGACAAATAACCAAATAGCAACATTTTTCGGCAGACCTTCGCCATCGTCGATGTGGCCGCCAAGCAAATATGCGACGATCAATCCGATTTAGCCGATCCCTGGAGCATGGTGCTCAGCAATCTGACCCGCGTGGAGTCGCTCGTCCACGAGATTCTTGACATCCTGGAGCGCGGGGAGCAGACGTTGCCTCGCCTGGCAAAGGCCTTCGCCCAGCTGGACTACAACAAGAAGAAGGCGAAGCTGCACTACCTGGCGCCCATCTTCTGCAATTTGACGCAGGTGTCGCGCGGCAGGGAGTTGTGCTGCCACAGGCGGCACCAAATGCTGGAGAAGCTGCTGCCTTTCGCCTCCTTCGAGGGCAGCGTGGTGCGTCGCGGCGGCACCATTGGCATCCTGAAGAACGTCTGCTTCGATGCCGTCTACCACGACGTGATTCTGAACGAACAGGACAACATCCTGGTGGCCATACTGCAGCCACTCTGTGGTCCAGAGGAGTTCAGCGACGAAGACAACGAAAAGTTGCCCATTGAACTGCAGGTATCTTTAGCTCAGCCTCGTTTTTTCCATTTCTTTAACCCTCATGGATTATACTAAAACTCCGTTGATTGTATTTATTTGTTTCAGTACCTGCCAGAGAGTAAGACCCGGGAAGAGGATCCAGATCTGAGAAAAATGCTGCTGGAGTGCCTGCTGCAACTGTGCTCTACGCGCCGCAGCCGGGAGGTCCTGCGAGCCAAGGGCGTCTACGAGATCCTGCGCGAGTACCACAAGTGGGAGGCCAAGGTGGGCAGGGACAGCGATTGCCTTCTGGCCTGCGAGAATGTTGTCGATATTCTCATCAAGTAAGCTAAGGAAATATACCGAGAACATCGGGTTTTGACAAAATTACCATTTTCAGGAAAGAGGAAGAGATCGGCCTGGACAACTACAAAACAGAGGTTGAGGTGCCCGCCGAACAGGCTGAAAAGTTCGTCCAAGAAGACGCCGCCTATGTGAAGAGCCTGCTGGATTGAGCGCACTCACATCCTTGACCTTTCTCCGTTTGTAAATATGTATAGTGTTAGTAAAACTCATAGACGAAATCGATTTTCAATATATGTATGCGGTTTTATTCAGAAATGCTGATAGTTCATTTGGTAATGCTTCAGTTGCCCAAAATGTTGCTTTAGAAAAAGTACGCACGCATTTAAATGCAAGAGAAACAATTTCGATTTCAATTCAATTTGATTAGTTCAAGTAGCGTCGTTATCTAGATTATCTAAATATCGTTAATTGTATATGTATAAAGTTGTTCTTATGTGCTAAATACATTTGCATTCAAAAATGTTTAGCAATTGCCTTGCCATGAAACGTTCAATGTACTATTGTGTTCTTTTTACAAACTTTGCTTGGTCGTTTTGTTTTGTGTGAGAGAGGGTTGAAAAATGCATGAGCTCCGGCCGGAGTCCGGCCAGCCAATTAAGTGCGTTTTGTAATTGCGTTACTTTTGATTAGTTTGCGTTTAGTTACTTTGAAAGCAAGCGATTTCAGCAGAGAATTTGATTCAAATTGTCGGATATTGTGTGTCGCTATTTGCCCTTGAGCAATAACCATTGAGATCTATCAAAACGTCTTCTCTATTGTTCATACAAACATGTGGTAGTTGGCTTTTAATTTTTCATTTTTCATTTGCGGAAACCATTGCAAGCTCGCTTAGTCGCTTAGTCCGTAAAATAAAAAGTAAATACGAACAGTTTAAATTGAATACCTATGCAAGTACCTGCCGCATTACTTGCTCCTTAGATAAATGACTTCCGATTCCTGGCCTTTCGGTTAGTGCATGTGAGTTTTGTGTAGTTTGGTCCTATGGTTATCCGCCCCCGTACCAGAATTTAGTTAGACTTTACAACTAAATATTTAGATCGAGATTAACTAGCGGTTTTGTAACATAGTCGTTAATGGCTAACACTACGTCAATATTTTTTGGTTTTGTTAACTTAGAACTGTTCCTGCATAAACGGGCGAAGGCCGAAAACTGCCAGCACAAGTACATTTTCGATAGAAATGAGGCAGACCTATATATATATATTAAATAAGAGTACGAATAAGTGCAAGCCTATCGACCGGTTTAACTTAAAAACAAAGAATAGATAAGGTTGTGGAAATTTATAACCAACTAAAAAAAGAAAGATTAGAACGAGCGTCTACGAAAAATGTCGAATTTATTTGTGATTAACTAGCAACAAGCGCACTTATCTTGTCTGAATGAGACGGCACAGAACCTCATAAGCGAAGATCTTAACCTCCTCGGAGTCGAAGGGAATGTACAGGCAGCCGTGGGACGGGTGCACCTTGCCCACCGTGAGACTGCCGGAGTGGTAGCCCCTGCCGGCGTAGAGGGTTTCGCCGTCGACGTTCTTGCCCACCTTGACGGCTCCGGGTGGAACCTCGCCGTTCTCCGCCGGCAGCCACGTGTAGTTGGATCCGCTCAGAACCTCGTAGTTCTCCAACTCCACCTCCTGGTTGGCGTAGGCCACGTAGGCCTTGCCCTTGTTGGGAATGATCTTCGCCGGCAACAAGTCGTTGCAGTAGAAGGCGCGCCCAATAAAGATGGTGTCTCCATCATGGTCGTGGCCGGCCACCACCGCCGCCTGGGGGATAGAGCCGTTGCTGTAGTGAAGCCAATTGTGACCTGGAAGGTATCGGATTGGAAGTTGGCGCTTAAATCCACCCCGGCCAAAGACGGCTGCACTGCTGCTTACCGTCCATGTTGTTCGAGCTGCTAGAATGTACTGAGCGGATCGTTTTTAATCGGATCGATTCTTGGAGGCCGGCAGTCGAAACCGACGCCTTCCCTTATCGGGTTATCCGGCAGCGACCCGATAACTAATCAGATGGGTGAATCAACGGGCGAGATCGGCGGTAACTATTAGTAGACCTGTGTCTACATCCAGCAGTCTATAAAGCACCGAATTGTGTCATTTATGACCGGTATTTATGACTTGATTTAGAACAGGCCAGGCCCGGAGTTTGGTCGAAACCATTTTCCACGACAGAGAATTGGCAAGTAGCAAATAAATAGAGGTTATTGTTCTGCTAGATAATACAAGTAATCTCGAAGCAAGCTAACTGGTGTCACTAAAAATAAACACGTAATAATGCGGAATATCTCAAAAGAATTCGAATTTAAAAACACTGCTTGGCCTGCAGTTCTCGTTACTAACATAAGTACCCACTAATTCATTTATACACGTAATTATTTAAAATTTATAACTTGCTCAAAATTCAGCATTCATATAACAAATAGTTAATTTTTAGGTATGTACAATACTCATCTAGAGAGGCGAAAAATACTAATTTACTTTAAGGTAAAACGCATCGTATATAAATTGTAAAACACTTTTCTGCCTTCATTCCCCCAAAATCGTCAGTGGCGACAGCATTTAAATCTAGGTTCTTTTCTTAGAATCTAAAAAATAATTGCAATTAGAATTTGAATTTAGGTTGCAATGTGTTCCTTTGATTTTCGACTCTTGCATGCTTAGCATCTAAATAGTTTCCATTTGAGTTCATCAATTATTGTTAGATAGTTGTTAAGTATTCATTTATAAATCACATAATTGCTTGATGAATTCCATAATGTTGAGTGAAGTGTGAGTGAGGAAGGGGGTTTGGGATTGGTAGTGTTGTGTGTGTTTTCCGGATTGTGTCAGCGTGTCCTTGCTGCGTATGCAGTTGCTTTGTGCATTATTGTAGGTGCAATCATAGACACTGATAGAGATTCGTAGAGAAGAAGTCGCCAAAAGAAAGAGATTTCCACGGGCAGCTTTCCACGCTGCCCCACTTCATGTTCCACCTTCCACCTCACTCCCCCGGCGAATCCGGACGCCTTGGCTGCGTCTATTGATACTGCTACCTCGCGGTGGCCAGCCACAGCACTGCCAGGCTGAGCAGGTGCCGCATCATCGTCTCCAAGTTCGCGGCGTGCTGTCCGTGCCTCTTGGCCGAGTTACAGGCATCTGCGTCGCTGCAGCTCTGGAGACACCCATGCACGTACCTGTAGGTCGGATCCACCAAAAAAAGGTTACAAACGCTTTGAAATTGCTCGGATATGGCTTAAATTTTGAAATTCAATATATGGAAACTCGAATGATTGTTCTCTGTGGGGACAAACTCTTAATAGGCAAGCTTACTTATCATCGTAGTAGAACTTTCCGCAATGCGACATCCTTATTATCTCCGTGTCGGTGGTGAGGGTGCCGCTGTCCAGGGCGCAACCTCTAACTGTTATCGTCTCACCGGTTTCATCTGCAAGGACAGAACAGAATGGAATGAGGCCGGGAAGGACAGGGGTCATCCATCAGTCGCACAGGTCTCAGTTCACTTACCGTAATAGCCGGCGATCTTGATGCAGGCGGTGGCCGGAAACAGACCATCCCGCCCCTTTCGCCCGCCCATGCAGGGCGACTCCAGTATGGCCGTGGAGTAGTTGTTGTGGAACGGATCGTCACAGGCTTTATTGGCTCCATTATAGGATACGCACTTGAAACAGTCTATGCAGTAGCCTGCGAATCACGATTTAATGATTTGTTTTAAATGTCAATTACAAAACCGCATGATATGCTCCGCACAAGGAGCTCAACGGCTTCGACGACTTTTGAAGAACTTGCATTATTCAGGTCTTGCATCCTAAGCTCTAATCCAGCTACCACACTCACCGCTCCGGATGAAGAGGCCAAGCAGCAAAGCCACAATCGCGACGGTTTCCATAATTGAGCTGGACGCTGCCATCTTACAATCTGCTCGCACCGACACTCACGCAGGACTCACAGGTTGACCGGCTGCGGGCATTCCTCGGTCTTCACTTCTGGCCGGGTTCTGCAAGAGCGGGAGCAGTCAAAAGGGATTAAAATTAACAAGCGAATTGAAGCCTCTTAAAAGTTTTTCGATTTTCCGCTGAAATCTCTGGCTCAGCGGCGGAGGGGTCATAAAAAGTTGAGGCCAAGCGGAGGTATAAGCGAGGGCAATGGCCATAAAAACGATATCCACAATCCGCAAAAATGCAATTCCAGAAAATGACAAAGGAGCGCGGAAGAGACAGTCCACCCAAGAAAAATTAAAGGTAATAAATTGCACAACAGCATTTCTGACACATTTCATCCGCACGCAGTCACTCTCCCCGGGCGCCCGAATCGCTTGCTTTTTGTTCTATATTTTTATTGCCAAAGTGTAAATAATTGGTTTTCAGTCGATTTTCGTGCCGAATGTTCGCCATGTGCTCTTCGAATTTTTTCAGCTCCCCCTGCCAATTCTTGCCGCCCGATTGTGGCCCGATTGTTGGCGCTCTTAATGGCCACTTCGATGGCCCAAGGTGTTATGTGGTGTTGTTGGGTCAACTTTTGGGGTAGTGCTGGTCCCTTGTTTTTGTTTTATTTCGACTCGCCTCCTTGGGCCAACTCGAATTATGACAAATGATTCTGACTTACGGGCCACGGGCCGAAACTGTAGCTAAGCTTTGGCAACACAATTTATGAGGCCAGAGCGTGTGGCTTAAAGCGAAGTTGGGCGTGACCCATTGTGGCTTTAAAATCCGCCAAGAGAGCCGGTTAAAAAGAATGATTCGGACAGCTTAAACGACCATGGCAATCGTCTCAATAGTTCCATCAATCTTTTTTACCTTTTTCTGACACCCGGCCAACGAATCTGTCATCATATCATGACAGATAAATATTATGATTCCGGGGAACTGCATAGTCCTTGTCTATGGCGAGACCAAACAGATATAGTCATCTATCAGTTGGCGTTTTGGGGAATAGGGGCCGGGCCGCTGGGGCAGCTGCAGATCAATATTTATTGCAAATTATGGCACATGGCCACACGCTTTCCGTGTGGCACACAGGGCGTATGTGCAACATTCCGGTTTGCCGCAAGTGCTGTGCATTAATTATGTGATTTTGAGTGTTTCTGAGTGGGAGTGGGGCGTGCGGTAGCCGGCGTGTTGCCATCGGAATTTCCCGCAGAGATTTGCGGCCAAGCCTGTCGAGCTCTCGTCACTCGAATGTGTTCTGGTAATGTAATTAAGTTTCCTGATTAAACTGGCTTGGGATAATGCCAGCGAACAGAGGAGCAGCACAATAAGGTGCGAAACAAAGCCAATAAACTTGGCCGTCCAAGAAAATTTATAATTAAATCCAAAGACTTCCAATCAGACTCAGGCCGGGACTGGGGCTGCCAGAGCTATAATTGTGTGGCGCATTTTCATCTATTTGCAAATTAGCCACTAAGCAGTCGAACGAGCTGCCAAACACATTGTCCTCTTACCAGCCAATTTCCCTCTGGCTGGAAGCCAAGTTGGCCGGAAACGGCATTCGCTGCCAGTGTTGACGGAAACGGAAGCAGCCTCCCCCAGGCTGCACCCCCTTCTCGCTCCTTGTCTTCTGCCAAATGAAGTTTACCTTTTGTTCATTGTGTTTGCCATCTTTCAATATGCATCACTATCCTCCTGGTCCCTGGGCCATAAACACTACTCCACAGCGAGAAAGCCGCAAAAGTTTATATTCTTTCAATAAGTTGAACATAATATTTCTTTATATACCTGTATGTACGGGCATCTTGGAATTAGTTTTCGGGATAGCTAATACTGCTAATGTTTAAAAAATACAAGTATTTTGCATAAAGCTGCAACCTTAACTCAACAAATTTTGGAGTAAATGATAGCCTTACAACAAAAGGTAATCATAACTCTTGTTGTACTTTCTACCTACTCGTACATTATAGTACATTTTCTCTCTGTGCGGAGGGCAAAAAGGCATTGTCTTCCAGTAGCCAGGAGTCGAAGTGGCCATTGTCCCCGTTTAACGGCCAGCGGTGTGTTGTGGTGGGAGGAGCTGCCTTGTGGCCTCTGCTCCTTTTCCGTACTTACTTAATTTTGTCGCTGCGACTTGGCCACAATCGAATCAGCCACGAAGGCAACCAAGCGGACAGCCGTCAACTTCCTTTGCCAGCTGCTGGCGCAAAACTTTTATGACAAAGCCGAAGGCAGCCAATAAAGAACCCGACCGAGCCGAGATCGGGAAAGTCAGCAAATGTATGTGGGGATGTGTTTCAGCTGGCAAACAATTAAAAGCCTTCAACGTGGCTATTTTCCTTTGGCGGACACGTTAAATTAGTCTCCCCTGCAAAATTGAAATCTCCCCAACTCGCATTCCCGGAATTTTTAATAAAGTTTGTGCAACCTAATCGCGTATTCATGGACCCAACTTTGCCCGTGGCGAACATTAAAAATGAAAAATGAAGGGAAAGTTATCCCCAAATCTTCTTCCCTTGACAAAGTAGCCCGCTCAATTGTAGGCCATTAATTTCTTAATCTGCCTGTAAATGGCAAGCCAGCCTCAAGTGGTGTGGGGCCCTCATTAGGCTCGGGGTCAGCTTTGATTGAGCGACAAACACCTAGGGGAACATTGGCAAGAGCAGGGAAACGCCCTTCTCCACTGGTTGTGGGTACATCACTTTGCATGGCCAACTTTTTGTCTCAATTCGAAATGATTTATTATGATTTCCTTTTTTGTATGTTGAGACCCCGGCCGATTTGGCCATAATCAATCGATGTAAGGGGCTCACCCAATCCGCCTGCATTCATTGATAGATGAGGGTGCGGCTCTCCCCAGAATTCTTTTCAAAGCTGTTAAGCCAATGAATCGCTTAAGGTTATCTCTAATTTTAGGGTCCGGCATAGAGTTTCTTTTGATTGTGACCTTGCCATTTAACTCGGAATTTTACGCGGAACGATATTTTTTTGGACTACGCAAATCCTTGGCAAATATTTGCGTATGCTGTGCCACCAGGGACGTAGAGTGGCACTAAATGGCAGCACACCTTTAATTCGGTTGCATCAGGTGCTCTCGAGGGAGAAATTAATTTCACGCATCGTAGTCGCACATACAAGCATACACTGTGTTCAGCACACACAGCGCACAAACTGCAGACAGTGGCGCACAAAGTCTCATTTGACTTGCATTTGCATAACTGCAGCGTTTGTGCAATTTTCGTGGGTATGTGCGGATGGAAAACTGCGAATTGTGTTTGCAATTTGCAGCTGCAGTTAGCTGGAATTGTGCACCGCGCTACCATAACCATAAGGCAATAATCTGCAATCCCTAAGCTGGAAACTTTCGCTCAATGCGTTCTATTTCAACAAAATGATATTCGAAATTTAGAAGCTTTTGCACCAAAAAAGAGAAAATTAAATAAGAAGAAACGCTGTAGTCGAGACTTTTTGATAACAATAGGGTATCATGTACCTATTATTATAAATTAGTTTTTCCGTTTAATTCAAGTATAAGTATCAACACCAAATTATATGTAAACAGGCATATTATCGCCCGATCTTTTTAAAAATTGCCGCATGGCTAGGTATTTATATTTTTAACTTATTGCAAAGAGTTGTATATTGAGTTGTATCTTGCTCTAACCCTTTCAGAGACATAGACAAATATTCAGGACAAAATACAGTTTTTTTTAAATTGCAAAGACGGAAGGGGGCGTGGCTAAAATTCCTAATGTTATAGCTTGAATAAAATTGCAGCCACATATATTTTTTACATATGCATTAGTGAAATAAAATTTCCAAAATGACCTATTTTACTTGTAAATATGTAAATATTCGTCAATATTCAGGCGAGTTTTCCACACAGGTTTGCCGGCAACGTTGAAAATTCATCGAGGACCAAATGCTGAGATGCTCCCTCATAAAATTTCAGTGAAAACGCTTGACTTGTTTGCTTAATCGCGTTTTTGTTTCATAAAAGCCGTCCCAGGAACTACTCAAAATGCAAATTGAATCAATTAAGTAGNGAGACATAGACAAATATTCAGGACAAAATACAGTTTTTTTTAAATTGCAAAGACGGAAGGGGGCGTGGCTAAAATTCCTAATGTTATAGCTTGAATAAAATTGCAGCCACATATATTTTTTACATATGCATTAGTGAAATAAAATTTCCAAAATGACCTATTTTACTTGTAAATATGTAAATATTCGTCAATATTCAGGCGAGTTTTCCACACAGGTTTGCCGGCAACGTTAAAAATTCATCGAGGGCCAAATGCTGAGATGCTCCCTCATAAAATTTCATTGAAAACGCTTGACTTGTTTGCTTAATCGCGTTTTTGTTTCATAAAAGCCATCCCAGGAGCTACTCAAAATGCAAATTGAATCAATTAAGTAGGCAAATATATTTACAAGCGCTGGCCAAGATGATGGCAGCGTTTGAGTTTTATGCTGCTTGTAACTCATAATTCCAGGGCATGTGCTTTCAAGGCCAATTAACTTCTAACGACCTCAACTATTTATGGGCCGTGCTCTTTTTGGGAACCTTTTAACGGGGCGCCACTGAACTGGCTCGAAATGTTCAGGACACACGCAACGCAATGGGAAATTGGTCACCGGAATGAACGTCGATTTATGTCCGGGTCAGCCAAAGAGCTTACATTGATAAGGGTCCCATATGCGTGACAGAATCTGTGAGTGGGCGTTACGGGACATGTGTGAGGGGGCTTATTGCCATGCTTACCGCCAGTTAAGTGTTTAAGCATTTTTGTTTTAAGCTTTTCAATCAGTGAAATTTTTTCGACAAGCCAATTTAAATATTTTTTCAACGACTTCCTGACATTCAAACGTGTAATCCGGTTGCCAACATTGGGTGGGGAAAAATAATACAAAATCGATACGGAAAACTCTCAGCTAATACGGATAGAATTTATTATGAGGGGAAGCAGAAACCAACGCAGTAATGACTTCTATATAAGAGTTGATAGGATAATAATACAGGAAAATAATCGAAGCAACAAGACGATCCGTACGAATTTGTTTCAATTATTGATCTTGATATTGAGGCGTTTACCTTTTATGAGGTTTCTGACCCCTTAAGCCGTCTCATATGTACGTATATAATTGGGTCCCCTAGCCAATACCATAGAATGACCTAGAGATTAGAGAAAACGACCAGACAGAATGCTTTGAAGTGGTTTGCCTCATAGAAGGCAGACTCATGCCATGCAAAATAGCTCCGTTGAATCCTAATACACTGCGCCACCCCTTTGCTTTGTGTGTTTCTCTGGGAAATTGTGAATGCGATGGCGTGGTGGCCCAATAAGTGTCACCTCCATAGCCATTGACATCGATTTGAGACAGATCCAAGAGTGTGTATATGCAGTGTTCAATGACTCTCGACCGCAATTGGCTGAGCATCCAACATCGATGGTCCTTCCCAGCGCCAGATGCTCATACCTGATGCGACCGACGCTTTTTCCAGAGCTCGATGATTTCAATGCTCACACGCTTGAGCGGTCAAAGGGAGCAGTCAACAGGTAGAAATCCCGCCCAGGTGGTTGGCGGTGTTCACAGCAGATTTCCCGTGCATTTCTGCGGCTCTTTGGCATTTGTTTGCTCGCTGTTGATTAACTTAAAAGACCCCACAAACTTATATTTTCGTGCCAGCATTTGTTTAGTCTTCGGCTGCAGCTCTTAAATTTCTATAACAAACACCGCTGGAGCAGAAACGGCGACAAACTTAAGCTTATAAGTTGGAAGGCAATCTAAATTTTTAAGCAATTCCATGAATAACGAATTAGCAATCAACGCATTGTACAAGGCAGACCGACCAAGGCCAAAGTTCTATAACATATCTTGCGTTTTCGTTGTCTGTTGCAAACTTCTGCTCAAGAAACTCAATTTAAAGTTGAATGTGGGCATGTGTAGTGGCACGACTCAATGACGTATTAAATAACTGAGTGAGTTGTCTCACCGAAAAACCGACGAAAGGGAAAACTTTTAGAGCGAAAAACAGAAAGTAATTCGCTCCAACCAACCAGGCAATTTATTTTATGTAGACACCTCTGGGGCCATTTCCGGTGGGATTTTCACATACCATCGTGTTAAGCTCAGTTAATTAATACCCCTCTAGGCGAAAAAAACATTTTCACAAATGGGTAAATTTAAATTTTCACATCATGTTGGGGCCTTGAAATGACTGCGAGGGTGTGGCAGTTCTGTGGTTTGAGGTTAAAATAATTGGCATATCCTGGGTTCCATAGGGTAATCACATAACTTTAGAAATTTATTGGCCGCAAAAGTTTTGGCCACTGGTCTAAAAGAGTTTTAGACTTTATTATAATTAACACCTAAACCATAACCATTAAAGCCGATACATTTTGAAAAACCGATACCCTAACCGAATTCGATATAACAATCTATAAAACATCGAAATCGAACAGAAAGCGATATTTCTCATTCAACAAATTTTATAAATAATGAAATTTTATTTAAGAAAGAAACCGAACAATCTTATTTATATTGAATTTCAATATACGTATTATATGTATATGCATATTTTTTATACAATTTATACAAAATTTACTCTTTAAGACCAGAAACCGGAGCGAAACCAAAACCGAAAAAATTTAAGATTCAAGCCCAAAAGCAAAACGGAAAAGACTGCTAAAAACAAAATCAATACAACAACATTATTGTTTAATCGGTTTTATTCTCTGTTTTCAAAACATTTATAAGCTACATTAGTAGCAAAAAATGATTTTAAGTGGTTAACTTATTCATAAAACTATTAAAATGTAATAATTTACTCCTTTTTTTAGTCTTTATAAAATTTATAACATTTCTTTAGGCTAAATATCTGTGTCTCTCCATTAAGAGAAGCAATTACTAATTAGCTATTTGCGTTTCAAATAATTGTCATGCCGTGTGTGCGTTTATGCAATTCACACTGCATTGCTTACTGAGTTAATTAATTAAGTCAATTGACCTGCAACTCTCTTATGGGAAATCTGATAATCAAACGGCCATTTTGATGTTCTCAGGTAGTCTACGAATATAATTGCTACATAATTTCTCATACCTATTTCATGAACTCAATTTGAATTAGATCGTACAAAGCATTCATGTTAGGGGGAAACTGAATACAGGTAATCTCTTCACTATTGAAATTTTTAAAGAGAAAAATAAGGAGACTAGAACCAGCAAACCACAAAGCCTCTGGAGATTTTCCTGTGTGGAATTTTCCCATTTTATTTTATTTTTTCCCCCATTTTTTAACAGACTGACGGGGAATAAATTTCTTATTTTGCATCCACTTATTGCAAACAAACTTTGGAGAAGGCCGCAAAGTATGCAACTGGCAACAGTGAATAGTTGCAAATTTTCATCGTCAAAGTGGAAAATACTTCTCCGAAGTCCGGAGTAGCCTTTTCAAGCTATAGAGCCTGTTTGGCAGACTAATGAAAAGCATCTTTCGGTCTGCTGCCACTTTTTCATTTTTTCCTTGGTGGCGAAAGTTCTCTTCTCTTGTGAGGATGTTTTGTGGGCAAACTGCATGGCCCAGCTTGCTTAAAAGACTGCCGATGGGTTAATAAAACAAAAATCACAGAAACATACTTGTTGGAAAAGAATCAGCAATTAAGTTTAAAGCAAAAGTTTATTTCGTATTCAAACTTGTATCTTTCCTATCACAGCAGCATTATCGTTCTGCTGCAATTATTAATGAGTCTTGAAGAAAAGCAGACAATTACATTTTTGTGTTAAATGATTAAATAATTAAGGCGTGCTGTGAACTAATAATGAACTCCCATTACATTTTTTGGTTCTCTGCCGACAGAATGAAAATGGCATGAAATTATAAAACGCTGGTTGAAATGCACCAAGTTCTCGCCATTTAAAAGAAACTTTAGCCCCAAGAAGTTGCTGCAAAGTTTTTCAATAAGCGGTCATGCCAAAAACAAGTTATACGGACTTCACCAAAATGCATGATGAGGAAGTGGAAAAGTACACAAGTTTGGCAACCTTAAGTTTGGCCGAAACCTCTGAACGGAGCTCAGGCCAGTAATCGGAAGAAGTCGCAGCCAAGGCCACAATACATTATAACGTAAGTCAATAAAAATAATTGAAAATCAACAGCAACATGAACGGAACTTGGAGTAATGAACCCAAACATGTCGACGTCCTTTTCCCAATGGAAAAGTTCGAGTATCAACCGACGCCACCGATTGCAGCCCGCAAAACCGAAATAAAATCGAAGCCACCGCAAACAAAGGTATGGGCATGGAGTTTATTGAGGGATTGACGGCACGCAATAAAAAGCGGGCTTGGATATAAAAAAAAACGGCGGAAAAGCAAGGAAAACCGGAAGCCGTCGCTGACGGAAACTTGAGGCCTGCAGCTGTTCGAAAGGTTTGAAATAAATAAAACATCAGTTGACGTTGTCAGCTTTGCGGGTGAAATAAGAATAACAATTTCACGACCGATTGATGTTTGACTTTTGATGCTCAAGGGGTTATGCCACTGAATTTGTATTTCTTGAGATTCCAATCCATATTGATTTTGCAAGTGATGTCTGCTAATGTTGTTGCTGGGTCTTCTGAATTTAGAAATATATACTCATATAATTTCCAGCAGTTAGAAGAAACGACTGTATCAACAATGAGTGCTATCAATAAAGCTAGGAATTTTTAAATACACACCAATGTTTTCATTTAATTTCAATGAGCAACACTGCTATGAATATATAAATGGAGCTGAACAAAGGCCGGATTATCGGTATTTTTCTTCTTTTTATATGCATAATGTATCCGAGAAAAAGTTTTTACTTAAAAGAGCCACCACATATTATTTAATTTTCGTTAAACAATGTGAACAAAAGCCGGGAAAAGGGAGAACCATCAGATGATTGGCATTGTTGTTAGCGACTCCCTGAAAATATGGTTTCAATCGTTGGAGGGTGAGCTCTTCAGTTCACTTTGGCCCCAATTTGACCCCCGCTTGTTGTTCCATTTAGCTGACTGTGCACCTAGCAATCGTTGGATGGAGGCTGCTGCGATGGATAACCAACTTGTGGCTATTGTGGAAACACGAACATTTTATATTTATTCCCGGATCTTAAAAAAAATAGGGTATATTGAATTCGTACGAAAGTATTTTATCGGTGAGAAGGAATGGTCTCCGACCCCACAAAAGATATTCTTGATCTTTATCTACAATCGATATAGCCCTGTCCGTATGTCCTTATGAACGACTGGGGCTGAGAGATTATAATAGATAGACCAAACCCCCGCAAATCAAAATGTGTCTATTCTTTACAAATCAGGGGGTCACCATGAACCGGGTATTAAGAGTCAAAACCCTCGACTATTGTAAAACAAAATTTCAAAAAGAAAATGAAATTTTTTGAGCATAACATAAAATATCATCTTAAAACAACAAGGGGAGACCCTACTTTCTTCAAATTTAGAAACATAACACAAATCATATTATACCTATTAGCTGGAGTAAGCTACATAATGAAAATATAGCTTTGAATACAATTTTTTCTCCGTGCGTGTCGGAGCAGCTTAGCCCCGACCAAGATCTCAAGAGTGTAAAAAATAATAACTATTTAACGGTATATCCACAAACTCTAATTGATTCATTGCGCAATCTTTGTTCAAATTCAGTTTAAAGGAGGCTACAAATTTTTCGACCCTGTTTATTTTTTTATACATTTTCTTAACGTGAATTTGGCCACTAAGGCTCGGCGCTGGTTCGCCCATCGGTGTACCTGCCTGTTAATTTGCATAATACTCAACGCTGGCCAGGTTGCCATTTGAAGGAGGCTCCTGAAAAGCCACTTGATTTCACAGCCAACTCTTCATTTGTCAACAATTTTTCATTTGTAATGGGCCACTTCCTTGTCCACACGCAAATGAGTTCGTTCGTTAGAAGCAAAGGGGGAAAATAGCGACAAATAAATGTCAAATACTTTGTCTAAACGGCGGACTGGTGGTGTTTATGGGTATTCAGTGCTCCATTAATGTTCACAACTTAAGACCCTATATTTTCTTGACCCTGCAACTGAAACATTTTCATTTTGGAATAATGTAGCGAGCAATTTGGGAAGAAGGATAAATTTGTCACAGATTAAAATCGGTATTGTATTTGCACACGCTTTAAGCAAACACTTCCTTTGAAAGGACGAGCTTACGGTCCCATTACCATCCATTACATTTTTAGGTTGGGCTTGTTTTCTTTTGGGATAGACTACGACGGAAAGGGATTTGCATGATTTGATTCCGGGGCATGTGCAACTGAGACTCTGCTGATTGAATGCAATGCAAACATGATTATCCACCATAAGAAGCTATCAACAGCGTCAAACAAACAGTGGAGGGATCAGACAAGCAATAAAAGGGTCTGGAATTGTCGATTGGGTCGCACTTGTTGTCATTGATTGGGTGAAAATCGATATCATTATATGGGAACTGGGTCGGCAGTGGACGGAAGCGAAAAGCGAACCCATTCAGTAATGAAAAAAGCTTACACCACATTCTCAATATTCAATTACCAGTGTCCTGTTGAAGGTTGTTCAGCCTACACGGCGGGTCAGCAGGCCAATTTCAATGCAAGAGTGTGAATGAATTGCAGAAGGGCCAACGGGTATACCGGGGGATGAGTCCTGTTCGCATCTGGCCTCTTTGTTGTCGCTGGCACGCACAATTACGCGGGCAAAGAGCGCATCAGCACAGAGTGGGCAGAAAGTGGATAACAAAGTATTTCGCTGCCGACGGGGCAAACACCATTGCGTATACGTGATGTTTGGCTTGGACCCCAAAGCCGGCGTAAAGGATTTGCAGCTGAGAGCTTTATCGGCTGCAGGTCAACCATTGAGTGCCAAGAGTTTCATACTTTTTTCACTTCTGCACTCGGAACAAAAACCAAAAACTTCTGATATTAAATTAATTATCATTGTTCTACTAGAAAATGTTATTTCTCGGTATTTCTATTATCTGTGAGATAAATTGTACAACATTTATTTTGGGATCGAAAAGTAGATTCCATTCAGCATATTTTCTTGTTGCCGACCCTCAATGTGTGTTTGTTTGATTTTCCGACTCATCTTCGCTGATTTTGTATAAAATAGAAAGCAATTGAATTTCAGTTAGCAAGACTTTGGGAACGAATGATGTGTTGCATACGTTTTATAGAGTGCATACATGAATTCTGTTTTACTTTTTTTATTTTACGCGATGCCCAGTTTTTTATTCAGTCCGTGCCAATTGCATCATTAATAATGGCAATGCGCCATCTGGGCATCTGCTGTTTCGATGGCTGATGTACGCTTATATCACGTACCGCAATGTATCTAACGAGAGGACATGGTCTCCTACTTCAGGCTAGCGAGTGTCTCTTTTGAGTAATAGCGACTGCTCATGGCAAGAGATTTGCAGACAATAAACCACAATAAAAAGACTGCAGGATGGACTGGCCGAAACACTCATGTAGTAGGCCAAGCTATTCCCAATGAAGGAGCTTTGTTTTGCTTACCCTCAATCGCAAGAGTGGTGAAGTGAATACGTGATTTTTATAGCCAAGTACCTAGCCGGCAAATAAAAGGTGTGTTTTCTATTTTCCGTCGAGCAGCATACGGCTTGCCGTCTAATTTTGCAAAGATTTTAGTTTTTACCATTTAAAACAGGTGTTTTATTCGATTTTAAAGAGTGATTATCAATAATTTGTGATTATCAATAATACCCGTGTGAAACATATTGTAAATTGTATTAGAATTCGTTATTATTGCCGCAGATGGCAAACGTAAATTTGTGTGAAAAACAACAGAAAGGTAGCCAGATTTTAATAAATTTTACCGAAACTAGTCGAGCGCAAATATACATAGAAGGTGAAAATGTTTGGGTCATTTTGCTTTCTGTAAGCTTGCGAGAAACAGGAACGGTTGCAGATTTTACGGGAAAAAGTATAAATATTTAAAATTTCATTCTCCATTGTAAGGGGAGAAGCCAGTAGAGTTTAGCCAGGGAAATAATAATAGAACCGAATGTCCGAAGTAATGCAGACTCTCCCGGTTAATGCCTTACCAAATTGCTGGTTTGAATTGGGGATTCGGATGAAACGAACTTTTTAAGCCATTGAATTCTTTTCGTTTCACTTTATTTGTTGTCAAATTAAAGCTACTTTCATCAAAGAAAAAATCCGCGTATGTTGCGCGTTTGTACGTCGCGTGTTCCCAAGGACAACACAAGCCGCTAACTCTGAGGTCCCATGCATGTTTTGTGTGAAACCAATAGCCATAAATTTTCCTAGCCAAGCACGAAATTCTTATTTACTTCCTCGCACGGAGCGAAAGAGAGGAAAAGCGTATACAGAAGAATGGAAGGCAACCAACCGACCACATTTCACTGCTTGTTTGTTTTGTCTGCCTTTATGAAATTCAAATTTTATTACGGCCAAGATGAAAACTTGAATTGAGTTCCAGGATGAAATACAAGAAAACAAAATTATATGCATGAGTTTTTCCTGTAGAATGTGGAAACAAGTTTAATTCTGGCCGTCGGCATTTTGAAACACAGATTTTGGCAGATTCCAAACCTGAGAGGAAATTCAAAGAAAACAAGTAGAGTACACATAAACAAGCGTCGAATCGCACGACTTACTGCGAAAATTCTTAAAATTGTATTATTAATATAGGAGTGTAAACAAATTTTTAGTTCAATGTATAGCCATTTCCTTGAGATTAAAAGCAAATTTAGTTCTGAATAAACCAATTGAAAGCGGGGAAATGGAAGCATGCAAATCAAAAACCAATTGATATTTGTCTTTGCATATATTTTAATACATGATGCGTCTACTATGGTTAATTTGTATAAAATACATGCCTCCATTCTTGTTATTGTTTTATTTTATTGACAAAAACGAATGCAGCAAGGAACGCATGAATGAGGAACATTTGTACCGCACGCAAAATGCTGAAAATGTTTTGCGCTGTCATTTCAGCTGAACATTTCAACAAATTTGGTTTTTATGACAGTCAAATGTGTGTGTAATTATTCCTGTCGAATGTCGGAATGGACGCGAAGGGACCTTGGCCGGACTTGGCAGGAAAATTGCCCCAAACAATTATTATGATGGTTGATAAGCCTCACGCATACACTTGCACACCCCACACCATAAACACGTGGGTACTGAAAAGAGTGGAGGTTGAGTTGGAATGCTTTGCTACGTGACTGCCGGTAATTTTCGTGCACACACTGCGTATACGTAATGTGACGCCGGTCCCAACTAAATGGCCCTGCCGCAACACTAACGCACGACATTTGCGATGGCTTCGGTGGCGCTTCAACTTTCACATGGATTTTCCAGTGCGTCCCTCCCTTGCCAGCCATTGTCGCCTTTGCCCTCGTTATTTCGCCATTTATGCGGCTCCACCTTCACCTCACTCTGGCATTCACTGGTACGATAATGTGCCTGCCTTTCCAGGCCATTTTGTTGAGTCTTTCGGGTTTTTTTATTGTTTTATTTTTATTGTTTATTGCCGCCTTATTTCTTTTTTTCGTGTGCGTTCATGCACCTCCCTTTATGTTTGGCACAAATTGCACTGCCAAAGGTAAACAAAACACGAGATATTCGCTGATGAATTGTCAGCTAATTAAATATGCTACGGAGGAGAAACAAAGGTTGAAAGGCAGCCATAGCCATTACACCAACTCGGAAAGACTTTGGCAAATTAATTAAAGGAAAAGTTCGGAAACTAAATAACAGGGAAATTGATTTCCTTTTAAGTGAAATCTTCTAATACACGTACGAAACTTTTCCAGAAAGTACGAGTAATATTAACTATTTGAATCCAATGCATTCGGGTCGACGTAATTAAGTAATTCGTGGCACGTTCTAAATCTTAATCATTGAACGAAATGCAGAGGTTTTTCGATATTTTTAGACGCTTGCAGATAAATACTTACTTTGCCGATTGGTGATGGTGATTAAATCATGTAATTGATCAGCTGATTTCTTAAACGATGTGCTCAACTTTTGAAGAACTCATGTAATTATGTTCACACAACGATTTTCACTGCGAAAATACGTATCCAACAAACAAGAGCAGATTATAATTGGAGATCAGATACTTGACTTTATTCTACTGCGGGCATCTCATTTAAACGGTTCCGCTTTCTAAGTTTGCTGAACTTTGAAAATATTCTCAGCACAAAACTGGGTTAAACTTAAACGCGCGCGTAATTGTGGGTTAAAATGCTTTTAATATTCAGCCGTCGCGCTACTTGGCCAACAAATGTCCACAAAAAAGAAGCTTTTCTAGGAAAGTGTGCGTTTTGCCGTGTTCGTGAGTGCATGAACAACTTAATTGCTCTAAAATAAAATGGAAAAACTTGAGTTACAGGTCCCCCATAGCAAGGTAAAACTAATTTCTTTATACCACTCACACCATTGGGCTTAGTAACTTCTGTTTTTTAATTTTATGAACATTTTAACTGTTCCACGTTCTTTGTATTTTTAATAGTAACGATGGTTTTTCGACGTTTTTTCACACCCACGTGTCAGATTTGAATCCTTTACGTATTTCAGCGCTTTTCCGTTCAAATGTTAATTTTTGCGATATGATCAATGGCATGCGATGCCTATGAAAGCCGCATGAAAACTGAAATTTCACCGAAAGGGCACGAGTGCTGCTGCGCTGACTGAGGCAGCGACGCGTGCAGCGCTGCCGGAAACTCGGGAAATCGCGGAGTCTGCGCAGGAAAATCGCCCAGTAAATGAAAACAAAGTTAACCCGTAATGAGGCAGCAGTAGGTAAGTCGGTAAAAATATTTGAAATACGAATAAAAATTTAAATAAACTTGTCGATTTAAAGCTGAAAACAGGTATATAAAAATTACGTCCAAAAACTACACTCCTAAAATTGTACACTCTCCTAAAATACTAATTAACGATGACTTTGGTTGAGAATAAGTTGCGCATAAATATTGGAGAAAATTGTGATCTCAGAACTTTGTTCTGGAAATTAATTGAGTGCACTGTTTACATTTGAACTTTTCGTGCATTGTTTAGATGGAAATTCCAGATTCTGTGTTTTTGCCTCTCTATTTTTAACTTTGGCTGTTTACATTGTGGTAAGTATATCAAGAACTAGGCATTTCAAATAAAAAATTGGAAAAATGTATCTTTTGTGTGCATGCAAATAATAAGTCGATTTTATGTAGGACGCCTAATTCGATATTTAAATTTTCCAATATTAAGCAAAGATATTCTTTGCCTACCCACAAACCTGTTGTCAGAAAACAAGCATGTTTAGTACATATTCACTGCGACTGCTTTGCAAAAGTTTGGGAAAATCCAGGGTGGCAAGCGAATTTGGCACATGTGGGCATTTTCTGTAATCAACGATTACGTAAATAAAGGTAGACGTGGGGAAGATAAATGCTTGCAGTCCATGGGGAACGAGATTATCTGGGATAATTGGTGTCGATGCCAATTCGTTACAAATTCAGACCCTAATATCACTGAATCACGGAAAGAATCTTTGTTGGCGTCGCTTTTATTGACCTATTCTTAAAAATAAAATATTGTGTTGATTATTTGCTCATGCCACATAATGATAAACTAATTTTTTTCATGTTGAGGTTGCGAAGGTAGTTATTTTCAACAAGCAATTCAAACACATCCTCTTAGCCTCAAGTTTGCTATTGTACAATGAAAAGTGGTTGGCCATGCAAATTAATTTTACTCAACCGGAGATGAATAATGAGTTGGGTTTTTGGGACAGCTCCACATGAACTATATATAATACACACACGTGGCCGGTGGCCGAGGCGGGAATCTGCATTTTAAGCCACAACAAGCTTGCCAGCTCTTAAATCTAGAAACCACACAGTCACACCAATGGAACAGGACACTTTCAGTTTAGTTGCCTTAGTTTCTCGTGTTGTCCTCGTCGCCTGCTCCTGATTGCTGTCTTATGGCTTCCATGGTGTTTTTTAAATGTTTTTTGGTGACTGCTGCCGTTCGAAATTTAGTATTTGAACTTTTCGGTTCAGTTTAGTTTCCTTCTCCTTGTCTATCTCTTTTCCTCCGTCTACATGTGTGTCCCGCTCGCCTCTTGCCAATTACAAAAGTTGGCAAATTGTTGCTGCTCTCGTTTTTGTTGTTTGTTTGTTTATGTCTCTTGGTGCACTTTTGAATACGTGTACGTTTTGGCCTGTTTTAAATGTAGACTTTTTACGTTTAAAGAAGTTATATTAAACCAATCAAAAACTTGCATACGGGGAAAAGTATTATTAAATGATATTAAATAAATAATTAAGAACTGTGCTAGGATTGCAATACCATACAATTAACAAAAAGGGTCCACACAAAATAGGCTTAAAATTTAAGGCTTTAAAATGAAAGGTTTTAAATGAAATTATGTCGGTCAAAACAATAAGTGGAAAAATGGGCTCTCTTTGGAAGGAAAATTTGCTTTCTTGGAAAACTATACAGAATTTAGATTGTATAACATATAAGGTTTTTTAACTTTATTTTGTAAAGGGTGGTTCTTTGAGTATTTCAGACTTATTACGTGGTTACCATTTAAAGTGTTGCGTGCAACGATACCTTCCATTTGTTCAATAATCAACAGCAAAAATCTGGGGGGAAAAAATAATATATATGTCATCGTCTTTTTGCGTCAGCAATGCTCTGCGCTTCGTCAGAAAATGTCAGGCGCCAGGGAATAAGTGTTGGATGCAGACTGGCAGGAATTACTCATCAAACCAAGTGCAGTCGGTCCATCATCGTGGAAACCGCAGAGAAAGCCACTGGGGATCTGCGTTTAACTTTTTTCTTATTTTTAATCCCCGCAAAAGGGCATTTATTTTCATTTTCCTCAGCCAAGGGTCGGAAAATAATTTTCTTTATTTTAACGCAAGTTAATGCATCACAAAGACAATAAAGCAGAGCACATTACAGAGGGTTATGGGCTTAAACTTTAAAGAAAATTATTTTTTCTACGTACCAGAAACAAGGTGAACATATAGAATGATAACATTGGGGAATTCCCTAAACATTCAATGGATGTTAAATGCTTGTGAAGCAGAGCTATGTACTGGGAGGTATAGTATGTGTCTGATTGCTTACTAAATTTATGAGTTGCTGCATTTTGTATGCGCAGTTGGCGCTAACCTTTTGCGGCGTGGACAGTTTTTCAACTTCCGCCACAGGATGTGTAAGCATAAGCATTACAGGATCAACGGAAGGGAAAGTGTTGCACTTGATGGTTTTTACGTGTCCATTCAAAATGGTGTGGGTGGCGTTGCAGCGCGTTAATGTAACCTTAAGCACGTTGTTCCGTAAATTATTTTTAATTTCTATTTTTTCAAGGGTTTTGGGTTTCACGAGTAACTAAAAAGCATATATTTTCAACGCATTGGTTCCCACACTTCTTAAGCGCATTAATGAAACCCTAAGCATGTTGTTCAGTAAATTATTTTTAATTTGCTAAAATTCAATGTTAGCTTTTTTTGGGTTCCCACAAAGTTACTCAAAACCATCTCTCTTTTAATTCCTGAACACTTCACTTGTACGTGAGGCGATTACCATAATTAGATAAGCCTACGTAGTGCGTACGTTTGTACATTTTCCTTCAAAAACAAAACCCTCAACAACACTTGTCAGATAAGCTGGCAGGAAGCGTGTGCCAGAGATTTCCGCAATGCTTAAATATTTGCACAATGAAAACGATGCCCACAGAAAACAGGCAGCCCGCAGACGCGCCCCTCTCCCCCGGTGTTAACCCTTGAGGAGTCCCACAGGTGACAGAAGACAAACTTTGTCTTAGCAGCAGCCACACATCAGGCTGAGCACCGACACCGAAACATTAGCATTAACTTTTGGTGTTCGGTTTCCCCCCGGGCACTTAAACACCTACTTAAGTGCTTAAGCAAAATTTTCGCACATTCTCGGTAAAATTTTAATTTCCTCACGCACCTGCGCTGAATTTTTAAACAGGCGCATTAATGATTTTAAGCTCACGGGATCCCATCAAAGCGAAGTAAATCTAAATGCGGTATGTATGAGAGCAAACATACTCGTACATATGAAACTGGGTTGATAAGTATTCCCACACTTCTTAAGTTGTTTTCATATTTGAAAAACTAAAAGGTGAAAGCAAAACTTTTAATTTGTCTAACGATTATAGCAAGAAGCTAGGTGATTGAAACTTGTTCAATGGATGCTAAGACATATTTAAGTGGCTCGAGTGACATTTTCTAACACAAGACACTTCCCAACTTTTATTGAATTATGAGCATATACAGCATAGAAACTTCAAGCGGGTGAATCGGTTACCGCACAAGTTTGTACAATTCTTTTCAAGTCATGGCTTCCACAATCCACCCGTCGAACCGTTGTCGTGATATCTAGGAGGCAATACTTTTTGTTCAATAGTTATTGGAGAGAAAAGTTTTAAAAAAGATTTTACGAAAAAAAAAACCTTTTTAAGCTGGGTTGCCAAGATATACAAATTTTCCTTAATTCGACATTCTTAGTCAACCCTAGAGTTCTGATACTAAACTTATTTATTGCAATTTGTACAACAATTTTGTGATGTATTATGAATTACACTATTTTTTTTTTGAAAATTGCAATGGCGGAAAGGGGAGTGACTATAATATGAAATAAACTCGATCTGCGTACATATGTATATAAAGGACCAAAAGACAACAAGAATTACGTCTCTAACCTTTGCCTTACCATCTCAGAATACGACGTGTTCATACATATAGAAGGACAGCAGACGGGAAAACGGACATGGCTAGATCGACTAGGCTGTTGATGCTGATCGAAAGTATTTATACTTTGTCCTTCTCCCTGCTAAATACATTTGCACAAACTCGCATATGTACCATTTGTACCTTAAGGTGCGGCATAATAATGTGACGTTATAGTAAGAAGTTCCCCTTTTTTATGGTATTATACTATAATGTTCTATGGGTTCCATATTATTCTACGGGCGCACTGCAACACGGAATTGGATGCATGGCGGACTTGTAAATTAAAAGCAAATATGTGAGCTTTTTTATATTTTAATATTTATTTCCCTTCGTGTTTCAACAAGCCCAAAGTTTATGGGCAGCACAGAGTGCTTTTTTCTATTACCATTGCCTCGGATGACATTTTAGCTGACCACAAGTAAATGAGGGAGAGTTTAGTGGCAGAGAACTTCCCCAGCAATTATTAAAATGGCTAACAATAGTCGCCCATATGCACAGACGAAAGTATGTGCTTGCAAGGATAATACGTATACTCTTGCCACTGTGTGAAATGAGGAGGGTTGAATTTACATTTGCTACGTGACTATTCGTAATTTTTTGTGTGCACTTTGCGTATCCGTAACGCCAGCGAACTAAACCGTGGCATTTGCAACTGCCTTGGCCTCGTGGATGCCCCATTGCTGTTGTCACTCAGATCCCTCCCGTTCCCTTGCTGAATGTTATGATGGTCCCCTTGCCATCGCTTTGATTTTCCCCCTCATTGTCGTTACTTATATGCTAATGCCGGCCCCCTGTTCATGTGACTTCTTCGCATTCTCGTATTCATTATTTCGCTTTTTATGATTTCTTTGTTTTCGTGCTCCCACGTATATTTTTCACTCCAGAATTAATTAACTGAGGGGAATTATGTACTTCCGACAAAACAGCAGGGAAAATAAATATTTTTAGAAATTGATTAGTGACTTATGCTTTACTCGTATTTAGGTACTCCTGAAAATTTAAGAACATTATTGTTGAAGGCCTGAATTCATTAAAAGTCGTAGTTGCCTCGTAACCACATTTTTCTTTGGTATTGACAAATCGACATCCAATGCTTGTGTCAGGTTGAATATGGAAACCTTTCACGGCAGTCAGAAATTGAATTGTATTAGGGCTTTGTGCTTATTGTTAGTGCTCCCTTCCGGCATCGTTCTTTGCCAACCGATGAATGGACGGATTGGGCCGTGCGGAGAAGTCTGACAGATGGCTTTCGGCCTTGCTGTGGGCTTTTTATGGGATTATGAAAAGGCTTTTCGATGTGTTTGCTTGTTACAACAGGTTGGATCCAATGGTTTTCAATTTTTTTAGCTTTTCCGTTACCAAAGAAAGAGGGACTTAAATTGAAAATGAATCAAATCAGAATATCTTTTTTTTGGCACACATTTGTATATCTAGCGGTATAGAGGAGGTTTGGGGGTAAATATAATAATGACAACGCAAACGACTTAACCTCAACGTAAATCGTGTAAAGGGGAAATGTCAAGACTATCCATGAACTTCAAGTGCATGTTATTCGGCGATAAGCACTGCATGCCTTTTGGTAAAAGACTTGAAAACCAAATGGCGTGCAAAATTGCATGCTTGCCTTCTGGAATGACGCGCCAAAGTAAATCTAATTTGGAAAATCTGTTGCATGTATGGACTTGAATTTTATACATTTGCGTCTAAACAGAATAAGGATATCCAAACATTTGGCGTAGATTTGTATCCAAGTTTTTGTGTTTTCAATGAACACATTGAACTTCTTTCTGGTGAACTCCTTTCCATCCCTCTAAGCCAACTTCTTTTTAAAATTTTCCAAATGGTTTGCATGCGATGTCAATGATCTTTGTGGAATCGGATTTTGTTCTATACACTCATAATAAATTTGTGAGCTAGAAAATGTACAATCCCTACTATTCTTCTCATAAGCAACTGCGGTTTTCTCCCTGTATTCCCAACTCTCTTAGGTAAATCGCTCATACGCAGTGTATTCCGTCCGCTGTCTATCTGTTTGCCTGTTTGTTTGGTTGTCGGTCCATTTAGTCGCATGCCAGTTTTCCCTGTCTGCCTCCATTGCAATTTCCCCATCCGTCGGCTTCTCCGCCCATTTCCGTGATGCGCTCTTCGCCCACGTAATTGTGCGTGCCAACGACAACGGCTAAACCGGGTTCTAAGTCGGCCTAAAAGAGCCACTGAATGCAGTCCACTCAGCAACTGAAATAGTTCCCGTAGCCTGACATACCGCACATCACTTAATTGGCTGTTGCCTGCGTAAAGAGTTGCTAGGGAAATTGGCGTCCGAATGGTTCTTGGTGCCTCCTCCGATTGAGGCTTAAATTTGTTTGGTTGCCTTTTTGAAGAGAAAAAGCAATCATATTGCAGCAATCCTTTCGAATATAAGGATTATGTAGAATATCGTTTTAATTCAATTATTTAATTTTTGGAGTATTTTGTTTTTTATTATGTAACCGAATTCGTGTTTTAATCAACTCACACTCACAGGATGCCATTTCATTGCCTTTCTCTTCTCATTCAACACAGCCCTTCCTTCACCAAAACACGTACCGGTCATAAAGCGCAGTGCTCCCAAAGCCAATTTTAGATAGCAAATAAAAGGAAATTCCCTTGATGTTTAAAAATGTGAGGTTTTGAAAATTTTACACAAATTAAGAAAAAGATTTTAATTCCTGACATGTCCATCCAATTGGCTAAACGACAGCAATTTGTAAAGCCACTTAAATTCCTCATCATTCACATTTGAAATATATCCACGTCCTGCTGATTTGATTTTGGAATTTGTTATGAAGCTGTTATTATCACCCTCGGCTGTCGTCATAAATAATTCAGGATGAGTCTGAGCTAATAAACTCCATCATTAAAGGTTCAGCCATATGTTGCACATGTGGGAGTTAGACGACTTGGAATTTATACTCAGTTAAATATTCTAGTGGATTTTGTCAACAGATTCAAGGTACCGAATGACAATAACGATAAATATTTATACTCGCCTGCGAGAGACAAATTTGTAATCATTGATTTGTGCTGAAGTTTGTTGGCAAGTTTGTTGGCAAATATGTATTTTTCTGCTGTCCTTAATTTCAACGCTGTCAGTTAAAACTTTAGATAATGGATATGTTTTTCGTCAAGAACATAGTTCCTTACGGCACTTGACTACGTGACTGGATTTCAAAAGTTATATTTAGCTTTTGCTTTCACTAGAAATTTGATTATGTCTTCCTTTTTGAGGCTCCTTTTCCTGCCATTTTCTTGCTAAATAGTTTCTTAGGCTCAAGACATTTTTCCAACTTTCCTGTGTTTTCCTTTTTTTATATCCATTATAAAGGTTTCAGCAAAAGGTTCATATGTACGTATATGAAAAATAATTAGAGAGTCCTCATTTCAAAGAAAAAACAAAGTTCCTTGAATTAGGGGTTATAATTCCTAACTAAAATTCCTAACCGCTACATTTATGTGTTGTAATATTTATTTGAAAAAAAAAAATATTGCGATAGCCATTGTATATTTTGTACATTGTATATTTCAATGTGCTACTTGTTGTTTGGCAATGATTCAAATAAGTTAATGGTCGCATTCTTACTGGGGCGGACAGGAATGTGGCTCAAAGCTAATTGACAAAATGAGAGCAGAAATTGTGGCTGTTTTTGGTTGTTTCAACGTAATTAATTTAATTAAATTCAACTCCCTGTTCCTAATAGGATTAGTCCATTTCCTTTGCCGTGCAAAGTGACTATTTTGTGATAATGCGGTTTATTTGAGTGCTTCTTTAACAATTTCAGTTTTTCTTTAATGAAAATTGTTGGGATAAAAGCAAAATCATTTATTTATTTCAAAGAGATGTCCTCTGTCTCATTCGCGTAACGATTTCAGGGAGTATAGTGCTGTTGGAAAGTGTACAGCTGTATTAAGAAAGCATTAACGGCACGACGCTTCACGATCTTTCGGAGGGAAAAGTTTTTCAATAAGCAGTAGTGTCAAAAACAACGAAATGTGAATGAAATAAAGGCATAAGTTGGTAAAATACAGGCGCTGCGGCAGCAGAACGAAACAAATGTCAGCCACTCGCCAAGAACATTATAATTTACGACGAGCTAATAAAAATAATTGCTCGCAAGCGGGCTATGGACGGAAATAATGCAGTCAACTTCACGACGTTTATTGATTGTAGTCATATATACAAAATAGACAAAAATAAACATAATATTATAGATATACATGTATTTCAAAGTTGGAAAAGATAAATTCTTTCTGTCCCACAATAAGCAACGTACCTGAATAATCCCTAAGTACTTCAAACACACATTACCGTCAGATTGAAAATTGTCTTTATTAAAGCCCACAATTTATTACTTGTTAAGAGAAGTACAAATTCCTGTTTTGTCGTTTTTGCCGACTTTTATTCGTTCATTTTTACTCGTATACACTCGTATTTAAGGACATGGTTGTTAAAGTTTTACACTTCTCCGGCTGCCACAAGCTGGCAGCCACTTGAGTCTCGTTTTCCCGACCACAAAAAGTTAAGCGCGTAAAATTTCACAGCTCTGCCATTTTGAAGCTTTTCAAGTTTCCAGCGGGTTCAGGTAAAATAATTTAACATTCTTGGGTTGGATGTGTTCAATTTTTAAACAATGTATGCACATTATTGATTTTATCAGCCGCCACATAATAACTGGTTAAGCACAAACAGCACAGTTTTCCAGCCACATAATCAAAAATGCGGCAAATTAATAAATTTCATGTAATTTCAATTTGCAAGCTTTTGTGGCTGACCATAAAATTGTTTAAAAATTGCAGCCTCAACAAAAGCCGCCGTTTTTTTCATCTTTTGTGTATGCATAATGTAAAACCCGACGGGGGAAAAATACATTTTAGTTAATAAGAGCTGGCAGGGGCAGCATTTTCAGGATGATATGAATAAAGTGAACAAAAGCGCGATGATTGACATTATTATTAACCAGAATTTTTCACAAAAGCACCAGAAACTCAGTTGTTATTACATTATTGTTGTGTGAGGCCTTAAATTTAAGTTAAAAGCTTGGAAAATTCATTCGTTTGACCTAAAATCGGAAAGCAGTTGCAGGGAACAATATTTCACTAATCTGCTTTTTCCTGTGCATCTTCTCTGTCATGGAGCTGACCTGACCTGCTGTCATTTTTAGCCGACTGTGCACCTTTCAGACATTGAGCACCTTTCTCTGGGGCTTCGACTTGCGGCAGAAAGTTTGCGACCACAGCCAAATTGAAGCCTCTGCCTTTCATCCCGGCTGTCTATCTCTGGCTTTGGCGCTCCACAAAGTTTGATTAAAAGGCCGACAACGGAGGAACTCTGGTGCAACGAAGCCCGATGGGCGGACTGGCGCATATGGTTCGAGTCTAGTGGCAAAATGGGTTTATTTTGGGCACGTAGCTGGATAAGAGAATTTGCAATTTGAGTGCAATGGCTGATCCTGCAGGTGCAGGCGAATGGAATGCAAATGGGCGGAGGAAGTGGGGAGATAGGCGAAATGTGAGTATTTCACAATAGAAAGGCTGCATGCCTCTTATTTATTGTACAATATTGAAATTTCACAAGTATAGGCATCTCGCCCCTGGATAAAATTGTCTAGCTGAAGCAGTTTCACCTTACATTCATATTTCTATGCGACGCAGTCTACCAATTTTCCCATAGCTAGCGGCTCTTTCATTAAAGTAATGGAACACTGTTTGTCAAGTTGCCTAAAGGGACAACACTTTGCTGTCATGGGAAATAGCGTGGTTATGTCACCCTTTTGGTAATTCCTGTCTTTTGTTTTATTAATAACATTCCAATGAACTGTCCTGAAAACTTTGAAGCGAAAAATGAGTTTAATTCTGTTCCATTGACTGAATTTAAAGTACAAAGTTGGTTCTTGACATATAAAATGGAGCCCAATTTTTAATTCTAAAGAGTATTCAAATTTTAAAGGCACAGAAAGGCAGCGTGGAACTTTAATTATTGTGCGCCATGTGCCAATAATTGGGTGGCAGTGCCAAAAGCACGGTTTTCATTTCTGAATGAGGAGAGAAGTTGATGGCTGCCATGTGCGGAGTTAATCAAAATAATTTTGAAGGTTTACAAAACGCCGAGGGAGGCAATCAAGATTTATTCCTACGGCTTCCAAAGAACAAACCTTCTCAAGCTTTAACGAACTGAATTTGTATTGCCAGAAGACGGAATTTAAAAAAAAAAAAAAAACCCCAGGTTTAGAGTCTAAACTTTAGACCAGTGATGCACAAGCCTAGCTCCGGGATTCCCGAATGTGGCTTTAGACTCTTCGTCCAGCTTGAAGACAGAATTTAAAACTTATGATTAACCTTTAAAGGTGGATAGACTCTAACAGAGTTTTGTTTACATTTTTAAGAGGCTTGATAAAATGCAAGACGGGTCGAGTGGAAAAGCGAACGCAGGAGCAGCAAATTCGCAAAACCCCAACCGTCTGACTATCCCAAGCTGCCCGTAAAAAGTTTTCGTCGGAGGCGAAAAAAAGCGAAACAAAGCTGTGGCAGGGCATAAAACACAGCTAGAGGCATAAATAAACAGAGCGCAAAAGCATAAACGGAACAACAACGAAACTTCCAACTTTTGTAATCGAGACCCCTCCATGGTGACAGGACGAAAGCGGCTAGATCCTGCCCCAGTTTGGGAAAAAAAAACACCAAAATATAAATATTTTACTTGTTGTTTCTCAGGGCAAACAGCAGCAAACTAAAGCAAACCGAAGCAAACTACATACAACAACTACATGCAACAGCTGCCAAAATGGGAAACAATCAAGCCCAGACCAGGGCCAGTAAAATTTCCTGTGAAATTGCTTTCCAGACACTTCCCCAACCCCCAACGAGTTATAGTTTCAGATGGAGACTTCTGGCTCCCAGATACACATACTATATACCCTTCCACTCCCCCTGCCCCCGTCTGGCATCATTATTCATTTTCGGTTGAGTAAAATTAATGAGCTGGCCAAGCTGCCACAAAGAACTAGAGTAGCCGCTTATGTTGCCTCGTTTTTGAAGTGGTCAGGGGAAATGAACTCGTCAGAGTTGGCACAGTAAGTTGACCCTAAATTGAGCTCGGCTAACAACGAAGTCGGATTAGTTTCTAAGCGACTGACAAAAGTCAGGACAACGGACCAGCGGAGGATAATTGAATGAAATGCAAACAAGATTATGGCCATAACAAGGCCTCCACAATGGGTATCAAAGGGGTCAAGCTGTGCCGATTGGGTCGCACTTGTTGTCATTGATTGGAGGAAAATCGATATCCACGGAAAATGGGTCACCGCTGGGCGCAACGAGCCCAAAGCTCCGACAGTAAAAGGCAAGTTTATGCCACATTTTCCCTATTCAATTACCAAGGACATTCAACCCACGCCGCAGTCGCCGCTACACTGTACTATGGCCTCTGTCTGGACCAACCCCCTTTGTTGTCGGCGACACGCCCGGTTTCGCGGGCAATAAACACATCAGACAGCAGAAAAAGGACCAAAAAAGGACAACGAATTATAACAATTTATTCAAATTCTTTGGTGGCACTTGCTGAGCTTCTGGTCAAATTACTTTTACTTTTCCCACGTAAGATAACATCTTGCAAAATCTTTTGTTTTGATAAAAATAAAAAAACCGTAAGCTGGGTTTATTATCCAGCAAACACAATACAAAATTACAAACAAGTTTTTATAAGATATTCTTCAGCATAACCTATATTTGAAGCCATGAATATCAAAATAGTTGCATTTGTACTCCAGGAAACATCTACATATTTACTTGTGCAAAATGGTATCATTGTATTCAGTTAATTTCGTAAATTGTAATATTTCCTAACTAATTTAAAGCAAGCTTCTTGAATTACACAAGCCGGAGTTACAAAATTTGTAACGCAGAACGACTAAAGTAGGCAAATATGTATACATAATTTAAGCAACAATTTAAGAAGCGTGAAAATGCCGCGCCCAGCAGGAGCGTCAGTGGATTTTCCGGGTTCCATGCAAGACGCCGTCAAGAATGTAAATTGAAGTGCAGCTGGGCGGACTCGGGCAGCGAATGCTAATTTTGGTTCGCCCACGAGCCCAAGACTCCGCAATGTGTGCAAACGTTTTCATCAAACGGAAAATTCGCGTTTGTTGCGCATACGCCGCGTGTTCCCAAGGCCAACATAAACGGCCAACTCTGCCGCCTCATGCATGGTTTTGTGCGAGGCCAAAAGCCATAAATTTTCCTAGCCAAGCACGTCGAAATTCTAATTTACTTCCTCCGCAGAAAAAGATGGTATGTGCGAGTCGGAAAAAAATTGGCTGAAAGGGATAAAAAACACTTCAGAGAGACGGAGCGAAAGCACTGATTGTTGCTACTTTGATGAAATTCAAATTTTTATACGGCAAAAATATAAAGTTGTACAGACTTGCATAATGGGATAGCTTTTAATAAAATAATATGCACAAGTTTTCTTTTGTAACCGCTTTGCCCAAAGCATTTTCTTTTTTTTCGAGATTCCACAATAAGGTTTTGTTTCCAGTTGCCTTTACTCGGCTGAAATTTTACAGGAGGTTCTGCAATTACCTATTTTCAACATTTGTATGCGATTTTTCTTTAAATGACAATGCCATAGAAAACGTGAGTACTAAATTTAGTACGACTGCTAACATTCAGTTAACTACATTTTCACCTATTGTTACGAATGATAAAAACATCGCTCTTCAACTCATTTTGGCTGTTTAATGGAATCGTGATGAAACTAACGAATTGTAGGATAATATATACCTCCCATGTGAAGGATCTTAGTTTATCAGTTTTGAATCAGGATTTATATAGGATTTATATTTTAGCTAGTTGTAGGCACAAATCGAGACAATTCACATTCATACTTAAATCTAACAAGAGCTGGAACTTTCTATAAACTTTGGTTGTTTTGCAAATTCAAATTGCATCTTTCTCTTTGAACTTTTAATTGGAAGTCTTACTAATTGCTGCTATTGGAAATACAAGTACTTGGAAGTGAACATGACCAGACTGTGTTTTGCTCGCCTAAAACGAAGGGAAAGTTACAAAGTTTTATCGTATTCCTTGAAGTTGTAAGTCGCTGATTGCGATATTTTCGTTTATCATTTAGTAACTTTTACAAACAAAACAAGTAGTAGCTCTGTATTTGAGATAACGAGATACCAAGTACTTATTTTCATTATCATTAAATAAGATTTAAAATTTATAACTCAATTTTAAATTCAATATATTAGATAAACCAGTAAATTTATGGAACCGCTAAATTATTAATTAATCATTATGTAAGGATCAGTTAATAAAATAAACAGTTTTTTACACCAAGCGTACTACAATGTATATGCAAAACGGATATTTCAGCTGGGAACGTCTCCTCATTTGAATTTTCATTTGACGCCAATTATTGTCTCAACACTCATCACATTCAACACCCCCCAGGGGCACATTCGCATTAACTTTTCCAGTTTTCTCTTTCCAAAATCCTGCCTAAGTGCCGACATATACTCGTACCTGTATGTAGCAATTTTGGTATTGCTGTTCTTTTCGCCCACACATGGAAGAGAATTTTTAAACAAGTGCATTAATTAGCTTAACCTTATGTGATCCCATTGGAGACATCCCAAGGAATGTACTTGCGGTGTGGGGTGGTAAATAAATTAAATTAGGTTGTTTGGATGAAACGAAATAAGCGCTGACTTCTGTTTATTTCATTGTGATTTTCATGTGGTTTATTTTGAGCTTTGTTGTTAATGATGATTTGCTTTTACACGCGGTTCTTGAAGATGGCTCTAAGGGTATACTACGAGTATATTAAATTCGTGTGTTGATCTAGAATTGATCATTTTAAGACTTGATTTTAAAGATTATAATAAATAGCGAACAATTTATGATACATGTTTTCAGACTTATGTATATCATGTATATTTCCAAGTTTATACATTTTATGCAGTTGTGTATATTTTCGAACGTAAATATTTTTTTTATTGTACAATAAGAATTGTGTAGGGACTTTTAACAAAGCCAGTAAACTTTTTAGAAATTTATTTGACCTATTTAAAATTTAATAACGACCCGGGTATCCAGTGAATCCTAATTGTTCGGCTCGGACAGTGTACTGAACGAAACAAAGCTTCTGTGGAAAAGATTTTATTAGCACATTTCCGCTTTGTCATAACCGTTGTCGTGACAATAAGGAAGGAAGCCTCCCCATTCTACAGTCGCTCTTATCTAATAATACGGCAAAGTCGGAAAATTAAATAAGTAGAACAGAAGTTCCACTTGCAGGCTAGTGCTGGGTGTGGCGTTGATAAAATATATGGGAAAAGAAATGGCAAAATAAAAACAATGTCAGCAACATGCTTTTACCTGACAATCGTTTTGTACTCCCTGTTTTTGTTTTTTTATTTATACAGGGTTAAAACAGACTACATCACGGTAACGTGTGCATGGCAGTTGGGAGTCCTGTCTATGTGAAGACAGGTATGAATATTAACATATGTATAAGACCTTGCCTCAAAATAACCCATTTTGAATTAGTAATGACAATTAAAGAAATTTGTGCTATGGAAAGGTCCGCTTTTAACTGGCAGATAGCTGGCCACAACAATTTTTTTCGGTTGCTTGCTGTCTGGCTAAATTATATAAAGTGAACAAGCAGCCCGCAGCATCTAATGGCAAACATTTTCGGAACTGACACTTCCCACCCAGTTTCCAGTTCCTGCTGCGGGCAATGTCAAATTGTCAGACAAACGCAGAGTGCTGGCAAGGAGAAGTTTCTCTGGAGACTGAGTACAAGCCGTCACAGAGCCAACGGTGCGTATAATCAATTTGCGGATGTAATAACAAAACAAACATGATTCAGGGTGGCGAAAAAAACGACTATCCACAAAAAAAGGTTGATAGAACTCTTCGAATTTATTATAAAGCAAATTTAAATAAATTTGAATTCATATCTTTTAGTATATGTTACTACAGCTTTCAGCACTGCACTGGTGAGTAGTTGTTGACATTTTAAAAAGGATTTTCATGCTGTGGGAGGACACAAGTTTCCCATTTTCCCTCCAGTTATCCATGTGGCATCAATTGGTTTTTCATGTTTTCACCTTTCTCTCGTTGTCGGTGCGGCAAACTGACATTATTGATCAATATCAGATTGAATATGAAACGCTTTCATTGTTGTCCCATATGAAATTGTATTGCCTTCAGTTGAAAGGCTTTTCTTATTGTATTTGATTGGCTTTGGGAACGGAAGTAGCGGCTCATGTATTTTCACTGTCACAGCAATCTTTTCACGATTTTTTATTCAACTTCTTTCTGCAGCTTTTTAATTTTTTTTCGTGTGCCCAAATTGCTTTTCTTAAGCTTGAGGCACTTGGCTTTGGGGAAACACATGTTGCTGCGGCTTATTGAAAAAGTTACCAGCAAAAGTTTTCTTACAAATTGTATCTAGTTTTACACAGTTTTTTGTTGTTTTCGGGTATCGTTTTTAAACTAATTTGAAAGTGTTGCCATAGCACGTTTTAATGTTTTATTTAATGAGGCCCACAAAAATGTGTCTAGCTTGAATTCAATAGAGCTGGCTGAAAACTAAGCTAATGGCGACCCACTCGCGTTTTGTCCCTAAAGGTCTTGCATGTTCCGCATTGCACATATTCGCCGCATTGCATCCGCAAGCAGATGAGAAAAGTTTTTCCCAACTCTCCCTTTTTATGGGAACTTAATTATCACACCACGACGACCATGTTGCAACTCCTGTTGCAAGTGCAATTTCCGTTCTAAATATTTGCCAACAAAAGGGCCAAAGTTTTCTTGTTGTGCTACGAACTAAAGTTTTGAAACTCGTACGGATCTTTGCCAAAAGTTTACAATTGTTAAGCAGGTTATAGTCTATTTTCATTTCGATAGACAGCTTGCCCCACCTAGCCGGGTTGTGTCGGTAAAATGAACAGCTAAGAAATGATGTTCTAAATATTCGTAATTCGTAACTCAATGATTTCCGGATCGCGTAAAACCAACGGATTGGAGGGCACATTACATTTTTATGTTTTCCTGGATGGATTTTCCTTTCTCTTCCTCCTGTTGGTCGAGTAATTAATGAACTGGCACCGCCTCTTCCCTCCAGTTTTCCCATCGTCAGGACACTCCTGTTGTTGTCCTTGCCCACGCCCTCGTCTGTCTTGGCTTCTTCAACGGCGGTTTCCAGCTAATTTACAAAAGTACGAGTATAAAGCCAACTGTGGACGAGAAAAATGGAGCAGACTTTGAAACTTTCATTTTAATTAATTAAATTATGTTTGCAAACATTTGTACCGTCGCCAAAGTGACTAAAGTGACTTGTTCATTAAAATTAAGTCGCCGTATAACTCTGCATGCTCTGTGACCACATTTGAGGCTAATTGACGGTGAAGGGAATAATAGTCACAGGCAAATAAAAACCTACAGGTTTAAGCACAATATCAAACAAATATTGCAATAATATAGACTAAACCTCTCATCAACCCAATTTGTCTTAGTCAATAAATGCAACTGTCAGCTGAAAGTTATTCTGCATGATAAGCAAATAGAAAAGCAGCATGAGCGTTGCAGCAATGTTATGGCCCGAGTATTTAGAAAGCAGGCTTCCAACAAGCCAATAGATGCAAGCAGTCAGGCGAGCAAAGCCAAAGGATGCGCCGGAGCTCTAGAATGTCGGCAATTAAATGCTTTCAGTAAGATATTCGAGCAGGAAGAACGGAATTTATGCACGGCAAAAGGGACAATTTACGGCACAGCTTACGTAGCTGCTGCCTGCTAACTACGAGTATATATTATATTCTGAGGCCAACACAATATAGCGACGGCCCTGCAGCGTGCACCCAAGCCGATGAAGTGGAAAGCAGCTGCATTTCCGACCGAGATTGTGCGGCCGGAGGGGATAGGCCCGGAAATTCCTGGTATCCCCAGCGCTTTGCAATTCCAGCTAAGCCATTTGCATTTTAAATAATTGCCCAGCCATATTTTGTTGGAAAATTTACGGCCATTTGAATGTAAATCTTCAATTATACGCCTGTTGACTCCTTAATTTCATAAAAGGCTGTGGCATTTAAATTGGTTAACCTGGCAATAGTTTTGCGGTAGATATATGCTAATAAATACACTTCATTTAATTTAAAACTATAAAGACTAAATTCTTGTTAATGCAAATAATATTTTCTATGCTGCAGCTTTACTTTATTTATCAAATCTACACTGGAAATGTATGAATAACCAAACATTTGCATATACGTATAAAAATGTATAAAGAAATGAACTAGAATGAAAAATGCCAAGAGTGTTTACCGAGACTTTTTAAACAGCCCCCAAAGCGCACATAAAAATTTGTTTAAATTATATTTACTTTACGAGGACTTGCTTATGTGTGGTTCGCCCTAAGTACCTGAAAAGGGAAACAAACATTGTTCGAGTAAACATAAAACCAATTATGTATACTGGGATTCTATTTAATTTTTCATGAGCAGTAAATATTTAAATTAAATTGCATTCTCGCTCAGTATATTCACCAAGAAATTTTTGTTTGCTGGCATAAATTTCCTCATCTATTGTTGGGTTTTCCAAATCCAAATAATATATATTTTTATACCATGTAAAAAATATAACAGGCAGAGGGAGGCTTTTTAACCTTCATCAGCATTAACACCCAAGTCGATCTAGCCATGTACTAGTAATTTCTTTAGCTTGAGGTTCGTTATGTGTGTACCTAGATCGAGTTTATTTTAAATTTTTTCCACGCCCTTTCCCTCCCTCGGAATTTTCATAAAACTGTATTTTCTTACATATTTGACGATATCTTCGATATGGTAAGAGCTAGAGTCATAATTATTTTTGCTTATTATTATGACCTATTTAAATTTTAGTCACGCGTTAAGAATTTTCCAACAACTGTATTATCTTCATCATATTTGTCTATACTTTCGAATTGGTTAAAGCATGAGATATAAATCAATTTACTTACAGTTAACAATTTAAATATCCACCTATTTGGTAAGTTCTATAAAGATCGGAAAATAAATAATGAAGATTACCAGTGTCAATGCCATATGACGTCATATAAACCTTTTGTATGTTCTGGTTTCATGGATGGCTATATGTAATTTCGCTCTTAAATTTTTAAATAGGTACATGGCATATCGTTGTTGAGAAATCTTGACTACAGCATTTCTACAAACTTGTTTATTCTTGTTTTATTATTTCCGTTTGAATATGTAATTTAATATATTCATTTTACTCTGAGCTGGTATATGAGTTTCTACGGCCTTGGAAAGCAGTCTTTCAAACTTTTTAGGGATCGTTCGCTAGGCAGAATGAACATTACGGGAGCCACCCTTTGAAACCCTTGGGCGAGAGTATTTATTACTGATGATACACGAGACACATCTCCGACGGAAGCAATCTGCACAATGCAAATTTGTAAGCCAGTTTGCCAACTTCCGCCGCCATTTTTCTTACTACTGCTTCAGGCCTTTCATATTTTAACAAAAAGGTAGTCTTCATATTTCATCAACCTCTTTTGAAGAGATATTCTTGTTTTTGTGTGTCTCGCTTGGTCATTTTTTTTCGCAAATTGAATACCGAATTTCGTTAGAGACCACAGGTCCCCTCTTTATTTGTCAACAATTTTTCTTCTCTAATGAGCTCCGCCATGCCTCACACGCAAATGCTACAAAGCTAGAGAAATAAATTATGAGGCAACACTTTGTTAAATTGTCAGATGCCTTGCAAAGTCCACAAGATTGCTCACGGCTGTATTAATGTAGGTAATTTGAGTAACCGTTTCACCTTGTCCTTGCTGCAAGTGGCAGTATAAAGCGCAGAGAAGGAAATTAAGTTGTCACCAAGTCAAATCGCTTTATATCCGCTCCGTGCGCAACGCCATCCCCTGGCCTGCCTGTATTTCCGTTCGCTTCTGTTCCTTCAATTTCAATTAGAAGCACTCTGCCTTTGGTTTAGTGACTTAAGCTTTATGGCCAGAACGTGTCGGGAATTGGCGGCAAACGGAAGTGGCTACTTGACAAACCTGGCAAAAAGCTAATGATGCGCAGCTAAATGACAGAGAAAGGGTTTTCCCTCTGCCTTCTTATCATAAATTGTTAAATTAAAAGGACAAATACAACAAAATGGATGGAAATGCAGCAAATCCAAGAAAACACTTAATCCATATACATTTGTAAAATAAATACCTGAAGAATATATTTTTCCAAGGTATATACGCATTAAAAAAAAAAAAAAATTGTACATTCGTTTTGTGTTTACTATCTGATGCGTCACAAAAAATCAACAATGTCAAGTAAACACCGGTCCGCACACGGCGAATACAGGAACTTGCTATCGTTGCGCAAAATCTTTACTTTTCTCCTTTTCGATTTTTTCTGCAGAACGTTTTCCAGGGCGCACGGGGCTAGGGAAAAGTCGGTTGCCAGCTGAGCAACAACTTTGGCCTTGCCGGCATGTTTATGTTTGTTTTTCCGAGAGTAAAGTTAAGGTTTTCAACAAGAATAACATTGCAGCAGCTTCGACACCGTTTTAATCCTGTTACAATTTATGCGGGGTCGTGCAAGCCCCGTATACTGAATAAGTGTTAACAGCATCACTTATCTAAGCTGCAGCTCATTTTCCACTTGCTTGTTTTTTCCCGCTCCACACCTCCTTGGAAATTTATTACTTTGCTTGTTGTGCCACGTTCCATTTTGACGTTCTAGCCTGTCCCCTGGTCGGACAAATTGAATTGATGTCCTGCCTGTAAAATTTTACGCCCTCCGGCGAAGATATGACCCAGAAAACTGTTCCACTTCGTATCGCACGGACGGAAGGGCTTGCCTGATGTACATACAAGCATCGCAAGCAGGTTCTGCAGCAAATATTGACCGGCCGAAATTAGCATACACGGCTACTCCATTAGGAGCCATTTAATAGCCACATGTGATCTTATTAGCCAAATCTTTGGGGCATCCATTAGGCAAACACAATACAAAAGCAAACACTAATGTCCCGACGGCTGTCCATACTCTTCTGATGAGCTTGGGTCATCTGGGAAACAACAATAGTCCCAGCAGCCAAACATCGATTAACCCAAGCAACACGTACTAAGTTTTTATTGAATTGGACGCTCGGGAACAAGTCACGGGGTGACACAATGCCTATAGGCCCTCTATAGAGGCCATAATAGACAATAACGAATCGGAAACACTATTATCAAAGCAAACAAAGTGAGAAAGACAAATTTGCTAAAATACCTAACGCTACGAAAGATTATTTTGACAAACTTGACAATGCGTGAGTTCATTTAAAAAATGTCATGGTATCGAACTCGCAAATTGTGAATAAAAGCGGTAAATCAAATGATAGAATAATAAGTATGGTTAAAAATGCAACGCCATGATAAAATGTGTAATGTTAGAACTTTTACCAGACGAATATAATAACATTAGTGGCGATTTCCAATGGAATTTCTCAACTATTTCGAGATTTGCTCCTTGACAAACGGCTCGGAACTAGTTGCCTTCGAAGTGGTGCCATATTTCTTGGCCAGCCCATCCGGGGCATGTCAATTGCATCATTAATAATGGCACTGCGCCAGATGACCAGATGGCCCAGTTCCACAGGCTGGCCAGCATCTGGCATTCCAGGGCCTTGTGTCCGCTCATATATTACAATACGTGACGGACAAGAAGACAAGATTCCTGCTTGCGAAGTGAGCGTCGGCAGTGTCCAAGCCTTTGAGTAATGGCTCCAACATATAGCCATATATCTTAAAGATCTGCAGACAATGAACTCTTGGGGAGACAACATATTCACCAGCTCTACACAAAATGAAAGTTTTATTCTTACCAATGAGGCAAAAAGGATTTTTGCATTATACACACATACTCGTATGTATAGCCTCCTGTTGTGAAATGTAAGGTTTTAAAGGTTAAGTATCGAATGTTAACTTTTCTCGAGCAATGAAAATAGTTCGGGTTTCCTCAGCCTTGGAGGCCAATTTAAATATTTTAAAAACCATTTAACAACAGGGCGCCCACACAAGCCGAGACGTCTGAATAATTCATCATGCGACAATAACAATAGCGGGGATACGCCGAAGGTATCCAGTCAGCCAAAGTGCTTTGCATATTCCTTAAGCCCGCACTCGCAGCCTGCCAGGAGGATATTGAAGGATGGCGGCGTGAATGCGATAAGCCGCAAAGCAGCACAAAGAGTGTGTGCCAGGATCACTATGTACGAGTATGCTGTATGCTTAGGGGCCCCTATCAAGTATGTAAATTAAAGTGCAGCTGGGCGAATTCGGGCAACAAATTCTCAATTTCTGCTCGCCCACGAGCTTTTTGGCGAAGCATCGACTGTTGTGGCTGTGCACCGCCGGGGGTTCCCACCAAAAACGTGCTATAAGCCTCTGCATAACCATAACGTGTGATGGCAAAGAACATAAACTCGTCCAGCTACTCGTAAGATACACCAATTTTCTTTGCCTACAAAAGCGAACTGAATTTACTCGTTTCAGAGAAACGTGAATTATTACTCTTTTAACAAATACAACGGTGTAAGGTAAGCCGCAAGGTAAATCCGAGTATATAAAAAAACAGTGGGTCAATGTTATTTGGCAGTCCGAATTTTCAATCGCAAAAACAAATTGAAATGCCAAACCGACAGAAAACCACTAGAAATCCCATCTATGCAATTCAATTTGTTATGCGGCTGCCTTGAAAGGCTTTCATATTCAATCTGACACCGATCAATGATGTCAATTTCTCACCTGAGTGGCGCAAACAATGTGGAAACATGGAAATCCAATTGCTGCCAAGAAATAAACTCGCACATTCAGCATTGAAATCCTTTTTAAGTCCCAGCGCAGAGAAAAAGGGAATCCATCAGCCTTCACCTGCCATTTGCCGTAAAGCCTTGTTTTTTCTCTGCCTTCTCGTTTCAATTTCGAAATCTATTTTGCGGCACGGGGGTGAGCACACGCTTGGAAATTGTTTTGCACTTTGAAACGTTAGCTATCAATCCTCAAATTGCAGGCTGTTAAAATGATAAACACGTCTCTGGTCTAGTTGGTAAAACCCATGAAGGCGATGGCTATTGTGGCATTGGAATGGATTCGAAATGGGGCAATGGGTAAACGTTTCTGCGGTTAGCTGGACGAAAATGATTTACGTTTCAGCTGATGTTGTCGACTAAATGAAACAATCAATTAAGAAAGTTGGAATTAAGCTGGCGTAGCAAAACGATACTTGTAGCAAATAAAACTGGTTTGAAACAGTATATTTAATAAAGACAGAGAACAAATAAAATTCACTTACCTATAGGTAAATAATTAATTTCTACATTTTTTCAATATTTATTATCTGACCATCAGATAATACATTTAACAAACTAAAAGAAGTAAGAACGTTTATAGTCAAGATATTGTCTATACATATCTACATTTTTAGATTTAAATTAGTAGTAGTATAGAGATAATTGTAGATGCAACGCCAGCTGATTTTCGCAGCATAGATTAATATTGACTCTACCAATAAAATATGCTAATTTGAAGTCTCTATTATTCAAATTGTGGACGCCCCAGAATTTGGCAAATCGATTGAATATGTATTCTACCAATATCATATCTAAAATCTGCGACTCTAAAGTGGAAATTGTAACCGCCAAAGATTTTCGCGGTTTGCGGGGGTGCGGAGGAAGTGACTGCGTTGTTACTTTGCTATAGATATATAATTGGCTATACAAATAACATGTCCAAATACTTGGTAGTAAGATAAATTCGAAATTTGTGTAAAAAAGGGAGTGATCGCAACACAATTGGGCGAACGTGGATCCTCGTAGCTGAATGACTTTGTATTACGAATAGATTTGTATTCATAATGTTTATAAAATGAAACGAATTCTACATATGCTGTTCTTTTTAGAACCGTAGGAACACTTATTAAGTAATATACTTATATCCAGTATATTCAATTCTATCCGTTTGTGTGTCTTTCTGTGCGTCTGCCCATTTGATTGCTTATATCTTGATTACATAGTATTTACATATTAACTTTTATTTAATACCAGTATACTACATTTTATGTTTTGTATTGTATTTCCGATGCTTTCGCGTAATTAGAATTCTCAACTGGTTCTGGCAAACAGATAAATGCTTATGCTTCATCGACCCGTTTTTTTTGGGTACGCAAACTAATTTTTTTCCTCCCTTCTCCCTCTAGTTTGACATCAGTTCTTCTCGTCAGACGTCGACGTGAGCGCCTATTTCCTGGAAGCGAGCGCATCTCCAGCATCGGATTCGCCGAATTTCCCGCCGCTACAAAATTTCGTGGCTTAAAATAAACTTTTACTGAACTGGTATCACACTATTCTGAATATACAATTGTTTTGTCTTTATCTACAAAATTTTGTCTCCAAAGGCGTTGTCTCTAGGCGTTCATACGAACAGCGGACGGACGCACGGACCCTTTGTATCTTAAGGTACTTGGTATAAAAATGCCGCGCTTATCACAAATATTCGAACTTTCAAGTCATATTCCATTAATTGAATAGTTATCTATATGGGGATTAAATATCGCTTTGATTGGCAGGCCATATGTTTAACCCCAATCGATAGCGTCTTGACTACTCGTATATATAAGGCTGTCGGCCAATGCTTATTTCAGTTCAGACTCAGAAGGAAAATGTCTAAGTTTGTAATACTTTTAGCGGTCCTGTGCCTGGTGGTCCTTGCTGTTGAGGCTCACAAGAGCGACCACCGCGAGGAGAAGCCTAAGCCTACTCCTGCGGAAATCGCTGCTAAGAAAGCAAGGCGCGAGCACCGCAAAAAGAAGATCCTTCACATTATCGGAACGATCTTTAAAAACATCTTTGCCGTTGAAGACTTCCCCGACCAGGATTTGGACTTTAACAAGAACTCCACCGACCAGGCTGTAACATTTGAAGATGAGTCGAAGCGCAAACGCCGCTTGAAGAAGGCTCTCCACATCATTGGAGCGATCTTGACCCACCTCGATGCCGTGGACGACCTACCCGAACAAGATTCCGATAAGCTGGGCGTAGACGCGACGGCCAAGTCGGAAGTCGACGACGCTATAATAATTGAACACCGGCCTTTCGTTAACAGGCTTCCAATTTTCGCTCATTGAAACTCATTTGTTTGATGAACGTAAACAGGTTTACATACAATTTATGTCTTGAGAAAAATAAAAAAAAAAAAACCATATTAAAATAAAAGTGAGCATTTAAAAACAACAACAACCAATGATTGCATTAAAACATTTCCGTTTTTAAATGCGTTTTTTTTAACCGTATTTTAATTTTAGAGTTCGTATACAAATTTGCCTCTTTTTTTACCCGGTTTTTAAAAACAACGACGTTAAATTGAGTTCATATTAATATACGAGTATGTAAGCTTTCCGACCCCATAAATTTTTTTATTTATATATTTTCAATAGCCGATCTAGCCATGTGCCGTCTGTCCGGCCATCCGCCTGCCAGTATAAACGCCTAGATTTTGGACACTATAATAGCTGGAGAAAAACTAATTTCTGCAGTTTTAGAATTTTGTGATACTAGTTTAGCACAAGTTTGTTTTCAAAATTGACTACCACCCCCGCACCACCGCAAACCACGAAATTCTGTGGCGTCCACGATTTTAAGTCTAGAGGCACTAAATTGCCGCACACTTCTCATACACACACACAAACACAAATTTCGAAAATTTGTTTCACCTACAATTTCAATGCTATTATAATGTTCTATAAACCTGGTATTTTTAATCGAGACACTCTTCTCTATTCGTTTTTAGATGTTGCGATTGATAGTCTCCATCTGCAAGTTTTGGCTACTTTAATTTCGCTATAACGAAATTAACTTTATGGAATTTTTCAGTGAACAGTTGTGAAGAGCACGACTATCGATTCTTGTCAACATCTCCCATTTGCGATTAAAGCACTCCACTAAGTTTTGTTCATTTTAACTTCCATATAATAAATCAGTGCACGTGAGTAGTCAACCATTTATCAATTGGAGTGTTGTATTAGAGTTTTAAAGTTTTCCATAAATGAGGGAGGGCTATATCGACTCGTCTATACAGTCATGTAGGGATTTTGTAAACAAAGAAGTTACAAATGGTATCAATAAGTTTATATTTTTATCAGTTTTTCAGTTGTGAGACAATGAGTTTATTATCAGACAATGACCGACAATGACAGACAATTTCTGAATCGGAACTCAGTAAAAATGTACAAAATCATTTTACAATTTTTGCCCAAATGATATCAAGCAATCGAAAGTTTTCTACCCAAAAATCATATTTTTTTTAAATTAACTTGCATAATTTGATAAAACTTAATTTAAAAGCTTTAAATTCGCTGGCATCACTGATTCGCTCTCCATCTGGTGCCGCAGTGGAGTCAAATCTAAAGACAACTCAAATCAGATGACGTGGCAAAACATACGGGATGCTTGAAACAAATTTCAAAGCATGGCAATGACAAACTGACGCAATGACAGCAGCACAAAGCAACCGACGGTCTCTGCATTCCTTCAAGCCGCCTTGACGCTGAGAAATGTGAGTTTGTATAGTACGAGAACATGTGCATGTCAAGGCAGCGCCGGCTTGCTACTTCGCCGCGCGACCCTCGGCTTTTCTTTACGGCAGCAACATCATCATTATAGCTGAGACTCCAACAGTCAGCGGCAGCTGTTTCAAGGGGAAAGGAGCAACGAGCAACGAGCAACGAGCTGGAGCTAGGAGCTAGCAGACAGGACCCAGAAGCCAAGATCTTGGGTGCAGTCTTTTTTTTTACGGCAACGATTGAGCTGAAATGTGGCAAATCAGCGTTGCGCCCTGCCACACCTTAGCCTGGTTCCCGTTGTTAATGATGATGACAGCGAATGGTGGGTGATGTTGTTGTTAATGTAGGTCTCGTTGTCACTATGAACTCGTTATTTTTTGCAGGACCTTTTAAAGAGTCTTTAAATAGTCTAAAAACAGTGTTTTGTGTGCACACCTTCATTCTACACACCTCCCACTCAAACTTCTTTATTTAAATAAAAACGTTGAAAATATTTAATCATTATAGGTCTTAATTCATCATAGCTGGTTCAAAAGCAGAAAACAAATTTTTTTTACATATTTAACACGTTCAATTGTGGTTTCTGCAAATTATTATTGCATCAAACAGGCGTATGTATGGTACATCCAAATCTCATGCAAATATAATTCCCAAAAAAAGGACATCTGTCTGCATTTAAACAAATTGAAAAAGCGAAACAGATTTTCGATGCAAAAACATGTGCACGCGAAGCAATCAAAACGATTTAAATGTTGTGTACTTTTAGTGGGAATTGACAAAAAAATTGAAATGTGAAATGAAAAAGGAATTGGCACGGAAAGTGGGTATACAGTGCGTATACGTAATGCGGATCTATTCTGTTCCAATTCAGTCAATTATTAAAATGAAAGGATAGAATTCTAAAGAATTCATTTCAAACTCAAATCTGTTTCGTACTTCTATTGACGCTTTTGTCAGGCATTTTTATAGAAGCGGGTCCGTTCTGTGGTTCACGTTGCCTTGCAAGCCATGTTACTACTGGGGCCTCATCGGCGGCACGGTCGGTCTTCGTGGGCTTCTCTGCCTGCGGCGGCCGCAGCAGAAGCAGCAACGTAGCAGCGGAAACGGAGTCTGCGCAGGAAATGCCGCGAATAAATGAAAACACTTTTAACCCGGCTAAAATTATTTGAATATTTAATTAAATATTCAAAAATGTCTTAAATTATTGTTCACATAAAATTTACAATTTTTAGAAATTTGATTTACTTAAATAAATCAGGAAATAAATCAAGCTTACTAAATATCTATTTTAGTTTTTATCAACTACGGAATAATTAAAATAAATCTATTAAATAATTAAAATAAATCCCTATATACAGAGGTGAACTACATTTTCGGCACAGTGGCTTTGTGAAGCCACTTTATCTCCCGTTTTAATTATGATACTTAAATTAAACAAAATGTTTTTCTATAATCAATTTATCAACAACATAACTACATTTATTCAATTTTTTTTATTTTTTTAGTTGTTTTATAAGCTTAGATTAAGAAAAGAATTTTCGGTTGATGAACATGTTGAAAGCTATGATTTTAGAATTTTGGTATATAAAATGTATTACCTGTCGGTATAGAAATTTGTCTTGATTTTTTGTAGATCCTTTGGAGTTATTATGAGTCGAAGGAATTTTTAATTACCAATCACCCATTAGCAGTTATTCAAACAATTAAATGTTCTTGTGGCCACATGAATATGTTATCCCCGCTCCCTGACAAGCGAGTGCCACCGTCTTAGTTTCCGGGACCGGGACCACGTGTGACTTGCTTCACAGTCACTCAAACTTGGGCTGACATATGTCCGTGGCGATATGACCACCGACAGTTGGGGACAAAGCGAGTGCTGAACATGTCAAGTGGATGGTGACAGGAGCACAGCCAACTTTTGTTGTCATCATCATTAACAACAGTCAGACAAGCAGACAACCAGACAAAGGTGGGGCTGCTGACTTGCTATCGCCACACTGATTTCGACGATAGTGTTCAAGAATTTCTACATATATCCCCAAGGAGCCGAAAGGGAACAGCTGCTGCTGTTGCCTCGGGCGTCGCATGCATGCCAAATGCCGCTGGATTCAAAGCTCCCTCGACGATAATGTCCTTGTTCCTTGGCCTGACACTTGCTCACATTGCTCAGTGTCAAGAAGGAATGCACATTGTATAAGACGAGGGGCCTGTTCACTGGGCTCTCTGACTGTCTATCACCAAGCACACCGACTCCTGAAATTTATGGCAGCCGTATGCGCTTTATGTTAAAAGTTAAACAAGTTTGTCAGCCCTGTGTTTTTTGTCTGAGCACTATTACTTCTGTTGGTTGTCCAAAACACCAAACAATGTTGGACAATTAAACAACTGGCACTCAAGAAACCCTACCTATATGCTACCTATTTTCTGGATAGTCTCTTTAAATTTTATAAAATAACTGAAAACAAATAACCCTAATTTACGAGTATGTTTAGGGTGATAAAGTAAAGATTGTGGTTGTATTTCATTTAAAATAATAAGAAATCGACTGGTAATTTTTGTTACTTTTCCAACCAATCTCCAATTCAAAAAGCATGTTTCCGCTTCGCTAACGATGCACAGGTGAGAAATCGACATCATTGATCAGTGTCAGATTAAATATGAGAACCTTTGGGGCCTGACGCATAATAAATTGTATTTCTACCTTATCCCGCAGCTAGCTCTGAGCTTTAATACAGGATTCCCCTGATGGTTGAAGAGTCTTTGTATTATCCACAATTAAGTGGCTGAAGATGTATATGCGTGATAATTTGAATAAGCGGAATAATCAGAGGATTAAGTGAAATCTAAAGAGGATCAGCGCCAGTCCATTACAAATCAAAATTACAATGCTGAAAAATTACAAGTACGGGGGGAGCAGGGTGGTTGGCAAATTGTATGGAATGGAATGTCCTTTGCTTCGGTTTGCTGTCTGGAGACGCTTTTTGTCATTACCCTCGTGGGAGTTAATGCCGTTTTCAACGGGCACGTTGCCTGCTCCCTGAGGTCAGGGACCCTAATCTGCTTTATGCTCTGCGGCAATCTCGAGCTTGTTCTTCCTTCTTGGAGGCTAACAACGTGAGAATTAATTCAGCTTATTTTCATGTTGTTTTTGGTTGTCTCTCGGCTCAGCTTGGGACTTTATTGTTGTCGCGGGACGCAGAGTACATAAATCGAATGAATAATTAATGAAGCAGCGATGAAATAATTCATAGTTGATTAAAATAAACTCATCATCTTAGAGAATTTAATTTTTAAATTTATGAACGCTTCTCGGTTTTATGAAGCTTTCTTTTCTTGTGTGGGAAAACCATTCATATTACCTCAAATATCCCAAAAAGGCGTTCATAGAAAATCATTCGTAAATAGCAACGCATTTGTATAATTGGAAATAATTGATATGTTACTATACCATTCTTTTATAACGTAATTTTTTAAATTTTTCACAACATTTTCACAACATAAAAAATCATCCAAGCATCTTTATAAGCCAAGTTCCCAACCTATGTAGTATGTACTTTGGAGTGAGAACGTATCAAATTTAGCCACATGCTAAAAAATGTATGTGCCTACCGGGATCCGTCCTGCTCTATTTTCAGAAGGTAAATGATATTTTAAATATTAAAATGGTTCAGCGCAAGTTCCAGCCATAACCATACCATGCTTTCTCTTTGTTGCCAGCTGGATCGAAGCCAAAAGCGACAGGGCATATTTCCATTTCCATTCAACCGATTCAGCCACAATTACAGGCACATTGTGTGGTATTCCTTAGCCAGATGTTGCCACAATCATGAGGCACAATAAAAGTCCCGGCCAGACTGTACTCGGCATAATGAGACATTACAATGGATTCCCTTTTTTTTTTGGGGCTACGCCTTATTGGCTGCTAACAGGACATTTATTTAAGGACGCTGTTTGGCGCTTCATTTGTATTCCAGACAGCCAGAAGTTTGACAGTTTCGCCGAAAATCATGCCCGAATTGTGTTCGCATCTGATTTAAATCAATTCGCATAATGTTAAATAATGAATATTCAATAAGAATCCAATAGACTTTTTTTAAGTTTGTGCAAGGAAATGACCAGGCTTTTCCAGATGGTGCAAGCCCCACATTTTCCATAAAAAACGAGTGTTAAGCTCGATTAATTCTAATTTACTTTAACTTACAATTTTTAATATATGTAGACTTAAAATACAAAAAATAATGATTCAAGAAAAATATACCAAACATAGCCTTTATTTAGGCTTCTCTCAAGTCGGGATGCACTTTGCTTAATGAACAATGGCAGTTACTGCTAAGAAAGCCAACATTTGTTCCCCAAGTCGGGCAAAAGAAAGGGCAGGAGTCATCTTCATTCTTGCCACAAAGGATAAAACGTAAAAGATAATTTCAACTGACAGATATACTTGCGTTTATTCTGCTTCCCAAAATCCCTTGCGACGGATTTAAATCCGCTTTTTCAAATAGTAATGGAAAATTATTGGCGCATAGGGGTGTAAACGTCGTAGTAGGTTAGAAAGTGGTTGCTGGGATATAACATATAGTATGTGTCTCCGAATAAAAACACAAAATAAAGCGCATGACAAAAATTAAGTATTGGAATAAATTACTTGACCATTTTAGTAATGTTCACAAATTAAATTTAATTTTTAAAACCCAATGAAACTGCGATTAATTCAGATTTAATTCAGATAAATTTAGGAATTAACACTGCTAATATAATCATTATACTTTGTCACAGGTAAAGTAGAGCGGACTTTAAAAGGAATTCTCATTTGAATTTTTGTGTAAGCGTTTTAAATTACCAAGAATATATGCAGGTTCTTATGTATTTTTTTGCAGCGTTTACCTATTATATTCAGTGTTTTAAGTAAATGCTGAAGAACATTTTAAGCAATCAACATGGACTATGTGTCCTAATTATAAAGCATTTTAAGAAAAGCAAGTAGCGATGCTCTGAAATAAATCCATTGAATGCTAATTCGCATTTAAACGAATTTGGCCATATAAATATTTGCCCTTGACTCTGGCACCATTTACCCTTGTCAAGAAAATGAAATGTAGATAGAGAGCGTCTCAGCTGATACCATCAATTGTTTAGTGCTTAATCATTAAGCCCCTTCATTGGGGGTGAAATTTCGTATAATGCGCAGATTATCATTGTCTCGGCCAAAGTGATGCCAACAATAAATCAATTCAAGTCATTGAGAGCTGGCCAAATGTGTGTGTAGAGCAAGACTCCAGCCTTCTTGAGTTCCTTAAATACTATAAATGCAGCCTCAAAAATATGAACCGGAAAATAACGCGACCATAACGAAGGCTTCCATAAGATTTAGCATCTGATTTTGACAAATATTTTCGTGAATAATATGGAATATTGAAATATTTGCATGCAATATTCAAACGCATTCCAGCAGCCAACATCGACTTCCCAGAGCGTCGGTTAGGTCAGCCAGCCTTAAAGTCCTGCGTTCGCATTGCGCCAGTTTCCCGGATCGGTGGCCCCGGGGCCTTCGGGCTGTTGACAGCGGCGTCTGTTTGAACATTCAAGTGGAGTGGGTCAAACAACGGGCCGTAAAGAATGTTGTTTTGCCTTTGCCCAGGGTTGCAAAAAAATAAGGAAACTGTATAATTCGCGGCAAGCAAACGGAAAAGCAGAAAAGCATATCCGTTCGTATTTGGGTCGAACTTGGCGCTGTATTGTAATGGGTAGCTGATATATAGCCTACGATGTCCGAAAGAATTTTATACTTTAGCAACACATTCTAATTTTGTTGGACAAAGTGCATTTTTTTTATTAATTTAATTTCTCGTCCGACAGGAATAGCTGCACATCTTAATATAAAATTGCCAATATCATCTATAACACTTTATACATCAAATGTAAGCTTTGGAAACTGTGAAATTCTGTGGCGTTTACAGTTTTAATACTAGACACTCTAAAATCGGATATTACATTGGTAGACCCAATATTTATCTATGCTGCGAAAATTAGCAGACCACCCCGCCCGTGTCGAAAATCTGTTACCCAAAATCTACTTTATATAGAAACAAACTCTGTAATCTCTTACGCCTACAAATCTAAAGCTACCAAATTCGGATATGTTTTTAGTATTCACCCTCCTTCCAAACGTCCGGTTAAGTTCAAATGGCCTTGAACGATTCCGGCGACAATAATAAATTTAAAAAAAAAAAAAAAAAAAAGTAGGTATAGCCAATATTTATATAAAGCAAAAAAACCGTATTTCCTCGGCACCCCCGCAAGCCGCGAAATTCGAAATCCTGTGGCAAGTACAATTTTAATTTTAGAAACCCTGAATGACATTGATAAAACTCATATCTATTCGTGTTACGCCGATCCACATCCGCGAAAATGGCAAAAATGGGTTGCGCCCACAAGCTTCTCCATGGAAACATACCGCGCACCGTAAAGCATTTAATATTAAAATTGTTAATAATAATTCATGCTTTAAAAATCAGGTGGATACCAACGGGACACTCGGCTTAGTATACATAATTTTTTGTTTTCAAGCAAATAATAAAGCTCAACTATGGTATCAGAATTGTAAGTACATTTAATGTTGAGTAGCGTTAAATCGTAGCAAACCAAAGGTTACCATGTTTCTGGTATAACTAAATATATAGTTCATAAAAAATGCTGACACCGCAGTAATTTACTGACGCAGCCAAGACTGTCCTTCAACGACCGGATCATGGCTTCTGTTGTTCTGGTTGCAGCTTGATGACTATCCAAATTTTACAAAATATGCAAACAGCCTGCAGCAGCCAAAGACAAACATTTGCTCTGCCGGCACATCCCTCCCTACTCCAATTTACGGCTGCTGCAGGCAACGTCAATTTGTTAGATAAACAGAAGGAGCCACTGGAACGCAGTGGAGTTGGGCAGCGTATAGGATCAACAGAGCGTATAATTAATGTATATACGCAATGTGATGGACGCAGCCAAACTGGAAAGCTGGTAATATTGTTAACTAGTTAAAATTTTATAATTTAATTAAACGAAACTATTACCCATATTTGTAACTCCTACTGAGTTGAATCCAGGCAACCATAACTGTTTTAAAATAAATAAATTTTCCACTCAGCGAAATGGAAAATGCCCCTGCTTTTGAAGAAAATTATGGCTTGGCTTAGCTTGCGGTTCCTTTAAATTTCTGGAGTCATATTAGCATTCTGCGAGGCCTTTTCGCGGCTCTCCGTTTATTTCAACTTTAATTTGCATATTTAATTGTAGTCATCAGGCACATGCTTTCCGATACAACTTTAAACACTTTAAGCTCGAAGTGCTTTTAGACCGATGGCAAGGCATTGTTAAGTGAACGCAACTTATTCCGGAAAATATAAGTCCTACTGAATCTGCTGCCATCCTGAATCGTCTGCGGGGTGTAGATATTACATATTTGCACCTCATTTGTATGCGAGTCGGGGGAAGTTTCATAATTTTACAGCACTTTGCTTTTACTTTCGCTGATTGGATGGCTGCGGGCAATCGTGCTCTTAACTGATTCGAGGCAATTGTTGAGTCACTTTCGCTCATTGATTGTCAAGTCGGTTTTTAGTCCTGCTTCAAAATTGATTTCGCCCCAGCCACTTTTGAGTTTATATCGGTATAAGTACTACACAAAGTTGATACCGGGTTTACATAGGCGTGAGACTCGCCTGAGGCCATTGCTCCTAGTTTTAGTTTACATCTCCTACGCCATCCTTTGAGAAACTTCGGCGAAATAATTGAATAATGTAACGGCTTTCGACCTAACCCATCATCATTGTCAGTAGCTCTAAGGACCTCGTTACCGTTTCCCATAAAATGTGCCAAGAGCCCGAGCATTAAAATGTAATTAGGATGCCAACACACACTGACAGTGAGAGCGCGGCAATATTTATGGCTTATGCATGTTCGAAGCAGGCTCGAGGATGCTCCAAACAGGAGGTGAAATACTTTTTCCCTGCGCCAAATATTTATGACCCCATAAGCATTAGTTCGCAGCCATGTTCCCTTCACCTGAGCCTAGGCAACTGCTGGTGACAGACTAATTGGCCAAATGAATTCTTGAATCAGTTAAACCATCCATAATTGAATCAGTACATTAAGAGTCAAACGCAGTTAATCCCTTTCAACGAATAGGTAATAATAACCAAGCTTTCTAAAGTTATTGTGCATGTTCCAAGTTCCACTTTAAGCTTATCCAACAGCACTTTACGAAAAAAGATATCAACTTTAATTAAATCCCAATGCAAAGAAGAAAAATACGCTAGCAAAGGACAAGTAATGTAAATAAATCCGGGTATTTTCGGTAATCTTGCCCTTCGCTGTCAAGAACTGTCAACAAAGCTGCTCTGCTGATGAAAGGTGAAAAAGGTATAGACTCTGGAACCCATTTTCGGGCGTTGTTGTACGCGCTACACCAACCCACAAAAACGCTGCATTTGCATCTGAAAATTAATGAAAAGGCGCCCAGCGACGAGTCAACAAAGGACCTACAAGGGTTACCGTCACCTGGTCCCAAATGAGGCCGGAACCAAAATTGGGCACGTGTTCGTGAGTTGTGGCAAGCGTAAAACATGCAGCCGAAATCCCTAATTTAAAATGCGGCAAGCAAATATTTGCCTTGGTCTCCCATGTCAGCAGCTGGAATCATTGGGTACAAAATGTTGAAAGCTTCTCCAAGTTAAAGGTTTTTTACAGGTTCAACTTTAACCGAAGTTGAATAATTAATCAAAATTAATCCGACAGCCGAAAAGTTCAATTTGAATTAATAACCAATTCTGATTTCATTTGTTATATTCAAATATGAAGCCTCACAAATAAAGTTCTCTAAAGCTTGCAGGCTTGCAGGTGATTAAATATTGGTTCCGAAAAATGTCTGGCCCCATTCGCATTTCCATGTGTCAGCAACAGGCTTTGGCCATAGCACTCACAAATTAGAGCAGAGCCTGAATAAGCCATAAATTATATCAAACAGCACCGCCGGGTGCCCAATGATAGAATGTACGGTATGTATTTATATATGGACAGCCGGAATGAATTAAAACAGGAAATTACCATTTATATTGCATTAAATCTACACAAGAGGCGAGACTCGCAGTGGCCAGCAAATTTGATGATTGCCCCGGAGGGTCTTGTGATATCGGTCAATTTTCCACATGATGGATACGCGTCCGACTATTAATCCCGACAATGCTCCGCTAATTGGCCAAATGAGTGCCACTCGATGCGCTGTTAATCACACACGAGCTCCTCAAGCAAATCATACGATTATTATCATGGCCGCAGTGGGTTTCGGCATTTATTGCACGCCAACCAACACCCGCCATAAATAATTCAAAAGGTATTCCTGCTTACATTTTTCTTTTTTACGAAGTTAATAAATAAATTTTCCCATTAAAAGCATATGCGTATGTGAGGGTGATTTGAGCACTGCCGCAGTCCCCCAGCAAAAAAAAAACACCCAAAGTACTCCTGGGAATAGCTGCATTAGCCGAGTTAAAACTCAACAATAAAATAAAGCAATATTCGCAGGGGATAACAAAATGTATGGGTTTTGATTTATGGGCTTGCTGCCATGCCGCAATTTGCCAACACAGCTTAAACGTGATATTTCGAGGCCTTATTTCGTGTTCTGTTAAAGAGATGAAAGCCCGCAGCTAAGCACAAAATGGGTTACATCCTAAAAGGATTCGCCTTCATAAATAAGATTAAATTGTGTGGCATCACCATAATATTATCGTTGTTGCTGTTCGTTTCATCCCAATTTTAGCCGCAATTTTAATTAGCTAATAGCTGGGCTTGGTGTTGGGCTTTACCTCTTAGGCGTCAGAAGCTAAAAATGATTTTGCTACTTTTAAATTAAATCAATGTCATTGCACTCTAGTGGCAAAAACTCAAGGCAATCACTCAATCTGCAGGTTTGTTTCGGCCACACATCCCGCCCCTTGTTGTTGGCCTTTCAATCAAACTTTTTTTTAAGCTTTGATGTGGCCTGCAAGAGCTGAAACTTTTGCCAAAGCGTCACCCCCGAACACCAAGTTGTTTGTCATTCCACTAGCCCCCTGTCAGGTGCCTGTCATCCTGACATTCAAAGGGGTTGGATGCCAAACTATTTTGAGTTAAAGAAATCAAGTTAATTTTAGGAAATAATATTCTTATTAATCATTAAAAAGCGATGCGAAAGTAGAACTGGAATCAACCAAAAGTACTAAACAATTCATTAGGTACTACAACAATGATTTCTTCGACATAATGGCGTAACAAGTATAAACTTCTGAACATTGTAGAAGTCACTTTATTTGAAATCAATATGCATCCCAGTTTCCGCATCTAATATTTTATTTATATCAAACCTTTCACACAGCCTCGAGCCAACAAGGAGGCCTCCTTCAACTTTGACTCGCTGGGCCGCTACCGCTGCCACTGCCTTACCATTTCTTTTTTTGCTGTTTTATGGATCCCTTTTTATTGCAAACCATTACTTGAATATTCCGGTAGCCTGGTTAGTGCCTGCTCCGATTTCACTTCGATTCCCCGGCAGCAGCAGCAATGCCACCGAGAAATCGATGAAGGAACCGGCAAACTGCGAACGGCAAACGGCGAACGGCAACAGGACTCGCCTTTGTTTCAGCCAGACAAGGACATTTCTGAGTTCAATGTTCGCCGATGTGAGTTCGCCATTAACCGCTGCCAGTCGCAGCCTGCGTGGCATTAATGCTTTTCAATTATTTTTATTGGCTTATCATAAATTATAACGCCCTTCTGGCCTAGGCTGCCATATTTTGCGAGCACTTACCGGCTTGACGTGTACTTTGCCAAATGACTTTAACTTGGATTGCCTCGTAAACTTGCAAAAATTCCGCCGGCATTGACACCCACAACATATGCTGCACCAGTTTTCCCTAAATAGCGAATATTTTCACCGGAAGGAAACTATGTTATAGCTCTTTAATCAGCAAAAGTTATGCTCTAAAATTGTGCGTTAAATATTTGAAAATTATTTTTGCCAACCGTGCTGAATATTTAAAGCATTTAAATATGTTCATATCTATATAGTGAACTCGGATTCTCTAAGAATGTAAATGCAAGTTTTTCTGCTGCACATTTCGCATACAAGAGTTCGAAACTTTTCCGACACTATTCCCTTTTATGCTTTGCTAGCTGCTCCGCAGGAAAAACTTTTCTTTTCTGTTGCAGCAACATTTTAATTTTCATGGTTTTACGAAACCTTAAATAGTTTTCTTTTCATTAAGCCTTTAGACTGAAAAGCATTTTACAAAGGCACTCTAAAGAATGTTTAAAATATTTTTTAAAAACTTTTCATTGAACAATGTCGTGGACACCTTAATATCTTGTCAATAATCAAACAAACCCTTATTTATGCATTGCAACTGGTAGATGACCTTATGTGTTCCTTTCGAACTTCATTTTAGATGTTCTATGGGTACATTCAAGTTGATACAGTTCAATAAAATTACCCCGCATCATCCAGTAGCCAGTCAGTGAAGTATGCTGGCAGAAAAAACAGATAAAAACAGCACAGCATCTAAAATGTTGCAAACTCGCTCTAGATTGCACAGTTGGCGGAGCATGGCATCCTATCCCTATCCCATGGCCCACGGAGCCGGACGCTTTCTCACGTCATAAGGTTCCTAATTAGATCAGCACGGGGAAGAAGATGGGCATGAAGCCACTGAGCTGCCACTTTGCATGCGATGAGCAGACATTTCCGAAGCTGCTTTCCACTCGCAGTTTTTAAGTTTGGCATTTGGGGAGGTCTTATCTTCAAGATGTCCCGGATGGGGTGGCACCCGTTTTACTTTCTCTCGAAACAGCTCCGGGTTTATTTGGTTTAAGTGTGACTTCAATGCGCCAAAGGTAACAAAACAAAAAACTTTAAATTGTATAGCGATAACTTTACCCGCACAGCAACGAAAATACCGGCAATCATTCAGATTTCATTTCATTGTCGGCCCCAGAACTTTGCAGGGCAATTAGCACGAAAATTGCAGTGAACCGGGAGCGTAATTGGATTGTTTTGTGGCAGGCAGCGTGAATTTAGAACCCTGATTCCCAAAATGTCGCATTGCCGGCCGGAGCCACCACACCTATTGGCATTGTCCATGCAGCACCCGCAGGACTATTTCACCCAAATATACTCATTCCAAAACTCAAACCGTTCGGACAGTTTGGCGGCATTAACGCCCCATGCGCACTCGATAATTCCACTCGGTGTGGGCTGGTTGAAATACTTTTGAAATGCCAATAGGTCGATGTGAAGGTAAGGTCGACTATTTACATTGGCATCCCTTTGAATATTTGTTTTGATGAAATATGCAAACACAAAATACTTGCAGCTCAAAGGCTCAACTTCCTGGAAAAACGACTTAAAAATATTGCAAGCAAGTAAGAGGATATTTTTGTATTTTTTTGATCAAAGGAAACAACAAATTTTATTTAATTAGAAGGAGACTTCAATTAAATTAGTATAGATTCAGTCGTGTATTTTATTATAGGAATTCGGTATCTTAGCGACAGGTTAAATTTAGTTAAGCCCGCCCGCTTTCGTTTTGAATATTTAATTAAACTTATTGCGCGTATGGCACGTGGCCATGGCCCTACATTCTTACATATCTACGCACTGTGGCCAGACAAAGTGGGTTAACTTTATGGCTGGGTTAAGGAACCCCTAAAACGCAACCGTGGCTGGGCCAGTGCCTCGTCTGTGCTCCAAAGGGAGGACAGCAATTACCGGCGAGCGGCGGTCATTAAAAACAATCCTCAACAGTGCACGCAAGGCCAGGGAGTCCCATGTGAAGGCAAATACGAGTATACTAACTATATACATGTATGCCAGTGCGTGACACTGTTTATTTTGGCTCCAGAAATACTTAGTTCACCAGCAAATTAAGTGTATTTTGTACTATAAGATTCTAATCGTTTCTCGACCTTAAATAATTTAAACAAATTTTTAAATATAATTCAAACCACAATATTTTTTAAATACAGAAAATGTAGAAATATTTTGGAAGCAATGAAACCATTTTGAATTCGAATCAGTTACTCCGCTGTTGACTTTCCTTGTTAATTTTGGTCACACTTGCAGAAGTCGAAGAGCCGCAAATGCTAAGAGCTGCAGCACTTGTCATCTTCGTAAGCTTTTTTGGCGCTAAATTTGAATTAAATTTCGGAACTTAGACTGAAAAGTAGAAATTTAAACAATAGTGATTCCAAATCGTTCCATATAGATAGATAACATCATTTTAGGTAGTAAGCATAAGAAAGCTGTAGCCATCTGAAATATTTGGTTAATTATGCATAAAAAAGGTCAAATGAATTGGAAAGGGGCGTAGCAAAAAAATACTATGGAAAAAATAACTATATTTCTAGATTCTATTTTATATCTTCTAAAATTTGGAACAAATAACGGATTTAACAAGATGGAAAAAGGCTTGGAAAAACTGAAACATACTTGATCTGCGTACCTGATTAGGGAACCTTAAGAAAAAAGAATTACGTCTCTAGTTCTTACCATCTCTGAGAACAGACGGACGGAAAGACATGCGGACGGACACACGGACATGACTAGATCGACTCGGCTGTTAATGCTGATCAGGAATATTCACTTTGTGAGGACGGCCCGTTATATGCATTTGCACATACATAATACAGGTACTATTTGTACCTCAAGTTAAATTGTAAATATAATAAAATAATATAAGGGAAATGTCTTATTAACACAATTCCGTTCAAATAAATTTCAAAAATCAAAAAGCTTTCAAAATGTTGTTTTTAATATTACATATAAGACAAGACTACTCACCTATCACAAACAATGAAACACGGAATTTCATTTCTTATAAACAGGCCCAAAAAAAATTCAAAATGCCCCCCTACAAACTAGCTTAACGATCACATGAAAACTTAAAATAGTGACTTAACCGATTATTTCAAAATAAATTAAGACTTAAAGTCGATTCATGGAGTCAGTGGTGCTGTTTTCATACGCCACGAATTCTTGATCATATCTGATGCCTTCTCGGCAATCATTATCACAATGGCATTCGTGTGTCCCGCCGGCACATTCGGCATCACGGAGGCATCCACCACCCGGAGCCCGCTGATGCCGTGCACCCTCAGCTGGGAATCCACCACGGAAGTGGCTTCCGTTGCGGGGCCCATCTTGCATGTTCCGGACTGGTGCTGCAAACTGGAACCGTAACGTCGCAGGCAGCATTTCCAGTATGCCTCACTGGCAAACTTTAAGTGCTCACATCCGGGAAATGGTCGGGCATGGAAGCGAGTTCCCATTTTTACCATCGGTTTGGATTTGGCCAGCTTTAGGATCTACAATGGTTTGAGGATCTATATGGATTTTCTTTACGTATGCAATTTTTTTTTTACCATTTCAACTCCCTCGATCATAGCACGCACATCGTCAGGGTGTTGCATAAAATTGGGCTCCATTCGCGGCCAGTGGAACGGATTTCTGCTACGCAGGGAAATGCGTCCCCGGCTTTTGGGACGAAGGAGTACCGGAACAAGTCCGAAGGTTTCCTTGTTTTGCAGATCCCCAAACATGGTCTCGTAAAACTCGTCGGTTATGCCCAGAAGATTGCGCATGGTACCAAAGCGGTCGCCGCTTAAGGATCCAGCCCCCAAGACCAGCTCCATGTCCGGATAGTCTTTGGCTATTAAAGAAATACAAAGGGGAACATTTTTAAATGGGTTCAACCATAAAAATAAACTAAACATCAAGACCATCTTTGCACTCACCAAATGTGGAGCTGGGGGTCCGGACGAAGGCGAAGGCCTCTGCTCCTCCAGGAATGGTGTACGGTCCCTGACCAGCGAAGATGTAACGAAAGATGTCTGTGGGGTTTAGCAAGCGAGCATCGTTCACCGTCGAATCATTCACAACGAAAACAAGCCCATTCAGTGTTATGTGATCCTGAAGGTTGTGTCCCACGGGCAGGTCCTGCACCACCGAGATATTCAACTCTCGTAGATGATCAGCCGGCCCGACTCCGGACAGCATCAAAAGTTGGGGACTAGCTATGGTTCCGGCTGACAGGATCACCTCCTTGCGAACACCAACCACATACCGCTGTCGCTGCTTTATAAACTCCACCCCAGTAGTAGCTTTCGTCACCGGATCTATGATCAGCTTGGTGACCCAACTCTTCATGGAAATGTGCAGGTTCTTGCGTTGTACCACCGGCTGGATGAAGGCTTTGCTGGTGCTGCAGCGCCGGCCGTTCCGGATGGTGGCCTGCGACCGCGAGAAACCCATCAGATGCTCCCCATTCGGATCCGTAATGTCGTAGCCCATGTCCCGCCCGGATTTCAGAAAGGCCTTCAGCAGCTGCGACCTATAATCAGTGTACTGCACGTCCAGCGGTCCGTTCCGGCCATGGTACGGTGACTTGTACAGTTCGGGAATGCCCACCCTCTCGGATTTTCGGAAATAGGGCAGCACTTCGTCATAGGACCAGCCCGTGTTGTTGGCCGCCGCCCATTCGTCGTAGTCCCGCCGATGGCCGCGAGTGTATAGCATAAAGTTGATGAGACTGGTGCCGCCTATGCCACGGCCCTTGGGCCAGTTGCAGACGCCGCCCTTCAGGCCCTGACAGGCGTTCGGCGTGGGGTCCGCCTTGTAGCCCCAATTGTAGCGGGTCATCTGGGTGAGGGCCGCCGTGAGGGGGACATCGCTGATGAACGTCTCCTGGTCCCCGGCCTCCAGCAGAAGAACACTAGCCGATGGGATTTCACTCAGCCGATTGGCCACCACACTGCCCCCACTGCCGGCGCCTACGATTATGAAATCGTATTCCGGAAGGAAGCGCGTCGTGTCCGGAATCCGGGTGTTAAGCAGCGAGGTCTCAAAGTCACGGACCAAGTCCACAAGTACTTGGGCCCAGGTGTAATGCACGAAGCACACCCACAGTATTATCCCATTGTAAAGACGCATTTTAGAGGAAAATCAATCTAGGGGATAAACACGAATTGGTGGCACAATTATTAGACAGATAACAGATGAAATGCAAATTCAAAAATGAAAAAATTTTAATATTTTAAGGTTTAGATTGTATGTGCACTTTGTTTGAGATTTTCTAGGTAAGAGCTTACATCCAACTATTAGAAAATTGTATAACTTGTACGTACTTGCAGTGACCCATCTTCATCACTTTTGAAAAAATATTTTATTTTTTTCTGTCTTGCATTACCAAGATGCAAAACTAATACTAAATGCATTCCACAAAAAAAGCTCAAATAGAGGTGCTATTGTAAGAACAGATGCGCGTTTTTAAAAAATATGCACCTGACCGATTAGTTGACTTGTGAGTTTTTACTTGTTTGATAAAAGTGTTTCATCTTTAATACAGATTAAGGTATTCTGATTGATGATTAAAGGTTGGTATACCAATAATTTAGTGCTAAGTGTTATACTAATTTGATCATTTTCGACGTGCTTCGGATCTTCTCATACATCGAAGTTTATTGTTGAGGAAACAAAGCGGTTAATTATTTAATTGTTTAACAAATTCAATAAACGTTTAACATTTAATAAACTTTTAAACGAAAGGAACTAAGGAAAAAATTCCATTGAAGATGTTTCTATAAATTTACTAAGCTAAAAAAACAACTTAATGAGAAAATAAATATTCCCCGGCCATCCAGAATGATATATTAGCACCGGCTCGCAAATTGCAGCGACCTTGGAGAAGATTTCACTTTCCCCTTCTTTGTTCTGGGCAATGCTCACGCCCGAGCCTCTTCGGCTCGTCCCGATCGCGTTTTGAGCTCAAGTTCAACGGGTTTGGGGTTACAAGAGATTCAAAAATGCCAATAAAAATAATGACTTTGCAAAAGGAGCGAATAAAGTTAATGCTCGCCAACCGGTTTGCGATCAAAACAAAACCAAAACTGAAGAAGAAACCGAAACATTGCAAAAAGTTAAATAAAAGGAAATCAAAATAAATCGATCGCTGAGACCGAGCAAATATTTACGCGTTGACCCATAAACCGCACGCGGATGTCCATATGCCATCGGCAAGAGTTCCAAAAATATCCACAATCAAAAGGCCACGAAATTAAATTACTTTAAATAGTGGGCGCCAAATGCTTTTTAATGCAAATTTTCCCTGGCAAATTTGCGAAGCGCCGCCGAGTTGCACCAATGTCGATAAATCTAACAATCAACCTCAATAATGGCGCAAAGTAGTTGTCGAACCGAAACAGTAGCCGAAACAAGACGAAACTGGTTCGACGATCCGTCAGACGGCCTGATTGTATCATTGTCTTGGCTAGTTTTGTTCTATGGCCAAAGCCCCAACCTTGCTGCTGGACATAGTCGATTGGTTACAGCTCTTACAGAACCGCGTCATGCTGGTTTCACTTTTCGGCCCGCCTGCCGAAGGGCGTTGCATTCATTAAGGTTCTGGTTATCAAGTCTAAGGCAATCAATGCGGGCCATTAAACCTCACTTAATTGGCTGAGACGTGCCGCCCGAAGATCTCGATTACTATAACATCAGACTGGGTATATCTGATACGCAACCTATTACTAACCCAGTAGCCCACTAATTGAGCTTTACACATTTCTGCGCGGCTATTTAAAAACATAATCTTTAATGAAATCATTTATAGCTTAAATTGTCTTTCAAAACCAAAATATCAAAATATCAATCAGCTCAGATTAATTTTTATTAAATTGCCTTCAATATTTTTTGATACATTTTGGCATTAATAACAAACATAACCACGTTCAAATTGAAACAGTGAACCCATTTAACAACGATCCAGGCGAAATTTCCAATGAACATAATTGCAAACCACCAAACCCACACTTTGAACACAATTTGAGAGGAATTTCATGCACACAAATCGTTGAGACACTGCATTTCCCGCCCGAAGTTGCCCACCTGACTGGTTCTCGGAAAAACAAGATGTGTTCCACTTTGTTTACGTCACACACGTTCGATCACTGAATCTCACCAAAAATTGCACAAAGTTCTCTTGTGAAATTCTAAACACGTTCTCCAAGGCAAAATCTATGCAAAAATATCTAATAGAATGCACTTACGAAGCGATCGCGTTAGCTCTCAGTATAAAGGTGTCGCGAAAATAGATTGAAATACAATATTGTTTGACAGATACTCCAGATCGAGTGACCGCTTTATTTTTTTGAATGCGCATGCGCGCCCGCTGAGCTCCGGCGCTTAAATGAAACGTCGCCGCCCGGCTTGCAACGTTGAAGCCTACGCGAGATTTTCGATGAAAAAACTAACAAAAAATAGGTGAAAAAAATGTTAACAACACAGGTAGCTGCCGGGCCAGTCGGCCAGCACGCTACGTTCCAGCGATCACGGCAAATAGTCGGCGCACGCAGCCACCAGATACAAGATTCGCTGGCCTCTCTTTCCCAGTGGACCCATCAATTTCAAGTTCATCCGGTGAACTTGCAAATTTTGTGGCTGATCTCCTTTGGCCGCGTCTGTTTGCATTTAATTGGCTATAATATTTTTGGGGAACTTGATGCATATTGATTAGCACGCGCTCGCTGCGCGATGTAAGCCTAATCACAATGGACAAGCCGCTGATCGGCGATTTGTCGCTGACTGATTAGCGCCGAGGTGCGAACGAATCAAAGTGCGGATCATGTATGTAGGTGAACTAGAGTGCTTCCGCTATTTGCCGCTGACCGATTATTTGCACTACAATGGATCAAGTCATTGGACTTCTGGTGAAGTTCAATGCCAAACGCCAGAAGGCGGCGGTTTTCCGAGCCCCTGATGACGGCCTTACAAGATCGCTCGGTTACACGAGCCGGAGATCATCGTTAAGATGGCATTCAGCGGATTACAAATGGGTTTCTTGGTTGGGTTACCAACGCTTGACCCACTCTCATTTGCATACGAGTCACGTCCAATCGCTTCATTAATGGGCAACTGAACATATTTCGAGCTCTAGCTCGCCCGATTTCGCAGATACTTTCATAATCAATGTTTTCTCCCTCCAATTTTGGCAATTTCGGTGAATCGCTGGCAGCTGACCTTCAGTACAAGACATGTGATTTTTTTTTTTTTTAACACAATTTCTTATTATAGATACAAATCAAACAAATCGGTTTGAATGCATTTTGCACTGCCTCTCGAGTCGCCTTGTTTGCTTCGATGTTTGCCTAGCTTTTATGCATATTCATTTCGCGTGACTCGGCAACTGTAAAATTGGCCAGCTCCGTCGCTCCCCCGGCGCTGGAGTGCTCCGAATTCATGCTCCATAAAGTGGCCTGTCCATTCAAATCGAGACCTGATAATCGATTGATATCAAAGGCTGAAAATAAAGCACCTTGCTAATTAAATTTTAACTGCTAAACAATGATGCAAATGGACCAGCGCCTGGGTGGTTTTACCCAAAAAGTGATAGAAGGAGACCCAAATAGATTGGCACAAACATACTCCGGTGCGAGTTTACTAATTGCCTGAGAATAGCTAAAGAACCTTCTTTATATTAGCATGCCGACCCGTAAACAATTTGCTCGGATGTGCACTTTACACACTCGATTCGCAAATTAGCCAACTCAAGCGCCTGCCAATGTCAGCTGGAAAATGTGCTAGGCAAACACACAATGCACTGGCATCATAAAAATCACCTCTATGCCAAATGTCAATGGGAATGTGCCATTTGGGCCACTCCTAGTGACTCACATCCAAAAATATACATACGCATAAACATTAATCGCTTGGACAAACAATCCCCGAGATACTCGCCAAACGGCCTTGCCAAGGCAGCGATCTAATTTCCCACACAAATGTTGACGATTTAACACTCCGGCAGCCAAAGACAACAAACGGTGGCGCAGCTCAGACAGAAAAATTAAATATAACAAATTACCAAATGCAAGCACAAATCAAGTTCAACAGTTACCTTTTCTGTTCATGCACCGTTGCCGGGCGGGCAATAAAGCCCCTCCAGTGTCAAGTGGGACGGGTACTACTTGTACATACGAGTACATGTACTCGTACGTAGTGCTCCCGCACCGACCAGGCGCCCATAAATCACCGTCTCGAACAGATGAAGACGTGAGCAGAGTGCATAAAAAACCCAATAAAACGAAATAATGCCTGTAAACTAACAATAATATTAATGGCAACGTTGATGGAGCACCCACAAAGCCGTAAACGCAACCCCATGATTGACCAACGTCAGAGCCGGGTCTCTAGAGTCTAGACACACTATGACCAAGATTGGAGTCGAGTGCTCCGAGTGTCAAGTGTGCGGCTAGAAGATAATAATGCCTTTAAGTCAATTTGGATGACGTGCCAACAACGGAGTTCCACCAAAGTTACAAAGTCTGAATGGGACCCATAAGGTTTTCAGATCGTCCGCGGAGGCCTGTATGCATTAAATGAACTTGAAACAAGTGGGGAGTAATTTGGTACAATTGAACGAGACGCGGCTAAAAACTGTTCCGAAAATTGAGGAAATACAAAATCCATTACAACTAACATTTGTACCTAGCTTATTAATTTGAATTCAAGCAACTAATATTATAAATATACAATATTTCTTTTAGCCCTAAGTTAGCTCTTAGTTTTATACTATTTGTTAGCTTTAGATAAATAAATAAATAAATTATACTTTTTGATATTTGTCCAATGTTTGGATAATATTTTTGGGAACATCTTTGGCTATAAGCGCAGACAGATTTCATGTCAAATCTGTGCAAGCCGAAACGGTCTTTGACTGCTTTGATTGGGTGTTTATTGACACGACCAAAGTACTCACTTAGCCGTGACTTGTTTGTTTTATTCGGAATTGCGTAAAGTTCAAGAAGTACGGGAGGAAATTCCTCAAGTCTCTTAAAATAACTAGTTGCCAAACAATTTATTGTTTGTCGATTTTTGCTTTAAGTGAATTAATAGATTCACTAAAATATGAGTGTTTTTGCGATCGACATTGAACATTGAAGTTCTCTAACAACAAACCAATTTTGCAAAACAAAATCACAAATTATGAGTTGATAATTTTTTTGAAGTAGATTCAAACATTTTCTTTGCTACCCATTTGTTGGAATCAGCCAGTCATTTTAACTTTTTTTTGTAATCCCAGATGTAGGCTGTAACTTTTTATTTTCCATACATTTCATCTCTTATCTTAATATGAACACCATGCAATTTGTTATCATTGCATTTTACATTTAAATCACCCGCCAAAAATTCAGTGTTACCAGACTTGTACATCCAACCAGGGGTGTCATGAAACATAAATTTAAAAAAAGAACCGGGTAAAAAAAACGTGTGCAATATTATTATAAGTTTACAGTACTTACCTCCAACCCCGAAGTGGCTTATAAAACCGTGCAAAAAAATCCAGATATATTAAAATTGTTAGTTCAATCTGTAAATGCGTCTAAAACTGAACATTGCCATATCTAATTTATATTAAATACTTATGGCGCAAACTCTTTCTGTTTTGTGACCTATATAACCTGGAGAAGGGATCTAAGTATTTCCAGAGTCTGCTATTGGTTAATTTGTATATATTTGATTGGGCGGCTCAGACCAATCGTTCCGATAGTCACGAGCAGGCGATAGTGCCGCGACTCGGCAACCCTGCGCGAAAGATATACCTTTCGAGGCAGGGGCAAAAATTGGCAAAGTTATTTCAACCACCAGCGAGGACGGATACGAGGATTCATGGACGCAAATTGCCAGGCGGCAGCACCACCAGCACCAGCACCAGCAGCTGCAGCTGCAGCTGCAGCACCACCACCCCCTCAACCCATACCCCTTGAAGGCCCCGGAGCAGAGGCTGCCGCCCTGATGCAGGCCCCCATCGACATCAAACGGCTCGAGGAGGCCGTCGAGGTCTTCTACCGCAGCAACTCGCAGGACCAGGCGGTCACCCACGAGTGGCTCACCGAGGCGGAGGCCAGCCCCCAGGCCTGGCAGTTTTCCTGGCAGCTCATGCAGCTGGGCAAGGTGAGTGAGTGTGTGAGTGAGTGTGTATTGCGACGTCCAGGGGCCAGCCTGGGAACCTGGCAGCCTTGGTGCCTGGCTGCCTGGCTGCCTGCACAGGACCTGCGCATCGATGCACCAATTATCCCGCGCTGTGTATACACACATGCAGTGCACCCACGCACCTTCCAGCCCACCACCCCCCAACCAGCCCACCCACCTGCAGGAAAGCTAACCCCCCACTCCGTTTGTATACCACTTTTCCCGCGCAGAGTCAGGAAGTGCAGTTCTTCGGCGCAATTACTTTGCGCTCGAAGCTGATGAAGCACTGGAACGAGGTACCGCCCGAGAGCCGCGAGGAGCTGAAGCAGAAGATTCTAGAGACGATTGTCCAGTTTGCGGGCGGGCCGAAGCTCGTGCTCAACAGGTTGTGCATCTCCCTGGGCGCCTACATCGTGCACATGCTCGACGAGTGGCCGCGGGCCATCGAGGAGGTCATCGAGACGTTCCGCAACCAGCGCATGCCCAATGTCACCTCCGACATTCAGCTGTGGATCATGCTCGAGGTGCTGCAGGCCATTCCCGAGGAGGCCCAGGTCATCCATACGTCGGTGCGTCGGGTGGCCCTGCGCGCCGAGATAGCGAAGCGGGTGCCGCTGGTGCTCCGGACCAACGAGGAGTACCTGAAGGAGCAGATGAACCGGGTTTGGGACGCCGAGACCCATAGCAACATGATCCGGTCGGTCAAGTGCGTGGGCACCTGGATTAAGTAAGCACAGAATAGACCCCCTTAAATGCTAAGTGCTTCATTCCCGACGCATCAATCGACAGGAACATTGGCTACTCCATCGAGGGCTGTGTAACTATCACGGCCGTGTTGCTGGAGGTGGTCAACAAGTGCTACTGGCCCTGCATCCGCGCCGGGGACGGCTGCATGTCCGCCGACGAGAACGAGCTGGCTGAGGCCTGCCTGAAGACCATGGTGACCATCATTATACAGCCGGACTGTCACAACTACCCGAAGACGGCTTTTGTGCTGATCAAGATGTTCCTCGACTCTCTCACCGAAATCACCAAGATGGAGTGGAAGCGGGACAACGACAACGAGGACGTCATCGTGCACATCTACATGCTGTTCGTGTCCGCCGTGGAGCGACATTCCAGCCTGCTGCTCAGCGGCATCACCTCCGCCGACCCGGAGCTCTCCGTGCTGGTCAATCGCGTAGTCCAGGAGATCCTCCACTGCACCGACAAGCCCGGCATCTACCCGGTGGAGGAGTCGTGCAGCACCATGGCCCTGGCCTTTTGGTACATGCTGCAGGACGAGGTCTTCGCCATGCCCGTCGAGGAACAGAAGCTCAAGTGCTGGGAGTACATAAAGCCGCTCTACGCCCACCTCACCAGCATTTTGGTGCGCAAGGCGGAGCAGCCGGACGAGAAGTCGCTGGACAAGTGGAACTCTGACGATCTTGAGTGCTTCAGATGCTACAGGCAGGACATATCCGATACCTTTGTAAGGGCCCCTAATGAATTCCCAAGTAAAAACAATCGAAAAACAATTTAAACCCCAACATAGATGTACTGCTACGACGTGCTGCATGGCTACATACTAGAGATCTTGGCTGCTATGCTGGACGACGCTTTGGCCGATCTACAACGGCATCCCACCCACTGGACGAAGCTCGAGGCCTGCATCTTCGCGTTCCAGTCCGTGGCCGAGCACTTTGGCGGCGAGGAATCGCGACAGATCCCACGGCTGATGCGAATACTTACTGAGATTCCCTATGAGAAGATGAATGTCAAGCTCCTGGGCACTGCCCTTGAGACAATTGGATCTTATTGCAACTGGTTGATGGAGAACCCGGCCTACATACCCGCTGCCATCAACCTGTTGGTCCGCGGCCTGAACTCATCAATGTCTGCACAGGCCACGCTGGGCCTGAAGGAGCTTTGCCGGGACTGTCAGCTACAATTGAAACCTTTCGCTGAACCCTTGCTCAATGCTTGTCATGCCACCCTCATCACGGGCCGCATGAAGAACTCGGACTCTGTGCGGCTCATGTTTAGCATTGGAAAGCTGATGAGCCTGTTGCCGCCGCACCTAATACCCAAGTACTTGGACATCATCGTCAGTCCCTGCTTCGAAGAGCTGTCGATCATATGTGAAGCTAATGCGGTGAGGTCAAAAACTCTATGGTTTTAATCTGCGACTTCAAAACTGTACTTTCAGAAAACTCCTGGTGCTCGGATTCGTACCATTTTCCGACTCAACATGATCTCCACTTTGTTCTCGGTACTAAACACCGATTTGGACGATGAGACCAAGGACCCGGCCATTATGCAACCGGTACTCCTTGTCATGCAAAGAACCATGCCAATATTCAGGAGAATCGCCGATATTTGGGTTGAGGAGATAGATGTCTTGGAGGTATGATTCAAATTTGTGGAATATTCTATTTCTATTTCTTCAATTTCTGAACCATATCATAGGCCGCCTGCAGCGCCATGAGACATGCCATAATGAACCTACGAAGCAGCTTCCAGCCGATGCTACAGGATCTTTGTCTTTTTATTGTTGCCAGCTTCCAGACGCGATGCTGTGCACCAACCATGGAAATATCAAAAACGGTAAGAGCTCTGCTTAGGAGTTTTCCCCTGGGACTGAAATTTTTATTCTTGGCCAGGCTATTATAATGTTCTTCAAGGACGAGAGCTGCAAGCCGCTCATGCAGCAGCTGTTAAGGGAATTTTTGCAGCACAGCTTCAAGGTGTTTGAGAACACACCACACCAAAACTTCTCGAATATCTCGGACACCATGGAGACCTTCTTTTGTTGCATGTCGCAGATTGTGAAGAAGATACCGCAGGCACTTGAGGACGAGACGCTGGCCTACGATCGCCTGGTCTACTATGCCCAGCGTTGCATGACTTTGCCGGAGAGCGGTGCCATTCGCACCAGCATTCAGTTTATGACCCACTTCTTGATGCAGTCGCGCAACTATCCCCACGTCCAAGAGGTCATCCTGAGCACCGGCGAGCAGACCCTAATCACGGTAATGACCTGCATCGGGTACCTGACTCCGCGCTCGCAGGTGGACAAGTTTGCCGATATCTTCTTGGCCATGAACAAGAAGTATCCCGCGGAAATGGTTGTCTGGCTGAAGACCATAATGGCCACCCCCAATTTTCCCACAGAGCTTATCAGCGATGCCGAGAAGACCCGCTACACTTCGTTGATTATAAAGTACGTTGAATTGCGCCATTTAGACGCATGTAAAATATCGTAACTCTTCTTGTTTCCGCAGAGAAAAAGTCAACAAGCGGTTGCTTCAGCAGCATATATCCGAAATGGCCATTCAGACGCGAGGACTTGCCGAGAAGATCCATTAAATATTTTCAGAAAAGTTTACTATATATAAGAGGCCAAACCTAAACGAAAAACCTGATGCATCCCCGGTTTCTGTCCCTGTATTTAATTTGTAATTAGTTTGCTCTGTACATGTTCCTTGACCTTAAGTTTCGCCACCAGGCATAGGTAATTATTCTTAATTTACCTTTAACTGTATATTTTCTAGCCAAGCCCGTCAAAATTCGCGACGTGATATACATTTATTTTTAATTTTCCAAAATTGCATGCGTCATTTAAAATTTGCACATATATTTTGTAAGGGTGTATAACTCATTTTATTTATTGTTTCCCCTTATTTTTAAATATACATTTATATATAATTTTTGTCGTTTTTTTTATAATTTTTATATTGAAAAGTTAGATTTTCACCGTCTCCTTTATGAAAAAATCTGCCTTTCTGCGAATTACTTTCCCTTTACCATGCCACGTTATTGTTTGGAAATTTCCCACACTATGTATGTATCTATAATGCCAAAAATATGTAAATACATCTCTTTATATAATATATATATTTGTGTCTATAGCTAAACTGAAGCCTTTTGTTTTCTTGGCCTGGAACGGCCCTTGGTAGTGGGTAGAAGAACTGCGAATCTGCTTCAGTGTCTGCGACTGCGTCTAGAATAGTTGGGAATAGTTGTCGAAGTTTCCATCTGACCGAATAAGCTGACACGGATCCCATATTAAATACTATAATAGATTAGTGTGTATCGATTAACATACATTTAGAAGTAGTAGTAGCTACGACCAGCAAGTCCAAGTCTGTTGTTCCATTATTCGGGGCTTATTGGCGATTAATTAATGGGGTATATGTATAAATATCTGGTGTATATCTGGCGCTGGACGACATCCAAGCATTGGCACAATGCTGGCGCTATCCAGCTTCGAAAAATATACGATTATCCACAATTGATCTTTGATTTCCAAGGAATACCGAGTTAAATATTTCTATTATATATTTTTATGTAACATACAAAAATACACACACATGTACATGCATACACCACAATTGATCTGTTCTTTGGGATTTCAAGTTGCACTAAATAAATAATTGAGAATAAGCTGGTAACTGCTAACATTGCTAAACGGCATATATGGTTTTTAAACTTTAGCTGCGGAGTAGTTAATTATACAAATATATATATTTTTATGTATATAGCGTATATATGTGTGTGTGGGTGTATCTGTGATGGTGGTGGTGTTGGTAAAATATTTAGCCATGTCAAAGATATCGCGGGTTTGCGGGTATGCGCTGCGCGATTCAGGTGGTAACCTCCTACGTCCTAAATTAGACATTTCAAATTCAACTGTACAATTTAATTATCTCGCTTTCACTGAAATGGTAAGAGCACAATTAGGATTTCAATGATTATTGTAGTATATCTGATTGAGTCGAAAAAAGCGTTCGGCCAGCAGTTGTAGCAGCATGCAAGTGATAAACGTAACTAAGAAGAAAGTAATCATTCAGTGCTAAGCGTCATGCCACAAAATAAATTAAAATAAAATTCAATAAAATTCATACGCATTCCATTTAATCTAAGTCAGATATCTGTTGGGATTTCAGATCTTTATTGATACTATGTATGTATGCTCAGTAGAAATAGGGTATTTTATATGAATATATATCAAGAAATCCAGTATTGTAATCGTAGCCACACGCCCTCTAAGCGCCCAACGAAATGCAAGTGCAATATCACCAAAGCCTCGTATTATCCCAAAGTGCCAAAGACTTTACTATGGTCATTTGCTTTCAACGGAACCCAGTGTGTCTGCCACAACAGTCAATCTCAAGCTCCAAAAATAGAAGGTGTGACATCTGTGGCACCCGATTTACTTTTGTCATCCTTAAATGTTCCTCTCGGGCTTTTGTAGCTCTTGTATCTAAATTTTGTTTCTTTTTAAGTTGCCTAGGCTTGGAGTGTAGTAGTAATGTTTGGGTATATTGTGAATCGTCCCCGGAACCGCATCGCGCTGCTCCCAGCTCCTAGTTGCTCCCGTCCGGCGGAGGCGTGGTGAGATACTCATCAGGTCGCTTGTGCTCGATGAGCGCCTTCACGGTCCCACTGTCCGAGGGCAGGTCCGACTTGCGGCGCAGCAGCGGCTTCTCCTTGTTCCGCTCGCCGCGAATCTGTGTGGAACGGGAAGCAAGGATGGCAATAGAAAATCGACCCGCTAAGGACATCTCTATAAAGAGCAACACACGGAACGGGTGACGGTACACTACGATACGTTACGGTGCGGCAGGTTACGATGATGTACGTTACGTTACGATATCGAGCGCAGATCGCGAAGCCTGAGATTAGTGATTCCCCCCGGTGAACACACCAGATGGACAAATCGACTTCAATGCGTACAAAGTGCCATTTAGTGTGATTTTGTGTGCTTGTTTTGCGTGTTGAGTTATAGAAATTATGACATGCTTAAATTACACTCAAGCATCACAAATGTCGGTTAAATGTTAAAAACGTTTGCTTAATACAACAAAAGTAAAATTGCAGTTAATGGATTATGTTTTGACTCAGGAAGTATAAATTCATGACCCATAGAGACTCAAATTTCGAATCGATGACAATATGTATTTTATCGATTTATATTATATATGGTTAATTATAGATTTAAAAATAATGGCCAACAAATTGTGAAGAAAAACAATACTTTTGGGAATTTAGAACTTTTCTATCGCTAGAAACTTTTCATTAGAAAGTGTAGAATATGGAATTCAAGGAACAAACAATTCCAGTGGAAAACAAAAATTACCTTATCGATGAGCGAAATGTTTAAAAAACAAACTCAAAGGACATCACATTCGAATTCAATAAATGTCAATGTTACGCAATTCCTACAACTTTGTGTTGTAATAACATTATTTTTCCCATGTATATAATTTATTAGACAAAGAGGAAATGAGGAAGTATTATAGAGCTCAACATTACTCAACAACATGGAGTTAGCCCATCATTTTCATCTATAGTTTCATGTTCAAATCGAAATGTTAACCTTTAAAACAAAAACTATCCAACAATGAATAGATAACGAACAATCCCCAAGTACTTGTCGACACCTGTCAATGTTCTTGAGTGATACTTGTTAATCGTGATGGCTCATTCATTGGTTGACATGAGGATGAATCATTGTGCTTGGCTGAAAGGTAGACACAGATAGAAAGAACCGTGCACGGGCTTAGGGTGATGGGTCGATTCGGTTTAGATTGGCAGACAGTGAGAGAACCAATAAGAGTAATAAATAAATAGACAAAGTTAAAGATATACAAATATGTATTTTTTGTTTTTGTTTAAATGACATGAGTGTGATTATTTTAACAGACATTCGTTCGATTAGAATTAGAGTTGAGCCAGGAGTGGGGCTGGCTTGGCTGGGCACAGCTTGCAGCGCACGGCTCGCAGCAGACGCCGCGCCACAGATCACAAGCGGCGGCGGCGGATTAGTAGTTGTTTAGTGTGGTTAGTGTGGCAAGTGCCTGTCTCACCTCTCGGGGCTCCTGCAACACCTGCTTTTGCGGCGGCAGCGGGGGTGGCGGCTGGCGCGTTTGCTGCTCGCTCGGCTCGTAGGCGAGATCACAATTCTCATTGTATTGATCGTACAGGATCTGGCTGTCATTAGGCGGCAGGCAGTCGTTAAAGGTGCGGACCTTCGACCACTCGGGATTCGTTTTGGCCAGGCTCTCCACCTGCAGCCAGAGCTCCTCGCGCTGCGATAGCTTCTCGCGCTCCCTGTGTGTTAAACAAAAGCAAATTTACGGTAAAGAACCCCATTTGCATCTCTTGCACCTCTTACATTTGCTTTTCTTGCTTGTAGTTCTTGCTGCACTCATCGAACAGCCGCTGATCCATCTCCATAAAGAGCTTGAGGGCATTGTAGATGAGGCCGTGTATGGTCTTGTTCCAGTGCGTCTTGGAGTTGCGGTTCAACGCGGGAAACATCAGGGGCAAAATCACCGCCGAGTTGTCCGCTATGAGGGACATGATGTACTCATTGTTCCAATAGTAAAGCGCCCGTTCCGCCACCTGAAAGTGCGGGGAGGAGACGCACTTGGCGATCTGCCGGAACAGCGGCACCATCACCTTCTGGAACTCGGCCGGCTCGATGACGTCTAATAACTCCTCCAGCTCATTCAAAAACATCACCTCCTTGGGGCTGTGCGTCTTCGGCCAGAATTTAAGTAGGCTTCTGCAAGGGATTTCACAATAAAGGTCCCTCAAATTCTGACCCACGCAAAGGTATCGTTTAACTCACTTGATGACCGCCTCGGATAAACTGGGATCCTTCTCGAGGAACTGCACCACGCAGTAGGTGAGCTGCGGATGGTAGACCGAGAGGCTCTTGGCTTTGTGCAATGGCAACAATACCTTAAGTAAAAACTGTTTATGCTCCTCCTTGAGCGGCAGGGCGAAGCCGTTGATAATGCTGCCCAGGATTTCCAACAACTCGGCTATGCCATTATGATGCTCCGTTTCATAAATAAATCTAAAAGTTTTCAATTAATGGCAATTTTCAATCAATGGGAAGACATCACCGCTTGACAAAGACATACCTGTAAAAGACATTGTTGATTTGCTTCCGAATAAATGCTCTCAAGCCCAAGAATTTGCCATAGATGCGGTGTAAGACAGTCTTAAGGAAATCACGTTCGCGTGGATCCTCCGAATCAAATAGGTCCAATAGTTGTAATACAAACTGATGATCGATGAAGCGCTTGGCTATGTTTGGTTGAAAATCCGGGGATTCCAAAAACCTCAAGAACAGCTCGTACACCAACTGGAGGTGTGGCCACGAGGACTCGAGCGTCGGCTCGTCCTCCTCGGGATCGAACTCGGCGCCATTCGGATTGGATGACGGCGGCAGGGTGCGGAAAAGGTTGACGGCAAACTGTCGGAAGGCAAACGAGTTAAATAAGGAACGCGTAAACTGCGAGGTGTCCGCTTACCATGTTGATTGCCTCCGGGTAGATTACTTCGGTGATGACGCCATTTTGGTTTGTGAGGAAATCGACCATTTCGTGCAGGGCCGCACGCTTCACTTCCTTCCATTTGAGGTCGCTCAGCGGCTCGGAGAAGTCGAAAAGTGTGCAGCATTGTCGGATCTTTTGCACGAACAGCTCCTCACGTTCCCCAGCCGTCGTCTCTGCGGGAATACAAAAACAGAGCACGATTTATTCACTAGAAAATCACCGCTCGAGTGCCATATAAATAAACACAACCAAATCATTGACCTCAAGAAACAAAGAATGAAGAATCGTACAACTAATCGAAGAACAAAAGCGGGCAAGCGAAACTCAAAACTCAAAACCAATGTAGATCAGAAAGGACCAAGCCCAAGAGCTGGGCGGTGGGGAAAATCATCCCCCGCCCGACGCCGCTTGGGTTGGTTGGATGCATAGCAACCTCGCAGTGCAGGCAGCGCCAAGGCAACCGAAGCGGTGGGTGGCGAGTGGAACAGGTTCCGGTCGCGGGCTCTGCCCGGGCTGCCCGTCAGCTGTTGCAGCGTCTGGTGATGGTGGTCACCGTTCTGCTGCCGGATGGTCAGGCTGGATGAGCAGGACACCACAACAGTGGTGGTGGATGTTGCCACAAGCGTCGGTGTCGGCGGTATGGGTGCGGCGGCACTTCCGTTGCGCTGGCCAATGCCCAGTGAGATGCTTATACCGCCCACCAGGTTCTGAGCCACCGTCGGACGCAGCTCCTCTGCCGGCGCCTCGTTGCTGTTGTTTGCTGACGCGGCTGTTGTGGATGAGGAGGAGGTGGATGATGAGGTCGTGGCCGCCGCCGCCGCTGCTGCCGCCGCTGCGGCACTGTTGCCCACACTTTTCGTGGCATTCAGTATGTTCTTTATGGCCGCGGCCGCGCTTACAGGTGACTGGAGGATGATGAGTTAGCGATGAAATGAGAGCAGAGTATTTTTGGTAGGTTTAACATCGTTAGGATCGTTCGATTGAAGGGCAGAGTTGTATGTGTTTTTTGGAATTCCCGGAAATGACTGATCGAAGGGAGATATGAAATGAGATCTATGCAGTTTTGTAAATGGAAACTTTCATGAAACTTTCAAAGAAACTCATGATTTTATGGCGTTTTTAAATGAGAAACTATTCCCCCAAATGTGTTATTATATAGTACACTCATTAATTTATACAGATATAAAACAAAATGCTTAAATATGTTGATATTTTTTAAGGCTGGTCCCACTATTCATCGTTGTCAAAATGACATTCTAGTTTAGCCTTCCTGCCAATGCACAAATTCGACTGAATTTGGCGTAGAAAATAGTACTTCGGAAGCTTTGCTGTTGGCAAAAAAGGTGGTTTAGGTGGCGGTGCAGTGTGGTTATGATGTATGTGTGTGTGGTGGTGGACAAAACCAAGCTGCAAACCTTGCTGGCGGCGATGGAGCCGGCGGGGTTATTGGTGGCATTGGGCGCAGAGGAGGCCGCCGAGGAGGAGGACGACGACCCGGAACCGGAAGCCGAAGAAGCAGCTGCTGCTGCCGCCGATGCAGCGGCCGAGGTGGCTGCCGAAAAGTGTTGCGCCAACGTGGAGACCAGCGAGGTGCCCGTACTGGGGGTTGGGCCAGTCGTGGTTGCAGCTCCCCCGGCCTTGGGCATGCCCGCATTCGAGGAGAGCGACAGCGAGGAAGTCGAGGACTGCGATCCAAAGGGCGAGGAGGCGATCAGCGCCGCGGCCGCCGAATTGGCTCCACCCCCGTACGTGGCCGCCGAGGATGAGGCGGAAGAGTTGGCTGCCGCCGAGGCCAGCGAGGAGGAGCCCGCCTGCGAGAGCGAGGACAGCGCCGAGGCGGACGAGTTGGAGCTGGTGGACGAGGAGGAGGGCGACGAGGAGGCGGTAGCTGCTGCGGCCGACGATGCTGCACCGGCTCCTTCGGGCGGCGACAGGGGCATCTTCCGCCCCTCAAACTTGGCCTTGAGCTCTTCCACGCTGCTGAACTTGAACCTGCTCCCGCCTGGATCCTGGTTCCTTTCCCGATCCCCCAACTCGTCGTCGTCGTCGTCGGCCAGCTGGTCTAGTCCGCTGTGGAACGAAGGCGATTTCGGAATGCGAATGCCGAGGGCATAATACCCGGCACCTGCACTGCCGTCGCTTGGTTGCTGGGTGTCCTGCTGGGACTGGGACTGGCTATCCTTGCCGCCTCTGACGGATTTTAGGCTTTGATTAGCTGGGTGTTGTGGTTTTTCCGGTTCCGGCTGCTCGCCCGTCTGTTGTTGCTGCTGCTGCGGCTGATGCTGCTGTTGTTCCTGTTGCTTTTTGGGGCCGTTGTGGTTGCCCGTTAGCAACATAGCACCGATGACCATTTCATTAGTGCCGCACTTGGTCTAAATGGCATTCATAGGGCCATAATCTTAATGCAAACATTCATATAACCACTTAGGACCGCAAAATAACAACGCACTTACGATATATAGAACGCACGCATGAAAAAAGAACCGGACAATTTGTACACTAGAAATTCAATTTGAGCACACTAGCAATGAAATTATAGAATCTGTAATGGAATTGCAATATAGATAATGGTTTAGATCAAATGACAAATGCGAGTGTGCAGCGACGACAAAACGAAATTGGAACGCAAATGGAAACTATAACCAAAATGCAAATGCAAATGCCAATGGTAATGTCAATGACAACGCCTGGGGGGGCGTTCGTAAATGTTGTTTCTAGACCAAACTTTCATGCGGAGCACTTACGTGAGGGTTGGGCAGGAAGGGGTGTGCAATTAACAAACCCAGGAAGAGATAAAAACCAAATAATCAAGAGTTTTCAACGAATAGGCAAGATTTCCGACTTGCACTCCTGCTAACGGGTCTTATTGTGTTGCGCCGACTGCTGCGGGCAATCGGAAAAATCGATACTTTCCCGGAGAAGAGAGCGAGCGTCTGCCACAGATGCGGGGAGGGAGGTATAAGGGAGAAGGCTCGTAGACACACTCATTTCGAGCCCGCGAAATTTGTTTACGCTTACGATTTCCGTGTCAATATAAACAAACAGCAATTAACAATAATCGTATAATAGAATCAATAACTAATAATTCCCTGGCGGTAAGAGAGTGTGTGGGCGCGTGAGCGAGCGGGTGCCAGGGTGAGTGGGGGCGGATGAAGAGAGTAAAGAGAAAGCGCATGAGTCGAATTTTCCGGGGAGAGAGATGCAAATGAGTTGTGTGTGTGGGACGATGTGCGGCAGTGTTGTCACCCACCTAATCAGACGACACTCCCTTGACCTTTCACCTGCACAAGTGAATAATTAATAACACACTATTGCAACAAAAGAGCGAAAATGCACACAAACGTAATAGATTTTGGCATAGTTTTACACAAGCATGCGGATTATCAAATAAAAATTTGTATTTCCAATAATGTATGTATGTCACTTCCAAAGGACATTGCGAAATTATAATTCTAAAATTACTTACAACTAATATTAAAGATCAGAATTGACCCATTGAACCAGTATTATATTATAAATGATTATTCGTATAGCAGTATTGATCAAGTGAATTTCAATTGATTTCAGAATTTAAGGGAGAGGTCTACTTCAGATATATAAAAAAAAACTTTTACTAACTTAAAAAATATACTTGATCCCTCTAGAATTCGGGTTAAAAGGAAATATCAACCGTTTACCAAAGTGAACGAAGCTCTGGGCGCTTTTTCATCGAAACTAAGTTTTTCAAATCTGTGTAAACGATATCTCGACATCTAATATAGAAACTGACCTGAAATTCAAGCCCTATTTTCTCTGGATATCGTTTTATACGAATGAAACATACATGTTTATTAATATGGCAATACTGATCAATTGAACTTTAGAAATTTAAAAAAAAAATCTTTAAACTCTGGACACATTTTCCTCGAAACTGTTTTTCAAAACGGAGGGTATCTTGACTTCTGATCAGTGAACCAATCTGAAATTTAAACCGTATATCCTCTGTATATCGTATTAGATGTTAAAGATGCCAATTTAATTTAAATTTATTTACAAGGCATATTTTTAACCAATAAAAATATTTGGAAATAAGTCTGGTTTTCCTTTGGCAAAGTAGACTCTCCCTTAATTGGAATTTTCCTCGTTAAGAATAAAAAAATTTTGAATTGTAGACTCATCAATGGTTTTTTGTTTATTTTTTAACAGGTTTTTTTTTAAATCAAAATAGGGGAACTCCTTGAATATGACACCTGTGAGGGTATATCGTATATAGTATGTGTTATCACTTGGCTTTATCAATCGATATCCTAAAAAGTATGCTACAAACACAGAACATCCTGAGCGCGAGCTTATAATCAACCCGTCGACCATCTTAGGAGCGAGCTCTAAAGCTATAATGCATCGCATTTGCTTGATTGTACTCACTTTCAGTGAGGGGGCTGAGGGCCGTCAGTTCACAGTTTTTGGTGGCATTGTAGCGGGCACTGCTCTGGCGCTGCTTCTCCTTGCGGACGATGGGCGTGCCGATGAGGTTCAGCCCCTTGGTGATAGGTGTGGGCGGCGGAGCATCTCTGGGCGGTGTGCTGTCCTTGTCTTTGTTAGCCTGGAAGGCAAAGTACGATCTCAGTTCTATGTTTTTTCCTTCCATGCCAGTCGATTTGTTTATTAGTAAGCAAAATGGTAAACACAAACATTTTAAACAACAAAGGCAAAGCAACATGTACGAATAATCAATTACTCGAACGTGGTCAAACTTGCAAACTCATAGCCGAGATATATAGTAGGGGTCCTCGGGCGATCGCTCAGGTGCTGTGATTCGGTGCCCCGCATTTACCTTGCTCTGTGCGAATCCTTGCCGCCTAAGCCGCGCTGCCTGTGGGTGTTTTTTAGTCTGAGTTTAGTAAGGCCAAACATTGAGATGTGCACTGGGGGCGTGGGTACACAGGGAATTTCCATACACGGGGGCATTGCATATTTCTGGTGTCTACCGGGCAAGCACTAACCAAGCGGCATTCCTCGGACATCTTCGGTTTCTTTTCGGGGTTTTCAGCGAATTTTTAAATATTCTCAATGGATCGTTTTGAGTGTATTATCTATAGGGTATTATCTGCGTATTTGGAACTAATGCAGTTTAGTTGAAGGACAGGGAAAAACACAGGATTAGGTGATTTTTTTTACGAGTACAAGCGGGAACAGGCCAAACACCTGTTGACTTGTTAAGTACTTTGATGGATTTCTAATTTGATTTGTTATCCAAGCCACAACATTCACGATTGCCAACATTGGGACCCTAATTGGTGGGGGTAACTGGTAACACTAACACGCATCATTTGCAGCGATAAGATTAGATATTGGTAACGACTTCGATTTGCAGTACGAGGAAGCGTTGTGCTCTATAAAGTGGGGGTAATACGAGTGCTATACGGGACAGGAACGTATAGCTTTGGCCTTAATGGACGAGTAAGCATTACTTAGGTAATTCCATACAGACTGTATGTATACGCATTTGGTGCAGTGGGAATAGGAATATAAACTTTTAGTTATAGAGGTGATAAGGGGTGCTAATCTTTCTTATCGACGAACACTGATTATTTATATATTTTTCAATTTTATTTAAAAAAAGCTAGGGTAGAAACATTTATTGTTTATTGTTTGTTGTTTGTTGTTGTAAATAACGTTTAGCACATGCGCAGGTGCGTGAGTGATAGGGAGCGGCGATTGTGAGCGAGGGGGACGACGTTGAGAGTGGGGAGTTTACTTGGGATGGGGGGATCACACGACAACAAGAACTCACCTCACTGCTGATGGGAGCCCCGCCGCTGGTCACCACAATTGGTACGGTTGTTGTTGGCGTTGCCGCTGATGCTGTGGCCGCTGTTGTTGTACTTAAGTTACTGTTACTCTCTTTGATACCGTTAGTGGCTATGACTATGCTATTGCCGCTTGTGTTGCTAATGTTGTTGTTTGTGGCCGCTTCGCTTTTCGACGATGTTGGTATTGGTGTTGTTGTTGTTGCTGCTGCTGCTACTGGTGGCGCTGTTGTTGTTACTGCTGGTGGTGCTGCAACTGGCGGTGATGCTGTTGTTGTTGCTACGTCTAACGCCTCGTTATCCATAATACGCAGTCAGCTTTCTGGCCTCTATTTTTTTTTGTTTTGTTCTGTTTGGTTTGGTTTGGTTTGGCTTTCTGTTTTCCGTTTCCTTCGTTGTTGGCTGTTGTTTTTTTTTTTNTTTTTTTTTTTTTTTTTTTTTGATGTGCGATGATGCTCTCCTTTATAGCTCTCACACTTACGTACCGTTTAGCAGAAGAAAAAAACCAGCGGGGCCGAAAAAACAAACAAACTAACCGATTGCTATCTGAAAATTATATAGTATTTGCACCGCGGGAGTGTCGAAAGAAAGAAATTAACGTAGCTATAACTAAGAAACAAAGTAACACCATGCAATTAAGCGCACACACACACTCGACGGCAAACACCCGCAAAATAGGTTATCTTTGCCTTCTTTTTTTTTCCACAATAACTTAGAACTAATCATTAAGTTAGTTTGCCAATGGGAGGGAGGCTAACAGAACAACATTCCGTCCGCCGAGTGGCGGAGGAAAACCGCTTCCAATCGGAATCCAAAGTTGTCACAAGAAGTTCCAGCACCCAGCACGATTTTCCATCCAAGCTGGAAATCCGGTTCCAAACGGTACTAAAAACACGTTCCAGAGCATCCATCCACACACATCATCACATGCAGCGCTGCTAATGCTAGGGAATGGTGGTGAGTGCTTATAGGGATTCGGATTCTGATTTGGATGGGTTTTCTGATTGGTATCGGGATCGGATCATCGCCGCTTTGCTTTATAAACAAAACAACAACAATGGACATACAGACATCTTGATTTTCGCACAAACAACAACAACAGAAAGCCAAACACTCGCTAGTAGAGGGGCAGAGAGAGAGAGAGAGAGAGAGAGAGTGAGAGAAAGAGAGCGAGAGAGAGAGGGCAAGCGAGGGACGAGCAACAAGTTGCGAGAAACCATTTCTCTAGGGTTGCCAATCATGCCAAGACAAAAACGGAAAGAGCGCTTTTTTGCTTCTTTTTCGTTTTGGGTGGTGTAGGTGCCGTCGGGAGGGGGGTGCAGGGTGCGGGGGTGGCTCAACACAAATATTGTTTAAAAGCGAGTCAGTGGAGAGAATGCGCAATGACAGAGAGTAAAAATAAAATGTGTACTAGGCATAATTAATTGTTGTTGCACTTGCATTCCCACACACACACACACATACACATACCAAGCACACTACATATGTATACGATTTGAATGTCAGGGAACTCTTTTCGGGTGTTCGGTTGGGGGGGATTTATTACCGCCAGAAGCTGCAAGAACTTGTTCAATTTGCCCCTGCTGCGCTTTAGGTTTAGATTCGCCAACATCAATATTCACTGCTGATAAAAGCTTCTCTTTGGGTTTCTTATTTTCTTTTGGTTTTTTTTTTTTACGTAAAATGCGAATTCTAACAAACGCACGCACGCACGCACACACAGCCACACTCGCACTCGCTCTCGCAAACGCACACGCACGCACACCGCTTCAGTTCGAGGCTATTTTCTTATTTGCGCTGCAATTTCTTCTTCGCTTCGATCGTCGCCGTGATTTTCGCGTGCTAATTTCACAAGACTCGCTCGCGAATTTCGCACTCTCCGGATGCACGGCCCACCAGCCAGGGGTCAAGTTCACCTTTTGCTCGAGAATGCTCAGCATCAACGTCTTGTGCAAGTGTAAATAATAATTTATGTAAACTGTTTTATTCACGCAACGTTGTCGGGCCTGCTCAATAGAAAATAGAGTTGCCACGGCTGGTACCGCTGTTGGGGTATTTCATGCGGTATGTTTTGCGTCCTCACTTCGGCAGCCAGTATATTCTGGTCGGTATATTTATACATTCTGATTCATGCACCAAACTTTCGGCCCTTCTCCATTTTATCTTTATATTGGAACAATTCTGATGTTAAATATGTTGTATGTAAATTTAAAATTTGCCTACCAATATTTATGTGGGCTTACTCTGAAACAGATTTCCAACTTGGGAGCCGGCCAAAAAAAAGGAAAAAAAAGGTCTACGTCCTTTAGGTTCTACAAATTTTGTTTGCGTAATTTCATACATTCCGTTTTAACCGTCAACTTCGGATGACGTGCACATTTCGATTCCTTTTCTTTCGATACCTTCAGTTTCGACTTCTTTTTTTTCACCGAAAACTTACATAACATGTCGATTCCCTTTTCATGGAGACATTCACAGCTTTTTGTTTTTGGGAGCCCTGGGAGCCAAATGAGCCTTGGGGTACCCGCCGGTGCTCTAAAAAATAGAATACTTGCCATAATATAGTAACGATAGCCATCACTTCGTTTAAGCAGAAGAATAAAAAATTGTTTATTAATTATTTAGCATATAAGAGCTTTTCCGGGCCAACAAATTATTAATTAAAAGTTTGGCGCGGAAACTCAACTCATTTCAAAATTAAACTAAAAGAATCAGTGCCTATTAAAACTTTGTTAAATACATTACTACATACACTTTTAAGTAATTATTTTCGAGGCATTAAAGTCGCCACTTCAAGTTTAAAGTTCTAATGAAATAATACCGAAACGATTTCAGTATAGGTGTTCGTGCCGATTGGTATATTTTGACGTCGAGACCGCGGTCATACTGCAGGCGACATTGTTTATATTGCTTGTGAGCCTAAGGAAAATAACTTAATTGCCTTGATCGATCCCATCCTCGTTTGCTATGCAGATCACAATCAAAGTACTGAAGGGCCAGGACTGCCTCCTAGAGGTGAGCATACCCCAGCGAGGTTTAAAAAATACATGATTTTTGATCTCTATTGCAATTCCAGGTCCCACCGACTTCGACGATCCTGGAAGTGAAGCAACAAATCGAGGCCAAGCTCCAGATTCCCACCGGTAACCAGAAGCTCCTGCTCCTGGGGCGCCCCCTGAACAATGAACAGACCATCGCATCCTATCCAAACATCAAGGAGGGCACCAAGCTTAACCTCGTGGTGATGAAACCCTGCCTGCGCGACAGCATCCTCCGCGGCTTCCGCAAACACTTTCCCGAGCAGCAGGCGGAGCGGCTGACCGCCGAGTTCATGGCCGACTTCGAGCGGAAGATGAGCGAGCAGAGCCTCGACGACCTGGAGAGATTCGCGGACAGTATAGTCGGCAGGGTGGCCACTTAGCATGTAGACGGTTCCCGTCTGACCCGACCACTCAATTCCTGATCCTCCGCCTCCTCCTCCACTCGCCTGGCTATGCAATTTTATTGTTTTATTTCCCGATGCGGTAGTAAAAATTAAGACTTGACTGAAAACTGCAATGAAGTGGCTGTTGCTCTGTTTGGGGATCACATTTTATGCAATTGGCGGCTTGGGCTTGTTAAGTTTTTAACTGATAATTTGTTCAGCAAATTATATAGAAATACTGATTTAAAGTTTGGGAAATTTAGGGTATTGGATACCTCCATTATTTCCATTAATTCATAATACAATTTACAAACTTTTAATTTAGCATATTACAAATTTTTGGACAATGATTTGGTGAAATTCGCAATGGGAATTTGTCAGTCCTCTTCGTTATAGGGTGAAAATGCAAACATCCGATTCAAATATTTATTTGTAGCCATAAATAATTAACTTTAACTGACTACCGATACCCCTGGTAAATATGAGGGTGTGTAAATTGTAAATATCTCATATGGAAAATTGGCGATAGGCGTCAAAACTTGTTTGTCCTATATCAATTTTTAAATTAAAATAAGCAAAAAAAATACTGCATGGAAACAGAAACAAGTTTTTCTTTCCGCAAGATTTTCTTCTCATAAGAAATAATTCTTAAGACTTGTATTATTTCCTATAGATCTTTTAAATAGTTCCTCAATTTTGAAATCAAGAAAGATTCACCTGCGCCTTATGGGTCAAAGTTTATTCAATACCGTATTTCCGGATAAGAAGAATCATCACGGTGAACATGCTACCAATAATCAGTCCTTTATGGTTTTGAATCATTGCATTGAAGTTTAAAATTTTCGTGCTTATGCGCATTTAATCGATAGGTTTCCGGACCGGCTTCAGTTGGTTCGCCGTGCATTCAAGTGCAATTTTTGTGCCCCGCGCTCAGTGTTGCACAACGTTGGCAGCGGCCATTGCGTCTGGCCGGGCAGGTGTTGCCATAGTGTGCGTGCGTGCGTGTAGGAAGCAGAGAGGAGAATGCGAGTGCTGTCGTGCAATTTTCTTGGCCGAGTTGCAAACTCCTTCCAAAAAGTCAATTCAGTGAGATCGCTCTCCAGAACAGCCCCAGCCATGGTCAAAGTGAGTGGGACGGGTGCCGTGGTCCGCTGGGGTCGCAGACACTGCCCGGGGCATTACATAAGGGCCGGGGGCTGCATAAATATTGATTTGCCGGAAACGAAATTGCACTGCACTCAAGGTCAACCTCTCTTCGGGGCCTCTGCTTCTCATTTTCAGGTAGGCGATGCTCTGCCCTCCGTGGATCTCTTCGAGGACTCCCCCGCCAACAAGATAAACACCGGCGACCTGGTCAACGGCAAGAAGGTGATCATCTTCGGAGTTCCCGGCGCCTTCACCCCGGGCTGTTCCAAGGTAAGTTGTTTGAAAATTTCCCCCTGACTTTCTCCCATTTTCTTGGGCCATTGGAAAATATCTGGTAAATGCAGTGTTTAATCCTTAGTTTGACGCTTTTGCCATCTTATATGCTAGGTTGTAGCTAGGTCTTGCGGGACTATAATAGATCGTGGAGACTATCATAAATCTTGGGGGCTATAAGAAATCTTTGAGACTCTAGAAGCTCTTGAAGGCTCTAATAGAAAATTACAATATACTAAGTATTCCTTGATAGTAACAAATTTGACAAAAAACGAGATGAATACTATAAATATTATTATTACATTAATACCTATTATTTATTATTCAATTAATTTATTAATATTATTAATAAAATTACTTTTAAAACTTAAAATGGGCATAAAACCATGAAGAAAGTTATTCCTTATCAGTATTAACATACAAGTCATTATGTCCGTCCGTAAGATCTTTGTAACTAGTAGTTTATTATATTCATCGTTACATTAAAATGCCTAAAATGCTGTACACATTAGGTTTGAGTATTTATAGTCAAAACACTCTTTAATCGATTTGTATTGAAACAAAGAAATATTCATCCATTAGGTATTACTATATAATACCAAATGTTTGAATAGTTTTTTCCCAGTTTGGACATTTAAAACTTTTAATAATATACCCAATTATAATCTTAATTCGGCCCGATAACTCGAACTCCCTTTGACTCTTCGCCCAGACCCACTTGCCCGGCTATGTGGGCTCCGCCGACGAACTGAAGTCCAAGCAGGGCGTGGACGAGATCGTGTGCGTCTCCGTGAACGATCCCTTCGTGATGTCCGCCTGGGGCAAGGAGCACGGGGCCGCCGGAAAGGTGCGCCTGCTGGCCGACCCCGCCGGCGGCTTTGCCAAGGCCCTGGACGTGACCATCGACCTGCCGCCGCTGGGCGGAGTGCGCTCCAAGCGCTACTCGCTGGTGGTGGAGAACGGCAAGGTCACCGAGCTGAACGTGGAGCCCGACGGCACCGGCCTGAGCTGCTCGCTGGCCAACAACATTGGCAAGAAGTAGGGCGCCTTGCTTCCGACACCGCGCACCGGGCAACGGGCAACGCATACACTACCGTAGTAAAGCTAGGCCGCAATGGTATATACTCGTAAAACTTACGTCTTGAAAAGAACTATGCATGCATGTAGCACGTACAATAAATGCGAATAGAGCTGTTATGTCTTAAGCTGGTGTGTTTATTTTATATCTAGGTGAGTCTTTGTTTCGTCCACAAGTCAGCGGTTGTCCGTGTTGGGGGCGATCTTCTGGGAGAGCAACTTGCCGTAGCCGCCGCGTCCGGCGTCGTAGTCGGTGCGGTATTCGTCACGCACCTGGCCGCCGGTCTTGCCGCGTCCGTACTGCCGGCCCTCGATGAATCCGGCGTCCCAGTCCACACGGATCAGCCGGTCGTCCAGGCGGGTTCCGTTCACAAACCTTCGGCAATTGGGAAATGAAAAGGCACTCTAAGCCGGGCACAATGGCGTTTCCTCTGGCTCACCTCATGGCCGACTCCGCCTCCGCGCGCGTGTAGTACTCCACGAAGCAGAAGCCGCAGGGCGTCTTCTTGTACTTGTCCAGGCCCATCACAATCACGCGGACGTCCCCGCAGCGGGAGAAGAGCTCGTGGATTTGCTCCTCGGTCGTGTAGAAACTCAAGTTGCCGACATACAGCGTCGTGGAATCGCGGAGCGATCTTTCTTGCTCCGACCGGGAGCCCTGCGAATGGGTTGCGGTGTTAATTTAGCCTCGGTGGCATGCCGCACACTCACCTTGAAGTGCTGGTCTCTGTAAGAGCTTAAATCCACGGAGGTGCTCATTTTTCTTGCAACACAGTAAAATATTCTTGCTCGCGTTTAATTAGCGATGTCATTTTTGCCAATACCTTTCGATAACTGCTGTCGTGCTTATCGATTGCAAGGAGATTCAAACAGTGGCACCTCGATGACTGTAACCTGATGCCGGCTTCGATACGGTAAATTTGAAATCATAAAAAATTTTCTGTCATCGGTGCTGTCTAGCTTCTCACGAATTAAGCCGTCCTCTAAGGCTAATCGACTTAAGCTGAAGGAATTTGTTTTATCCTCATACTCATACTTTCTGTTTGTCATACTTTCTATTTGTTCTGTTTGTCTGCATTACTGGATCTTTGAATATTGATTAACATATCTTAAAATTTAATTTGTAACAATAAGGATACAGTATTTATAAACCCAGCTGAAGTTGTACTCACGAAGTCAATGTAATTATATATTACGATTAATAGTTATAAATTAAAGGTATAAAATAAAGAAATATACAATTTATTTTTCAGTGCACTTGCTGTGTTGCTGCGTTGTTGTGGGCAAAACACGCGATAGTTTACTATCGATGACCACGGTGTTTACCTCCCAGGCCTGCGCTGGCGTTAGCACATTTCCGAAAATCCATGGCTCGTTATTATTAATTTTCGTATGGAGAGCCTTCGCATCCAATGACCACCTCAGCAAATAGCTCGGGCAGCAAACGGCAGCTCCGCTTCCGCGGCGACCTGAGCTCTGGCAGCCGCGTGGAGGTCATCCTGAACCCGTTCCAGGAGGAAATCAAGCAGAAGCCCAAGAGCCAGCCGATGACAAAGCCGCTTGCCCAGGATGACGTTGCTACGACGGCCACAGTGGGAGCAGGAGCAGGAGCGGGAGCGGGCGCGGGACCAGGGGGAACAGCTCAGGCGAGCGGTGAGCATGGCCCCCGCAGAGCCTTAAACTTGCAGAGCCTTAAATCAATCAATTTCGCTTCCAGGATCGGCTGAGACCTGCACGAACACCTTCTTCGACTTCTTCAAGATAGAAATGACCCGGGGCTACATGCTGGAGCACGACGAGGAGCGCTATTCGGCGCGGCGCCAGAAGATCTACAGCTTCATGCGCATACCGCGCGACCTGGAGCGCTTCATGGTCTACGGGATAATGCAGTGCGCGGACTCATTCCTCTACATCCACACCTTTCTGCCCGTTCGCTTTGTGATGGCCATTTGGGCGCTGGTCTCCCGCACCCTGGGCCGCATCTTTCGCCTGCGCAGTGCCGGGCAGCGGCTGCTGTCGCCGGCCGAGATCTGCGACCTGCTGAAGGGGGCCATCTGGGTGACGGTGACGCTGATCATGCTGCTGGTGGACACCAATCGGGTGTACCACATCATCAAGTCGCAGTCGATCATCAAGCTGTACATATTCTACAACATGCTGGAGGTGGGCGACCGGCTGCTCTCCGCCTTCGGCCAGGACACCATCGACGCTCTCTTCTGGACGGCGACAGAGCCGAAGCATTCCAAGCGCGAACACTTTGGCGTCATCACGCACGTCCTGTTCACCATGATCTATGTGTTTCTGCATAGCGGTCTGATCATGTTCCAGGTATGCCCTCCCTTCCGTCTGCCCTTTGCCGCCCATAACATCGCTTTTCGCACAGGCCACCTGCTTGAACGTGGCCGTGAACTCGAACAACAAGGGCCTGCTCACCATCATGATATCGAACAACTTTGTCGAGCTTAAGGGCTCTGTGTTCAAGAAGTTTGACAAGAACAACCTGTTCCAGCTGACGTGCAGCGATGTGCGCGAGCGCTTCCACCTGTCCGTGCTGCTGTTCATCGTGGTGATACAGACGATGAAGGAGTTCGACTGGAGCATCACCCAGTTCTGTGTGATGCTGCCCGACTGCTTTGCGGTGCTCTTCACCGAGATCCTCATCGACTGGGTGAAGCACGCGTTCATCACGCGGTTCAACGAGCTGCCCGAGAGCATTTACCGGGAGTACACGACCAGTTTGGCCTACGACATGACGCAGACACGACAGAAACACGCCTTTTCCGATCACTCCGATTTGGTGGCTCGCCGCATGGGCTTCATACCGTTTCCGCTGGCCGTTGTGCTGATCAAGGCCATCTACACGGCGGTCTCGTTCGAGAACCTTGCCGCCTGGCTGCTCTTTCTGCTGGCCTATCTCTTTGCCATGGGCCTGCGCATCTGCCTGACCATCTGCGCTCTGGGCAAGGCCTGCAAGCTGATGAAGGAGCACCAGACGGAGAGGAACAGCTCCACGCCGAGCAGCATGACTAATGTGCCTTTTGTGGGAGGAGCAGCCGCTGGTGTTGCCGCTACCTCCACCTCGCTGGCCGGGGGACAGAGCAATCACAATCACAATAATAATAACAACAACGTTGGCGCAAAGCCCGCTCAAACGGCACTGCTGACGCCGTCGAACGGTTCCGTCAATCTGGACGTCAGTCACAACTTCTCGCGCTCCTCGCTCACCTCGACGTCGACGCCGAAGAAGGCGGTCAGTGAGCAGGACCTGGATGTGACCAACTCGCTGGAACTGGGAGCCACGGCGCTCTTCTCCAACAGCGACGTGGATCTGGACGATGTGTGCCTGAACGAGCAGGTAACCAACACCAACGCCAGCGTGCCCCCCCAGGAGATCTACCAGGAACCGGACCTGGCGCGCAGCCAGCCAGACCTGGTGCTGCTCAAAGATTCCTCCGGCGGAGAGCCGACTCCGCGCAAGTCGAAACAGGCGACGAACCGGCTGCCCAAGCGCACGCACAAGCGCTCCGAGTCTGAGCCGGGCATACCCAGTCTGGCGGAGAAGGGGGCGACGATTGCGTCCGGCGGCAATCAAACGACTCAGCTGTAGCCATAACTCGATGCTAATTTATTATATTTGATTTAACCTTGTGCGTAGTTGCGTTTTTAATCCTCTGTTTAATGGTATCTTGAATGGCATACCTAGTATAGGACTGGATGGCGAGTTGGTAGCTCAAATTATTATTGTTCGATATGCTCTCTGCAAAATCACTTGTGCCTCAAAACTTCATCGCATGATCTGGTTTAAGGTAATCTTTTTGTAAATCTTTTTTGTCTTACGCTTAAATCAATTGTAGGTACTTTAGTGAGGTCTTAATATGTAAAATAAACTATGAGCAACATCTACAAAATCAAATACATTCTTATGCACATATGGATTACAGATTGTAGAAGAAGAGGGGCTTACTGTTATAACTTGGATAAAAAGCTATAAATAAAGTCAAAAAAGTTCAGCAATCTGCCTTAGGCATCTAGAGAGATCCTCTCTATGTGCCACTATAAATTTCTTTGTTTTAAAGGCATACATCCCGATTAGTACAATTTTTTACAAAATAAGTACAGTACATGTCTGGTGACCCCCGGAAGGGCGACTTACTATGGTAACTTTATTTATGCCCAGTGTGCTATCATATTCTTTGGCTTCAACGACCCATTATCGGGTGCGATAATGTGGTGCAATAGAAGCTGAAGCTTTCTGCGTTCTGAGGCAACCATCTGCGAAAGAAAGAGGACCTGCAGAGGATTCCTTATGTTTGACTATTGCGAAATCACGTGCAAGCCGCCTGGATCCTCATTGTTGGACAACAATCAGCTGTATACAATTGCCGAAATTCAACGAACGGATATAAAATGTACATATATGAGTTCGATGAGCAGAGGTCGCAGGCAGGGGATCAAGAAATGGGTTCTCTAGATGGAGAAGATATCAGAAACAAAGCCGCAAGGACCGCAAGGGTACAGAGTGCTTAATTGAGTCAGTGACGTAAAGACCAAAGTAGTTTATATACGAGTATTCCACTAAATTCTTAAACAAATTTCATTACATAAAATCAACACATTTAACATATAGGATACTATAGATGCTTAAATACGTAGTAAGACCAAAACTGTGTGTTGTGCAAATGAATTCATTCAATTTCTTTGAAAGAAACAAAATTCCAAACTTGAAAATTCTTTCGTTGCTTCAATTATATTAAAAAATTTATTCGTCACCGCAGTCTTAAGGTAACCTGATTATGCATTTTATTATTTAATTTCTAAGTGGTTTTTAAAACGCTTATTAAATTAAATTTTTGAGTTCAGTTGTGTCTCTTGAGTTAACTGAATTTTATTATGTCAAAATAATCAAATAAATAATTAATTTAGTCTAGATTTGCGCTTGAGCTAACTAAAAATTGTTCAGTCATAAAGGATCGGAATGTTTTATGGGCACCCTTTTCGTGAATAGCCATTAACCTTTCACCTTTATCTTACACTCCAATAGCATTCGAAAAACAAATTCATAAGTTTATCGCAAATTCCTAAGGGCAAAAATTGCTTTTAGCTTAGCGCGAAATTGTTTTCTGGATTTGCTCCAAAAATGTTGTTGAGCCCCGGGCTAAGGCGCTACGAGGAGGAGGTTCCAGGGTGCCGGGATTCAGAGATTGTTGTGCGCCCCCCGGTTGGTTTCATGAATGAAAAGGTTTCCCGCTTTGTTTGTGCGTGCACGCGTAGAAAAATCAACAAGCTGCAAATGGAGTACCGCACCCACCGTCGAATCCCGGCTCCAACGACAGGGCACACCAATAACCACCGAAAACACCCCCCGAGAACTTACACACGCGTGTACGCACAAGCAAACACACAGCCATGCCACGGGGCGTATCAGTTTTATGAATGAAATTTTACGCTGACCTTGGAACAGCGCATTGTGGTTGCGTCAGTGCCCTGAACAGGGGAAGTTTCGAAGCCGAAGTCAGGCTCCCGGCTACCCCATCCCCGGAAATTGCGAGCGGCCCAGGCGCATGCTCACCAAATCCGAACCCAAAATGGCACCCCTGACACCGCGGCGGACAGCTTCATTCATAAAAATGCCCTGCTAATTTCATGAATGGCTCCTTCCCTTTTCGATTTCAAGGACACACCGCACCCGCGGCATGGCGTCCTTATCGATTTTCCCTTCCGCAGCGACGTTTGTACATTTTACATTCGCTTTCTGCGTGGGCGAAAAGCAGTTTCCTTCTCTTTGCTAAATGAATTCAGCAGGATTTATTGGCGCCCTCCGGGCTTTGGGGTTTAAAGGCGAGTGTGCTGGGTTCATAAGTTCGCTTTTGGCTTTAATTTGACATCTTGACAATCGTGCAGGCAAGTCTTGTCACATGGTTATATAATTGAAACGATTCATAAGCTTTTCCATGCATTTTTTTAGGAATTTTTCTGATTGTATATTTAATAACATATAAAGAGTTAGTGGAGCATTTTAAGATAGCCCAACTGTTTAGAGAAGCAGTATTTGTAAACCCCTTCATTATCCTCAATAAAAAGTCGGACCTTGTGTCTTATATGTCCTGGATAACAGACTATCATACATAATTCTTAATGTTTATAGTAAAATAGCGTGTAATTCGATAAGGATAAGTAACATGTCTCTCAATTCATATAAAAATTTATTATTATTCATCGAATATAATATCAAATTATTTTTAAATAGTGAAGAGCTTAGACATAATGAAAAATTCTAAATAGACCAGTCAGGGAAACAAGGTTACATGTGTATGTAAAGTTAGCAAGTAGGACACCATTTGGGTTCATTACCAATATTTTTAAATTCCAAGTCTAAACTCTGGGAGGTGTACAATCCCATAAAATTATATATTTCAAGTCTCAAATACATGTTACCAAGAAAAGCAGATAACATTTTTAGTCATATGATTTTAGTACCCATAACCTTTTCTTAAATACTCGTTCAATGTCCCCAAGTCATTTGCAATGTTACGTAATTGTATGTATAGTATATATACGATTTTAATTTTGTTATAATGTGGCCTTCATAATTTATTAATGGTTTTGAATTAAAGATTTTTCAGTCATTTTAGTCCTACAATTAACATTTTTTATACCGGGAATATTTGTTAGCGTTTGAATATAAATTGGTCATTTGTCTGCCAATATTGGGTGGCTTATTGAAGCTAACATATTGAATATCCTTCCACCAGGTTACAAAGATAGTTGCTTACTTTTGGGCTGCTGCCATTTTCAGCCCTGCAAAAATGCGCGGCATAGTTTATGGGGCGCCATAAGTGAAAACAGAACTTTTCATTTCCTGCCCGGCAGCGGCTTGGCCTGCGTTAAAAATAGCCTTGAGTAAGTCCGCCGGGAGTTGGCCACAGACACAGACACACACGCACCACATGCCCCCACATCCGAGCGGTTTTATGAATGAAAGTACCGCACCCAACATTTAGTATCGAAAGAGTACCAGGGGCAATGCATCACCTTGCTCTTGACTGCCGCGTTGCCCCATAATTTATCGATTTGTTTTACGGTCCTGCGCACTGCCTTCGGATACAGATACCAATACTTGTACTCCTACATGTATGGGATACACAAGCAGCTACAGATACGGTTCCAGCTGCTTATCGTTGACACATTGGCGTCAATGAGCTTTTCCCAATGCAGCCCCGTATCTGTTGCTTCCACTGACGTCATAGGAGCGCTGGGCAACGGGGAGGCTTGCTTCTATTCCCACCAAAGGGTGAAGAGCATATGCCAAGCCAAACCTGGCTAATATGCTATTATGCAATTAGAATGTTCACTATAAATAAAAGGAATATATGGACATCGGAGAGGGTGATTTTCGAAACACTGATAGATATTTCCCCTCCCAATGTACGAGTACTATCCAAATTTAATGCCTCTATTTAGTGCCTAAGAAAAATAGCGGTCGAATTGATTTCTCCTTAAATTGTAGGATTGGGCTGTCTGGTAAAATCCCTGAACCACTGATACTGCTCCAGCCACTCCTCAACTCTACTGCCCAGTACATATAACCGAACCGGCACGTAATCGCCCCTCGCATGATCGTCGGATGAGCTGCCCGCTTCGCTGTCTGAGTCCTCGTGGGATAGCAGGACATCCAAGGCAATGAGACCATGTAGAAGATAGACGATGCCCCCGACCAAGCTGGCTAATGCTTGGGCGCGCATATGCTTCATATATGGATGCGCCGGCTGCTGTGGAAGTGTACTGTTCTTCGTGTAACTACTGGAGTGCATAAGGTAATAGTCAAGCTCGGCGTCGGCGAGCGTCATCAGCGAGCAGATCATGTATATAAAAAATCCGGCCAGCGGTCGTATAACCTCCTCCATGATCGAGGTCCTGTTCCCTGTGCACACAGCCACGCTGGCGAACATTGTCAGCACGGTGAAGGTGTAGAAGCACAGCAAGTAGAAGTAGTGCGTCAGCTCATCGAAGAGCGGCAGATATTCAAGGTCCATGAAAATAAATCCGGTGAGGTGGAAGTGCATGATGATCAAATTGATCACTGTCTCGACCAAGTAGAATAGGAACAGGACCGGTCGTATTTGGTATAGGTATCCTCTCATTTTCGGCTGTTTCGGTTTACAGCTCACCTTTTTGTTGAGCTCTATAGCATAGGTAAAGTGTTTAAAATGGTATTAGCACCAAAATTGTGAAGATTTAAATATACTTGCGACTACTAATAATACTTTAATTACCTATTGACCAATACCTAAAACAAACTGACCAGCGGTTATTAAAAATACTTGTTTATTTTTGACTCAATTTGCTTTTTGATACAATATTTCAGATTCTGTACTAGACTTCTGCATGGATGTATTCATCTGTAGCATGACAGTTATGTACAGTAGTACAGTTATGAACAGTATTCTATAGGCCAGAAGACTATGGCACAACATTTTCAGGATACTCACTTCGAGTGAGTAAAGTACGTATATATAGTTGCACTCTCGTTTTTATACCATGTACCTTAAGGTACAAATGGTATATTAAGTTTGTGCAAAGTATGTAACAGGGAGAAGGAAGCGTTTCCGACCCTATAAAGTATATATATTCTTGATCAGCATCAACAGCCGAGTCGATCTAGCCATGTCCGTCTGTCCGTCTGTCCGTCCGTCCGTCCGTCTGTCCGTCCGTCCGTCCGTCTGTCCGTCTGTATGTATGAACAGGTCGTTCTCGGAGATGGTAAGAGCTAAAGGTGTAATTCTTTTTGCTATAGGTCCGTTATATGTGTACGCAGGTCGAGTTTATTTCAAATTTTTGGCACGCCCCTTTCCGCCTTCGTAATTTGCATAAAACTGTATTTTCTTCGATAACTTGGACAAAATAAGAGCTAAAGACCTGTTTCTTTTTGCATTAGGACCGTTTAACTATTATGCAGATAATGCAATTTCCAGATTTTTGCCACGCCCCTTTCCGCCCTCGTATTCGCAAAAAAATCGATATCTCCAAAATGATAAAAGCTAGAGACTTTATTTTAAGTCTGTTAAGTCTGCTGATCGTTTAAGACGTGCATGCAAAATTACGTTCAGATCGGACAATAATTATAGAAGATATGACCAATTAAAGTTTTACCCACCCCTTCCCACGGCAACGGCAAGAGAGGTACATGGTATCTCGTTGTCGAGGAATCTCGACTACAGCGTTTCTACTTGTTTGTAACAAAGTTTATGTGTTGTTGCATATGTTTTTGATTGTCCCTTGTATGTTTGACGTTTTTTAGTGCCAGAGACACAGCGTAAGCAGTGCCGGTTAAAAGTATAAAATGTACCAGTCATGCAATTTCCTACACTGTACAGTTAATCAACTGCACACCACAACACTGTAAAGTGTAGACTACTCCACACCAATTTTGCTGTACAACTAAGGAATACTACCCCACTCACTCATACCCAAATATACTCTGCACAAAAAAAGTGTGCCCACTTCTAGAATTGGTGATTCATTTGCCGTTTTGTCATTTACGATACCCAAATACGATACCTTTTTGACAGGTGCCAGAAGTAAAACGACAAATCGGCTTAAACTATAAAATTGTGCACTACACATCAGCTGCCCCGCTTTGTCGGGAAGCGGGGAAGGATTCGGTTATTTGCCTGGACTAGGATGATGCGGTACTCAAGCATCGCTAGGCAAATACGATATTAAGCATACAAATCTGGAGGAGTGATACTCTGATGGTACGTAAGCGAAGTGAACAAAGCATAATTGAGATTCATGCCTATTCCACGGCTCGATAACTACAAAATTATTGCTCGTATATTAGCAAATTCCTTTATCCTGTCTTCAACTTCTTCTGGATCTTGAGTGTTCCTGCCTTTCACGCTGCGATGCGACTCCATTCTGGTCTGGCTGTTTGTTTTTTGTGCTTTAGAATTCTTATTTGGCCCGTTTAGTATTCTTGGAGTATATCCCGGTAGGGTTGTCTTCTTTTAATCCTTACTTTTGTATTTTGTTGAGCTTGTGAAATTACTGTCTACTTTCAGGGAAGTGGGACGACTCTCCACGTTCTCGGGCCTGAGCGCTGACGCGCAGATTGTATTCCAACCGTTTGTTCTTGTACTTATCAAATGCCTCCTCCTGGACGGGATTATCGAGGTTCGGCTTCTCGAGCTGGTTCTGAATGCCCACTAGAATTTGTTCCACGGTTAAGTTCGGACGCCAATCCTTATCCTTGTCAAGGAGCGGGGAACTTATTTCGCCCGATTCCAGGACGTTCGGGTGGAAGATCGGCGGTTCGAACCGGCACTTTGGCGATGCTTTAAGATAGTCAGCATCGAAAGTCATTCGGAGTTTATAGATACCGCCCTCCCACAGGGTCGCCTCCTTGCCGGGAATGACGCATTCCCACATCATGAGATTCATGGTGCCATCAGCATCCGTGGCCGGGCGGGCGACGGATGAACGGGTGGCTCTTGCGGCAGATCCTACGCTCCTCGCCGTTCCAATGCGGCGTCTCCCATGATGTCAACAATCGTATTATTCTTCTTTTCAATTAAATGCTCGTATTCCACGATCATTCACCAGGTTCTCAAGAAGAGGAAAATTGTTGATTTTTTTTTTAATTTAAAAACGAGTACAAATAAAGTGTATTTTTTGTATTTTTTGTCTGCCGCAAAATGTTGCCATTTTACAGTTGTTCTGGTTGATCGGAAAACGTTCCAAGTTGCTCTTCTTCAAGGCAATGATAAAGCCGATTTGGACCTATGTTATTGTTATGTTATTGTTATATGTTATTGTAAAGAAGATGCAAACTGCAAAATCCCACCACGAATGTAATGTCCCAAAATTTTATGATTGTCCCAAAAGGAACAGATTTTAAATATATATAGAAAAAAAAAAATGTTCAGTAGCAAAGTGGACAGCATTCTACTGGTAACTCTGAATGGCCGTAAAACCATCTGCGGCATTCAACTGGGGTGTTGGCATCTGCCAACGCTACAACAGTGTCCCGAAGGTTGCTGTAGTGGACGTTCTCTGGTGTGGAAACTACATTTCTACTACAAACTTCTTTTATCGCGGACTGGGCCAGAGATTACTGGAATATAAGTTAAGGCGCCAACTTAAACTATTCCAATGCAATCTAGAATAGAGTTCTCACTCACTTCGAGTGAGTAAAGTATATAGTTGCACTCTCGTTTTTATACCATATACAAATGGTATATTAACTTTTTATACCATGTACCTTAAGGTACAAACTTTGTGCAAATGTATGTAACAGACAGAAGGAGACATCTCCGACCCCATAAAGTATATATATTCTTGATCAGCATCAACAGCCGAGTCGATATAGCCATGTCCGTCTGTCCGTCTGTCCGTCTGTCCGTCTGTCTGTATGTATGAACACCTCGTTCTCGGAGATGGTAAGAGATAGACGTGTAATTCTTTTTGCTTCTGGTGTGTTATTGTTGCAGGCAGATCAAGTTTATTTCAAATTTTAGCCACGCCTCTTTCCGCTTTCGTAATTTGAGAAATTTGAGAATTTAGAGACCTCTTTCTTTTTGCATTATATCTGTTTAGCAATTACGCAGATAATGGTATTCTTGAATTTTTTCCACGCCCCTTTCCGCCCTCGTATTTGTAATAAATCTATATCTTTGAAATGGTTAGAGCTAGAGGAATAACTTTCCGTCCGCTAGCTCCACTGATCGTCAAACACGTACATTCAAAATTATGTACAGATCCGACAATAAATATAGAAGATATGACCAATTAAGGCAACGGCATGCCGCACACGCTGGGGTGACGTCATCCGTTTCTTCTTTGACTTCAATTCGTTTGCATACAGAAGTGTGTATACGTACGCACAATACATACAGAAGTGCATGTATGTGTATTGACAAAAATAGAAATAGATACAAAGAAATGGTTAATAAAGAAAAGAGGTACATGGCATCTCGTTGTCGAGAAATCTCGACTACAGCGTTCCCACTTGTTTGTAACAAAGTTTATGTGTTGTTGCATATGATTTTGATTGTCCCTTGTATGTTTGACATTATTTAATGCCAGAGACAGCGTAAGAAGTACCGGTTAAAAGTATAACATTTACCAGTCATGAAATTTCCCACACTGTACAGTAAGTCAACTGCACACCTAAACACTGTACAGCAGAAAAAAAGTGTGCCCAGTTCTAGAATTGGTGATTTATTTGCCGTTTTGGATGCACCTGTCAAAAATGTTCTAATCTAGAACCTTTTTGACAGGTGCCAGAAGTAATACGACAGATCGGCTTAAACTATCAAATTGTGCACAACACATCAGATTCCCCGCTTTGTCGGGAAGCGGGGAAGGATTGGGTTATTCGCCTGGACTAGGATGATGCGGTACTCAAGCATCGCTAGGCAAATACGATATTAAGCATACAAATCTGGAGGAGTGATACTCTGATGGTACGTAAGCGAAGTGAACAAAGCATAATTGAGATTCATGCCTATTCCACGGCTCGATAACTACAAAGTTATTGCTCGTATATTAGCAAATTCCTTTATCCTGTCTTCAACTTCTTCTGGATCTTGAGTGTTCCTGCCTTTCACGCTGCGATGCGACTCCATTCTGGTCTGGCTGTTTGTTTTTTGTGCTTTAGAATTCTTATTTGGCCCGTTTAGTATTCTTGGAGTATATCCCGGTAGGGTTGTCTTCTTTTAATCCTTACTTTTGTATTTTGTTGAGCTTGTGAAATTACTGTCTACTTTCAGGGAAGTGGGACGACTCTCCACGTTCTCGGGCCTGAGCGCTGACGCGCAGATTGTATTCCAACCGTTTGTTCTTGTACTTATCAAATGCCTCCTCCTGGACGGGATTATCGAGGTTCGGCTTCTCGAGCTGGTTCTGAATGCCCACTAGAATTTGTTCCACGGTTAAGTTCGGACGCCAATCCTTATCCTTGTCAAGGAGCGGGGAACTTATTTCGCCCGATTCCAGGACGTTCGGGTGGAAGATCGGCGGTTCGAACCGGCACTTTGGCGATGCTTTAAGATAGTCAGCATCGAAAGTCATTCGGAGTTTATAGATACCGCCCTCCCACAGGGGCGCCTCCTTGCCGGGAATGACGCATTCCCACATCATGAGATTCATGGTGCCATCAGCATCCGTGGCCGGGCGGGCGACGGATGAACGGGTGGCTCTTGCGGCAGATCCTACGCTCCTCGCCGTTCCAATGCGGCGTCTCCCATGATGTCAACAATCGTATTATTCTTCTTTTCAATTAAATGCTCGTATTCCACGATCATTCACCAGGTTCTCAAGAAGAGAAAAATTGTTGTTGATTTTTTTTTTTTAATTTAAAAACGAGTACAAATAAAGTGTATTTTTTGTATTTTTTATGTCTGCCGCAAAATTTTGCCATTTTACAGTTGTTCTGGCTGATCGGAAAACGTTCCAAATTGCGCTTGCGTTCCAAGTTGCTCTTCTACAAGGCAATGATAAAGCCGATTTGGACCTATGTTATTGTTATGTTATTGTTATATGGTATTGTAAAGAAGATGCAAACTTTCAGCCACGCCTCTTTCCACCTTCGTAATTTGCATAAAATTGAATTGTCTTCGACACATTAGCCCATAACTTGCGCAAAATAAGAGCTAGAGACCTCTTTCTTTTTGCATTATATCCGTTTAGCAATTACGCAGAAAATGGTATTCTTGGATTTTTGCCACGCCCCTTTCCGCCCTCGTATTTGTAAAAAATCGATATCTTCGAAATGGTTAGAGCTAGAGGAATAACTTTCCGTCCGCTGATCCACTGATCGTCAAATACGTACATTCAAAATTATGTACAGATCGGACAATAAATATAGAAGATATGACAAATTAAAGTTTTACCCACCCCTTCCCTAGGCAACGGCATGCCGCACACGCTGGGGTGACGTCATCCGTTTCTTCTTTGACTTCAATTCGTTTGCATACAGAAGTGTGTGTATGTATGCGCAATACATACAGAAGTGCCTGTATGAGAATTATTTGACAGAAATAGAAATAGATACAAAGAAATGGTTAGTAAAGAAAAGAGGTACATGGCATCTCGTTGTCGAGAAATCTCGACTACAGCGTTCCTACTTGTTTGTAACAAAGTTTATGTGTTGTTGCATATGATTTTGATTGTCCCTTGTATGTTTGACATTATTTAATGCCAGAGACACAGCGTAAGAAGTACCGGTTAAAAGTATAAAATTTACCAGTCATGAAATTTCCCACACTGTACAGTCAGTCAACTGCACACCTAAACACTGTACAGCAGAAAAAAAGTGTGCCCAGTTCTAGAATTGGTGATTCATTTGCCGTTTTGGATGCATTCATACAGAAGTCTATTCTGTACCTACTTTTTATAAGGACTCTTTGGATACCTGTTTATATAAAATATTAAGTTGCCGTTTTTATACAGAAATATTTTGAATTATGGTAAATATTCATCTTGAAATGAACGTTTTCTATTTGGAAATTAACTTTAAACCCTGTCCGATGCCGATTCTATCCAGGTTCAGGTATACAGAAGCAGAGATACTTGTCATTGCCGAACACGACACGCTTTTGTTGTGTGTGGCTCCGTCCTCGGCGGTTGGAAAGTGCTGCTTGGGCTCGGCTCATCATAAAAAACCACTTCACTTCTGCTGGTGGTGCTTCTGGTGGTGCTTCTCTGGCACTGGACGGGACGGACTGGTGCGTCGTCTGTCTCCTGGTTGCGCGGTTGCTGGAAACAGTAGCAACGTTTGCCTGCCAGTTTGATGCTGTTGACTGCTGTTGACGGCGATTACGTTGATGACGCGAGACCGCAACGAATTTACGCGCAATTCTCCACCGTGCTTCAGCTTCAACTCAAGTGCGANGGGTGACGTCATCCGTTTCTTCTTTGACTTCAATTCGTTTGCATACAGAAGTGTGTATACGTACGCACAATACATACAGAAGTGCATGTATGTGTATTGACAAAAATAGAAATAGATACAAAGAAATGGTTAATAAAGAAAAGAGGTACATGGCATCTCGTTGTCGAGATATCTCGACTACAGCGTTCCTACTTGTTTGTAACAAAGTTTATGTGTTATTGCATATGTTTTTGATTGTCCCTTGTATGTGTGACACTAGTTAATGCCAAAGACACAGCGTAAGAAGTACCGGTTAAAAGTATAAAATTTACCAGTCATGAAATTTCCCACACTGTACAGTCAGTCTGCACACCTAAACACTGTACAGCAGAAAAAAAGTGTGCCCAGTTCTAGAATTGGTGATTTATTTGCCGTTTTGGATGCACCTGTCAAAAATGTTCTAATCTAGAACCTTTTTGACAGGTGCCAGAAGTAATACGACAGATCGGCTTAAACTATCAAATTGTGCACAACACATCAGGTTCCCCGCTTTGTCGGGAAGCGGGGAAGGATTGGGTTATTCGCCTGGACTAGGATGATGCGGTACTCAAGCATCGCTAGGCAAATACGATATTAAGCATACAAATCTGGAGGAGTGATACTCTGATGGTACGTAAGCGAAGTGAACAAAGCATAATTGAGATTCATGCCTATTCCACGGCTCGATAACTACAAAATTATTGCTCGTATATTAGCAAATTCCTTTATCCTGTCTTCAACTTCTTCTGGATCTTGAGTGTTCCTGCCTTTCACGCTGCGATGCGACTCCATTCTGGTCTGGCTGTTTGTTTTTTGAGCTTTAGAATTCTTATTTGGCCCGTTTAGTATTCTTGGAGTATAACATATGCAATAACACATATCCCGGTAGGGTTGTCTTCTTTTAATCTTTACTTTTGTATTTTGTTGAGCTTGTGAAATTACTGTCTACTTTCAGAGAAGTGGGACGACTCTCCTCGTTCTCGGGCCTGAGCGCTGACGCGCAGATTGTATTCCAACCGTTTGTTCTTGTACTTATCAAATGCCTCCTCCTGGACGGGATTATCGAGGTTCGGCTTCTCGAGCTGTTTCTGAATGCCCACTAGAATCTGTTCCACATTTAAGTTCGGACGCCAATCCTTATCCTTGTCAAGGAGCGGGGAACATATTTTGCCCGATTCCAGGACGTTCGGGTGGAAGATCGGCGGCTCGAACCGGCACTTTGGCGATGCTTTAAGATAGTCAGCATCGAAAGTCATTCGGAGTTTATAGATACCGCCCTCCCACAGGGTCGCCTCCTTGCCGGGAATGACGCATTCCCACATCATGAGATTCATGGTGTCATCAGCATCCGTGGCCGGGCGGGCGACGGATGAACGGGTGGCTCTTGCGGCAGATCCTACGCTCCTCGCCGTTCCAATGCGGCGTCTCCCATGATGTCAACAATCGTATTATTCTTCTTTTCAATTAAATGCTCGTACTCTACGATCATTCACCAGGTTCTCAAGAAGAGGACAATTTTTGTTGATTTTTTTTTTTTAATTTTAAAACGAGTACAAATAAAGTGTATTTTTGTATTTTTTATGTCTGCCGCAAAATGTTGCCATTTTACAGTTGTTCTGGCTGATCGGAAAACGTTCCAAATTGCGCTCTTCAGTAGCAAAGTGGACAGCAAAGTATATATATTCTTGATCAGTATATATATTCTTGATCATATGTATATTCAACAGCCGAGTCGATATAGCCATGTCCGTCTGTCCGTCTGTCCGTCCATTTGTCTGTCCATCTGTCCGTCTGTCTGTATGTATGACCACCTCGTTTTCAGAGATGGTAAGAGATAGACGTGTAATTCTTTTTGCTTTTGGTGTTATTGTTGCAGGCAGATCAAGTTTATTTCAAATTTTAGCCACGCCTCTTTCCGCCTTCGTAATTTGAGAAATTTGAGAATTTAGAGACCTCTTTCTTTTTGCATTATATCTGTTTAGCAATTACGCAGATAATGGTATTCTTGGATTTTTGCCACGCCCCTTTCCGCCCTCGTATTTGTAATAAATCGATATCTTTGAAATGGTTAGAGCTAGAGGAATAACTTTCCGTCCGCTAACTCCACTGATCGTCAAACACGTACATTCAAAATTATGAACAGATCGGACAATAAATATAGAAGATATGACCAATTAAGGCAACGGCATGCCGCACACGCTAGGGTGACGTCATCCGTTTCTTCTTTGACTTTAATTCGTTCGCATACAGAAGTGTGTATACGTACGCACAATACATACAGAAGTGAATGTATGTGTATTGACAAAAATAGAAATAGATACAAAGAAATGGTTAATAAAGAAAAGAGGTACATGGCATCTCGTTGTCGAGATATCTCGACTACAGCGTTCCTACTTGTTTGTAACAAAGTTTATGTGTTATTGCATATGTTTTTGATTGTCCCTTGTACATATGTGTGACATTATTTAATGCCAGAGACACAGCGTAAGAAGTACCGGTTAAAAGTATAAAATTTACCAGTCATGAAATTTCCCACACTGTACAGTCAGTCAAATGCACACCTAAACACTGTACAGCAGAAAAAAAGTGTGCCCAGTTCTAGAATACGTGATTCATTTGCCGTTTTGGATGCATTCATACAGAAGTCTATTCTGTACCTACTTTTTGTAAGGACTCTTTGGATACCTGCTTAGGTAAAATATTGAGTTGCCGTTTTTATACAGAAATATTTTGAATTATGGTAAATATTCATCTTGAAATGAACGTTTTCTATTTGGAAATTAACTTTAAACCCTGTCCGATGCCGATTCTATCCAGGTTCAGGTATACAGAAGCAGAGATACTTGTCATTGCCGAACACGACACGCTTTTGTTGTGTGTGGCTCCGTCCTCGGCGGTTGGAAAGTGCTGCTTGGGCTCGGCTCATCATAAAAAACCACTTCACTTCTGCTGGTGGTGCTTCTGGTGGTGCTTCTCTGGCACTGGACGGGACGGACTGGTGCGTCGTCTGTCTCCTGGTTGCGCGGTTGCTGGAAACAGTAGCAACGTTTGCCTGCCAGTTTGATGCTGTTGACTGCTGTTGACGGCGATTACGTTGATGACGCGAGACCGCAACGAATTTACGCGCAATTCTCCACCGTGCTTCAGCTTCAACTCAAGTGCGAGAGGTGGCCGGTAGGCCGGTAGGCCGGAGCGGTAAGCATTTAAACAAATGTGTGTACACTGTACACACGACCCGCAACTGCAGCGCCAAAATGTTAGTACACTTCTCGGAGGGATACAAGTGAACCTCACCCTCAATCAATACAATAAAGCTCTATAATGAGTTATTATGATTGTATTAATTATTTTGTTTTCTCCAATCAAAGGCCAAAGTAAAGGACGTTATAAAATGAAGTATACTCGTACAAAAAGAATTACTTTCAAAATATCTTGTATAACCTTAAAGGGCACGGTTTGTTGTTCTAGTACCTCCGGGTGCTTTTTAAGGTCCTGGAACTTTTATCAAGAATAAATATTTTGGCTTTGGGGTGGACTAATCTGTTTGTTGGCCAAAAACAGAGAACCACGACGGACTGGAGGAAAAAAACCAAATCAGTGGCCGCTATTGTTGTTGTAGCCACTGTATTACATGCGAGTATGTGCTTGTGTGTGCGCAAAGTAAAAGGGTTAATTCATTTTGGCCATTTCCACTGCGTCATCTCTTGTGGCTTCTTAACATAAAAAACGACGAGTCGACGGCGGATGCGGTGCGGAAGCCCGGAGGGGGCGGCCGGTGCAATTTTGACAAGCGAACACACCGCGCTAAGCGAGTTTAAGTGCAACAAAAGCTGAGCTGTTTTTTTAAGCTCGCTCGAAATTCCAGGGATCGCACAGTAGTCAAAGCGGCATCATCCTCGCGACTCTTTTGTTTTGCGACTTCGTTTGCTCAAGTTCAACTTAAGCGCGTGTGCCCTGCCCAAAACCTAGGCGGTTTATTTATTTATCACTTTTTTCAAACCGCCTGTCGCTTTTTGCAGCCATCTTGCCATTTTTCTGCGACTTTTTTGTAGTTTCGGGGTTTTTGTATGTGTGCATGCACCTCGAACAATTTAATTTTGTAAATTAAAGAAGGATGAATTAAAATAAGTAGAAGCGCTCATGTCGAGAGATACCGTTCAAAAATATATGAATATCAACCCAAAATAACAGCACATTCAAATGGTTCATATGCCGTTGTATCTTCGTTATTTATTGTCCGTTCTTTATAACACTTGTCTATATAGGAACTTTTTAACTTAAGCAAAAATATCTACTATTCATATGTATGTGTATCACTTGCTCTAACCATTTCAGAGATATAAACGAATATGGAGTATAAAAATACTGTCTTTTACAATTTGCTAGGGCTAAAAGGGGCGTGGCAAAAACTCGATCTATGTACACATACCTAAAGCAAAAATAATTACGTCTCTAGCTCTTACCATCCTAAAGAACGACGTCTTCATGTACATACCTCTCTTGCCGTTGCCGTGGGTAGGGGTCGGTAAAACTTTAATTGGCCATATCTTCTATATTTATTGTCCGATCTGAACGTAATTTTGCATGCACGTGTTTGGCGATCACTTAGCTTAGTACGCCTAAAACTATGTCTGTAGCTTTTACCATTCTGGAGGTATCGATTTTTTTGCGAATACGAGGGCGGAAAGGGGCGTGGCAAAAATCTGGAAATGAAATTATCTGCATAATAGTTAAACGGTCCTAATGCAAAAAGAAACAGGTCTCTAGCACTTATTTTGTCCAAGTTATCGAAGAAAATACAGTTTTATACAAATTACGAAGGCGGAAAGGGGCGTGGCAAAAATTTGAAATAAACTCGACCTGCGTACACATATAACGGACCTAAAGCAAAAAGAATTACACCTCTAGCTCTTACCATCTCCGAGAACGACGTGTTCATACATACATACAGACGGACAGACAGACAGACAGACAGACAGACAGACAGACAGACAGACAGACAGACAGACAGACGGACAGACGGACATGGCTAAATCGACTCGGCTATTGATGCTGATCAAGAATATATATACTTTATAGGGTCGGAAACGCTTCCTTCTCCCTGTTACATACTTTGCACAAACTTAATATACCATTTGTACCTTAAGGTACATGGTATAATAATTACGTCTCTAGCTCTTACCATCCTAAAGAACGACGTCTTCAAACATGACGAATAGATAGGCGGACAGACAGACGGTTGTTGATGTGGTCGAGAATATATGTACATATGTATATACTTTGTAGGATTCGAAATGTCTCCTTCTTCCTGTTAAATACGTTTTCACAAACCTAATATACCATTTGTACCTTTAGTTATGTTATTGTACAAGGTATAAAAATTTTAAAAATGGTTGTTCCTTATTCACTTTTTCACTACTTAATCCAATTCATGTTATTCTGGCTTAGCACTAAAAGAGTTTTCTCTGGTATTGCCAGGACTTTTGTGTGGTCACAGACTTAATAATATGGCCGTGCCGATACGAGTATATTCCCTGTATGTTGAGCGTCATTGTATTCACTTCCCTCCACAATTAGGCCGGCCACAGCGCTTATGTAATCCAGAGCAGTGCACTGCACTGGGCCAGTGCAAATTGCCAGCGTTACGCCCATCCCAGGGGGCATGGCAGCCACATGCCATTACATGCGGCTAAATGCAAGTGCATAAATAACAATTACAGCTGCAGCGGCGGCGGCTGCAGCGGCTGCAGCGGCGCGGGAACAATAATAGCAATAATAGGCAACTCCGTCGCTCAGGTGTCAATTGGGGGCCGCGGTGACCGGCGGCCATTTTGCAAAAGCTAAAGCGCATTCGGCTGATCGCCATATATATCGGCATATAATGCCCGTTGATTATTATGTTTACACTGCGCGGTCCATTGCCGGCCAGAGATTGCCGGTCCCGGTAATGATCCCGGACCGGGCAAATCTCAATGCAAATCAACGGCAATTAATAATTCATCGCCCGCTGGGCCTCCATCCATGCCGTCCGATGGCAATTATGCGCCACCCTGCGGCCAGTAAGTCAAGGGGGCGCGGGCAGCGGAAGGGGGAGGTGACTGCAAGAGCGGAGCACAATGAGCTGGAAAACTGCATATGCCATCTAGCAAGAGGGTCGATCGGAAAACTCACCCACCAGCGGAATGGGAGGAAGGCACCATGTCAACTCTAAACAGCGCCTTATTGAGTTTGGGTAGACTTTGAAGACTTCCTAACCAGAAAATATTAATAAAATATTTAATATTTAAGACATCGAAGACAACATTTTTGTTAATTGTTACTACTGAATTGATTTATAAGGGGTTTGAGTGCAATATTTTAAAATAAATCAGTGATCCGGCATTGAAATTCCGAAAAAAAGAAACGGAAAAAGCGTTTTTTTACACATTCCTTTGTACTCTTTACTTATGGTTTTCAAATATTTTGTCGCCTTCAAATGATTTGCTTTTGCTGTCCAAGATATTCATACCACCATGGATTCACACTGGCAAGTCAATGGGGAACCGTTGAATCCCTCCTCGCATATCTAACTAAATCTTTGCCTATATTCAATAAAATAAATTTAATATGCAAAACAGCCGGGCAACTGGTGCAGCAGTACAAACTGCTCCAGTGGCCGGCCGCCTGTCGTCCAATATCAGCAAATTTGCAATAAAATATTTGTCTGGCCGTCGCTCTCAGTCTGTGCCGAGTGTGTGGTGGGGCAGGCCAACAGTGGGTCGTCGAGTGGTGCCGCCTGGCTACTGCAAATTATTTATTTGCACCTTTCGCCGCCATCGTCTGACTGGCCTCCTTCTGCTTCTGCTGCTGCTGCTGCTTCTGCATCAGCTTCTCTTTCTCCAGCTCGGCATTTCCATTTGCTTATCAAATCGCTGGCAATCGGTGGAGTGGGAAATGCAGGGCAAATATAAATATTAGCCGCCACGTGCATTCGTGGACGCGCCGGGAGAGGTCGGCGCTCTAAGACGACTGGCGTATGAAATTAGGCGCTGCCAATACGCCGCCAGCCATTTCGACCTGTCCGATGCATGAAAAGTGTGAAAACGAATTAGTGCACGGGCTCCGATGCAGGCTCAGGCTCAGGATCGCGAAACTCGCTAAAGCCCAGCTTCGATCCAATCTGGCTAAGAGAACGAGGGCTCAGGGCAGACAGAGGTCGCAAAAGCTATTAAGCATTCCGAGTTCGTGATTTCAAATCAAGTTATGAGGTTAAAATAGGTCCTTATATGCATTCAAAAAAGAAAGAATGAAAACTTTTCGAGTTCATTACATTCGTAAAGCTTTAATAAAAAGTTAATTTTATTAGATGTTTGTTAGATGCTCTGTCAATAATCGAAAAATGCACAGAGTTCAATTTGCAACTCTCAGAGTGGGAAGTATCCAAAGCAGCAGCCCTCGACGTTCGAACAACTTTCAACACATGTCGATTGTTAACTGTTTACTGCTTAGTGTCAGCCATTGCCAGTCGGCTTGCTCCACAAATGCCAAATGTTGAGAACCAGGGCTAAATTGTCACTTGCACATGGGCGCCCAATAATTATAACAATGGGTGGGCCGGGCAGCCGCGGAACCATGGAGCTGTAAACTGCGTCATGTTCACAAATTTGTTTGCATTCCGCAACGGTGGCCGCCACTGACAAAATGCCTGCAGTCCCATAGCCCCACAGCCCCATAGCCAGAAAAACGCACAAAATACAGAAAAATAGAAGTGGAGGGGAAAAGAAAAACCAAGCCGCCGCCGTTGGAAATTGTCCGACTGGCCATCGTCACATATGACAAATTTTGTTGTTGAAAATCGTGTAGCTGTTGCGTGTGGCTGTGCCAATCGATGGGGCGTGGGGGGATCGCGGAGGCTGCCGGGCTGCCGGGGTGCCACATGCGTGGCGCATGCGTGGTGGAGTCGGTGACTATGACAAATCGCCACATGGCAGGCGGCCAATTAGCAAGAAGAGAAGTCCATGCAGACTGGTTCGATGGCACCTGATAGACCAAAGATTAATTACTGCAAGAGCCTGGCTAAGCTTCTTTATGTGTGGAACAAATGGATGGCCATACAGATCGATCTCATCTCTACACTTCCCTATATCGGCGCTTTGAAACATCTAGAATTCTTCCAAGGAACAATAATTTTTATCCATTTATTTAGTTTAAGTAAATATAGCTTTCGTCAGCTTTGTATAGTAATATAATCACAAGTTTGGATTATGAAAAGTTAAAGAGACATCAAAATTGACTTTATCATCGTTCTTCCCCTGGCCTTCCAAACTCAAAACTGATGTTTTACGTGACCAGAAATCTTCAAACTAGAAAAAAGACCTTAAAATACTCTTGAAGTCAAAAAATATAACACTTACATTATCCTCATATGATTTCCAAATTTCGGCACGTTTGCTAACCTTAATGACCAAAGGAAATGCTTGGGTGTCAGATCTGCGTACTTTAAAGATTTTTAGCAAAACATCTCCAGTGAGTTTTGGGCACTCTCCCAGCACAAGTTCATCGATTTTGGGACAACTCTTAAAAAGGTGCAGTAATTGCATATTTTTTATGTCTTCACAATTGTGAAGGGCGACCAAGTGTTGGGAAACTGGCAGATTAAGGTCGCTTATGTCCTGGTCTTCAAACTTGAAGTTGATCAGCTCCAATTCGACCAAGTTGCAGCACTGATTCAGTTGCAACTGTCCTAGCCAGTTCTTAGAAGCCATGAAGTGGCAGTTTATCTGAATTTCTGCCAATTTCGGGGCCTTTTTCTGGATCAAAGTTTTTAGAGTCCGCAATGATTTTTCGTGATCTGTGATTCCATGCAGTTTGATTTGCAATAAATTTGGCAATTCCATAATTTCATCGAAACTACTCTCAAATGTTGCAAAATTCAGCAACAAATTCTCAATGTGTTTGCTCTGGAGTATGCCCTCAAGGGAGTAGTATCCTCTACCGGGGAAAGACAATTCCCTCAATGGTATGTCGCTCGATAAGATGGCCTCCAAGGCGGTTTTCGATATTGTTGCGTGGATCGTGAGGGTGTCCAGTTTCTTGAAGTGTTCGATGAAGCAAACCATAATAGGAGCGTATACCTCCAGTTGGATTAGATTTTGCATTAGCTTTGGCAGGGCATGGAACGGCCATTGATTAATATCCTCGCTATTAACGGTCTGGGAACGACCTCCCGAAATGTCGCAGGATACTACCTGGGGCAACTCTTTTATTTGCGCAATCTCCAAGATACTTAGCTCACTCTGCAGCCGGTCACTGCAAAAGTGCGCGCTGAGAAAATGCGTACGCATTCTCTGCAAAAACATGTTCACGTTCTCCCTCCCCAATTTCCATTGCATTTTTCCCAGATCCAGGCGTTTGTGTTCGTCCGTCCATAAGGCATTCAGTAAGGCAGGCACCATTTTGAAATTTTGGGTAATCAGTACCTGTTCCTGAAGGGTGAGCTTTTCGAGAATTTTGGACAGCGGCGAGCTCTCATATTCCTCTACTTCTGAATCGCTGCTGCTCAGATCAACCTTATATATGAAGGTTTTCGATGTTTCTTTAATACAATCAGGATGCATGTCTTTGTATTCAAATTAGAAAAGTTGTTACCAAATGTACATTTTTTTTTTATGTGAGTATGAACGAAAAGTCGGTGCCTTCTAGGAAAAAACCTACTCAATTGCTTGTGTGAAAATGTAGAAGCAATCCTTAACACGAATTTTGCATGATCATTCAATTAAAAGCAAGTAGAAACGTTTTAGTCGAAATTTCTCGACAACGAGATACCATGTACATACCTCTTTTGTCGCGGCATGCCGTTGACGTGGCAAGGGCTGGGTAAAACAATAATTGGCCATATCTTCTATATTATTATACGATCTGTTTGCACATTTTGTATGCACATGCCTAACAACCAGCGGACTCAGCGGACTCAAAATTATGTTTCTCGATTTTACCATTACGAAGATATATGTAGCTCTTTCGAAGGATATAGCAAATGCCAAGGCGGAAAGGGGCGTGGCAAAAATATATGAAATAAATCTGCCTGCGTTAATAACTCACTAAAAGCAAAAAGAATTACACCTCTAGCTTTTACCATCTCCGAGAACGAGGTGTACGAGACAGACAGGCGGACAGACGGAGAGACAGACGAACATGGCTATATCGACTCGCCTGTTGATGCTGATCGGAAACTCTTCTTTCTCCCAGTTACATACATTGCACAAACTTAATATAACATTTGTACCTTAAGGTACATGGTATACATAAATTGGTAAATGTGTAAAATTGCCTACGAAAATTTTATTTTAAATATATCGAATGTTTTGAAGCTTTTCCTCATTGCATAAGCTCTGGTGCCACCGATATCTGCCAACAATCTTGCCAGTCACAATTTCGTGAAAATATTTTCCTGCACCACTTTCCACACTTGTGCCACAGCGACAACCACCCTGCTGGGATCGGATGCTAACGAGCCGTGGATATGTTTTCATTTCAAACTGATTTTGTTTTATGGGCCCAGGCATGGTGCCGAGACCTGGTCGGCGGGGACACTCTGCCGGTCACTCCAATCACCCAATCCAGTTGGACTCTTTTCTAATGCGGTCTGGGGCGGCACTTCTGGAGCCATCCAACGCGGGGTAGCTGCCCAAAACTCTTCGCTAATGAGCTGCGGACGAGTTGTTCGGGATCTTACAATATTTATGGCACTTGCTTGCTCATATCTCGGCTTTTGTTTCCAAAACATTTAGCTGTGGCATCAATTAAGCGATTGCTAGACTCAGGCCAAAACAAGTTCCCCAATCGCATTGGTAAAAGAAAACGACGACGATGAACAGAAACCAACTCGTTAAAAGTGTGTGGCTGCGTTTGGCTGTTTGAAAATATGAAAATTGAAATGTTTTATTAATATTTTTCAACAGCTCGGATGCAAGTTAATTAAATTCGTTTTTGCGTTTTTGTTTTTTTCGACACAACGGCTCCAGTTCTAGGAATTTCTGACAGTTTGGACACATTCGAAGAGGCGAACCAAAACAGTTTGCCGTTGGGTGGCTTTCTGTCCAAACCCCACCCCGAATGTGGATGTGATTAGATTTAAGGAAGCCAGCTCTGAATCCAGGCTACCAATTTGTCAGCATTGATGTTAAGTTATTAAGTGTTTATAAAAGGAGGTGCATTTCAATCTGCATTTTATATCATGATTTAGAAGTGTCTCTTATGAAGGTTCTAATAATTAATTGCTTTGTTATATTTAGTATATTCATATATATTTTTATTAACAGAACTTCCATGAACATTACCAATTTGTAATGTAATGCTTTATACTATAAAGTTTCATAATATGTTAGTCTAGCATGTATTCATAATCCTTTGAAATGCAAAATACACTGGATCGAATTCATTTCTTCAGTTGCTTCCAGCTTTTATACATTTATAACCCACTCGCTTTGCCCAATCAGCAAGTGCTTAACATTTTATTTCTCTGCTCATTTACCAGCTCTTACCAGTGTTCAACGGCAGAAAACGTTTATGGCCTTGTCGGGTGGGCCCAGAGCCAGAGATACAACTGCAGATATACGTGGATACACAGATACAAATTGTGCCTGCCCGCATTTGGGGCGTTCACATTTGGTTTCGGCCCCAACCCGTTTAAAAGTCTTGAAATTCGGTTTGCTGCCGGGCCATACATATAGGTAAATATTTTAATTATTTTTGTCCAGCAACGCCCCTCGGACTAGATTTCCCCACATCCGAGTGTGATCGCTGATCAGATGGAAGATATGTGCGATTGATGATCCAAAATAGGTGCAATTGTTTGTGTCAGGTGCACATCATCCCTTCGATCGCCGGGACCTGCAGCGATGCTTTCTCATTAGCGGCTCATTAGCCCGGCCAATTGACGCCTCTATGCCCCGGTGCCAACCACAACGCTCTCGTTTGATGTGGGCCAAAAAGGGGGGCAGGGTAGCCGGCGGCCATCTGATTACAATGCGCACCCAATCACCAAGACCCGGCACCGGGCGCTGCAATTATTTGCACGCGAATAAACAATTCAAAACATCTCTGGGCGTTTATCACTGCCTCTCGGCTTGGCGGCCGACTTGCCATTTTCCCGGCCTGTTGGCGTTTAATTTTACGGCTTTATTAGCAGGGCCATCGCTCGTTCGGCCAACGCTGGTAATTTGACGGCCCCCAGGGCTCTGCCACCTGCACTCGGGCCTGAGCTACTGTCTGGCCGATGAGGAGATGGGTCTCGGCCAGTCGGACGAATGGGAGGTCTCAGATGCGCCAAGGAATTTAATTTGCTGTCCGAGTTCCGTGAAAAAAGTTTCAAGACTGCAAAAAGGTTGAATCTTGACTGAGTTACTATTCTTCTTTAAATCAGAGCTTTTGCATAAGGNATCGCTCGTTCGGCCAACGCTGGTAATTTGACGGCCCCCAGGGCTCTGCCACCTGCACTCGGGCCTGAGCTACTGTCTGGCCGATGAGGAGATGGGTCTCGGCCAGTCGGACGAATGGGAGGTCTCAGATGCGCCAAGGAATTTAATTTGCTGTCCGAGTTCCGTGAAAAAAGTTTCATGACTGCGAAAAGTTTGAATATTGACTGAGTTACTATTCTTCTTTAAATCAGAGCTTTTGCATAAGGGATACAAAGCAAAAGATATTTTTGGAAGTTTTTTAAAAGTTTACAACACTGACATCGACAAATCTCTAAACGGTCATTCAACTTTATGAATTTAATATGTCCATTTTACTAAAATAATCTCGTTTCTCTTTCGGAAAAGACCAGCTTCTTATCAATCACGTTGAATCTCCTGGTTTCGTGTAATAAAACATATTTTGGTACTCCCTATGGATGGCTTCATGCAACATCCTCTCGCCACTTGTTGGCTTTGATTTATATGCACGATTTGCATTATATGAAACACGTATTTATGCGGCAGGAACTAAGAAGAGGCTTACGGAATGTAATCCCCGATTACGAGCATGAATGCAAACGAAAAATGCGAATGGACAAACATTTTGTTTGCCGGTTAACGATCAGTCATTGAGTTAGTTACTTTATGCCATGCGCCAGCAAGGAATAACATTCAATAATAATAATAATGATGGCAACTGTAAGCACGTCGCTCTGCGATTTTATGGCTTTAAGTGCGGAAGAGAACAGGATGGGCTAGAATGGTGCAGACTATCCGAAAACCGGACCCGATCGACCCGCGACAGGCAATTGAAGTCGGGATTGGCTGAGCGTGCGTGTGGCATTTATGTCGAACTGTCAGCCTGGATGGCAGGCTTTAAGGCCAGGTGACAAAGTTGCCCTCGACTGTACGTCGCCCTATTTAGAATTCCCTATGGGTCCACGCTCATCAAGCTAATTGCCATTTACACCTTAAAACTGCCATCAAATTGATACTTGAGGGTGGAATGGGGTTTTATAAGAGACAATGATGTGTGCCGGTTACCCTGGAATATTTATACAAATAGATAATCTACTATTAATACCTTTACTTTCAAATTGAGTAGAAAATAATATAAATCATAGAGAAGATTTTAAAACTGTTCTCTTATTAAAAAGCCCAAATCAAGGAGCCGCAGAGATCGATACCAATTGTCAGTTCATCATGCCCAGTTGATCCTCCTACCTCGACTCACTGCTCAGACAATTAAAATAAAGACGTCGTCAAAATGGTCGAGATGCCTTTCGAAACCTCCATTGTGTAGCATTTACCATTTGATGGTTCCAACATTTTTATGGGCCATGTCCAAAGGTTTTTCAATACAGATGGATCGTTAATTTATATATTTTTTTTTATTTCTAGGTATCTTCGGAGATCGGTTGGTGGGGGTTGTAGACAAAATACCAGAAAAACGTTTTCGTGTCGCCGGCCAATACAGATCCATAAAAATTCCGATTTTTAATATGCAAATTAAGAAATTAACGTAATTCGCATAGGAATAAACCGAAAGGCAGGGCGACAAAGGAAAGCGCTTGAGGATATTCTGGACAGACGCCTCAATTAATAATTATTTGGCGATAATATCGATCAGTGATAGTAAAGTTTATCGCTCGATTGTAAAAAATCAACGGCACGCTGTGTTATTAGATCAATTATTCCATCGGGGCAGCGAGGAACGGGCTATCATCTCTAATGAACACATTACATAAAATGTTGAGTTTTATGCCCCACTTTGAGAGCTGGGTCTATTTTTTTACTGGACGCGCCAATTAGAAGGGCTGAGACGGAACGGAACGGGACGGGACGGGGACTTGGGCATCGAGAGTCGGTTTTAATGGCAATGGGCCAAGCCATGTCTGGGGCTTTGGTTTTATTGTCTAGCTACTGATCTGTATCTGGTGTATGTATTACTCATGTTACCGTCGAGGAACGGCAAAAGAAATGTGGCCAGGCCGCTCCTCATCAACCCGGTCATTACTTGATTAAGTTCATTTTGCGGCCCAGTTTGGTACTGCTCGTTCTCCGAGTTCTTGTTGTTGGCGGTGCTGGTGGAAAACCGATATGGGTAAGCGATACTCCCAGATTTTCCATAGGCCGCGCCGGGTGTGTGCCAAGCAGCCGTTGAGCTACCAAAGCTCCATAAATCGCTGGATTATGCTGTCTAGCATTTCACCTGTTCGAAATGCTTCATAACTCACCACTTAATTGCATTCCAAAAAATATTTGACTGACTTACACAGAAGGAGTTATGACCAGTAACGATGAATCGGATTTCAGGCGAGCGACTTGGCTTTTAACGAGGAAATCTCGGATCTCCATCGCGTCAATCGGGACTGCTGTCTCACCTCATCAATCAATGCTCGTGTGGACCGAAATCGAAAATCTATTTTTGCTAATATCGCATAATCTTGATTACTCATTTCCGGCGCACATCTCAAACCGTATTGTCAAAGGCAATTGCAAGAGTTTTTTACGGAACCGCTGGGGGTTACCCGAATGCCACTTCTGGATACTCTTCTAGCCCCAAATGTTGTGTGCAGTCCGTTAGCTTATCCGGGGGCTAAGACAAAAGAATCTCGGGTAATGAGCCAAGTATTGCAAAGATACAGAAACGAGGAATTTGCGCCCAGTCATTAGGCGCTGGGGATAGACCTTATTGAGAAGCACAGACAAGCGGAGACCCACAGACCGTCAAGTACTCAATAATTCACATAAAAAATACGAGGGGAAAAAACAAGCCTTTGAAAATAAAACGATCAATACGAGAGAGGTTCGTACAAGAGGGGCCTAGGACGGACGACCGACCGACAAGTAAAAGAGCAAAACGCAACAACGAGAAATTGAAAAGCCACAAGTCATCTCAGCTGGTGGCTTAAAAGGCGCGTGCTAAGCCATTCATATTCATAAAAAGAGCCACAGCAAGAGACCCCGGAGCCCCCAACTCGGGCCAAGCTAAGCTAAAAAAAGGCAGAAAAAATATAAAGTAACTAAAAAAAGGATTGGCCGGGCTCTCGGGCGGCGGGTGAGCGAGGGTGTGCATGAGAAGCAGCAGCAACATCGGCAGCCTCGGAGAAGCGATCAGGCAAAAACTGGACTGAAGAACCCAACGAAAGCAAACGGACCCCGCCAGACAGCCGGAGAAATCGTCGGGGGATGCTGGCAAAAACAGAGAGGTCCACGACGACCGAAGACCCAAAGACCGAATGTCGGCTATAGTTCCGCAATGTCGCCGGGCGACAGCATCAGCCTCAACTCGACATGCCTCTATATATACAGCGATATAACACAGAAAAAAACAGAAAGAAATAGGGTAAATAAAACTGATCTTTTTGTACGAATATTCATTCTGGTTATACCCTGCCAGTGAGTATTCATCAATTTATTGCAAAGTTGGGGGTAGGATATGTAGAGCTAGCCAACTATTCTTACCCGCTAATCAGTTCTTGTATAGGCAAACATCTAAAAATGTATGTAAATATCATAGGTCACCAAATTTGAGGGACATTTTAAATCTACTGTAGGATGTATGGCGTCAAGAGGCTTCGGCTGTAGTTATTAATTGTTTTTGTTATAATAGCATATAGTAAGATTTGAATTTTTACCCTAAATTAAACTTTTATTAATCTCTAAATACATATTGTGAAATATTTTGCCATGCTTAAGTAGTTTTAAGATAGAATTTATATTATTTTAGGAAGTATTGGGTGTGACATTACGGAGAAGCGCGAATTTTGGGAAAAGAAGGGAAATTCGTTTTGCATTATTATAGAGCGGATGTTAGGAGGTGGGAAAGCGTTTTTTTTTTTAAAGATGCCTAAAGGAGGTATTGTTCGATGAGTTAGTTAAAGTATAGTAAAGTAAACATACGTAAAACCCAAAAAAAATTTAATTTGAAATGTGTTTAATCACTGGGCCATTCTAAATAAATCAACCATTTTAAAGGCTTTTGTAAAGTTTCCTCCAGTTCCGCCGCTTTGAGTTCTTAAAAGCGCATTTTTAAAGCTTTATACAACATTAAGTCCATATTAAGGGTATTCAAGACTCAAGACAAATGTGGTTTTTCCCTTTTCATATTTGTTTCTGTTGCCTTTTTTTTAGGGATGGGCATATCCGATTTTCGTTACAGCTAAAACTTTACGGACAGACAGCATTTGTTGTAGTGGTTGTTGTCGTTGTTGTGATTGTTGTGGCTGTTGCCGTTGATGTTTTTATCTTGTAGTCAGTCAGTCACAGTTGTTCCCCCCGACGCAGATGCTGATGCTGATGCTGAAGCTGATGTTGTTGCTTGCGTTACCTTTGGCTGGGCTTTGGGCGTTTGGCGTTTCTATAGACTGGCTGTGTGATTTACCAGTTTGATTGATTGGATTAGGTACTTATGTTATTAATTTACTTCTATTTATAAACAAGCACCGCGGACAAAGGCCTGCTTCGAGGGCTTTTTTGTCGTACTCCCCCTCTGGCGTGTGTTGCCGTCTCCTCGTGGGTTTTCAGTTTTCATTCAGCGACAATCGATGGCATCCATGAATGGTGAATAGATGCTCTCGGCTTGACAAATTGTGAACTGAACTGAGCCGAGCCGAGCCGAGTTGAGTTGAGTTGCGCTGAGCCGAGTTGACTTGAGATCATGACGATTAATGCTTCATTTCCGGCCGCAAACCCCCCGCACGATGATGAAATCTAGAGTGCAACTAATTTATTCCGTTTTCCTTGTCAAGTGTAAAGAAATTAATATTTCAGCCGGTCGGCCGCTGCTTATCAGTCGCGCGGAGTGTTGTGGCATCTTCGTCGCCACAAGGCCCAATCAAAGACCAATCAAACAATCAAATCGTTTTCAACACTTTAGCATAATTGTAAGTTATTCTGCCTGGGCCTGGGCCTGGGCCATTTGCATTAATCGATCGATTTTTCGGCATTTTTGCGATAAGCATCTGTTGAGCGACGTCGCGACCCGATTCCGACTTTTCATTTTCATTAATTGAGCCAAAGAAACGGTACAACCAAGCCACTGATCAGATCTTGCGCGCCGTGGCCACAAACTCCGAGCTGATAAGCATCGCCAGCGAGGAGAGAAAAGCACCAGACAGGCATCAAGGGAAAGAAATCAAGAGATGATCGCACGCGGCTGGTGGTCCCTTGTCTTTTTCTTGGCCCGGTCAAAATGTCAAACTTCGCCGGACCGGACCGGAGGCCTCATTAGCGTGCCAAGTGTGGAGCAGTGCCAGCGTCCGATATCGACGCCTGAACAGGTGTAAATGTAAATAATCTCGGCCACGTTGCCGCTGCACTAGACAGCACCGCATGAGGGCTGCAGACGGTGCCATAAAATGCTGTATTTTTAATTAATTTTTGTTTGCCAAGCTTCAAATGGTTATTTCCCAACAAGATATCAACGTGCCACGATCTGATACAAAAATGTATGTTTATTGGGTTGGCCAATTGCAGGATATTTTGGAAAACATTTAATGCGTAAAAACATCCAGAAAACTAAAGTAATGTGATTAAACTAAATGATCTTTAAGAACAAATTGCCCATACAAGACGATACAATTTTAGAGAATCTTAAGTCGTTCCAAAGTTTAATTTAATTTATAATAAATCTTTTACAAACTGTAATTTTGGTCAATTGCATGATATGTCGGAGAACCTCTATTGAGTAAAAACATCCAGAAAACCAGATTGATGTGATCAAAAAAGTCATCTTTCAGGCAAAATTTCCATCTTTAAGGAAAAATATTAAGAGCGAAACAAACTTAGCACAATATTCAACAATTTCAGAGACTGTACTTTTGGGCAATACGATTGAAAAAGGTCCCAAGATTACTTACAAACAAAATAAAGTAAGACTAATTTAATATAGAAACTCGCATGATAATTTCCATTTGTCTTTATTTCAAGACCAGTTGAATCACTTTTGTATCGGCTCAAGATAAATCTGCATGGATGGAAAAGTGACTATTTAATGCTTGTCATGTCGTGGCCATTAACCTGGTACGATGTCTCCCACAAGTTACTCACTTTCGTTGCGCTAGTAATGAACTCCGCTTGGCTGAAGGGCAAAAAGCAGGAATGGCTGAGAGGCACGAACAACGCAAAAAGAAGTGCAGGCAGACGCAGTGGAGCGTTGCAAATGCATTTTAGCCATTTTGTAACCCGCTTTGGTGACGTGTTGGGATGTCCAACGCAGTGCTGTTCCTTCCTTTGCCGGTTGGCAGTTGCCTGTTGCCAGTTATTGCCTTTGGCGTCACTCCTTTGGGGATCCGAGGAGGAAACGACATCAGCATCAAAATCAACATCTCGGCTCAACATCAGTTGCTCCAGCAGCAACATGACTGGCTCTCTGAGCTGGGCCAAACCCTTTTTCTATTTCCGCTTGGCCCGCCGATCCACCGAGATGATGGGAAGCGTCTTATCTGGCTGTTTTAATCAAAACAGAAGACTTTTAGCCCGGAATGAGATCGAAGTCAAGTAAAACCCAAACAAAAGGTTCTGAGAAAATGATCCCTTCAAACGAACTGTGAAGTGAATTTAGAGTGACATCCGCCAAAAGGCTTAACGCTCCTATTTTGTACACCCATCTATTGTAGGTTAATGTAAAAGTTTGTAAACATAAGTATGTTAGACTTTATACACATATATAAAACATTTAGCTTAAGGTAAAACTTATTGATATCTTTCATATTTACCAAATATTTAAGGAGTAACTTAACATACTTGTAAATCCTTCTTAATATACGCATCGGAATCTTTTATTCAGCGTCAACTTTCGGTTTCTTCCCCTTGCTGAACTAAAAAACTTGTAAATGCGTGTCTAAAACGAACATAAAATTAAAAGAACACCATACAAACAAAAAACAATCAGAAACGCTGTAGTTGAGATTTCTCGACATCGAGATACCATGTAACTATTTATACTATCAATTAAGTTTTCCGTTTAAATATGTAAACCCCCAAACTACATGTACACAGGCACAAAACCTTCGCATACAAATGGTTAATATGACGTCATCCGGCATTGACTGACAAAGGGTTTATTGCCCGATCTTTATAAAATATGCCGTATGACCAAATATTTATATTTTTAACTGTAAGCAAAAAGATTTATATCTCTTGCTCTAACCATTTCGGAGATATAGGCGAATATGCAGAAGAAAATACAGTTTTTTGAAAATTACAAATGCGTGGACAAAAATACGGTTTTATGCCCATTAAGAAGTGTCAAAAATAACCTCAATTGGCGTACACATATGTATAACGACCCAAAGCAAAATGAATTACGTCTCTAGCTTATACCATCTCGGAGATCGAGGAGTTCATACAATCTGACAGACAGGCGGACATCGGAAAAGTTTCCTTCTCTCTGTTCAATATACCCGTGTTTTTTTCAGAACCGGGTATAAAAATCGGCACACGGCAATCGTAAAGTAAATGATCAGTTCGAACGCGACCCTTGTCCCCGCATCGCCAAAGACTGAGAGCTCGGGAAGCCTGGAATTCAGGAACTCCTTGGGGCATCGGTCCATCGGTAGGCCTAAAAAGTGGTCCCTTTTGCGTGTCTCGCTTTGGTGACATTCTGGCTGTTGAATTGTTGTTATGGCTTTTCGCTGTTCCTGTTGTTCTTGCTGTTGCTGTTGTTTTTGTTCTTGTGGCCGCGTGTCATTTTCGAAATTATATGTCACACTTTTGGCGTTAAAACAGGCACACGACCGACCGGAGAGTCCGACCCGTTTCAGAGTCCTGATTTTTATTGTCATGTTTTGATCTTTCTTATTTTTGCCTCCACCCTGGGCCTGAGCCTGGGCCTGGGCCTGTGCCTGTGCCTGGGCTTAGGTTTTGTTATTGCTTTCCATTTTATTTGCCTCTTGCTGTCGCTCACTGACACCGGAGGAGGAGATGACGATGGAGATGGAGTTGGAGTTGGAGTTGGAGCTGAACCTGAAGTCAAGGAATGCGCATAAAAGTTTTTATGTTGCCAGCCAAGCAAAGGCGACTGCTCTGACCGATTCCCAGTTCACGGGAACGGTTGGCAAGTACGCACTCGGGCACAACTCAATCGAACCGTTAAATACGGGTAGGTATAGGTGTACGGCCGGGGAAGTCACTCGCGAAGACAATGGAATCATAAATTCTGGCATCCACTTGTTGCATTTGCTTCCATAGGTACTTTTTTCCCAGTAGCCAGTCAAGCGTTTAATTTGGAATTTGTCCCAGCGAATGGCAGTCAATCAAAGTTTGTGGCATTCGTAGAGAGTGGGTGGTCCCTTTGTTTTGGCCCTTTCTGTTGTCCATCAATTTGCATCACTTTGGGGCACACTATTCGACGTTTATGTGAAGATCGCCCCCATCTTTGCTTGAGATACATTCGAGTTTTCGTTAGAGCTTGCAGGTTGTTTATGCTGGTAGCTTTTGACCCGAAAAAAATGCATTTATATGTATATTCGTCAAAGAAATCTCCTGATTTCGTTTCGTTGTTGGCCCTGTCGACAACTCGTTAAAGTTGTCAATAAGTGCACCATTTTCGGCTTCTTATCGACCCCGAGCCAATAAATTTCTACCTCTGGGCTCGCAGGCGCACAATTTAAATGCTAATTTGGCGATGGGGGAACTGCGTTTTGTTTTGGTATGTTGTGATAATTACCTCAAGTTATTTTTATTTATATTCCCCAGATAGTGCACTTTCGAGGCAGGGCGGGCGAGTTCTGTTATCTATGAGCTTTTACATTAAATACCGTTGGGGAATTTGTAAAGAAATGCTAATTCCCCGACACGCGTGTGGTCCCCCAAAACTAACTAATTGGTTTCGTCGAATCGAAAACGGAGCCCAGAGTCGAAAATAAATTTCTGCCTAAATGGCAGATAAGTGTAAGTAGCCGGATCGACGGCATTTCTGGCCATCAGAGGGGGATGCTCCGCTCAGGCCGCTGCCACCAGCAGGCAACAACAGGCAACAACAGGCAGCGGCCTAAGCAAGTTATTAGAATTCTTGTCACCTGGCCCCGAGAACAAATTTACATGGCAACCAATAATTGAACAGCAATTTTCCATTTTCGCCACAAATTGCCAAGGACGTGAGGAACGAGGATGCGACGCAGGGATGGCAGGGAAGGTGCAGGTGGAAAAACTAAATTGATTTTTACACCTAGAAATCGCCGGAGTGTTGTACACAGGTCAAAATTTCACTCTTTTCGGATTTCTATAATTATTGTAATATAACCTATTATTATAGAGTAAGGAAAACTTTTCAATAACTTCTAAATTAAAACGAAATTATTTTTTTTGGGCCTAATTTATGCATTTTAAAAAGTTAGACGAGAATTACACCTCTAGCTCTTACCATCTCCGAGAACGACGTGTTCATACATACAGACGGACAGACAGACAGACACGGCAAGATCGACTCGGTTGTTGATGCTGATCAAGAATATATATACTTTATGGGGTTGAACACGCTTCCTTCTCCCTGTTACATACATTGCACAAACTTAATATACCATTTGTACCTTAAGGTACATGGTATAATAATCTATGTTTGATGATTATTTTAGAAAAATTGTATGAGAACAATATTATTTCAATAACGTACAGTAGATGTTTGTAAATTTAGGGAGATCCTTTTTATTTTAATATTGAAATTTATTGTGATTTGATTGTTCTTGATATATCACCTCGAAACTTAATAAATGCCCAAAATAATTCCGAGTGCAGGGAACTCTGCAAGATCAACATTCGCCTAAGGACACACACCGAGAGTGGCTCGAGTTAAAGTCAAGCCAGATTAGCAGTGACCAACACATGTTGCTGCTGCCGCTGCTGCAAGTGTTGTTTCTGTTTCTGCTGCTGCCGCTGATGTTGCAGCAGCTCATCAAGGAACGACGCACGCAAGATGTAGCTACAAGATGTACATGGTAGCAGCCAAACTAAAGGGACAGGGACAAGGACTCCGCCTTCAGCGGTCACAAACACATTCCCAGCGCTCTGTTCAACGGCATGTTGCAATTTTAATTGAACCAGCCATTAATTAATCTTAACGCGCAGGTATCGGCCGCAGGAAGTGAGCCCAAAAACGATCTGGGAAAGGGAAAGGGAAATGGATATTTCGAAATGCATTTAAACTATATTATAGAACTATACAATTTTAGCCGTAACACTAAGCCGGGTGTTGAAAAATCAGTGGCCGTGCCTTACAACTGCATTTTACTTTGAGATGACTTAATTATTACCACTCGAAGGTCGCTTCTCATGAAATGCCATTTTGCTTATGACGTTGAATGCAAATCCATGGCAATGTAGCGGCAATAATTTCATGATTGATGGCCGCGTAGTTCGGTTAACGGCGGCGGTCGATCGCCTATCGGAGATCGCAGTGCTTCGACTCGACGATCCGAACAATCCAGCGATCCGTGCGATCTGAGCGATCAACCGTTGGCAGGCTTTCGCATAAATAATAATAGACTTCTGGACCAGTTGTGCTAACATGGCTTGTGGTTAGCGTAATAATTCATCGCTTCTTGCAATGGGGGCCGTCATTAGGCAGTCAAGGCGGCTACTGAATTTGCGGTCTTTCGGACCAAAAACTCAAAAACGCGGCGGGGCAAACACTCATCATCGATTTGTGAGCGATCGAGAAAGTATTTGAGGATGAGCTCGTCGGACTGGGCTCCCACTTTGGATAAGTTTTTAAAATTGGGGCGTGCCATTCGATCGGATGGGGAGTTTGGTCTATGCAATCACGATAATCAACATTAATTGTGAATCAATAAGTGCACGCCTAGCAAGTGGCCGGCCGAGGGGCGGTGGGGCGTGGCCGGAGATCGTAATTGCCTCAAACGTGAGCAGAACGCGTTGCCAAGTTTGTTTAAAAAGCCATTAATTAGTGGGCATAATTGCCAGAGCCAGATTTAAGATTAATTGGAATATAAAGATATGGCCAACCATGTGACAATCAAAGAGAAAGAAAGTCTGGTCATAAATGTGTTTTAGAGATGGAAACGTGACTAAAAAAACGAAAAAAAAGGGCTACGATTTCTTCACAATTTATTACAAATTTATTAAGAATTCAAATACTGACAGGAGATTCTGACAGCGGATGGAAAATCCGCGAGGATAGAAAGCGGTATTTGATTTTGTTGAACAAGTGCTTGCCCCAAAGATATCGACCCTTGTCAGGGAGAAGAAAAGCGTTTTTCCTATAGGTTTTAGTTCAACGTTCAGTCAGGTTTTTCGTTTCACTTAATATACCTACTTTTTATTTAATTTATATTTATTTAGTAGGCTCGAGAAGGCGGGTAATANAGATATCGACCCTTGTCAGGGAGAAGAAAAGCGTTTTTCCTATAGGTTTTAGTTCAACGTTCAGTCAGGTTTTTCGTTTCACTTAATATACTTTTTATTTAATTTATATTTATTTAGTAGGCTCGAGAAGGCGGGTAATATTTAGCCTATTGTTTTGGTACGTAGCTTGTAACGCATTATATTTCAGCTTAAATATTGCCAAAAGTACAGCCACTTTACTTACTATAAATGAGTGTTATCCTAGTTATTCAAAACCTTTTAAGCTTACCCTCCGGCCATCTCTAGCGCCGCCTCCAAATCGCGAGGCAGGTATTGTTAATTGCCCGAGTAACGCTGACGGGGTGCTCTGGTGAGCAGGCGGCGGAACCGATAGACAAATTTAATTGATGTCTGCGACGCGGCTTGTGATATGTCAGCTATCTATTTAATGCTTCGATTTTAATTCTGAGCCACTTCCTGTCACTTGGCGGTAATTACCCAAAGGAGAAGCAACTCCTCGGCTGTGGAAAAAATGGTAAAGAAAATGGCTAAGACTAAAAAAACGCACTAATATATATGTACATTGGTGCTGGGCATTTCTTTTATAGGAAATTATTGCTATTTTTAATGCAAATGCGCTAATTACAAACACTGATAAGGCAGGCGGAACCCGAAGGAACGGCCGGTGCATTAATTAGGAATTCCAACGATCGCGGCGATGGTTGCCGGGAATCGAGTGATGTGGGTTTGGCTTTTTTAGCTTTGTTTTTTATTGGGACTTTTAATGCTTTACAAATGAATATGTAAACTTTAGTTGTACACATTTTGAAGTGCGTTAGCTCCATAACAGAAATGCATGGGAATAAAAATAAATTCAATAATTATGATTCCAGCTTTTCATAAGGAATTTTAAACCTCCAGCGTAATTTGCCATTTAGCTGCGGGAAAACTGTCAGCTCTGGGGAACGGTCCCGGGTTTGGTCCATCGCAGCAGTATCGAGTGTCCAGCGGCGCCTTTGGCCAACTGCAAAACGCCCGCGGCACAATGCTCTGTGACAAAGTGGCACGCTTCCGCAAAGTGTCTCCAAAGTGGATCGAACCCGGTCTGGTAGCCGGCTCAAAAATATGGGAGCGTGTGTGTATCGAGGTGGAAAATAAAAAACCAAGAGCAAAACCGAAAGCAAATTAAATTGATCTAGTTTCTTTATGGCCAGGAAAGCTTCTGTGCATCGTGCCCAAGTCTGTTCCCGGTCCCGTTCCTGCTCGAGATCCGAGGCAAGAGTCACTGGAGTCGCGGAAGAGACAACGACCGATGACAACGACGACGATGAAATATGTGGCCTCAGATACGCAAATCGGAGGAGAATACTTTCGGGCCAAGGTAGCTGCTTCAGAGGCAGATGGGCCCCAATGCCTGGTGCCCTTATGGGAGAGATGCTGCTAATGCATTGGCAGCACCCATGATGAATTAGTTTTGATTAGGCCGCGATGCAGTTGCTCCGCTCGTTGTGGTTCTGTCTGTGACCGCTGCTCTCTGCCAACTTTCGCTGGTCTGGCCATAATATATCAGGGCTTTTCAATTAGTCAAATGTCGCAGGCAGTGCGATATGACCGGGTTTATTAATAGCACTTGGCTACTGACCACTGGGGGTCTGCAACCTTTTGGTTGAGTACGTTTGTAGGTGGGAGCCCTAGGCTTTCAGAGCCTAAATTTACGATTTTGAGCTTCACAAGGAGTTTTCCATATTCAAGGAATGTTAGTAATTATAGCCCTTAGCTATAGCAACTGCAGGCCTTAAGGTAGAAAAAGTTCAATTACAAATGATTTCAAGTTCTTAAGTTGTACTAATTCTTATCCTCTTCTTAAAACTGAACTGTCCAGCCATATACATATTTAGAAAATATCATCTGGAATATATTTTATAGTGTACTCCCAACCTATGGAATGAAATAAGAAGCTAACAATTAAGTCACAGGACAGTTTCGCTCTCCAATAGCCTCCCAACTTTTGCTTTGAACGGCCAGTGTGTCAGGAGAGCTCGTGTCGACGTCGTGTGTTGCATGCCACATGCAAAAGCTGAACTTGGCTTAACTGCTGGCAATTCTATTTATTTACGAAATAAATCACTAACGGCAACTCATTAGCAGTTAAGCAAAGATATTAAGCCATGGCAGTGCAGAGATTGCCCGCATGACATTCCTCTGGACCTTTTTGTGTCTTAAAAAAAGTTCAGGTCCGGTTTTGATAGTTGGCCGGTGTTGCCGGTTGACGTTGTTATTATTGTTGCTGATGTCGCTGAGTGACTGTTCCGCGACACCTCGCTGTCAGATAGCTGGTCCACTAGCACTGCCACAGCGACAGCCACATCTACAAGTTCAATTCCACATTCGAATACTGGTGCACCAGCGGCACCACCCACCCTCCGGCTGCAATCACACGACTCTCACAATATTGTCGTCTGCTGCAGCTGGTATCTTGGCCACTGGGCGATAAGCCACATCGGCAGCCATATATTGAAGCTACCGAATGGCTAAGATGAAATGTGGCAGCTTATCAAATCGAAATCAATTTGGGGCCATATCGGGCATGCCATCTAAACACCTAAACATGTCAAATTGGCGCACTTAAGACGACAACTACACATGTGCCTGCCCGGACTGCCGACAGTTCATCACGCCGCCAAGGATTCAGGGATCCGGGGGCCACGGGATTACTGTGCACTACCATTCCGCTGCGGTCTGGATTCAGAATAATTTTGTTTGCGCCTGTCATAAGCCGAACTGGGACCGGGTAACAACTGGCCATTGGTAGCCACAGCTCGCGGCTCAAATTGTACCGCAAGCACACAAATCACATGGCGATCCTCCGCTTCCACCTCCAGCTCTATCTTCAGCTCCATCTGCAGCCGCTCCCCGAGCTCCTGCTGCTGCTCCTGTTGCTCTTGTTCGATGATGATTGCAGCGCAGACAAGAATTTCTAGTTTCCAGCCGAGGCCGAGGACGTGGAAGCTGCAGCGTGAAAGCATTTTGCATTTCTGTTCCCTTCCCGCGTACCAGAGGGATCCTTATTTTTGCAGTTTGCTGTAGATGCGTTTTATTTATTAATATTTTAAATGTTTAAACTTGGTTTAACCTGGTTTCCGTTATTAAAAACAAGACAAACTTGATATTTGTTCAAACTAAATTTAGGTTGGGCAAATGATGTGTAAAATTAACTCGTTGATATTTGATATGTCCAAAATGGTATACTACACCTTTTCTTCACAAACAAATAACTCTTATTTGATATGATAATGATATAGAATTCGATTAGAGCATCTGGTATTCAGCTTGCAATATGGAAAATCCATTCCCTTTTGCATTTTTACGAGAGAATTGCGCTCATAACTTTTGCCAAGTCCCCGACATTGGCTGCTCGTCTTTGGCAAGCGGAAAAACTGAAGAATTTTAGGCCCGACATGCGCCTGTCGCTGCTGGCAGCCCAGTCGCTCTTTCCCGGCTTTTCCCTGGACCGACGTGCAACAGGTGAGCTTGGTGAGTTGGGCGAGCCGGCCGCCGGGACTGCGTGGATTGGATTGGAGGGGAGTGGAGCGTTTCTGGTCAATCGACTTTCGTGGCGCGCTTTGCTGCTGGCTGCAATCGCTTTGGAGTTTGGAACATTTCATTAGTTTTGAGTGCTGGCATATATCGTCCGTGTCGTCGTCTGCCGCTCCGCTTTGGCTATTATTTTCAATTTTATTGCGCCTTTTATTGGGGCTGCATTTCGCCGGCTGTATATGGCCACGATATGGCTTATTGAAACGAATGCCTAGCTAATTTATATGACCAGAACGAAGGCACTTCGTGGCGATCGGAGTGGAATGGAATGGAAATGAATAAAAGACCGGGTGTTGTGTTAAATTTTAAATTTCGTTCTTTAATTTGTTCAAAAAGTGTTTCGCCAAATTTGCATTGTTTTATGTTTATCGGTATAATATGTAATTCGAATATTATTAGTTTAGGTTGACATAAAGTATAAACTTATAGTTAGGGAGATATACAGTATATTAGGTGTTTAATTTATAGCAGAGAACTGATATAGTTGAGGGGGGGACGCACTGCCCCTCTCTTGGGTGATAGAACCAATTCGATGGACTTAGCGACCTAACACAAAGACAGTCTTTGAAACTAGAGTATAAGAATTAAGAGAGTCCTTAAGAATCCTTCGGATGGTATTCTAGTACTTAATGTGCACACAAAAAACTAACGATTTAGAAATATGCATTAACTCTAGGTATATATGCAACGCACAAGTAAAACACGGACTTACTGCAATGCAACACCTACAAAAACACACTTTAGAAGCTTCACCTGTTGAGCATTAAATTGTTTGTAGTTTGTATGCTTAGCTACGAATAATTGTTGCCTAGCTAAGAATGCATCAATAAAACACATTTATCCAAATCTAGATTCATATTTTTAGATTCATATTTGTATATGCACGTATGTATGGAAGAAAAACTGTCCATAAGCGAATTGAGTCGTAAACACATCTACGTATATACACATTAAATATATTGTACACATATGGATATAATTCGATAAGCTTTGCCTGTTGCGATTAATGTCTGAATAGTAATTAATATATTGTAGTAAGCATCAACGCTGAACCATGCATTAAACGAACAATATAAATCACAACGTTTAAAATTTCAAAATCGTTTCTTTAAATATAATTATTACGCTCCGCACGTGTTTTATAAGCTTCTATATATTTTCTTGATGGCACGTAAGTTTCACACATTTATTTGTATTTTGGATACTTTGTGGCTTATTCCCGGACATTCGACTAACTAAGAAATGACAAACTTTTAATATAAATATAAAGATGCCCATTTATGTCTCCACTTCGATGCAACCGATGCAAAGTGTTCAATGTTTTTGGTTAGATTTTAATGCCGAGATTGGCACCGCCCTTAACTATCCTTAAATATTTTGAACAAGATTCAACCTTATTCCTTCTTAATCTAAATTGTGTCTGACTGTAGCGGCTATGCAAAATATACTTTATCTATTATGCTAAAAAATTGATCAGAATTTAAAACGTTCTCAAACCATTCGTTACCTGCGAGCTTCAGCTGTCGTTTCTCTCTCTGTCTCTAGGAGTATATATGAGTATATGTTTATTTCTGTATACATCAACAAATATATTTATCAAGTGGCACAAGAGTTCCATTTTAGTAGCTTTTTGTGTTTTGTGTGCTTACCTACACTTATTAGTTCGATTCAAGTTCGTTATTCAGAATACGCTGAACATCAAATTCCGTAAACTTATGCTAAATATATTCTTAGATTTTAGATATAGGTGTACGTTTGAGTGATAGATATACGAAAATATACATATATGTTGTAGATGGGAAAAACAGTTGTAGGAAATCGCCTGAAAGGTTCAGAAAAAGACTGAAGGCTTCCCGTGCGCTGAAAGATATTTACTATTCCTATTGTCTAAATTCATTGTCCTTGACGGGATCCTGTTGCCACATTCTGCGACCCGAAACCAAACTTTTTGCTGGCCCAGTACGTTTCGAGGTGTTGGGAAATATAATCAAAATAAAAGCGAACACAAAAGATATGTTTTGTAAAAATTGTTATGTATTTCAAAAGTAAAATAAACTAAGAATATGTAATAAAACTTATATAGATTTTAAGAACTAAGAAGAATTCGATTTCTACAGTAGACTGAACAAGTACTTATTTTAATGCAATACAACTAAATTAAAGTTTTCCGCGTTGATTTCGAATCAGTTAAGGAAGTACAAGGGGTGTATTTCAAATTTAAGTTTTCGCTTTTGTTAAACAAGTTTTCCGTTTTTTGATTTAAAGTAAATATTTTGTTTTCAACTTATTCAGCTTATAATGCTTAGAGGAAAAAATGATATGCTAAGATTTGTGTACGTCTCTCTGTATGTTAAAACCTAAATCTAATCCTTTTAAGACAATAAGTTAATAAGTATAGTATGTTTATAAATATTTAAAATGCAATAAATTAGTGTGCATATATGGGTGTGCGCGTGCGCTTTTTCATTTGTTTTGTGTTAGCATTTTTAAAAAATGAACATTAGCTAGGCAAAGGTGAAAGGATTATAATTTTTAAAATTATTTCTGGTTATTTGTAGTCATGTAAAGAAATTAAAATTAATAATTATTACACATGAGATCACAGTATTAGAGACATAAGTTTAATATTTTCCCATTCGCTTCTATCAAATAATATTATTTTCAATCGATTTGCTTTAGTTAGGCTTTGTATGGTTAGTAACTTTGATTTGCTTGCGTTGCGTGCTTCCTTTCCGTACTCCCCATGGTGTGACGCGTACTCCCTCTGGTGTCTGTGTGGATATTAACTAGACTAAATATAGCATATTGTTGCTTCTTGTGTTTCATTCATTGTTTAAGATTTAATGTCTTGCAAAGATGTGATTTGTTTGCTGGTAGCACAACCCCGTTTAACGACTATTCGGTACATTACAATTAATGATTATTCAGCATCGGCGATTTATTTGAGTCACAGACTTCGTCTCGAGTGCGCCCACCCTGAGTCGACCTCTAGTTCTCCGATCCTTTGTCTTTGTAGAAGAACGGCTGGTTGGAGTCCTGCCCGACCCAAACGTAATTAAACAGCACAGGACTGGTCAGGGGCGAGAGGGTGCCGTAGTCGGAGGTCAGCTCGAAGGGGAAGGCGCTCTCGTCCAGGTCCAGGGCCAAGGCCAGACTCAGACTTTTCATCTTGGGCTTGGCCTTCTTGGCATCCTTGGCCTCGCCGGATGCCGAATTCGGTAGACTCTATATGCCCGCACTCGATGTTACGATGGCCAGGTCGGCGGCCTGCAGGAGATGGTGGTGAGCATGCGGGTATTGCTGGTGCTGCTGTTGCTGGTGGTGCTGCTGTTGCAGTTGCTGCTGCTGTTGTTGCTGCTGGTGTTGCTGCTGCTGCTGCTCACCGCGCACTTTCTCCTTCTTGATGCGCTGTTTCAGGTGCACCTTGGCGTGTCGTTTCTTCTCATCGGAGCGGGCGAACTTCCTGCCGCAGATGTCGCAGCTGAAGGGCTTCTCGCCGGTGTGGGTGCGGATGTGGGTGGTCAGGTGGTCGCTGCGGCTGAAGCTGCGCATGCAGATGCGGCATTGGAACGGCTTCTGGCCGGTGTGAATGCGAATGTGGCGGGTGAGCTCGTCGGAGCGGGAGAAGCGTCGATCGCAGTTTTCCACCGGACAGGCGTACGGACGTTCGTGCACCGGAGTCTTGCTGGGTCGGTTCGGGTACTTTCTCGGTTTAACCGGCACCAACTTCAGGGGTACACTGCTCTGCTGGTAGACCTGCGACAGGATCTCGTGTCCCTTGCTGGTAGATGGGCTATACTCAGCCAGCTGCACCGCAGCAGCTGCTGCAGCGGCTGCGGCAGCCGCGGCCGACGAACTGCCCGCGGATCCGGCCGAATAGCCGGTGCCATTCGAACTGGGCTGCATGTCCGGATAACTCTCCTGCTTGGGTATTAACACCCCCAGAGCAGCATTGCTGGAACTGGCCGACGAAGTTGGCCCCGGGAGCACCAGAGTTTGTTGTTGCTGCTGCTGCTGCTGCACCTGCTGCTGCTGGGCATAATCCGCCGGGGAGTCTAGCCACTGGTACTTTGGCTGGACCGTTCGGTTGTACTGCTGTTGCTGCTGCTGCAGTTGCTCGTGGCTGCTCTGCAACTCCGCCAGGCTGGCAAATCCGGCCGAAGATCCGGCGTAAGTCGGAGGCGGCTGCTTCAGCAAGAGAGGTGTGCAGTCCATGGTCAAGCCCAAAAGCTCAGCGTGCTGAGCTGCTGCGGCAGCTGTCACCCGTCCGTCGTCGTAGGGCGAGGCAGCCTGCTGCTGTTGTTGCTGCTGCTGCTGTTGCTGCTGTTGCTGCATAGTTGTGGCATAGTGAGCGGGCAGACTGAACATGGGTGGCTGAAAGAGGGCCTTGTCGGGACTGGGGAGACCCCAACTGTTGCCCAAACTGTTTGAGGGCGGTGACATTTGACCCGGCAACACGCTCAGCTGGGGAGACGGCAGTTGCTGCTGCTGCTGCTGTTGTTGCTGTGCAGCTGCGGCGGCTGCTGCATTCATGGCGTTGCCTGTGGTAGTGAAAATGCCACGATATGAGATTTTGCTAGCCTGCTGTTGCTGCTGCTGTTGTTGTTGTTGTTGTATGGCATGTTGTTGATAGTGTTGGTGTTGCTGCTGGTGTTGGAGTTGCTGTTGCTGTTGGTGTAGCGGCTGTTGTTGGTGTGTCTGCTGTTGTTGTTGTTGATGTTGGTGTTGTTGTTGTTGCTGTTGCTGCTGTTGTTGCAACTGACTGTGATGATGGTGATGATGATGATGATGGTGATGGTGATGTGGCATTTGCTGTTGGTGTAATATTTGGTGTTGTTGGTATTGATGTAGATGTTGCGGGGAGCTCATGTGTGGCTGTTGTTGTTGCTGCTGGTGACTGTGGTGGCAGTTGGCATTGCTGCTACTGTTGTTGCTACTGTTGTGGTGTAGCTGTTGCTGCTGTTGGTGTGATTGTGTGTTGCTGTTGTTGCCCGGTGAGCCAACTCCCTCTGTGTGATTGTTGTTGCTTTCGCTTGTGGTCTGTTTGCTTGTTGTTGCGGATGTTGTTGTTGTTGATGATGATGTGGTGTTGTTGTTGTTGTTGTGTTGGGGATACATATTACAACTATTATTACTTGATTCTTCCTTAACAATGGCCAAAGCTGGCGGCGTACTCCTTTCCTCCTTCAAGGGACTGCAATGTGACAGAACAGGGCTGGCAACGGAAATCACCTGCGGTTCCAAGGATAGATCCTCAGATTCAATAGATCCTGCAAACGAAAAGGGAAAAGTGTTAGCCACACAGTATAGGAATAGGAAAATAGGTTGATAATAAAATTAGGGCTGAGCATATCCCAGGATTACTTAAATTACTTCGAAATTATACAAAAGCTAAAAAAAGCTCTTTTCTCCCTGCGAGTCTTGGTGGATACAGGCTGCTCGTCTGGTGTTGCAGTTGCTGCGGCAGGGTACGATATCAATCACAGTTCGCTTGAATGGCATTGGCATTGGCATGGGGCTACTGCAGCTGGGCGCGCTTTGATTTCGCGGAAATCGAACGACACGGGAGGTCGCATCATCGCTCATCGTGCCAGAGGCCCGCAAGTCCAGAAGTCCAGAAGACAGTTGCACTTGGGGGCCAGGCAAAAGTGTCGGCGAGAAGACTAATTACGCGGCTACCACCAGGCGCAGAGAATCTTTTTCTTCTTCCCTTTTTGTTGCCTTGTTTTTTCGCCTTTTTTTTAGAGCTCACGATTGCCGTCATTAATGCCGCTGGGAGTTGAGCTTTAGCCTGGATATTGATTGAGTTGCATTGCGCCTAATGTGCTGCGACATCAATCTGGTTTTCAGCAGAAGAGGAAGGGCGCCTCGATTCACAGAAACTAGAGGCGATAGCGCTTCTATTGTTCAGCTCTCCCATCACCACATATAGTACTCGTATATTTGCAAGCCCCATTAATGCTGTCAGGGCAAATTATGTCCTCTATTCCCAAAAAAAAAATACATATATTGTATATATATATTTAGTAGACAACAAATTATGTTTCTTTTTGACAGGCCCAAAGGAGACGCATTCTAGTCTGGCCAATATGGAGCCGTTGTCCATTGGTCTTTGGTCTTGCCACAAGGCTCTATAGTTTGAGTAAGACATGGGCAGCAGTTCGGACCAGCTTGCCAAGTTTGGCGATTAAAAGCCGCTCCATCATTGTCATGCAAATTGTTTTAATGGATTTTCATTTGAAAACTGCCCATGCTATGATTTCTGTTCTTTCGGCTTTCGCTGGCCAAAGTTTTGGTGCGTGGGCCGCCGCTAGAATTTATGAGTGACATTTTGTTGGCTTCTGGCGAATCTGTTTATATCCAAAGCCACATTCTTGTTTGTGAAACATATACGAGTACTCGTATGTTTCGCGACAATTTCGTATTGGGTTTTATGCATTTTCAATTGGAACCCGCTCTTCACTGAACGAAAATGGTTTTGTTTCGCTTTGGGGTAAGGAGAGCAATTAAACTCAATTGTTTTTGATAGCGGCAGCAAATCTAGTATACTTTGTTTGCTTTGCCTTAATTCAATTAGAAATGCAGCTCCATATGTCAGCAGATACATGGACATGAGTTGTACTCGTATATATGGTCTGATATGCCTTTCTGTATGGCTGCGTATCTTGAGGCAGCCCCGAGTGAGAAAATTGCGCTCGAAACATTGACACTGAACGGAAATGTTTAATACATGCGCCGCCTGTTGTTGCTTCTACGAGTAGATTAATTAAGCGTCGTTGTTGCTGTTTTCCTACTTTCGTATTTGTTATTTTTTATTTGTTATTTTTATTATGCAGTCTTGGAAATATGAGAGCGCTGCGTCGCGGCTATTGCAAAATTCAATTTTATTTGACATTAATGAAAAGTGAGCGCAAAAGCAAGATACGTAAAAATGACACAGAATTTCGCGACACACATTTCGAGAAGTCCATTGGGGTGTCAACGTTTTTATTAATTTATATTTATGTGAAGCGAAACAAGCATAGAATATACTCGTATGTAGATATTTTTGGCTGGAAATGTACTAAAGCGCCCCATAACTTAATAACAACAACGCTATTATTGGGACAATAAAAGCAGGCACGCCAAAAGAAATCCCAAAATAAAGAAAAACAAAATCAACAAATCAGCCATGAAGGCGAAGCCAGGCAAATAAAAAAGTCTCGAAAATTGGTACTCGAATTTTTTCGAATGTTTATTTTGGATTTTGAACTTGTTATTCGGGGCAAACCCGAGCGAAGAAAAGGGTGGAAGTACAGAGAAAGACAAAGCCGAGATACGTTCGAGTGGCAGGGAAGTAAGTCAAGATATGGTCTAACATAACGACGGTTTCGCCGGACTACTCCGCTGAGGCTGATTTATGTCGAGACTTGGGCCTGACAACGGATTAGTTGCAGTCTCTAGGCGGACTGCAACCGGCGTTGCCACTGCCGCATGTGGCAGCTGCAGCAGGCTGCATCCATTAGCAGCAGATAAAGAAATAGCTTCATGCTGCGGCTTTTCTTCCAGCCCGACCGTCCATGGATGGCAGTCGAACTCTATAAATGTTTTTGGGCTTTTCTGGTCAAGATTTATAGAGAGTATTACCGAAAGAAACTCCCTGACAATGCTATTATATGTTGTTCTTGTTATCATTGTATCATCTTTGTTGAAACTATTTGCCATTCCTAAATCCTTATGCTTAATACGAGTCTAGTTTTCATGTTTTCGCAACTTACCAGTGATTGGTGGTGGTTCCACCACGGTGGTGGGGCCGAAGAATGATGGAATATCGCTGGACGTGGTCACCGGAGTATTGAGATCGCCGGGCAGCGCCTCGATCATCTGCTTGTGGGCCTCCACCTGCTGCTCCACGGACGCGGAGCCGGGACTCTGCTGGCCACTGGTGTTCAAGAGGCTCAGGTGCGAGGCGGAGCTACGGCCGCTGCTCGCGGTGGCGCTGGCACTCGGCTGCACGGCCACGTGTCCGGGACTGCCGCCCTGGGTCGGCGTTGCCGTCTGGTTGCGGGCCCGCAGCACGGAGTTGTTGGCAGATGCCGCTGCAGCTGCAGCAGCAGCGGCGGCCGCTGCAGAGGCGCTGCTATAGTGCAGCAGCGAGGACGAGGACGAGGAGGCGCCCAGCGAGGAGCTGTTGGAGGAGGAGGTGCTGCAGCCGCCGAGGTTGCCGCCGAACTGGGCGGGACTCAGGTAGGTTGCCGCTGCCGCTGCCGCCGCCGTCGAGGGGCTGCCGCTGCTCTGGGCCGCCGTGCTCGTCTTGAAGAGACAGGTGTCGAAGCTCAGCACATTGAAGTGGGCGGCCGCGGCCGTCTCGGTGAGCAGGAATGCGTGATGCGTTGGCGCCACCAGGGTTTCAAGCCCTTCCATGATCATGGCCGCTGATGGAGTTCCAGGGGCTACGCCGCCTGAAAAGATAATTAGGGGAAATTCGGGTGTTACTGGATGGTTTAAAGTTTAAACAGTTTGCGGGAGAGATCCTCAGCACGAATGTTATTTCAGATTGGAAAATATAGATCTGGGAGCAAGCTAAAAACTGATCATCGAGTGCAATCAGAGTGTTAACCGCAGACCGTGGACTCATGCAAAATCATGCTGCGAATGGCGTGCTCTTGGCGTTTCAATTGATTTGCCACGACAGCTGTTCGATTGCATAACTGGCCAGTCACTGGGCGAGTGAATGGGTGAGCCGGGTCATCAAGTGGTGAAATTACTTAACAATTTAATTTGCCAGCGACTGTCGCAGACTTTCGCCTCCTGCGCCCACGAGCGCCAGCAATTAAATTAAGATCGATTAAGCACTTGTCTCTGCCCTGAGAAGTAGAACAGGCGGCTTTCCCATGGATCGTGCATCACCCAGAAGCCAGGTTGCGCGCTGCTGCAGCCGGCTAGCTCCCCGGGAAGTGGGTCAGGCGGTGACCTTACGCAATGCGCGGCACAAGCTTATGCAAGTCTCGCAATTAGAGCCCGTTCGGCTGGCAGTTTTCGATACTTTTTCTAAACAAATGCCTCGTAAACTTGGCTTATTATTTGGCCTGTGGTTTTGTCTGCCTGTTTAATCACAGATAAACGCCATCTGCAACGGGTTTTGCCACTGGGTCTGGGTCTCCTCCTTCAATCTTAATTTTTGTCTCTTAATATTTTGACCCCCCCTCCCCCCCTGAATCTGGCCCGCTGGTGTGGCGTCATCCGAGCTCTCAAGTGTTGTTTTATTTTACCTCCGTATTTGTTTTTTTTTGGTTTTGCTGGATGTGGCGAACGCTTGACCGCGTTGATTTGCATTACAAGTGCACTCGTGTTGACAGGCAGCTATGCGCCAAAATAACTACCGTGCCACGGCGTATCCAACGGATGCGAGGAGATCAGCGGAGCCGCAGGAGGGCGGCAGGGGAAAAAGTCCCGCTTTTGGCACTTTTGCTTTTTTATTTACATTTGATTTCACGCATAATTTCCATGGCAAAGTGCACTCGAGACGGGCAGCGAGTGAAATTACATTCGAAAGACCGACTGTGGAGCGGGTCTGCGTCTGCGATGCCACAGATTCGGATGTCAGCCACCTAGAGATACACAACACACCCGCAGACACCGCAGACACAGATACGTTTGCGTCGAGCCAGCGCGTGCTGGGCCTGTGTGCCTTTTGTCCGCTGTTCATTCATAAAATTATGCGCTCGAGTCAATAATTTTTACAGTCGATCAAAGATTTGTATCTCTTTCTTCTCCCCCCCGAATGCGCGACTTGCCACATGAATCATCCGCGGGCGGCCGAAATAAAAACCCAATGCTCCGGACTCCAAACCTCTCGAAAGTCTCAAAACTGGTTGGAGAGCACTGGAGCCCGTTCCACTGGCACAACTCCTGCCTCAGCTTCTTTGGACTTCTTGGGCCGGTCTTTGTCTTCCCCCGGTTCTTAATAACTTGGCTAACAATTGACACTCCCTTAAATAAAAAATAAAGAAAAACCAACAACGACAGGCCGGCTGTAGTGCTGTGTTTGGTGCTTATCTACAGTGGCAACCGGCTAAGAAGATCACGCGCAACCCAATAGCACTCCCGACTCTTCCGGGAGAGCCCTGTTACATAAGGAGTCATCCCGACTTGACTTTCCCGGATGCAGTTTTCCCGCAAAACGTTCGCATTAGGCAGTTGCTACTGTCGGCAGCGCTACACGGCGTTTATGTATATTGTAAATCTTGTCTCCGGCCCGGCCCGGTCCCCTGACTTCTTTCACTCTGCATATTTTTGCATAGCATTTTCCCTGATTTTGTTTTTAGTGTAGTAGGACAGACAACAGCACACGTTGAGATCTCTTGCCATGAATGAATATTGGCAGCGGCTGTGCGCCAGAGCGGGATGGATATCCGAAAGATACATTTAACGGCGCGACGAGGAAGAAGTGAGGCGCGGAAAAAACAGCGCCGAGCATGAAAAAATTGTTATGTTGATATTATTTTAATTAAGTTTTGCCAAACCGGTTGCCGCTGCCATTTCCATAGTTACTCGCGGGTTCTACGCCAGCTTCTTTATCTTCTATTTTTCCTAGCGTCCGAGAGTGTTAACAATGCGATAGATGGGCGCCAATTTGTTTGCTTTGGCAAATGAGATGGATGGCGAAGGTTTCGGTTTCGGTTTCGGATTCGGATGCGGATTCGATGGGGGACCTGACCCAGACCCCCAGAGCCGAGGCTTTGGCTCCGGAGCCGATGCGGAGCTGTTGTTTTCATTGGCAGCGCTGAAGACCTCATTGAGGATTAAATGTTGAGACGCGTCAAGCGACCTTTGGCTACTTAGCGGCTCCAAAAATAAACTACAAGATTGTTGTCTTTACTTGTCCCACAAGATCTTGTGCAATGCTATCCGGCGCACTCGTGTATCGCCGGATTTGCATTCCCAACCTTGGGGAGCCAAAAAAAATTGTCTGCTTGTCTGTTTCTCAATTAATAATAACAATAATAATATAATGCAGGCTTTTGTTTTCGCTGCGGCTATACTATAAATATGAAGAGAAATTGGAGAAACGTTTAAAGGAGAAGGGACGGCGATCATTAGTCAAAGGCGAGTGTGTGTGTGTGTGGAGTAAAAGTATCTTGCAGATACATAGATAGAAAACATGCAAGTTGCATGCGACACGATGCAAGAGCCACAACGAAACGATGATGGAATGGCCGGGCGGCAACAAAGTCCATCATTCACACAGCGGGAGCAGAAACAAACACAGTCCGCCCCACCAGCCCCCCCCAGTCCCAGCAGCCCCTCCCTCCCTTTGCCAGGAGTGTCCAACAAGTTAACATGGACAACAGCAAGAGCAAGAGCAACAAAAACAACACTTGCAGCATCAGGCTCGGAAGGAAAATGTATCTTTGCCGCCGTCTTTTGCATGCGTAACACTTTGTCACACTTTTCATGCCAACAGCTCTTTGGCCGCTGTTGTTGCTGTTTTCCCTCATGAGAACAATTAATGAAAATAAACAGCCGCGGGCCAGACAAGAACAACAACAACGCCATCGCCACGAATATGTATATTTTTATAACGATTTTTTTTTTATCTTTGTTTTTTGTTCGAAATCATTTTAGTGGGCACTTAAATGAAAATTTTCCTGTTTGACTTGGCAGCCACAACAACTCAACTCCCCTAACCCGCCCCCGCCCCAAACTCCCCGTAACTTAAAGCTCTTGGTCATTTAAATCTGTGGCTGTCGAGAGGCGGTGGGTGGGGGGTGCGACGGGAGCGATGTCAAAGTGCCATTTGGCAAGTGCTAAATGAACTCCACGACCCACGATCGACGGCCGTCGGCGCTTTTCGTTTTGATCTCATAATTATTTTGTTAAACACCACTGAAAGCGAAAATTGACGAAAAGCCGTTTGGGAAAACTCTAAAATTGATAAATGATCATCCGCCCAGCGTAGTTTTTGGGGTTTTTCATTTTGTCCGTTCGTCCGTTGGTCCGTTATGGGAGGTTGCATGTAAATCACGTTGCTAATTGTTTTTCCATTTGGGGCCTGCCAGTAGGAAATGCATTAGTCCCAGTCCCAGTCGCAGTCGCAGGGGCGTGCCGGGGCGGGGGCGGCGCGGTCGGAGACGGGCATAAATGTGCGGAATGCAGACGGACCAAAAATTTGCCATTAAATTGTAAACATCTGAGCTGAGCAGATTGCTCTTTTAATTGAGCGCTAAATGTATGACAATAATTTAATTACAAAAACTGCAAATGGCTAATGCAGTTACAGTTGTGCTCGTATTCTCGGATTCGGATACAGATTCAGATTTAGATGTACGGATGCACAGCGGCAACTCAGATACATAGTTGCTGTCGTAAATTTTGCCGCTTGGCTGTCGGCTCTCAGGTGCTATCTAAATAACGTGCAGAAATTTTTATTAAGCGTTAAATGAATTTTTATATCTTTCAGCCGAATCTGCAAAAATAAACTAAACTTTGTTCATTTTTCTCAATTTTTTGGACAGCAATTTCAAATACAATTGGAACTCTTCTAGCCAATTTTTCGATTTAATTAATCAGTGCCCACTTTTTTTTGACAGCAATTCTAACAATATTCCTCAAAGAAATTTGAAATACAATTGAAATATTTCCAGTCAATTTAGCGATTTTATAAATCTGTAAATTAAACTAAGCAACGTCCTTATTTTCCCCCAATAATCCTCAGTGAAATTTAAATTTCAAATTGGAATTCTAGTGAATTTTCCCATTTCATAAATCTACTTTTTAGATGTGTTCCAATTGGAAATGTCTTGGCAGACATCAGGTTTCCAATTGGCCGCAAACACAGAAAAGTATATATCAGCTTTCAAAATTTATGCTGTTCGGCTCTCGTATAAATTTAATTTGTTGGTCAATAACTCAGGCCCGTTCAGAATTATAATTTATTGAGAAAATAAATAAAATTTAAAAATGTTTTTTATATGGCACTCTTAGGGCAGCACACATCACTAAAATACTTGGAAACATCCTCGAAACACCCACCTGGATCGCAATGGCACTTGCAGAAGAATTCAAAGGGATTTTCCTTTGGCTTTTCTCGGCCTTCTCGGCGCTGTGTGTGTGTGTGTGTTTGTCTTTAGATAACGTTAAATTTCACTCGAGGCCGCACAAAAGTATTTCGTTCGCACTGAGAGGCAAAAATCAATAAAGCACCGCTCGTGTAAGCATCTTTTGCGGGCGGGCGCTTTCATTCATGCCTTGGCCCTGCTGGAATATCCTTTCACTTTTACGGGACTTAAAGTTTCTGTTTAACGGAATTTCCTCGACAAGTTGTCGGCGATAGCTTTTTGCTGTTTCTTGTTCTTTCGCACTGCACACCGCACAAACGATTAGTTAGATATTTGCTTTGTTGTTTGATTTTTCCCACAACTCAGGTTTTTTCCGCGTTGCGTATCTTTTCAATGTTTGCCTCTGATGTTCACTGCTGCTGTGTGATGTTATTTTTTACTTCTTGCTAGCTTGCTGCTGGCCTTTGCTGTGGCTTTCGCTGGGGCTTTAGCTTCTTCTATTCCAACCGTCGCGTTTGCTTGTTCGAACACAACTGAGGCACGAGATGCGCCCTCTTTCGGTTTTTATGAATGAAACTCAACATCGCTGAGCACGGCTGCCTGCCCCTGCGCTCGACTCGGGCGGCACGCGCCCCAAAATCGAGTTCGAAAGCGTCGCCGCTCTCCGCAAAAGTGGGGAAATCGGCCCGCTCGCGCTCGCCGACGTCACCGTGCCACACAGCCGCACACAGACACGGCGGCCGGCCGGTTTTCGATCCAATCGTAGGTCCGGTTGCCTCCCTTCGCTGCAGCCATTTTCATCGCGCACGCGCACACCAGCCAATCAACAGTTTGCCAGGCCTTTCCGGCGTGGTGAATATCGTGCGGCTCGCGCGGTCTCTGCCTCAGCGCGCTCGCTCTCTCTGTCGTTCTTCGAGTCGTTCGAGTTCGAATCTGCGCCGAGGTAAAAATAATACAACAGGTACCGACCGTAGCCCCCCTCCCCGGGGTGGGGGATGGGTTGTGCGACTCCTAGCGGCTGGCAAATGTTATGATTTCCCGAAATACCTACGTCATCAGTGGCGGGGCCGCGGTGTGTGCGCGAAAATTGCGGCCCATTAGCCGTGGCAAAATTATAGCAGCGTAGCAGCAATTTTTGCATCGACGTAAACACCGGGCTCCGTCCGTCCGTCCATCCTTCGATTGTTTGCATGAGCCAGCCCGCCGATCCAAACAAAATGATTCACTTGACCATTTATGGACACTTTTTCGGGGCATTGCCTAGCGCAGAGATACTTTCCCGGCCTGCCGGCCGGCCGGCGGGCGGCAAAGGTCAGGGTGGGAGGTTTGTTGTGGGAAATAGTCTGGCAGAAGTGTTTCTGACGTTGTCTGCTGAAGATTCTCGAGTTTGGGCATTGTTTAGCCGATTTTCGGGCAATTGAGATTGTTTTATTAAGTCTGACAAGTCCATTAAGGCAGCTGTGTCTAGGGAAAACTTTTTCGTAAATCTAAGGTCAGGGTTTCCTGTGCCAAGAAATTTCTGCGCCAAGGAATTTCCTTTACTTCAGGAATTCGGATGTAATTAGGGCTATTTAGGTCTTTGTTTTGTCATTTTACATGACATACCCATTAAAGTGCGACCGTTTTTTAGTGGACAATTTGTAATCACAGATGAACGGTGGAATGTGTGAAAATAAATCCAGTCAAACCTTCGTAAAGGTTTTCTGGTTTATAATAATTTGGATAATAACAATAAAAAAATTAAAAGAAAACCTATAAGATAAATATAACAGATTAAAAACAGCCAACAAAAAGCCAATTTTTTGAAAATGTTAAACATATTAAACATCAATAGAGAAATTGAATACACAAATTATAAGATAAATATAACACTACCAATCAAATTTCCAACAAATAGAATAATTCATTGTAAATTTATCTATAGGGGTTATGAAGAGCATTAAAATAATAATGTAATAAATCTAATCCAGAAAATTAACGGAATACTGAAAAATCCATGGAAAAAGCTTTCCAATATTAACTGTTTTAAATAAATCAACACTTCCTAAGCTAATTTTTAAATCAGTTTAAAATCGCAGCATTAAAATAGTCAAAATGAAAACCAAAATAATTTAATAAATAAAACAAATCGAGAAAATGTGAAAACAACTTTTAAATATTACACGTTTTCAATACACAAATTAGTGTATCAACCACACAGGTTCCACAAAATACCTTTTGCAGCTTTATACAGATAAGGACTTTGCCATTTTCTTTTACAGATCAAAAAATATTTGAATTTCATCGACATGATGCAGATATGTATAGTATGCATCACAGTCATGTAAAGGATTAATAATTCCTAAACTCAACTACTAACCAGTTTCAATCCGCAGCATTAAAACCTTCAAAATCAACAGCACATTCATTTTGAAATTAATTTTCTGCATGCTTTCTCGAAATTGCATGTTTCTGTTGCTTCCGTCTGTTTTCCAAAAATGCACTGACAGCATTTGGAATTTCGGCTCACATGTTTATCATTCGCTCACATTGTAAACTAAACAAAAGTTTTCATGTGCTAAGGACAAGGTTGCACGTCGGTTGTACAATGTGCATTCCGCATTGCTTTTACTGGGAAACATAAACAAAATTGCAGCTCGAAATAGTGCGAAAATCGTATATTGAAAAGATGCCAGCGGAGATGCAGAAAAAAGTTTACGAGTCTTATTTTCGGCTGGCCACTATAGTTTTTCACACACATAACATACCTATCTACTACTCGTATGTGTGCTTATACAGTGATCAGGCGATATTAGTGGTCGCATCATAACCCAGACATCGTTTTTTGTGTTGATTGGAGCACACGCCATGACCTAAAAATAACCACCTGGGAAATGTTTTCCTCTGGCGCGTTTTTGTTGTTGTGCCGGTAAAAAGTTCAGCGGCAGACAACAACAGAGTACGTCAGATATCTGGCAGATCCACAAGGGATACGGACACACACGCTCATGCGATACATGCGCCCCGCCCAAAAATAGAACTTTGCCTCATTTGTGAAAGTTTTGCCAAACAAAATAAATACAAATCGCATACGCTTCCGATTATTTTTAACCTTCACAAGAGGCTGACCGCTCGAGGATGCCCCCTGCCCCCAGGGCAGGGCGATCGCACCGCCGAGCTGATCCTATTGAACGGGACAGGTAGAGACCGCCTGCCACCTGTAGGCCAACGTACGCCAACAAGAACTTGTGAGATTTTCATCTCGTAAGGGGCGAGAATAATGAAAACTCATTTCGCTAAATATAGCGAAATCTATTCACACAATTTCTACAATTTTCATCGCCGATTTCTAGTGACGTTGTTGGCTGCTGTTGTTTGGCTTTCCTCGGTCGAAGAAACAGAGATGGGAGGGCTCGAGGTGCTTTCGGCCCAGCCCCTGACAAAACACCCACGAAAATAGTTTGCACGGTCTAAAAATACACATTTGTGGTGGTTGTAAATTATTTGCTGCCTGTCTGATTGCCGTTCATCCAAAGATGGACATGCCGAGATTTGTGTTGGGGGTGCTACTGCTACGTGCTGAAGCCCAGGTGGTGCCTGGTGCCTGGTGGCTGGTGACTGGAAGCTGTGCCCCCAATTGACTCAATCAGCTGAGCTGCACCCCTTCCTCAATTCGACTTGCAGCACACCCAGGACAGATCTCCAATAAAAGTGCATCAATAGCGAAAAAGCAATATACAAATTTGCCTACGTTTAATGTACACTTATTTCGATCTAAGAAAATATTCTCATTAATAGTTTTTGGTGAATATTCAATAACATTCAATAACATAGGTGCCTAGAAGTAAGCTTTTGCGTTTCTTGAGCTTTTTGATAATTTGAGTAACGATAGGTTTCTAGAAGTTGTCATAAAGGACATGTTATAAGGAACTTGTAAAATTGGATGGTAATTGGACTGGTAAAAATATTACCATCGCAGTTGTTTTAAGCAATAATTCATACACAGTTTCACATCTTATTTCGAGGGTAGTGTAGAATCTATGTTGTATCTTATTTAAATGGTATTAAGCAGATTGTAAGACCATGATCAAATGCATTTAAAGATGAAAACAAAAAAATATATGCAATTATATCCTTTTAAAGAACTGACTCTTAATAAAATATTCAGGTGAGGATGCATTTTAAGCCTATCTGGCTGCTCTCACTCCTGGCCTATCTGAGTATCCAACATTGTATTGATATCTATATCTGTCTATATGTCCATTCGTTTGCCGTGTGTTGTTGGTGTGTGCTTTTGTGTATCGTGTGGGTTTTCGCAGTGGTGTTATCTCATTGAGAACGTTGTCGAGCGTGCGTGGGTCAATTGGGGAGACGCGAGTGCTGCGACTGCTGCCTCTTGATGAGGCAGAGGCGTTAGATAGTCGCAAGTCGCAAGCCAGATGACACATGGCACGCGCCCAGCGCAGACACAGATACCTACAGATACAGATACATTCACAGTCGCAGTCGCATTCTGAGGCGCAGATACACGACAGACGACGGTACAGAAAAACAAACAAACATTGGCAGAGCACATCAATGCCAAGCCGAGCTTGTCTGTCCCTCTATTTGTTTTTTTAATCCAAGGTCCGCGATTTGCCGTAAATGGTGAAAAGTTTTGTTAGGGCAACTTTGAGTTACAGCCCGCGTAGGCTGTAATTAAAAGCGTATTGACTGGCAGTGCAACCCGTTTGCTGCCGTCCCGCTTCCACTCGAATCGACGGGTGTATCCGCGAGATACACTTGAGTCTGCGGCGCTGCTTGTTTTCTTTCTATTCACTTGTTATTGGTTGGCAAGATACTTTGGATTGCCCTCGGTACTGAAATTGTTTTGTTTTCGCCGCAGCCGCTGCCAATGGGCGCTTTGTAAAGTTTCCAGCCCGATTGAAACGCACTTGATTGCCACCGAGCAGCCGGCGTTGCGCAAGCCAACTTCATTTTGGTTTTCGCTCCATAGGTGAGAGCCATAAACCAATGGCCAAGTGGGCGTCGTCCCGCCGATCTTTGGAATCGAGGTGTGAATAAAATTAAATTCGACTTATATACTGCATTTGTATCTTTTAGCCGCATCGATTTGGAATTGATGTCGCAGCACCGATTTGATTACTGCTTAGGTTTCCCCTCTTGTAAATTGTCAGGACATAAAACAAAAATCCGAGCAGAAGGCGGGCGGTCAATATTATTTACCGTGTCACTCTGTTATTTTATGTGTAAAATTCATAAATAAAATTCGGACTTTTTCTATATTTTATTTCATTTAATTTATGAGCATCATAATATGCTTTATGATCTTGGCATGTTGCCGTAAATTGCTGCAGTCAACAGCGAAAAAACGGGGGAATATTGCTGTTCAGAGACACAAATTGGAAATTTAAACATTTGGAAACGCCGAAAAATATTCCATTGGCTGAAATAGAGTGGAGAGGCAGGGAGTGGGCGGTTTTTTGGGGGGATCAGCGACATCTCCAGCGCCATTTTCCGCGCCCGTTGAAAGGTTGCCCGAGAATGAGGTGAGAATTAAATTTAATTTTTGTGATGTTCGCCTTTTTATTAGTTGTCAGTATTTCAAAACAAGTGCATAAAATTTCAGAAATTAGTGTGGTAATTAGAGGATTTAAATATATTGTAGAATGTTATTGGCTAGGATATTAACTTGATTAGAGGCTGTCGATTTATGGCATATTAAAATACTTCTTATTTATTATACCATCTACCTTAAGGTACACATGGTATATTAAGCTTGTGCGACTGAATGTAACTGGGAGACGGAGACTTTTCCGCCCCTAAAAAGTATATATGTATATCTTAATCTGCATTAACAGCCGAATCGATATAACCACGTACTTTTGTCCGTCCGTCCGTCTGTTCGTCTGCCAGAATGTATGAAAACGTCGTTCTTCGAGACGGTAAGAGCTAAGCAAGAGACATGCATATGTTACTTTGTGTTCGCAGACCGAATTTATTGCCACGCCCCTTTACAGCTAAGCAATTTGCATTAGGCTGTATTTTAATCTAAATATCTCAGAGATGGTAAACTATAGAGACATAATTCATGTTGCTTACAGCTACAAATTGTAATATCTAGCCATGTGCCAAGTTTTACAAAGATCGGATTATAAGTAATAAAGATACTGCCAACAATAAAAACATTCAGCTTTGACTTAAGTAAATTGTATGGGCCAGGTACTTGGTATGTTATTTTGTGGTCGAAAAATCTCGTCTTCAGCGTTTCTACTTGTTTTTTTTTTGGAAAGGGATTGCTTAGGCGAGTATAAATTTAAAAGGATTTTCAATTATATATCACAAGTGTGGTTAACACTTTCTCTTTGTTTTGGAAAGCGAAAATCAAAACGTCCAATTGTCTAGCAGCTGCCCACTGTCAGTCCACCGGGCCGACTGCCTTTGTCTAATTGCAAAATGAATGAGTTTTGGCACAAACATGAATATTCATAATGATAGTACCTCAACGGAATCCCAATTAGGAATAAGCTGCTCAACTCTGCGGATTCGCAGAGAGTTCAGCCTGTTTGGCCCGGTGAAAGTGGGTCAAAATAAAATGGCATCGAAAATAGATTGCACGAGTGTGTTTGATAAGTACTCATGCTCTATTTGTGTTTAAATCTTTCACCAAAAATATGGCAATCGTCTAAATATAAAACGCGTGCCTCACTCAAACTAATTTTAAAACTGCCCGACGATGAACATATTTAACCAAAACACAAAAAGAGTACTCAAAACCAAAACAAATCAAAATCCGTTCGGTCTTGCGTTTGTACATTTTAATGTTTTCCCTCCCGATTCCCAGTGGCAAGGCGGAGAAGATTCTCACAGAGATTGACAGCCGCCGGTGGTGGGAGAAAATTGGCTAAAATGCCCAATCAGCTGGCTGAAAATGAGAGGAGGAAGAGCGACCGGGAGAAAGATACTACGTGTGGCGGGACAGGAAAACAAGACCTAAATTGGCCAAAGTCAGCAGGGGTCCGGGCCGCCAATCTGCTGGCAAATATCTCTCTATCCGCTGGATACGTCAGTAAACAATTAACCGCAGAGAGATTTAAATGGCAAATCCGCATCGATCCGGAGGGATGACGTGAAAAGCGCCGCGTGCAAATAGCAAAATAATTACAATATAAATTTTCCACGTCAAGTTCATAAATTCTGTGGCGCTTAATCAGCTTCGCCCGCTTTAGCTGCTCGCGTAGCTTTCGCAGATACAGATTCGGATACAGATTCGGGATCGGTTTGTTGTTGTGTCTATTTATAGGGCTTGTTATTTTTTACGCTCGGTCAAGGTAGTTTTAGGCACTACATGCTAAACACTTCGCCACCTCCCCATCCCGACGCGATGGGCTAAGACCGAAAATAGGCAACAATGATTGGCAAAACGTAATGAGGGCGAAAAATAGATGCGTTGGATTTTCCTATCTTTTGATGGATTGTGTGCATGCATTTTGCCTCTCGTTGAAAATTCGTTGAATTCCACTTTAATGGCTTTATTTATGAGGCGTGCATGGGCAGCGCTTTCCTTTTCTCTCTTTTTTCGACTTTGGGATATTTATGACACTGTGCCGCGGCCACAAAAAGTTAATCCCACTAAATGCCGTTGATAGTTTATATTACGATTTGTTGTGCCGAGGAGACTGAAAGATATTCGGGATTTTTAATTTTAGAATTGTGACAAATGCGCAACTTTTTACGGCTGCATATGCCGGAGTGATCCCAGTTTTAATTTTATGATTGATTTTCATCCATTTCTCGTTTCCTAATTTAGGTGTAATGTTCCGGAAAGCATCAGAATTTCCTGAGATCCTGAGGCCGTGCAATGCGTTGGCATCGGGAATCGCAACTATTTTGGCACCTTATCAGATGGTATCTACGTCATAGATTAGGCTTAACCGATAACGAATAAATTTGCGTACATTTCCCCCAGTTTGTGATAAGCCGGGCAGCGTCACAGCAACGCTCTCGAAAGTATTGTGCGTCAATCAGCATAATATAGGTTGGTTCATGGATATATGGATGTCACACGGCTAAATATAGTCATGGCGTGCATATAGTACGGGTTATGGCTGCGATATTGGGGATATATATCCGTTTTGATTAAGCGCACAAAGGGGGCCCGGCAGCAAGCCAAGCCGATTGTGGATGTGAACCAATTCCCAATATTGTCAGCTGCTAATGAGCAGATTCCTCGACCTGCGGACGCGAGAGTGAGGAAATCGTTCTTTGGGTTCTCCGGGCGGGGCATCCGTGACACACTTTGCAGTTGCATCATTAATTTTCAGTTTTCGTTTCGGCTTTTCCGCCGCAGCCGCCGTACGGAATGGAAGGCCTCGCTACGCATTCGTATCCGTATCTTGGGCTAATGACACAAAACTATCCAGCTCTCCGCGACAATGGGCCCAAAAGCACACACCACACGGCCAGAAGCAAGAACAAATTTTGTCGTGTTTACGCTGCCAGATTGCCATTAATTTTATATTTATATAGATATCTCTCTAAGCAGAGTGGCACAGCGGCCACGACATTCTTGATATATCTTGTAATTTTTAATGTTCGCAGTGATGTCGAGTGGAATTTTTGATTCAAACTGAAGTGTGCCACCTTGTTGGTGTTGGGGGTTTTTATTGATTTAGTGGCCCATTTCGGCCCTCTTTCCTCTTTCTCCCAAGACTTTTATTTATAGAGCTCCTTTCCCCCTCCATGACGAACCAGAAATTGCAAGCCTAAATTTAGTTCGGTGTCTATATAGGCTATAGATAGACCGTGTTTACTTTTCACCCCCACACTCGATGTTCTGTTTGGATTTGTTTTGGCCGAAGCGACGTCATAGTTGAATTTTGCTCAAAATATTCACTTTTCTCGTGAACTTGACGTCGGCGAATAATTAGCTGAAAGCATTTTCCCTGTTGTTGTTCAATAAAATCAGCAGCTAATATTGGTTACGTGAAGCGATATAAATAGTTGGCGGGGCTTTATATTTAGCCCCAGATACAGACACACACACATATAGTTTTTATTTCCCGGCTAAACCAATTGGAAGAAAAATAAAGATCAGAAAAATATAAAGTGTAGTGGAAAAAAATGCCAATATATACTTTTTCGGATAGGTAATCACCTTCTCCGGCCCATCCCCCTTGCTCTCTGGCTAATACAATTCTTGGGTATATTTGGATTTGGCTTTTCGCCGTTCGTTTTCGTAATTTTTCTTGCCGGAAAGTCCGGGGTGGACGTGTCGTTGTCTACAAGTCAGGCAGGTCTCATCGGGGCCACATAAATCCCTTCAAACGCCATGACATGTAAATATTTTCCGAGTCTTATGGCACAGTCACAGCAGCGGCATCAAGAGCCGCAGCGACAGCCAAAGGCAGAACAACTCTCCTGACTTGCGGAGCGCTTATAAAATATAATTTCATTCTATAAGAAAAATGCAAAGTGACAACATAATTCGCCAGTTTATCATAATCAAAATACGCCTACATTGTTCGCCTTTCTTGTTGCTGCTGCGGCATGCAAACACTTTACAAGCGCGCTTTAACAGCAACAGCCACAACAATTCTGAATGCAGCACCAACACAATAATGACACAGACGAGTGTCAGGCCAACTTGCGCGAAAATAACTTCAAATAGTTTGCTGAATTTTCGTCCTCCAGCCTTTCCCCGCTATTTTCTCTTTTCCTCGACCATTACATTCTTTTGGTGTCTGACAACTTAAGTTTTTAAGCGGTTTATACCCTAGAAAAGGGTCCTGACAAAGGTAGGACTACGTTTTAAATAAAAACAAAAGTCAAAAGATAGAAAACAATATAATAAATCAACTTTCAATTGCAAATAATTACTTAACTTCTAGTAGTTCGCTTTAGCATATCGGGAAATTCAAAGAGTACCCCTTTTTCGGCGTCTTTTTGTTCCCACCTGCAGTTGGTTTAAATTTGAGTTTAAACACTAAAATGCCTGCCTCTAAATGCGGTCTAATGTTGATAATCTCCCAGCAAATTAATGCTGAACACGAAGTGGAAAGTCTTAACATGCATCAAAATGAATCATTGTGAGCGGTGTTCTTAATTAACAGCGAATTGTTGGAAGCACCTAGTTGCGACTACAGACGATATAAATACGTCCACGATCCGTATGTCCGCCGTCGTCGGGGGCCATTCAAAAGTTCCAGTCACGGCGAATGGGGAAAAAACCCGAGAAACTTTTAATGAAATGTCAGACACTTAAAGAAGTAATTTTATTTTGAGACACAGTCGAAAAACGGGTCAAGTAACAAAACGATTTTAATGCCGAGACAATGTATGAGCATATTATACAACTCATGAATGAGACTCGACCAAATTTGGTCAAAAGTAGGCACCACTAATTTCGACTGTGCTCTTTTTTATTGTTTTTAACCATCGTCTCATCGTCGCTTGACATTGTTGTTTTCGGCAGTTGTTTTGTTTGTTTGGCTCCCTTTGACTGGTCCTAACCAATTTTGGGCAAACTTTGTGATTTGTGCTTAATTGCGGTTTTGCGTTTCTCTCCCTCTCGGCGCTCCATTTATGGTAACATTTGTGTCGAGAGTCGCAAAAACAAGTTAATAATTTCATGGCTGGCTTAATCATCGCTAACCACGTCAGGCTTGTGAGCCGAGCCGACTATTTTTAACAAATCATTTCACCAGGGAAACGTGTTAGGATTTTGCCCAGGGGACTCTTCTGCTCTGGCCACAAGCAGCAGCTAAATTTGGTAAAACAGCTTAATTACTATAATTTCAAGTGGCATTGTTTAAATAGAATAAACATAATTATTTGCTGTCTTAAGCAGTGAAAGCCCTAGCCAAGAGGACGGCTAATAACATATTTTCAAAAGGTTTTACTGATAACTCTGAGCTTGTAACTCCCGCTTATGATGTATTAACAACAAACTATTTTTAGAGCATTGTTAAATGAACAGAAATGAACAGTAACATTACGAGTAGGGCCACTTTGTGCGCTTCTTTCAAACTGCGTCAAACGGAATTCTACGAAAGTGAAAATGAGGGAAAAGGGGGCGTGCGGGCAAACCTAGACATCCATTAAATTCCACCTGTTGTGTGTGTGCAAAACTTCCAGCAGTCAAGGACACTGAGGAGCCTTGCTTTCGTCATCGCAAACTTCCGCCATTACACACACACGCGCAGCCACGGACAACGCAAGCGCCCGGCAAAGTATGCTACGAATTGTCGCCTTCATTCATGAAAATGACCGGGCCCACAAAAAAGTTTACGCAAGAAAATGGGAAGGGGCGGGTCCTGAAGAGAGCGACTGCTCGAGCCAGTTGGGGAAATGGCTGGAGAACAATGCCGGCATTTTTAGCTCTATCGATTTTCGACATTGCCTTGAAGAGCGAAAGTGCCAAGGTTTGCTCCTTGACTTTGAACTGAGAAAAGGCTGACACACGTGGCACCCAGGTTCAAAGAGCACCAGCCGGTATTCAGGGCTTCTCGCTAGTTTGGTTACTGCTTTTGTGTGATTTTATTTTAGCAGAAACCGGTAAACATTTATCATCTCTGCCGTCTCTGTCGCTCAACGAACCCGATTCCCGTGTTGAGGCCTTGCCAAGAAGGCGTGCAAAATTAAAAGTCTCTCGACTGCAGCGGAAAAAAGAGAAAAAAAAATCGAGCCTGCATAAACAAAATGCATTGCGCAAATGGGAATGATATTAAAATGAAAAGTTTGCCAAGTAATAAACTGATAAAGCGGCGACGTCTGCGCCTGACGTCGACATATCGCACGAATGTAACTTATTAAACAACATGGCGCGCGTTTTGAATACCCTATCCTGTAAAAGTCCCAGGACGAGTTATTCAAATATTTTGCCACGGCTTTGGGATATTCTTGGGAAGGAGAAGCGCTTATATATGTACAGGAATTTTTTAGTATTTTATAATTACAAGCAATACTATTTTACGAAAGAATCCTTAATGACTTATGGTAATAACTGATAAAAAAGCTTTCCTGAAGTGCACTCCCATTTCTGTAGTATTTTGTATTATAAACTATATCATTTTAGGAAGGATATCTTTATGACTTATGGCAATTATTGTTATAAAATCTTTCCTGACTGTTTGGTAAGCTCATCAATGGCAGGGATCTCCGGGCTTCGACCATGAGAAACGTACTTTTCCTTTCTGGTTAATAATGCACGCACTCATATTGCGATCCAGTTGTTGTTGCCGTGGCAGTGTGACTGCCTCGTTGCAGCAGATAAATGTAAATTATTATGTCGTAAATTTGTTGACTGCCATGTTTGCGGCTGCAGCCTCACACTGACATGGCCGAAAGAAGCAAATAAGACAAAAAATCATATGAAACCCCAACCACAATGCAGGTTAACTTGGCAGTGCAAATTAAAACCCCTGAAATGCTTTATAAAATGACTTGATTGAGTCGCCGTTTGCATAATGCGCAAAATCCACAGAAAGCAAATAAAAAGGTAATAAGAAATATTGTGCAGAAATGTGTATAGGCAGGTATGCACGGATCGGAGCCTGGGCGAACCGGATGCCTGAGATAGGCAGCAACATGTTGATTTATTTGAGGCGGCACACGACCAGACGACAATGACATACGCATCTACGGGGGGAAAAAGTGCAAGTTGCCAGCGAGCGAGCGAGCGAGCGAGCGGAGCGTGGGCCAAAATGGCAAGGAGGCGTTCCAGATTGAAGCGTGCCAAAAACGCCTCCGGTTTCAGATTCTCCTGTTTTGGTATTTTCCTACATCTCTCGCCAGACTCTGGCGTGTGCCAAAGGTTCAGTCCGCCCTTGAACTCATCGCCATCGCATGCGGTCCGCGCTCTCGCTTCTCGTGACTGCTGACCGACATTTGGCAGATCAGCGGTTCAGGTGGGTGGGTGGCTGCTGCGAACGAGAGAAGCGCACAGGCAACCCCCGCACGAGCAAAAACAACAGCGAAAATAAAACCGGCCACAAACATTTTTGCGACCAGACATTACGACGTCATCCGGACGTTGCTACACTTGTCGATTGCCAAGTTCGCACGCAGAATTTTCGCTTTTGTGTGGAGGTGGCGATGGCGGTGGCGCTGGTGGAGGAGTATCCCCACGTGATCGGCGATCTGCGATCTGCGGTCGCGAGTCGCGTGCCACACGGTCCTACACAAAAACATACATATACTTAAATGCCCACTGCCACGGGTCACTCAACTGAACTTGCTCCATAAAAAGAAGGCAGCAACAAAAAAAACAGCAAAACAAAGCGTAACGTAAGATCTCCGGGAGAACGGAGGCGTTGCCGGGCCCGACTTTGCCAATTTGGTTGTGGCGGGGAAAAAGTGGGTGCACTTAATATGCACACTCGCTTAGCCGCGATCAATTTTCGTCTAGTGGGGGTGTGGGAACTTTTTGGCCGCCGCCGCCTCCCGCTGTTTTGTAAATTATTGCACATAAATTTCACACACAAAGTAGTTTCGCTGTCTGACTAAACTGCACCAACCACCCACCCACCCAGCCAACATAACGGGCCCAAAGAGCACTCGCGACCGAAGCAAAAGTTCCGCTCCGCTCCGCTTCGATCCAATCCAATCCCACAGACCTGGACGTTCGCCTTTAATTTAATTAGTTGCGCGTGCGACAACGTCTCCCGATCGCCCCATCTTGCGAGATCGCAGCTTCGGGTTGCCGGTTGCCGGTTGCCAATGCCAGGTTCCATGCTTCAGTAGGAACGCCTTGTTATTTATGCGTCGCCTTCTTTATGGCTTCCCATATAAATTCTCATTTTGCTTGTCATCATTTTTTGTGTGAGTGCGTTTGGCTGGGCGAGGGCAGCTGATGCGTTAAGTGCAGGGGATTTGGAAGCGAGCTGATGAACGTTTGGGAAAATTACGATCATATGCAGTATGCTCAGTTTGATCAGTGGTCAATTTGGGAAGATGTGACTGCAGAAGTACGAATGATACCTCATATTTTTGTCGCTTTTAGGGGTGTTATATATAATATATTGCATTCTATTTAGGTACAATGGTATATGGAGTTTTGCAAATGTATGTAACATGGAGAAGGAAGCTTTTTCGACCCCATAGAGTATTGATATTCCTGATCATGCATCAACAGTCTAGTCGATCTGGTCACACCTGGCTGTCCATCTGTCAGTGTGCCTGTCTGTCTATCTGCCCGTTTGTCTAGAGACGTAACATAACTCTTTTTGCTTAGGTTGATGTGTCTGCAGATTAAGTTTATTTCAATTTTTGATACGCTCCTTCATGCCTTCACAATTTGCATAAAACTGTATATTTATCCTAGTTTTTGACAATATCACTGGGATGGTATAAGCTAGAGACATAATTTGTTTGTCTAATACTATAAATTATGCTATGTACCAGTATGGAGTTTCGTAAAAATTTGACAACAAATAACGACGATACGGGCAATTCAAATGTTACCTGCCGTTTGTCAGTGTCAATACCCGATGACGTCATCATACACATATACGACATACTATATACGTATGAGCTGAATTTAGAGCTGAATTATATTGACAAAGAAAAACTGCTAAATTTAATGATATTTTATTTTCATGTTGGTGGAGTCTATTTAGTTTTTAGATAATTCATGCTTATCTGCGATATGTGATTTTAGAAAATTAAATTTTAGCGTGCTTTGAATTTAATATTAGTTGGTAAAAAAGAATCTCTATTGCGTCGGCCGGGAATCGAACCCGGGTCAACTGCTTGGAAGGCAACTATGCTGACCATTACACCACCGACGCAACGATCAATCCGCAATAATGGAGCTGAGATAATGCTCTCAAATAAAAAAATGCTTTCTTTTAATTGAATAAAAAACAAATAAAAATAAAAAAGTCGATGCGTCGGCCGGGAATCGAACCCGGGTCAACTGCTTGGAAGGCAACTATGCTAACCATTACACCACCGACGCCCCGTCAGAATGCCGAATTACTCGCAACCCAGAAACTTCCCCCTTAAAATGGGGTAAATCAGACTTTGTGCTTTAATAAATCATTCAGATTTATGAGTATCGTATTCAATTAAGCAATTCGCCTTGCCAATATGCAGATTGCTTCTTATTTCAGGTATTTAATTGGATCTGCTTAGTGTCTCTTTCACCACACGGCGACAGGAAACACTTTGTGTAACTATATTTCTTATGAATATAATTAAAACGCAATGAATGAATGATTAGTCGCTTGGCTCCGTAGAGCACAAAGGCTACAGGCGGCTCGGAACAACATCGACTTCAACTTGACTTGAGTAGCTGTCTGGTTGTTGTTGTTGTATCGGACGCCCACCCAGTAAATGTCTTTTGCTGTAACAATTTATTATCACATTTACGTCTTGGCATCGGCAGCAATTAATATGAAAAGTTAATGGTGGAAACAGCCCCAGCAACAGAAACAGAAAATAGAAAATTAAATGAATGAATCAACGGGTAGACAACGAAAAAACAAAAGCCAAAAAACGTCTAAATCATCAATGAACCCAACAAGTTGTGGAGCTCTAGAGTCTAGAGCTCCATCCCAATATCAGTATCTGTTCGTATCTGTTGCCGTATCTTTGTGTTGGCGTCCGAAACCGCAGAAACAACAATCGGCAGCTTTTGAGTCGGCCGAGCGTTTGCCAATGCAGAAATCAAATTAGCCACAACACAGTCACAGCTCGCAGATCGTAGTTTGTCTCGCGTATCTTGCAGATACTTGTTGCTGTCGCAGTATCTGCTGCCGCTGTTGGTGCCGCTGTTGCTGTGTGGGCTGCCACTGTGTCCGCTGTGCGTAGGTCGATAAAGTCGGCAGCACCCTGTATCTGCGGCGCAGAATAATAAAATTTAACAATTTATTGCATTTGTTGGCTTAATTTGTTGTTGCCAGAAAACACAGCAACAACAGCAAATAATTTCATTCACAAAACGGCCGCCGTTGTATGCAAATTGATCGTTCGCTCTTGATGTTGTTGTCGATGTTAACTTTGGTCTCGCTCCCCGATTTGTTGTTGCAGTAGCCGCTCCGGCAGCGTCGGCGTCGACACACTTGGCAAGCGATGTTCGATGATTGCAACAGCAACAGCAGCAGCAACAGCAGCAACTGCAATAGCAACTGCAACTGCAACTGCAACATGAATGAATTGGATTTGTGCCTTGGGCGAGGGCATGTTTTCGGTTGCTGTTCCGACTGTGCCTACGTGGCGGCTACGTGTTGGCATAAATCGAATATTAATGCACTTAAATGCAGCCTTTGAATAGTCTTTAAAGCTCAAAGAAGGTTCGTGGAATAATTTAATTTATATAACAAACAAGCAGGGTATTCAGAAACCACTTGCAGCTAAACTTAAATTTTTTTCATTTGGCTGCACATTTTATTTATTTAAAGCATTAAACAAAGACACAGACATATGTTCAACCATGGTTGTTCGCCGTTTGCTGTTTGTGTTCCACTGGCGACATGCAACAAATGTTAGACATTCAATTTGTTGTTGACACTTCATTAGCAAACAAAAAATTAAGCGAACGAAGAAGCAGCAGCAGCGGAGCGGACGAAAAACTGGGTTAAATGTTGCTAAAATTAAGCGAGGCAAGCAGCCGCCAAGATGCAACGTACCCGACCATGTATGCCTACCCCTTTCCCTTGGCCAAGCTCAACCAAATAAAAGCAATCGCCCAGCCGAGTATTGAGTTACTCAGCTGCTGCCCAAGATGTTAAATAAATGATATGGGGAACGGTGTTCAGGGCTAGGCACGCGTTGATAATGAAGAGTTTTTGTGAATGAACGAGCGAACGCATCGTAGTAAACTGCGCCCACATCGCAGCTCGATGATGAAACCATGAATGGAAACCAAAAGCCCAACCGAGCCGAGAGCGAGGCGAACCCAACCCCAGGTGCCAAAAGGGCACGCGAGTCGTAAATGTGGGCAGCAAATGCAAATTGATGGCCATGGCTAAGATGTTTATGGTAAGATGCTGCGATCGGCTGCCCCCTGGCCATTAGCCATGCACACCGGAACCGCATTAGCATGTCCGAGATCCGAGATCCGGGGCACCGGAAAGTGCCGAAACTTTACTGTTTCTCCCCTGCTCTTGGCTTTGTAAAGGCAAACAAATTAACTGTCAAATGTCTCAACATGCAGTCGAGATGCATTCAATGGAAAGATCTTTCGAAACATTTCCTCTTCATTTCTTCTTTTCCCAATCAATGCGATGTCTGTTCAAAAGCTCAGTGGGTAGGAGATCAACTAATCGTCCGGGGAACCGTTTCGATCGGAACTATCATATTTCAGGCGTTTGTCAACGGCTACTATTGTTCGACTTTTCCCGAGCAGAATCGCTTCTTTGGAATACCTGTATCACTGTGGTTTCCCAAGAAAGTGGGAGAGTGAGTTGTTAAATATGTGAGAAAATTACCATTAAATGGTGAAGCCTATCTGAAAGTATCTTGCGCCCATAAAGTCTCTATAATCTTGGCTAAAGATTTTTCGTAATTAATTTGCACTCTTGCAGTATTCATTATGGGTCACAAAATCTTATCCGCCAATGGCTTATTTCCCACTCCTCCGCTTTTTGCGGCCATTACAATTTTACGACTTGCCGCAGCTGCAATAACAGTAACAACACCAAAAACAACTGCTAACCACATCCCATGGCCAGGCTGACGTCATAAATGCATAAATGCAAACGACGATGACATAAATTGCATTTGAATATTGGCCAACAGCGAGAGCGAGCGTTGCACAAAAAAGGTAAAACAAACCATAACGTGGCCTGTCTCTAACCCCGAAGCTCAAGTTGAGCTTTGGTTGTGCCGCCTGTCACGATGTCTGACAGCTGTGGGGCACCGTTCGATTCTGTTTACCCTGCAGTTCGATTTGGCCGAGGGGGGTTGAATTAACCTCATAAATTAATGAAAACTAAAAAGTGCTGGTAATGACCAAAAGGCCAAAGCTAACACTTTGATTGAATGCGGCGTTTAAGAAGGTAAATAATTCGCAATTGAATATTTCACACAATGAATATGCATAAAGAATGTTATTCACGTTCTCCTCTCAGAGGGCAATAAACAGAGCGAGAATCTATTACAAGAATATATTTATATCATTTTAAAAGAGCATTTTTAAGACTCTAGCATTCTTCTAGAATAAAGCTTAGGCAAAGACCAACAAATGTAACCCATGATCAATGGAATTACTTTAAGTTATAGAAATTAAAGAGTAAATTGCAAATTAAGAGGAATTACACCTCTTCTTTAATTCTAAGATATAAATTGAGTAGTTTAGTTTAACCCTTTTGACGCTAAATTGCTGGTAAAATTAACATTGTTCCCTTTGCATTTTGTTTATTTATGTCAACATAAATCAGATGTATAGTAGTTTTCATGCAGCAGCAACCAAAATATCATACACTGTACCCTCACTATCTGCTGTCACAGCCGGCAACTGCAACCGAAGCTGCAGGGGCAAGAACGACAACAACAACAGACACTTTAGTATTGACGCGTGGGTTGCTCCATTCATAACGACCAAAATTTTTCGCTGAATGAATTGCACTTTCGTATCTTTAAGATACACACAGAAACACACAGAAACGTGTGCTTGGGCCAAATAACGGCACCGAAAAGCAGTCAAAACCAAAAGTAAGTCCCAAGCCCAGTGGGACGAGAGACGAGAAGAAAGTGGTAGAGAGGATTAGGGAGTGGTGGGCGGTTGGGAATGGAAATGGAAGTGGATGTGGAAGCAGGAAAAGGGGCGGGGTGGTGAACAAGCGGGAGTTTTCAATACGCTGATTGGGAACCAAAAAAGCAACCACAACAAAGAGCTAAATAAAACTCGTCGGCGATTTACATAAATCAGCTGCAAATTTGTTCCACTGTTCAAATGCAATGTCGCCTTCGTTGCCAGTACATAGTTGCTGTTTGTTATTGTTGCTGTTGCTCTTGTCGTCGGGGTGTGCGAACGAGAGGTCCGAGGAAGTGGCTACAGCTTCCACAAGATACTCCGATGCAGACGGATTCGGAGTCGGATCCCCGAAGCCGCAGTCGCTGCAGTGGCCCAAAGTCAACGCGTGTCGCTTTGGAAAACTTGCTTCTGGCAGACTCTTTTTTTTCGTTGACTACTTTTATTTGTATTTATTTTATATTAGTCTGTTTTTGCGGGGGCGAGTTGGTAAGTAAGTTGGTTACAGTTTGGCTTGCGTCTAACCAGGAAGAGGCTGTGGTAAGATAGGCAGTTACGATTGCGTATTGCCATTGAGTGTGCTCCCTAAATACTATAAGAAAATGTTTCTCATTTTGGATAGGGAGAAGAAATGGTCTCCTACTCCCAAGGTATTTATGTTATATTCTTGATCGCCTTTAACAGCATATGCGGTATAGCTATGTCCGTCTGTCCGTACAAACGCCTAAATCTTGGAGATTATAATAGATAGACAAAAAATAATTGCATATTCTGATTCTGGGTACAGTTTTCATTCCAGAAATTATATATCCGAAACAATATAATCAAGTTGCTATAATAAATCAGTTACAAAGATACACACCCGCGAAAATGGTAAAAACTTCTCCATAGAAACTTGCGGCGGAAAAATCATATTATAATCCAAATGTTATTATTTATTCATGCTTAAAAAATCAGGTGGAAACTGAGAACAGGGCGCTCGACTATAATCGTTCTTCCTAGTTTTATTTCTATTTAGTAAAACCATAATTACATATTTATTGAAAAATACTCCCCTTTACATTTGTTTATATCTTATCAACAAGTTGTATACCTTTTTTTAAGCATATTTGAAGAACAGACTGCTCGAAATGTAGCCCGACGTCGAAACGAAAGCATAATCGATGACATGCAAATAGTTTTCATCATCTTCAGATGCCATTTAACCCATTGACAGTAAAAAGTGTACGCCCCCACCCACCCACTAATTAGCCCTCCTGTCCACTTTTCGCCTTGGCCACAAATTGTCGCATCTTTCAACGTTTGACATGGAACCAAAATGCCATGGGACAGTTTTCGGCTTTTGTGCTAACGATATGTGTCCGTTCAAGGCATCAGTTGGCACCAATTGCTCTGCTTTCCAAATCGACGGGGCTGGGATGGGGCTGCCGGGGCTGCCGGTCTGCCGAGAGGGGTGTAGTCGGGCGGATGGAGACGCATAAATCTTGGTGCCAGGAAAAGTCTCTTTTTCATTTTCAGATTTTGGCCGTTGCGTGCGAGGCAAACAGCTTCGAACCATGGCGATCTCCGGCATGGCTGAGCTCATTAGAAAATATGCGCGTAATTTGTGAGTTTCGGGCCCCTGAAAATGGACCGGGGAACGGCTATTTTTTGATTTGTCTGTTTCCCTCCATTGAAATGTGTCAAGTGGCGTGAGCGAACCCCTTGATGGTTTGCTTCCATCGCTTCCATCGCGCAGGAACGGACGCACTTGAAACTCGGCTACCAGACATTGACCACCAATCGAATTTCTCGTGGTTGGAAAAACACAGCGAACAGCAAATAAAAGACATTAAGTTTCAAAACAAAAACAAAACGCAAACCAAAAAGCGGCACTAAAAAAGGCAAAGCTCGAGTGGGCAGCAAGGCGCGCGCTACGCCCACAAAAGCCAAGAAACGGCTAGAAGAGCAATAACATAAAACTTCAAATCACGCAAACAGCAACAATAAAAGATATAGCGACAGCAGCAAACAGAACAATCAAAAGCGCAAGAGCTGATGTAAATTATTTGGCTACCATATTTAGGTGGAAATCTGTGTGATCTGTGATCTCTGATCATGATGATGATGGCTGCCCCTGTTTATGAGTGGAGCACCCTTGATGTGCGGCAAGAGTACTATATGAGGAGGCACGAAGGAGGAGGCATGCTGCTCGGCTTGAGCAGTAAAGAATTGATGTTTTCGGAAAGATAACATGGTAATAGTGGTTGTCCAATTGAAGCCCCTGAGTGTCAAAAAATTTTCAAAACTAGGTCAACTGTACCCTGTCTTTGAATAAGATTTGAAGGTTTTCTTTTGTTAAAATACTCATTTTGCAAAAATTGTTAGACATCGAATCTTCTAATCTTTCTAATTTTTTTAAAATATTCTCTTTGCTGAATATGCAAATTCTAGGGAATCAGTCTTTAAATGGAAATATCATTTTAGATTGTTGCTCAACCAGTTTCAAGCCTTCTAATCGCTTGGTTTTCAAAATCAAGGGCATTCGGACTTCGGCTCCTCGCATTTCCTTGCGCCGTTCGGTCTAAGCCATCTTGGGCGACCCTCGTTGGTAATGGCCGCTAAACACCAGTCGGCCCAGCCACCACCAGCAGTGGCTCGAGCGCTCGAAACTGAAGCCGTTGGACCGAAAGCCCAACGGACGGACAGATGATGGCGGGATGTTGAGCGGTGACTGACATTTCGCTTCAAAATGTCAGATGGCCTGGAACTTGCCAGCCGCCAGCCGACCAAGTACGAAGATCCAGCCTGCTTGCAGGCAGGCAGCCAGGCATGACAGTTCAAATGTGGCCAAAAGCGCGGATCGGACGAGACCATTTTGTGCTTTGAACGCGCCATATTTGGGCCCAGCTGTGTGTGAATATCCATTGAGATTGTCATGAGAGGACCCCCGCCGCCGAAAAAAAGAAAAGCCAAAACCAGAGCGTGATGAAGTGCAGCTGAGCGCTGTGCCTCAAGATCTTTTTTGTTTCATTTTTGTGTTTTTCGGCTTTCTGAAGTTTATTTGCGCTGCAGCGCATTTTAGGCCTCACGAGATGAGCGCGGGAGAGTGGCTCATGGCATGAACTGACTTTGGTCGTTAACCGGAAACCCCCAGCGACAGCCTATAATTTGCAAATTTAATTTGCAACACACGCCAACATGTGACCCCAAAACGGCAAAATGTTATAAATAATGTGCAGTTGCAGTTGCAGTTTCTTGAGCTTGCGCAGTCAGTCGGTCGGATCGTATCGGATCGTAGGTGTCCAGTGTGGCTTACCTTAAACTAGAAATGTTCGGCTTATGAATGGAGCTGTGCCTCATGAATGAAATCAACTGCGGGCTTGGTCGCCGCGATCTTGGGGCCCGGGTCTTCGACTGTCTGCCTGCCGCATGTTCGATTGCCTGGCACAGACAATTTTTTATGCAAATGAAAAACGCGTTTTGCGGTTTTTCATCGAAAATCCAACCAATTTCAACTGAACCCGGCTCAGCGTGATTTTTGTCGAGCTCCATTCTGACATTGCTATATTTAAATGATTGTGGTTTTCGATTTGGGTTTTTGGTTGATTTTTTTAGTCTATTCATATGCGTGGGCTGCCACCGAGTTCCACAAAACGGCGCCAACAGGTTGACCCCCGAGGTGTGGGCGGGATTCTGCTGAGATACAGAAGTTCAGATCCGCAGATAACGACAGATTGAGATCTAAGGAGCAATTTGATCGCAGCTAGTTTCACCTCCAAATTACTATCATGGGGTAAATATGTATATTATTAAATATTTGGCATACTGTTTTACTAAGGGATTAAAGAATCCACATGGGTCTAAGCTTTGTTTATTCATGTTACATCGGAAGATCCAAAGAGCAAGTCGTAAACTGCACAAGACTATCCAAATCCAAATGATAACAATGTTATGTAAATAAGGTAATTAAAGTCAAAGTGAACCGACGATATTTTCAGGCCTTCGCCAACTGAGTTAAGTTGATATTTTTAGATCTGTGATGGCAATTTATTCCTGCTTGAAAGTTGTCAAAAAATATACACAAATTATAACGTAACTTGAATGGAAACCACAAGACCAAATTTCTGCCCACATGCTGCGGTTTCTGCCCCTTCCGCCAAACCACCGCCTGACCACTTTTTCCGATATGTGTAAGCATTTTAGAGTTCCAATCGATTTGATTTGATTTGGCCAGCGGCGCGGACTTTTGGCGCCAACTTCCAGACCGCGTCGTCAGGTGACAATGCAAAAACAAATAGCAATAATAATAATCAAGTTGACCTATACGAAGCCATTTGTGGCACACTTTTCGACCCACACGAAATATGCTAATGGCTCGGGCTTAACGCAACTTTTGATTTGGACCAATTCAAGAGTCGATTGTGCCTCGCCGCTATGACGAATTTTCGGTTTACCATATGCAAATCGATGGGGAAAACTGGGGAAACGGGGGGATCCGGCCGGGTGCAATTCATCAGCTGCAGTGTGCCACCAACATTGCCCTGGCCGGGAGCAATCACAACAATCTTCCCGTCGTTGCGTCCATGGGCCATGTAAATGGCAATTAAGTTGCCGTCGTCCCAGTCGTGAACTTGTGAACCATTCGAAAAGGCAAAAGGCACCATCACCATCACCATCATCATCATCAGCAGCAGCAGCAACAGCAGCAGCATCAGCATCTGCGGCAGCATAAGCCGGTCTAGGAGGAAGTTTGGTTTCATTTCCATGTCCACTGGTTCCTGCAATTAATCGCAACTCAAGTGGCTCACTGATTGCAATTAATCTTCATTAAGGTTGCTGCTGCCGCGGCTGCTGCTGCAGCTTTTTTCGCCATGAATGTCCTTTGGCCCAGCCGTTTGACATAGGTCTTTTTCGCTTCCCTCTCTCTTTTCGGGTGCCGAGCGGCTTATCCTTACAAACCAATTTGGCGATCGTGAGGTGTTGTTGTCGTTCGCCAAACAACAACAGCAACTGCGGCAGCAACATCGCCAAGTGACCGCACAGCAATCACCTTAATTAAACATTAGGCAAGCCTCGCTGAGTGCCAAGCTTCTGGGGATTGTGTTTGTGCCCGGCTTGGTTTTCTTTGGCTCAGTTCGGTTCGCCCTGGCGGGGTTTGACTGCTTGACTGCTGTGGTGTGGTCCATGTCAGCGATTTCCGTTCGGCGCAAGGTAACAAAGGTTGCGCTGCTGCACCACAGTGGTGCCTAGTCAGTGAAAGACTGCGAACAGTATCCCCGTTGCAAGGATCGATATATAAGGAAAGGGACTTCAGAACATCCTATACCTCATGTTTGCTTTCTTAGTTCAAGCATTTTATATAATATATGTGGAAGTATCAATCACATTTCAAATCTATCCTTTTTCTATCCTTTTTGATTCCTTGCAGCAGATCCTTAAATCGTTTCTGTTTATGAAATATAGTGTATTGCCACTGTACAAAGTGTGTGAGCCCGGATGGCTGCCTTAATTTTCTTGCAGTTTTCTTGGCTGTTGGCTTTCATTCGATCGTATTCGTGTTTGTTGTCGACGGTGTCAACGTCGCCTCTCGTTGACAAATGCTGAAAGGCTTTGTGTGCGAGGCCCTCGATGGCAGGCTGGCTGGCTGGCTGGCAGGCTGACTGTGTGGTGTTGTGTGATTTTCATTGGAAAACGTGGAACGATCGCCCAGGTTGATTTGACAAAAGCTGGCGAGAAGCGAGGTGAAATAAAATAAACGGGTCACGTTATTAATTGGTTAACCCTTGCCAAGAGATTTATGAATATTGATTGCAAGTGAAGTGCAGCAACTGCAGCGGCAGCAACAGCAGTCGCGAATCGCGAAATGCGGCAGCTGCATTTGGCCCTGGGCCCGCTCCGAGATTGAGTCAGCTTCCTGTCGATTAGGGTCAGTCAGCTGAGTGCGAGTGCCTTGAATGCTTCTCGGTCAGCCGGGGTCATTTCCTGGCTAATTAGTTGCCATGAGAGATTTGTTTTTCTTTTGCCTGCCGCTGTGCTGCTGCCACCGCTGGCTTTTGTTTTTTGCTGCCTGCTCTCCATCGGCAATTAAGCGCCGTCGCATATTTATGATATTAATTAATTAAGACAATTTGTGTGGCGTGTCTCTATCTGGGAAATACGAGCGCTGCGATGGGCTTGTCTTCAATTCGCCATAAATGGCATTGGGTACCCAGCGGAGAATAGAATTATGTGTGCGATCTGGCTCCGACAAATTTGTGACGGAAAAACGATTTTTCTGGGAAAACTTCATAAGAATGGGCCATGTAGAAGAATGGGCTGATCGTTTTTAAAAAGCTATTTAAATATATTAGATTTACATGCCAAATAAACATACATATTTTAGGGCATTCAATGTTTTGTCAGCGCTGGAAAACCATTTCTTAGATCATTAAATAGTTGTAAAAAACATTTTTAGACATGTATAGAAATGAACTTTGAATGGATATTCATTTTATTCATCATTTTTGAAGAACATCGTATATTGAGTTCGTACAAGAGTATGAAATAGCCAGGAAGAATGTACTGCGACCCCAAAGTATATACATATATTCTTGATCACTATTAACAGCCGAGGCGGTTTCTGTTCGGCGCAAGGTCCGTCCGTCCATATGAACGCCTAGATCTCGGAGTTTTTAATAGATAGACAAAAAATAATTGCATATTCTAGGGTTCGCACGCCCGCAAACCGAGAACAGTTTCCATTTTAGAAACACTATATTGGAATATGATATCATATTGTAAATAATTATCCATGCTAAGGTATGGTCGTAGTTCAGGTGGAAACTAAGAACCGGGTATTTGTAGTCGAGTATAATCATTCTTCCTTGTTGAATAATAATAAATGTTAATATTATATGCAAATACACCTAGCCCTCAGGACGGGTGATATTTAGTTGCTTGGCAGCCAAGATTTTAATTGAATTCGAAGCGGAAATAGCACCGTTAGGCCTCGATCCCAACCACAAGACATATAATTTAATTTATACGCACTGCGGCGCGATCCCAGCACTGCGCCAACATTGACACACTTTGGGTGGTCTTGGCGCGCTGACTTAAATTTGGCAAACCTCAAAACCAAACAAAAAATCCCCCGTCCCCCCGTGCACGTCCAAAAGCGAAACCAAAAGTCGGGTTGCCGCACTCACGTTGAATCCGAGGCGAGTAATCGATGAGACGTGCGATGGCAGGCCATGAGCGGCAGCAAAGAGGCGACACCACCTGTTGAAAAGGGCGCAGCCGGTGGAGGAAGCGGCCGGGGGTCGTACGATCCGACGCACTGCATCATTTGCAGCTGAAATTTCAATTTCAGGCTTTTGGCAGTGTTTCAACAGAGCGGCCAGGCCGACCGACCGACTCAATTCAACTCAACTCAACGAAAGTCAAGTAGACGGCGGGCGCCAAGGCGCCAGCGACTATTTGCCAGCGAGCGGCATTAAAGTGCGCGAAAATCTCATTTTATTTCTATTTTATTTATTGAGCCATTAGAGAGGGGCCCACTTCAGCGAGCAGGGGGCTGTACAGCTGTCAGCTCATTCACAGATTAATTTTGGCAATTTATAGCCGGCGAGATAGTTTTTGAGTAACTGCATCATGGACACATTTGCAACATGGAGTGCGGCGTGGAGACTATAAGTTATGCAAGCCTAAAGACGCCCGATCGCCAAAAAATAAAAATAAATACATTTTAGACTCTTATGTTGGCGACAGACAGGCAGAAATGTCACGATACCCTGGGAAAATGAGCTGATCGCTGTGAGTTATAGATTGCGCTACATTTTAAGCCATTAAATTGTATATGAGTTCAAGTCAATGGTTTAAATTGTTGATTGACACCGAACACGTAAGGAATTCCTCCCGTAAATGAGGAACGCGAAAGCTGTCCAGTCAATAAATTATAGTGGCATTGAGTTTTATTGATGTTATTACGAAAAAAATGTTGCAGTGCTGTTGTTTTTAACAAGTTTGTACTAACACACTTCTCACCTATGGATATTACATGAAATAGGACATAAGATATTGCATTGGATTTTAAAGAAAATGTGTGACATTTCATCCAGTTTGTGTTACAATTTTAAAGTAATGCTCATCTTTTACAAAAGGTAGAACAATTTTAAATAGCATAATATTTTGTTATAATATAGGTTCCCGTTCGATACACTACCTGTTGTAGTTTGACGTTTACTATATTTAATCAGTTAAGTCTTGAGACACATTTAGTTTTTGGCCATGTAGTATTTAACATTTTATGAGCAACTGAGGCGATAACTCACCTGAACCATTGTTGCCAAACCAAAGGGCCACAAGGTCCTCACTTGGCGGCGTATGGTGGTGATAATGATTGCCGTACAAATAGGGATTCGGGTAATCAAGCAGGACACGGCGGGAACCAGGCGACGAGGACTCGGCTGGGGGTTTAATGGTTGGAGATAGTGGGCGATCAGTAGGTAAGTGGTAGGACTTCATGAATGTCTCTAATTTCTTACCCTGAGCTAGTTGCGCAGCATACTCCGTGGCCTTTTGCAGATTAATTCGAGGTCGCGGCTTGGCAACTATTTGCTGCTGCTGCTGAGTGGCTCCTGCTTCTTGCTGCTGCTGTAGCTGTTGGTTGTGTTGCTGCTTCTGTTCGGCTGCCGGTTGGTTATTCGCTGCCGCTGCAGCTGCGGCTGAAGAGTCCAGGAGCAGCTGTTGCACCTGCAATATGTCCACGTATTCGTCCAACTCCACCGAGGGTGCTGGTGGTGGCGCCGCTGCAGCCTCTGTGCCTGCGGCGGAAATGGGATGAGCTAGTGGTGGGTGGGGCTGTGGGGCACCGCTCGGGCTCTGGTAAAAGCCAAATGCAGGACCGGAAGCCACGGGACTCGGCACGGCAATCGGCGGTGCTGGAGGTGGTGCAAATTGCAGCGGGTTGCGGCTGAGTCCCAACAACGGGGTGGTTGGCGTGTTGAGCGAATCCTGCTGCCCTTCGGCTGCGCCTGCGGATGTCGCCACTGCTGGGGGCACTAGGCTGAGGTTTTGTCCCGGGGGTGGGGGCGTGGCATTCGTGGCCGGATCTATTACCGCCGCACTGGCTACTGATGGATGCTGCTGGCTGCCTACAATCGTCAGTTCATTTTGACGCCGCATTGTCAGCAACATTTTTGTGGTTGAACTCGTTGCACTTTGGGCGGCGGGAAATCAAAATAAAAAGGTCGAAAAACAAAAAACCGAAACACAAACGATTTTGCCGAGACTCCATTGGTTTGTTTGGCGATCACTTTTTCGTTTAAACTGCACACATTTTGTAGTTTAGCACTTGCTTCACTTGCGGTTGGCTTGATTGAGTTTCACTGATTACTTTTGCTAGTACTTGGGTTTTTTAATAAATTTCAAATCAGTCTTTATGCAATTAGTTGATTGTTGTTTTGATTGTTTGTAGTTATGGTAGATTCTGAAAAACATATAAAAAAGTCGGTATTAATTTATCTAAATATTGAAATCTATGGTTACCTCTAATTTTGATATATTTGTTTGATTCGGAATTTTTAAGTAATTTTTAATCTTTTCACCTATTTGTAACTATTATATGTATAACACCAATAACATTTATAAAAAGTTTATATGGTAAAAACCCTACAGTAGATAAACACTCAGACGTTAAAATCACATTAAGACACTTAGAGCCGAGCAAATATTTTATAAATTGACCGTCAAAAATTCCGAGACTTGTTCGGACCAAAGGTACGACAAGTAATTTTGCAAATCGCCGACGGCACTTTTATAAATTCGAAAATTAACTTTTAATATTTTTGTTTAGCACAAATGTATTTTTATTTTTTGTATTTTGATTATTTTTATTTTTCCTTAGTCATTATAAAATCTTTTCAAAAATTCGTTCAATTAATTGGATGGGGCTTAAAACATTCAAAAGGCGCGCGCGGCTTTTATGGTTTTTCGGCGCGAATCGTTTGATTTTTTGGCACAATTGCGAGACGAGCCGTTGAGCCGTCGAAACGCTACTGGCGCAAGCGGTGAAAATTGAAAATGAAAATGGGAAAATTCGGGCAATCGGTGAAAAAATCATGAAAACAGCGGCAAATCGGCTGCGCCGTTACCGTGTGCGTCGGCGTTTGGCGTCGGAAGCATCGGAAAATGCCTGAAATTGTGTTTGTGTTTGGCCTTTGCTTTCTGGCCGTCGTCATCAACGGCGGCGATATATTGCCACCCGAAGCGAACGCACTGCCTCGTCTGCGTGTAACTTTGATTCTTATTTGGCCAAAGCGTTGTCTCTCGGCTGTCCTGGCCCACACACATTTCTCTTTCTCGCCGCTGTCCCTGTCTGTTTCTCACACCCGCTCTCTCTCTATCTCTATCTGTATTTCTACGGATTTTTCTCCGGCCGTGTGGGTGTCTCTGTTTTGAGAGTGGAAGCCCGCATTTCCGATTCCCCGAGTGTAACGGAACGGAGAAGAATCAACAATTGTGGGTGGCATGTGGCACGGCAGCGGCGGCAGAGGGGCCGAAACGAGCCCGAAGAGGAGCGTAGCGGAAAACTGTCACTAAACATTGAATTTGCCAAAATTGTCGTAATAGTTATGCATTATTGCATGGGAATGTATTGCAAACTCAGTTGATTATCAGCGTAGATAAGCGACTCGGTTTCAGTTTCACTTTCCCCAGCCATTGGCGTCATACGGGACGTATGCGTAATTTTGGGTAATTACTCATACGCCTGGTGGTACGCTTAGTCGATACATTCGTAAGCATTTTATGAAAAATCCACTAAATGTCATGAATTTCTTTACAGGAAACTATACAAAAATTTTTTTTTATTTATAATTATAGAAGATTATCAAAAATTCGAATATATTTTTTTTTAGAAACTGTTAAAACTGTAAAATCCATCTAAAGATTTTATTTAGACGAGGCAAATCATTTTATAAGTTGGGGTTTGCCAAAAGCAATTGGCATTTGAAAGAAAACCCTAAAATTATAAATTAATATTAAAAAAATTGTTTCTAGAAAATTGAAAGCCTCCAGGAATCTAATTTCCATAACACAACCTTGAAACCTATTTAAATGCCAAGCAAGTGGTTTAATTATTTCTCAAAATCCAAATCGCGACTAATTGACTGAAGGTGGGTGGTGTTGATTTGATTTATGGAAGTTCAACGGTTCCTGAAAAGATGAAACTTCCATCAACGACCTATCACTTAACAACTGACATTTGGCCAAAAATGCCTCAGAATTCCACGAAATCCAAACACTCGAAGGGCAAAAGCACTGAAATGAAACTTCAGAAAGCTAACTAAACAGGCAGCATGCAAAATGCTAAAACGCCCACACTATCTCCACGGCGGCAGCATCCGCAAATGGCAATTAGAGTTGCACACGCTGGAAGCTTTCGCTCCGTCCCTGCGATGACATTTAAAGGTTAGAGGTTGCGAGCATCAATCAAAAGGCAGCTACGAGGCCAAATGTTACATTTCTCTCCCACTTCCTTTCCATTTCTAAGCGCCCCACCCCAATGAAAACAAAGGAGCAATAATAACAATAATGATAGGACAGCGACTGGCAGGTGGAAAAACAAGCTCGGACGTCTTTTTGGCGGGTTAAGGGGTGCAAGGGACACGGGAGCGTGTGCCTCCGTCAGTGCCTGTGTCCGTGTCTGTTCATCCCATTAAGGTTACCCGTGCCGGACCTGTTGATTGCCCGCCTTTATCTGCGAAATGTTTTCCACTTGTGCTTCCATTTTCTGGAGGAAGCAATTTTCTGTCGGGGGCGTGTAAGAAAATGCTCGCCTAGGATGCTAATAGATGCGATTAAACGCCCACATTGTCAGATACCATTCACTGGGACACAACTACGGACCAACAAAAAGGGCAATGCAAATAGTGGGCTTATGCTGCCAAAAAAAGAAAATTTGGTGGGTTTTCGGAAGGTCAAACGATTTAAAGTTAAATTGCAACATAACTTCTTGCATATTTTTAAACAATTAATAAACATTTCTTTACATTTGCTTTAGAAAATGTCTTTTATGGATATTTTGCAAAACTTTACCAAAGTTTCTAAAGAAAACTCTGACAGTAATTACATTATTAATCTACTCAAATTTTACATAACTATAACAGTAGAAACCTTCATTTAAGATTAATATTATGGATAGAAATGCAAAAAAGAATACCCAGAGGCCGTCAAGCTCCTGCTTATGAACTCTCTGTTATACCATTTTGCAAATGGTTTCACTGTGCGCGTATCTAGGAGCTACTAGAACTTTCCACTTGACTGAAGCTCGGGAGCATAGATACAGGACGCCTGCCCTTTGCCCTTTTCCATGTGGCTGTGCGGCACGTGTGTGGGCTGCAGGAGCTTCTGCTCCTGTTGCTTTCTGCTGCCTCTGTCACAGTCACTGCCGGCGGCAGCGGCATGAAAATGGCGGCAAATGGCTGCCGAAAATTGCCGGGCCGGCCATATTTCAAAATATGAATGAGTGGAAAATTAATAGAAGCTTATCAATGAAAAAGCTCTCGTTACGTCATATATGATATTCTTAAGTCGGCACATCTCGAATTTCATTCATGGAACTGTTTGTCTTGCTACTTTATATGGATAAGAAATTTTCTTGACCATTTGATCTCTGCCATTATGAAGGGATTCTGGTTCGGCCCAGCGCCCATTTTCCCGCTTCTGGCATATCCAAATGTCAGCTCCGACTCCTTTTCTGCCGCGCAGTTCTGCTCGAAGCTTTAACTGGAACCGGTAAGCTGTCGAGCTCCTGTAGCTGTGTTTAATTAGCCCCAACAGTTTCAACAAGTTGCAGGATGGCTTTCGGTTGACCTTTTGCCGCAACCGACCATTATGTAGGTACGAGTACATGTATCCGTATAAACATGAGCCACCGTGATGCGACATTTAACCTTTGGGAATGAAAGCACTAATTGATTTGTTGTATGCACAAATATGAGCTTCGGGAATCGAGCGCACTTTAAGCACATTTTCGGGGTTATGTATTTTTCTTTACACATTTTTCCTTCTAATGACTCAACTAACTCAATTCCTGGTATTCTAATATTTAAATAATTTGACTTAATCCAGTTTAATTTCATTTCAGAGTTTATATCTTTGCTTTTGAAAGCGTTGTTCGCAATAATAACTAGCACTCACAATTAGGCAAATAATTTTATTTGGCCTTATGATTATGATTCAATTCCCTCGGTTATTTAAAAGAAAATTAAGTTTAATTTGTTAAAGCCCCTCAACGAATCCAATTCTATGGCGCAATATCGCAACCATCCAATTGAGAAAACTCAATATTATCCCCAATTAAGTGCCATTAGATGCCATAATCGGGAGTCGGGAAGAACCCTAGCTACTTCGAACTAAGAACGATCCCCTGCTCAGCCGAAACCATTAATATACTTGTTTAGATGTCGGAGAATAAGCCTGGGCACTGTGGCCAAAGCCAAGCTACTTACCAGCCATAAAAAGGCAATCAGATGTCGTCGATTTGGCCGAGAAAAGAGCCGGCGACAAGCGAGCACGCAAGCTCGCCGAGATAGTTGCTATATTGCCGTAGTCCACTATATGGCCCAAGGAATCAAGATTTGGCGCGTAAATGGGCGGCAGGCAGGGCAGGGCAGGAGCAGCGAAATTATCTGCAGGAGCTGATGCCGGCTAAAAAAGAGAGACGCGCGCGATCTGCTGCGACTGCGTTTGTAATTAATTACGAGGCGGGCCAAAAGGCGAACGCACGCGCGACTAGCTGCAGTTGCAGTTGCTGTTGCTGCTGCTGGAGCCGCAACTGCCGCGAGTGCAACTGCAACTTTAGATGACCAAAGAGCGATAAGGTCTGGCCCATAGAACGTGGCCCGAGTCAAAGGAAGCGACCGCAGAGCTACTGCGATTACGCGAAAGATATCCACCGGCTGTAATCGCGATCTCTTTGCGACTCCGAAACTCGTTCCCGGGACTGCAGATTATGCAATTTTGATTTGAAACACGCAATTTGATGGGCCGGCCGAGATATTGGTGGCTTATTCGCTTAACGATCTCATGCACAGGGCGCGTAAATCGGGGGCTTGTATGTAGATATGTGCACACGTAGCTACCGAACTTTTTGGACGATAATTTCCTTCCGGTTGCGTTTTTTTGCGATTCGACTCGTCGTCCGACTGTCGGCGGTATAAAAAACAGTTTGCGCTTTGCTCTGCAGCGTTGCCCTGGCTGTGCTGCGGCTTCACTGTATCCGTAATCTGTATCTGTGTAATTTCAGCGTGTGTTTGAGTTTCAGCTAAAATCGTGGGCTGATCATCGCCTTACTTAGAGATCTGTCGCCCAGTTGAGATGCCCCGCGTCTTGGTGTTGGCTTGCTCGCAGTGCTGTTGCTGTTGTTGTTCTGTCCGTGTGTGGGCACAGCCATACAGCCAGCCGTCCTCGTCACACACACGGCCGGAGGATTGTTGGTGGGGCAGCAAAACACAAGCGAGCACCACAAACCACACACCGCTCACATACACACAACCCCCGCATCATTGCCTCAAAGTGCTTTTCTCTGTGGCTGAGCTTCTATCGCAGTAACACCTTTGGATTACATTTTACTTTTAATCCGTTTTACTACACTTGAACAAATATTAGATGGTGTCTACAAGGATTCCTTTGAAACACCTTAACAATAACTTGAAACACCTTTAACATCCAATTGTTTATCAATTTCTTATCAAAATCACTTAATAATACATAAAGTATAGTACTTCCGGATGCCATCGAAATATTATATGTTTAATTATAATATTCTATGGGAATTTATATTGTGTACGCCATTACAATAAACTCAGAAATGTACCAATAAATGTTATAACATATATAATGACATATTTTCTTCTAAGTAACTGCAATTATAATCTAAGCCGAGCCTGTTATCCGCTCAATTAAAAAGGTTAACTCTTAAAAGCGAAATGTACATATACAGGAAAAGTTAATACTTCCTTAAGACCCTTATTGCATAATTCAATATATTTGAATACGAATATATTTGAATAAAATTCCCCATATCCGATTTTTTTGTAAATATGGATTTTTAACAGATATGTATAAGCTCCGGTCAGTTAAGAGCTAAGAAAAACGTTAGGGATCATTTTATTTTAGTGCACCTGAGCATTGTAAGCGGTTTTGTGTAAGCGGGGTTTCATGGCTTGGGCGCGTGGAAAAACCTACACACTTACCAAGAATCGCTGATCTCAGCCCCATAAACAGCTTTTAGCTCTCCCTGCTTCTATTTTTACCCCTTTGTTTCAGTAATCCTTTGGAATTTGCGTCATTTGGTGCACATGCAGCTGGGAAAGGACTTAAAGCAGGTAGATGCAGCAGAGCGCCAGGGATTTCTATGGAAACGGACGGCAATCAAAGCTCATCAATCAATCCTTAAAGCTCCTTTGGACGCGCGGCTGGAACAGCTTTGTAGCTAAAAATAACACCAACGAAAGCTGCCAGGCCTGCCCCAAAAAGCTTGGAGCCTCGCCGAGCTCGCCAGAAAAGCTCTCAGCCTCGAAGCACAAAGGTACCTACAATGTACACGTGTAATGGTGTGCTTCAGGTGACGTGGGTGGCTTCATTGATAAATTCACTTCCCTTCCATCTCGCTTGCTCGCGTTCAGCGGACTGCAAATTGAATTGCAAAATACTGCAGCTGCGCTCCACCTGAAAGAGAGGGCAATAACGGAAGGGTGGGTGGCAGCTGCAGGTAGAGAAAGGCAGAGAGAAAGAGACAGACCCCACCCCCATTTTAGTGCTCCACTTTTAACGATGTGGGTGTGGATCAAGCTCTCCGGCATTAGATTGTGAATGAAAATTCGCTGGCATTCGTGGGACAAGGACAGGCAGAGACACAGCAACGCCCACTAAGCTCTGCTCAAACACACGCACACCCATCGGTTTCTAATGTTATTCATAAATTTTTATATATATTTGAGCCCCTTCCCTTCCCCCCCCGCCAAGCGACTTCATTCACAAAATGCTTAAATATGGAAACTTGTCAATTAGTTCAAGTGTCGTGTACACTGAACGAAACGTAAGCCCCAAGCCAAATTAATTATACTTAGCCATTTGCGCGCGCCCACACCGCGCCTTGACATTTGTACTCTTATTAACTGTAATTGCTCATTTGGAGTGCGGGCAACAGGCAAAACCGTTCAGCAAACCAGACCAGTATTATTAGCTCACACCTTTTAAGCGATGGATTTGTCAGAGGAGAGCTATCGAGAAATGGCCTCACAGACACTAAGAACACTAAGAACAAAGCTAACCTGAATTTTTGCACAGCTTATAAGAATCTTATCACGTATGTAGTTCTCAACTGTAACTATCAATAAGTATCTTAAATGACAATTAATTGCTGTCAGAAATGCATTCAGACTTACTGGAATTTCTATTGCTTTGTCAGCATTATCCATGGCATAAAAAATCATTAGATCTCCGCTTTATTTTAAACACTAAAAAATGTTAAGCAAGCCAAATCCCTAGATACTTAAGAATGTCAAGACAATCATTTAAAATTTAAATCATGACTCATTTTGTAGTAACCAGTAAGCGAAAAAGAATGTATACATAGAAATTATTACTTATATATGAATTTCGTCCAAGCTGAAAAATAATGTATTCCCCTAAAAACGTATTATTATCTGCAACAGACTTATCGTAATTGTATTTGAATTAATTACAAAAATGATTCATTATCGACGGGAAGCTCTATTCTTAGAGAACATCATTTTCGCCTGATTGACCATGTTGATTCGTTTTACTTCAACTGACGCTGGCTTCCGCTTTTAACACCATTTAATGAATTAATAAGCGACGCTCGAGTCCTCCACTCCCCGCAACCCGAAAATACACTCGTATCTTTTAGCCAAAAGGCGACGACATGGCCTGCAGCTTCTGTTTGCTGCCTGAATAGCTGAAAGGGGTTGCTCATTAAATGGCAACTCCTCTGCCATTTGCCTGTCAGTCACTCATTTAGTCACTTATTCATACATTCATTCGGTTGGCAGACAATTTACAAAACGCGTTCCATTCATTAGCATCGACTGGAAACTTCGTGTAGTTTCCTTGTGGTTGTTGGGGCTGGTTGGATAGTTACCCCGGGCAACTCCTGGGCTGGCTCTTTTGGCCATACTTGCTTGACTACGTCCAGGCGTTAACAAAGTGTATAAGTTTTAATTGAATTCCGTTTGGTCATAAGCGCCTCTCATGCGGTTTGTCCAATTCTGTTTGAATACTACAATATATAAATACTCGAAGAAAATATTTCTTTAAGTTAAGCAATCAAATCATGCCCCAATTGTTTATCAGCAAGAATAAAGTCATTAAATTATTGTAGGCATTTTCTTATTGTGATTAGAAAGTGACGCTAAAAGTTTAAATTTAAGACTACGCCCTCATTCTTCTTATTCTATTAGGCTCCATTTGGTCAAAGACACTCTCGCATTGGGGCTATCCGTTTTCCAAATCATGCTGGTGGTCCGCTGATTTAATTCGATAATTTAATAGCCCAGAAAAATTCCCTTTTCTAGTCGTAAATTTTCGAAAAACATTTCAATTGGTCTGGGGTCTGTGTGTGGTTTGCGGCATTCGTTTTCATCATCATCAATATCGTCAACATCTTGGGCCTCGATACTTGCATGCATCTAATAAGTGGCCGTATATAAGGTGACACTTTTATTCCGAACGGATTTGCCTTCTCTACGAGTTGATTTACGATAGCGCGTTCCATTCATTTTATGCAAATTTCATTGGTCGACAATTTATTTGAAAAATGTTTCTTTCTGTTTGTTGGTCATATTTATTGGGCATTTTCTCAATTTATATTGTTTTATTGAACACGCCACACAAGTTGAGTGTCTAGGGTTACCATTCCGCCGTATATCTCTCCGATCGGCGAGCATCTCTCATAACAATCATAACCATCGCATCTGGGACTCGGGGGTTATAATTCTTCAATTAATAAAGGTGACGTGGCCTTGCCTTTTTGCTTAATAAATCTCCCGACTGGCAGGGACACAAGTTTCACACCGCAACGAGAGCTGCATAAAACTTCTATCAATTTTCGAGAGCGGCCAACATTTGCAATTTCAATTAGTGCAACGCCCTAAAACCATTCCAGCATGCAAGGGAACTTTGTCACATAAATCATAGCCAGCACGGATCTCCCTCTTGGAACTGGCGTCAACTTGTCGGCTCACTTCCTGTGCCCAAGTATTTTAAGGCAAAAAACAAAAAGCCACGAAAATGTAATTTAAATAAATAAATTGAGTTACCACCTCAAAATGCGCTTGTCAACAAGTTGAGACTGGCATTTGAGGTCTTTGGTGTAAAAGTAATTGCCGGTTTGGGCCCAATTACGAAAATTTCACCATTACCTCAATTGTTGGTTCTGCGAATGCAAATGGATGCCCCAGCATCTCTGTTTGCTTGTGTGATTGCCCCTACGATTTCTCTATTAGCTATAACCAGGGTAAATAGGCAATTGACTTGAAATTGGCAATTATTTTTTCTCTGTTTCGGAGACAGGCAAAAGTTAAATGGTAAGTAGAGGCCCAGACAGACGTCCATATGTGAATGGCTGTCTCTCGATCATCTCCAGTCCCTTCCTCCCGCTGGTTGCCCAGCCAGAGCCTGTTGCCTTCGGAAAAGCCCAAGCGCATTATGAATGAATAATGTATGAATGAAAATTGCATGCACGTGCCCTGGGGCAACAAAATGTTGCACTCTGCTGCAATTGGTGCCGGATTCTGTAGAGACAAGAGCGTTGTGGGTTCTGAAAACGTTTCTACTACAAAAACCTAAATTGTTTTAATTTTAATTTGGTAAGTCTTTATGACACAAAATAAACGAAATGTTTTGCTTTATAATATAATAGTATAGTTTTATACCGGTTCTTAAAAATAACAAGGAGAAGAAAGCTTTTCCGACCCCAAAAGTATATATATTCTTGATCGGCATCAACAGCCGGGTCGATCCGCCGAGATTTTGGAAACTATAATTATTGGAGAAAAAAATTATAGTCGAGAAATAATTAAAATCTAAAAAAAGAATTTTTGTCGGGACACTCGCTATAATCGTTTTACTTGTTTTATATACGTTTGAAACCGATTTTTTAAGCCCCTTATAATTTAATGATTTGAAAGATTTTTTGTAACTGCAGCTTTAAAACTAATACGATTTACGTCGATTGATCAGCGACCCACGGATCTGATCTGATTCGAGCCCTTAAACGGAGTTCGTCAAGTTCGTCACCTTAGTTTTTTGTTTCGAAGCGCCTCCATTGATGGCTTCATTAGCGACGACCGTCGATAAGCGTGTTTAAAGCTAGAAATTTGTTTTTAATAACCCGAGCGATCGTTTTTAATTAATTGGGTGAAAGAGGAAAGACCATGCACATCAGCCTTTTGTCAGAAATCCATCGGCGGTAGCCAGGCAATTTAAATGCAAATCCGGCTTGCCTGTGAGTGCATCGGATCGTTAAGTTGCCCTAAGAGAAATTCAATTTGGGCACTTTGCCTCCTCTTAGCCATTGTTAGATGCAGTTATTAAATTTGACAGTTTACAGTTGGCGATGCCTTTGAGGCGATGCCGCGCGGCTACTAAATTACTTCGGGTTGGGGCTTTATCAGAAGCTTGTTTGATTTTCTGGTGCAGCGACGGCAGCAGATGAAAGGCGGCGCGGCAGGGAAATGCGCCAGGCCGAAGCGATTTCAATTAGCATTTTGATGGCTCTACAAATGAGCGGATAGAACAAAAATCGCCGCCAATGATAGGCCATTGATAGCACATCATAAAACAGGCGATCATTTGTTGATCGGTCTCCTGTTTAGTTGGCTAATTCCACTTGGGAAAATTGATCATTTTAGATTTATAATTTATAATAATTAGGCTGAAGATTTTTCAGGAAAAGTCTAAGAGTATTCCATTTAGGCGATCTACCAATTGTGCAATTAATGGCAAATCAAAAGACTATAATATTGAAATATGTTACAAATGCGTAGTTTGTAAATAATTTGAGTATTTTAATTAAAGCCTTTTTTATTATGCTCACAGACATTTTTCTAGGTGCACTTACCGTTTTCATGCGAGAGGCGGCTCGAGTTTGAGTAGCTCACATTATTAAATCATTTGGAATTTATGATATGTCACGCGATTTTCGAAAGACACAAACCATCAAAGTGGCCTCCAACTGAGCCAGCTATGACAATCTTTGGGGTAATTAAGTTTTTGCCAAGTGACAAATTAATCGAACCGCAGCAATTGCCGCAATGACCGTCTAGGTCCGGCCCGCCTGGCATTAATCAATGAGACGTCAATTCGACTTCAACTTGGAGATGCAATTTTCCAATATTTTTTCTCTCTTTTTCTGCTCTTTTGGGCGAAAACAAATGGCAGGCGGCTAAAAACTTCGAACCGGCAACCGGCGTTCAACGAACCAACAGCGACGACAAGACGTCAAGTTTTTGGTTTGGCAATAAAATTGTAAGCATTTATCTTGTAGTTCGTTGGCGTTGTTCGGCGATTCAGCGTTTCGTCTGGCTTTCGAGTCGGCTTTTGTATTGTGCGTAGACCAAAAATAGGGTCTTACTTTTCTCTTTTTGCATTACAAAAGTATTGAGTTACCAAACGATTTGTCAACGTTTAGCTAGTTATGCGCCGTGTGTTGTCTTGAGGGGCCAGCGGAAAACGGGAAAAGGGGCACTGGATACAAACATTTTGTTAGCTCGTTAAGATTTGTTGACACTCGTGTTAATGTTTTGTGTTTTTTTGTTTCTGTGATTTTTTCCTGCTCGATGCTGATGCAAATCAACGGAGCAGACCACCTGGAAAGGCGGTCATTGCTCACTGCCTAAGCAGAAGAATACCGACCAATTGTGCAATCAAGGCAGGAAATTCATACAAATAAAGACGCTTTACAGTTTGTAGATTCAAGGGCTCTGAACACGGCATCGAAATATTTCGACGTATATCGATATATTTTGATTTCGATATATTATTTACTTATTTATTAAAGTAATGAAGTTTTAAAAGGCCATCTACGACTTTTAGGATACATTTACAAACTCTTAAAAGAAGAACGAAACGTGGGTTACTTTAGAGATCTTAAAGTATATCCCAATAATCACGGTTGATTACAAGCTCTAATTTCGGCTAAAGCGTGGAAACGGCAGCCACCGCATTTCACAAAACCGAAGACAATATCAAACACAAGCCGCACCGTCTTATCGCTGTATTTATGGTCAGGGCGATCCAACTTATCCGACACAGTACACCACTTAAGGGCTAACAGCGTAGTTTTTGTGTTGCATCTTTTATGCTTAATTTAATTATGCTAAAATCATTTGATGCCAGTCGGCTGCATTTCATTTAATTTGATTCGTTTCGATTCGATTCGATTTCATTAACAACGCCTGCCCCGCTCGACTCTGCGCAAATCCATATTGTTATGGCTCCGAACGAATTAGGCTTCCAACTCGAAAATCCTCCCGATCGTGTTCCAATTTCACCTACTAATTCGATACTCTTGGCACAGGTGTAGTCCCCAACCATGACGAATTGAGTGCCCAGTGTCATGTTAAATAAAATTAATTGAGAAATTAGGCAAAGCCCTGGAGTTGGTTTTGCTTTGCATTCGGTACCAAAGTGCGATCATGTCCGGGCCCGCCTTTAATTGGGTCGCATTAGTTTTTGGGCTTAAGTGGTGCATTTGTCAGAGATGCCCCCGTGTTGTGCGGTTGCCTCTGCAATTAGTCAATTAATGAAAAACCCATAAATATGCGGCTAACACACAACAGCGATAGCCCGCCGTCCCAAAAAAAGGTTTTCTCAAACAACCTCTCGCAAATGGCAACTGCAACGGTCGCTTGATCTCTGGCTCTCTGGCTCTTTGGCCATAAATTAATAGTCCATTATTTCTAAATTTTTGTCCACTTCAAACTGTCGTCGCCGAAACTGACTGCCTTCGTTTGCATTTTAATCTTTCAATGGGGCGATGGAGGCCACAAATTAGTCCAGAGCCGACTTTGTGTTGACTTGCCAGTGCGGCCAATAATTTAGAGTCTAAATTTTAGACCAACGGACAGTGTTTGGCTCACGTAATGCTGGAAAACGAAAGCAAAACTCAAGTTTTTCTATGGCATGTATTTTTCCCTGTGCATTTCAGAGTGAAAAGTTATGTAAATCATTTTGGGGCTGTACATTTTTTTAAATTGCTTAATTTCCTTTCCATGCAAGTACGCATGGCCAAAAAAGCTAGGGATGCAAAAGTCTGAGATATTTTAATTGGAAATACTTGCGTACCTTGATACTCTACATTGTAAAGTTTACAATTTATTACTGTACGCAAGTGATGTTATTTATTTCGAATTTAATTGCATTTTCCCTAGTTTAGTTTATGCACCAAATATTTTGACCATATTTAAACATCCCATCCCTGAACTGGCCGGTCTTAACCACAGTCAAGTCAAGTAACAGCCGAAGCCGGAGCTAAACGCTTAGAAACTTCGGCGAACAGTCGGCAAAGCCCCTTTAGCTTTGGGCACTTTGCGAACTCATTTTCCGACTCAATCAAATCAAATAATTTATGCCTCGCGAAATTAACTGGCCACGTGAGTGGAGGTCATGCCATGTGTGAGGAGAGTCCAAGAAGCAGGAGGCTCGGGGCCCAGAGCACAGTTAAATCTCCTGGCCGGCCATAAACTGTGTTGATTTTTCCATTTGCCGGACCCTAAAGCGCTTCAGTGCGAATAAATAAATGTTGTTTTTGGAGGGGGAGGGCGAAGGAGGTCTCGCGGAAAATTACCTGCGATCGGGGAGTGTTTGAGAATGAAAATGTGCGTTGTGTGGATTTTTGAATGCATTGGGTTTTATATTTATTTCGTATTATTTACAAGTATTTTAATAGAATTTTAAAAGTCAAAGGAATTAGTTTCAAACGTTGGGTGTATATACAATCCGCCGCACTGGCCCAGGTGTTTACTCGAAATCGAACTCGAAGCCCTCTTCCTGGTACTCGTATTCGGTGCTGTCGCAGGTGACCTGAACGTACTGGTTGCTGTACTGCCAGTGGTTGTACTCCTGGGGTGTGAAGTTGGCCCAGAGGATGTCGCTGAATACCTCTAGCGGTGGCGGGTTCTTCTCCTGGCTGCGGATGCTCACTAACTTGTTCAGTTTGTCCCAGCTACAGTGGTAGCCGTTGAGGGCCAAGTGCCTTAGGTTTGAACATTCTGCCACCATTTCGAGCAGCTGGTATTCCCGGACAATCTCCCAGCCGGTGAAGCTGATCACCTCCATTTGGTGGCACGGCATGTGCTGGCGATCGAGGAAGAAGTCATTGTGGTACCAGTTCTCGCACACCAACTTGCGTAGCTTGGGCAGCTCCAGAACCAGGCTGTGTTGCCATCGGCAGGGCAGTTGTACCACCTCGTTGTTCAGCGCAATACGGGTGATGGTCTCGCTCTTGGCCACCACAATCTGCTGGAAAATGGTCTCCTGGTCCGCGTTTAACTGGCGCGAATCGTCGAATCTGACGGCTAGTTTCTTGAGTTTCGGCAGCTGCAGCACCTGCGAAAGCATGCACTCCACGCTGCTGAGATTGATTTTCAACACCTCTAGATTGGGCAGCTTGATGTCCGTAAGCCGCACCTGACTGTCGAACTGGTCGGTGATGTCGAGCACCCGCAATTGCGTCATGTTCAGGCAGATCTCCTGCATCCAGCGGCTGTCCAGTGGCACCGAGTGGTACATGGAGTTGAAGACCAACTCCTCCAGTTTCTTGAAACTCCGCATGTACGCGCCGGAGATATTCATGCAAGTCAAAAGACGTTTCAGATTGGGCAACATCGCCGTTAAATCACGGATGTCATCATCTACCACGGTATCTGGATTCCCGGCCAAAATGCAAGTATCCACATTTGGGAATCTAGTGATGTTGATGTCGCACAAGTGAGTGATGTAGTCGTAGAATTCAGCGAAGGCACCAACGCCGTCTTCGTGGACATGCAACTCGGTGAAGCGATCCGCCATGTGCTCCATGAAGAACACATAGTCCTCGATGTCCAGTAGGCCCAGAAAGGCGGTGTTCGGTCCCACGATGAGATGCAGGCGCTTCTGCCAGATCTTAAGAATTGCTGGAATGAACTGGGGATAGGCTCGTGCCATGCGCACCTGATCGCTAAAATTATCGATGGCTTCAAAGATTTGTTCGAAGAAAATGACGTGCAGGTTGTCGAGATAGTTTGGTTCGCGCTCCTCCACTGGTGGCAGTGTTACTAGCTGGGCATCCAAAGCGTTTTTGTAGAAGGCGGTATTGTGCATCAGGGCCATGTTGATATGGTATTGAACTGTTTCTCTGGGTTTGGCTTTGAATGATTTAACTTGTCTTAAACGATGCTTCCTTGAAGACAACTGTCAGTTGAATGTGCTGTTGGGTATTTTGTTCCCTGGTTTTATGCAAATTTAGGTAGCTGATGAGGGAGTGAGGTAGGTAGATTGGGTAGGGATTACCTTATCCTGGGCCTGCCGCCAAAAATTGAGCAACCGCTAATCCTTTGCTGGCCAGCTGTCGTGGAAATGTTGCAACCTTCGCTGATTACGCTGAACTACCTGCAATGTGGAGGATCGAGCCCGATTTGTCGGTATTCATAAATCGCCACTCGCAGCACTGCCTGCAATTTGTAAGCCTGTGGCCTGTGTGTTTTCGCGGAGAATCCCTATCTGTACAGTTATCGCAGCGCGTCTTTCTAGTTTGCATATAACACGGGCCCAGACGTGTTCCCAACTGTGTACATTTACCTTACCGGTACCAGCTTCAGTCCTCGTGCTTGGGCCGGATGCGTTGGACAAAACGTGGTCAGAATTTGGTTTGCTCTGGCTTCTCGGAAACGCTAACAACTCTGCCACTCTGAGAATGGTTTTTGTGACGACTCCCAGCGATCTAATAATCAGAGCTGTGTTTTTGTCTGGCAGCTTAGCAAGCGATTAGAGGAATCAGCATTCGAAGTTGAACGATGGCACCGCACTGAGCAAAAAGGGAATTCTCCGGTATCAAAATAAAACCGCTGAAACGGAAAATAGTGTAAACACTTTGCTTGTGGAAATATCGAATGATGTTTATCGAAATCAACACTGGCAGTTATCGGTTGAGGTTGAACACCTGGGTCTCTAATTTTTGTTTATGCCTAAATTTTGTTGTAACGTTGTATTTGTGTACACGTTCCTGTTTAGAATGTAATAGGGCACAAAAATATTTCATGAATTTGTAAAGCACAAGATACTTTGATTTAAACAACCTAACTATTTTTTGTGAGTGTGGTGGATGGTTCACACCATTTCTTGGCCAATCTTGGGCAGTTTCCCAACGAATCTCATTGATAAATTTTAGATACCCCGTTGTTGTCAATTGTCATTGCGTTGGCTTTTGTCAGGGGCTAATGGCATTGTTGTCAGCCTTTGGTCTGTCTATGGCCTGTCAAAGCATACAACTCGGGAACAGACAATGCTCACAATCTTGGTCGGCAGGGCATCTTAATGTCTATATAATGGACATTTATGTTTTGGTCTTCATGGTGAAAATATTTTCATTTGTTCATATTTTTCAACAAGATGTTTGGTACGCCTCGAAAACATTTGTTCCTATGTTCTCAGAGCTTCGTTTTTGTTTTGGGAAAACGTTGCTTCACACGAGACTTGTGAACGATCTGGGATCTCTCCAATGCAAATGCACTTGGCTTGGTTCGGTTTTTCGGCTATAATATGATTTTTTGATTTGGTTTGTTATTTGGCTGTCTTATCTGAGATCAGTGTCGATCAAGGTAGCAGACGAATTGTGATTGTGAAACATGACGTGCGGACTTCGTGCATACTGTACATTCATACGAGGAGTGCACTGGGTCTGGCGACTCGAGACTGTTTTAATAATTTTGACGTAATCACATCACAACAATCTTCCGTGGAGTCTGAGTCTGTGGTTGCTTTTCGACTTTGTCTGGCTCCCAAGTGGACCTCGCTCTCCCTCTTCGATTTGTTCATTTAAATGAATTACAATATTTTATCTTTACACCGAGATCGGAGGAGCTTAAACGAGGTGGTTTTCCCCGATCTGGACCGCTCTGTCCCTCCAGTTTTCAGGTAAACGAAAACATTAAGTTTTTGGGAACTTTCAGGCAGATGCCCAAATCCCAATAGTTGTAAAATCGAGAGAACCCTATACATACATGTGTACATATGTAAAAAGGATCCGCGGCAGCTGCCTCTGCGACACAAACAGGTAGAGCCGGGTTGACCAAATCACTTCGCACCTCCAAACACGATCGGTGGCTGCGGAGCGCACGTTTTTAAATTCATTTGTTCTAAAACTTAATCAGTGGAGGACGGCTGCGTTTTTGGGCAGGGACAAGAAGTCGTGATTGCGCAACTCATAACTCACACAAACACAGGCCGACTTGAACTTGGGTTTGCTTGTTCGGCAGCAAACACTGCACTTCACACCGTCCGCGGTTTTTTTTTATATTTTTTTCCCTCCTGCCGCCTGCCTCCTGGCTCCTGCTTACATTGTTTAATTAAAAACGAAGCTGTTGTTGCCGTTGTTGCAGTTGCAACACGTACCACGATGATGACAACACCAGCCACAGCAGCAACAGCAGTAGCACAAGTGAGAGAAAAAAATGGGGAACACAACAAGACAGACTCTTCAGCTGAGGGGCAGCACTTCAAGTGGCTCAAAAGGACGACACGTTTTGGCTTCTGTGTAGAGCTGTGTTGTTAGCTGCGGTTTTTTCATTTGCCGTGGCAGTTGCAACTCCAACTGCAGGCTTGCAGTTTTTCTCGGGTAGAGTGGAAAGCTGAAATGCAGTAGCAGCGACGGCAGCCCCAAGAGGCGCACCACTTGCCACAATTACCGGGACGGGGATCTGCTATAAAGATTCCGGACTCTGTCTGCGGCTGCTGCTTAATTTTGAGACAGCCTGCGATTATATTGCTCCAGAAATATACGAAATGATGGCTGCAATACACTTACATGCATTCAGAGTAATTTTGACCAGATGTTTTGTAAACGCCTTACTGTAGTATCCACTATCAATTACCAAAAAAGTCTCCTAGTACCCCCGGCATAATCCAAAATGCCTAAATTTCATTGGGTATAAAAAATATTACAAAAGGAAGTGCTTAAATTCTTTAAAAATTAAGTGGTTATTTTAGCATTTCATGCCAATTTTATTTGAATACCTTAGTGTATTATTCATTCGTAGGTGCGATCTGCATTTTCTTTGGATCAGCGCGTGGTGTTTATAATTCGCGAATCATGTTGCATTGTTCGGGGCGTCTGCTGCTTCTGCTGTGGCTTCTGCTGATTCCAATTCTGTTTCGGTGGCGATGATGAGGAGCTTCACTTTTATGGGCCCAACCCTGGGTCTCGGGATGATGGGGCACATTTAGCGGGGACTTGAACTTGGCTCCTGTGAGCTCGGCTTGCCTTTAACAATGACAATTGTTAGTGCTGCAGTCAGGCGGCTGCTGCTGCTTCTGCTTCTGCTTCTGCGGCTGCTGCTGCTGATTATTTTGACTTGATAACGAGCTAAACAATAAAAACAAGCATCAGCCCAAACAAACCGAACAAAACTTTTCGCCCAGTCATGTTTATCAGAAGAACTGGGATAGGATTTATCCTCGGACCGCAGCGAAAAAGTGTGCGAGTGCTGTAATCAATTTGAATGCCTCGGGGATTTCAGTTTGGTTGATTTCGAGTTTGTTTTTTCGCTTATTTGTTGTGATTTCTTAAGTTGTTGCAATTATGTTTGGACCGGGCTTAAAAGTGAAAACAAATTGGACAGAAATAGGAAGCCCCAACAATCGGGGAATTAACATGTTCTCGGGTGTGGATTTGTGGGCTTCTCCTTTTTGCCTTTTATTGGGGATGGTAGCACTTTGTGTCATTCGACAGCTCGAGTCGCGTTTCCTTCTTAGCAGTCGTAAATTGGCGATCCATAAACTGGCCGAACAATGTGCTACTAACAATCGCCAACAGAATATAGAGCGTTTCCCCACTTCGAGCAACGATCTCCTTTGTTGGCAGCCCAGTGGCGATTTGCATAAGAATGCCTCCAACCTGTGATGGTAGCTCTCCCATTTCCAGGTGCATTTAGTCACAAATACTCCCCGGTCATAAAATGTGTCCCGGACCAAAAAAATAAATGCATGCAACCGAAATTATCACCAACACTTGGTGTCAACCAAATGGACACAAGATGAGGTGTATTGTCTTGTCTTCAAAGAGCGGATATCTATTGTTGAGCTTCGGACCGAATCTGATACTGGGCGATGGCTTGGGATTTGTTTAAGAGCTCTTTTACTGCAAATTGTTTTGCTTCTGAATGTCCAAACGATCTTATTGATCTGACATTTCAATTCTGTGAAGCATTGATTGTTTTGCTTCTGAATGTCTTAACTGGGCTTTCATTTTGGCTATTTATATAAACAGTTTCTCCAGTGGATGTGTCGTGGCCAGGCGACCGCCTATCAGAATATTCAGATATTACACGAGTTGAATTTCCTTTTGCCAGTATATTTTAAAGCACAATCCTCCCATAGTCCATCAGTTAATGAAACCCAACCTTTGGATCTCGATTACTCACCCACAAAATTCCCAAGCGACCGCACACACCGAGCCAAGACTTTTCCTCACTCCCGCTCTGGTTGGCATTGCCTTCGTTTATCATTGTACACTTGACTTGACCTCCCGTTCCAATTCATAAATCAACAAATCATTAATTTTTCACTCCTCCGAATAAACTACACGGCTGAGTACCTACCAATTTCTTGATGCGACCGGGGTTGGAAAACCACACCGCGATCTGAGATCGTAGAAAGCGACGAAGAGTGATGGAGAGTTGAGAACCCCTCGCAGTGGGAAATCTTGGCTCCCACAATTAATCAAAGTTGAATTTGGAGTGGAATGGAGGCAATGAAATGGAACACGCACACCCCGGTAATTTGTTTATTGATCCATTGTGTTGAGCTGCGGGATTGGACATGCTAATTAAATGTGGGATTCCGATGGGAGACCTGATCCGTCACGAAAATCAATAAGCTGTGACCCCTCCTCACAGCCACTAGAAGTCCGTATCCTGTCGGCCTTTAAGATCGCATTTCTCTTCTTTTTGCGGTTTTAATGGCGGTTGGAGTGCGGCATGCTAAGTAAGATCGCTTATCGTCGCTTCTTAATAAATATCAGTGCAAGGCGATAGCACTCACACTATTTATTATACAAACATATTGTAGATTGGCCGCTTATCGTCGCATATGATCAGCCGAGAATCCCTGTCGCGGAATTGCGATCCGGGCAACGATCGAACATCGACGGCCGATCGACGATCGACGATCGCCGATTGATTGATAATGGCACGAGATGCTGTTCTGCTGCCCGCCAGAACGGGTTGCTGTGAGCCGAAAGAAGAGCAAACTGAAAACTCATTAACGCAATAATTAAGACGACAACAAGGTTTTTAAGATAACAGACAGTGGACAGAGGTAACGTCGTGCTGTAGGCTCTATATTTTCGGTATCCATACACTCTAAAAAATTCGTAGGCACTCCAAGTAAAATAAAAATGTTGAAGATATCTAAAATACTTCTTAACGCGTTTTGGTTGGTATATAGAATACAAATTAAATGTTATTTGGAATGAAATATAACTGAAAATGAAAAAGATACAGATCGTAATTATCATGATATTTGTCACCATTATTTTTCAGGACATATTCGATTAGGCTTTAATCTGGAAACCCTTTTTCGAGTGCAGAAGAGTGGACATTACGGATCTGGGGCAGACTTTCTGACGCTGACGGGCTGCTTAGGCATTTGTCCTCCCGAGCGGCATACGAGGCGGCTCTGTGGTTTGTGGCTCTGTCACTGTCTCGTACCTGCCCTCGGGCCAGATGTGATAATGATAAAGGGCTGCTACATCAATCGCTGACAGTTGGGCTACCACTCTTTTCATTTGGCCCTCCTGCAGCCCCTCCTTCGCGTCTGGATTCCCGGTCACCGATTGCTGACTCCTGATTCCCAATTCTCGGCTTGCAGTCCTCTCATCCTAAGTACCACTTCACGCTCTGCGATGCCTGCATGTGATAAGATATTCTGGTTTTCCTCGGCAGCCGCTGCGCCGAGAGATATTTATTGTGAAATTGATTTTTTATTACACTGTCACATTTGCAGAAGACGATCGCACATTCCTCCGGCCCGCGCCCCGCGCACCGTAAGTGGTGTGGAAAAAATCGAAGGAAAATAACCGCACTCAAGACCAGCAGCAACGGGCAATTTTACGCTTCATTTAGCGTGACGTTTAATTGGAAGTTGCTCGATCTTCGTTCCGTCGACTGCGACTCGTTTTTTATAAAAATGTGTACTTTTTTTTGCCCGCCGGATCAGGTGGAGTGCCACCGAGGCTCGGAGCTACGAAACGATCTCTATCTGGCACTCTCTCCGGCGCTGGCCGCTACCATTGATCGATTGTTGCGTTCGTTTTAATTGATTTTTTGTTTTGACTCGCTTATGGATTTTGTTATTTGGTGGAAGATGAATTCCATGACCAGCGGAGCTCCGAAATATTGCACGTTCATGGCAATCAAAAGAACATGATCACCGATCACCGATCGTCGATCCTCGGTCGCAGCCAACCAAAGAGGTGTTAGCCGCAGCCTTGCGAAGGGGGATCTCCGAGGGCCTCCTGGCGTTATTTAATTATGGCGCTGATAACATTCCGTCTAGATGGTAGCAATTATTCATCCAGAGGGACGCCTGCACGCGGCAGCAGGAAGGTGAGCCCGAGTCTGGGAGGAACACGGATCGGCTTGCAATAAATAAACCGAAATGATAAATGGGGCAACGCTTTCTTAAATGTATTTTAAATGCAATTCGAATGCGGCAATGTGTAACAAGGGGCATCAGAAGCAGCGGCTACGGCGGCGCCTGTTGGGTCTCATTACGTGCATAATTTATGATGTCCAAGTGTGAAGGACGACGCAGCCATTGGACCAAGTCAACTGGGGAAAACCTGTCGAGAGTCAGATTCCAAAAGAGCATTCAAAGGAACATAGTTCTTTCATAATTTATTTATTCATTCAAATTTTATGTTTAGAATCTTACACAATTTTTCGAATTCAGTGCAGTGCATTAAAAAATTATTATTTTTCAATAAGATATATCAAATATATAAAATGACCAATACCTGNTTGAATTCAGTGCACTTGCTCCACGAAAATTGGACCTTATGATTATTAAAAAATTAATATTTTTTTTCAATAAGATATATCAAATATATAAAATGACCAATACCTGAAGACCTTAAGAGAGTTCCTTCCTTTAGCGGGTCAAAAAATAAACGATTTTTAATCAATTGTTAAAGATTGTCAAAGAACATTCTCTCAACGTGACCTAAAACGCATTTTCTCGAAATCAATTTTTCTTTTTCTTATGTATTTTAAAGTCCATTTTTTAAGGTTCCTCTACACGCTACCAATACAAGAATATCATTTGGCCTTAACTTAGCGTAAGCTGCAATAATGGAAAACTGAATTAAATCGCATAATACGCATGACAAGACGTACGATCTTACATGTGTCACATATCATTTGAAACAACTTAATTAGATTGCTAATAAGTCACCCAGCTCTGGCACTTGCCGTTGGGGTAAATCATCTCAATTCTCGTCATCTGGTACTTGGCGCCACTGCTGACAAGTGCTTGGGTGGCAACAAACCCCAACGCCACTAGGAGAGTTGCAACAAAAAGGGTGGTCCCCTCACAATTTTGCACATGTTTATGGAGTGTAAATCGTGTAAATGATTGAGGTGGCATCATTAGCAGTCCGAGGGTGAATTAATGAGCACTGAAATTGGCCATGGGAGGGTGTTTTTGCGAGGTGCCTGCTTGAAACCATAATTTATTGTTCGCCTAAAGAATCCCCAAGCTGGGGGAATGTCCTTTTCTTTGTAATCAAGAAGCGAGAGCCCATCCCAACTAGGTTCTTCAATCTGGGCCCACTTTCTTCGATATTTTGGGACATTCTGGGCCCCGATTAGGCATACATAAGTATGTTAAATAGTTGAACCGCTTTTGTTAAATGGACGTGTATATGCATTATTAACAAAACATTTATGAGGCAACTTGGGGCCGGCTCTTGTTTGGCTTTGTTAACACCTGCTGTTTACATGCCGAAATCAACATCTAATTGTGAACTGCCCATATTCCGCCTCTTGCCATTGGAGGGACTATTGGAGGGACCATCTTGGGTCTGGGCCACATAAATTAACATACGCTTTGCTCCAAATAAACTGACATAATTGCCGTTGAATTTATGGAGCCTGCAAAGGGGGCTCCGTCGCTAAGACAATGCCAAAGTGTCAAAGCAAGTCATTTGGGTCGAACGTCTTCAAGGGAAAAGCGGGTTCAATTAATTACATATTCGTATGCCTCTGTGCGTTGTTTTTGTTTCGTGGAAATTTTTCACTTTGTCGCCCGGAGATGCCGACACTGCGATGGAGATAAAGAGATACAGGCCCAAATAAAAATGCGATAAAATCTGATCGAAAATATTCCCTCTAGTTTATTTATTCTCATTCATTTGCTGCTCATTTGCCTTTTAATTTTCGCCCCACTTTGCATTTTTGGGGCAGCGGGCAACAGTTTAAACTAAAATAAATTGCCATCTAATATATTATGAGTAGTATGGCGGCGAAAGACGTCCGGGAGGGGAGGGCTGAAGAGCGGCATAAATGAAAACCTTTGGAGATTGCTCGCGGCAATTTTCCGGGCTAATTTGCCAATTTCGAGGCACGCCAAGTGAGATTGATCATAAAAATTGATTTTTTCCTAGCTCAAGTCGTGCCGACGACGCCAATTGAATTCAATTGCCATGCGGTTGCATTGGGTGGATGGAAGGTGTTGGCTTGAAACGCCTCGGGCGGCTGGAGTTATTTGCTTGTCATATAAATATGTTTGATTTCCCAGTTTCCACGGAGCCAGGCGATTTATGGGGCACCTCGAAATGCTTAGCACCGATAATGAGGCATGCCCAAGCGTTCGACGCAACTTAAACTTTATGGCAAGCCCAAAATTGTAGCGTCCATAAAACAATTAAGTACTTCTCAACAAGAACGGGCCTAGGACAGATTCAGACTCCAATTCCAGGTCCAGTTTTAAGTTCCCATCTTCGATCATTAGGTTTCGGGGATGTCGTGAGGTTCGGGCTCAGATTGGAGCCCGCATGTTGGGGGACAATGTTAACAAGCCTGTTATAGTTTTCTAATGAAGTCATTTTGGTCGATTTCTAATTGGGGGAACCAGTGCCTGCGGCTTCAACAAGCTCGCTTTCTAATTAATGAACGATGTTGTCATCATCATCATCCTGCATGCCAAGGTACCTCATATACCATATGCATTCCCCGGCATTTATATGCATTTATTGATTTGCTCCCTCGAAGCGTTCCGTTCGCTTCGTCTGATATATTTTGAATTTTTATGGGACTTTAACAAGGCGAACTTTGATGCGAGTTAATAACTTTATTAGCGGCACCGACGCCGCTTTCTTCGTCGCGTTGCGTGCTGTAATTTAATGGGGCCCCGACGGAATTTATAACTCCAAATGAGTCTGAACTATATTTTACAGTAGTTTAAGCTGGTTTTATGGTCGCCATGTACCGTAACGCCGTTGCCGGGGTTTCTCCTCCGGATCCTAGGCCCTCAAAGGCCAGCATCTTTCATTCGCTCCTCCCTGGGTTTGTGGTCAATAAAAAATCGTAACTGACGTTTTTCGTTTACCAAAATGTCACAAATTCACAGCGGGGCTGTTGCCAATACAAGTGATTTAAATTCAATAAATCATTGGAAACGTTGTCCCAGCCCGAGCTCTGCAGCCATTGATGAGGCCCGGGCCCCTTTCAAGGCTGTGGTTTGTGTGGAAGTGTGAGTCCCCGGGTTCGCTGTGAAATCTGGGAGATAGTCCTTCTCCTGCTTCTTGGATGAAAGGTTGCTTTTGCGGGACGAGAGCAAATTCCCCTCTTTCTCGTTGCGATTTAATTAAAACTGGAGGTGCTCCATTAAGTTGGTCCCTGTCCAGGATATCAGCTCATTCAAATTGCGCACCGAATGGAGGATAACTAGGCATAACTAGACTAATGGAGGGCACTTTAATTATTTTGACATGAGTGGGTGGTACTTGGAAGTTTTTTAACCGGTCAAATAGATTGATGGAACTCTATGTTACAAAGATTTCAAAATACTACGTATGAATGAACCTGAACTTCCCCAGACTGTGTGACCTACCCATCGAATCGAATTGAACTTCTCTTCTTAATGAGAAAGCTTGATACGTCTTTCCTTTAGTATTTTTATTTTTATTATTTCCTTGTCAGACCGCACAGCACCAGCAAACTTTTGACTTTGACTCTTAACATATTTATGGGTTTTTATGTTGCCGCGTGCCGTTTGCCAAGTCAACCTCACGGATACACAGGGCGAACTTAAAGATTCAGCCGCAGACGCCCAGCGAGTTTCTGCGGATGGATCGGAAAGGGAAAAGCAAGCGAAGAGAAGGAGGCGGCCCGCCTTTTTGGCATTCATAAATTTGTAACTTCACTTGGCGTGACAATTGCAACACATTCGTGTGTACATTAGCCCGTCGCTGGCATGTCCGTCCCGGTGTCGGGACGTCCGGATGTTGGGATGTCGGGATATGCGGCGAAAATAGACGTTTCATTGTCGCCTTGCCCCGACCCTGGACACTGGAGCGCGGAGTAGGATCTGGGCCTGATCTTGGGTTTTGGGCCAGCGCCGCTTTTATTTATCGGGACCCCGGCACACATCGTGTTCGAAGTGGAGGTTGTTGGTCAAGGAGCAGGGTGAGTAGAGGACGGGATCATCGATCGCGCGTGTGGCAGTGATCGTATTTTTTTGTTGTATCTTGAATTCAGTTTTGGCTCTCTGTTGGGACGGTTTTGGTCTGTCCATTATAATGTTGTTGCTCTCATTGTTGGCGTCGATAAGAGCCATGTCCTCTGCGGCCCAGACCGAGCCCTTTCATGTTCACAACATGTACTCGAACCTTTAGCTAGTTTTACAAGATGTTTCCTGTCGTTGCAGCCGCATCGCCTAGTTGTCAATATGCACTCGGAAAACAATGGACTTAATAATGATAATTTCATATATTCCAAATTGGACAATATAGGGCTAAACATACTTTTAAAATGTTTTAATCTTCATAGGCACTTGATGACATGATTATAGGACGCAGACTTTTGTTATACCATTTCAATCAAATGTGAATTTGCCTATTACCAGTGTAGGGAGCTCGGGAAGGTCGCAAAACTGCCATCGGAGACACAATATCTGATCGGACATGGGGCTTGCCATTTCAAGAATGTCGACATCTGTAATCATTGATTTAGACATCCGAAAATTGATTAGATGCCAACCCCCCACCAAGAGAAATATGAAAATGTTGCATGCGGGAATTTATAGAGTTCGTTGTGATAAATAACAATTTGCGGGCTGAATACGGAGAGTCGATGATGAGCGGACGAGGACACTTTTATGGCCGCGGCTGCCGGCCGGTTGCCTCCAATCCAGATCGCTCTCCCCCGGAGCTTTCGGGCTGATTGCGATGGCGATGGCAAAATCAGCGTTTCATAAATTCTGGCTGCAAATGGCCAAGCACTTGGCCCCGGCAATTTATGCGCCTGTAATTGGGTTCGCTCCTTAGACCAGAAATAAAAACCGTAGCCACAGCCGGTGCCGGTGGAGCAGAGTCGCGTAAAGGAAGTCGACCTCAGAGCGTTATCAATAAATTCAAATTGACACTTCACACTCGATATGTCACACGATACTCGGCGGCCGACACTTTACGCCAAGAGCCAAAATGAAGAACGCAAAACACGAACGAATCCTCGGACCCAACTCAAAATGAAGCGGAGAAAACCTGCAACAGATATGGAAGGGATCCGAGCTGATCCGACCCAAAGCAAGTCCAAGCGGACCGGGAATGCCTGAGATTGGGAGCCGCGGCGCGGCGGAGATCGAGGAACCTGTGGCGGTCTGGCAAAAAATAATATGATTGCGATTGAACACTGCAGGTTCATGTAATCTCTTAGCCAGAACAAACTTATTAAATGAGTGCCAAAGCACCAAAAACCGGCCGATAACCGGCCGCCATCGAGGGACAAAAAGATAAACGCGTATGATCATGTAAGAAAAAATGCATTAACCGACCATCCTCGAACCGGGCGCCAGCAGAATGGAGCTTTGCGAGACGCTCCGCTCCCCTCCAAAGAGCATCATTAAAACAATCTGCAGAGGAGCGCCGCCATCAAATCAGTGGAATCGGGTTAGGTTCTCCTCGGATGCAGTATTTGGGTTGGAGGAGCGGTTTGCCGGCGGTTGACAGACGGATCCAGAGGAGCGATTGGCACTTATCGTAGCATTTTAGTCGGTCTGTTGCATCATCAAATGCCCTACAACTTCTACTTGAATCTTAAAACGAATTGACTTTCCTATTCAAGGTAAGTAGTAAGCTCAATCAAATTTATTAAACTCTACATGTTTAGGTCCAATAGTTTTGCATGGTGTTGGAACTATGTATTCCCAATGTAACAAGCTTATAATTTGAAATACCAAATCGATCCAAGTCATGCAATATATAACCGGCATTCAGAATTATTGCTATTCGGTAGCGCACTTTAGGGACTGGTCACACCAAACACAGAGCAATTGCAAATACCGGGACTGATAAAGTTCACATTAAGAGTCTCGTTTTACAAAATGTAAACATGTTAAGAGTTAATAAACATAAATAATCTACGCTTATTAAGGGGCCTCCAAAGGGAAAGCGCTCCTCGGGTCCCCGGCCCCTTGATCCCCTTTAACCCTTTTTGCCCACCTGAACCAGAGGCGTTGCGAGTTATCAGTGGCCCGAGTGCATTTTGCAAAGGTGTTTTTGTCGGACGCGGATTCGATTGGCAAGTAGTCGGCAGAGAGTGTGTGCAACCTGTACGAACCAACTTCGTCACCCATCATGAAATATGTGCAGCAGATAGTGTTGCCAAAGTGACTTAATTAGCTGGGGAAAGCCGGGGCGCCTTTATCACCCTTTAATTAAGTTGCAACCAATTTGTCAGACAATTAAAGGACCTTTTTGGAGTCTCTTCATCCGCGTGTTTCGTGGACGGTTGCCTACCGGTTGCCGAAGAGCATTTTATGCGGCAGGTTGGGGGCTCAAAGTCCGAAAAAATATGGTAACTCAAAACTGGTAGCCCAGGCGCCTAGCCACCGCAGGAACCGGACCTGCACCAAGAGCTACCGCCAGACTACTGGCGACTAAGCCAAGTCAAAGCATTTAAACATCACCTTAGGCCTCATTAAAAACAAAATATTATGTAAATTTCATTAAATTACACACAAATCAATGTTGGGGGATAATGCGCGGCGGGATCGGGGGTCTATAGTGCAGCCCAGCAGTGCCAGCCGGCACTCTGTGGACTGGCTGCTTGTTGAGCCAATGAGTATTCAAATGGACACTTGTCAAGCCATGCATGCGGCTACTAAATCATATTAAGACCAGACAAGGATTTCTAGACTGAAATTGGTGTAACATGTAAGCGGTTTAGGGGAGCCCGTCCAGAGGAGGAGGCAGGGTCTTCCCAGGGGTTTCTGCTCGGGCTGCTCCAACGGGGAGAAACTGCGCTACGCATGATGTTCACTTGACACGCAAGGCGACAGGAGCAGAGATGGCGACGACCGGCGTGCTGGAAAAGATGCAGAGAGGGGTATGGGATGGGGATGCCAAGACACGAGGAGGAGGCTTCAACAAGATCGCTTTGGAAAAATATATATTTTCATTTAATTAAGTTGGAGTTTTTCGAGTTTCTTTTTGGGTTTTATACCCTTGCTTGCGTTTGGCATTTTCCCTGCCAAATGTGCAACCCAAGCAAGACTTGAAGAAATTGGTTGTGTGCTAACTTTTACCTAGCTTAGGTGAAATTTTTTGTTGGTTGTACACAATATAATAAATAAAACTCTCTGTTTGACCTAGTTCAACAACCCTACATCTCTTTTGCATTAGGTTATTTTGTATTAAAAGCAAATCTTAGGGCAATAGCAGTTTCCATTCGATCCCATGCAAATTTTTAGTCTCGCTTTCCCGCGTGACACCGCCTGGCGACGGGGAAATGTAAACATTTAAACTTCTGCACTGATGTCCGGCGTTTTAGAGGCGGCCGACAGCTCCTTGATGCTGACCTGACACCGCATCATCATCATCGCAGCCGGAGGAGTGCGAGCGATCTCCGCCAGCTTAAACTGACGTGCCCCTGTCGCAACATGGCAAAACTCTTGCGGCTAAAACACAACCCGCTCATTAATCAAGATGGAAATGGATTGGGAAGTTTCGTGGCTGCAAGGGGACTGCTGGTCAACTGGTTATGCAATCTGCAATGGGTTTGGCCTTTTATGTCAATTTCAACTACTCATAAGGCACGGACGCACACATGTTCATGTCTATGCACAACAAAAAACTCTATAAAATAATAGACTCTATAAAAAATAGATTATACCAGCAACTATCATAGTTTAAGTGTTTATACTTTTTTCAAAGCTCATTTATCAAGCCGCTAACTAACTTTGTGTTAGGCTTTCGTTTGAAATAAAAAAAAAAATAAAAATTGTGTTTTATTGGAATATATAATATTGTTAAATTTTTTGAGTACATTTATTAGTTTTTTCGAGTGTCCAAGAGATCACCTCCGGAAGTCTTTGCTTGTCGCTGCACCTGAGTCGCCAAATCCAGCCAAAAACCGAGGTCCCAGCTCCACCTGAGCCTCGATCTCCTGGCTTTGCTTTGTCATTGCCGTTGGCTTGGATCTGATACGAGGCATAAACATATGTTGGCCCCCATCCGGGGGCTGCCCCTCTTTTTATTTTCGGGAGGGTATCCGTATCGTCGAAGCCAGCGCCATTTGAGATTAAGTAATATGTTTCGGGGTTTGTCTGCGAGCTCCGGCCATTTGGTTGGCCAATAAACGAAGGCTTATCTAAACAAAAAATCTTTAAATTGATCTAGCGAAACCTTTTAGCATATTTTGTGCGATTTGGCAGGCGATCAACGCACCGGCAGCCACATTACCACCACTTGGTCCCAGCCCAAGCCCCAGCCGAGTCGTTCGAGGTCCAGTTTTTCCGGGGCGTAAAAGAGTTGTTGTCTTAGCCGCATTGATTTGGCCGGCCGGCCGGCGGCCTGTCTCTGGCTGCCCTGGCCCGCCGCTGGCTGATATCTCGGCACTTCTTTTGGGGCAACATAGTCCGGGCAAGGAGTCTCTCTGTAGGACCGTAAGTCGCCCCATTAAAAACTGCCAGGCCACAGTCATAAACATCTGAGCTATCAAATTACAGAACGATTTGTTAGATGCCGACGATGCAAAAAAGTCAAAAACTGAAGATTGAGAGGCAAACGCACCGAGAAAAGCCCAGAGAAAAGCAGCAAAGAAAACAACGCAGTTGCTAATGGATTGCCGGACTGCAGCGGGTTCTCCAGGCCCTGACTTGGTTTCGCTGAACTCTAATAGCTCATAGCATGAGGTAAGGCTAGACGGTGTCCCTGCACTGGGCAAAAAAGGGACTCATCAATATCAATGTTTATTGCTTTATCAATATGTTTTTTTATATTCCAGCTATATCTCCAGCTATAGACTTTGTGTACGTTAATTTTAAAAGTTATAAACATACAAATGTTATATGTAAACATAGGAAATATCATAGATATCTAGATAATTAAAACTTGTTTAAAATCAAAAGGTTATTAATAAAATCGAAAACTTTGTAAGAGAGAAAATAATGAAATATTTAAACTTTAGATTATATTTTTGAATACAACATATTTTCCCACGTGTTTATGTTTAGTGTTATGCTTGAAATAATTGAATAGATCTCGATTAAAATGGATAAAACAAACCGCATTTTGTTCAGTGTACGGGAGCACCGAGGAGACGACGCAGCGTGTCGGCTTTACAGGCCGATATCTTTGTTATAAATCTGTGAACCGAGTTCAACATGGTCCAGGGGATCCATGCTGGGTTTGTTGGTGTGGCCCGTGGAGGAGAGATCCAGAGGCAGGAGGTCTGCATCTCGTAAAAAGCTCGTTTGTAGCCTTTTGGCACGCGCAGAGCGCAGCCAAAGGTTAAGCTGGACAGCTTAACCTGACTCTCTGCGGTCCACAAACTAAAAAAGACACATACACAAAATGAAACCAAAAAGTCAAAAATTCACCGAGTGCAAAAGCTTCCAAGCCAAGCAAACCCCAGCCCAGGTCCAAAATGCCATCATAAACGATTGATGGAGGCAATTTTACAACTTTATAACAGCGACCAAGCCTGCCCGGCTGACTGACGGACTGACCATAAATGTCTCGTGAAGCTGCCAAATGCCGTCCAATCTCCGAAGCTGTCAACCCGGGCCAACTTCTCGGGGGAGAGCCTTCCAGCAAATGACATCATTTGCATGCTACCAGAGCCGGCCTCAAAATAAGAAAACCAGCAAAAACAGCTAAAAACTTCAGCCCAAGTGAGCCATTAACAGTGCTTTACAGCTGGGAGCTCCGTTTAATTGTTGTCCACGTTTGGGGCCAAAATCAATAGTTGTTTGTTCCGCCTGCTGCGAGCGAGTCCGCCTCGTAAATAAATTGTTTCCTATGCCGGCCGTTTCTTCATTTGCCAGTCAGAGCCAGAATCTTGGTTGTGGTGCTTGGTTTTGGTGCCGCAGAGAAAATAAAAACTGAGGCGATCCGTTTACTAAATCTTTGCACACATACTGAATTCCTCTGCAAGAGAGTCTTCAATGTGAATCCTACATGTGGTATAGATTACTAATGAGCACTTCTAAATTTAATCCCAATATTGTCAATGTATAGTATGTTGATTATTTGAGTGGGTATGTGAGATAACTATTAGTTTTAATAAAATTATTTTAAGGCGAAAGAGTAACCAGAGTTTTAATGTTTTCTCGAGTTTCCACAATTCGGATACCAATCCTCTAGACTCCGTAGAGCTGTTTTTTGAGTGCAGTTTATGACTTAGACAAAAGCGACCGCTTGAAGATTTTTTGACTTTTATGGCTACCGGTGGTGCTTGGTCACTCAGCCATCATCCAGGCATGCATCCATCCATCCGTCCATCCGCTGGCAATCTAAAGTCGCCGCTTTTCCCTGAAAATATCTCAAAAGATCTCCGGTTTTCTGAGGGGAAACTTCGAAGCGGGAGAGCGAGCAGGTTGCATTTCGAAATTCGAAAAATGCACGAAAGTAGGGGCGAGTCGCTCTGCGAGCGTGGCGGAAGCCGTGGTGAGTTTCGTAAGCCTCAGTGGTGAGGAGAACCGATCGAGGTATTGGCTGGTTTCGGGTTTATTTCGGTTCCTATGAGAGCTGCTTTGAATTGGTTTCTGGTTGGGTTCATTTACGTTTTCAGGCAAATTGGAAATGCTAATCAAGTGGAATATTGTTAAAACGGATTGTTCAAATGCTTGGTGCATATTTACATAAGGATTTGTACAGCTTGATACTTAAAATACCAATAACCGAATACCAATAAGTTTTCAGGGGCTTTAAACAAGTCCATTAGGACAAACCTTATAAACAATACTTATTAGCAGTTATGATTTCATATTAAACTGTTTTCTAGTGAGTAATTTTATAAAAAAAACTGTTCAAATATAATTACTACAAACTACATCCGAAAAGCAATACCTGGAATACTAAATATACTACTACAGGTAGATACATTTTTTGTTTTTAAAATATAACATCGTCATATAACGAAAAAAGTAAAGCCATGTCTTAAAACCGCACCATATTACCTTGTAGACCTCATTGAAACTGCAAAAGAGTTCACCAGACGTCAGCAATTCACTTTCATTGAAAGCAACTAGGACCGGCGCCGGCGCCGTTTGTCAATGGATCCGTCTGCGAAATGTGATCGCGCATAATCAAGTCTAATCAGTGACTAACCCTAGCGCAGAACATGTATTTTCACGCCATTAAATTATCCAAGGAATGCGGAAAATCCCAAGCCGCGATCAAGCGACCAGCAACGAGTTCCAACTAGTCACACAAAACGTGAATGCAACCGACTGCACGCGGCCACTGCAATTCACTTTGTTTAATGTGCACTCTTCGGTTTTTGAAGAAGTTTTGCCCTCAGCTACTTACAGACAATCAGCACGAATCCAGTGTGCAGAGTCCAGAGCCCGGGCCGGGCTGCTGCAATAATTTCTCCGCTGTTATCCAGCATTAGAATTTGTCTCTGCGACTGCCGGCGGCTTTGCGCACGCGCCACAAACGAGAACAGAGTTCGAAAACTGGGAACGAGTAGCTGAAACGGCATCTGCAACTGCAACGAGAGCGGACTAAACGCATACCGGGTAAATTTCCAATTACCAAATTAGTTACATAATTAATAATCCGATTTATTATAAGAATGGAACTAGAGTTAACTATGTAACGGATAACTACGGATTCAGTAGCTTACATATCTGCTTAAATTTATAAACCTTTGTTGAACACTTTCAACGAAGTTTCCATACTTGTGGGCATTTTGACTGGCAAACTTGAGGTACTTTTGCAGTCGAACTCCCCCGACAACATTTGTTGCTCCCATTTTGAGCGCACATTGCATGAGATGCAGGCAGCCGCATCCATTCAACTGGGCCGGCTGTTTGTTATGTGCATTCTGTCGCCGGCGGGAGAATTATGCTCAAAGTGTTAATCAGGAAATCGCTGCATGTTCTCCAAGCCGAGCCACTCCGCCTCCTCGTCCTCATCGCAGCATAGAAAGTGGTCAGTTGGACCCTTATAATGCGCTGGCAAACGGCGTCTGCTCGGCATTAACTTGTTGATTAGCGGCGGCCGACCGAGGGAGCTACTTTCAATTGCCGCCGCAGTGAAAGTTGGGGGATCCCAGAAGGAGTCATAAGCCCATTATCGGATTTACGGCCAGACGCGACTACTGTTCCGAAACGCCCACCCCTCTGTCATAAAGCAGCGTTGCTGGCGATGATGATGATCGTAAATCAGGATCACCGCATCCGCGGCCCCGTGTGCGATTTGGCCGCGAGTGCGGGCAACAATTCAATTGGGATGACAGTTTTACGGCGACCAAAACAAAACCAAAACAAAGCCAAAACAAGCCAAAGGGTCAAAACAAAGGAGGCTGTGACCCGGGCCGCGCCCAGCGATCGTCGATGATCGACACACTAAACTAGTTGAATTTCAATTAACAATAAAATTGAATCATAAATTGGACAAGGGCCACACGCAACCCGCACCAGCCGACCAGTGACGATTGTTATGATCGGCTGCCGTCTCCCCCTGCCCCCCGTTCGGAGACCAGAAATAAAACGATGATCGCTGGTGGTCCGCAAGAAAATTAAGTCAAGATAACAACGGGCACGGGGAAACGTTAGAAGAAATTGAATTATCAATGCGACAAGGAAAGTGGTCAGAGACGAAATCGGAGTCGGCCCCATGTTGTAAAGATCGTTGGCAGCGACACCTCAACAGCGCCGCACCACCACTATTTTCCCACTGGCCATAACCACCCGGTGGAGCGGCGGCTTGGGAATCGGGGATTGGGGATTGTGGATTGGGAATTGGGGATCGGGATCGGGGAGCGGTGGATCAGATCACCGGCCGGCCATGTGTGTGGCATACTTTAAAATGTCACATAAACTTGAACGCTGATTAGCACAACAAAGTCGGTGCATGACGACCAAACATTGGGAGGATTAAGGCCCGGTGCCAAGTCGGGTGGAGCTGTTCTCCCCGCCGATTTGCTATATAAATCAAAGAGCCGAAGCTCTGCTCCATTGTTTACACATTGTGCGTCAAAGCCGTTTTGGTGGCATTAGCTCATTTGATTTAAGTAGCCGACCATCTCGGTGTTATGACAATGCCCTAGTCGCTCCCTGCCGGCGTGTGGGGTCCCTAAATAAAAGAACAGACCTCCCAGCGAGGGGAAGTTCCCGGGCTTTGAGCTAGTTTGAATTGCTGAATTATTAGAGTCATCCGATGAATGAAGTTCTTTGGAGTAACAGTAAAGTGAGCTGCCAATTCGCAGAGGCTATAAAATTTAAATAAATGATCACAGTCAAAATTCAATTAGTAATGCCATTTGACCATAAGATATGTTAATGCAATGCAAACATGGCAGGTAACATTTTCAGTTGAGCTTATACAAGTAAATAAGATTGATCTAATTTTAATAACCCGTTGAAATATCAGTTATTCCAATCTATTGGTTTCTTAAAAGCAATCACGATCGTCGACGCTTGGCGACAAAAATATCCCGAGATATTAATCAAACGCCTTGATATCTTGGCAGATCTTCGATGTGAACGGGACGAAAACCTGCATGCCCCATGAGGAAGTTTATTTTGAGCACCTAGAGCCAAACAATGTTGGTATTAATTTTTAATTGATCAATTATGTTCTCTGTAACTCCCAAAGCAGCCGTAATAACCGCGGCAACAATCGGAAACCACAACTGCAAGCGGCTCCCCAAAGTGGTGCAGCTTAAGGAAAACATAACGACGCCGGGCGATGCCTGTTGCTGATCATAATCGCAACGATTTAAGTGATTGCCATTCCAGCCGATTTGGATTGGGGTCTTGGGGTGGAGTGCCAGCATAGTGGTGTGCACTAAAGGAAAATCAACTTTCAATGGAACGCAAACTGATTTGAAGCCACTTCTTTAATTTTAAACACATTTTTAAGTTAAGCTTATACCCTCTCACAAGCAATGGCTTGCATTTTAGGTATTAACTGATAAGTTGCACCTATAAGTGAATTAAATTTGACCTATTTCAGTATTACCAAGCTTTGAAACTCACATTTTTACCTCTACCCTTACCATCAAGTAACTAATAATACCACACTCGTAGTACCATGCTGGCTATTATTATTTATTATGTTGGCCGGGTCACTGTTTTTAAGGCAGCCTAGTGAGTTTCTCCGAGTGTGGGGCGAGAAGTGGGTGGAGCAGCAGCCTCTGTCTGGCTAGACCTGAAAGCCAACGGTTAATGCCAAAACAAGCAACACCCGAAGTCTGGAAAACAAAAAATGAAGCGGCCAAAAGATATAGGCGGCCGCCGATCGTGCCTGCACCTGTTGCACGGTTGCCTTTCTGTGAGGGTCGCCGTTGCCGCCACCAGCGCGCTGCAGCGCAGCCGATTGCTGGTGTGAAAAGGCATTTGCTGCTTGGCCGCTAACGCCAAGACGACGATAATGACGACGATAGTGATGATGATACCGATGATCACGCTCACGAGAGCGCTGAACGCTGAACGCAAATAGGCGGAGTTTTAATTTAATTAAAAGTTATTAGCAGGCCTCCAGAGGGGCTCTTGTTTGGTGCTGAGTGGATCTCCCTGCCGCTGTGATCATTAATGGAGAAATGATCACTCCAAGCAGAGGCCTAGTGGCTGGCAATTGGCGATAGATATGGCCAACGACGATTAGGAGCTCCCCAATTTTTCGGGGGTAATTGAGTGGCCGCTTAAACGGCGGCAAAGCCTATTGATCGCTGATGATCTGAGCGACATGTGTTAGATCGTTGGACAACTCATTTGGCCTGGGCGAATCATCGGGCTCCTTGAAATGCCAGACACGTACGAGCCACGAACATGGCGATCAACACCAAGCCAACTGTTCGATCATCGTGATCATCGGGCTGATGCTCTCGCCGATGCTGATCAGTGATCAGCATCCGCGGCGATCGCCTGATTAATTTGTGGCGCTGCTGTTGTCGGCCGTGCTAGAAAATTGTTTCAATTAATTTTGCGATTAATCCCAGTACGTGATCGGTGTAACAAAGGCCCAGAGCTGTCCAACTGGGTCGTAAAAGTCACAGATAAGGTGCACCAAAGTGCCGGGTCTTATAACTCATTCAAGGCGAAGGAATCGAAGTCGTAAACAAAATGGCCCGTCTATGAAGATGACCCAATTTCCTCCCGATGTCTGCCCATAAAATCAAGCTTAATTTGGTGTTAATGCGGCCCGGTCACAAAAGGCGCTGATTTTGATTGCCCCCGGAATGGCCATAAACGGACATTGAGGAAATTATAAACGCATAAACCGGGAAATGCGCAGAACCCAAGCAGAAACGAGTCGCCTGCCAGGATCGCCGAAACGGGGACCAACTTTAGGCAACTCAGGTGCAGACGTTGTCATGCATATGGATTTGATTTATTAACCTTTCATAGCCATTCGTGTCGACAGGCTGCGACGCAAAATTAATGCGCATTGAAACGCCAAACATGCAAGGCCTTAGACCCGCACACATCCTAAGCCCCAGCCACATGCAGATGCAGATACCGATTCAGATTCTGCAATCCTTTCATGTGCCTCGACATGTGTTTGATGCCAAAAACAGCGACGTTCGCCGAAAAAATCTGGGCCTGCTGCCGGGGAGCGCAGTGGTTCTAAAAAAAGGCACCGAACCCGCCGAGCGGACTGAGCCAGCGGAGCCAACTGAACCACTGAACCACACACCACGCAATCCCGCTCGGCGGTTGGCTTGGAGCTTTGTTGCTTTCTTGGCTGGTGGTTGCTCGGTGGTACAGTTATGTCAGCGATGTTTTTGGAAGCCCGCTGCCCAAATGGCAGACAAACTGGCACTGGCACGCAGCCCCAAAACGATCCCCGTCCCCTGTCCCCCGTCCCACGGTACCACTGCCCCCTTTGCCGGCATTTTTTGACAGCGTCGGGTAATTGCGGGGGACCGAGATCAAATACGGTAGCCTTTTGCGGAACAGAACGGAACGGATCGCCAGTCGGCGAGCGACAACAATAAATTTGCGTGCCAACACTTTTTCGCACACTTTGGGCCCGGAAAGGGTATGCGAGCCAATCCGGTCAAGTGAAATAATGCCCAAGAGATGCGAATTTCCATATCTTAGGGTTTAGGGGAATAAGAATGAATAGAATTTTGAATGCAGTTTTGTGATGAACCATTGAAATAGTATCCATCAAGTGCTTAGAAAAAATGTTAAGAATAATTAAGACAATTAGGAAATTATAAATTATTAGGTAAGCGGGTCATTGAGTGAATAAGATCTACATATATGAAGCTAATCTAGACCGTTCTGCTATCCTGTTATACCATGCCTGAAACACAATTTCTAAAGAGGCCCTTCCATCGATTTGCTCAGCGTATAGGCAAGTCGCTGCCAATTATTCGGGGCTTTACCTTAACTGACTTTTGCGAACGCATTTGCATTGTGTGTAACCTGCCCGACATTCGTGTACGCTTGTGTACGGTCATGCTTATGCTCCGTGTAAGCAGCGCGACGGCGTGTGTGGGAAATATTTGTGAGCCATCGAGCCATCGAGCCATTGGGCCATGGTCGCCGGTAGCGGGCACTCAGCTTGCAGTCCCAGGGTTCCTCCGCCACAGCCCCTTGGCCGCCCCTCCGCCCCTCCGGCCCACCTGCCCCTTTGCTATCCCAGGTGCAGTTATGATTTATGCGAGGCTCCTTCCCCGCCTCCTGCTCAGCGGTTCGAGGTGAGGCCTCAATGTTTCCAACGGCGTAAATTATATCGGGCTTAGCATAAATCGTCAATTACAGCACATGATTATTATTAGGGATTATGGGGACCGGGCTCCGCGAAACAGGAATACATAAGAAAGCCACGCCCGCACGCCAAGCCCAATCCGGCCAAGAGGTCTGCTTAAACGCACTTTTAAGCGCCAGTTTTAGCCGCCTCATCCCAAGAGTATCTCCTAAATTATGGCCTAGACACCGAGCACCGAGACTGCGGCCGAAACCGAGTCTCAGTGCAAAGCCCAGGCCCTTGGCCGGAGGTGGATAAAGGCCTCGACTCGAGCGAACAGTAGCCAGGAACAGCAAAGATCGTGTTGCCTGGGATATCTAATATAATTAATACACCTTTCATTAGATTCGCCGACTCCGATCGGGATTTGTGGCAACCTCGATCGCCTTCGCTTCGCTTCGTGGCGAGTGTGTTAAAAGCAAGATATCAACAGGCGCACATCTCTGGGCGCTGCTTAAGCTGATTTACCATAGATACAAAGATACATCTACACACAACACAATATAAATCAATCAAGAGCATACAAGTTCATTGACAGCTCGCACAGCTTGCCGAGCCCCGAGCCTATTCGATGGCAACAATTTCCAGCCCCACATGATCCATGATCCTCAGGTTGTTCAGGTATAGTATGTTTGAATGCCTAGTCCACTGCATCTCGGCGACTGGACCGAGCCAGCGAGCCAGCGAGGCAGCCGGGCAGCCGGACAGCCAGCCAGCGAGCCAGAAAGCCCGCAACCGCCTGTCAAATTGCCGGACCACATTGTAAGTTATGATTAGCTCACGCGCTTAAAGATTTAAGACCGGAAACGCCCGAGCTGGAGTGGGGGGCAAGGTGGAGCCAATAATTCAAATTCGAATCTCCAATAGTTTTGAGTGATTCGAAATGTGATTTGAGTTTTGTTTTCTGTCTGTCTCGAGGGGTATTGCATTTATTTATTTTCCCCCTCTACCCTCTCCCCGCGTGGAAATGCAAACACACCCGCATAATATGCATTGGCAGCAGCAGCCCACTCGGCCCGAGAAGATGCCAAATTGCCACGCATAGTTTCTGCATAAATTATTGGCATCAGCCATTGAATTGGTCTTCAAACCGGGTTTGCCTTAATTTTTTCAATGTAAGCAGGAAATTCAGCATGATCTTGAGCCAACAGAATATAGCAATAATTTCAATATTTAATTATAGGATAACAGTGGAACATATATGCTTAACATTAAACGCAATATGCGCTTACTTCCTGCCTCGGGAGTTGAATATACACTTTTTTCTAATGCTGTCCCGTCCGTCCTTTCAACCTTTTTGGATGTTTAATTTTCGTATCGAAAAAGTTTCTCATTGGCATATTTCGTATATAATTGGCTATAAAAATTCATGTTAATGTGCAATTAATCATATTAGCAATTAACTTTATGCTGTTTGGCCGCTCTGCACGAGATCTCCGCGAGATCGTGTCGCCCAGCTCAGCCCCGCGAGATCGTGTCTCCAAAAGCCGGTCGGCCGGCCCCCATTCCCATTCCCATTTCGCATTTCCCAGTCGTAGTCCCAATCCCAATTTCATTCCCAGAGCCATGGCCAACGGCCTCGAGACTTTGAGCCAATTTTCCAATATTTATTTCAATGTTCGAAACGCTAACAACGTGCGTTCCGTTCTGGCCAAATTGAAAAGCCATACGGAAGCCGAGAATCGGCTGCCGGAGGAGCTGACGCTGGGAGTTGGGAGGTTTGCCCAGGAGTGCATAAAATTTAAGTATTATGACCATACGCTGGTGCTGCTGGCTGTTGACTGTTGGCGGGTTGCTGGCGGCTGGTAGCTGGTGGCTGGTGGCTGGTGGCTGGCTTCTGCGGCTTTACGAGGTTGTTAACTGTTGAAACTATGCTAACCACTCATGGGGATCCTCCCATTCCGAGCGCGGCAGCATCAATTAATCAGTCAGGCGTAACGCCATTTGGCACAAAACGGGCTCCTCGGCCACAATTGATAGTCAATAATCGTTAATTGTTTTCGTTTTCGGCCAAAATCCCCTTTGGCGCCCATTGTTTGGGCGGTCAACCCTTTGGGGTCTCCATGGCGACAACTACTAAACGCTCAGCGCTAAACGATGCCATTGTCTTTCGCTCCCAGCGTGTGTGCTTTGATGGCTTTTTATCGTCGAGTGTCATTCATTAGACAGGCTTTCTTCTGCCACCAGTCTGCGGCTACTGGTTGTGCCACTGCTCTCGGCCACTTGGCATTTGCCCAAAGCAGCCCATAATTAATAACTGCTAACTTACTTAGCGCTGTATTGTGGCGGCTAATGAATCCCATTCCGGATTTTCGGCTCGAAGCGAAGCGTTAAAGAATGCCTTTGGATTTCCTTGGGCGATGTGCTTGTGGGACAAGATCGATATATACAAGCATAGTATAAAATATTTCTGGTAACAAATTATTAGTTGGACTTCACAGAAGACAAAACAAACAAATTAAATTACATGGTAGCATTTCCCGGTTTCACGGATTATGTTGCGGTTAGTTAAACAAAAACAGCCTTAAGTGTTTGCATTGTATTTACATTTTCATATATTTATTTTATCAGAGGTTTGAAGGGAATTTAGTCTCTTGGATTGCATGATTCACAAGGTTTCATAGGGGCTTAGAATCTAAACTTTGGATCCTCCCAATCGTATATTATAGTTAGTTTATCAGGAGTTTTATTGGAATTTGTCTCTTGGATTGCATGATCCACAGGGTCTCATAGGGGCTTAGAATCTAAACTTTGGATCCTCCCAATCGTATATTATAGTTAGTTTATCATGACTTTGAATGGAATTTTGTGTCTTGGATTGGATTATCCACAGGGTGTAATAGGGGCTTAGAATCAAACTTTAGATCCCCACAATTATATATTTTAGATATATTAGCAGTGATTGGAATTTGTCTCTTGGATTGCATGATCCACAGGGTCTCATAGGGGCTTAGATCCTCATAATCGTATGCATGAGTTTTTCGGAGCGCTCAAAAATATGCAACATATGGTCGGGAAATTGGAAATGTTGAGCATTGTATATTTGACTCAATTGAACGATTTCAGAACGCTCGGGGCCCGCACTCAATTACATTTCACTTTCCAAGGGAAGGCCGCCATATGTCTCTCCTACCCCTCTCCTGACTTTGCTCCTTGCTCGTGAGCTGCACTGCAAAATAAAAGCGCTTCAAATAGAAATTAGATGTGCGGTGTGTTCTATAAAGATTGCTTGGAACTGAACGGATTGAAATGGATTTTTTCCAGTGCATCCCTTCTGTGCTCTTACTGGGGACTCTACAATGCGTTTTCGTGTTCTGTGTTTCTGTTTATGCGGCGGCCGCAAAACACATTGAAGAGATGTGTGTTCTCCAGCAAATGGGGGAATGTGAATGTGAATTCGTTTCATTTGTTCCCTCATTTAATTGAAGAGATTTATTTTGCGGCGCTCGTTTGGTTTAGTTCGGTTCGGTTCGACATGGTTTGCGGGGCCTTTCAGTTGCGATCGTACTGCGTGCCGTTACAGTTTGGAAGCCGGAGGAAATCGGTGAAAAATCGGTCAGGCACTGGCGATCAATCCGCCAATATCGCTGAACAATTATTGTTAATATTTGTTGGTAATTCTCGACCGTATACACGCGTTTCTAAGCTAAAACAAAACAAAGGAACCTCATACAATCTTAGGAGAGGCAGCGTCAAGTGTGCAGCCGCTTCGGTTTCTGCTTAGTGCCTAAGTGCCGAAGAAATACGTACTAAACTATTCCAAGAATTTTAAGTGGAAACATTCTCGAATTCTGTGAACTTTCTCAATTGTGTTTTGGTGAAACATTTACATTTAACCGACGGCAAGAGAAATTCCAACGCAGAGACACTTTGGATACCGGGCGATTTGGCAAGAAGCTTTTCCGCCTGTTTTCACTTTTTGGAGCAACACAAACGTGAGGTAAGTCTTTAAAAATACATGGTTTCTTTACTATTTATTATACATACTCGTACATACATACGAACAGGGACGTGTGTATACTTGTATGTGCGGCTTTGGTTTATTGTATTTTTTGTTTTGCTATTTGCGTAATTGCGCAAATCATTTGTTTGGTCCACTTTTTGATTCACCGAGCACAGCAATTTGACTTTTCACCCAAAGGCCGAAAAGTGTAAACTGCGCTGCACTGGTTCGGTTCCATGCTGCTGAGCCGCGGCAATTTGTGTCGTTTATCTCGCTGTGTGTAGTCAATCGTTCAATTATCTTTTCTCTGGCTAGCCCCAATAGCCCCAATAGCCCCAACACCGAAACACCGAAACACATGGAATACGGTCAGTTCTGATCTGGAACAACCCCATAGAAATGCGATTTTCGAGCTTGTTCATCTTTTCTGTTATGCTCAGTGCGCTCAAATTGAAAGCGCTTTTTCACAGGGTTCCCATTCTAATTTATTTGATTTATTTATTTGTTTTACAGCAGCCACCAACGAACGGCCCAGGCCAGGGCTGAGAAAATATTTCAAATTCATAATTTAGTGTTGGCCTTTTGTTTATTAACTAGCACCGATAGGGAGCACGCCATATTTTCTAGCCGCGTAAACAAACATTTCAACTTGTCTGCTCTCTGTCGGACTTTTTCTATATCCGATGTGCGCATATACATACTCGTATTCGTATAGTGTGCTGTAGGCCCGTAGGTATTTGTATATGTTCGTCTGGTATCTGTTTTGTTGGCCGGGAGGAAGCTTTACGATGCCATCTCCTCTCAGCTACAGCTTCTGTTTTGTTGCCTTTGGCAGTCACTCAATTTTCTCCCTGGCGATCATCATCTCTCTTCTGTTTTCCCTCCGACCGGCGATCCTGGTCTTCTATGTTAAATAAGGTAGCGATTGTTTGGCTAATTGCTTGCCCGATTCCCGGTACTCAATTCTCTGGTGCAAGGTGGCATTTTCCCACCCCTATCTGGGTAATCTTAAAATAATTTACCAAAAAAGGCGAAAGGCATCGTCTAGTAAATTAGTTTGAGCCATCTCAAGCTTAGCCCAACAAATGATATCGATTCCTTGCATAGGTTTGTTAATATTTTTGTCGATTGTGTATTTTCTGTAGATATTATTTTGCTGTCGATCTGAGCTTATTGACTTTGACACTGTGTAAACAGGTTTTAAATAATTTTACAACTCAAATTAATGGCTTTAAATGCTTAAATTTTTACAAGGTTCTTAAAATGTTATGAGCCATGCTAAAACAAGAACTTTTTGTGATAAATTGAAGGACTTTTAGTATTATCTGAGGTACTTATTTTGCAAGTTTTCGATTGCCAAATTGTAGCATTTCAATAGTAGTTCCTGACTTTCCTATCCGAAATCATACTCATTGCCCGTCCTTCTCCCCATCGATTGCCTCCAAGCATCCAACCTTCGCGCTGTCACGTACATTGTGGCATATGGCGGATGGATGGATGGATGAATGGATGGATGGCTGAACTTCTGGGTGGACTGGACCTGACGGCGAACCGTGCGAAATTACAGACTCGTGCCGGCCTGCTCCTCTTGGGATCGGGAGTGCAAGAGCCCAGAGGTGGCGGCTGGGGTTACCAAGTGCGTCACTTGGGGTGAACCCGTGCGCTGGATGAATGTGGAAGTGATCTGACCGACCGCCGCCTCACTTCGGTAGGTGATGAATGTTGTGTGTATACTTTGCGAATATTTCGGATGTTTGTTTTCGGCAATTTTAGCTGCGCTGCACAGGAAATATACCATGTTATAACGTGCGATCGCCGTTGCCGAGAGTGAAGGAAGGTCACTCGGGTACGGGAGGGGGAGGAAAAACTTTTTCGGCAATTTCCGATTTGGCGGATGCCTTCCTGGAAGGCGGTGGACGACCCAACCCCTTGGCGTAGTTTTCTCGCGGGAGTCGGCTTGCAGCCAGTCGGTATCGTTTCCGATTTCCCTCGCGATCAGCGGCGACAATGTCTGTGCAACACATGTGGCACGATCTTTAGGTAGACAAGTATGTATGTATGTATGTATGCATGTATGTATGTATTTGTATGCCTCAACCGACGCTGATGATGTGCCCACATGTTGCAGTCAACAATAGAGCACCAAATGCAAACCGAAACAATATTTGCCCTTGTCTCTGCGACTTCGGGACTTCGTTGCTCCGGCAGTGGGCGTGCCCCGGGGGCGGGCGGAAGGCCGGAGAACAACAGACAACAGTGTCTCTCCTCCGGCCGTGTTTCTCCTTGTTCCCCGTCGTTGTTGTTTCACGGGTTTTGTTGCTTTTAATTTCTTTAATTTTTCGTTTTGCGCCAGATGTGGGCTGAATTTGACTGGAAAGATCGCCGGAGCTGCGGCGGCGAGAGAAACTGCGTCTGTTTTAATTAAAGACTCGAGAGATACCCGGGAAATCGAGAGAGTGAGTGGATGGGAGTGGATGAGGGCAGGCAGGGGCGAGCACATGTGAAAAATTAAGGCTGCCGTTGAAAGCGAAAAGATGCGGGAGCCAGAAGGCAACGACCAACAAACCGAGGCAACAAAGCGACTTTTGTGCGCAAAACCCCAATTTTTTCGACTACTAAGGTGTATACCTTGGCTCTTGCACTCGAAATTGAAATGCACCATTTGCAAGAGGACCTTAGCAAAGTACCCTAGAAAAACAGACTCTTGAAGTCTTGTTTTTGTTTTTTTTTGTCTTTGAAATGTATTCCAAGTTTGTGGCTTTATCTTGAATGAGTTGCTGAAAAAGCTGGATTCTTAATGAGCTCCCAAATGCAGCTGTTGGGAAAATCGGCATACCCGTGACTGTACGGGGTGTTGCAACAACAAGCCGCAGGCATTGGAAATTTAACGGCAAAAGTGGAAGCGACTCGAGGGCCCACTAAATTGAGTCGTTCTGTCCCGACGCCGGCGCATTGAGTAGGACATCCCACATGGGAAAGAGACCTACTGAGCAAGAGAACGTGGGTGAGAGCATACGCGATCGTTGGGCTGGGAATTGGAAATGGAATTGGCATTGGGCACATTCAGTACATCGGACTACGCAGCCCAATTTGGAACACTTTCCGACCGACCGGCAGCGCGCGCGAAAAAGTGCGAGTATCTAGAGAAGCCGCGGCTCGTCCCCCTTTAGGGAGAGTTGTGCGAAAAATAGAATCGAACATTGAGCAGAACTATAATAGTACTACGTGCATAGAGGGCGCCGCATCCACATATAGAATCGCATCGTTACTTTGCGACCGTCAACAAGTCGCGGAGAGTTTTCATTTGGGGGAAAGGTAAGCGCCGAAAAGCCAGGCCGTCATTTGATGGTCGCATAAAAGTGCTGGCCGAAAATGTTTATGTGCGGCGCGGCAATAAAGCTATTTTCAAAATCGACAAAATATGCAGCGCGTCCAAGATGAAAAACCTCAACCGACTGCCATTCCTTTGGCGCACATTCCGAGCCCGCTTCTCTGGAGCGCTTTTAATTTATGGCACGCGCTGGACAGGCAAAACGAAAATCCGAGAGATTCGCTGAACAAGTTACCGGAAATGTGCGCGACATTTTAATTAAGCTCCGCCGAATGGAAACGGCCTTTAATCAAGTCGGGTCCGAAAAGAATCTGCGCAAAGTGCTCGCCCAAAAAGTGCCCCAAAAGCTCCAATAAACAATCTAAAGGAAATTCATTGACTCAAAGAAACACCATCGGATGTATCTGCTGGATGGCAAGATTTACTTCCCTTTTTAGCACTTGTTTAGCCTGTTTATTGGGTGGAAAGTTTTGCATCGTGTTTGGGGATGTTTGGGGATGTACTCTCTCGACGGATGTGATCATAAATCTAATCGCTTGCATTCTTCCAGGTGCTGCCGTCACATCAAACACGATCCGAAGAAGCCACCCTCGCCAGCCATCAGCCATCAAATGATGTATGGAAGCACCGATCATCTGCGCCCACGGTTGGAGCTCTTTTGGTGACAAGATGGTTGCCATAAATCCATCAGCTCGCTGAGTAAATCACACTCACTGCACCCGCAACAACAATTAAAAGCCGGGCGGCATTGTTTTTGGGGGAAAGCGTATTTCCGTTACACCCAGATCGGTGATCATCAAGAGCACCGTCTCTGTCTCCATCTCCAGCTCCATTTCCATCATCATCATCGGCATCCGATTGCAATCGCCGGTGGATCGAAGTGGGGGAGGATCACTTCAAAGGCACTGCACTAAAGAGGCAACTGTTGTTGTTTCCATCATAAATTAGAAACTAGAAGAGATCAGTGATCTTCTTTCGCAGACGCAGAGAGTGCTCGAAAGGGAAGGGAGAACGCACAGAGCGGAGCACTCTAAAGTGGATTTCCGGTGAATAAAAAACCAACGCAGCACATGCGACAAACTCCGACAAGGGAGTTGCTGTTGCAGTTGCTGTTGCACTTTTAGGGTGCTTGTGCCTGCTGCTGGTGCTTCTGCCTGCTGCTGCTGGTGCTGCCCCTCTGGCAAGAGTTACAAAAATAAATATCCTAAAAATGGCTGCTGCCCGGAGTTGGCGAAGCAGTCACTCATACATCACGATGGCGAGCGGACGAGCGCTGGCCCTCTGGCTGATGCTGCTGCTGTTAATGTTGCAACCGCAGTTGCAGGTTGCTATCCGGAGACAGCTCGCCAATAGCCAAGAGCTGCTCAAGGACTACGGCAACGGGGCGAGCAAGATCAGCAAAAGCCCTGCAATTCCAGCAAGTTCAGCTACCAATGAGACTCTTTCGGATGCCGAAGTTGATGACACAACCGATGACGATCAGGACAACACTCCTCATGATTTGGGGAGCGTCAAGTCGAAGCCCACCTGGCGGAATGTCAAGAAAATGAGCTCCCTTCATACGCGACCTTCAGGCTCGCTGGTGCTACTCAATTGCCAAGCCAATGGCAATCCGGCCCCGAACATCACCTGGTATCGCAACGGCACCAGCGATTGGACCCGCAGCTACCACAGCGTGAAGAGGAAAAACTACTCACTGATCATGGAGGACTTAGTACCCGACGACTCTGGCAACTACACCTGCAAGGTGTGCAACGAAATGGGGTGCATTCGGTACGAGACGCAAGTGCTGGTGACCGATCGCGTCAACCACAAGCCCATTCCGACGCTGGCCCCCTCGAACCTGACGCTCCTGATAAACACCAGCGGGGAGATGGAGTGCAAGTTCCTCTCGGACTTGACCAGCAAGAAGGCCTGGATTTTTACGCACTGCACGGCGATGACCAACTGCTCCCAGAACCGCACGGTCCTGGGCATTGACCAGGACAAACTGACGTTTGTAAATGTTACCGAGGAGCAGGAGGGCTGGTATGTCTGCATAGAAAGCAACAGCTTGGGCCAGTCGAACAGTTCCGCTTATTTGCGAGTGGTGCGCAGCCTGCATCTGCTTGAGGTCGGCGTAACCAGTGGCATGGAACGCGCCCCCCTTACGTACTTTATAGTCTTTGGAGTCATCTTACTGTTCATCTTTATGTGCACGGTATTCATTTTTTACGCGGTACGAAAAATGAAACACGAAAAGCTGCTTAAGCAACGCATTGAGACTGTTCACCAGTGGACCAAGAAGGTGATAATCTTTAAGCCGGAAGGAGGGGGTGATTCAAGTGGCTCTATGGACACCATGATAATGCCGGTGGTAAGGATTCAGAAGCAACGGACTACGGTCCTCCAGAGTGGAAACGAACCGGCGCCCTTTAACGAGTATGAATTTCCGCTGGACTCAAACTGGGAACTTCCCAGAAACCAGCTTGTACTGGGCCGAACCCTTGGCGAAGGGGCCTTTGGTCGAGTGGTCAAGGCGGAGGTAAACAACGCGATTGTGGCCGTGAAAATGGTCAAAGAGGGCCACACGGATGACGACATTGCTAGCTTGGTGCGTGAGATGGAGGTGATGAAGATAATTGGACGGCACATTAACATCATCAACCTCTTGGGATGCTGCAGCCAGAATGGTCCGCTCTACGTGATCGTGGAGTTTGCACCGTACGGAAATCTGAAGGACTTCCTCTTCGATAACCGACCCTTTGGAAGAGACAGCTCGCAACCACCACCAGCGCATCTAATCACCGAAAAGGATCTGATAAAGTTTGCCCACCAAATATCCCGGGGAATGGAATACTTGTCATCGCGCCGCTGCATCCACCGCGACTTGGCCGCTAGAAACGTGCTGGTGACAGATGATTATGTCCTCAAAATCGCGGATTTCGGCTTGGCGAGGGATATTCAAAGTACGGATTACTACAGAAAAAACACCAACGGAAGACTGCCTATCAAGTGGATGGCGCCGGAGTCGCTGCAGGAGAAGTTCTACGACTCCAAAAGCGATGTCTGGTCATACGGAATACTGCTGTGGGAGATTATGACATATGGAGCACAGCCGTATCCTACGATCACGTTGACTGAGGAGCTCTATAATTATATAATGTCCGGACAGCGCATGGAGAAGCCAGCAAAGTGCTCCATGAACATCTACATACTCATGCGACAGTGCTGGCACTTTAACGCCGACGACCGGCCACCATTCACGGAAATCGTAGAATACATGGACAAGTTGCTGCAAGCGAAGGAGGATTACCTTGATGTGGATATCGCCAACCTGGATACACCGCCCTCAACAAGTGATGAGGAGGAGGACGAAACAGACAATCTGCAAAAGTGGTACCATTAAGCAGTTCCATAACGAATTGAATTGAATAAGAATGTTAGGAAACAGTCATCGAACGAAAAAATCGTAAAATATTCATGTACATTTTCAAAGTTGTCTTTGAACCTTCCTTGTTACGAAAATCAAAATTCAAGCTTAGTCTTTAAAATAGTAGCGTCAGCAAATCACGAACCTCTGTACATAGCTATTCCATAAGTCCGTACGAATTCGCACAAAATGTCACCAAAGGCGTAAAACCAAAAACTAATTATTTGTAAGTTCGAGTTTATGGTTAATTAGGGATTTATTTAAACTTATGTTAGGCAAAAAATGTTATATATTTAAGCAAAGTAAATTGATGTAAGGCCCGGTTGTATTTCTGTTGTATTTCTTATTGTACTGATCTTTCTAGTATTTGCAGTTTTACACTCGCTAAATTATACTCGTAGCGCGTTCTATCCTAGAAGTATGTAGTTGCATGCCCGCAGTGCCTTATGAAACAATAAATGTTGTATGTATCTATAAAAAAGCTAATGATTATTACCATAACCATAACCGAGGGGAATTAAGAGCCGACGACGAAGACGACGAGATCATGACGTCTCAATTTGAAAATCTTTGAAAAAAATAACACTCGATTTGAGGCGCACGAGGCACGCGCGTCACTAAACGAAAAATGATGAATGGAACGGCCTGCGGACCACTCTGTTGTATTTTTTCTATTGGTTGCTTGTGATTTTTTGTTTTTAGCCGAGGTGTGATAGGATTAAGGGGCTGGGGGCCGGTGGATCTGGGGTCGCGGCGTTGGCGGCTCGTTTGTTGACGCGCTAAATGCCAAGAGCGTCGGCGATGCAATTAGACGATAATACCGGGCCCGCAATGGGAGAGAAAAATATGTTTATAAAGTATTGTAATTGCGGGAGATTTGTGGAGTGTCCGATATTGAAGCGAAGTCGGGGAGCCAGGGGTTCGTATTTGCAATGAGTAGTTGCCTGCCAGAGGCCAATCGTTGGCCGACTTACGATTGTGGGACGTGGTCGGCGATCTGACCGATCTTGCAACATTGTGTGTGATACAACATTGTGTGTGATACTGCTAGGTATCCATCGGGGCCAATTTAAATTAAAAATTGTGTCTTGATTATGAGCCGGTCTGAGCTAGAGATCAGCGGTAATTGCTATGACTTAATGTGGGTGTGGAAACCAACAAAAGTTAGAATTAATATAGTATACGGAATTAATATACAGTGGAAAAAATGACGACTCAACGACTCGTTTGGTAGCTATTTTAATATTTTTGAATATTGCCAATTCGTACACATATTTTGATTAATTTATATGTATTTATGGTTTGACTTGTTGGGCGCTACAGATTAAGTGTTGCAACAATTTGAATAGTATAGATATTTTGGATAGATTACTTAGGGTTTTCCCGAAACCAAGTGAAACTTTTGCTTTCCATGCATCTTATTTTTTTAAGATCCCATAAATAACTCGAGGATGGCACTGGCGTATCAAATTGTCAAACATTTTCCATCGCCCATTCCGTCATGCCGCGCTTCTTGCTTTTTATTATTTTCATTTTCCACTGACCCAGTGGATTATACCCCGACGATTCCATCGCTTTCCATGCGTGGCATCATTAATTAGGCGGCATTACTCCAGAGGATCGCCAACGCATTGGATCAGATCGGATGATGACGACCTGCCGGTCCAATGATTAATCTCAATATCTTTTTGTCTATGGCACACGCTAAACTGCATTTTCGATAATTTATCAATTCGAATGTTTTCCTCCTTGTCCGAGGGCCCTAAAAATTGTTTTGTCTGTTTATTAATTAGGAGCCCGTGCAGCGGCCCTGGCTCTGGAGTGGGCGTGGTGCGATGAGCGGCCGTCTCCTCCTAATGATCGGAAGTTTGACACGTGTCTGCCGGGGACTAGGCGTGGGCCGGCTTGTTTTTGTTGCTGACCACTAGCGACGTGGGCCGCGGGACCCCTGCAATTATTGCGTGAATATGTTAATTGAAATTTGTTCATGCAGCTATGAAAGGCAACAGCCACGAAATGGAAACATTTCACGAACTTAATCGCGAGCTGGCTACCTCAGGATCCAGCATGCGGGCACCTAGGCTCCTGGCCCCCCTAAAATAATTCGCGGCGATCAGCCGGCTATCGATCGATCGTCGGTCTGTCGATCTGCCGGTCTGTCCAACTTGGCCAGTCTGCAATCTCTGCAATGTAGCCTGTCTCGAGTGATCAATTAATTTTTGGCCAAAGTTGGCTATTAATTTGCATGCGATTTTCATACGCTTTCCAGGGAGTATTCAGGAACTCAATTGAATGTTACCGAAATATTGTTTCCCACATTGATATTATTTTCAGTTGCGCCTAATTTCAGCTAAAACTAGTCTTTAAGAGTTTCTTCATTATTAAGTATTCCAGGGATTTTAACAATGGTACATCTTTTTAGGCTATTTCAAAAAGCTATTAAACAAAACTTTAAAATAACTTAATCCAAAGGAAACATAACTATGTAAATAGTAAAAATTAAATAAAAGCGTCACAGCCATTAAGCCAATAATTATGAAACAGGGGTAATCGTTTTTGGAATTTTTGTTGCATAAACAATAACCACGACCCGTAAATTGGTAATTAATTAACTACTATTATTTATTGTAATTAGGATTGTAATTATCGACCCAGGATTAATTATATGTAACGTTGTAAAGCTTTTTTAAAGACTTTACCAATGGATCACATCTAAAATATGTCTTGCAGTAGCTTTATAGGGTATAGCTGTGCCTCGTTCTTAAGGAGGTGCAGACTCCTTCATTGTAGTGTTTGCTGTGGTTAATCGCTTTTGGCGATCGGACAGCGCACAGGTTGTCTGGCGAAGTGCCTCCTGGCTGGCCGGCCGATTTGCGGCTGACTGGGTTCCATTTGAAACTATTTTAAAAGTCTACAAATTACCTGTCTAACGTCGATCGTCTAGATCGTGGCCGTCAGTCAGTCAGTTGGCCGATTGCACAGCTTGGATCTGACCTCGTCTTGTGGCTTTTTGTTTGGAAAGGCGGACCGCAGGCAGATCAGGGTGTTCGGGCCGGCTGAAGTATCATTTCGCCACCAACATCATTTGGGGCTTTTGTTGGGCCAATTTATTGGGGGAAACAAACAAACCGCCGGAGAACTGTGACAAGTGCTCAAAGCATTAGAGACACATTAACATTTCTATATGTGTAGCTACATCGTTTTATTGTTGTGGCTTGGCAGCTTTTTAATTCGAACTGCACCGGAAATAATAAATTAATAATAATTCACTTTGCTTATTTGAATAAGTGGATTTGTTTGTGTGGTCGCGGAGATGAATCAGTTTGGCGCACCTGTCAGTGAAATGTTGAATCATAGTACAATCGGACATCTAGTAGCGGAACTGAAATGCTCTTCATTCCCTGAACACCACCCGGTCGTATGAGTAATTTTGCGTGGCACTTCACGTGTTTTCAATGCAAATTTCACGCTCTTTCATTCATAAAATCTCAGAAAAACCAAATCCCAAAAGCGATAAACTGAAGTCGAAACAGTTTCATAACCGGCAAACTGGTTTGGTAATTCTCGGCAGCCGCTTTTTGAATGATCGGAAACAAGCACACAAAATCTTTAACGATTTTGTGTCTCTTTACTACAGCAGCCATGATTGCTTGACTTGGCTTACGAACTATGCAAATTCAGGCAACAGTTTGCCATGTGGGCAGCAGCAGTCTGTCGAACGAACGAAAACTGTGACTGCGCCGCCGTCCCAGTCAGATTTTTATGAATGAAACTCGAAGTGGAGGTGACAACGCCGAACGGGCCGAGCAGCGGATGTGCCTAATTAACATTGCTGATTACATTTTGTGTGTTATTAATTAGAAATACTCGAATGCTCGCATATACATGTATTCCTACGGGTCCCTCTATATATTTATTGCATTTGCATTATAATGAGCGAAAGGCGCGGCAGATGCCGATGAGCAGATCCAGTAATTAATTTGCCCAGAGCTCATCCGCGGTGGATGCATCTGTCGGATTTGTGAAATCATTTTCGTTGAGTTGGACAGAATTATGTGGACCAGGATGAGAGAATTTACGTGAAGAAATGGGAATGCCCTTTCCCGGTTTTCGCAAATTCTACAGAACCATAAACTAACATTGGTGGAAGATACTTTTTAATTAGCAATAAACGATTTGATAACCTCTTGACAATCTCAATTTAAGGGTTTGCAAGTATTACTAGTATTCAGTACCTATAGTTTTTTATTGATAAGTGATTCATTTTTATTTTTGTCTAATGCAAGAAACATACAAATGTTGTGCGCAAATTCCACATCTTTACTTTGTAGAGTGTGCCTGAACATCTGTAGTCCATTCCTTGGCCTCAGCCTTCAACAGTCTTGTATTGGCCCGACTTTTGTGGGTCTTTTTCGTTGCCTTTCTGCTACTGTTAAACGCAAAATTTATGAACAATTTTCAAAAGAAGTCACGCGTTAAATGTACGACACGAACTCACGCGACATTCCCAGGGGCGGGCAGTGGGGCTGCAGTGCCCACCTGAGGGAGCAGGCAGAATGCAATGGGAACGGAGGATGCGGTAGATGATTTCGTTAACGCATTTGGGCCCGAATGCACCGCGATGGCTGGATACTGGCCGACTGGCACACACAGCCTGTTTGGCCTTTTGTATTGTGCCTTGTAATATATTTTATTAACAATAAAATGTTAAGTGCCACAAGGCGAGGCACGGCGTGCGGAGAGGCCCGCGGATCAAGGCTCCTCCGGAAAGTGTTCGCATTTCAAGCCTTCACGCTGGGCCCAGGCTACTGTGCGGCTACAATAACAAAAAGGAAACCAAATCCGAGGGACAAAAAAGAAAAGAAGATAAACTGCGTGCGCACATATAATCGCGCCATGAATCAAAATCACACCCGTTGGCTATATATAGATATCCGGCTAGCCGCAGCGGCAACGTGCTCCGAGCTAACGAGGGCAAAGCTCGCAGGAGGACACGACCACTGGAGCTTGAGTTGCAGTTAGTTTTGGAGTTTGCGCCGTTGTCTCCCTCCAAAGTGCCACCTGTGCGAACTTAGATCAGGAACTTGGAGTCCCACAGAATACTATGCAAATCCCTGGACCCGGTCCAAGATGGCATCGAGGTGGATCGAGGTGGCAGATACCCTTGTTGAGGGTATTAAAAAATACTCATTTTAAGAGGAATTTTATTGTTGATAAAAAATCAGAATTTGATTATTAAATTGCACGGAATAAAGGTGAAGCTTACAAATACCTGGAAATTATTTTTTTTACAAACGTTCATATTACGGGTACACCCTGTGAACCAATTCAAAAATATCTTCGAAATTATCCATTATTTTTATTTTCTATTTACAGGAACCTACCGGTTTTTTACATTTACTATGTTTATTTAAAATGACCGTTATATTTAGGTTTTAAATCCCATTAAAACTGTTTTGTTTTTAAACCCGATGTTCCTTTAAGTAACTAAATAATTTCTTTGCGCCTTATTATGCTGTTTTGGACTTATTCAAAATGCAAAGTCATGGTCATGCAACTAGAATATCAAGTGCCGGATATAAATATTAAATGTAATTAGCAATTAGAGCGGTATAGACAAACGTGTACATCGCAAGAATGTAACATGCCAAAAAAACTGCGAGTATTTAAATTAATTTTAATACATATAGTAGATTTTATTTGCAAGTATCAAATATGGCTATTTGGATAAACTTTTTATGGAGAGCTAGAAATCCGTCCGGTAAGAGAATGTGAATAAAGAATAGTAACCTAAACCAGTTCTGCCTCTTTTTTTGACATATGTAGAATACCTTTCCAAGCCGGTGGCTTAGTGGCTGGTGGTGGAGCGCTCCCGTGTGCTGCTGCCACCCACAATTGGTCAACAAATAGCGGTCACAATTAACCGTACGATGCAAATGCGTCCCGGGACATTGACAATGCCCAAAAAGAGTGAATGCAGACGATGATGATGCCGCTGAGGAATAGGGGGAACAGATCCAGAATTCCAGGCGATGGCAGGGCACTTTTGTAGCAGCCTCTCTGTCAGCATCATCAGTGGGGCATTTATCTTGCACCCGCAACACAGGAGCCAGCCGGAGTTGGCCCATTGGGTGGGTTTGTCCAACGCTGTGGCCAGCAGACGCAACAGCAGGTGATCAGTTCTGCAGTGGGACCACACAGCATTTGCCATGTGCCTGGTCATTTATCTATTTCGGATTTATCATTGATTAATCGGCCGGCGGCAGTCGGTAGCCAGAAGTCACTTCAGTTCAGTTCGGTCCAATCGGATCCGAAGCAACTGGTCGTGATGGCAGTCGAAGTTGAGGCCACAGTCTAGGCCTAATCGTCGGTATATTTGCATATGCCACTTTATGTAGCAAATGGTCCAGTCAATGATCGTTAAGCCGACTTTTGACTTGTTGCAGTTACTCTTTGAACGGGCTTTCGAAAATTCCTATTAACTTAACAAACTAAAATCAAACAATGCTGACAAAATTAAGCTAAAATTTGAAAGATTTGCCCTTTTTTAAGCTCATTACCACTTGGGCCTATTTGCAATAACTTGTTCGGTGCAAGAGCATTTCCCTTCTCGGCTATAACTCCTAGTCTAACTTCATGGACCCTGTTTTTGGGTCCTCCCCGATGGCATTTATGTTTGTCATAGATGCGAGCTCAATTAGCACACTCGGGGACAGCCAGATGGAGCGAGTGCACCTGTGGTCGATTCATTGGCTCCATTCCTGGAGAGCTCTCCCAACCTCCATGGCCAGAGCACGTGTTAAATGGTCCGCTAATTGGCCACAGTGGCCGGCTTCTGGCTCAAAATTATTCGCCATGCCCCGAAGGGCCGCTCCAGCTGCTTTCCCGATTTGGATTTTGACTTGTGACCAATCAGTTTTCGTGCTGCCTGTCAGCGGCTTTTGGCCACGGTTTGCTGCTGCCGCGGCTGTTTCTGACCCTGTTCTCGCATAATCCTGTCAAGCTGTTAAATTAATTTCTGTGCCCCCGAGTGGAGGATACGAGACTCCAACAAAGTAAATATGTGTATGCATGTGCTGCAAGCTGCCTGCTGGCTGCTGCACGCTGGATGCGGAATAGCAATCGGTTGTTGCCCTGCCCCCAAGTGCTGCCATTCCCGAAGCAGCGCTCATTCGATGCCCAGTCGGCCGGCCGGTCCAGTTTTCTAGCCGCCACTGGTTGGACCACTGCAACCGCGCTGGCAAAGTGTTATAATCCATCATCGTAATCAACGCAAAAAGTTGATAATTGTGGCCGGGCCAGGCCGAGCCCGGTTGCTTCACTACCCTGCCACCTTACCACTCTCTGTTTCGGCCAAATAACTGTAACTAATGGAAATTGTAACACTTTGGCAATGTTTTTTAAAAATGCAAAAATTACAACCATCCCGCCTTTCCGCTTTCCATCCCGACTTTATCTGCGCCACAAGCTTATGCTATTTATGACGCCTCGTGAGGCGTTCAAAATTGATTAGGATTAGGAGCGACTACTCCAAGGCAGTTATTACACATGCGCACCTGGAATTGTCTCAGCCTATTGAAACGTATCTGTTACGCAAAGAGCTTGGAACTGCAGCAAAGTTTGTTTGATTTTCACTTTGCTGTTTCCACTAGGACTGCAATATCGAATAATACAGTTACAACTGCCCAACGTTTTCATGAAATTTCAACAGATATCATTACATTTAAGGAAGTATTTGGTGCTGCCTTCCCGAAATAATACAAATCATAATCACAATAATAAAGCCCGGCTCTGAGTACCGGGTATCTGCAAGTCGAAGTACGAGTTCAAATAACATTAATTTAGCCGGCGATTACCGCGCCTGTTGAGTGGAGTTGGCCACGCATTTAAGCCAAATTATCAGGCCATATAATGCCCGACGCCCAATCGCGATATCCGGCTGGTCGATCCATCAAGATATTGGCCTGGCCCCGAGACACGTGACTCCGCCAAAGTGCGCGGCAAATTGGAGCTTGACAAACGCTACGCCGCAATATTCTCACGCAACGGAGGGGCTTGGTTTTCGGCAGTTGCGGTCTCGGCCATAAGTGAGACATTAAGCACAGTTTGCGGACGGCTTGAACTTCGACCCAGGCCATATTTGCGCAATTTTCGCGGAGGAAGAGGAACGCGAGGAGAGTCCGAGGTACGGCATCATTAGGAGCGGAAAACATTTGGCCAGGCACGACCCGCCGCCTGATTAATTGCGTTTAGTGCAGAATTTGACTTTTTTGTTGCTCAAATTGCAATGCCTCGCCGACCGAGGTGCCGAGGCCTTTTAGCCAGAGTAATTACCATGCCAGCCCCGAACTGCAACTCCACAATAGCGGCAACCCGGCTCAGTTTCGCCCCTCGATTCCATTTCAAAATGCACTTAATATGGAATTTCAAGTTCAAGCGTTGTCTTGCCGATAGCCAACAAAGTATTTTAGCCATTTAGTCCAGCAGAACGAAAATCTATTTGATCTAACCGTGTGCTTCGGCGTCGGATGATGTCATCTGCCCGCTTGAATGGCCCCCGAGAGATCAAAGACTGTCAGATTGGCAAATCTTTTCGCAAAATGTTATTTTGGCCGCTAATTTTTACTTTAACTAATTGAATTATTTATGTGCTGGCTGTGCCATTCACGACTCAAAAAGCACTGGGGAAAACATGGGGCCTTTTTCGGCTAAAATGTAGACTAAAAAGCTGAGTTACAATTGTGTTTCCGAAGACAATCAACATGGGCTTTCACAAAATTTTATACAATTTCACTTACCAACAGTCCTGGAAACTTGTTTATGTTTTGCAGTGCACTTACAAAGTGGCTTAACGATTTGCACACCATTTTTGGCTGTTATCCAGCGTGCGTCGTCTGCGTTCGCAGTCAATTTGCATATGTCGATTGTCGTTGGCAAAGTTTCGTTTCGATTCACATCGCAAGTTGCACGTTGCACGTTGCAAGTCGCACATTGCCTGGCATTTGGCTTCGACTGCTGCCGATCTGCTGCTGATGCTGGCCAGATCTTGGCCAAATTATGTCGTTATTTGTGCCATTTTTGGCAAACGCCCCCTCCGATCCCATCGACCATGATAAATTTCGTGCACTTAGCCGACTTCGCAGAGCGACTGTCAAGGAGTATGTCAATTGCCTCGCTAATGGCTGCCAATGGAGTCGAGGCGAGTGAGACGGCAGTAAAATCCTCTTAAAGTGTTGTAAACGATGCTCGAGCGACGGCTAACGAGCCGAGTCGGATTCGAAGCCGCAGAGATCATGGCATTTATCATAAACTTCATGGCAGTCGCCCCAGCCCCCCAACTGCAGAGGCAACATTCCAGGGGGAAGAGTGAGTGATTCGGGGGAGGCTGCCATTGCCATGCCCCAAGCAATAGGAAGCAGCAAAGTGCAACAATTGAATAGATAATAACTCACGCCCCACCTACCCACCCACCCATTGGAACCGACCGATGGCCGAACCAACATAATAACCAAAATACTAGCCACAAGCCACTGACCGTTGACCACAACAGCACCAACTGGCCAAGGAGCTCGCTTTCATATATGGGATGACCAAGACTAAATACCCTTTGCATTGCGATTAAGTACTTTTACTTAATATTGAAGGGCGGAGGTTAATTCAGAATTCATTGAAGCCCTAAGTTACTGTTGCATACGCAAATCACAAAAGGTATTAAATATTATATGAATGCGACTGCAAAATAGGTAAACTATGCAGCAAATATAATATAATACTCGTAAGTAAAGACTTCACTTTCCTCTTTTTATCAGATACGTTCCAAGCTGCTACCAAAATTCCAAGTACTCCGTTCGTACAGCTCAAATAACAGCAACAACAAGGCCTGTTACTGTTTGGAGCCGGCGCTGTCATATTCAAATTGCTAATATGATTGGTGTTTACAGATTAGAAAACAAATATTTCACAAATATTACCACTAATAATTCTGCCATGTAAACATGCACCAGAGGAGAGCACTGTCAGTGCCCACAGAGCCCGATCTGCGTCATTATCATCCTCGCGATGATCACAAGCCGCATCATGGGCCCCAGCAAATGCAGCAAGTGTGGCGATAACCTTTTGACTCCGCCCGACCGGGCCGGCGGAGCGGGGCAGGGAAATCGGCCTGGGCTGCCTTTCGTTTTGTGCTGGTGCAAAACTGACAAATTGAATGAATAAAAGAGCAACAAGTGGTCTTGCGCCCGGCGAGAAGCCCGGGTCGGGGCTGGTTAAACATTTTGAATGAAACCGCAGCCGAGCCCGCCACAGAGCTCCAAAGCTGGGCCATGTGGCATGTTGCTGGCTAGCTGTGGCGGTCGAGGCGCAAAAACATAAATCGAAACACTTGCTGCATGGTCCTACACTGTCTGAGAATAATACGAATCATGGACCTTATATTTGAGATTGCTTTGTTTTATCCATAAAGATAGACAGATAAATATATAACTTGGTAGATTAATGAAATGCCTTCTTTTTTATATCTATAATGTCTCCAAGTTCTATATATGCTATTTTTTCCATTGGTGTTGTGTTGTCGTCTGATTCCTCAAAATATACTAAAATATTTTTGTAAGTGCAAAGGACTCCCCTCCTTGCCGCAGTGCAACCGCCCACCGAAGCCTTGCCGAGCTTTGTTGGTTTGCCCATTTGGTTTGTTGCCTCGGTAGGTGTTGCCTCGAACTCAAAAGTCTTCTTGCCACACTCCTCTCCAGAAACAAAAAAAAAAAACGCAATTCAGCCAAGGCGTTCAAAGCCTGGAAATGAAGTCGAAAATTGCAATTCCAAAATGTTTGCCCTCGGCTACACAACCTGGGCAACAACACAAGTGGAGTGCAGCACATTGAAGTGGTCAGTCATGTGGCATCTATTCGCTTTCGGATCCGTACCCGCGCATATGTGGCCATATGGTCCTCCGAATAGAGCTCTTCCTGCCTTTCGGCCTGGCTGGATTCGTTGTAATGTTTTTCTGTGCGGAGTGTGTCGTTTAATGCGTGGCCGCCTCGCGAGGCGCTTTATTAATTCACTCGACGGTTGTTTAATATTTTAGCCTTCTCGGGATACCCTATCTTTGATGGGGACTTGCCACAGGTTTGGGCAGATGAACTGGTTGCAAGGCGGATTTCTTTGTGGCATTATGCATATTATAAAGTAGTCTAAGCCGGATTTGGGACTAAAAATTTCATTGTTTTCGAATTTTATTTAAAATTTATGGCCTGTAAATTCCGATCGTTTCGCGTTAGACCATTTAAATTAAATGTTCTAAAATTAATAGAAAATATGAAATATAATTTTTAGCGGTTACTTATTAGCGCATCAATATGTCGCCTTAATGGCTCTGGTTTTTGCAGTATTTTTGCATTTCTGTCTCCTTTGTTGCGGGTGCGGGCCAGGGCGATGAATTGTGTTCTTTTTTTCTCGTTTCGTTTCGTTTATGGCATAAATCGGCCCCAGGTGTCTCGGCCAGCATTTCCCACGGATTAGTGCATAAATAAAGGAGGTCAGAGCGGGCCGAGAGTTAACTAGATATTTCAAATGTTGCGGTGCACAGAGGTCGTCCTGCCTACCTCCAAAACCCCTGCCCCAGCGTCCTTCCAGCCGCACTACATGTATGTTTATATTTCAATCCCCCCAGCAGAAGGTGCTTTTCTTTTGGCAATCTCGCAGAATTGCTTTATTAGCCCATGTCGATCGGTAGAACGTCTTTATTTCGCCGATGTTTCGCTTAGCCCAAGGTGGTCCCCGGCATTTCCTTTAGCTCATTAACACCCCCTGAAAATGAAGGAGAGACCCTTCTCCGATGGAGCCACACGCAGCGGTTCTCACGCTGCAAACGTAAAAAAACACAAAGTCCCGAGAGTTCAATTTAAGATTAGCAACAGTTAACACACAAAGGAATTGGCGGAAAGGGACCGAGCACCAGGGTCCGAGCACCAGGCAGCGGGATCTCATAATGATAATGCCTTTAATAACAACAGCGGCCAGCGGTCCTGCGAGAGGACCACACCAAAAGCTGATAAGATGGCCAAGTGAGCGGCCTGCGTGCCGGCCAAGATTCCTTAATCGATAATCGCGCATTAAGCGTGCGTAAGTCACGTCACAAAAACCAGAGGGCTAGGGGCACTGCAGGCGGACTTCAAGGAACAGGATGAAGATCATCCGGGGATCGGTGGATCGGGAAGACCTTGCCCTGGGTGCGATCGCGATAAGCGCGACTTTTGCCTCGGTACGTGCTATGCCCTCGAGCTGCGATCATTTTAATTATACCCCATATCGGCCCAACTGGCCACGCCCATCAGCTCGATACTGCCAATCCCCTCCCCCTGAATCTCTACCTTTTTGGCCGGGGTCAAGCAACGCAAATTGCAGGCTGGGTCAATGTTTGTTTTAGCCAGCCATAAATACTTAATTTGGCCAACGGTTTTGAGCTGACGAAAGCCTCGAAAAAAGCATAAAACTTAAACAAAGAAAAAGGAAAGGGAAGGGCCGCTTAGCAGAGCGAAGGAAAAAGTACTCTGAAGACAACAAATTATATAAATAATTTAGATTAAGGTTCAGAGATACACATATGTACATCTTCCGCTGCAACATCCGATTTCATTGGGCTTCATACGATTTTATTTATTTTTCAGTCAGATATACATATGTTCATTTAAAATTCGAAGGATACCTAACCTCCAACCACGCTTCAGTTCGATTTTTTCGTTGCAACGTGCTTTACAACCATATTATCAAATGTATCACAGGAAATTTAAACCATTTTCGAAAACAGAGAAGCTCACTGGAAAAACCGCTAGTCCTCGTCCTCCTCTGCAGATTCGTGCTGGGAGGTGGGAGCGGAGGCGTCCACCTCCAGATAGTCATGGACCAGCTGACAGATATTTTCGGAGGCCTCGTTGAAGTTGCCCTCCTCAAGCCCCTCGCCCACGTAGTGGTAGACGAAGGCCCGCCGCTGATACAGCTTGTCGAACTTGTTGACCAGCCGGCACCAAGCTATCCGGATGTTCGTGTTGTTCGAGATGGCCACGCAGGCACGATTGGTGGGCGCCAGATCACCGCCGGGCACGTACACCGGCGGCATGCCGCAGACTCCTATTTTAAAGCCCGTGGGCGACCAGTCCACAAACCGGAATGACTTCGTCCTTTTAATGTTCTCTAGCGACGTGTTGATCTCGTTGGGGGCGATCTCGCCGCGGTACAAGAGGACGCAGGACATGTACTTGCCGTGCGAGGGATTGCACCTGACCATCTGGTTGCTCATCTGGAAGCACTGGCCCGTCAGCTGCGCCGTAGACATGTTCACGAACTGCGAGTGCGAGATGGGCACCAGAGGGGCGTAGTTGATCAGCGGATAGTGGATGCGCGGATAGGGCACCAGATTCGTCTGCAGCTCCTGGAAACTCACGGCAGACCCGCCGCCAAACCGCTGCGAGGCCGTAAATCCGGACACAACCTGTCCGATGATCCGGTTTAGGTTCGTATACGTTGGCGCCGGGACGTTCAAAGTGTTGGCACAGATATCATACAGGGCTTCATTGTCCACGATAAATGACACATCGGCACAGTCCATAGAAAAGTGAGCGGCCAACAGGGCGTTGTATGGCTCTACAATTACTGGGGATATTCTGTTGCATAGAGGGGCATAGCTTTATACTAAAATACTATTAAAAAGTTGTTAATACCTGTGTATATGATAGGTATATTCTAATATGCAACAATAATTTAAGTTCCCTATTTGTTAAGATTATTTATTTGTCTATCCAGCTTTATTTATGGAACTTTAATCACAGAACTTGTGACTGCAATGGTCACGCCAATAGCTACAGTATTATATGTATCATTCCATTCTGATCCAACAGTAACATATTGCAAGCATATTGCATAAGAAAACAAGTAGAAACGCTCTACTAGAGATATCTCGACTACGAGATATCATGTACCTATTTTCTTTATTAACCATTTTTATACGCGGATTTTTTATCCGCGCGCGGATTTATGTGAAAATGGGGTCGGAAACGCTTCCTTCTCCCTGTTACATACAATGCACAAACTTAATATACCATTTGTACCTTAAGGTACATGATATAAAAATACAAAAACTAATTATGCACTTACGAAGGTGAAGGATAAACCAGAAATTCCACAATGGTCATCTTTCGGCCAAAATCATCTAACAGCTTTTCCATTATACGCGTTCCCAGACCAGATCCGGATCCCCCACCAATAGCCCTAAAAATGAGAAAGCCCCTCAGGTTTCTACAGCGATCAGCCACTCGACGAATTGCGTTCATAGAGCGATCCAGGAGCTCGCTGGCCATCAGATTGTAGCCCCTAGCAAAGTTACTGCCACTGTCGTCCTTGCCCGTGATTAAGGTGTCCGGATGAAAGAGATTGCGATAGGCACCGGTGCGAATTTCGTCTGAAAAAGGAAATATATTGGGATCCACTGCGCTGGGGGCTACCTATGGTTACCTATAACAGTGGGCTCTGTGTCAATCATAACAATGCGTGGCTGCACACAATTGTTTCCGCTGGTGAACTCGAAAAACGTGAGGAACGCATCGTCGACGGGCCGCTGCATCACCCGGCCATTGGCCATTACGCTGTGCTCTAGGCAATAGAGCTCCCAGCAGGCGTTGCCTATCTGCACTCCGGCCTGGCCGATGTGGATCTGGATGATCTCGCCCTTTCCGGCCATCTGTCATCTCTTAATTTTGATCAGATAATTTCGAAATTTCGTCAAAACACTTCCCAAAAAAATACAAATCTGAAATATGGTTGACAAGCCAAACTAGGAAAACATTCAATCAAATTAGCTCAAGTACATAACATAGATTTATTGTCCGCGCGCGGATTTATAAATTTTTAAAGCGTTAGATACATTTAGATACAATTCATTCAGATATACAGATGCTTCTTATAGTTAGTTAGGTAATTCCGTGCTCGAATACATAAGTGGACTGGTCCAGGGCCGTTGTATAATAAATTGGAATGTGTGAGAAGTCGAAAGTGTATGGGTTTTAGAGTAATATAGGTCCCTAAAATTGCATCTGTACAGATGCGGACCTGTGTATAATACAAAAGCAGTCACAAGGTTAAGCTATCTAAGCCATTTACAAAATGAGAGAAGATAAATAGGGGTACGTATAATTTAAAACAAATACTTTCTGATTTTGGGAGTTCTAGGGACTAGACAAGTTGCGAAGTTTATACAATCGATGTCAATAGACTAGAACAGTGCATTTTAAGACCATAATACAAAAGATCAAATACGACTTTTAAATGTGATTCGAAACTAATTTATAATTTTTGACTAGAATTGATTCGCTTCAGAACAAGGAGTTATTTCTCTAACGCTTTCTTTAGGTAAATTTCGGTTATTTCAATGTGTTAGACGGTGCAGAAAAGATATCCTGTTTTAAGACCCTAAAATTTTTTGTTTTATGGAACTGTAAGCTTAAAATGCGTATTAAAATTATGAAACTAAGTTAAGGAATTAATCTCCCGATTCACAATCCTAAAACACACTGCCCCTTCTGTACTACTTCAGATGGTAGCATTTATTCAAGGCGTCTAAAGCAGGGACTGCTCTAGCAGAATTCGCTCAAAGCCGGGAGGTGGCCCATGAGAGAAGTTGTCCAGGATAATGTCCAAAATGGCACCGTTTCCCACTGCAATGGAGAGTCGGGACTTGTGAATGGGTCCAAGCTTTAAATAGTTTTAAACCTACCGTAGATGACAGGAAACAAGGCCGTTCCGCGCACATTTCTGAAGGGAACCTCCAGGTTTTTTCCGTTGAAGTAGAAATTCAGTTCTACGTGGTCGAAGGCCACCCCGATAATGTCTCCCTCGTCGGGAAAATCACGTTGCGGCAAGGAAATCAAGGAGTCGCCGATCGCCACGTCCGTTGGAGGTACTTCCGTGGTCGAGAGAAGATCCTCTGGCGGCAGGTCCTCGATGGAAATGAGTCCTGCTGCCCTGGCAGCGGTGTTGTTCAGTATGGCGTTGGTCGTTTTCGTAGGCTGGGCCGTGCAGGAAGACTGCACCACCGGCTGGCAGTCCTCCTGGTCGTTGTGGCGCGTGGCGTTGTCGGAGCACAGGCACCACGATTCGCGGTCGCCGCCGCCGCTCTTGCGACTGAGATCGGTTTGGCGGGTGGCCAGGCCCACGGACCAGCTTCCGCCCTGCTGTATCTTCACCTCGAAGTACGATTTCGACTGCACCAACGGGGCCGTGGCCAGGACGCCCCCCGTGCCCGTCACGCGCAGTTGATGGGATAGCAGGATGACATCGGGGCCTGAAAAACGGTATGAAGCCAACAGTTAAAATTGTGTTTTAAAAGCGTGTATATATTTCTCAGTTCAGGGTATGCTGTATAAAAAATTATTTGTTTTTAGTGGAGACTTAAGTGAAGAAAAATATTAAAACAAATGGCCGAGAAACGTAAAAAGGTATTTTTTTTTAAAGAAATGCGTTGATGGGCTTTTGATAGCAACCTTTTAGAGAAACATTGTAAACAAAAGGATTTATATTTACGGGTTTTTAGAATTACATGTCCTGGCAGGGGTAAATTTAAAAATAATATTTTTTTGATTCGAGAGGAAACCGGCTTACTCTTGATCCGCTCGCATAAACTTCCTTTGTTTCTACAATCTTAAATCTATAACTTGCATCTGCAATCTTCTAAGTTCACCCATGTAACTTAAAGGACTAATACTATTCGTCAGAGAAACTATTAAAATATCTCCAGGATGCCTTAAAATGGAGGGAAATATGCTTCCCAGTGCTGGAATCTATCATTTTCATCTGCAATTTTCAAAGTTCACCCTGTAACTCGTCCTCTCCGTGTGGTAAACTCTCTCATCCTGTGGATTTGTCTTTACAGCGCAGAAGGAACCTATGATCCGCTCGCATATGCTGCCGAGTGCTGGCATCTGTCTGCAATCTTCAGTTCACCCATGCAACCCATCTTCTCCGTCTGGGACACTATCTAACACTTCCCAGGTATAGATATGGAGAGGAATATGCTTCCCAGTGCTGGCATCTATCATTTGCATCTGCAATCTTCAATGTTCACCCTGTAACTCGTCCTCTCCGTGTGGTAAACTCTCTCATCCTGGGGATTTGTCTTTTCAGCGCAGAAGGAACCTATGATCCGCTCGCATATGCTGCCGAGTGCTGGCATCTGTCTGCAATCTTCAGTTCACCCATGCAACCCATCTTCTCCGTCTGGGACACTATCTAACACTTCCCAGGTCTAGATATGGAGAGGAATATGCTTCCCAGTGCTGGCATCTATCATTTGCATCTGCCATCTTCAAAGTTCACCCTGTAACTCGTCCTCTCCGTGTGGTAAACTCTCTCATCCTGTGGATTTGTCTTTACAGCGCAGAAGTAACCTATGATCCGCTCGCATATGCTGCCGAGTGCTGGCATCTGTCTGCAATCTTCAGTTCACCCATGCAACCCATCTTCTCCGTCTGGGACACTATCGAACACTTCCCAGGTCTAGATATGGAGAGGAATATGCTTCCCAGTGCTGGCATCTATCATTTGCATCTGCAATCTCCAAAGTTCACCCTGTAACTCGTCCTCTCCGTGTGGTAAACTCTCTCATCCTGTGGATTTGTCTTTACAGCGCAGAAGGAATGCTGCCGAGTGCTGGCATCTGTCTGCAATCTTCAGTTCACCCATGCAACCCATCTTCTCCGTCTGGGACACTATCGAACACTTCCCAGGTCTAGATATGGAGAGGAATATGCTTCCCAGTGCTGGCATCTATCATTTGCATCTGCAATCTTCAAAGTTCACCCTGTAACTCGTCCTCTCCGTGTGGTAAACTCTCTCATCCTGTGGATTTGTCTTTACAGCGCAGAAGGAACCTATGATCCGCTCGCATATGCTGCCGAGTGCTGGCATCTGTCTGCAATCTTCAGTTCACCCATGCAACCCATCTTCTCCGTCTGGGACACTATCGAACACTTCCCAGGTCTAGATATGGAGAGGACTATGCTTCCCAGTGCTGGCATCTATCATTTGCATCTGCAATCTTCAAAGTTCAGCCTGTAACTCGTCCTCTCCGTGTGGTAAACTCTCTAACTCTCTGCAGGATGCCTTGGAATGGAGAGGAATACGCTGCATGGGGCAAACAGCTGGCTTTTGCATCTGCTAACGGGAATATGTTATTTACCCATATGCGCCGCGTCCAAGTGCACCTCGGGCTCCCGGAGGCGGTGGGCGGGGGTCGCGGGCTTCCGCAGCTGTCCGCCGTTGAGGCAGGTGCGCAGGCAGCAGAACATCGCGGAGCGCTGGCCGAGTTGCGGGCCGGGCCTGGGGCAGATGCGATTCAGTTGCGATTTCGCGAAGAGTGTGAATTTTTCGCCGTTTGTGGCTTGGCTTTGTTTTTGTTTCTGACTGGCGTTGCCACCCCGGCTGTGCAACTGCAGCGCCCTCTATACTCGCGTTGCCAAGCGGTACCACTTGCCCAAAGTATCTCTGCCTTCTCTAGAGATGGTAGATTGAAAAGCACTGCCAACACAAAGTAGGTTCCTGCAGTTGCATTTAAAATTTAAATTTGATATAAATTGACTAAAATTAAATTTAAATCATATTCCTGTGAGTCTATTATTTTTTTGAGAAATAAGTATACAACACAATAAGCCAAACACAATAAGCCATGAAATAGAATGAGCAAATGTGAGCAGTTTTTAATTAATTGTAATATTGTGGTTAATCGAGGTTCTGCACTGGATAATAGTTTTAAAATATTTACTCCTATTTCGCCTAAGGATTTTTGTTGTATGTGCAGATTAATCATGAGTTTCCGTAATTAAATGGTTATTTCTTTTCTAGGACCCGCTTAAAAACACACTATTTGAAAACGCAAAGTGCAATAATGCCAAGCAAAGATATAAACATATATGTAATATATAAAAAAATAATTAATTGGTAACTAGAAGGTGTACTTACACTCGTGAATATTATCGAAAAATAACATTTTAAAGGACTCATTTGAAAGGAAACAATGCATTTGGTTAGTGCTTAAAATAACCCCAGGTAAGCTCTTCATTTGTAAGACCAGTTTCTCAAAGACTGCCGAGAAATGCGTATTTTACGAAGAATGCTTTATTGATTATTGTCATTGATGTATTCGAACAAATAATTTTAACCGAGTGGCTTGGAATCCCGCCCGATCACTCGTTGGGGCACTTGTCCCAGTTGCTGACCAGCTGGCGGTAAATGTTCGAGACCCTGGCGCTCTTGTGGCACAGGGTGCCGCCGCCCCGCTGCAGCTGCCCCTGCTGCCGGTTGATGTCGCCCACGCAGATCCAGTCGCCTCCGCCCACCCGCCACTTGTAGATCAGGATGCCCGTGGGCCGGGAGACCGCCCACTTGGAGTGGTCCTGTGTGGTCTTGAAGTTCACCGAGAGCTGCTCGTTGGAAATGGACTCGACGTTGAGGACCTTGTCGTCTTTGTCGCAGCTGTTGGGCAGATTGCCGGCACCGTCGCGCCACGCCTCCACAAAGAGGCTGACGTCCAGGGCGGGGGCCACCACATCGGCGTAGAGCTCGACATTGGCCCGCCCGCTTTTGCCGAAGAGGCGGAACTTCTTGCCTTCGAGGCTGCGCAGCTCCACGTCCTTCTCGAAGGGCGACTCCGTGCGCCACTGGCCGTGCAGGGCCCGCTCCAGGCTGGGGAACGCCTCCTCGGAGATCTTGACGAGCGGGTTGCGCTGGTAGTAGAAGTGGGGCTCGTTGTAGATCAGCACCTGGCCCACCTTCTCCACGTCCTCGGCCTTCAGCGTGACGCAGAGCATGCTCTGGGCGTATTGCTCCCCGGAGGTGGGGTACGAGTACTCGGGCACGGTGGGGTACTTGGGCACCGAGTGCACCAGCCAGACGGCCGTCTCCCCGTCGGTGGCCACGACGCCCTTGGCATGGCCGCCGCTGGAGAAGACGGTGCCATTCGGCTCCTCATCGTTGTACGCGGCCAGCAGGGTGTGGTTGGGGTCCGCGTTCAGGGGGTTCAGGGTCTGGGCGGGCAGGGACTCGGGCTCGTTGATCCGCTTGCCGGATAGCTGCCAGGAGTCGTAGCTCTGGCTGGTCACGAACATGTACCGCAGCCCGGAGGTGTCCTTGCCCAAATCGTTGTGCTGGTAATGCTTGGGCAGCTTGTACAAATGCCACCTGCAAGGATGATCGAGATGATAGTATATTTATCTATATTTACAAGGAAGGGTCGTCAAAAAGCGCTAAACATTCTACTAATCAAGAGAGCAAATAAATTTAAAGTACTCCAGCTTAATAAACACTCGTATGATCAAATACTTAGTGTTAACTTTTTCCAGAATCAATATTAGAGCTACTTCATTAGCTTTTAATTGATATTTTCTGCCTGATGTTGCTAATCGGATGAAAGATCAGGGGCCAGATGATTGTCAAGACCTTTATTCTACTCGTATTTATTAATTTATTTGTCCCTAGTTGCCCTAAAGAAGGGCACATTTCTGTGACCCATTTACGATCGGCAAAGTACTCACCAATCCACGTCATTTCCTTGCTCATCTTTACAGGAAACCTTTACTTTAGCTTCGATTTGGCATGCAATCCCAGCGAACAACAACGCAAAGCAGAGCAACCTCATTGTACAACCTTCAAGTAGCTGTGTTGAAACGCAACTGACTAACCGATAATGAATCCGCAACAATGGGCAGCTGATCACTTAGCTCATACAGGGTGCCTCGACAAAAAAGAACTTTTCAGTATTCGATTTTCCAGGTAGAGATCCCGCCAGGTAAAAACCCTGCAACTATGGCAGGGTTGTCAATATGTTTCCTTTCCTTATCATAGCCATTAAATAGGACTAAATGACCCGTTTTCGGGGTTTTTTCGTCGCCTATCATAATTTTGTCTTTCAACTGATGTGTTGTAGACACATTGCCAGAAGATCGTTTGAATAGAATGCTAAGCGATAAGCAAACAAACTGAAATAACTCATTTGAAGCTAAAGTATGTACTTTTACCCCAAAATATACATGAGCAATAAACAAATATAATAGTTTCAATTAATTCGGATTCAAAACATGCGATTCGACTTTAACGTTGTTTAGTAGCCGCCAATTTGTGAGTGCTTGTACTCTTTTATTATCGAACTTGAGATAAATACCACCTGCGATGAAGTGAACCCCTTTCCCACGCGGAACACAACAAATTCCATTTCGTTACAATTACACAAAACAATTGTTAAAGTTTTTATTTATTATTTGTATTATTATTATTATAATTTGTCGCCTTCTGCAAACTGCAATTTGTTGATCTGCATATCTTTTGTGCTTCTCCCGATCTAGATCGCATGAAAATAAAATCATTATCAAATTGTATAATTTATCTTGGGGCTCTGGCTCTGCCTTCTGCTATTATTCGATTGAAATAAACTGCTTTGTAATTTAAATTGAATTCAATTTGCTTTAGCTCTTATCGCTGGTTGTTGTCTGTGAAAAAATGGTTCACCTTACGTTTGCTTCGGTTCAATTTTCGGATTTCCTCCGATTCTGTCAATCAACTTTCACTGCCAATCAGTAGGTATTGCCATAGAGATTCACAAGTAACTTAACTGTACCGATTTTTTATGTCTTTGTCTTTGGTTTCGTATGCAACAATACATTTAAACTCACAATACAATATTTTCGCTAAATATTTTTATGTTTTTGTATTCGTTTTATAGTAGTTAATAATTTATTAATATTTTGTATGGTTTTCTTTTTGTTTTTCAAATATATATAAAGAACAAGGCTGATATTTATATTTATATATACGAGTTTTGTTTCTGCGTTATTTAAGTTTTATAATAATATTTAGCTATATATTTTGTTTCATTTGCTTTGACAAAATCAATTTGTTTGGTTTTTTACAATATAAGCAAAAGATCATGGTTCGATTGGTGAAAAGAAAGACTTATTTTTGTTTTGCAAAAATTTTAAATAAAATGAGCCTCAAAATTGACAAATATTTGCCTGTATTTTTAGTTTTAATGTATTAATTAATTTAAATCTTTCCTTTCGTATTATTTACTGATAAAAAGTTGGCTCATCTCTGAGTTATGCAAATAAAAATTGCATTTATCAGTTAGAGTATCGTTTCTGCTCACTAATTTTATCAATATCAATTTCTTCATGGTTTATCAACGAAAACTGCTGCTCATAAGTTGTGGCTGCTTTTCTTTTAAATATAGTGTATATATATATATGTGTATATATAGTTGTAATCGGGCACGAGTTTGATATGTTTTGACTTGTGTTATCGCCATTTTTTTGCTGATATTTCCGTTTTCTCCGCCATGATATTTTCAATATTCAATATCAGCTTTCCTACTTAGAGTCCTATGTATACTATACATGTATTTCCATTTATAGATATGCATAGTATTTATGTATTACAAATTTACAGCGAATTTTCTCTGCTCTGTCCGTAGCCAGTTTCAATTAAGTGTAATGCTCCTATAGTTGCCTCTCCCCCAAATGACCCAAAACATGAACTGGGGAAGAGCATCATACAAGTATATAATATAAGTAGTATAATGTATATAATTGTATAGTTGGTTTTAATTTTCTCGCAAAAATTTTCACTAATTTAAAATTCGTTTCTTCAAAGGTTTTTCTCGTGTGTGAGCTCGAATGAAACAATAAAGGAAGTTGTTTAACGAACAGAATATAAATTTTTATTATGCATAATTAATACCGTCAATTGAAAAGTTCTAAGTTAAGGCTACACAAATGATATAAGCATATTTTTATGTATATACGCTGTTTATAATAGAGGTATACGATACATATACATATAAATTACTTAGAAATTAGTATTGAATTGTTTGTAATCCATGGTTTAGGCAAACATAAGGCAATCAATTTGGAAGGGAACTAAAACTAAACGATTAATCAAGTAGGTAATTGAAACATTTTCGAGATTGTAAACAAGGTGAATACCATAAATACAAGAGAATATAATATTTACGGATTATCGCTTTTTCGTTACTTTTACTGGATACTGTGTTACTGTCTTTCTATTACTGCCTCAACATATACTCGTATGTAGATATGCCATTACTATGTAAGCATATAGCTAGCATATAGTATGTAGTTCAATAATCTATTACTAAGTATCGTTCAGTTATGATTCTTCTGCCATCTTTTTGGTTACCGCTTTTTTGCCATTTTTCGCTTACAATGATTAAAAATTTAAAAACCACATCAAAACATATCGGTTTTCATATTCTTGTTACTTAATAATTGATGTTTTTCTTCTTGTAAAAGTTTCTTGTCGCTTTGTTCTTTATCCATTTGCTGATATGTATCTGTTATGTTATCTTTTTTTGTAATTCTTGTTTAGTTTTTCTTTCAAAAATGTTTTAATATATATGTGTGTGTATATATATTTATATAATGTTCCCATAATTCATATTGTTTAGTTTAGTTTTCTATCATTCATTCAACTTTCTGCTTTTGCTTTCTTTAGTTCATACGTTTGCAAACTAAGTTTCCTCTGTTGCTCCATCTGATGTTGTTCATATATTCCAATAGAAATCGAGTTTCACAATGCTCGCTTGCGACAGACTTGTACAATCTGTCTGTATTTATGTATATAACTACGAAATTTAGCTTTAAGAATGTTCGGAATCAAGCCTCAAAATGTCATTTTTAGGGTGGGGACAGAACAACTGAGCCACCGCGCTGGTTCACTTTAGCTTTCTTAGCCATCGTCCTTGAATAAAGATTGCACAAGATTTCCCTTATGATACACACACATACACAAAGACTCTCTCACACACACAGATATGCACATGCATTTGAATTTTTCATGCTTTCCATTGCTTTTGCTGGTTGCATACTTTCCGGCGTCGTAGCCGCCCATCTTTGCTCAATGCACTTAGACTCTAAAAATTAATTTCGAAAATATTTGTTTCGTACATTAGCTTCTATTAGTTTTGTTTTAATTTAAATACGCTTAGTTTTAGTTGTAAATATTTTTTTTACCGTCATGGGGCTTATTTTCAATTGGTTTTTGAAGGCGCAATTATATGATATGCATTAGTACAATATATTTAAACATCATCCCTGCTTACGTGCTAAAACATTAACTTATTTACTTGTCCGTGTGGTGAGCTTGTGTGTATGTGTGTGTGTATGTGTGTTAGGATTACAGACTTACAAGTAGAACTCTGATCTTAACTTCGAATGATGATGGATCCCAAACCAGCGCGATGCTGGCAAAGAGATGATATTTTCGGGCAAGAGGAAAGCAAGAAATGTAATTGGACGGAATATGCATTTTACATTCGACTAAAGATACACAGAAAATTAAATACGTAAATATTGTAAGAAAAATGTATAAGGGGCTGAACTTTACCAATTAATTAGTGTTTTTTCTTTAGTTTGATTTATCATATTTTCTCTTAACAATCGTTTTTTTTTTTGTCAAATATGCCTTTGGTATGTCTAGTCACATTTACCCTATACTAAAGTTTAAAAACATTTAAAATAAGTTGATTTACTCAGGGGTATTTTCTGTTATCGGTGTGTTTTTGTTTAACAAATTGTGTGTAAAGTTGTTAACATAAAATGTTTAATTAGTAAGGACAACTTTGGTAAAATTTGAAGATTTTATCCATACACTAAAATTGATTTAAACAAGGCTGAACGAACACTTAAAAAAACGTTAGAAGGTTGTCTAAAAAGCCTGCTTACAAGCTGTTGCCATTTTTAGTTATAAATAGTTTTATTAGCCTTCAAGCTTTGTTCTTTAATCATTTCTTGTAGTTTTTTTTTTGTTGTTTAGTCACAATTGAATTGGGGTTTGTTTCTTTTTTGTAGTTATACATACTCGGTTTCGCTTGCTACGTAAGATGATATGCAATTGATTTTATTCCCTCGTCTTTGTTCAAAGCTAATACTCTCCTACCGATCCCTGATCCTCCTCCTCCACCTCGTTTTGCCTTCCGATTCCACTCCCCTCCCCCACTTAGTTGATCGTTGGTTTAGCAAGAAATGTGATTTGATTGTTCTAGCACTTCGAAAGTTATTAGGAATATTATGTAACTGGAGTCCTTAGGTCGGGGGCCCGCTAGTAAAGTTCAAGTCTTTGTCAGGGAGGAATGCAGAAATTCGAAACAAATACATTCTTGGCGAAAGAAAACATATGCTTCTGGGCGGAAAGTTTAGAGTGTCCTGTGCCAGTTTCTGGTAAAGTTTCGTTTAGCGTTTCTTGTTTGTTAAAAATTGTTTCTTCTTTTTGTTCGAGTCTTTGCTTCACTACAGCGCACCTGCAACATACGAGATATAGTATGTATCTCACGTTTACGATAGGTCTTATCGAATACATTTCAAAGTCACATTCACATTTAAATTTTGTTATTCTTACTTTGTTAACAAATAAATTTGGAAACCAGCTTTCAGTATTCATCAATATTAATTTAAATTTATACGATAACGGCGACTACTCGTTGTTGTTCTTGTTGTTATTTTTCTTCCTCTTGTGATGTTGTTGTAGAATTTTTGAATAACACTTTGAAAATTACCATACTAGTCATACAATTATTACATTAATGAATATACATATTTAAATTTTCTGTTTTTTTTTCGTATTTTCTGTAATAATTCTAGAAAGAGAGCTATTTAAAGGGCACATTCGGTTAAGCTATAATTATATATTTTCTTTTACTTAATTTTCATTTTGTTTTAAATATATTTTTTGTAATTTTATTTCCTTACACTGTTGTCTGCTTGCGTGTGTTCAAACAAAAAGGGGGGTACTACGGGTATATGTCAAAAGTTAATGTCTCAATTCCATTTAAAGGTTCTGGGGGGCGAGTGTGTCCAGCTGAATGTACATAACCAAAAACGGTTTCAATCAAAAAATTGAACACAAAATCAATCGTCAAGCTAAAACCATGGGAGTAAAATAACTAACATATACTGGATAAGATTCCTCTATATAATTATGTATATATAGGTTTATGTATATGTATGCATGGGTATTTGTTTATAGGGGCGTATCGGTTGTTTTGCAACAAACTTAGTTAAGTAGTTCGCTCAGCTTCCGTTCTATCGTGAATTGTATATTTTACTACAAGTTTTCCCATTCTCTTTTTGGTTTCTACTACAATATTTTTTTGTTGCCTGTCGAAAAATTTCACTAAACTGGGATACGGGATCTGTTATTTGCTTTCACATGTATAAATTAACTTTCTTTTTGCTTTTTTCCTTTGTTTTTTGTTTTTTTTTTTGTAGATTTTTTAGAATGTTTTTTTTTTTGTTTGTTTTCTTCTATAACTAAAGGTATAACTCCTCGCATGAATCCGTTGCATGCGGAGCGTTGCGCCCTCTCTCGCAACTCAAACTCAAATGTCATTTTTTCAGGCTGCTATGTGACTGACCGCCGGCAGCACGTACGAGTAGAAGTGGTGGTGCGGCTGCAGCTGCGGTTGCGGCTGCTGCTGATGCGGCTGCTGCTGGAGCGGCTGGTGGTGCTGCAGGTGGTGGTGGTGCGGCGTCGCATATTGGTGGCTCACAGTGCCGCCGGGTCAGGTTGCTGTCGGCGTCATCAAGAACTGTTGCTGCTGATGGTGGTGCTGATGGTGGTGGCTTAGGTGGTGGCTCAGGTGCTGCTGCTGTTGTTGCGGTGCATTCTGCTGTTGCTGCTGCTGCGTATGATGGTGGTGGTGCGCTGTCTGGTGGCTGTGGTGGTAGTGCGGCTGCCCAGTTGCGTGGTGGTGTTGCTGCTGCTGCTGCGTCGGGTGGTGCACTTGCGTCTGCTGCTGCATTTCACGCTCTAGCTTCTTAGCGAGCAAATCATGCCGTGATTCCATACCCGCTCCTCTGAAAGTAATTAACACGATGATTTTCAGTTAGTTGGAGAAGATATCACTGCTTCAATCTACTAAATGGGGTGGTGCAGGTGCCTAAACATGACTACAAAACTTGTCGATTTAAGGCCTTAAGCGAGTGCCAGGTATTTTATAAAAATTATCAAAAAATTTTCAGCTTAGGATGCATATAACAATGTGAATCCTTGATGATTTGCTTTCAACTCTAAATGCATTGAAAATTAAAATAATTCGCATATAAAGGTTGTAATTATGCTCAAAAAATGTAAAATATAATTTTGCCTTACAAGGCACTATCTACTCGTATGTTCAATTTGGTTGTCAATCAAGCACACAACCCACAAAAGAGCAAAGAAAAGTTCATTCCTTAAAAAAATGCTTTAAGCTTGAACGCTTAAAATTGTTTGGTTGTTGTTGCATTGCAGTGTTTAAGTTGGTGGAGCTGCCAAGTGGTTTATGGGTATAATATATGGGTGTGGCATGTAGCGTTTAATTTTCTGCATTTTTTATAAAGTTTTTGCCGTGGCTGCTGTTCCTGTTGCTGCTGCTTTTTCTTGCAGCAAATTGAAAAAATAAATTTATGGGGTCTCTTAACATTTGAAAAACGTGAGTCACTCGGCCACCACACACTCGTGTGTGCAGAGAGCGAGTCAGATATAGTGGCAGGATGTGTGTGGTTGTGGATAATAATAATATAATAGCGGGTGTCTAGGAGGTACCTCCCCCTCATTCTTTTTCTCTGAGTGAAACTTCACCTCAGCCAGCACCTTTCTCCCCGGTGGCCTTTACTTATAATGGTGGCTAGCTCTTTTTTACTTTTTGTGTGTTATAATTTGTATTTAAATGCGGCTCCAATTGTTATGGCCATGTGCTTGTGCGAATGGTCTAAGCTTACTCACACATATGTGTGCAAATGCTTTTCGTATTTTTTTCTGGGACATCCCTTAGGTATCCCTTAGGTATGTTCTTACTTGTTGTTGCTGATTGCTGCTTAGTTGTTGGTTGCTGCTCATGTTGCTGCTGTTGTTGATGTTGATGTTGTTGTGGTGTTGTTGTTGTTGGTGGTGATGGTGGTGGCATGCAAAGTAAACGAGCAAGCTTAACAATAACAATTTGCAAAATTGTATAAATAGTTAATGGGGTTCTTTTTTATTTTTTGGGCCCTCGCGTTTGGGCTTGTTTCTGCCGGTTTTGGATATGAGGGTCATGCATATGAGGGATTTTTGGGCCCGGGTCTGCGGAAACCTTTTTGCGGATTGAATGGCTTATTCTAATATTTATGGGCTAAAGAGTGTGTGCAGTTAGTGAAGCAACTAATGATTACGGTGGGTGGTGGTGAGTGGCACGGGTTGTGTGGGGGTTTCGTATAGGGTTAGATTATTGTACGGTACAGAGACATAGAAGAAACTTGGTTCATTTGGTTCACCCAGAATAATACATACGTCTCTAAAGAGATGATTTTGGTGGTGCTGATTTGGATGATGAAGTTGGTGGTGCTGTAGTGAGTTAACAACAACGCTAGTGGTGGTGCTGTTGGTGGTGGTGCTTGCTGTAGTGCAGGGTGCTGCCACTGTCAGTTGCTGTAGCTGTTGCTGTTGCTGTTGCTGATGCTGATGCTGGTGCTGTTGCTGCTGGAGTTGCATTTGCTGCTGCAGTTGCTGCATCTGAAGCTGTGCTTGCGGTGGCGGTGGCCCGGGGACGAGCAGTTGCTCCACCCCACCGCCACCATTGAGGATGTACATTGGTGCCGGCGGTGGAGCGGGTGCAGCCGCCACAGGGACGCTGGCCACCGCGGGCGGCAGTGGTGGCGGCGGCTGCTTATGGTTCATGATAGCCACCTCGTTGATCATTTTGCTGCGAGCGAACTCAATGCGAATGGAGCCGCGGTCGGAGCTGAGCAGGTATTTGCCCTGCAGCTGCTGCATGGCCTGAGCGGCGCTCGGTGGGTCCTTGAACTCTATGAACGCCACCGGATGTTGCTGCGACACACCACCGGAGCCGCTCGAAACGCCCCCATTACTGGTGGAGCAGTTTGAGCCAGTTGCTGCTGCCATGGCTGGTGGTTCGAGGGTTGCAGTTGCGGAGTAGGAATTTAAAGTTGAAGGTTTTGAAGAGGTCAGAGTTGAAGACAAAGTCAGAGGCATAGAAGTTGTGAATGGGTGCGTACCTTTTGTGTGCATTCGTAGGCGACAAAAGCCAGGCATACTGTGCATTTAATATCGTAATATCGTATTTGGGTATATTATATAATATTATTTTTTTGGTTTTCATATATATATCGGTTAGATATGTCGGTTATCATGTATCATACAAGAAGAGTGATCGGGTAGGATGGTGGGCAACAAACGAACCAAGGAAGAGAACGCAAAAGTTTTGGTTAGTATCTTTGATTGAGAAAGTTCACAAAGTGCTGTCAATAGTGGATGTTATGGTGGTTTTATTGGATGTGTGAGTTCGGTGGGTTTTACTGGTGGCTTTGGTGCGGTTTCTTATTGTGTGTGATAATCAAAAAATTATGGGGTCTCCTCAGTAAAGGAAGTCGTTTGAAAATTACCTAGAAAAAACCTCCTTCAGCTCGTGTTCGGACACAAATTGTCCCAGGTTGGCCACGAACAGCGTGGAGCAGGGTGCATTGGCGGCTATCTGCGGGTTGGCCGGGTGACTGGCGTTGTTCGTGGATCCGGCCGGGCTGGCCAGGGCCGGACTCGACAGAAAGTGGTGGTGCGAGGCGGCAGCAGCGGCGGCGGCAGCGGCAGCGGCCACGTTACCCGCTGCGGTGGCAGCAGCGCTCTGGGGGGTGGCAGCGGCCGTGGCCGCTCCTCCGCCCCCCCCAGCAGCAACAGCTGCCGCAGCGGCAGCCATGTGAGCCATTGCAGCTCCGGGATGAATAGCAGTAGCAGTTGTTTGATGATGTGGCGGCATTGTCATTTGAGTCTGCAAAAATGGAGGATATTGTATAAAATATATGTATATACAATACGTGGCATATATTGTCTAAAGTAGTTTAGGGGATGAGATTAACTGCGCAGTAAGCTGTAACCTAATTATTGAAAATAAAATAAATATACCGACTTCCCAAGGAAATAAGCCATGCTGCGCACACAAATGAATGACGCCAGCAAGAAGCTTTTGGAGAAAATCCCCTTCTATTCTACGGATATTTTGAAAGCGTGTTGAATACTTACTTGATGCATGGGCTGCTCCATTACTTTGTCTGTATTTAGTCAGAGATAGGAGCGCACTGGCACCTGCGGATGCAGGGCCGGATGCACTAGTGTGGCGTGCTGCAGGGCAGCAGCACCGGGCAACTCGGCAGCGGCGGCTGCCGAATAGGCTAGCGGATGATGCCAAAGCTCTGGTCCGCCCGGAAAGAAGGGCCCACCCAGATCTGCGGGTCAAGAGAAAACAATGTTGGTCAATCAGATGCGGGATATTGGATATTGGTCAAACACAGGGTTTAGTTGACAAAAATCAAAATGGTAAAAACAAGAACTATTTCACAAACGAAAATTTACATTATTTCAAATAAACTCGATTGCGGATATGTATGTTGAAAGTTCGTTGTTTGGGTCTTTTATTACGGAAGGTTGAATAGATAACAACAGGCAATCTTTGCGATCTTTGCGAATTTCAGAAACTAGTTTGGTCTAAAAAGCAATGGCTTTTAATTGATTGGTAATTAACAAATTTAATGGCATAAGAGAATGTTAAGTTTTTGGAAATTCTGCTCTTTTGGCTTCTTCCGACCTGTCATGTTGTATGGTTTTCGTATTTTGGAGCGTGTGTGTGAATTGCACAAAGGGTTACAAGTGATCAAAGTGCAGTATGTTTTATGTATATATATAGTTATTGTTGCTGTAACCTAGTTTGGAATATATATACTCATAACTCGATAGCGACTTCCAGTATGCATAGATAACAATTTGATATGGTAGATATAGCATACAAAAGTATTTACGATATAATTTTTGTGTGCACTTGAAGCAAGTATTTTGAAATTAATTGATTCGGTATTCAACAAGTAATCTGCTTAATTGGATAGATCAGTGTGAAGTGTTTGTGTGTTGGAGAGTGTTCGATTGTGTTTTGTGTGGATAGTTAGGATGTGCTTAGCGTAAGTAATCGGTTACGCCTTTGATTTCGGAGTTCTTGTACCCTTAATAATAGTTTTGGTGTAAATATAAACTACATAATATACAAAAAGAAAAAAACAAAATAACAGAATATAGCAGCTGCCGGTTCTCATTTTGGTTTTTTTTTCTTTTGTTTTTTTTTTCACTTTTTACTTACGTCCAGTGAGTGGGTGCATCAATGCAGGATGTGAGGCTGTTGTCGCTGTATTGGGCTGTGGTTTGGGTTTGCTCACTTTCGTGTTACTCTTGGCGAATTCCAAGCGAATTGTTTGGGGCATATCGGGGTCGAAGCGTACACCCTGCTGTAAATGATCAGATCAAAATACAGCGGTTTGTATTTTCAATTTGTACAATATAATTTGTCATTCATTTAGAGAAATTATCGAAGGGACTTTTTATGATTCATTTGCAACAATTCGCCAAAAATAATTTTGAATGTCGCGTGATTGTAAACGTTCAAGAAGTTGTGGTTCAAATATTATTCCATAAGTATAGAGAGCGCTACTTGGTAACTGATTTGCTGGACATGGGCGGGAGGCATTCAACGTATAATTAGTGCCGCCTCTGTTACGAAGTTTTTTGGGTCGGGATTGTGGCTTTTGGTTTGGCTATGTGGCTGGGTACTCAAATGAAAGCATTTGGAACGGAACGATGGCGCAGCCAGGACTCGAATAAGATAATATTTCCTTTAAAATAATTAGCCTTAGCTACAATAGGTTTGCATAAATGTTTGAAAATCTTTTCGGGCTCTACGTTATTCATTTCTTGCACATAAAAATGGGAGGGTTCTTGGGGAAAAGTTCATTTCTAATTTCCAGAACGGTATGGTGCTCTTTCAGTGAGGCTAAGTGACTTTCAGGGGCGTGGCAAGGGGCGGGGGCACATGCACCACAGGCTTGAGACGTTGCTTTCACTTGGTTGTACTTGTTGTACTTGTATTGGTTGTTTTTGCTGTTCTGTTTGGTGGTGCTCTTTGCTGTTTCCATTGCAAAAGGTTCATTTTTGATTCGTTGCCAGAAATGAAGGTGTGTGATTGAAGTGTTGTGTGTGAGAGGTGTGATGAGTGTTCCAGTTTACGTGTGTGTGTTCGTGTTATTTTCGCGTGTCTGGGGCGGGTAGAATGGGCAAATAATACGGGCAGTAGATGCAAATACGGGAAACAATAAGATAGACAATTCAGTGGGAGCGACAGAGAGAGAGGTACGGCGGGTAGGAGCGGGACAGCGAGAGGGAGCTAGACATAGTAGAGTAAGGTAACACTTAATGCGATTGGGTGAAATGTAAAAGTATCGTTTCTTTTCAAATGCAAGCACGTGTTTTTGTGGATCTTAGTTATACGTTTTGTTTGCCGTAGCTGTTTCGTTATCGTTTCGAGTTCGAGTTCTAGTTCGAGTTGATGTTATTGTTTTCTTTTTTGAGCAGCTGCATCGGCAGCCTAACGGTAGTATAGCCAGGCTGTACGATGGTTCAAGGATATTGTTTGTTGTACTTTTTTCGACAAATTCGTTTAGGTGCTTTATAATATTTGTTGTATCAAAAGTGTTGATTTAGTTCATTGCAGTCGCTGAGAATTACATAGGTTTCTGGGATATATTTTGATTGAATTGCACAAAAAAGTTTGCTTAAATGTTGTTTGGTGTTTTGCAGCACTTGAATCAGTGTTGAAGAATTACCTGCAAATCTTGTTTGGCGGCCTCAGCTCCGGCTCTTGTATGGAATGTAACGAAGCCAACGGGCTGTGGAAACAGTAACATAGCATATACATAAACTGGCATAACAACAAGCTTTCAATACTTACCGATGCAGTTTTGCCATTTTTACTAGTTACTTTTAAGAGAGATCCTTCATAGCCCTGTTTAAAATAATTGTCTAAGTTACTTCATATGTTTGGGAGTCTTGAACTCACCTCATAGGCTCTAAACAACAAGTAAAGCTCTCGCGGCTTGGCGTCCATTGGCAAACCACTGACAAAAAGTGTGCGAACCTGCAAAAAAAACATAAACAACGGATGGTCAGATAAAATCCAGGACATAGAAACCAATTTCCCCTGATTACGTAATTAAATTGAATACGACGCGTTATTTCGCAAACACAAATAAAGCCTTACAGGCTCTATATTCAGCTTCAACTGCTCTAGCCTTCCCTTCCCCTCTTTAACCCGAAATTTTACCCACCGGAGGGTGGTGGGGGTGAGGGGCTGGCAACAAGCGGGAGCGGGGGTCACATGTACATACTGATAATGAAACCAAATGGAATAAGCGCCATAAACGCTGAATTCATTATGACAACGTCAGAGACGTGACTCCATTGGGAACGGGGTCGGATGTGGTTGTGTGGTAGGGGGTGGCGGAGGAAAATTAAGGGGCCCAGGTAACGAAGGCCATGTGTGTGCTGCAGGGACTAAATGAGTCCCTAGTCCTGACAGCTTTTTATTTTTAACACCTAAGCGAAAATGTTTGAGTTTAGGTGGCAAGAGCTACCTTTGAGCGATGGGTATTCTCGCATTTCTGTTTATTTTCGCTCTTTTTCGGGACATTATGCTGAGAGGGTAAGTTTACTTTGTTGCAATGGCTGAAGGGCTGAAGAAGAGGGAACTAATGATTAACTCAGGAAAACAATGTAAAATAGTAGTCGAAAGCTCACGGGAACCATGCTGTTAAAGCTATTGCAGTACCACTAAAAAACTTCCCCTTTCTATTAGATCATTTCATGGTAAGTAAATTTTTTTCAATTTACGTTATAAATTTAGTGTTGTCACTGAATTTAATATTTGCCCTGCTCTTATTTTTGTATCCCCCCAAGGTCTGCCATGTTGTTGGTGTGCGTGATGGGTTTAAAATTAAAACGTGTTCTATCAATGCCATCTACCTTCTTTTTGCTGGTGCTTTGTTTGCAATCTACTGTAAACTCTGCCCTTGTGTGTTATGAATTTGGCTGAATGAAAACAACGATACAAGTTTGCAACATGTCACGCATATGACAGGGAGTGTAGGTGTCATGAAGCACGGGAAAATCTTTCATTCTTTGCAAGATTCAAGTGCATCAAGAATAGGATAAGATGAATCGACGAGTGTGTCTTCCATTTTAAGGTTCTCCTGCCGCAGACATTTTCACAAGTTAATTAGCAAAATTTCTTTCGCCGCAATCCTCGAACCACTCCAAAAATAACAAATAAATGTCGGAATTTTGATGGGCAGAGGTGGAGGATAAGCGGTTGCCAGGCAAGAGCCTCAGCACGGTCAGTTAAATAGCAATTTAAATTAATTTTTATGCAGTAAGCGGCGGTTTCTGCCACACGGACTTGGCTAATTGAAGGCAATAATGAGTCTGCTTGTGGAAAAGGGCAGTGAGCCAGCGAAGCAGCCTAATTGGAAGTAGAAGCGTGGGGCGGCGGTGGCGGTTTTGTTTGAAAGCTTTCTTGGTTTGGCAATTGAAATGCAATTATTAAATGCCTCAAAAGTGTTAATAAACTTAAGCCGAGAGGAAGAAGATGTCGAAGTTTTAATTCCTTCATTATTATCCTTTTTTCCATGGCGTGTATCCTGATTCCTTGGCTCTCGCTATTTCCGCATTCTTATCTTTGTCTCTGAGGGTGTATATCTGGCTTTTTGTGTTTGCGGGCATTGCGGATAGACATTTAGTATTTTGGCAACTCCAACTGCAATTGCAACTTCAGTTACAACGGCCAACTCTATAGTACCGTCAAATGCAAACTTTGGCTTACACATGCAACCGGCACAACAGCCGAACACTGTGGGTACACTTAACATACAATTCATTTTAAATAAGGCTATTCAGTGTCATTGCAAAGAAGCTCTTGAAATTAAGCGGATAATAATATTAGTACTCATTATGAGTGCAAAATATTATTAATATTGTTTAGTTCTTTCTTGTTTTTTCGTTTTTTCTCCAGTGTCTTCTGTTTGCATGTCTGGTTCCAAAGCTGATTTCGATGCCGTGGGTGTTCCGTTGCCGTTGCCGTATCTGTCTCTGTATCTGCGGCACTTGCTGCTCTTTGCGGGTTTGTCTAACTCTCGTTGCCAAAATCCATTTAAATACAGCAAATTTGTTGTTGTCGATGTTGCTGCTCTTGTCTGTTGGTCAACCTTGCAACTTGGCTCTGATTTTGGCTTGCGAAACACGCGCTCCCACTGCGCCCCTTGCCTCAGTGTGTTTGTGTTTGCTATTTGCGGTTTGCTGTTTGTTGCCAAGAAGTTAAAGACCCCTCCGTGCCCCGGCCCGGCCTTTGTCTATCTCCCATTTGCCGCAATGCCACCCAGCTCATTGCAAGCCTCCCCTACAGTTGATATTCCTTGGCCAAAACTTTGTTTATAATTATGCTCGATTCCATTTGTTGGACCCGACTTCCCGCAAATAAATGTAGCAACTTGGGTGATTTAGTTGCATGCTCCAGGCACTGCGCACATGCGACAATGCCCATAAGGTTTTGTGGCATATGAAGTGTCGGCGCACCGAACAAGCTGACCTTGTATGTGAGAACGAGAACTGAAGCGGGTCCAGCATAAACAGTGCAAGTAACAACGCTTATAAATCACTTGGTAGTCAAGTGTTGAGTTACAATAATTAAGCATGACAGAGATGCAAACATATGCATATAGTATGTTACATCTGACCAGAGGCAGCCGCCCCGCCAGTCACTTACGCCCATTCACCAGAGAGGTGGGCGTGGCAATGGCATATAAAGCCAAACAATTTGCTCGGCCAAGTAGCCTCCAATCACTTGAACGTGTTCGAGTCAACGCCACAGCCAGTGCACTATAGCCTTAGAAATTTGCATTTTCCATGTTGCGCACCCATAAATGAAAAAGGCTTTTGAGCCACTTTTATGCGATTTGCTGCTGATTTTTATCGTTTGGCGGCTTCTCACAAAGCGCGCTGCGTCCGGGCAATCGTTTTATATTGTCTATAAATAGTTGGCAATTAAACTGCAATTGATGTATGCAAATAGCTAATGGCAACGGAAAATGAAAAATAAATTTGCGAATGAGTGATGGACATTGATAACTATTTGATTGATGCTGATTTATTTTGCTCAAATGAAATTCCACGTGTTTTATTTTCAAAAGATGGTGGGAATGCGTAAAATTGTTGCCAATGCTTGAAAATTTGAGTTTCTTAACTAACCAAAACAATTCTTAGTTGTATCTATGATTGGTGGTGTAAAAACATTTTTTTTTTTTGGGCTAAGTTTAAGGTTTGTTTCAACTTTCTTTTACATTAATCTCAACTAATGTGCTTCAGTTTATTTTATTCTTATGCTTCACTTGCAAATTGTACCAGGTCAATAGTTTGTTATACAAATTCAATGGGTTTCATTTTCCTATTCGCTCCACATTTTTCTTTCTACCCTCTTCTGTTGGCCAATTAAGTCGAGCATTTAGTCAACTGAAATGCCAGCAGCTAAAAGTTTATGTTACATTTTGTTATTGTTGTATTGTTGATGTCCTGCTCTTGTAATTGTTGCCAGCTACTTGTTTTTGTTTGGCATTTCCTTGCTTTCTCCGCTCCTCTTTGTGCTCTCGGCAGCGCCACAACAATAATAACAATAACTTGAGTGTGCTGCAGCAGTCACTACAAAAAACACACTAAAAATAAATTTTGAGTAATAATATAATTCTTATACCATGTACCTTAAGGTAGAAACGGTGTATTATATTTATTTAAATGTATGTAACAGGGAGAAGGAACCGTTTCCCACCCTACATAGAGCATTAACAGCTGATTCGATCTAGCCATGTCTATCTGTCCGTCTGTATGTATGAACTCGTCGTTCTCTGATATGGTAAGAGTTAAAGACATAACTCTTGTCCATTATTTGTGTACGCAGATAAAGTTTATTCTAAAAATTTTTGCCAGCCCCCTTTTCGGCTTCGCAATTTTCAAAAAACTGTATTTTCTCCTGCAGATTGGGTATATCTTCGAAATGATTGGACCAACAAATGGCGTCATAAAAATTTCAGCTTCGTAATTTGGTATTAAACCGAAAAAATGAATTGATTATAAACATTTTCTCGTTGTCGGCATATGTCGAATTTGTTGAAAACAAGAGGGTTCTTTCATTGGTTGGCACTAAGCTCTTTATTAGCATTATATGATGCTGAAGCAACCGAAAACTAAACACTTAAGCCAAGTTTTCCTCTCTGTATTCTTAACCCGCATTGCTGTCCCGAACATGAAAGAAAATGGAGCGATGTGAGAAAAGAACTGAGACTAAATGAGTAAACCCAATGAATGAATGCATGCGGCTTGACTTCTGGTGCCTTCATTGTGGATGCACTCATTGTTTCTTTTCTTAGACACTGATGTTGTTGCTATTGCGCATTCTGCATTTTGCATACGTAATACAAACTGGAGTCGGTGAAAGGATGAACGAGAATACCAAATGTTCCCGCCTTCCCGATCTCTATGCCGCAATTCTTTTCTCTGGCTCTGCATCAGAAACGTTTTGTATTTCTTGGCTTTTTCCGCTGCCCTTCTGCTTTGGCATTTAGCTCACGCGTCTGGCAAACATCGCGTATACGCGATGGAGACGACTTTGCCCACAGGACCGCCCCAGCACTTGCCCCCTTCTGCTTCGCTCAATTAAGTCTGGTCGAGGTTTTAATCTCTTCACCATCTTGCCGCTTGCGCTGTTCTGGTTGCTCTTGTTTTCTTGTTTTAGCCTTGGTTTGTTTTTGTTTGCTTTTGGCTTTGGCTCAGCTTCCAGCCATTGTTAAAGCTTGTTTCTACGCCGGGCTTCTTTGCAGGCTTGTTTATTTTCTTTGTGCGATTTTCTTTCACCCAGCAGGACAATCGCGGGGGTGCTGCGGATAATTAGCGCCTGTCGTCATTTTGCATTTAATTAAAGTTTATTTGTGTTGGGCAAATCTTCGCATAAGCGGCGCTTGAAACTAATATTTTAATTGCCGCGCAGCCAAATTTTTCGTGCACAACCCATCCATGGGGATCCCGAAAATATTCTACTTTGCTTGCCGTTGGTGCTTTTCCGGCTTATTTATACTCGTAAATTAGCTCTAAATTTGAATGGCAACGTTTTGTAATACAGATAAAGGGGAAAGATAAATAGCTGGAGGCGGCTGCCACGCCCCCAAACTTCCGCACACTCTCGCAGGGACTTTCTGTAGCCGGCAACTTTTGATTGCAAATAATTTGCAACACACATACTCGTATATGCTAAATTCATACACTAGCTGACAAAAGTTTTTTGCCGACAGCAAAATACATCCCTAGCACTTGTTGTTATTATCGTTGTTGAAGCTTGGCAGTTTGAAAACAACAAAAATTTATAACAAGATAAACCCAGGAAACCCATTTTATGAAAGGCAAGTGTTTGCAACTGGGAATGGCTGCAGTTAAGCAAAAAGCAAGCTCAGAGGAGGGGTGCACCCCATGAAATATAAAATATCTATAAATAAAGCCCAGCCCTCCTTGAAAATGCAACAGCACGGCAGCAACTTCAAATTTTAATAATTAAAACTCATTAACACTTTCGCTTGCCAGGGTCGAATGGTGTAAACCTTACACTGTAAAGGGTTAAGCAGCCTGGAGTGCCTTGCTGGACAAGGATTAAATAACAAATGAGCGATGACTTTTCCTGGCGGATACGTTGCACACTTTTGCGAGGGCAGTGGGCGACGCATATTTTTAGTGTTGTTACGCTCAGCTATGCCAGCTTATTAATTATGAAGCGAGCAGGGCAGCAGCTGCTCGCCAAATTTATGAGATTTTCTGTAATTGCAATGAATAAACTAGAATTTCGCCGAAGCTGTCTCTTTTCTGGTGCCGGGTATTCCCCTTGCTAAAGAGGACACGGCCTCGAGCACAAAAGTATTTGCAAACAATTCAACGTTTAGGCCAAGGTAACCAAACAAAACAAATTGTTTCCGCTAGCGAAGCAGAAAGGAACGAATCCAAAAAGAGGGCTCGAAAACCAACATAAAGCGAAAAAACCTTAAGCGAGAAATGACAAAAGAATGGCGAAAAGCTCTGCAAACGGTAGAGAAGAGATTTCCTTAGAACAAATAAATTGCCAGGCAATTTGACAAGAAGCATTATTCACAGTGAATGAAAAAGAGTTTTCCCCAAAAGAAAATAAGACGGATGACACAATGAACAAGAAGGTTTATGCAAAACATAAGCATTAATTGGGGGCAATGCTGATATTTAATTCGAAATAGTGAGAATTTGTCTCGACATGGTAGATTTCAACTTAAAACTGGCTAATAAACTGCATACGCGGCGTATACGTGATATGTTGCCACAGCAACATTAGCAGAAGCAGTAACGCTGGATAAACTGCGTCGACATCAGTTAATTAAGATTGAAGTTACCGCAGTGCCCGAGTGGGGAGCTAAGGGGGCGCTAAGAGCAGCAGCAGCAGAAGCAGGAGCAGCAGCAGGAACAGCAGCCAGAGAAGCTAATTTATTATGCCAAAAGTATGTTGTGGCATGCCACAAGGGTAAAAAAGGGACGACATGGCAGGGCGGGGGCAGCAAAGACAGAGGGAGCTGAAAAGGGAAATGGGAAAACTGTGCTAAGCTGTAGTGACAGCGTATGGGGCTGTGTGTGTGCGGGTTTTTTACAGGTGCTAAAGTGCAAGTGTTAACTGGCAGGTTTAGAGCCGATTTTAGCCACTGATAAACGCTTTTTGCTGTTCGCACTGCTAATTTAAAGCAGGTTTTCTTGTGAACCAATTAAGAAAATCAAAATTACAGACCATATAGGCAAGCTTCTACTGGACTGCTATTCAGTCTTTGTTGTGCTGCCAATCGCTCATTGAATTTTGGGGCCAATTTGAAAGTTTGCCATAGGCCATATTTTGTTTTCAATTTGCCGGCAAGCCTGCGGAGAGATTGTTTAAGCACCAGGGATGGGAGCAAAAACCAGAGTGAAAAATCAAAACGAATCATCGCATTTTTGGGTCAATCACGGAGACACGGAGACACGGAGGCAACGAGAGAAACGAGGACATGGATTACGTGCCTTGGATATGCTTTTCCCGGTGTCCCTCTGTCCGATCCATCCCTTCGCTTCCCTCTCCGGTTTCAAGCGCATTGGCCCGTCTCTTGCGCTGCGACTCTTCCCACTGCTTGTGCCAGATTTGAGCCATCTTTTTGGTTATACCCGGACTAACGAGCGCCTGTCCTGCACTACTTTCGTTACTTTTCCGGCATGTCCTGTTCTGCTCCGATTGACCAAACAACAGGGTACGCATATTAAGCACGCCATTGCCATAGCTCTCCCCCTCTTCCGTCGCTCTTAAATAAATAATGTTGACCTAAGCAGCGCTGCGGCTTTTCAATCACAGCGAGTCGAAAGCTTTGCTTCAAGTACAGAAAAAAGTATACACAGATAGAGAAGAACTAGGGAAAAACATACAAATATAAAAAAGTAAATAATCATAAGAGCAGGGCGCTCAGCCATCCGCAGTTTGTAGGACTTTGATTCAATGCGGCTGTTTAATGATTCGTTCCCATTCGATTCGTTGCATACTTATGGGGAGGCTTGCGGCATTTGCATTTCGCCTACAAATTGAATTCGATGTAGCTCGCTCCTCTGCTGCTGATTGTTTTCGTTAATTAGATGTGTAGCCAGAGCAAACACAATATTTTCATTGCACAAACAATTTTGACTATATGCATTTTTAACTAAGTCACCGAGGACCAAACCACTTTCGCATCCTTGTAGGAGTTCACATTTCATTCACCGCAAAACAACAATGCAATTTCAACTGAATTATTGAAAAGCTGACAATTATCCAGAGCCCACACCATCTGCGTGTACGGATGTGTCAGAATGACAATTAAACATAGGCCATGCGAATTGTTGTCAAGTTGTTGTTTGTGAAAATGCTGTTCCACAAATATGTAATTAAATATTTATAAATGTTATTTACACATTTGGCCAGGTTAAGTGCATTGGGCCAGAGGTGGCTAGAGACTACATTGTCAGTGGCTATTGTGGCCTGATCTATCCATAACTATTTGCATTGCTGATTTGCTATGACGCAAAATAAATATCTAAACCAAACACAGTTTTGATGGATAAACAAGCAGAGAAGATGGCAAATTGTCAAAATCAATCAAAAATTCTTTTTGGCCTTTTACAAAGCCTACTGAGGTAGGTTTAGATAAAAAATAAAGAATGGCAAAACCAATTGACTGATTAATAGATTCTTGGTTAACAATACGATAAATTGAACTATAGCACTTGTTTAAAAAAGTTTGTTGTGATCCCTTTAGAATAATTTCCTTATCGAATACTCGTTTGCAAAAAATCTGTTAAAGCTTAAAGTTTTTCTTCTTTTGTGCAACATTGCTTTTAAGTTCTGGTGCTTTTAAATTTATTCCTTTTTGTGGGCTTGTTGCTTTTATTGCCACCGCAAATTAGGCAAAACTTTTCTCCGACCCTGCCGCCAATTTCAGTTTCTTTCTCTCGTTTTCCTCGACTATTGTTGGGCGAACTTTATTAGCTGCTTGGCAGGTGGCCAAGCGGAAACAAAAGGAATCTTAAACTTGCAGCCAGAATCGTTGCAGGGGGGCTTTTTGGTTAAATGGCCGTGTTTCTGGCATTTTCTGGGTGTTTTTGGTTGTGTTTTATTTTTTTCTAATGGCTTTTTATGGAGAAATAGATAGAGGCATGTCAGAGGGGGGAGGGCAGTTTTCACACTCGCCTGGTGTGCATACGCATCTACTGTCGCATCTACTGTCGGATGCCGCATTATCCTGCCAATCTCTCTCTCACTCGCCCCTGTGTGCGCCTCCTTTACATACCCAGGCTCCGCCCCTGGCCATCAGCTTGTCATTCACAATTAGCCGCTTGGATAAAAATAAAAGCACCAGCTGGGGCATGGGACTCTATATGTGTACCATACACATAGTGCTTCAGAATGACTTGGGGCTAAAACGGGTTTGACAGCGTGTGACAATGCAGAGGCACAAATACTACCCCCACACACGCGAACACTTCAGCTGGCACTTGCCAGAGCGGGCCGGCGATAGCCAGCGCTTAGCATATTTTTCCGAAGCTGCAGAGAAGGACAGACACACTTGGACACAAGGATTCAAGTGTCCTTCAGTCTATTTGGATACTTTGCATTTTTCAACGTTTTCCTTCGTTTTCCTTTTTTTCAGCGCTGCTGCTGTTGTTTGCTAAATGTGCTCTATTTTTGAGCCAAGGGGGCGGCGAGGGGCCAGTGGGATGGGGCTCTCACACAGACAATGCCACTTTGGCTAATGAAATGCAAACGCCAAGGCAAAGCCAGTGTACGAAGGTGTAAGTGTGCACGGGTATGTGTAAAGTGTGTGCGGGAGTATGAATATTTATATGGACGTGTGTTTGTGTAGGTGTATAGCCGGAAAATAGCTGGAAAAACATGGCCAACACTAACAAGAGAATCTTCAGCTACCACATTAATATTTATGCTTGGAAGAATCTGCGAGAAGCTGAAACGCATACCCAAATCATAAGCGCTTGTTGGCTTTTAAAGCTCTTTTTAAGCGATATCATTTTATCCTTCATTTAATTGATAGGACGGGTTTATATTTTTTCTAGAATTCAAGCTTAATTAAGTTAAGTTATATTAAGTTTCATCTACAACTAACAAACTTCAAAATTTCTTTAATTGCCTAAAGCTCCTACCTTTGGCTTCTTGCCCAAAAGTTTTCGAAAAAAGGTAGGCAAAGTTTAATGGTCAACGTTTTCCTCGTTGAAATTTGATTTGCAAATTGAATATTAAAATCTGGATGCGAAATTTGACACTTGGGCAAGGGTCATGATTTAAATTGGCGATTCGTTTAGGACGGGGGTGAATGCAATGTGATTTATTCATAAACTGCAGCTTGAAGCAAATGTTTGCGGAGCCCGAGGAAAATTTGATTGAGTGCAAATAAAAATGGAGGCGACAGGGGATACATTTGAAATATCGTGTGTTTGTATTCATTTATTTTCCTCTTTCTGCTTGGTCATGCAAATTAATTGAAATTAATTACTTCATTTGTTACTGCATTTCAAAAATGGCCTGCAGCCGTTGTACTTTTTATGCATGCTCTATTGTTTCTCCTTGCTGACCTGCGATTAAATTAAATTAAATTAAAATCCCCAGCACGGCCAACTGTTTTACTTTAATTTTCATTTATTGCCGTTTTATTGTTTTTATTATTTGTTGTAATTAAAACCTGTGGTCAGCCGTTTACGGACACGCTGTCAGCCTCAGCAGTGGCAGACATTCCTTAAAATTTTGTCAAGCTTTTAAAGAGCCAGGCCGGGCAAGGGTGGACCGAGGATGATTCAGATTCAATGCCAAATGGTCATCCAATTGAGTTTTTATTGCGCAAATAGCGACACAAACAAGCGCGGTAATTGAGTCTGCACTGCAGTCGCACCCCTCCTCTGCAGTTCAAATACCATGAAATGCAGAAAGGCAAACAAAAATTAAGTGTCTGCAAAAAAAATTAAAAAGGTGTTGTCTACCCGGTTAAAGGAGCCAAAATCACAAATGGCACAGTGATTTTGCCACCAAAAGAGGTTGTAAATATATATATATTTACAGGAAAATCTATTACAGATTGTAATAAGGTTTTTATTGAATACCATTAACAAGTTCTAATGGAATTTATTGTGACTAATTTGTCAAAACAGCAAGAATTAAATTTGTGTTTTTCCCAACGACTAGGGATCTCCCCACTGTATTCGATGAGTGTATAAAATAACATTTTTTTATTGGCTGGTCGACAATCGCGATGACAGCTAGCATCCTCTCGACATCCTGTCGGCCTCCCCGCACCACCTCCACCAGCTCCTCTCGTCGCTCTGCGCTCTGTCAATAGACATCAAAAATGAAAATTGTAATGCGAACATTTCGGCAAACGCAAACGCAAACGCAACCCGAACTCGTTCCTGTTCCCGGAATTGGTCGGGCCAGCCAGGCAGTGTGGATATAACATGGCTGAGTGTATCCTGCTGAAGCTCTGTCCCGCCCGTTTGTTGTTTTTATGCGCTTTCCCCCGCACCATCGCCGACCCGCTCTGGTCTGGTCGCGTCCCTTTTTCACATCCCTCTTCGGGTAGTTGGCCATATTGACAGCGGCAAATTCATTAATGTCAGACGGAAGGTACGAGCATTGTTGGAGCTTCGACGGAGCTACCCCGCAGTAGCTCCATCCACCACCTTCGGTAATCCAAGTTTATATTTCTGGATGCCATTGTTAAATGGTTTGCATGCACCCCCGCAGGCGGGCTGGGACAGAGCGCCGAATGCGCGTCCCTGCCGAGTGAGTTATTGGCGGATAGATGCTGGACGGGGCCCGATGCGCGTAATGAAGTGACAGCTTTATTGACAAATAAATTCTGTTTGACAACACTCAACGCTGTGAGCACCGCACAAAAAGTCTAAAAAGAAAGCTCCACAAAAACTACTATATTGAAAACCCTTGCTCACACTTCAACCAACCAAACAATCACCCGACTGGCCCACGGACTGGTGGCCAATTGTGCAATTTGCTTTGATCTTTGGCTATAAAATAAATTGCGTAAATATAACAAATGGCCAAAGGGAGTCCAGTGCGCGGCGAGGAGCGTTTCATTTAAAATTCAAATCATCAGAGAGCTGATGGGCCGGGAAGCTTAGCCAGGGAGTTTGCGTGTACTGCTGCATCACTCACTGAGGAGTCCGCCGCACCAACACAAAAACAAAATAAATGGCATTTGTTGCGGCGTTGGTGGTGGTGGTGGTGCAGTTGCAGTTGCAGTTGCAATTGCAGTTTGCGACGCAGCGCCATGAATTATGCAGCAAATGTGCAGATTAAACACAAAATGCCAAAGCACTTAAAATGCTCCGAATAACTAATGCAGACGGAGGGAAGAGCGGAAGCACCAGGGAAACGGATCCTGGATTGGCATTCACCAGTCGACTCAATGACAAGGCCGGCTGGGACGAACCCACTGCTGGGCTTTCCATTCATCAGTTGTCATTAGTATTCGGGGGAGACGGACACGACAACGCATCGCCTCGGGCAATTATAATTGTTTAAGTTATTTAGCCAAATAGTAAAATGCAAATAGAATCTGCGGAATGAACAATGAGCCGGAAGCTCCGAACGAGCCGTAGGTGCCTGATGCCGATGGCTTTGGGATACAATCCGTGAACTATCCGTTCAAATCGAATAAATTGCACTTTAATTTGTACGAACAGAATGGAACAGGAATAACCAACTAAATAATGGTGTTCAAATTGCATTTGTTCAAAAATTACGCAATAAAAACACCACGAACATAGAGTTCTTCAGGTTTAACGCTACTATAAAGTAAACAAGCTACTCAACTGCTTAATTCAAGCAAGGAGATCGTTTTGTGTAATCGAAGTATTAAATAATAAACCATCAACAAGATGTTTGGAAACATTGCCTGCACCTGGCGCTTCCTTTGAATGTGGATTTAGTGAAATTCAGCCGAACCCCGGATTATAGCCAGGAGGAGCTCTGTTTGAGGCCACTATCGCAGAGCAAATTCACTCAAATCTGGGTAGCCACATCCGTGTGTTCCCCGACAATTGCGAAGCTCAATCTCGAACCACAAGATGAAGACATTTTTTATCCGGGTGTCTGTGGGAGCAGGAGTGTTTATCCCTTCAAGCTCTTGTGTGTTTGAGTGCTGGCCTCAAGGATAACTCGCCTGGCTGTGATTTCTGCGGAATGTCGCCATGCGCGTTTGTTTGTTTGCCCGTCGGTTTGTTTGCTTGTTCGACCGACTGTCTGCCGCATTTTATCTTTTGCCATTTTATGGCCAGCCATTTTTTTTATCGCCCAACGTGGCTGAGTTGATAGACCACCAACAGCCACCGCCCTATCCATCTGCTGGCTTATCTTCCCAGCGACGTTTTGTAACAATTTTTATTGTTTTTGTGCCGCCATCGCCTAGAGTTTTGGCTTTTGTGCAGATTTATCTGCCGGGGGCAGAGCAGGACAGGAGGGGTAGGAGGGGTCTGGGCTTAGGGCCACAGCTCTTTGGCGGGCGATAAGAGTGAAAAGAGCTTCGGGCTGGCCAACGCTGAACGATTTATTTTCTATTTGTTGCCTACAAAATGAACTCAAAATTAAATCAGGCGCAGTGGGAGCAGGAGGAACAGTCGGAGCCGGAGCTGCAGCAGCACTTGGAACATTTTGCGGCTGGCTCCGATCAAACCGGAAAATACGACCCATATTTTCAGGCTCGGCACGTTCGCTCGAGTAGGCGCCACTACTGCTACAACTGCTCCTCATTGTCGTGGCAAACAACTTGGAAATCCTTTTGCCCTGGAGACACGGTCGCGGCCAACTGCTGCAGTTCCTGCCTGATTTTTATGCGATTTCTGGCTTATTTCACAAATTTGAGGCATAAGGAGCGCCGGGAAGCAGTCAACGATTCGGATTGTGCACCCAGTCACGTTCCCAACCCCAACCGCCTCATCAATATTATGGCTTTTCATGGCTTGGCCCACTCCCGCGGAGGGACATGGAATTATGATGCTGTAAATTTTATGCCGTAGCGTTTTAAGCCCGCACCAGTGCCGGAAGGACACATAAATACATATAAATACATAAAATGGGGATTCAAACGGCAAGCAACGACATTGAGTGACAATGATAATGCAACCGTCAAGGACCTACCAGCCACTGTCAGCTGCGTGTCAGGCTGGCGACTGAATGCAGGAAAACAAAGGATTGGGGACGCTAGAAAGTGGATTTATCCGACAACAGACAGCCAGCAACGATGGAAAATGAAGGAAACTCTTGAGAAGCGAAGCAAAAAGGCACCCGAAAGTGCAAGCGTCACAAAAAATTATGTTATGCCCAGCCAACATTTATCACACTTTGCGTTTTTCTTCCGCAAGAAACAACTTTGCTGCCAAAAAAGCTAAAGTGCGCGACATATGCAAGCTCTTTCTTGGTTCCTTTTTGTTAGCTTCAGCTTTATTGATTTTGGGAAAAAAGTTTCGGAGAAACTTTTAAGGCATAAGCTGGAAACTTCGTTTTTCATCTCCTTCCAAATTCATGCTGTAAGTGTTGGAATTACCGATTACCAATCTTGTATCTGGACCATGCAGTCTCCGCTGCTTAATCATCTGAAATCAATCAAAGCCCATAACGCCGCTCAGGTAGCTAATGGCAACGCCTTCGTCCTGCGCAGCCAAATAAATGGAGAACGTGCGTGTGCCACTCGAAGCCACTCACAGGAGGCGATGCTAGAAATTTAATCAAGTTTCCACGCTTCACGATTGATGTGCAAATAAATCTACTTAATGCCGACCCGAGAAAGTGGCAATCATAACCGAGAGTCAGGGCGTCAAACGGTGCGCATGCTTAATATTCTTCAAAACACCTCAATTGAGCGTGACGAGTGCTTTGTCATACTTATTATTGACGTGCCTATGCGTTTCCAGAGCCATAACAACCTCTGCAGGCTAAAATTGCTTAGAAGAGGTGTAACTAGCATTGTTTTTGCCAAAATATAACCAAGAGATCGCAAGTGATTTGGAAAAAAAGCCTTTGCATCCAGGCCATGTTGCTTCTTAAGCATAATTTTTCCGTGTTACGTATACGCAGAGGGCTGCCGGTGAAGCCGCAGAATCGGCCCGGACCTGGCATGTGAGCCAGCCACCGTCGAGTTGATGGCATTTCCCAATCAACGCCAATCAAATCAATGCCGTCTAATGGCATTAACCCATCAACTTCAGTGTCAGGCCCCGGCCGGAGTGGTGCTCCCATATGCATCCATGATTTCCAATCGACTCCTGACTGGCGCTCCTGCCCGTCTGACTGAAGGTTTCCACTTTTGCACTTGGCGTTTTTCCCCGTTTCGTGCAACTCTTTTGCAATCTTTGCTTTGATTCGATCAGGAAATGTTTTGCGTTTTTCCCCGTCCTCTTTTTTGCCACCCCCAAAAGCGAAAACATATATTTTTTTGTGTGCCGTTTGGTGACTGTTCTGTAATTTTGCCAACAGCCCACAGTGACCAAGGGGCGGCGCCGGCATCCGAGCGAATACCAAATTGTATTTGGGAAAACGTCAGCGGCAGCAGCGGGCAGCGACATCTGCAATATTCAAATTGGCCGGCACAAGGGTGAACCAGGAGCAAGGCATTTCGGAAACAACTTGAAGGTGGGGCGACTTTAAACAAAACTTTTGTGCGAAAATTTATTTATTCGGGTCCTATAAAAGGTCCGATGGAACGTGCCGGAATGCCAAATCACGTAACACCTCATTGAGCTCATTAAATGGCCAAACTGGGGTTAATCTGCCGCACAGCGCGCCTCGGCTTTCGGCTCTCAACGTTTCGCCTTTAAGGTTTGTGATATTTTAAACCGCTCGGTGTCATAAAAGTTGTTGCCAAAACTTAACGACTGCCAACAGCCGGCCGACGCGCCTCCTTAACCCACCGAAGGAATTCGGCGGCTCATGAAACATTAAACAAAAACCATCTTTCCGGGCCGACACAGGGGGGCGGAGTGTTTGCCTGGCTGTCATGTTATTGATGAAATGTTGTCAGGCGATTTTTTACCCGCCCGCTTTTATTTTGTATCATGATGAGCGGAAAACTATGGAAACAACAAACAAAAGGAGCTGGCAGGCGCCAAAAACACATCAAATTTTAAGAGGGTCGGGGGACGGTGGGGGTTCGCTTCGGTTTGGTTGCCTAGCAATTCGGCAGACACGAAAATTTAATAGCCCCACACAGCAACAACATAACACCAGCGCCAGGCAACTTGATGGGCCAAAAAGTTGTGTGGGGCCGTAGCGTGAAGGGGAGGTGCTGGAGGTGCAGGGTTGCTGGCCCGGCAGAGGGTGCATTAATAGTCAGGAGGCAGCCGGGGATGGTGCAACAAAATTTTCAACACTTGCCGAAACATGTCATGAATGCGAACATGGAGCGACGTGGCCGAAAAAGACCACAGCGATCGAAAGCTAAGGGGAAAGCGGGAAAGCCAGGGGGTGTGAGAAAAATAAAGAGGCATAAAGTAGAGCACCCACACAGGACTTAAACACGTGACAGAGCCAGCTTTGTGGGTTGCAAGTAGTTTGTCATAAAACAGCAAAAATAGAACCACGAAAGCTCACAAGGGCACTGAACAAACGGAGGCGAGAGCATTAAAATTACATAATGCCCGACCACCATACATATTGTTCTGCAACACTTTGGCTCCGGCATGACAAAGCCAAGTTCAATGAACCGGCCCTGTGAGGAAAACGAGTAGTAAAGAACTCTGAGCATGATATTTGGCAAAACTTTGCACCCCTGTCGCTGTAGGCCAATTAGATTTTTGGCAAAACGAAGAATGAAAATTTAATGCCCGGCGTTGTGTGCAATTTTTAGCATCAAATTGCAATTAATCAATGACCCAGTCAAGGGGCCGGCAAATCTTTTCCGAATTAGTTTCTCTTTTGCAGGCTGGTTGTCTTCTTGAATTTTTTCCGCCGGTCTTGTCCCACCTCGCATATGTGCAACATTTTTGCACTTTTCGACGGGGCACCGAGCACTGTTGACAGCGATAAATGTACTCGCATTTATAATAATTTGCGACTAATTTATTGCCCGACACATTCCCTTCGCAGAGCTCGTTTCGGCCGATCGGCGGCGAATTATGTGCTTATATGATTATAATGCGTGATGTATTCCGACAGACTTACAGATGGATGCAACAAATGAGATTTATGTTGTACATACCTAGAACGATAAGAAAAGGAAAATTAAATTAGCATTTGGCATGAGCTAGATTATTTTGAGTCTATTATGTGAGTTCTAGGTGTAATATGCTCCTATATATGGTATTGTAGAAGGGGCTTAAGCTTAAGCTTTTGTTGCTATAGCTTAAATCTATTTTCCCTTATGCAATATTGTTTATGGTAGAAGGCATTGAACAAAGTATTTCATAAAGCGAAAGAGAGTTTTAAAATCTTCACGGCCACTAAATCTTGGAAATTCACCTTGCCCCGTGAATTCTGCACATTGCCGCATAAATCTCTTGCATATGCATTGAAATGCGTCTAATGGGAGTTGAAGTTGCCATAAATAAGCAGCATTTGCAAGCTCGAGCAAAGGGTCCAGGCTTAAAGAGGCACTGCCGTATGTTAAGGATAACGGGGTAAAGGGAGCGCAGGACTCGTTGTGGTACGCACGTTCAACGGACACATGTACAACAACCGCCGGGTAATAACTGTCCTCGTTGCTCTGAAGTGCTGTTGCTGCTGCTTGTCCTGTCCGAGGTGTCCTGCCACTTCCCCCACGTACTTCAGTTCAGCACGGCCCCGTCCCCACCGCTGTTCGGCTTCAGTTCTCAGAAGAGCTCCTGTCTGCCCAGCACAACATATTTCGTATTTTATGCAATGCGCCGCATAAAACTTTTGCCACATAGCAAACTGATGTCAATAGGGAAAAACAACTTTATTTTGTTATAAAGATCAACCTTATTTTTATCAAACCACATTTAATTCGATCCAGATTTATGGGTATTTATCTCTGTTTTAGAACCTACAAAATGTATTAGGTTCTTCAAGCTAACAGCAGCATTCTTCTCGGTGTAGGCACACCGCCGCTGACCACTGGGCCCAGTCACTCCCTCGCATTATCCTGACCACCTCTCCTGCCACTCGCAGCGCATTTCACCCGTTTCACCCGTCCGCCCGCCCGGGAGTCCGTCAGGCAAGTGTCTCAACACATTTGGCACGGTTCGTTGGGGGCGCGTGACATGTATATGAGAAATTATACCGTTGACTGCCCCTTTCGAGTTCCAAAGAAGGATGGATGCATGTGGCGCACGCTGCTGTTTTCATGCTCGACTGGCTGCCGAACTGGCACCGGGAAAAGCAAAAATAAAATAAAGAGCGAACTGACGATGGCATTTTATTCGATTTTCCTCTGCCGGCCATGGGTTTGCACCTTTTTTGGCTGAAGAATAATTTATTATTGTTGTTGGCTGGCTCGCTGGATGGCGGCAAGCGAGCAGCTCCTTCGCGTTTTCCCGTTTTTCCTCCGCGATGCATAATTCTTACTTTTCGCCTGGCCACACGGATTTTGCTCCCTTTCCTGTTGGCCTTTCGCCTTTGGTCTCTTAATTCACTGCCGGACATGTCCTTGTAATGAAATTATATGTCAGCGTAAATGATTTTCGTTCTCCGGCTGCCTTTTTTTGCGGCAGCCTGCCACCAGCAGCTCTTAAAGTTGCACTCTCCGTCCTCATTGCAAAATTTGCATATGAACTTTGTGTTTGATTTCGGGTTTCGGCCGCTCAATATGAATATTTAATGATTTCAGCGTCAGCTACAACATTTTTCCCAAATATTTGCAGAGCTCGAGCAGATTTCTCTGTGGAAATCTGCGCTTTTACCCGCCCACCCCCTGGCTCTCTCGCTCGCAATCACTTTAGGCATTAAAATATTAATAACAATTTTGCGATGCATATTTTCAGGCTGATGCGCTGCGAAAACACAACATACAAAAATCAACACCAACCATTCCAGCGACGGCGCGTCCGTAAAACAAGGTAAAATAAATTGACAAAATGCAAATCAGCATAAGGCAAAATATAAATATTTTTTCCCTACCCGCCACCTAGGGAGAAGCTATCACGCTTACTATATGTTTGGTTGCATTTCGTTATGTTAATGCATTAATGGAAAACGTATATAAGTTCAGCTTTTGGGGCATTGTGCCAAAATTTTAATAGAGGTATAAAGCAGAAAAATCCCTGGAAAAAATATTTATAATTTCCGTCTTCTTGATAATTGCCCCACATGACTTTTGATCCGCAACATTTTGTGCCACACGCAAAAAAGCTGCTCCCCCTGGATTTGGCCTTTGGGCGTTAAACGCAAATGATTTTGTGGTGCGGCAATAGAGTCCCCAGAGCCGGGACTTCATCGGAGCCAAGCGATTAATTGCCGCCGATAGCAAATGGTAATGAGTCACGCCCTTCCGCTGGGCTCCCCGGCACCCTCATCTGACATGCATTGTGAGCAGCTAATCACTGTGAAATCTGCCCAAACGGCGATCATTGGACTAGAACGTGACATAATTTTGCCTCCAAATTGGGAGGGGATGTCTAATTGATGTTACAGTCGACGCTGCCGCGGATGCCGATGCTGCTGCTGTTGCTGCTGCTGCACCCTCGTAATTAACCTTTGAAAAGCTGCGCCCATTTCCTCGATGAGAATGCATTTTGGATAGCCATGCAACCATTTTGCCCTAATAATAAATTTCGTTTCGGACTTAATCCTCGTTTAGTTGCCACACTCACATGTGTATGGAAAATTCAATTATTGCCTTATTGTTTGCATTGCCATCAATTATTATTTTCGCATTGTCTAATGGACTCGATTTTAGATTAGACGCATAAATAATGAAATAAACATGGATATTGCAAGAGATTCCATTTAATAATTAATAAATTACCGCAATGATTTGGTTTTTGGTTTTTATTAGCGCTCAAGCCAGACTTTAAATAAATCGCAGCCTAATACTTTTTTTCGAAACGTTTTTACTTTGGCGTTTATGTTTTTAAACATATTTTTTAAAAAATATGTAACAGGGAGAAGAAATAAAGAAGCGGCCCATAGTGTATATATATTTTTGATCACCATCAACAGGCGAGTCGGAACACCAGTTCAGCCCAAGTTTGTTTTTAAAATCGGCTACCTCCTCCTGCACTTTTCTTTGTAGAACCACTATATTCGAATATGATATTGGTAGAATAAATTTGTATTCTTGTTGCCAAAATCAGTCAGTTACGCCGGTCCACGCCCGCGAAAATGCCAAAAATGTGTAGCCTCTCTATAGAAACATGCCATGCACGGAAAAAGCATATTATATGCTTTAAAAATCAGGTGGAACCTAAAAACCGGGGATTTAGCTTTATCCTTCAGAATCCATATCGCTTCCTGTGTTATTTTTCCTGTGCAATGGATATTCGACTGGCTACCAGGAAAATGAGCCAAGGGGACGGCTCATTTTTTTGGATTATCCTTCAGAATCCATATCGCTTCCTGTGTTATTTTTCCTGTGCAATGGATATTCGACTGGCTACCAGGAAAATGAGCCAAGGGGACGGGCGAATGTTTATTAAAAATTCCATTACAGCCACACAAATGCGACCGAAACTGACAAATCAAAATTAAAGGGAACTGCAGCAGAGCAATGTTAATTGCAATTGTAATGCCACACACACTCCCCAAAACCAGCAGGAAATCACGACCAGCCAAGGAAATCAGCTTTTTGCCTTTTCGGGTTCCCTTTTACACTCTCTCTTTGCAGGTGAAATATGCGCTAATTAGTGTGCGCGCAGTACGACAGGAGTGGGGGCAAAAAAGGTTCTAGACGCAGCAGGAAGGAATGCAATTCACTTGCGAAATATGCGAAAGCAAGAGGCAACAAATGTCTAACAGCAACGACAACTGCAGCGGCACCGGCAGCGGCAGCCATAGAACAAAAGCGCCAGCACCAGGAACACAGCACAACGGCAGCAACCATCATCAGCTCGAGCAGCAAACAAAAACCAATTACAATTATATCTGCGCTTGGTTAATCATGTGAAGCCGCCGCAGTTGCGAGTATTAACTGCTGTTGCTGCTGCAGCCGTTGATGTGGCTGCTGTTCGCATGCTGCTGCAGTTTGCACGTTGTTGCCTGTGTTCCGCTTGGCGGGAATTGTTATCTGTGTGTAATGAGACCGAGTGTGTGTGTAGGAATCGCTATAAGGGATTGGTGTGGGCTACTTTACGGCAGCGCCCAGATGCAAAAGGGTTTTGGCTATGCTCCTTGGCCAAAGGTTAACTACGCTCGATTGTGCTAAAACGCTCCCACAAAAAATTGCCTGCTTTACTACTCGTAGCTTATCCATCGCAAAGATCAACCTCTTTCACTCATGTCCAGCCAACTGGCATCCATTTTGTTATTAAACCCGGTTCTTAAAAGGAACAAGGGTATGTTGAATTCGTACGAGGTACGATAAGGTATATATATTCTTGATCAGCATCAACCGCCGAGTCGATATAGCCATATCCTTCTGTCCGTCCGTCTGTCCGTCTGTCCGTATGAATACCTAGATTTTAAAGACTGTATTAGATAGTAATAAACTAATTGCATATTCAGAATTGATACCAGTTCAGCACAAGTTTGTTCTAAAAGTCGGCTACCACCACTCGCACAACCACAAGCCGCAAGATTCTATGGCGTCCACCATTTTAACTCTAAAGGCACTAAATTTGGATAGTACATTGGTAGAGTCAATATTTATTTGTTTTGCAAAAATCAACCGGTTGCAATTTCTTCCGTCCGCTCAAATAACAAGTTTACGGAGAATCGGGTATTTATAGTCGAGACACTCGACAATAATCGTTTTCACTTGTTTTATTTTGAAGATTCTGAAAATGTTCTAAAAAGTGGTATTCGCATGCGGTGTTTGCTTCTGCTGTGACTGCGGCACGTGAGATAAGAGTTAAATTTCAGCGAATAGGACTGTTAAAAAAATCTTTTGCCGGACATGCAATTTGCATTAATTTCCGCCTGCCATCGATAGGTCGCGAGTGCGACGCATTACGCATACGCAACGTGTTGCGGCTGCTGTGCAGGAGATGCCACATCAAATACACTGATCACGTTGCCTAATCAGGTTGCCAAATCATTTAATGACGCAACATAGGGTTCCGGCATGCGCCCCCGGCCAGGACATTTTAAATATTCGGCCGTGACTGAGGGGAAACAGTTCAGTAAGCCGCTGTTGAATGTCACGAGGGGGTGGTCCTGGGTAAATAATGGGCCGGGCGGTTAACCCTGGCTAGTTGTTTTGCTGCCAAATTGACGTTGACAGGCCAACAGAGGCACTATACCAACAGCGCGGGAATGCATGTGGAAACAGCTGAAGACACAATTTACATTGATTTGTGAGTAGTTTTTGCTGTTTCGGTCAGTTGCTTTCTGGCCGGAAAATGTCACAAAATCAATTGGCAGAATGGTTATCGTTTCAACAACAAACAAAACTATTTTCGCGCTTCGTGATAATTCTGGTATATCCAAAATTTAAGATAAATACTGTTTCTTCAGTAAGCTAGAAAATCAATGCCTTTTAATAAATATTAAATGGATACCTGATATTTTTTCGAATTCATCCTTTAAAACCGACAATGTTGCATAAGTGTAACTCCTATGGTACTAAATCTGCGGTTTGGCCACAATCTATGATTTACCAACCAACCGGCGCCCTCGGGCCAGTGCACAACCAGATTTTTGCAATTAATTTAATTAGCTTTAGGCCACGGACACAAAAAAGATTTCATTTAAAAATGCACAAAACGAATGGCGGCAAAATGAAAACATTTTAATAATTAAACCGCAAAAAATGCTTAATTTTTTGTTTTCCCCGTTTTATTCGAATTTTCCCCCCCGTTACCTTTAAATCAAAAGCGCATTGCAAAAAGTGGAAAAGATTTAAATGTATATTTCAAGCGCGTAATTTGTCAGGCTGGCGGGGCAGCAGGGTCGACAACAAAAGCCTGTGGCAGGTCAGTCAGTCAGTGCAGGCTGCCGAGGGATCAGCGCCAGACATAATTAGCATCCTGTAGCATACTGTAGCTGGACGCAAAAATAGCAGTAGCGGCGGAGCGGCGAAAAAGTCCAAAAAGCTCATTAACATAATGTGCGGTTACCTGCCTGAAAAACACTCATCTTCTGCCCCGTCCTTGCTGGCACCTTTTTGGCCTGTGCCTCGGCAATTGCAACTCGGAGATATTTTAGTTGCCCGCTTAGACACGAGCTTTATGAGAAATCTGCGGTCCCCTTAATGGCCCACAAAAGGCTGCATAAATAGTACTCAAAATGCCTGCGGTCTCTTTCCATATTTCAAAAGGATTTTTTAAGCCACTACCTGCACAAAGTACGATTTTAGTTATATTTAATAATACAAGTATATGTAAATTTAACAATTCGAGAAATTCTGATAAAGATTACCTGCTCATTAACCGGCGCCTCTTTGCTCTATAAACATCGCAGCCTAAAGTGTGAAATATTTTTCTCCTTTACATTTTAGCCCTTGCATGGCATTGAACATGGCTTAGTCCTGGAGGAACGTGCCCAGCATGCTGAGAACTTCACCCCACCATCCTCCACAATACACACACATTCCCGTTGCTTGGGTAAAAAGCTCCCTCTCACTGGCTCGGGCATATCGCACATTTCACTTTGGTTTATGAAAAATTCATAACAAAACATTTTTGCCTGTCATGGGCCACGACACAACAAATTCCAAATGGAATTCGCTGGCCACCCCCCTACGCTTTTCTATTTAAATGTTAATGCAATTGAAGCTCTACACTGAGCTTATGATTCCCGTATTCCTTCATAGACATCCTCTAGGAACTACTCTCCGATAGTGGTTACAGCTATCGAATGGCAGTAATTAAATGACATTTACCCCAACAGTATATGGAGAAATGCCATGCCACGGAGCGCGCTTCAAGTGGCCTTCAAAGTTGTCAAATATAGGAGGAGCATTAAAGTAACTTTTTTCAATCTGGAAAACATTCAACAATGAGCAGCTCACTGCTCTGTTTTCCTTTTCTCCTGGCAATTGTCGCATTTGTATTGCTAAACCAACAGCAATTCACAACGCCAAGTTGGCTTAAACGATTCCACATAAATATGACAAGTCGCCGTCAGCGAAGGAGAAGAACAGAGGGCGCCCAGGATGAATCCTCTTTTTCTGAGTAGCAGAGCAGAAGCAGCAGCAGTAGCAGTAGCAGCAGTTGAGACATCCTTGTCCTTGGCCAGGAAAAACATATCCTGCATCGGGGAGAAAAGCTGCTGAAGCCGCTCAAGTGGCGGGCGACGCTTATGAAAAGTCATGTGATGTATTTGCGGCCATTAAAGTGGCAAAATGGCTGCCACACACCCACTTTAACCAAGATCAACACTCGCACCAACCCACACTTCCTCTATCCAGTTAAGCCATTTAGGGGCGCGTGCGGGGAAATGAATATTTATGTTGGCCATGTGGCGTATACATAATATTTTCATGGCATTTATTAGTTTGTTTGCGGGGAGCAAGCGCAAAGTGTAAACCGCTGGCACATAAGCATGGGAAACCTTTTAGTTAAATGTCAAGAGTTGCGGACAGTTTTCATCTCCGCAAATCATTAATCAATTTGCCACAAATGTCATTGTCACCTGGTCAGAGGAGATGAAAAAGCGCCAATGAAAGAAAATTATGACGTAGACGTGTGGATGTGGCAAAGGCAAAGCTGATCATGATATTTTCGAGGCGTTAATTAACAGTAAAAACCAGGCAAACAGACAGTCGCGACTCCTTGCTTGGCAGGCGTGACCCTGCAAAAAAACTTTAACCCCGCGGTTCGCAGGCCGACTCAGCCAGTTTCTGTTACACTGAAAAACACGATCCAGGCCCTAAACGAAACCGATTTAATGTTTAAAAAAAGAATGTAAAGACAACAATACATCTACGAATTGTTCACCGATTGCATGTACTTGATAAAAATCATAGGACCATTATCTCTTCCGGTCTTGCAGCAAAAGCTGAAACTACTCGTATATTGTGTTCTCTGTAGACCTTTGTGCTCTGTCAACCAGTTAACATTTTTCTGCCAACTGCACTTCTACATACACATATGAAAATGAATGTGGCAAATTCAGTTTTTTATGCTGGCTTATGTGTATGTATATTTTTATGGTCTGCTGACAAATTACGCGAACTTTCCATTAGTGTTGGGTTACCATGGAGGGAGATGGCCCAGAGTGATGTTAGAAAGGGGGAACCTCGTCCATGACGAGTCGTAAAAAGGTTGAGCTTTAAAGCAGCAAAAACCTAAAACGCTTCTATGGGCTCTCCTGCAATTGTCTTAAATTGCTTTTTAATTGTTTAAGACCGTGTAAGAAGCCTAAAATTCAATTCCCGTAATGTTCGAAAGCCAGCGGGTATTTACCTATAGATAGCCGTAGATACCTGCACATACAACACCTGTCGCCGACAAAGATTAATCTGCTGGAGCTCATTAAAATGTCAGTTTTAATATACATATAGCAAACACAATATCCTCCACTCCGGGCACATTGCAGCGGGGGGAGCCTCTAAATAATATGTCTACCCGGCAAGTTCAAGGAACTGCCGTGTGGGAGGATGTGCCGTAAATCTGCGCCTTTGTTTCGTCAGGGGGATGTGTCGGGCTAAAAAAGGGGCTACAGCTCGGGCCCTTGATATATCGTCCAGCATCCACCATGCATCATTTGCTGAGGCAGCAGGACGGGGAGATACTAATAAATTTATTACAGCCACACGCATGCTGGGGAGTGGGAAGACACACGCTAATGATGTAACCACATTTGGTTAGAAAATTATCTCCACATCAAAAAGTACTGCAGAATCTGGGGAGTATCCGGGTGGGGGCATGGGGCTTTGGAAGCCATGTGTTGGCATGATTTTAATGAGCACTTTCAGCGGTTTTCATTTGACTTAAAGTTTGACTTTAAACCACCTAACACCGTCGTCGTCGGTGGCTTAAAAGTTTTGCCCATAGAATTTCCTTGATATCCCCAGCCATGCTTACGCCTTGTTGACAAATTGGCTTAGTCAAAGTTGCTTAAGTAAAAGTTTGGCTTTAATTTCGGCTTAGTCGGCTGCCTGCCATTAGGCAACAGCTGGCCATATCCCCCTATCCTCCCAGTCGGTTTCTGCATTTCTGGCCCTGCTATTAACGGACCATTTACCGAAATGGTTTTCTGATTAGATGCCAAAGCGGCAAGGAAGACAAGAACGGCGGGAGAAAATCCCTTATCGGAGGGAAAACTACGGCCCGGGTTTATAGTTGCAACTGCCACTCAACTTTGCTCTCAGACGCTGCCTAGTCAGTCATGAGATGAAATTGCCGCGATAAACTTGATGGGAGTGTCTGCTGTGTCTGCTACGAAAATTGGAGAGGAGAGCGCGACTGGGCCGGGGGAGAGGAACCGGAGGAGCGGGCGGGGAAACGCAGCCGGAGCAGAGATTTATCAAAACTGGGCAATCTGCCGGAGTCTGGGTCTCGCCTCCCTACTTCTGTAGCGAATGTGTAAAGTAATTTGTTTACCAAATGACAGCCCGTCCCTTCGCACAGAAGAACCAGATTTCAAATGAAATATTTAATTATGCGCCCCGCACAAACAGCAACAAGTTTACGAGGCCGGGCGGGAGGAGCAGCGTGCCGAAATGTCCATGCAAATCCACTTTACACCATCTTACAACTGCCAAATGCGTTCAGCATATTTGAGCAGCTGCCGCTCTATGGCCTATTTTTATACGCAGTTTTTAAGGCGCAGGAGAGTGCCCCAGCAGTGGATCTTGGAATTTAATAATGCCTGTATTTATTTCTTCATCAAAAACCACAAAATAAAATATTTTCAAGCGGAACTAAACTATTCGATTTGTATTGATTTCATACGAGATGAATGGCGTTTTGAAATTTGAAGTTGTTTAAATTGGGTTAAACCTACAGAAGACAAACTCTTTGTTTCAGTCGTTTATTTCTCTGGTCTTTGATTTGATTTTGCAAGAATCGGTTTTAGAAATTGCATATAATTTTTTTTTCAAATGGATTTCCCGACATAGGCTTTTAGTTGCCGTGAAAAGTTAAATTTGAATGCCCTGCAGTTTGATTGATGGCTTGATCGCCCAATCGTCTCTATCGCCGGCTGTCATAAGCTGGCTCAAGCCGCTCAGGGCCATTAATTCGCTAATTAAACCTTTGCCAAACATTGTCTCAGCTGACGAGATGAGTGCCCACATCCCGGCCCCAGCACTCACGTTCCAGCTCGCACTCAAGGCAATCAGCTTTTGAGCCAAATCAGAGGCAGTCATTGAAACTCTGGCGCCTGATTAATATTTATTATTTCATTAGCTCATTACACCACATGCAATTGTTGTGGGTGGTGGCGGGCAGAGGGTCGTGTGTCTGTTTGTGGTTGGGGCTGGGGCAGGGGCTGTGGCTGGCGATGGGGCTGGTAATTTGAGCGTACGGCCTAAGGCCCGGGCGTGGCCGAAACGCCAATGTCTACGGGAGTGTGTCTGTCGGGTAACTGGATAAGTTGAGCAATTCTTTTGGGCTAAGGTGGCTTTTGCCGCAACGAGATTTACATAAGTCAAAAGCGTAATTCGAGTCTTCCAGCAGTCCCAACCACATTTGAATGTAAACATTGCTCGTTTGTTTTTCCTACACATAAAAGTTATTATTTTTCATTTCCATTCCTGTACAACTTTTTGCCCTTTTTCATTGTGTCTGGGCTGGCAGCAGCGAAATGCCATTAGCTTCCTGTACTTGCACACGTTTAATTGCTGTTGCTGCCTCTAATTTGTCAAACATTAAACAGAGGGTCGTAAATAAAACAATCAACTTGAGACATTTTGACATTTTTGCTTGTGGCTTCATTTTTCGGAATCAGCCAACCATGAAGGTTGAATGACGGAGCATTGCATACGCACTTTACGAGTATATACTGCCATACACGGGACTGTATTCAACCATGAGAACATCGGGGGATATTGTAGATTTAAATACGTTTGATACGGCTTATATTTCTGAATAATATTCCTATAATCTTACTGCTCCATTGGCTTTCAATCATTACTCCGGAAACGAACAACAAACATCTCCATTAGCCCCAACAAGGGAGCAATCTTCGCTGCCATCAACCAACGGGGTCGCGCTCATGGCAATTGTCAATTGCAATGACGTCGCCGGCGACGACGACAACAACGAGACACAAATTAGCATTAGTATGAGTAATTAACTTAAATACAATAGAACAATTTAGTTTTCGCCAAATTGCACACACAGCGACAACAACGAGGCATCATTAGGAGGGGCGACATTGTCCGCCCGCCGGCTCCCTCACACAATTGAAAATTTTGCATGCCAAATAAGGCTTTGGCGGATATACGCGCACGAATGGGGATGGGGATGGGGATGGGGGCTGCGAACATTTTGGACTGTAATTACGTAAGAGCACGTCAGTCAGCTGACCGTTCCATCCGCTCCATCCGCTCCGGCCCGCGTAGCCGCTCGCCCTTAACCCCTCGGCGCCTTTTTACAGGCGACATCGACATTATGTGGCATGCATATTTGATTTTCAGCTGGGATTATACATGTTCGCTCGCCATCAAATCGCTAGCTATCGGGAACTTAAAGAGGATGAATTGGGGTGGCAGTTAGTGGGGGGAAGTTGCGTCGCATCGGATCCGTATAATTTTGTGCGCAATTTTCATTCTTCCAGCTAAATGGACATTTCATGACCCAAATTTCTGCATCGACTAATGAGCATTTAATTGACTGTGTTTTTCCACTGCCATTTCGATAACCCCTCCCGTTCCAAGCGTTGCTGGAAAATATTTATTGTGTACTTGCGTGCGGTGTGAGATAAGCCCTGATAGATACACGAGAATAGATAATCCATATAATTGCCACATACCTGCAAAGATACAGAGAATTAAAGTTAAATTAGTAATTGCGTCGTTGCGGGAGATAATTTACTATTCTCAAATGTCTAAGGCATTGAAAATTTTCCGAAAGCATCACCAATTTCAATGCTGAATCAACAGATATGCCACACCCAGATCACTTAACCTATGTTGACCGGCGACAATTTTTCCCACAGATTGCCAATGGCTCTCGAAATGGTTTTTGCCCATTCATGGGGACACAAAGCCTATTCAAAATGCCCGATGGTGCTCCCATCTGCAGGCATTCCCGCTGCCCACTCTGCCACTACACACTCCTTTCATTTGTGTGCACGCCCCCGTCCATTTTTCTTTGCTCCGCCGACATTTTGGAATTAAGCGGCAATTCCTTTCTTATTTGCCGCCCTTTGCGACAATGTGCTGGCTTCCTGGTTCGTCTTTTGTGGCGTAAATAGGCGGAAAAGAAAATTATGTTTACGCAAATGGTGCGGGGCTGCCGGATAAAGGATGAGGCACAAGGAGTACTATGTCGCAGGGGAGTTTCCGCAGGTCTCAGGTTTCAAAAGGCCTCGCTCCTGGGCGGAGATACAGTGGGACAAGCAGCACCCAATAAAAAATATTACATTTTTTATTTTGCGGATAAGCAATGCTCTTTGAAAAAAACTTCTGACAACAAATTTCCATCCTAAAGCTTGATATATAAGTATCACTGAATAGCGTTGATTATATGTATTCAGAACTTGAGTCCAAGCTTCCTAATTGACTTTCGATGCGAGTCAAATTCTAATTCATTTGAAAACTGCGCTCAATCAAATCGGATCGATGACTCCACAGTGCACTCTGCTCTCTGTAAAAGTTTCACCCCTTACATGGAACGCAAATTAAACGAATTGCTTACCCCATGGACTTGCCCCCCCTATCTCCGGACTTGCCTCTTTTTACGCTGCCATTAAAATCATGCTTCAATGGTTTTTGACCATTTTACTCGGTCTTTTTTGTTATTTTTGTTTTCGCTGTTGTTGGGCCCGGCTTGAAAGATGTTTTTTTTCCAGCGCCAGTTTTTTTTCAGCACAAAAGTTCCATGTTCCAAGTGGCAAAATGGAGCGCGGAGCGTGGAGCACCCAGAGCGAAAGCGCTAGCCTTCATGGTCCCCGTTCTGTTCTAGGTAAATGAACCTGTGGAACTCTACTGTTAAATGTTTTACGCACTTTGCGAAATTTAATGGAAATAATGAAGGAATCCACCTTGCATATCGGTAAGGGAACTAGGAGAAAACTTTAATTTAAAGTAGATTGGATTACCACGAAAATGTTAATTAACACTAAAATGATCAATATTGTTTCCTCGTTTTTACCAGATGTAAAAATAATAAAATTCACCCATAAGATACATTGCACCACTAGAGAGTCCATCCTTTATCATTTAATTGATCATTTTTCAGAGGATTTGTAAAACCATATCCCACATTCCCCAATCAAACATTTGCTTTATTTGTACATGGGTAACCCCGGTTTCGGTTTCAGTTTGCTGGATGTGTGTGAGGTATTTCTTTTGTTTTTCTGTTTATTTATTGATGTCTGTCCCTCCTGACAGCGAGTCTCTTCGGCTTGCATAAAACATCAAAAGCTGTGTGAAAACAGAACCCGCCAGCCAAGAATCTGACACACCCTTCTTCTCCTATCCCCACCCCTGCGTTGCATGCTAAACAAATAAGAACCATGAAGTGGGGAAATTTAAAAAACACAAAAAATGAGAACGGAAAACAGAGTTGCGTCGACTGATGGCAGCCCCTAAAGCTGTGCTATGATTTTTTTGGCATTCTATTTTTTATTCCCTTTTTTCTATAGTGCACTGCACGTTGTTGTTTTTTGGTGTTTTGGAGAGTAAAAGAAAAAATACAATCGCATAAACAAAAGGCGCCCTAAAGTTGATTTCCGGTTTCCGCTCAAATGGCTGCCTCTGGTATGCCACCCAGCCCTCTTTCCCCGTTTCCCTGCTTCCCGTTTCCATTTCCCTGCCGCCGCGCCGACATTTTCGTGTGAGAATTCCGTGCGAGATTGAGTGCAGCTGCAGGGTAATTGTGGGTATGTGTATGCGCGGGCGGGCGGTCGTGTCGTGTCTATTCGGGTGTGTAAATTTCATATTTTATGATTGACTCCCCCACGCAGCCCTGCCAACTGCAAAACAAACAAATGCCGTTGCATTCGACCGAAAACCATGCCAACTTAAAGTTTTGAAGGATGTCTGACGAGCGCGCGGGACAGACGGAAAGCATTTTCAAGCACTCACACAAAATGTATAATATTTTAATGTGCATTACGAATGAAAAACTAGGGATTACATTTTTATAAACAGCACGAGACTTTTTATACCAAGTCACCTTTAGGTACAAATGGTGTATTAAGTTTGTGCGAATGTATTTAACAGGAAAAGAAACGCGTTTCCGACCCCGTAAAATATATATATTCTTGATCAGCCGATCTAGCCATGTTTGTCCGTATGTCAGTCTGTCTGTCCATCTGTATGTATAAATATTTTTGCTCAGAGCTAAAAATTATAATATCTAGCCATGTTTCAAGTTTTATAATGATTGGACAATAAATAATAGAGATACGACCAACAAATACGTATTTACCCCGTCAATCCAGGTTGACGTGAAACTAACCATTTCAGCTTTGACTTAATTTGGAGCTTAATACGGTAAATCTAAATAATTATTAAAATATATACATGGTAGCTTAATGTCGAGAAAAAAATTAGGACTACAGCGTTTCTGCTTGTTTTCAGTTGAACGAATCGGCAAGAAGAAAAGTCAATGGAATAGGGCGCCAAATAGCGAAACAAGCAAAATGTTTGGATGAGTGCATCGCGGCGCAGAGATGCGAGGGGGAAAACACATGTTTCGAAAAGCAGCCTAATTATGATGGACGGCAAACACTTTGGGTGTCCTGCGCCCACTAATGAAGGCTTCCCAAGTGCGACAGATCAAACACACAGCACGCGCCGTTCAAGAATTATTTCGACTCTCTAAGGAGCTCGGGCAGAAACAAAGCAAATAGTAAGAGAGTGCGCGGACCAAGGGAAATTGGGGCAAGTGGAAGCGTGTGGCATGTGGCATTGTCATTTGTCTTCTGGCCAGCAGTCTGCGGAGGATGTCGATCTTCTTCCTCACTCCCTCCGAAGGGTTTCCTGATTGCGTGTTGTCAGCACATTACCAGCAACATGTTCAACACATTAAGAACTTAAGGAGAGCGGGTATGGGTATGGGTATGGGTATCCATTTATTTAGTGACCCTAGTTTTTTTTGTGCCACTATTGTGCGAAATTTGCAATTTAAGTAAAAACAAATAGGCGGACAAGGGCTCGCAAAAGAATGGCCTTGCAATACTCAAAAGACTTATTAAACTACAAATTACATATTTTAAGGAAATGTAATATGAACATTTTTTAATTGAATTAGGTAGCAATCAAAGTGTATTACAGAATCCCCAATTTGCCAATAAAAACTTTATAAAGGAAACCTAAATTCAAACCCAGTGTGTAAATTAAATTATTTCCAGGCTAGAAAGAACGGTCAGCTTGGTTATAAATTTTCAATTGATGAGACTTTTCTTTGGTCAACCCTCCAGTATCCCTCCTTGCAAATTCCATCAATATTTAATTGGGCTTAACCTTTTTGCACTCACACGCGTTGGCCGCAGCAAGTTTACCGCCAAGTCCGCAACTGTTTGTCGACCCTCGGAGAGGCCACAACAAAGGACAACTCAAATGAAACTTCAATTATTCCACGTAAAAAATGGCAGAGAAGGTGGCGATGGCCAAGGCACAGAAATTGGGTGGCAGGTTGATTTTCCACCCTGACCATAAACTGTAAGTAAAACAAGACAAAACGAGGGTACCGAAACAACAAAAAAAAAACACGATAAAAAGAGAAAAAGGGAACGAACTTTTTCACTTTGTTGTTTGGCCCCGTCACGATTTTCTGTTTACAAGGGGTTTGTGGGTATAGGTGTGGGTGGGGATAAGCCCCCTCCACGTCGTGGGGCAGAATCTTTTCATTTAACGTTTCAGCTACCTTTGCGCCGGCCATCCCCAAAATGCCCGTTTGCACTTATTTGTTTGGTGATTTGTTTGACTTGCGTGTCGATGATGACACAACACAAAACAGCAGCAGCAGCAGGAGCAACAGCCACATAAACAACAAAGGGAGCAGCAAAAACGCTAAGTGAAATTTTTGCCACCCAAAGCGGGCAGTTTCCACCGGCACCCACAGCAAGCTCTTGCACGCAGTCACACAGACAAGGAAAAAGAAAAAGCGACAAAAACTTATAATAATCATAAAAAAGGCGGCAGACGCCAGATGTCGCGTTGCATAAAAAAGCAGGAGGTCCTGTCTATGTAAGCGTGCGAAGCAAGGAAACAGCCAACTGACCGAAAACGGAAATTGTTGCAAATGTCAGCAGAATTTTTTGTATATGCGTGTTTACAGTCGCCCTAATTTATTGATGGTCCCAACTAGGACTGGAAAAATAAAAGCTCATTCACGCGTTCAAAGTGTTAGAAAGCTGTGAAATTGTAAGGATATACATGTATGATAGACACTAATGCAATTAATTAATAAAGCATAAGCCCTACGTTTTTGCTATTTATCGGATAAATACTTTAATCTTTAATGCGAAATCCCCCCAGCAATTAAATCCTTAATCCCAAGGAAGCTGCCCACTCTGCGCCACAAGCGAAATCCATTTTTATTATGGTTTAATTAGTTGTTTTTCCTCGAGTCCGCTGCTTTTTGTTTGGTTTTCGCAGCTGATGGGGAATTCTCGTTTATGAGGCGTTTGCATGTTGTGTCGATTTGATGGCAACGCATAAACAAGAACAAGAACACGACACTGCCACTGCCACAGAGACAAAGATAAAGCGCTGTGTTTAGGAGAGGCACGGCGGCGACTAATGAGTTTTCAGGGGGCCGGCAGACGAGACTCGCGGGTGCCATATCCCGGATGTAATGAGCACAGAAACAAAAGGCAAAAACCAGCCAGCAAATGGCCAAGCCCAAAAGGACCGGCTCGGAGCAGCTCAGCGAAAAAGTGCGGTCCTGTTGCCGTTGAAGGAATATTAACGATGATGGCGGGGTGGTGTGTATGGGATTGGGTGGCGAATTCCCACTGGGACAGCTCAACAATCGTGGCCATGGCAACTTTAGCTGTCCTGCTGCAGCCCCGTTTATGGGTGCACTTCCTTCGGCTTCCCCATCTCCCGCCGTCAGCGGTGCTCCTGCACCTTTCGCAGATTGTCGATGGCTGCGCCCACGCACACAAAGGTAATTAAGAGTTATGGGCCCGCCAGTCGAGGCCGAACCGAACTTATTAATTTCTGCATTATTTAAGCGGGTAATTTATGTGTTCATCTGGCATTTTTAATTGCATTACACGGCGGTGGGTTAATGCATGTTAAATGCATAATGAGCACCGCAAGCTCATCGGGGCGCATTATGCAGGAAGAGGGTCTGATGGAAAGGGAGCGGGGGTCAAGTGTCATACGAGGTGACGTTGCATGGCGTTTGTTTTATTAATTGAAGTTTAATCAGCGACAGCTGCCAGCAGTCACGTTCCATTTCTCATTTCCTACTGCCCGGCAAAGAGGTTATATCTACTTGTGACTACGATAATAAAGCCACTTTACCCAGCTGGAGTTTTGAACAATCTAATGGATGCATCTTTGAGCCACTGCCAACGACCCTCTCCTATCCTGGATCTCTTCCTAGCAATCATTTTCCAACTAACCTTAAAAGCTTTTACCATCCTGCATTTTGATGTTGGCACCTCTGGTTAATAAAAATGGTTTTCGATAACATCGGCTTGGTCTGCTTTTCTTGCGACCCGCCCAAGACCTTTTAATAATCTAATTTTGCGGGAAATTGTCTAAACCAAATTAAATTAAGACCTGGCCGTATCCCAAGCAGCCAAGGAGGTGACCGGTTTTTCTTTCATTTAAACGCGAGGTTTTTTCCACACTTTAAAACGTATAACGAGCTTGATAGTCAAAATATTTTGATTAAATAGTTCCTTTCAATTTATATTATCTCATTGACTTAAAAAAATTGCTCGGGTTAACCTCTCGAGTATTTTCGTCAGTGCAAATAGTTCAGCTTAGAAAACCCTTAGCTTGACACTTAACCTGGCCTAATGGCACTGAAGATGCTTCAAGGACTTGGCCGTCAAGTGGTCGAAAAGTTGGGTGCCCATAGTGAGATGGAGACGCCTGATTGGAACTGTCCGGAACATTTGACCACGTAAAGCAATTTGCCAACTGCATAGATGTGAGCTTAAAAAGCTGTCAAAACTCCAAAACAAAAAAAAACCACGCGAAATCAGGAAACCCAACTCGTTGGCATTTTATCGATTGCTATGGCGATCCAACAAGGAGCAGGACTAAAAAATTCAAATGTAAATAACTAAATAAAATACAAACGTATGACATTTTGTTTTTAGGGGAAGGGTGACGGGGACGCCGAATGGCTGAAGGGGCCTCAAAAGGGGCGTGCGAATTGTTTAGCCAAAAGTCATTGGGCAAAAAAAGCTTTTGCTTGCCACACTTTTTGCTTTTCTCCCTTCCGTCGGCAAATCCCTCGATTATATAGTTTGTGTTTTATTTATTTTTAGCCGAGCAACAGTTGCGGCACCCCCAGCACAACCAGCGGGCCAACTGAAAACTTTGCCTTGGGTTTTTTTCCGACAGCCTGACAGGCCGACGCCACCTAGTGGCCGAAACTCGTAACTTTGATATTCTTTGGCCATTATTCTATTTGCAATTTTGCGCACAAACAAGCCAGCAAATAAATAAGCAAATTGAAAAAATGCGAAACAAAATAATGCAAACAAACTGGCAACCTGAAACCTGGAAACTGTCAGAAGATGCGGGGCGCAGCAGCAGAAACAGCAGCAGCAGCAGCACTAAGGCTGCCATTTTGGCACATGGCAATTTCCGTAGAGTGCACATGACAAAAATTTGGAATGTGCATGAAAAGCACCGGAGAATGAAGGGGCGGAGAGGTCGAGGAAGAGTTCCTTTCGCAAACTGCTGGCAAAAAAGTTAAAAGTTTAATTGTGCGCAACTTTGGCCAGGATGTGATGTCAGCCCTGGCTGCACGGTCAACCCGGGCCAAAGGACATCTGTGACAAGTTCTATTAAGTTTATTTTACTATATATTCCTGCATTTTGCATTTAAACAAAGCAGAACGTGCCACCGCAGGGCAAGCGGGCCGACTTGGTGCGATCTGGGGGACAGAGGTCACTCGGTTGCATCGCACACACTTTTATATGGCAGGTTGCGCACACTTGACTGCCCGATGGTCCCGGCAGGCTGTCACTTTGCATCACTTTCGGGACTCTTGGCCCGCACTCTCCTTTTCTTCCGCCCCCTCAGTAAAAGAAATACCCACGGTCGAGTGTACAAGTATACCGGCCACTGAGGACAAAAATACTGTTCCTATAACATTCTCACAGTTAAAATATAATATAATCTGCAGGATCCCATGGCGTCCAATGTGAGTGGGGGCATAACTACACCTCCGATGAATCGAATACGGGTTTTTCTTAGTGCAGCTTTGGGGAATTGGCCTGCCTCCGCATAAAACGTTTAAATGAAAGAAAAGCAATATGGAGCCGCCTGCAGATGACAGGCCGCACACAGGCCAGGATGCATCAAGGATCAGGGGCTAGAAACGGCTTGAGGTCTGTGTAAAATATTTACCAACCATCAGCCGCTGTCATACTTTTTTAATTGACTTATCAATAATTCATGGGACCCACACACACTCACAGTCGCAGTAGCAGTCGCAGAGACACATGAAGAGCCAAAGAGCCAAAAAGAAGGGGAATGAATACTCATAAATACAAATGAAGTCAGAATGCAGTGAGCGAGTGAATAGGTAGAGAGGGAGAGAGGTGAGAAAGGAGGGGAATTGCATTTCCAACTCTTTTCCAGATTTTCCAGGTCCAGGTCAACGACTCAACTTTCATCCACCCCAACCGTTTTTTCCTATATCTGCAGGAAGATTGCCTTCGTTTACTTTTCGGCTTGATATTTATTTTGATTAATTTAAGTCTGAAAGTCGGTAATATTTTTCATTTTATGTGCAACTCTATCTCTTCTTGCTCTAAATCTGATATTTCTTGTTTTTGGCAGGAACGGGCGGGCGGGGAGGCAAGCTCAGCCAAGTGATTGATGCATTTTTAATGCGCATTTCCGTAAGAGAATGCCAGGATCCAGGATTCAGAAGGTCACAACACCCAACATCACAGCCGTATTACACTTTGTATTTACAACATATAGTAGTTGGGGGTTCGAAGCAAAAGAAGCCAAATAATTGACGTTCAATTTCTAGAGTTAAAAATGTGAAGTCCGAAGTTCTTTTGACTCGGCTCTCTTGTTGCCTTCTGACTGTACCCAACGGTAGGAAGCTCAAAAGTTTTAGCCACCCACCGGCCCGAAGCGTCTCTAATAAATTTCACAGATGCAGGAACACATGAAAACCCATAATAGGAGTGAAAATGCGAGCAGAAAAACAAAAGTAAAAGCATTTTCTTATCAAGGATAAAATCAAATTTAACGCATCGCCTGGAAGGGGTAGCCCCAACGTGATTTTTTTTTTGTATATTGCAACCCACTCCCACTGCCTTTGTGAGCGTATAAGGCCACGTACCCACTTGACATGAAGGCGGTGCAACAAGGCAGTGGTGGCGCACAGTGAGCGGGGTTTCTAGGTGGTGGTGCGCACGTGCCGCGCGGATTACGCGTGGCATGCTGCTGCGAGGAAATATGAAAGGGAAGCAGCGTGATATATGTGTGGCATAAGACAAGGCGCATAATCAAAATGTAAGCAACAACAGCGACAGCAGCGGCAGTAGCACCACCACTGGATGCACATGCCACTTATCCAAGTGGTGAGGGACCCCGCCACCTCCTGCGCCGTTCAGCACGACCTCCACGCTCGCCTCTTGGCTTCATAAAGCAGCAGGCCCTAACCTCTCCTCCTGGCTGCTCCCCAACACAAAGAGGGTCGTCAAAAATCTTACGCCCGAGCTGCCAGTTTATGTAGCGCACCATTATTTCAGGGGCGTCAGTGGCGGAAAATAATAAAGGAGCTTTGTGAGTGGGGGGCCAGCACTCGACATATCGATTATCATTTCTATGGCAACTAAAAATCGGAGAAAAGTCTTTAAATAAATGCAATAGAGAGAAGTGCATGAAAGGACCTACCTACCCGTAAATATCGAGCAGTGAAATAGTTTTCAAATGGAAAATTGAATGGAAGTGTTCTTTATAAAAAAGAGAGAATGCCATTTAATTGAAATTTGGAAATACACTTCGTTTATATAAAATGCTGCGTCAACAGCTTAATATTTATATAAATGGACCACTTCAATTATTCTTTCGAATTTAAATCTGCATTTGCATTTTCCCAAATCTAAACCCATCGAAATAATTCCTTGGACAATTTGCATGGGTACTGCTTTTATAAATAAATGCAAATTTTCGCCCAAATTCTAACACTCTACTTAGAGTTGGAGCGGCCTGGAAAAGTTTTCGGATCTCCGCGCAATTCTTGCCATAACATATTTCAGTATGCAGGACTCCGTATTCCCAGGGCTGTCACTTTTGTCGCAATTCAGCGACTCTATTTTTTATTCTTACCCATTTTGCGGGCTTATCTTATTTTTATTTTGGTTTTTGGGAATTGAGATTGTGGAATTGGAATGGAAGCTGTCTGTCAACTCACCTCTTCCTCATTGCTGGCCGTGTTCACCGAGTCCATGCTCTGCGAAAGTCCCAGCGGGGCCAGGGCCATCTGGTTCTCCATTACGTCCCTGCTGCTGTTGCTGTTGCTGCTGTTGCTGATGCTCAGGTTGTTGTTGCTGTCGCTAACGCTTGTGGTGGCTGTTGTTGCTGCGGCTGCTGCTGATGCTGCTGTGGTTGTGGTGGGCGCGGCGCTGGTGGCGCTGCCTGCCGGCGAGGGCGTGGTTGGTGCGGAGGCGGTCGCGGAGTTGGACTCGTGCGAGTGCGATTCGTGGGCAGGACTATCCGGCAAGCTGCCGCCGCTCGTCGGTACAGCGGCAACAGATGCTGCTGCGACTGCTGCTGCTCCTTGTGGCACTGGTGTTGCGGTCGCCGGTGTGCTGGTGTTGCTGCTATGCTTGCTGCTGCCGCTGCTGCTGGTCAGCAAGATGTGTTGCTGCTGCTGTTGTTGCGGGGCGTATCTGTAGTAGTGGGCCAAGGATTGCTGCTGCGCTTGCTGTTGCTGCTGTTGTTGCTGCAAGTGCTGATTGAGCAGGGCCGCTGCAGCCGCCTGATTGAATTGGGCTAGACGCTGCTGCTGCTGCTGTTGTTGTAACTGCGGGGCAGTGGCTACGGCGTAGGCCACTTGTTGTTGCTGCACCTGCACCTGCTGCTGCTGCTGCACTTGCTGCACCTGCACCTGAACCTGCTGCTGTTGTTGCTGCTGCTGCTGCTGGTGGTGGGCGGCAACTGCTGCGGCAAACTGCGTGGGATGGGCGAAGCTCAGCGAGTGCGCGTGGTGCGGATGCGAATGCGGATGCGAGATCGAGTGGGGGGGAATCGAGTGCGGATGCGAGTGGGGGAGCGAGTGACCCTTGACGGTTACGGGCACGGGCACTGTGACGGGCAGCGGCACGGACACGGGCACGGGCACCGGAACGGTCACCGGCAGAACGGAGACGGCGGCGGCACACTGGCGCTTGGGCGACGGCGACAGAACCTGTGGGGCACTTGCTGGCGTCTGCGGCAGCGTCGGCCTGCGTTTAATCGCAATCGACGAAATGGTGATGGCTTTTTCGAACACCGCCTGCTGGTTGTTGTGGTTGCTGTTGTGGCTCTGGCTCAGGTTGCTGCTGATCGGGTTGATCGTGTTCAACGGGCTGATCGGGCTGATTGGATGGCTAATGGCTGCTGGCGTCGTCGTCGCTGCAGGCAACACGTGTTGCAGTTGCAGTTGTGGTTCGGCTGCTGCGGCAGCGGCGGCTATGAGCAGTTGATGATGGCTGCCCAGCAGGTCCTGGTAGTTGGCTATTTTGACGAATCAGTTTAACTAGAAAGAAAAGAAATAGACTCATTAAAATAATTGTATTATTATAGGTATTTAGTTCTAGTGATAATGAGGATTCGAAATAAACTCGATCTTCCTGAACATATGACGGCACATATAACCTAAAACAAAGAGAATAACGTCTCTAGCTTTTACCATCTCAGAAAAAGACGGGTTCATACGCACAACGGACAGTCCAACAGACAGACGGGAGGATTGACGGACATGTCTATATAGACTATTTTTTGGGGTCGGACACGCTCCCTTTCCCTGCTATAAACATTTGCTCAAAGTTAATATACAAATTGTTCTTTAACGTACATGGTAAAAGCTTTTAAACTTTTAAACTTTGCGAATACAGCTGCCAAACATTTGATCCGAATCGCTGTTGTTGGGCTCAGACATATGCAAATATTATTTCGATGTAGTCAGAATACTTTTGGGTTTATTTAACAGAATGCAAATGTTTACCCAAAAAGAGAGGGATGCAGAAATCAAAAGTTACTATGACGACAAATACTAGTGGGTGACAAACAGAAGGGCATCAAACTGACAGTAAGTCATAATATGGACAAGCTTTTGTATTTAAACAGCTGCGAAACTATAAAAAAAGTTAGTCAACTGAGATTTTTAAAGTACAAATGTGAAATCTTTCAAGTGTTCGAAATCAAACGGCCCCATAAATACGTCTATTCTTTAGGGTATCAGCAAGATTATCACGAAATATGCGAAGAATGTAAAGTGAGCGGGTCAACCGGCGCTGCACACAGAACAACCCTTTTGTTTCTGGCAGTGTAACACACATTTTCTTAGCCTTATCATAGTGAGACATCGGCAACTACAACAATAACAAGGCCAGCTGCTCGAAACTCCATTGCGTAGTTAAAAAAAAAATTTGAATACACAGAGCGGCAGCAGAATGGGAATAACAGCAACCGCAAGGCAAACAAACGAACAAAAACACAGGCACCCACAATCCTACTCTAAGTACACAAATACACACATGCATACATCCATATGTGTGTTGTGGGGGGACAGGGCGGAAGGCACTCTGGAAAAATCGTACGGTACGTGCATGTGCAAGGGTTTGGCGATATCTGAAACAACTTGAAAATTGAGCTGAGTACAAACCAAAATTGTTATGCCAACGTTCGCCAGGGCTGAGGAAAATATGCACATAACTAAAGCCCAGAGATCGGAGCTCGGAGATGTGTTTGTCGCATCCGCCAGAGCACACATATTTTCCGGAGAGCTCGTGTGTAAATAGGTATTCATGTAGGTAGAACACAAACAAGGTTTTGAATGCGGATTATAATGTAGCGCCGGGACAAGGACCGAATCGAACCTGGGGAGGATTAGGGCAGGCAAGCCCCCGACCCAGGTTCTCCACTGTGACCCCCAACGACTCACTTTGACGCGTGTGAATTGTATCCGGCAAATGTATCCAGGCATCTCGCTTAGATAAGAACCGAAAATACTTTGCATACGTCATATTATGCAAACGAAAATCGAAACTGAAACTGAAGCTGAAACTAAAACTTCCTCCGAGGAGGAAGCTCGGCCGAGACCTAATACGAATTTAATATGGCCCCCAACAATCAACGGCCAAATGATGATTAGAGGATGGCAGCAGCCATAATCCCGAATGATTAATAATTGATAGAAACGCCAAATCGACGAGGCGACCGCACCATGCATATGAAATGAACAATGAAACATGGATTGATGTGTGTGGGCTTAGGCACACGCTACAAACACATATATTTAAATGGACTTCGGTGCCATCGAGAGTGGCGTGAGATTTATGGCCAAAAATTGCGGACATTTTGCGATTAATGAGCGGCCAACCGGGCGTATGCGCATCGGCCAGCAAACAAGGCGAATCTATCGCAAAAAATAACAATAACATATCAAGCAATTATGAAGTCGGTGCGTATGTGGGCTTATTATTCTTATTGAACTAACAAAAACGAAATTGATATCACCGATATGGCAATTAATTAACTTCCGGAGCTCGCCACGAACAACAACTTGTTGCAGACGATTGTTAGATCATAAAATGCGATACAAAGTACATAATAGAATGGGCAATTATCCGAAAGACCGGGTCGGTCCGGGCCTGGGAAATTGGCTTTTTGATTTTGCATTCTCTCTGCTCTGCTGGCAGCTCGCTAAAATCTGAATTCTCAATGCACTTTTGCAGCAATAAACAAGTGACTAACACCGACAAGGCATTGTGCTTACATAAGCCGTAGCAGCGGGACAGTTGCAGCGTTACAAATTCTAGCAAAATACAATGGAAAACCCAGAGGGAAAGGGGCCAGCTATGGGGAATGAGGAATGGGGAATGGGGTGTGGTGGGGTTCAATAGAAGCCGTCGAGTAACAATAATGACGCTTGCTGTCTACCATTTTGTTGTAGTTGTTTTTATTCGTCTGTCTATTCCATTGCCATGGAAATTAGTCAGTAGAAATGTTAAAAAAAAAACACAAAACCCAAAACAACAACTACGGCAGGTCATAAATATTGCTAATGAATTTCCCGCACGCTTTGCTGGGCTCAACAACAACAAAAGCAGCCAGCCACCCCGGACTGAGCCGAGACTCTCTTTTTGTGTTTTCAGATTTTAACTAAGCTCGAACGGAAGTTGAGAGCCGGAGCATTTGTTGGTGCCGGCGCAAAATAAATATAATTAAATGTAATCATTATAATGACAAATGCCTTGTTTTCTAAGGCGCGCCCTCGCCAAAGGAAGGTCTGTGGCAGCAATTATGGCCACAAAACACAAACCAAAACGAATTCCCAATTTGTATGGCCAAAAGCCGAATCGAAATCTAGAGCGGCTTCGGAGTTAAGTTCGCCGATCAATTTTGGGAGGCTGTAAAAATCCGAAATTGAGCGTGGCGCACGGATTGTCCGGCGGCAAAGCCAATCTGCCTGCTGCTCGGCCGATTAGCTGGCAATTGGCTGGGGCCCCTTCGATGCTCCCCGCTGTTCCATCCACTCAGATTCGTTGTAAAAGATACAGAGACACACACACGCGGGGCTAATAGATGCACGCCCACGATCCTCCGGGGCTCCATCCGATGATCATCTTGATCGTGGCGCGGCTCAGAAACGGGTTTTGCCATAAAAATAAAGATGATTTTGGCCAGATCACTTGTCAGCAACTGAAATCGCAATTAGCATTGCTAATGCGTGAGGATAGACGAATCGCGAAGCACTCGCATCTGCGAGTGCGCTGCAAGTATCTGCGGCTCCCACGTGATCTGCTTTTCGCAAGATTGTTGCTCATTCCGCTCGTTTGTGGCACTCAAGGTATAAATTGTTACAGATACCCGCGCTACTTACGAGATGCAAATGTATCTTGTTTCGAATAAATTCCCAATTTCGTCAACTGTTTGCCACGATGGAGATAATAACTATGGATGTTGTTACTATACACGTCTCAAGAAAGACACTTGGATGAGCCGACACGCCTAGTGGCACTAGAATAATAACTCGTCCCCACATCCCCGGTCGTTCTGTCCATTATCTGGGGGAGCAGCATTTTCCCCGCCATTGTTATTGCGCTACACTCGCACTGCGCCTCAGATGCCAGGCACATAATTAATATTTAATAAGCCAAGTCAAGAGCATTGCCAAAAGTTTTCTCGAGTGAAAAATTCTGTTTCCCGGGTCCGACTCTGCCAGCTCCTTTCCGCCTTTATTTACTTCAGCTTTATCCGAATTGTCTCAATTCGCAAATGTGGTATACTCTTTCTTCCACATCATTGACTTTGGCTGGTAGGTTCATTTGGAATATCGTGGGGAAGGTTTAAAAAAACCATAACCTCAAAGAGTAAGCTTGTGAAAATTCCCTATTTTGGTAATCCTAAACCTTAGTAAATCTAATAGAATTGATGATACCAAAACAAACTATATTGCATATCTTTTCAGACTAAATTTGTGGGTGGGCTTCCCATGCTTTTGCATTGAGCCAACAATTTGTGGCCATTGACAGCCAGTGTCTCCCATCTATAGTAAGTTTGCCTGCTGCAACAAAAACCATATGTTTCGAAGCAAACTGTGGCTAAAACAAACCAAGGTTGCTGCCGTAGGGCATGACCAGTTCGGCATTCAGTTCAAGAGGCCTCGTCAAAATGTTTGTTTTCGTTTTCAACTTTTTCCTCTCCGCAGATGGAGGGGGTGGCGCCTCGGTTTTGGCTCGCTGCGATGCTTATGTGCCGCATATATTATGATGCTCGAGAAACATTTTTTATAACTTGGCATGCTCCAATTCTTGGTGCAAGAGCCCGGCTCTTGCCTCACGGCAGCGTGTCTCTATTTGCCGGCGGACGGTTTGGAGCACGGGGGACTCAAACGGAGGCAAAGGCAACTTGAAGATGAACCATTTTGTGCTTAGCAGTGGGTGTGTGTGAGAGATAGTTTGTTCTGGAAACTTTTTTGTTGCCCTGCCTTCAATTCGACCATTATATACCCAGGATATGTAGGATACATAGACCTGGATACAAACCGAAGAGTGTTTCTCCTTCGTTTCTAAGAAAATTACAAAATCCATTAAGTTGCTTGCACGCAACTTAAACATAAATCCATCATACGCCATGTGGCACACACACACACTCGTGCCGCAGAAAGAAGGAGGAGAGAGACACACAAGGACAAGTTGCAAGTTGCGGGTGGTGCATAGCCACGGCATGCATGGCCACGCCCCCGACCGTTGCTGATTCGGCTGCTTTTATTATCCACGCCATATTTAATGCACAAACATTCAGACACTCGAGTAGGTAAGTAGGTTGGGCTAAGTCTGCAGCCAACGTCTATATCCGGCTCCTCAGCCCTCAGTCCTCGCAATAGGTAGGTCGATATACGAGAGTCTCCCTTGCCACTGCCTGCAGGGCTTTCAATTTAATTTCTTGCCATCTGACTGACGAACTTTGAGCTTACGCTTTTCGATACTTTCGAATTTGCTTTCAATAAGCGCATCCCCTCTCCGCCCCGCCCCGCCGGCCGGCTCCTTGGCTGTGTATCTCTTAGCTGATAGCTTCGGATACCATAAATCATAGAAGCGATTACAGAAAATTGCAAACGTAAATGTAATAAAAGCTCGGACCGAAAATTGCTGGCGAAGAGCGGCGGCGTCCGAAGACTGAAGACTGAAGGCTGAAGACGCGGGGAGATGTGAGATCTGAGAAAAGCAAGACTCACGTCTTGGGAGAATCGAGGCAAAGCCGCACAATAGACAGCTTGTGCTGCAGAAACTAGTTCAAAAGTTCAAGCGAACAAGCGGGGATTGAAAGACTCCAGAAGACATGACGATCGCAGAGAAAGGGAGTCGGGCTGGGACTTCTGTTTTGGCCCCAAAACCCAGGCCCACTTACGGAGAATTTGTAGCAAAGTCCAGTGCACAATTTCTCCGAATGCGACTGAGTCTGTGCGGCTTAGGTCCAGAACCCCATCGCTACAATCAAATTGTAATGGCTCGGCCAAAAGACCGCAAATCAAACGCCATGTGTGTCAATGAGTTTTCGTGTCGTTGACAAGTACCTTGCATACAGGTACGTAGGTACGAACGTATCACGTCGGGAAACGAAAAATATGCTTTGATTAAGGGGCAGAGCCACCCCAGCCCGGTCTAAGGCAATCGGAAACCGCAAGGCGAACAAATCGAGACCCGATGACAAATGCTCTGACGCCTGACAAATGCCATTGTCGTTTCCATCACCATCAATGTCAAGATGCCGCCCCATTTGCGCCCCCCACCAGCGGCAATCTCAGTTAAGCTCGGCTCGGCCCGTTCCATTAGCATTCGCAATTAATTTCCATCTGCTGCTCTGCGGAATTTTTACAAATTTCTAAGCTAGTCCTGGGAAACGAATAGCCACAAAAAAGCAACACAAGTCGCTGGGGACAAATCTCTGAGCTGAGATATATAATATAACATTTGTATGTATCCCTGCATATTTTTTTTGTATTATTATTTCACTGACTGTGGGTAATTAACATTAATTTTGCATAATTAAAGCAGCCAGCGAGCAGAGACAGAAGCCAAAAACAATGCTGGGACGCTGAGAAAATCGCGGGGGGTGGCCTGTATTCGCCATGAGCATGCTATCCCCCAGATTGTCAGTCACTGGGTCAGTGTCAAGGGTTTCCCTCGGGTGGCGAACAAGAAAAAGCTCTCGCCCCAACTCAATTTATATTAATTTCCATTGCCAGAGATGGAACGATAAAACCCTCATTTGATTACTCAATTATTTTGCATAAATTAAGGGACTATTCCCCGGCTCATCCTGGCTCTTCCTGTAGTTGGCCTTTTGCAAATCCTTGGCAAGCCACAAAACTTTGTGAAAGCCCAAGACGATTTGTGGTTAGTGCTTCATAGGCCGACGAAATTGTGGTCAAGTCGGTAAAGGCGTGAAGACAAATAGTTAATCTTTTCATACGAGCACTGCCTTTAAATCGCCCCAATTTTTCTTGTCCCGTTTCCCGAAAATACCAGATGTGTAGGAGACAATATGCATGTGTACACTGTATAGTACATACTATGCGTACGTATCAGGCTACTTCCGCTTGGTAATTCGACAGAGCACTCTGGTTTTTTGTGTGCATCTCTGAAATTGCCTCGAATTAAGCTCAAAGTGCGTGTGTGTCTTCTTCGGTTTGTTGCTCTTTCTTTTTCATAAATTGCGCTTTGTTTATTATGCTGACCCCCTTTTGCCCGCTCTTGTGCCAACGCTCGTTGCTGACCCGGCTTGGGAATGATGTCATTAATTAATGTGAATGAGTTCAGTATGATGTCAATTAGCTGCGGAAAGCGCACTTGGAGGCAGCAGAAGCACCAGCTCAGCGGCAGGCAAAGTGCATTGGATAATTTGTTATTGGACGAAGAGCCTCCCCCACCCACACATACGCTCCAACTCAGATTCAGATGCAGATACAGATGCAGATACAGATACAGATACGGACACAGACAACGGCACTCAGATACAAGCGCAGGCAGACATTCAGACGGCTTAAACAATTGCGGAAGCGCTTGAGCCTCTTCAGTTGTCGTTTTTTGCCTCTATATTCCTCAATTATCATAAGCAGCTGCTCCCGGCTTAGGCAGTATCTTTCGGAGGCAGCAAACTTTGGCCAAAGTGCTTAACAATAGTTAAGACCTTCTTTCATTCACAGCGAAAGAGGAGATGGTCGGAAAAATCATTAAAACTCTGCTCCCAATGGGAGAAGGACTGCCTAAGAGGCGGTCTGCCAAAAAAAATGGGAGAAAAAAACCAAATAATAACACTAAGTAAATGCAATAAAATGAAAATCCAACTGGGGAAATTTCGCCATGATTTATTGTTGTTGGCGAACAAGTAGAAGAGGAGCCGCAGTGGAGCACGAATAAAAAGTAAAAGGCATTATGCAGATCAAACTCGGTGGAAAACTTTTCCCTGGCGTTTACTTACAAAAACAAAGCGGTGTTCTTTCAGGTCATAAGGAACTTCGTCTTTCACTCACCTGCAAAGGGAAGAAAAAGGAGTCAGTTAGAGATTCGTATATTAATAAGCACGTTTTTGGCTTAAATCGATAAGTAAATGAAATATTTCAAAGTTTTCGTCTTTAGTTCCCTAGCTCACAAGTTAGGTTGTTAGTGAAAAAAAAACAATAAAGCATTCGTTTTACTGAACGAGGTATAAATAACTTTTTTTCAAAAGCTATAAATACATGTAAATAGTTTACAGCCGCTCATTCGGCAAAATGTAATTATTTAAAACACACACAGAGGCTGGCTTGCCATTTGTTTTCCTCGCAGTTTTAAAGATTTTCCGCTCACAGGGCCAAATTGCATGTTTCAGACAGAGTTTCTGCCCGGTCATTGATTTCGGACTTTTGTTTTTCTTGCATTGGCCAATTGTTGTTACAATTTGGTAATGCAATTTGGTAAGGCGAAAGGCAAAATATCGGGCCCGCTTCAGCTCCAATTCCACTATGAGCTTAGTTTCCGATTTTGTGGCAACAATTGTTTTACGGTCCCGTGTGTGTGTGTGTGTGGGCAACAGAGGCGAAACAATTTTTGTGGTCAAGAGCCTTTCACCAAACGAGAATGAAGTGTGGAGTAGGGTCCGAGTTCATAGCTCATGAACTCCTTTCCCAGAGACTTTGTCCCTCTCCCTGGCCCGCCTCCGCTCCCTTACTTTTTGGGGCTGGTCATGCCATAGCCCTCTTTTCGGCCGGGCCAAATCTGTAACTGAGCCCCGTTCGGTGGTGGCTATTATTCTTGGCAATCCCCCATTCGCCCGAGAAATTTGTTTAGCCCTGCTTCTCTTTTATACCCGTTTAAGCAATGTTATGGCTTTGTTTGCCGTACTTTCCCCTTGCTCCTGCCAGCCTGCCAGCCTGCCTGACTTTTTGGGGTTTCCCTGCCATTGGAATGTGAAAGAAGCTTGCAGGGAAATCTAAAAATCAGCTTGCATTCTTAACCGTCAATGGAGAATCCGTCAAAGCGCCCGGAGTACATTTATCAAGGGGAATTACTTTTGCTCAGTCACCGCGACAGATGCTGGAGCAGAAGCATCAGAGATTCCTCTGCGCTTTTGGCTAATGATGTGCCAACAACAAGGCCGGCAACCTGGCTGAAAAGTAACAATAGGCAGCGACAATTAGAGTGATGTCGGTGAGAGGGCGGTGGAGATAAAGAAAAGTCTGATAAATCAGCTGTTCTGTTCTGGGCCGCATGCCAGCAGCCGCCGCATTCCCCAATTAGCTGCTAGAGAAATTAGAGTGTGAGCACTACCAGCATGTAGCATCCCGAAGCACTTGATGAAACAACTGCCAACCCATTCCCCGAATGTGAGCTTTGTTTGCTTATAAGCAGCTCAACTTGGTCTCCTTTATCCTGGCTGGCACATGTGCAGAGGGAAATACTCGTATATCTGCGATTGACCAAGTATTTGAACAATTTGGATAGGCAGTGCCAATTGATACTTTGTACAGCTCCGAGTTGTGTATAAGTTTTTAATTAAAAAACAAAGAACTCTTTTATTTATTTGGCATTGTGTTGCTGTGCGGCAACCTGTTCCGGGATCTCGGGGGTAGCGGATTTGTCTGTTTGGGGGTGTCTGGGCTGACACACACGGGGACGAGTCTCGGATTACATGCTGGCAGCCCTTTTGATGGATGGATGGCAGCCTGGTCGCATTCCCTACCTGTTTCCCTTTTGCTTATTTACTTAAGGCAGAACACAGAAAACTGGTTGTCGCCGGCGGAGTGAAGAATCGTGTGAGTTAACAATACCCGTGCAGGGGATCTGGGGGAAGGGGCCAGCCGGGGCGCGCTGGGAGAAGCGAGTGACAGTTGGCACGGAAGTGGTTTTGATTTAATGCCGCTTGGCGCTGAATGACGCAAGATAAGCAGATGCTACGCAGCCGCGGAGAACAGGTGTCGACAGGTGGGCACCGCATCCAAGAAGCGCTAAAAGTGTAAAAGAAGCGGCCCAGGAGCAGAGGTAAGCCGCAAGTTGAGTGAGATATCCATTAACACAAGGATATGGTCCAAGGATATTGAACCCCCTTTATTTGTATTTTTGGTCCTATCATTTATTATGATCCTATTTTTTCACCCTTGAACGTGGCATACAACTCGGATCTGTGTCATAAGATCTTATTTGTAATTGCTAGCCAAATGAAATTCCGAAACCGAGGCAGATATGCCACAAAACACAATCACAAAGCGAGATTCCTCATGACGGAGATGGGCTTGGGTGTACAAGTTCCAGGGAAGTGGCTCAAACTGAACAAATCCCCCCACTGGGCACACTTGCGGCTTATTGGCAATCAAATTTGGAACAGAGCTCGTGTCTCGGCCCGGGAAAATCAAGGGAACGTTGGCAGGAACACAGACGCAGGCAGTGTCAGCTGATTAGCATAATTGACTTTGTGTTAAATTTAGCATTTAATTAATGGGTGGCTACATGACTGGCGAGAAGGTACGAGCTTACACTGGCGAAGGATTTGCAGCCGCCATCGATGCGATGGTAACCCGAAATTAGGGGACTGCCCCGCGCCAGGCATTGTTCCCACCAGATTGTTGTTGTGCCGCTTTTGGGGCTCAGTTTGGCAAACATATGTGCTCCAATTCCGAGCCAAAAACTCTCGCATCGCCGGCACTTGAACAAAGCCCGAACATAATTGACTTTTCCAGCACCAGCACCAGAAGCAGAAGCAGAAGACGTTGGCGATGGCAATGGCGATGGCGCAGCAGAAGGCAGCAGGCAAGCCACAACCACTTAACACCTCCCAACCACCCACGAAATGCGAAAAAAAGAGCAAGCCGAAGGAAAGGCGCTCTAGAAAACTTTAGGCCAACCCCTCGGCAAAGCACTTAACATGTTCATCAATTGCGCCCGCTCGCTTCCCAGACACACACTGACACAGACACCGCCACCGCCACCGCCCCCGACACCGACACCGACTCCGACAAAGTGTCCCAGCTTAGTGGGATGCCGGGAGGCGGGAAAAGGGAAACGGAATGCCGGGAAGTGGAAATGGGCCAGGGTGGAATTCCGCCGGGGGAAGCAGAAAATCTGGGCAAGCCAAAACAATGCAGCGCTCTAAAACCGAAGAAACCAGGGGAGAGCGCCGTGAAATTGTTTGGCGACAGGCGAACACACAGGAAAGCGCCTAAGGAAAGTGGAACACAGGCACTGCGAAAAAATCGTATCTACTTCTATGATTTTTTAAAATTTGAGTCCAATGAACAGGGAACATTTAAAAAAGCTCTTTCCCAGGAAGATTAGTTGATAAACTTGTGTTTCTAAAATATATTTTATCGTCAATCGTTTTCCAGCTACTTTTTTTCTCCGAGTGTGGCGCGAAGGGAGTTGACCGACAGCAACCGCCTACGCTTCAGCCACTGTAATTTGTTAGATGCGCCACACCAAAAAGCTGAAGCCGAAGCCAAAGCCAAGTCAAGGCCTCCAGATGCTCCGGCTGTAATTCAAGCGAAACTTAAAACTCGGGCCATGGGATGGGTGAGGGAGGCGGTGTTGGGGGAATTAAAGGCAGAAGAACGACGATGTAGGCGATCAAAAATCTGGCAAGCTAACTTTGGTCAATGTCTAGACAAGAATCTAAGCTAATGAATGTCATCCAGCCAAAGAACTAGTTAAACCAGTTTAAGGAGTACTCGCAGCTGGAAAAATGGGAGAACAAGAGATGACGATGCCCTCAGGCCCTTCGAAGAATATCCACGAGCACTTCATTTCAATACGCTTCAGGTTTTCGCAACGCTAGATTCATATATCGGGTGTATTCGTCGAAATCGATTGTTATAGATTTCTACACCGTTTCCAAAGCCTTCGACAATTTCCTGGGCACCTACGAGTATTTATGTTTTTAATTTTTCTAGGCAAGACCTCTCAACATTCTCGGATTGCTCAGCTGAATGATTAATTTGCCTTTGGACGCGGCCGCACACGCTGAGCGCAAAACTGACGGAAAGCTGAAAGGTTTGCTCGTGAAGACCGATGTCAAAGTCGAATGCCATACCACTCGGGTTGATGAACATTTTGTGGAAGTTTATGCAAATGACCAGAGATGAGGGGGCATTGGGGATGTTGGAGCGGCATAATTACCCATAATGAGTAGAAAATGGAAAGTATACGTCGAGTGGGTTAAGCAAATTGTGGTTGAACGACCAAAGCTAGGAGTGGAGCTTGGAGCTGGGAGCGGGAGCTTGGAGCTTGGAGCTCGAAGGTGGGAGCTGTGTAGCATGTTGGGGAGTAAACAAGCATTTTCCCATTGCCGGTCTTCGATTCGCCGCATTTCCACTGAGGCGCGATGTATGCTGCCACATACATACTTTTGTAGGTTCGTATCTATGTACACGCGAACACATATTATCTACTTGAAGTGTAAACAGATACAGAACAAAGGGTGTAGGGGGCGGCGGGGGTGGAAACAGTTGCGCAAATTTGCATGGCGTCAACAGGTGGCTCGCTGGCAAAACCGAAGCGCGAAATCTATTTATTTAGTTACACATTTTGCTTTGTTTTCGCCTCGCTTTCAACTTGAACCGACTCGAGCGCGTTTCAATTTTTCAACTTCAACTGCTTCGGCAACTGTTTGCAGTTTGCACACTCTTTTCCATTTTCATTCCCACTTTATTTAATACTTTTTGCGGCTGCGGGCAATGTCAGTTCACTTGGCTGCAGCTGACTGAAAATCACATCAACAGAAATGCAAATGATGCAACAGCCAACCTCAGCAGAAAAGCCCGAGCACAGGCACCCAGTCAACCGAAAGCCAAGTCAACGTTTTCCCTCCCGTTCGATCTTCGACGGTTGGATCTGCGAGGTCTCGGAGCCGGAGTCGGAGTCGGAGTCGGAGCTTGCGGCTAGGGGCAAACAAAGCCGGCCCGCGGCGTCGCTTACTTTGTAATAATCCCCAACTAACAGTTGGAGCTAAAATATCTCCATATGATGTGTCTTGGGGGGCACGAATCGTTTTCTGATGCTGATGATGATGGCGGCGTTGAAGGCAGTCACTCAGTGCAGTTTTCCGCTTCTAGCGATGGCAGCGTGAAATCGGTAATTATTTAAGATCTTCCACCTCACATTGGTGAGTATTGAAAGCTTTGATTTCTCAGTTGCTGTTTAGTTAGTATTGACTAGTTTCCGAATTTCTCGTGTAACGCAGTCTTTTGATGTAGTTTTCCCGGATTTTTTTCTTCCCGGCTCCCGTTTCCCATTTCACGTTCCCATCTCCAGGGACACTTGCACAGCACGTTGCCCGGCGAGCCGGCCTCGCTTATTGGCATTCGCCATTTCCCGCTGATTTCTGTTGTTTTTCGCTTAAGCCATTGTCTTGGGCTGAGCTGGCGGGGAAGTCGGCTCGGGTACGTTTTGCTTTCGAGATTTTTAGCTTGCTTTTTCTGTGGCGCGTCAGAAACTCGTGCATGGGGATCAATCTCTCCATTAGAGTCGTCATCACTCCTCCTCGGTTGTGTTGGATTGCAGTTGCCAGTCAGTCGGCTAGGCTATTGCATGGGTAAAGACAGAAGGCGACAGCACAACGGCATGTAATGATGTTTGCGTCATGAGCGGCATTTCTAGCTCAAGAGTGTGGAGTATCTCCATCCGTGTATCGTGTCGTGCACTTGTGGAGCTCCATCGCCCGTCTCCCGTCGCTCAACCGTCTCGCATTTCGCATTTGCGGGCGAACATTGTGTAATATATTTGTATGCATTGTTGTTGGCATGCTCGGAATTGGGTAATCCCTATATCCAATATCAAATATAAGCCACAATGCTCTCAAACCCATTGAAAAGAGCACTTGAAGCCCATCGTCTTCGCACATTGAGATGGATTGGCGCGATACATTTGCATCTCCTGCATAGTTTATCAATTTAAGGTGAGACGACGGAGGCTAAAAACGCTTGATAAATTGCTCGGAACGAGAGCAGCACTCGGCACCATGTTGACGCAGCTGTATCTCTATCTGCCTGTATCTGCATCTTCATCTGTATCTGGGACAGATGTATAGAAACGCGAGTCGAGGTAAATTCAGCAATCAATCAGCGGAAGACGGCACTCAATGCAATTGTCAAAATGTTTATAAATATTCTTAAACGTTTTCCAAGAGGTAAATCCCAAAAAAAGGGTAACGAACCTCGAAATAACACTTCAGACGAAGGAACGAACCTCACAACTAGTATGTATCATTAAATTGAACACCCGAGCCACTTGCATAACACTTGGTATTATTTTGATTGAACGACTGTTTTTTCTTTATTTAGTGCTCATAGAGAGCATACTATATTTCATATTTTTTCGAGTGCATATCCGTTCTGGGTAAGCACGTGCGCCTACAATAAAATTTCGAAATTTATGGCCCGGCTACAGCAAGAACACAGGATACCTTTTCGGCTACTTCAACCCCTCGCTGCGGTGCCTGGATCCTTGACCCCGAGCCCCTTCCTTTCGCCACAACAGGCGGCAGAAGTAAGTGTGTGTATATGATTGTATTAATGTTGCATGTTCATTTGGCTTGCGTGCAGGTCTTCTGGCTGCTTGTGCTACAGCTCATGCTGGTTGTAAATTACGCTGGCCCGGCGAAAACGAACCCCTAACCCCGGGCTGCAACCCTCGGAGTGGCCAGCACTTGGACTGGTTCTCGGTTCCCTTGGCCCGCGTCTCCTTTTCCATCAGCCCCTGCTTCTGCTCCTGCAGGACTGCTGGCCGCCGCACCGATCCTTTGCGCCCCGCCCCTAACGAGCCGAGTTGAGCCGAACGAAGCGGAGCGGAGCGACAGCTGATGGCGATGGCCGTTTCCTTTTCTGGCCCGCTCGGCAGTTGGTTTTATGGGCACCCAAAGGCCACTGAACCGCACCTTAAAAAAAGGCGCTAAAGTAAACTGCGGCCAAGTCGCAGTTTGATTAAAACTATACACAACACACAGCCCGAGACAGATACACACGACTACAGTAATAAATGGCCATACATGGACACATGGGAGCAGCACGCCCTAGGTCTTCAAACCCGACCCGCTGACGCTGTTTTTTTATACCCTTTCTGAAGGTGTTTGAGTTTGGCAGAACGCCATCGTAAGCATAATTAATCCTCGGACGTATTTCTAACATGTTACTTCCACAATCATATCCTAAAATACAATAATAATTTTTATTTTGTAACTAACGGCTTGCAATATAGAGAAATCAAAAATCCTGCAACTTTCCACTCACTTCTGGTTTTGTTTGTTCTCTTTTTAATAGTCTTAGGTTGACCTCGTCACCGGATCGCGTTTTGGACCTGGGCCACTCCCTTCCTGACCCCCTGGCTTCCTCTTCCTGTTCGGTGGGTCGCCCATCTGCTCACCGTTTTGTCATGTTTCATGTCGGAAGTGGAAATTATCCGCAGTGCACTTTGCCATTGCCATTGCCCTGGTGACTGACTGACTCCCCCCGCCCCCCCTCACCCAGCGGTCTTTGGCTGTGTCTTTCCCGGCAGTGTCGCTCTCCCCCAGGGGCTCCCTTTGGCTTTAACATTTTGGTTTCGTTTCGTTTTCATTACCCGCTATCGCAGTCCCCAGGCAAGTCATTGACACACCTGTGCGGTGAGAATTATCAGGGGCGGGCTGGCGGAAAGGGAGGGCAGGGCGAGCTAAGGTAACAACGGACTCGCATTCTCTAGAGAACTCTGATCATTTGCAGGCGTTTGTTCCTCGATGTTGGATTGGATAAATATTACTGAATAATGTTAACGTACATGCCATTTGATCGTTAAAGCGTTGCCGGAGGCACAGATGCATTTAAGGGGGAACCCCCTTCTTAAAGAAGTGTTTTCTCGGATATATTAAATAGAAACATTTCGAAACATTTATGATAGTTTAAATTTGAAATTTTGAAGGAATGTTCTTGGATAGTTTAACAATTGATAAACAATTAATTAATTAATCGGTTTTTCTTTGACCGATAGAGGAGGGTTCCCCTTAACAGGAATATGTCCTGTATAGTCGCAAGGCGAATCGATTTTTATATTAAATTCCAGCTTAAATTATCTTCCAACACTTCCGGGCCTAAGTGTCAGTTGCCATTAAGCAGAAGGTGATTGCCCACCTTTTTCCCGCACCTTTCCCCGACTGCCTGAACTTTCCCAGCGAACTGAAAACAATTTTGGAAAAGTAATTTCCCAGAACTAAAATTCCCCTTACGAAAGCGGATAACACAAAAGTTCAAATAACACTTCCGAAAACCATTTGCGATGTTGGCGATAATTGTTTGTAACTAGTTACAGGCCAGACCCGCACTCCGACCCGACTCCCTATAAAGCAAATGACCCTTATGCGGCGAACCTCATTACGGCATTTGGCATTTGCCACGCATTCCGTTCGACACCATCCCGTGCCCGTCGGAATGGGGAAACTTAATGATCATTCGATTCCATTCAGGCTTTGTCTTGGCATTTTATGACGGTCGCGAGTCCCCGAACGGGAACGGCGGAGAATTCTCAGCTCAAATTCAATTAGATTTTATTGATGATTGATTTTTTGGGGGGAAAAACAAGAATAAGAGTGTAAGAATAAGATGCAGGGATCAGAGTTTCCACGATCGTGTGGTCAGAGCCGCGAGATCTCTCTCCCGCTCGTTGTTCTGGGACTAATTGTCTTTAATTCAATTAGTTCAGAGCCAACACCAACACACACTTTGCCTCAATTGCTGTGACCTAACAGGCCAGCTCCTCCTCTCCGCATTTTCCTCTTGGCTGGTTACCGAGCTTATATCTCAGATCCTATTGAATGCTTTCCATATATGTATGTACATATGTACATACGAGTGTGCCTGAGCTTATTTTATGGATGCGCTTAGTATCTCCAATTTTTCCGCTCTCGAACCCAAATAAACATGCACCCAGATAGCCAAACAATCTACGTTTATTGATACAGTTTCCCCAACTTTGTCGCCCGCCGATTTGCTGGCTCATTGTCCGTCCGGCCGCGTGTGTCATCGGGCGACTGGAATATATGAAAATATATTCATGCAATTGCCGCCTCTTGTTATCAGCGCAACATTCACATACTCGACGTGTATTTATATTTGTCGATACTGTAAACAAACACCGTTTGGCCATCACCAATCGATAGATAGATAAGTGGGAGTTGGCTTTGGCTCCAAATGTCCACACCACGCGGCAAAACCACCGCTCCCCAAAACAGCCCGCTGCCCCGAACAAAAATAATCACCCCCGGCCATCGATCAGTGGGACTTATTGTGCGACTCGTTAGGCGACCCATGACGGATATTACGGGGAGGTCTGGGTCGCGGCTTGAACATTCCGGGCGAGAACAGGAACGCACGATCCTATGAGGCCGGTTGCAAGCTCACTGCACCGCAAGAAAATCATGGGAATTCAGTTTCCAAAGTTGGTAGCTTCCATTCTTACTTAAAATTTGTACAAGCTTCATATTTTGTTGAAAAGATTTCAATTTTACATGAATTTGTTTTAGCGGGTTTCCACAGAAATCGACATTTAAAAGATAGTTTTCCTATCATTTCGACAATTGATCCACTGGCTTCTTAAATATCAAGTAGTTCACTTTACCATGTATTTTTTGTGTCAACTTATTTTGTATTTTTCAAACATTATACATGGCTTCAAGCTGTCATAAAAGTTACGAAACGTTTCAATTTATTAAATCCGAGAATAAACCTTCTTGAAAGTCGAGTATTTTTCGATTGTCTGACAATTTTGTGGCCTGAAAAATATATATTTTTTTCCGTGCATGGGCATGACTTGCCTAAAGTTCGTTCTTTACCAGCTAGCTATCTTATTCTCACATTGCTTCGGGTTTATTGTTTTAGTTGCCTTGCTCCGCTTCGTTTTGAGCAGCTGCTGCCGTTGTTGTTGGATGGGTGTCTATATAGACAGACTACGTCTTATATAAATTCCACAACGGCAGAAAAAAGGCAAATACAAGTACAACCACATTCGACACACAGTTCATTTTAATTGACATCGATAATTAAAAAACTATTTTGTTTTTGACTTTTCCCCGAGTCTCAGCGAGTGTATTCCTCGAGCTCAGCTAAACAGTTTTGGCTGCCTCTCCGGTTTTTCAACGTACGTAAGGTTGCCGGCTTTGCTGTTGTGTTTACGATCTATAACCTCTTTGTCTTCGGCTAAGATACTTGCTCCACTTTCCCAGGTCTTATTGTCTTGGTCGCAGCCACACAAAGGTCGAGGTGCCCGGTGACTACTCGGGGCAAAAACCAAGTCAAGTGCCTAGATAAAAGTTTCGTGACCGCCCCTCCACCTCTGCTGTTTGTAGCCATAATTAGCCAACAATTAATACAGTTAACCACTTTCGTTGCTTGATATCAACCTCATTCCACAGTCAAGTGCGAGGTTCTGATTACGAATCACGGAAACTCTCCCGCCCATAAAAATAAAGAATGATATAAAAAGAATCGGAACGGCACTGCTCTGACACACATAATGTAATCGCTTGCTGATATATATTGATAAAATGTAAGGAAAGAAATGGGAACTTTTATTACTCCAACGGTAGGTGGTAGCACCACAAAGTTGGCTCTAGATAAGAAACGTTCTTCCACAGAAGCCAACGGGGGCACTCGACAGTTTAATTGAATTTAATTGAAGGTAGTTTTTGGGAATTACGTTGAGATTGCGGTAGAACTTTGGCTAAAAGTTCCCTCTAGCTTTTTATAAACTTGGTGAAAGACCATTTTCCAATTAGCTAACCTGCAACACTTATTTTTTTTATTTTGACTGTCCTGAATGAGCTTTGGGCAAAATTATTTTTCTAAGAATGCGCACGTCACCCCAAGAACATACATAGTTCTGAATAGTTATTACAATAAAAACCAAATGTATTCCCCCAAGTTCAAAATGGAATTCGTAGAACGGGTCGCCGGCTCCCATGCCCAACTCAGACATGGATAAGCCCTTTCTGTAGGTACTTGTACATAAACAAATACTTAAGCTCATAGACTTTTTATCGTCAAGCCACAACCACAAGGAGGCATTATATAATGGTCCGACTGTGGTGCTGCTGTTGTCCGCAGTTCCAGTTCTAGTTCCCATTCCGAAGTAGCCCCGCGGGGCCGGCCAGCCAACCCAAGCGATAACACTTCTGTTCCCTAAGCATAATTTGTGGGTCAAGTACAGCTGGTTGCAGCTCCGCCAGAGTGGTGCAAAATTGTTCTCCACTCTGATCCGCTTAGCAATACATATCTCACTTTCTCGATTTTTGCTTTATTTCGTTGGGGTTTTGTTCAGGTTTCATGTTCCAGCAAAGCGGTTTACTGAAATACGGTCCCTGCATTGATTTAATAAAGACAGCCAACTCTTTTTGATCATACATTTTGCACGGTTTTTATATGGTTTCATTATGCCGATACACCCTTGTACCGGCGTAAACCTTTAACATTTCTGTGGATTTTTATAATTTCTTTGAATGACCAACTCTATGGACTCTATGGCCGCGCTGTGGCTATAGAAATATTTTACCTTTTTGTAGTTATTATTTATTTATTTGCCTCTTGCTGCTTTCCGCTGCTGTTGCCTGTCACTTTTAACTGGTTTTTGTGCCGTTTCGTTGTTGTTGGAGTTTTACTTTTCAGCTGCACTGTAATTGAAATTTTTGTAGCCGTTGTTGCCGCTGGTTGTTACTGTACTATATAGCATTTCAAATTGTTTTGCACCGCCCACTTTGAATTACTTTTTTCGCGTTTGATATAAATTGTACGAGTATATATGCACTGGGGACTTCCACACATACATATGCACATGGGGCTATATAGATTTATGGTTGCTATTTGCTGGTTCAGTTATGCTTTTTAAATCAAATTTCGTATCACAATTTTTTCTCCGCTTCGTTTTTGTGTGTTTGGCTGGGAAATATCCTCAGTTGATGCCTCTGTGGGGTTAATAATTGGAAGGTGGTTAAATCATCGGTTGCACAAACGTCGGTCATTAGCACTTTGTTTTATTGTCGTTTGTGCCACACTTAACGAATACGCAAACACACACACTTGGCCACGGACTGGGGACTAGGGACTGGGAGTTGAAAGTTCTTGGTTCTTGCACATGCTGGCCAGTTGGCCATAAACAAATAAACCTGTTAGCCGCGGCCAGAACGCAGCAGCTGATTTATGTTGCCGAGCTGCGAGATATATATACAAATATGTATATTTATAGAGGTAACTCTGCGGCGAACCGGTTTGTGCCTGGGACTCTTGGCCCGAGAGCCGAATAGTCTTGGACTCGGGCAACAATTGATACAATTTGCGGCATAATTTCGAGTTGGCCTTTGGCGGGTGCACCGCCCGGGAATGTGTCTGTGTGTGGGAAACGGCGGGATAGCACTTGCATAATGAGTGCACCGCCAAGAACGGCCCCAAGTCAACGACTTTCACACGCCCAAAACCAAGCCAAGCCAAAGCCAAAGCCAAAGCCAGCTGGCGAGCCTAATGAGGGGAAAGGCATCAGTGCGAGAGTTGAAAGGTCATCAGCACTGGGCAAGCGGCGCAGATTGCGCTCTACACGTGGAAAATCGAATTGAAGTGCTTCTTTCGTACTATATAACAAAACAAGTATAAACGCTGTAGTCTTGAACGACGTGTTCATACATACAGACGGACAAACGGACATGGATCGACTCGGCTATTGATGATGATCAAGAATAAAAACGTTCTAGGGTCGGAAATGCATCTTTCTACCTCTACCTCAAGCTACTTCTAGCTCAATGTTACCAATTTCAAGGCCTAGGAACTCTAGCTTGAATATATTGATATTTCGATGAATTTGAAGCTCATTTTTCTGACAGTGTCCCAGCTGACCAAGTCCGAGTCCAGAGCGATCCCATGTCCGCATTGCTTCAGCGGAAATAATCGTAAAGTAAGGTACCACTGAGGGCACCAACAGACACATAAAGACAAAAGCCAGCTCTGGGCCAGGTTCGGATGGCCAAGAAGCTACACCACCGCTGTAGCGAAGAGGAAGAAGCCAGGTGGTGGTGGAGTGCGGGGTGAGGGGGAAAAGGAAAAGGAAAAGAAGTAGCAGGCAATGGGCATAAAATAAAAGTTTAGCGCAAAGCGGAATTGAAATGGATGGCTGGCCAAGAACTAGACTCTCGAGCGGGCCAAACTCGCCTCGACTGTTGACTGTTGTCGACTGCTGTTTGAACTTGGCTAAAATAAATAAAGCCATACAACCGACCAACTGGGAACTGGGAACAACTCCTCCGGCCTCGGTTGGGTGTCAGAAAAGTTTGGTCGCCGGCAAAGTTAACATTTCGCACCCCAAATGAAAATGAAATAGTTTTCTTTTCGCCCCCACACCCGCCCCCATCAGCTGCACAGACATGCTGAAGAAACTTGTTTTCTATTTTTTGGCTGATGTATTGGAATCATAATTAAATTTGCCGCTAATTGTGTGGCCTCTAATGAAGACATAGAAGAATGGCAGGCCCGGCGTCACCCGGAGTCCAAGCTGCAGCGCAGCTCCTGAAGGCCCCAATTAGGTGGCTTTTGGTCATCCGGACGGCGGCAAGGAGGGGAGTTCCATGTTGCCAGCGCCACATTGCAATTGCAGCACGCAATAGCAGTGCGAAATGAAAGGCAGTCGGATAAGCCCGCCCGTTGCCAAGGGCTTTGGATTTCAATTTGCGGTTGCAGCTGCTCTTCCCGTCCCCAGGCTAAATGAGGAAATATTTTGCGGTTCACGTGTAAGATTATGGGCTTAGATTGCCTATCCCCACCCTCCCCCCATCTAGCCAAAGCTCGGGAGAACTGGAAAATTTCCATAACTGAAAACGGATCGCATCCCGAGATCTAAACATTGAAGGTGACTCGATGTGAGCAAACTTGGCTTGGAAAAACACTTTGCCAATCGCAAGAAACTTTGATTTTTGGGGACTTTGAAGAACAGAAATTACAAATCCACCGATCCTTTTTTTTTAACCACGGAGTTGGTAAGTCCCATAGCTTTTTTTGCTGCTATTTCTTTGATCACCGCTCAATTTGTTCACTTCTCCACCGTTTTCAAGCGCTGGCGATCATCGTCTAAGCAATTTGCATAGCTAAATATGCATTTAAATATTTATTTTTCAATTTCTGCGATTCCTAATGAATTGGCTCTCCGGACTCGGGGAGTTCTTGTTCGTAAGTTGCGACTACTTTGCATTTAACCCAAATAAATGTTCCGAGTTCGGAAATGTGATGTTCCCAGTTGGTTTTCTGCGATTGTGCACAATTCGTGTTTTTCAGAACGTGACTCATTGTACGGGCATTATCTAGCTCTCGCGACGGCATTCTATCAGATAGCTCAAAATTGCACACTATGCACACCTTAATTTGTTAATAAACAATTACAGGGCTGGCCGTGTGTGCGGGCAATTAAGAGTGTTGAATTAAAGTTTCGGTTTGTGAAACGAAGCGAGTGTATGCACAGACAAGCGCGCTCGTATAATTGCCGCCCGTTTCCGCTTTTTTGAATTTGCGATTTACTTTTAATGATTTATGCGATTGGTTGCTAGTTTCGCGATAGCCCAACTTTGGGCCCGGCTAACTGTGTGTGTTTGCGCCTGGCGTCGTTGTTGGTTTGTTGGTTTACTATCGCCGACCGGTTGGCTAGTTGGATTCAGATTTGATTTACAATAATTCACGACGTCGATTGGCTTTGGGGCAATCTCGGTTACTGCAATTTCCTCAATGTGTTGCTATTTGTTTGTCTGTTTATTCCTCCGCGAGAGACGAGCAGCCAACTGCGTTTCTGACATTAGACTGAAACCGAAAACATTTTTGAACACATTGCTGCTGGCGCCCAGCGGACTATCGGGAGAGTCGATAACCGCACCGCACCGCGCTCGGCGGCTATCGGCAGAGCGCGCGGCTCTCTTCGGGCCTCGGCGGTCTCCAGAGGCGCTCGAAGCCGGAGCGCAGCGGTCTCCACTTTGGAGACGGGCCCGAGCGCTACCGAAAGCGGCAAACTTCGGCAGCGACGTCGGCAGCACCAACAGCCACTGGCTGGCGGCTCGTCGGGCTCTCCCGCGATTTCCGGAGCGCCGCTCGGCATTTTCCCCCTCGATTTCCTCGCGTTTTCCGCATTTGTTTTGCTTTCGCGGTTCGTGAGAGTGCCGCGGCGGCTTGGCGCAAAGAGCGCGCTAGTGGATGCTAAGAGAGCGCCGGCTGTGGATTCCGTCTAGATAAGAGAGCTTCCACTTCTGTCACTTCTAGCAAAATTGGGAAAAGCGAGGGGGCGGAAAAGCGTCTGGCCACTCGAAACATGAAAGCGAAACGTTCTGAGAGTCTCCATAAATGAATACCACCGAGCACACAGGACAAAATTAAGTTCGTGTTTAATATTGATTAAAATTTAATAGGCAGGCATCTGCTTATGCGACGTTTTTGAGTTATATACTACAAAAGAAGATCCATCTATGTATAACCAAAAATATACATTGGGATGATGCGTTGGTACAACCAAGGTACATATATAGATATATAGATATTAATACTGTTAGATTTGAAGAAGAAATAAATGATATTGAAGAATGTTGTGTAATTTAACACGGTTCTCATACGCTATTCATTGTTGTAAAGTAAGGACTTTTTATGAATTAAAAACTGAAACGGCAGTAAAGAAGTCTCACAAATTTTGTGATTGTTGTTTAGGCATTCTAAAAGTGGAAATATCAGTCTCCCGAAAATAATACGACCAAGCAAACAGGACAAAATGAACTCTAAACATTAAAGTTTATAAAAATAAAACATTATTTAATTTATTTCCAGAAATTAATGCTAATCAAGAACATTTTCCAATTCAATACAGTTCTACCACATTATACATTGTTTTAAAGTAATCTAGACAAGACTTTTAATGAGTTAAAAACTGGAATACCATTAAAAACAAATTCTATGCCTGTTGTTCAGGCAATCAAGAAGTCGAAATATCAGTCTCCTGAAAATAATACGACCGAAAATCTATCTAGCTATAGAAATTCGGTTATATTTGGACATTGAAATTAATCAAAAACAATGTTTTTGTAATTTTCTAAAATAATTTCTATTAAAGTCTTTTGTCTAAATCAATACGGTACTCATATGTATGTTCTACATTGTTTTAAAGTAACCTAGGCAAGATTTGTAATAAGATTTGTAAAGACTGAAAAACTTATAACAAATTCTGTGACTGTTTTTCAGGAATTTGTAAGCAGTATGTTTAGCTAATATACATTTTCCTGCAGTGCAGCAATTTGAAAAAATGGGCGCACTGACAATAAATCAAGTGCGGCGTCCCTCAGGTGCGAGAGTTTTCGTGTGCCTTTGTGTGTTTTGGTGTGTGACACCCTGTGTGTGTCAGCTACTTTTCCAATCAAAAAGCAAAAGTCTCGTTAGGGCTGCTGCAAGTGCCAGTGGAGTATGAGCTTACAGTCTGTGTGTCATAGAAATGGTTAACAAATCATTTGCCATTTTTAGAAATCTACTTGACTTGTACACCAGCTCTCTGGCCGGAAGGAGCAGGGGGGTATGGTATTATGTAACAGGCAAGAAAACTCACTCGCTCGCTCGCTAACTAACTAACCAACCAGCCAAGCCACCCCCCATCCCCTCTGGAAATGTGCCACCAATGTGTGGCAAACTGGATCGCCACAGACTGCAGCTGAAATGTGGGTGGCGAATCGGGGAGTGGGTGGTGGCACATGCTCTGGGAGTGTCGCTTAGACAGGCTTGCGGTTCAAATTGCCCGACCAGAGCCATGAACAACACTTAAAACTTCATTCGCTTTACCACGCCACCACCACCGCTTCTCCCAGCCCCACTTTCCCCACCTTTTTTTCCACCGAAGTCTCGTTTTTATCTCTTTTCTCCGGCAATAGTTTCCTTTTTCCGGGCAGCACGGAACTTTATAACTTGCACTTTTTTTTAGCTCACGTTTGGGCGGGAAGGTGGAGAGATATGGATAGGATCAGCAAGGACGCAGGGATACATGGCTAGGAATTTTGAAATTCGGGCGTCCTAAAAGCCCTGTCTATGTCAACGTGCATTTATTGAACAAGTGATGTCCTAGTGTTAGGGTAGGGCTTTCCAAAAATCTGTCACAGCTCGGCTTCGAGCTTTGCATGAGTCCTAAAGAAAAATGTTTAAAAGTGGACTGACTTCAGGAACACTTTATGCCGTATAACTTTAATAATTTTATCTTATTAAATCTTTATCTAAGATGCGACTCTTTTGTACACAGTTCAAGTATAAATGTGGTTGTCCATAAGTCACTAAGCTTGCATAGCGCACCTTTCATTGAAAAATAAGAAAATATGAGACTCACATGTTTATTTCCTCCATAGCACTACAGATATCGTGTTTAATTTTAATTTAGGGTTCACACAACTCATCTGACAACTGAGTTCAACGCATAACAAATAATAAAACTTGGTAATTATGCCGATTAATCACATATTTTATCAACTACTTCAACATTAAGTAATGTTTTAATAATCTATACCAATCGCGTCATCAAAAGCTAAGTAAACCAACTTAGATGCCGATCAATATGTTGGATTCAAATTTTTTCGATTGCGCTATTTATGTATAAATATATAATGATCGGCCATTAGAATCCCCGACTTGGTCGAAAGAAATTACAGCTCCTTCCACCAACGAAAGGCCCCTTAGCAGTAGTTGTATCCAGGCCCCAATCCATCGCATGTACCGAACACACATTTTCCTTTGTTTTGCGTCGATAATTTGTCATAAAAATTGATCAAACAAGCCGGAATAATGACAAAATGCAATTTGCATGTCATGAATCCCCGCCCATCCGCCCGTTTCCGGGCACCAATATCGTTTATCCTTGAAGGCTTTGCATGTGTGCCGGGGATAACAAAAAAGTCGGTGGCAGAGGCGGCGCAGGCGGGGTGTTCGTGAGACTGGGAACTTGTACACAACGACAAGCAGTCACGATAAACCATTTACAATATTTATTTATTCATAACTCACCAAGTGGAATTAACTTTACATACAAGATGGCTCGATTCAGTGTGGTTCGGTAATAGCTGCTCGGATTTAGTTTTGGGGTTTGCCGCTTAGTTCCCGGCCGTTGTTTCATGTCGGGCCACGATTTCCCAGGATTTGCGTACACAAATTGAAAATTGTGGGTCGACAGGTGGACTGCACTGGGATGGGTGGGCGCGTTCGGCCTCCCATGGAAATGTGACGTGATTCGCAGTCATAACTTGGCCATATTTATTGACTCTGCAGAGCCTAATCAGAGAACCGAGAACAGGGAACCTGGCAGCACGGGCCAGGGCCAAGAAATTGCTATTTCCATTTCTTGTTTATGCATCGAAAACAAATTCAAAAATTGAATTTCTGCCTCTCTCTTTTGGGAATCCAAACAGGCACTTCCACCCCCAGGCCCATGTTTTTTCTGGCCTGTTCAAACAACATCCACATAGCCGTCCACTGCTCTTAATGTTTGGCCAATTGTCCCAGGTAGACGGCAGCCGACAAGCCGACAGACGGCCAACATTCGACGACCGACGGTCGGCAACCGGCAGCCGGCAGCCGGCTTCTTCCCCTGGAAATGGCCCAAGCCAAGACGGGACAGGTGCGCCATCGCTCACCTGAGCACACTCACAGAAATCCATACACAAAATTTGTCAATTTATGTGCATCCAGGACCCCAACGAACTCTTTATGAATATACAGTCAAGTCCTTATTCGAAGCATAAGCCATAGCCAAAAAAGTATAAATATTATTGGTTGAAACTGCCTCCGTTCGGCAACTATTTCAGTGCAGGCCTAGTACCTTGTTTTGGTTGTAATAAATGCAGGAAAAGGGAAATGCGGGACATCCAGCGCACGCGGCACAAAGTCAGGTGTTTCGCCGCGGCCCTGTTATGGCATATGCTGCATGATGCATGTGTCTTCAAGCTGCTCTTTTCGGGGGTTACTTTTCGGACAAGGTGAACGGACTGCGCCGAGTGTTTCGGAAACCAGTCCGCCGCAAGTCCGACTCCAAGTGCACACCGAGTATGCCAGTGCAATTGCATTTGTCGGAGGCAGGGGATAGAAGACAATGACAATGGCTGGGAGGCCCAGACAAACGGAGACCATGGACTCCGTTAACAGGGCAAATTTCGAAGAGTCAGGCCAGTCATTGCTGCACTTACTCGCCATGAGTTTGCCGCTTTTTTGGGCTCCACTCCGAGCAGGGGAGCTGGACAATGGCAATGACCACAGCCAGTCGGGCGCATAATGCAATAAACAATCATAGAAATGCATAATGCATGTCAGATTAAGAAATTATTAGCCGCATGCAAGCTGGCCAGGGCGAGCGGTTGTTCTTTCCATAGCTAGCAGGGGATTCCTAACTGGAAAAGCAATTATATTGGTGACTAAAGTGATTGTGCAAAGGAAGTAGTTAACCCTCCATACGTTTCTACTTTAATCTACCCAAAATGACATTTTAAAGTTACTCAACAACCCAACATCTAATCAGTATTCAAATTTATTAGCGATTTAAAGTTATTGTCTGTGCGGTATATTTAGACTTGCCTAATAGACAACAAGTAAAAACGCTGTAGTCGCTGTAGTTCTCGGCAACGAAATACCATGTACCTATTTTAATTATCAATTAGTTTTTTCGTTAGCCCCAAATTACATGTACACATAAACGTAGCACACGCAAATGGTTCTAAAGCCGCCATCCGGCATTGGCACTGGCAAAGGCCAAATCTTCAATATTTATTGTCCGATCATTATTAAACTTTCAACATCCATAGATATTAAAAAATTAAAATTTGTAACCGTAAGCAAAATGTGAGCAAGTCTCTTTCTCGCACCATTTCGAAGATAGAGACAAATTAATTTTCTTTACTTATTTCAAAGTCGGAAAGGGGAGTGACTAAAATTCAAAATTGCTTAGTTTGCGTATCGGTTGAACGTGTCGAAAGCAAAAANGTTTCTTTTTAATTACAAAGGCGAAAACTGGCTTGCGTACGCAGATCCAAGAATTACGTCTCAAGCTCTTACGATCTCGTCTGTTCATACACGCAGTCGGACAGACAGACGGACACAGAGGCAGACGGACAGACAGACAGACAGGCGTATATCGATAGATCGATTCGACAGTAATGCTGGTTAAGAATATATACTTTATAGGGTCGGAACTGACTCTTTCTTCCTGTTATATACATTTGCACAAACTTAATATACCATTTCTATCTTAAGCTACATGGTATAAAAATATCAATCAATTAAAAACATTTCCTTAGATGAAAGTTTGTTGACTTCTACAGAATTCCCCAATGATTATTTGCATTTGTCGGCCAAATAAAAAATGGATATAAATCAAATACAAAACAAATGCGAACAAAGAACTTCTTCGAAGGAAACGTTTAATAAATGAAATACATTTGGAGTTCATTTCGTTCACCTTCAGTTTCAATTGGAATCTGAAATCCGCTGATTGAAATGTTTATAATGCCTGTCACAGAGCCCGAACACCGAGTCCAACATCCATCCTCCCACTCGGGCAAAAGGCGCTACACAATGCCGGTTGATGGGACGGTGGTGTGAATGGATGGGCAGATGGATGGATGCGCATCATTATGATGAGAGATGAGGGATGCACGGGCTTTGTTGTTCCGCTTGGCTCTGGGTTATTTTGTTGCTACTTTTTGCGCTGTTTTGTGTTTTGTTTTTTGTTGGGGGGAGGGCGGTGGATCCCCCCATTTCCCGCGCCTCTCGAGTTGCGAAAGGTAGTACAACAAACTGTAACCTTGAGACGCAACGTTACCGAGGGCAGCCAACTAACTGGCAAATAATTAGGAAGCCCCTCTCTCTGCACGCCAAACTAAAATAAACTGTGCAAATAATTAATGTTGGCCAAGAGCGTGAGTGACGGGGGTGGAACAAAAAATGTATATATAATAGGGACATGTGGCGCCTTTGTTTTGGAGCCAAACGGAAGTCACCGTCAGCACCCCAGTTGGCGCCAAGGTGTTTCTCCCCGGGCTGCTGGTTGGGCGAGGTGGTGGTCATCAGGACCTGGACCGTTCCCCGGCCCCCGGCCGTCCTTGGCCCCTCATTTGATGTTTGACAATTTATTTTGATGGCACACAACACGCACCGAATACGCTGATCCTGCGACAGCTACTGCTACTGCTTTGGCCTCTGTTTCTGCTTCTGCTGCTCCTGGCGCTGATGTTGATGTTCTCCTTGGATTGGATGGCCTAACGACACCCAGACATCACCATCAACGTCAGCAGTGGGAGGCGGGTGGGTGGTGGAGAGCAAAGCAAACGGCATTGATTAATTTCCATTTCGTCCACAGTGAAACAACAGAAGCAAGGTCAACGACTACGAGTACACAGAAAGAATTAACACAAACGAAGAGACAGGAAATGAGTTTGAGGCAACAGCAAAATGGTGGGCAAAAATATAAACAAAATAGACATTATGATTAATGACATAGGAGGGCTATAAAGAACTAGGAAAGGAATTTTCAAAGGCATTCTTTCGGAGAGAAATTGTTTAAGTTATCAGGTGAAATATGGCAATATAAAGCCATCTTTTGGGTCTTCTGATTGCCTATAAAAAAAACTTNCTGTTATGGCATATGCTGCATGATGCATGTGTCTTCAAGCTGCTCTTTTCGGGGGTTACTTTTCGGACAAGGTGAACGGACTGCGCCGAGTGTTTCGGAAACCAGTCCGCCGCAAGTCCGACTCCAAGTGCACACCGAGTATGCCAGTGCAATTGCATTTGTCGGAGGCAGGGGATAGAAGACAATGACAATGGCTGGGAGGCCCAGACAAACGGAGACCATGGACTCCGTTAACAGGGCAAATTTCGAAGAGTCAGGCCAGTCATTGCTGCACTTACTCGCCATGAGTTTGCCGCTTTTTTGGGCTCCACTCCGAGCAGGGGAGCTGGACAATGGCAATGACCACAGCCAGTCGGGCGCATAATGCAATAAACAATCATAGAAATGCATAATGCATGTCAGATTAAGAAATTATTAGCCGCATGCAAGCTGGCCAGGGCGAGCGGTTGTTCTTTCCATAGCTAGCAGGGGATTCCTAACTGGAAAAGCAATTATATTGGTGACTAAAGTGATTGTGCAAAGGAAGTAGTTAACCCTCCATACGTTTCTACTTTAATCTACCCAAAATGACATTTTAAAGTTACTCAACAACCCAACATCTAATCAGTATTCAAATTTATTAGCGATTTAAAGTTATTGTCTGTGCGGTATATTTAGACCTGCCTAATAGACAACAAGTAAAAACGCTGTAGTCGCTGTAGTTCTCGGCAACGAAATACCATGTACCTATTTTAATTATCAATTAGTTTTTCCGTTAGCCGCAAATTACATGTACACATAAACGTAGCACACACAAATGGTTCTAAAACCGCCATCCGGCATTGGCCCTGGCAAAGGCCAAATCTTCAATATTTATTGTCCGATCATTATTAAACTTTCAACATCCATAGATATTAAAAAATTAAAATTTGTAACCGTAAACAAAATGTGAGCAAATCTCTTTCTCGCACCATTTCGAAGATAGAGACAAATTAATTTTATTTTCTTATTTCAAAGTCGGAAAGGGGAGTGACTAAAATTCAAAATTGCTTAGTTTGCGTATCGGTTGAACGTGTCGAAAGCAAAAACAAGCAAGCAAATACAGTTTTATGCAAGTTGCAAGGGTGGAAAGGGGCGTGACAAAATTTTGAAATTAACTCGATCTGCATGCTTATATAACGGACCTAATTAAAAATAATTACGTCTCGGTAAATGCTATTCAAGAATATACTCGTATTTGCACAAACTTAATATACCATTTGTACCTCAAGGTACATGGTATAAAATCTCAAAATTCTTATTCGTATATGCGTAAATAAAGCATACTGGCCGATGAGAACCGTTCAATGCACTTTGACCATTGGTCAAGGATAATAAGATCCAATGGATTGCCCAGACGGACGTCCCTTAGCAGCAAAAACCGACGGGATGCACGAGCTCCCCCTGCGTAGTGGAGCAAAGTCCGTCGTTTGGGGATCAGCGGCTGAGTTATGCAAGTTTGCTTTTGGAGCTGTCGGTCGAACAGACCACTCCACTTGCACATAATGCCAGAAGAGCAGTAGTTGTGGGCGGGTCGGTGGGCAGGGCCGATCGGGAGGGCACGCAGATGGGAGAGACAAATGTTGACGGCCATGCTTCAATGCGTGCGCAGCGGCGAATGCTTCCGTTTCCGTTCTTAATAGCTTTATTGTGATTTACTCAACAACAAACAGAGCAGTAGGGCCAACAATAACCACGCCGGCAATGAGCAGAAGCAATCAACGGAATTACAATAGCGTTAAAAACAGATACAACGACAACACTGCGGTGCAGATAACTGATAAAAACAACATTCAATGATTGAGAACAATCGAGCCGCGAAAAGTTAAGCCTCGAGTAAGAGAAGGAAATTTAAATGGGGAGGAAATTGCTTTAATGGGACAGGTGAGATTGGGCGGGTTGCGGCAAAAAGCGTAAAATATGGCTACTTATATGTCATAGATACATAGGCCACCTATGCACAGGGGGGCTGGCATTTCAAGGCTAGCAAACGGCCAACAAACTACTCGGCAATCGACCAGTAAAACAACGAGTATTCACTTTTGAGGCCACTGGGTGAACTACAGCCCTTTTTTGCATAACTTTCGGGCCACGGGGTTGCCGAAGGGGGTGTGTATTGTTGTCAATCAAGCCAAGTTAAGGAACCACCCGTTTACTATATGATTCCTGCACATCAAAAAATACTTTCAGAACAAAAAAAAACATTATTACTTCTTGGGGATACTTCAAGAATTGCAAAACCTTTAAACTTTTAAGTTAAATTCAATCAGGGAATGCATCCTCAAATATATCCCCTGAATAAGCAGCCATCATGACTATACTTATTGATATTTTCTCGTATGTATACGTTTTTTTTTTATCTAGAACCTGTATTATTTTTTAAAGTGCATTGCCCTCCCTCATAAATGGTCAACGTTCTTTGGCTTACGTCACACAAGCAAAATATTCAAACAGAAAAACGGAAACATTATCCAAAGCCGAAACTTTAATGTTTTGGTTCTGCGACTCACTTTGCGCCCCGTGATGTGGCACAAATACCGTTCGCACAGTGAGCAGGAGCCGGGGGCAGGGCCAGGCTGTAGCCGCACCACATAGACACGAGTATGTCAGGTGGTTGTAGGTATAGTATATAGAAAAGTGGTTGCTTAGTATGGGCTGCTTTGTTGCTTGGTTGCGTTTCAAATGCTCAGCCAGGTGAGACGCTTTTTTCAGCTTCTGTCTGCCGTCCCTGTCGCTTTTTGTTGTTGTCTGGCCCGCCAACTCAGGTGTGACAAATAATTACACATATATATGTACCATGTACATAAGTACATCCCTGTCGATGTACAGAGGTATGACAACATACACACATATATAAATATATATATTTGGTGGTGTTAAAAGAAGCGTCGGCAGCAAAAGTTCATTAAAAGCGCACAATTTTCGCTGCCAAAAGAGCAAACAAGTTGTAGTTGCCACCCCCATGCCCCTTTGTTTTCCATCTTCTTTTTGCGTTGCCATAAAACACCTTTCAGCTCAAAGTGACCCGGGTCTCCGAGTTGTCAACCTTTGCCGACACTTTTCTGACTCATTAATGCCGTCGAGATTTCAGGCGGAGCATTCGCAATTAAAAAAGGAACACTCCAATTGAGCGGATTTTCATTGCGTCCGGGGTTCCGATTAGATTGCCACATTTCGGTGGATTTCGGCACGAAAAGCGGAAAATACTAGAAAATCTGGGCCAACAATCGCCGCCGGTGAGCAGCGAAAATGTGGCGGGTCCATGGTACTTGCCTCATGATCCACGGATGAGCCGTGTGTGCGTTCTGACCACCGCCGCAGCCAATTGTGCAACAATTTGCGGCACTTGCGCCCGGGGGAAGCACGCCAAGAGTGTGTGTATTTGGGCCGAGGGAATTTGGTTTCGGATTTGGGTCTGCGTTTGGGATTGACTTGGGATTGCAGGAAAGAATCGGCCAAGAGCTAGACCCAAGTAGAACTGCAATCAAGCGAAGCGGTTTCGAGTTGAGACACCACTCAATGCTTTGTTGCGCGAATTTGATACACCACTTTCCAACTTTAAATGGTCTCCAGACACCAGATTTTCTAGGTTGACTTTCCCTTCGAGTGGGACCGGTGCTACAGCTACAGTTGGATAATTTATAAACCAAACATCAGGGATTTATCACACAGGGAAAATAATTAATGCTGTCAAATGGAAGAAATTAACTTGGCCTAGCGCAATGGACTTTGCGGTTTTCCAACTTTCATCTCTGCGAGCATCCATCTCGCTGCAAACACTTATCTATTTGCGTAATTTATGACTTCCTGCACATTTGCATTCGAGATTAAGCTATCAAAAGAGCAAAAGCCTCTCTGTTGTCTATAATTACAACACATTCAACGCAAATGAATTTCCAATTGTTTTGATGGAGCTCAAAATGCGTGGCAATTAATTGATTGCCAGAGGTATTTGCATTTATAATAACATAATGTTATGGCTTAGGATATCATATACACAACACGTCGCAAAGTGCCCGAATTTACGGATCAGTTTTAGCAAATTTCCCATCAATCGATCGATCACTCACCTTGGCAATCAAAATGTAAACAAATCGCGTGCTTCGTTAGACGCCCGTTTAAAATCTGCAAAAGATTGAAATGAATTTGTATTAAATGTATGTGTATACTTTGAAGTGAAAACCTGCTTAATTTACAAGCGCTGAAACCAGCATGCAACTACTTCACTATTCTCGCTGCGAAACGAGCATTCTCGGCTTGAAAAATTTCCCCAATATCCGCACAATTTCCAATCCAATCTCTGACCCCTTTCCACACCCCCCTCCTTTGACCTTTCTTTTTATTGCATCGCAATTGCAAAATGCTTTTGCTCGGACTTCAATTCAATTTATCTTTGATTTTCACGGCACTTCAAGAGAATCCACTCTATTTCACCGCCGCCACCACACCTCAGTCGGTTTGATTAATTTTGTATATTTTTTGAGTTGGCAGCCCAGAAACGTGCAGCATCTTTTACCGAACATTATTTGCCGAGCTTTCGATACGTTAGCTGCCTTTCCCGGGCCCTTTCCCAGACTAATTACACTTTTTGCCCGTCTTCCCGGTGTCCTGCTTTGTCCGTTTGCTTTTTAGTAAATTACATTTGCAATTAGCGACCACCGAAATCAATTTGAGCCCCGCACGAAAATCCTGGTCTTCCGGCTGCTGTAAATTTTACCCAGCTCGCCGCAAATTCCTTTGACACTGCCAACTGCATTTATGCAGCAAGTCCGGACACTCCGGTACAGGGGCTTACCCGAAATTGCAGCTAACAAAGGGCCACCGCTGGCAAAATGTATCCGGCAAAAAAAGTACAAGCCAGTAGAAGAAGGCAGTACCAACCAACTACCTGAAAACGGGAAAAAAACAAACAAAAAATCATGCACCCTACGCTACCAAACTAATTTTATTACAGCACCACAACCCAAGAGCCCCCTCAGAAGTGCCCCCATTACTCCAACACCATGTGAAAACAATGTCATTTTTGCACTTGGTCATTTTGTTCTTTTGGCCATGAGTTGTCCGTCCGTTGGCCGGGTCGTTCGTTTGGGCCCTTTTCTGGCTGCCTGAAAATTGTCCTGTTTTTGTTCTTAGTTCTCGGTGGAAAGTTTAGCATATGTTGTTTAAATGTTTAATGAAATCCGCTGTAGGGGCAAACACAGAGTTGCATTTTAGAGTATCCGAGACCCGGTGCATTTTTTGCGATCCCAGCTCCCCTTTGTTGTTGGTCTCTGGGCAGTGGAGGCTCAATTTTCTAAGCCAATTTTGTCGCACATCCCTGCTGCTGGCCCGGCCAACAAGTAAACAAAAGCCAAACATAAAATGGCCAGTAAAATTCGAGCAGGGAATGGGAAGGGATTTCGGTGATTCAGAGCTTCCAGAGCTTCGAGAGCTGCACTGCACTGCACTGCATGCAAAGTGAATCTAATAGAATAGTCAAAAGTTGTTGCCAAAGTGCTGCGAGCCGAGCGGCCTGCCTGTCAATGGCAATAGATTGTTACGGTTATTGTGTGGGGAGCGACGGGGCCTGGGGGATGCTGGTTCTTTCAGAGGCAGCTAAAAGATAATCCCAGAGTGTCGGACAGATAAGGTGTGGGAATTTGTGTGCGGGCTATAAACCAGATGCCTGGGATCAGTTGGAAGTGCAGTTTGCTGATGGCTGATAAGAGTATTCAAGCCCAGCTATACATTCGCTAAAATGAGGATGGGATGCCTTTAAAATGCTGAACAAGGACAAGTAAATAAAAAATCTCTCAAGGATATACTGACCGCAACAATCAAGATCATGAAAACTCATCAGATATTAAATTCCAGCTAAGCTTAGAGCGATAAGCACTAATAAGCAATTCAATCTCTAGCCGAAGATACCAATGATATTTAAAACCATTTGCCAGTATCCTTCCCAATCGAACTCTCATTTCCATCCTCCTACGTCTGCCCCACTTACGTGTCTGGCTTAAAGCACTTCTCCGAGGATTTTTTCGGCCATAATTTGCCGTCTAAGTGGATGTCTGGGAGTCTGGGAAGTCACAACAAAACTCAACGAGTTGAGGCGGGTTTGCTCGCTCTTACGTATATTTTTTCGGGCATGGTTCAAAGCAAGCAATCGACAGGCTGTCAATTAAAATGGAAATGTTTAAGTTTCGTTGGCAATAAAAAGACTGCCTTGCTTCTCTTCCGAGCCCAAGGAAGTTGGGTAGGGCTTGGTTGAGTTTGGTTTGGTTTGGATGGCTCATTCATCCAGAAAGAAAGGCTGGTTCTTCCTACTGCTGCTGGGGATTTTCAGCTCCTGCCCTCCTGCCCGCTGTATCGCATTTGAACTTTGACCCAATTTGCTCTGCAGCGGAGGCATCCAGGATTGCCTGGGTATCCCTCTGCCACAGCACTCCAGCCAAGTCGAAGGCAACTCCTTGGGCCTGCTCGCTGATTGCTCGTGGCACTCACACACACCACACAAGATATGGCACAGAGTGTGCTACAAATTGAAGTCTTCAGCAGCGAGTCACGAAATCTAGAGTAGTAGTCTCCGGCTCTGAATATGTGGAACGTTGCAAGTTGCCGCGCTGGCACGTTTTTACCCATTTCGTATTTCGCAGTTCGCATTTCGTTTTCCCTTTGCTGCCTCTGAAAGGAAATTGTGTGATGTGCCTGGCTTTCGTCCTAGTCTTCTGCTTCAAGCCAAGCCTACTCACTGCGGCGTTTGCACTGAGAGAAATTGCAAAGGCCGATTGCTGAACTCATTTGCTGTTTAAATAACATTTACATATACTTCTAAATGGAATGCAGTAGCTCTAAGCTTATTTTGTCCTTAATAGTTCATAAATTACTAGGTATTCTATTGTAATTTCAAGACAAATCTAATGTTTGAACTTTAAACTGATGCGCAGCCTAATAGGCTTTGTTCCTCACAGTGCACGGTTACACTGCTAATAGTCGGCAGCTTGTTTAAGCCTTTCACAGGCAAACAGACGGTATGCAAGCGAGAGGGTCGAAAAAAGTAAAGTGCGAGAAGCTGTCCCTGCTGCAGAGTCGATTTTTATGTGCAACTCTATAAGAGTTTCGCAGACGCAGACTGTTACGTGCAATTGCGCCTGGGAACCGACTCCTTACCGGCCCGAAAGTCTCGATTTAAATACGAAGATTCCCGCTTTTGGGTGGCAAAGTATAGCGAGGGGTTCCGGCATACCTTTCGCCTCCTTTTGCATTTCGTTTACTTTTATGAAAATGGCTTCCATGTGTTGCAGGCGAGTATTTTTAAGGATTGCGCCAATGTGTAATGAACTGCAAGAAAAGTGGAGTGCAGCTACCTCTCCCCGCCCCTCGCTGCAGCCGGTGCCTTCGCACTTTCCCAGTTACAGTCGCTGGGTTTTCCGCAGCCTTAGTTTCCACCAGAGTCCAGTTTCAGTCCAGCTTTTGATGCTGTTCTCTGGCTGTTTAAGTGTGTTCGAGAGCTTCGCCATTCTTGAAAACTAATTTTATTTACAGGTAGACCGTTGCACTCTCCCGCCCACAAACACCACAGCCCCCTTTTCGCTCGTGCCCCTGTTTTTTCTCGGCCAGGCACTCGATTTATATTGAATAAATGCAAAAGGCGTGTTAATTGACAGACCATGAAGAAGAAAAATATTTTTGCACTTTTATCGCTGCCCCTCTCCCCTCTCCCTTTCCTGTTTCCTGCCGCTGCCACTGCGTGTTTTTTACAAACACAGCTACGCCGAGAAATTGTAGAGGAAAAGCAGGCGAAGCTTTTAACCTGCCTTCGTGCTGAGCTGCAAAATGACCAGGCAAATGAATGGGGAAAAATAACGCGATGGACGAAGGAAAGGGGGGCAAACAGCAGCGAAGTTTTGTATACTTTGTCAGGTTTTCTGAATGAGTCTAGTGATTTGGTTATTCATTTTGCAAAGCAATCAATAGAGCTAAGTATTCTCCGATTTCAAGAGTCCTTAAAGTTGTGGAAATACTCAATATGCGAAACACCTAAAAGACCCTACGAGAATATATCCATAACATATTCGGATTACTAATAAATACTTGCACAATCTGCTTGGGAAGGGTATGCCAAATTAAGGATAAAGTCGATTTATTTACCGCTACGGAAGATGCTAAAAGCTGAGAATATTGCGCAAGTTTTTGGACAAGCCGTTAAGCAGTTTTTGTTAAGGAACTAAATGAAAGCAATGCAAGGCAATTATGGTAATTTGTTGCTGCTTCTACTGAGCCAGTTCCTCTATGTTTTTTTGTTGTTATTAATAGTCGTCTAAAAAGAGAGAAAATGCTAGTGAGTGGGGTGGTCGGCGCCTATAAATCTGAGGGCTAGCGGCGCTCATATTTTTTACGGCGCTTGGATGACTGCGTCTCCGTAGCGCTCCCCTCACATTTTCTCCTTAGTTTTCCTCCCATTTCTTCTGGTCGGTTTAAGTTGCGTGCGGCACTAAATCGTTCATATTTATCTATAATAAAGGCAATTTTGAGCCATTCCCCGCGACTAGCCGCGGATGCCTCCCACTGCTCGCTCTCCTCCGTTGGCTAGAGGTACTGGCAGAAAAATCGATTAAACAAATCGAGTAAAGTGTTGCCAGTGCCTGCCAGGCACGCCACATAGCAGTATATGGCTCACAAGCACACCGCACATAAATACGTATACGTATACGTATACGTATACGTTCGTTGTATGGGGTAGGGGGCGGGAGCTGCTGGTCTATAATTATATGCCTGGCCCCTTTTCGCCGCCTCTGTTTGTTGGGGCCAACATGCGTTGCCTTGGCCACGCGTCGTCAATAAGCCAAGCTCACACACAGACGCACTCAGCACCGGGGGCACGGATATACAGGACACTCACACACTCGCCCCGAAGAATGACAGATAGGACACTGAACAGGATATGCAAATAATATTTATTTATTTTTCTGTCCACTTTGGCTTAAGGGAATATTTTAATGCAGAATATTAACTGTCACTTGTTTGTAATTGAGTTGCCATTAATTGTTTACTGCTCATTTCAGTTCTTTGAAATTTTATTTTGCGGTTATTTGTTCTTGGCATTTTGCATTTTATATTTTTTCCGCTGAATTCCGAAATGTGAAAGGTTGTCTACTGCTTCTGAAAGCTTATTATTTAAGTGTTCCCTCATTCGTTCTCACCTCGCGTGTTCTGGCAGCGAGTCCTTGCGCAATTTGACCGCAAACTTTTGGCAAAACCTCTGCGTAAAACTTCTGATTTTATAGATCTTCTGTCCCAACGACATCGCAACACTCGATCTTATGTCACCATTTTTGTTAGTATTTTCTTCCCTTCTCTTGGTTAATTATCGGTATTTTTTGTGTATTTTGGGGTCGTTTAACTAAAGTTATTTTCGGTACAATTACTATTGGAAAGCTGGTGTTGCGCCTGCTGCCATTTGCCACTGAGTCCAACTGCCAACTGGCATGCCAGGACAATGCGTGTTTTGTTTTGGCCTCCCCCAGTTCGCACTCGTATCCTAGCAATGGGCCGGAGCTTTGGAATTTTTTGCGTGCCAGCCGCAAGTCCTTGGCTCGAAAGGCTAAGCTGGCAAGCTAAGCCGCAGGGCTAGCACATCCCACGGCCTTCGTGGCTAGCCCTCGTTCCCAGCCGGAGAAACGGCGAGAGAAATGTCGAGAAAAAGCACACAGAGCCAAAAAAGGATAGTTTGCAACAATCACAGTCCGAAATCCATCGGAATAGAAGGTCCTTGAAATATTTACGTAATCGTACGAGCTGAGGGAATATTATCTTTTATAATGTTTAAGAAAAATGTTAATTTTTATGCAGCGACGAATATCATAAGTATGTACAGAACGTACGTCTTATTGTCAAAATAACTAATTATTTCCCTTTCAAAAGAATAACTTTAAGAACTTGAAGAACAGAACTAAACTGCGATTCCTAATGTGACAAATTTATAACCATAAAATTGTCTTTTTATTGCTAAAGCTTTTTTCTGCAACTATGGAAAACCGTTTTGTGAATACTTGGTGGCAGTGTACAGAGCGAGTGGCCCGTTGTTTGGGTAGTACCAACAATAAGTCGTTATGCCGTTGCCACGGCAGCCACTACCAACCACCCAACCGTCCGACACCCTCGACCAAACCACCCTCACGAATTGATGCTTACTTAATTTGTATAAAAAATGTTTCACTCCCGCCCAACGAAGATTTCAATTAAAGCGGACGCTTCAAGTGCCGCAATTGCGGTAATTAGAAGAGCAATCACAGTGACAGGACCTACGCATATCGATCTAATTGTGGGGCGGTGGGTGTTTGGCTTAGTTTCAGTGAAATTGCCGATTGGGCGAAATGGGCGGTTGGGGGTGGCTTCATTGTTTCAGTGGTTCAGTTTGTTCAGGTCAGACTATGCAAATTTACTTGCCACACATCGCTCCGTCCTTCCCCCTGGCTTCTCTGTCTCCGCCGCTATCTCTGTCTCTGGTGCCAGCGCCTTCTCCTCCTGGCTGTCGCATCCAGCTTTTCTCTCCCTCTTTCTCTGGAAGCCCCACGCCGGTGTCGCTATCTCTGTCATAGGCGCTGGCTCATCGTTTGGCATAAATAACGAGAGAAACCTGTTAATCGAGCTAATTGCATAAATTATAATGGATAATGGGCACGCACACCATGACAACAAGGACATCCAAGCCAAGATGGCACCCACAAACCAGAAAAATGTAATTTTCCATTACACTCGTCATCGCTATCTTATTGTGCTTCTAAACAAATATTTTTCATTCAATCACTTCGAGAGGTATTTTGATTTAACCAAAAAAAAAGGTCTTTTAATTAAAACAAGTAGAAACGCTGTAGTCGAGATTCCTCGACAACGAGATACCATGTACCTCTCTTGCCGTTGCCGTGGGAAGGGGTGGGTAAAACTTTAATTGGTCATATCTTCTATATTTATTGTCCGATCTGAACGTAATTTTGCATGCACGTGTTTGACGATCAGCAAACTTAGCAGACTTAAAATTAAGTCTCTAGCTTTTACCATTTTGGAGATATCGATTTTTTTGCAAATAGGAGGGCGGAAAGGGCCGTGGCAAAAATTCGACCTGCGTACACATATAACGGACCTAAAGCAAAAAGAATTACACCTCTAGCTCTTACCATCTCCGAGAACGACGTGTTTATACATACAGACGGACAGACAGACAGACAGACATGGCTAGATCGACTCGGCTGTTGATGCTGATCAAGAATATATATACTTTATAGGGTCGGAAACGCTTCCTTCTCCCTGTTACATACTTTGCACAAACTTAATATACCATTTGTACCTTAAGGTACATGGTATAAAAACTGGCTATATAAGTATTTTTTATGGTTTTGTCCTGTTTCCTGCGTTCCTTTCCAATTTCAAATGGTCTCGCTTATAGTCTTAAAGTTTAAAACACACAAACAATTAAATTTGTATGCATACAATTAATAAATAAAACCTTGTGAAGTCCACAAATTATGACATTAAAAACACGATAGCTTATAGGTTTACCATCTAAAACTAAAATAATTTAATTTATCCTTACTGAATCTTAAATTAGAAACAAAAATTACCTTAAAATTGTTCGTCAAGACGGGTATCTATATGTTGTATATAATTTGTTTTTATTTATAAGTAATTGTATTTGTATTCATTTATTCATCAGCATTTAACTCTGCACGCTTTCTTGTATATTTTTTCTGTTGTAGGCCTTTCGCGGTGTCAGCGGCAGCCATCTCCAGTGGTGACCCAACTTCAAAGTGAAAATCAATTTCTCTTTAAGCAATTTCCAATTGAATTGAATTTTCATTAGACAACAGCACAGCGGGGAAGGAACAGGAACAGGAACAGTGAAAACGGGAAGGAAGCGGACGCTTGGTTGCCCGGAAACGGCGGCTGGCGATTGAATTTCCATAAATCCATTGCCGCAACCCTTTAACCCGTTTTGCCGTTTACTGACACTTAAAGGATCTGCCGGGTCTCAAGTTAACCTTTTGTTTTGTTCGCCCGAGTTTCGAGGCGGAGTTTCGGCCATGAAAGTAAAAATTGCCTGACAACCACGGAGCAGAGCGAACGGGTTTGGGGTTGCCGAGGGAGTTTGATTGACGTCTGAGCCGCTTGTCATTTGACAGGTCCTGCCTCTGCCACTGACAGTTTTCGCCTATAATAAAAGCCCCTCCGGCACCCGACCTCTTGCATAAATAACATTTTTGAAATTGACAAATCGTAGAGGATGAAATAGAGAAAAACGAACAGCATATTCGGAAATGTTCGGAGTGTCCTGTGCGTCCATTGCGACCACAAGTATGTCACAAAAAATTTTAATTATTTAGCAAACTCAACAGCAGATAAAATTTGTGGGCCCAACAAGGACAACTATTCATCCTGGCTCGTCCTCCAGATGCCAGATGCTTGCCTTGTGGTCCTTGGAGAGCTTTTCACTGGCCAGTGACATTCAAAAGTTCCTTTTAGGACTCAACTCATCACAATAAATCAAATCAAAAGCTTTCTAGAGCGAACGATGGGGCAACCATTGTTCGGCCAGCCCTGTCTGCCACTCATCAATTTTTGAAAATTATTAAAAATTTAAATGGAATACCAAAATACTTGAAATGCACTCCACACAAAGCACACACTCACACACACACAAGCGCATGGAAATCTGGTGGCTATAACAAGGATATGGCTCTGCCATTGGATGAGTTGTTGTCGTTATTTGTGTGTCAGGCCTGTCAAACATTTTCCCAACCCCCCGATGCGATGCGTATGAAATTTTAATTTTAATTGTTCACCAAATGTGCTGGACAAAATATTTTCGCAGGGATACAAAAACACACGCACATATACACAGGCGAAAGGACACTCGTTTTCGAGAGTAGCATTCAATATATATTTACTACCGCCGGGCAAGAGGGTATCTTTTTTATGTGACTGACGTTTTAATGGGCGAAATGAAAAACCTTTGACCGCTGCCTCACAGATTTCCCCCAGCGACAAGTCCCGAAAAAATAAAAATTGAAGAACAATTGTGGGCGGAGCAGTTGCCTCTTTTGCGATGTAAAGCTCTTTTAATGACTTCCACTTTATTGACTTTCTTGCCGCAGTCGCAAAGGAGAATGGAGCGGCAAGGGCAAGGACCCAAAGTGTCCATCATTAGCCGGCAATCCGGCCGAAAAAAATCCATAATTATAATGCACCTTACATAACGCTTCATTAAGATAATGATAATGAATACGTGACCGCAAAGTGGGAGGGCCGACGGAAAGGACCGGGACTGGGACAGGCACTTCCTGCTAGGTAATGGCACGCATGAGAATACATACATTTGTGTGTGCTTGTGGGTTATGAGCCCGAGTGTGTGCGACTGAACTCTGCATATCCTTCTCGTGTAAACGTAACCAGGTCCAGGGCCAGCCCACAAATGGCCGCCGGCCAAGTGGCATTAACCACTTACCGCCCCAAAGGCAACAGTGCTGCGTGGCAGAGCCACACTGAAAGAAAGCCAGCGTAGTGCCGCAAGCTTTAAGTAAAACAATTATTTATTTCAAAGTTTAAGGAAAACAACGCGTCCAGAGACTGTAGGTCTGTTCAGTCTTTAGCAACGCATTTTTGAAATAATACAATTTATGACAGTGTAGGTCATAACAGAGCCGAGTAGAACAGGGCAGTCCCTGCCTCGGTGCTTCGTCGTGCCGGCGCGCGTAGTCTGAAATGCGGTCGATAATTTACATAAAAAAACAAACAGACAACCCACCATAAATGAAAATGAAATAATATTTCATCGGAAGGACGCTTGTATAGCCTAGAAAATAGCTGTTGCGCAGTTGCAAGAAACTAGTCGAAAGAAATATAAAAGGGATTACCGACAATCTTAATTTGCGAGTTTCCAAATGTGAACTTTTATGGTTTTTTGCAATACCTGTTTCTATATCCCTTTCTGCCCCCGATGATGACGAGCTACATCATAAACTCAATAATCATTAGATGCACGACATAAAAAGTACCGAGAATCGGAAGTGGAAGCAGATAATAGCGCACAGGCGTGGTCAGGTCAGTACAGGAGACAAAAGCCGGACGGCAGAGAATATTGGAAAATGGAGTTTGCGGCTCAACTTTAACCTATCCAGTCATTGAACCCGAGGCAGTCGTCGATAAAAATGATTGGGGAAAGTTTACCGAAATGTCCAAAATTTAGGGTGGAAAAAGCGGGCGCACAAACAATTTAAGGGACTGACGACTTTCCGTTGGAAAAGACAGCAGTCGTAATTAATACACTTGCATGATAATCAAAAAATCATTTGATTAATGTTATGTCGGAGCTTACGCACAGCCAACACCATGAATTTTGCCTATCCAAATATTGTTTTCATATTTAAAATAAGCCAGTTAAGGGGCTGCAGCCGGCTGGGGTGGAAAGGCGGTCCAAACCCCTGGAAAATGAGTTTTATGTTAAGAGCTAATTTGGGTTAATGCCGTAAAATGCGGCGCAGTTAAACAAATGCCAAAGGAATGTGGTTTTGGGGGTGGGGGGTGATGCCACGGGTATTTTCGGGGCTGAGGAGCAAACTTTCATCTCGCTTTCTGGCTGCCAAGGCAGCTTTTTTACGGGCCCCTCAAAGTATGCTACATAAAATTGCACAATATGCGCATAAGCCACAAGAATTGTTAACAGGCCTGGGTATGTATGTGTGCGAACGGGCGAGGGTTCATTAGTGTGCGCCTCCAAGAACTGTAGCCTACATTTGTGCGTTTGCCTTTCCAAAAGATTTCATTGTGTTTGGCCGGGTATATGCATGTATGCTCCACACTGCGCTCCACTTCCCCGCCACCCACCGCCTCGCCCATGCCTCTATCATTTGTTGTCGCCGCCCCGAGGCTTTCATTTTAAATTAGTCAAAATGTCAACTTGACACAGATTTTTGGAGCCCGCCAGCAATATAAAGCGGTTTGCGGCTCAGACGGAAGATGGAGAAAGTGCCTCAAAGTCCGCATTTTTGAGTCTTCCAATTAACTTCTGGTTTTTAAACAAAGCCAGGTCCATTGGTGCCAGAAAACCTTAAACCAATAAGCTCTTTCGGACTGTCAATTAAATACTGCGACATAATCTAAAAAGTAGTCTATTGCAAAAGGAAATTAAAAAACTTTTAGACCTAAAGTTTGTCACCAGCAATATTGTGGTTAACAACCATTCAATTTGAAAGCATTCAATTTGAAAAGGATATCTCTCTAAAATGCTCATAAGACCTACTCATTTCTAGGGACACCTGCGGACTTTTTCAATGCTTTAAGAATTCCCCAAACGCTCACGTGACTGCCCCCCTCAGCTTCCCGACAAATATTGACAAAACATTTGCTTCCTCTTGCAGAATCTCACTCAGATTCCCATTCCGATGCTGATTCCCTTGGCTGCACTCCCACTGCTGCTCCATTTGCTTATCTTAAATTACAAATCAGTCAATATCAAATTGAATGCAAACAGAGACGGGGACACGGAATGCGAATGCAGTTGGGGAGCAATTGGCTTGCACTTGAGCTGGAAATCAGTTTCGGGTCTTTTTCGCATCTTTTTACCTTGATTGCCCCGGTGTAGTTATATTTGAATTTCCCTTTGCGTAAAAATATGAGCAGCAATTCGAGGCGCCCCTGCTGCGGCACGTCGAAGAAAAACCTGCAAAGGACTTCAGGGAACTCGTCGTTTGCATGTCTAATGAGTTGGTTCAATTTAGAACTCCTTCCGGAAAGCTGCCAGCTGGCTATGTAATTACACATGGTCAGCGCCAGGAGGAGTTTTCCGGATTTTCCCCATTTTTATACCCCTCACAAAAACATCTGTTCTGATGTGGTGGACTCTAAACTTTCCCAGTCGCACATTAAAAATTTAGTCAAATGGGACAATTAAAAGGTGAAAGCCTCGTTTTTTGGGGCCCGGAAAAGCCAGCTGAACCTCCGACCACGCCCCCCACCCCACCGTTCGTTAGGAACTGCCAATCAGCCGTCAAGCAGTCAGCCAGTCAATCAATTTCCTATGCATGTATGTATATGCAAAGACAACTTTTTGTATATAATTCTTGGGCTGTAATTCATAAATATTTAATGCCTGCCCGGGTCGGCGCTTAAGTATATAAGATATGATACAAATACATATAGACGGAACCGACCGTAAGTGACAATTATCCCGGTCCCCTTCCGCCAACCACCCCCACGGGCTTGTTTTCTTTTCTCGCAGCGGCTCGGAAAATTTACTTGGACTTCAGCCTTCTGCCTTCTTCTCGGCCAGGTTAACATTAAGTGTAATTTTTCGTTAGTGGCAAACATTTCATGAATTAAAAATGAGCCCCGGCACAAGCTTTGGATTGTCTGTATGTGTATGCATAAAAGGTGTGTCGGGGGGCAATGTGGGCGGACGAAGTGCGTGGTGCCTGTGGCAGTTAGTCATCCAAAGTTTTTCATGCCGCCGAAAAAATGAAATGTTCTACTACGTCATTGTCACACGTCTACGTGAAGCTTCGCCCGATGCGGAGAGCGATTGCGGCTGAGGGGGCGTGTCATCTAATGTAATGAAGCGTGGCAGTGGATGAAGCGGGTCCGCGCGAAGGTGGGGCAAAGGTTGCTCGGCTTTTTCCGCTTATTACCAAAAGCAGTAGAAATTTTGTATGCGAGGCAAGTTTTTTGCGTCTCGCTCGCATATGATATATTTGTGCGGATGTCATGCGGCGGCCGAGGTGCCTGGAACGTAGGCTATTTAAATGATTGCTCTGGGCAACACACTTTTACACCTACACTCGAAAGTTGTTTCTCCTTTTAGACAGTTTCCAGGATCAGAAATTGTTATATTTGATTTATGATAAATGGTAAATATGGTAAACATATTGTATAATAATCATATTCTCAATTTCAGGGTTAGTTAGTTAGTAAATCAATAAGGGAATTTTTTGTGCAGCCAACATCTTTTATAAATAAACAAATAGAAACGCTGTAGACGATATTTCTCGATAACGAGATACCATGTACCTATTTTCATTATCAATTATTTTTTCCGCTCGTATATTTCAACCCCAAAAAGAACATACAAAAGGTCGATATGAAGTCATTTGGCAAAGACACTGGCTAGGCTTTTTTTTTATTATTTATTTCCCGATGTATATAAAACATTTCACATGGCTAGATATTTACACATTTAACTGTAAGTAAAATGATCCATATCTCTTGCACTATTATTATTATTATTATTATTTACAGTTAAACGGGAATTATAAATTAGCGCTTAACTTATAGATTTAAGCTATAGCAACAAGGCCTTAAGCTTAACTCTTGCACTAACTATTTAAGAGATTTAGGTAATATGCAGAAGAAAATACAGTTTTCTGAAAATTGCTGAGGCGGAAAGGAGCAGGACTAAAATTGAAAATTGTCATTGTCTGTGTATCTGTTTAATGCATCGAAAACAAAAACAATTATGTCTCTAGCTGTTATCATCTCGGAGACCGACGTGTTCATACATACAGACGGACCGACGGACCCACAGGCGGCCATGGTTGGATCGACTCGGCTGTTGATGGTGATCAAGCTTTAAAGGGTCGTAAAGACTTCCCCTTTATACACATTTAAACCAACCTCATATACTATTTGTACTATTATTGAATACAATTTGAATCATGTAGAGTTCTTTAAAGGTTTTTTTCCGTGCAGTCCTAGCTCAGTTTAATTGCATTTGTTGTATTTGAGGGAGTTGTGGGACGTATGCCACATGAATTTTGATTAATTTTCGGAGGCAGCGATTAAGCCAGGCCGTCCACCTGTGGAAGGTAAAAGTACAGAGTTCTCCCAAAGCCACTTTGGCAGCCCAGATGACGATGACATCATCTGCTCGGCTATCGAGCTGCGTGAGCTTTCAGAAATGCCATAAAATATGCACTCAGGATTCCAGTTTAACAAAAACGTGGGCGACTGCACGGATACCGCTTTAAGTTACCAAACTTGCGTTTTTTACAACGCCAATCCATACAATCCATCCTGACAAACGTAAATTGAGTAGAGCTCTAAGAACAACAAGAACGGGGATAAAAAATGCACGAAAACGAACGCTCACGCAACAGAACAGGAAAAACCTGGGAATCTGCACAAAAAGAAGAAACAATTTGCATGAAATGTCGGCACGACTACGTGGAAAATTACCTTCACCCACTTTGGCGAAAAGTTGCGCGTTGCTGCCGTTGTAGCCTTGCTTTTGGCCACTTTAACTTTGCCAAAAGGAAAACGACGCATAACGCAAAGGAAATACAATATTACTTTAAATCGAGTGTTGTTCTTTGGATCTGCATAAAAAGCAAGCCAAGGCTATGTTAAACCAAGTATTTCCCAAGAAACGCTTCGAATATGCTGGGAATGGAAACATAAAAATATGTAAAACGCCAATCAGAAGTAAGTCAGAAGGGGTTTATTGGCCATGCCAACATTTAACAGTATAAAAACATTCGCCCGTCAGCAGTCGAATTAATATCTCACTTATTTAGGTCTTTGGGAAACAATTCAGTTATGCAATTTTCGAAGGTGCAGCAAAATGACCGATTTAATGGCATTAAAGCACTCCTCTTAAGCAACACGCTGGCAACAAAGTAGCCAAAGTATTTTCAAGGTAATTATGATATCCAAGTATCCTTGGCTACCTGTAGTTACTTCATTGTTGCCGGCGCTGGTGCCCTGAATTCCCCGGAGCTCATTTCTGCACTCATTAGAGGATGATGCTCGGAATGTAAGCACTGGAAACTGGCCAGAAGAAATTTCCGAGCGGGAAAAGTGGAGGAAAAGAAGGCGAAAAGTCAGCAGCTGCTGTTGCACGCTTGTTGATGGAGGGAGCTAAATGCTGGATGCCGGCGATGAATTTTTGATGCCGCAAATTGGGGCAGCTGCAGCTGCGGGAGAGGCTTTAAAGTGGCCACTGCCCTAATGGCCAAAGCCGAGCAACAATTTGTCAGCGTTAGGTTCCGGGACATTCTTTTTATCGCTTCGCTATTTCGCCGGGGGTGCAATTCTTGCAAGGGTAAGCCCAGCGATTTCCAACCGCTGTAATTGAAAATTAAATTTAATTTTACGGCCAAAGTTAAACATTTGCTTTGAAAAAACACACGCACACACATGCACGCACTAGAAGCCTTTCTGGCTTCGTCATCGTCGCCGTCCTGTTGTGTGTTTCTTGCCCCCCCAAAGCCCCTCCGGGTCGTGCCCTTCGACCTGGAGCGGCCCTTTGCTTTGCCTCGTGTGAACCTGCACAATTGTTGCGGATTTTCGCAAGCGATAATCATAAAAATGAAAATTTTAATAGCGCGCGTGGCGACGTCGAGGAAACTTCCCGGTATCCCTCCCCTCGCTCCCCTGCCGCCCACAGTTGATTTTTCTATCCGTTTGCAGGGCCACACACACACGGCCGCACGGCGTGTATATTGATTTTGTTCCCAGTTTGTTTGGGTGTACTCAGCTGTGTGTTTGTGGTGTGCTCTTGGGCGCTGCAGCAACAAATTTTCGTTCGACAGGCTCATTACGGTTTAGCGCAACGCCAGCACAGGGCGGGAGTCCGCTGGAGGAAGGCGGCGGCCAGCGAATCCCCCCGGACCCATTGGCGCACAAAATGTTGGTGCCTCGCTCGCTTTTATTTTAGGCTGTTTTATGGATTACCTATGTATGCTGCCATGCTTTTACCAAAAAGTTTATGATTGGTTTTGGGAAAGCGCCGCGTTTTTAGCGATTGGAAAGCCAAAACAAATTTTCAATTTGAATTTCCTCTCGAACAATGTTGGCCAAAGGGGCTGAGGTAATTTGGTAAGAAAATTAATTACACATTCAGAGCCGTTTAAAGGGGAACCCTCCTTTATCGGGAAAAAAATCGATTTTTTAAAAACAGTCTTAATAAATTGTTAATTTATATAAAAACAATCCCTCAAAATTTCGTATTCATGTGAAATTGTCAGTATTTATAGCGTATGTTTGGGTAAAGTTTCTGACGGAAGAAAATCTTGTATATTTATCTACCTAAAACTTTAAACACCTTTTGTTCAAAGATAATTAAATTCTCTTCGATATGACACTGACTGTGTTTTGAAAATAAACAGTTTTTTAAATGTTTTTTGTCAATTTGTTTTTTTTTAAACCACTTAACAGAAATTATAAATGTCACATAAATAGTATGTTGAACTTTTTAAAATAAATTTAAGTTTTAGACCACAACTAAGTACTATGTTCCCATAAGGGAGGCAATATTTACACAAAGTAAATATATACATTAATTTTTGTTTAACTATTCTGTATTTTTGAAACATTGTATTCAACTGTCATGCAAGTTTCGAAACGTTTCCATTTATTATACCCAAGAAAACATTTCTTGAAAATCGTTCATTTTTCTTCCAATAAAAGTTCCCCCTTAAATGTAAGCATATTTGTAATACAATTTTACAAGTTTCTTTAAAAATATATGATTACTTGAATATCTTTGAAGTTAACTTACCTGTTAGCTAATTATTTACGCCCTTTCGTTGTTGATATTGATTCTGATAAACAATTGGTCCACTTGGTTGAAATTAATTTACCTTTCCAGTATTATTTTACGTAGTCTAGGCAATCAATCGATTGATATTCCATTAATAATTCACTTTGGTTGGTTTTCATGAGGACACCTCCTCTCTGATATGTGGCGATATTTCTGTGTATATTTTCTTAATTCGTATTTGACAACTGATGTAAAACTTTCAACAAAAATTTCTACCATAGCAGTTAGCAATTTTTCGTTTTATATCCTTAATTCTTAATAGCTTCGATTAAAATACTGATTTACTCTTTAAAAGAGCATTGATATGTATGCGATATTTGCACAATTCTTTCTTAGACTAGTTCATTTGGGTTTTGTATATATATCTCTTAGAATAAAATAGCTTGGTTAAATATTCAGCAAGCTTTCTGGGCGTATTACATGATATGTATTTGTTTCATTTCATATGGATTACAATGAATTACGTTTTGTATCGCATTTACTCCTAGGTTCGTTCCATTAATAAGATTATCTCACGATTTCCAAATATTTCCCAATAATCGCTTCAGTTGTCATTCCATTAATATTATTATTTGTTTTTTTTTTTTGTGGTAATTTCCGGAAATGTCGGTTTTGTGTTTTTCTATGCGAATTTCATTAGGACGATCGGAATGATGAGATGTGCTTCACGATTTCAGGTTTAAGCATCGCATTATTCATAGCTTTTGCTTCGCCTTCCCTTTGTTTATAAATTTTCCATCCGCCGCGAATGCGTTCCACAAAATAACGGTGACGTTTTTTCCTTCTGACTTCTCTTTAGGCCGCTCTCTTTCGGCCCACTCAGTAATGGCCGCGTTCTCTTCGCCTGCTCCTCCCCCTTGATCCAACTCCGCGACCGCCTCCTCCTCTCGCCTCCTGCTTTCTCCACCCCCGCTCGCGCTTGCTCTCTCTTTCGGTGGCTCTGCTTCACAGGCGGCAACGGCAACGGCAACGGCAACGGCAGCGGCAAGTTCTCTACGTATTCTCCCCCTCTTCTTGGGTGTTTTTTGTGATTCAGTAACTTTTTCCGATTCCGCTTTGTGGCCACATTCGCACCGAAAAACCGTGGGCGCACAAACAACAACAAATCACACTCGAAATTATATATTCAAGTCAATTAAGCTTTCATGTCGATTCCTCCGCCGGCGCAGATCCGTGGCTGGATCAGGGATAAGCCCCTGGAGAAAGGATATATCCGCTTGGCCGCTGCCGTTGGACTCCCACACCCTTGGAAATTATACAATCACTCGCAGGATTCGGAAACTAATGCAATAATTCGATTCGGACACTCGCGCTCGCTAAAAAACAATTGTCGCCTTGACTCGAGTTTGAAATTGGCAGGCGGCGCCCTGCGGTATGCTGCGATTTGTTTATTGCACAATTCGGGCGTCTCTGATGGATTCCGGGGCTTTCGGTCGGTTTCTGTGTACTTTTGCATGTGCTTCTGGCCAGTGTTCGCTGCGTGCGGCAGAGTCGGAGTGTTTTCGTTTACTCAGGAGCCAGCGCAGGCTGCCGCCATGCCAAGCCATGAATTTTTCATCGGGCATCCTTATTCGAGATTTTCGCCCATCTCGTCGAGATTTCTGCGCAAGCATCCGCCGTGCAGGCACTCAGAGAGACGCCCAGAGAGCGGTTTGGCCGAGAGGAGATTCTCCGGAGCAGGCTAGAGAGTGAGAGTGTGGAGGATAGGGTTCTCGGGGTGGGTCGTGGGTGGTGCATCGCCAGCGAAGTAACTGAACATTTTTTCCCTGCTCATCCAATGCACTGCCCCCGCCGCCCCATCATAATCCCATTCAGGTATTTTTTCGACTTTTCCACCCATCCTTTGGGGGGTTGTTCGCCGCTCGGTGGAGTGGCTTGGGGCCGTGTGCAGGGGCTGGGGAAAGGACGGCCTCTCGGGGGTGGCTTTGTCTGTTTATTTGGCGCTCTCCGCGAGAAGCACAGCTTTTGGCACGTCACTTTGACATTTCCCGTTGTCAGAGAAGTCGAAAAAGTTTCCCAGCCAGCGCAGGCGTTTTCAAAATGTGTCTAAGACCGACATTGGTTGCAGCCGTGACTATAATTTAGCTACAAGAAAGCTTTAAGTTCGTTGGTCTAATCTCGATTGCTTCAATCTTTTCATTCTTAGTATTTGGAATATTACGTATACGCATTGTGAGCAAAGTTTTCCTCCTTAATTATTGAAATTTTAGCATATTTATTAGCATATTCTTTAACCTAGGAATCAGTTTTTGCAGTTGAAATAGCCTTGTTTTTTTTAGCATAGGAATCATATTTTGTAGATAAAAAGCTCCTAATAAAATATATTCACATCCTTGGCATAACCGTCAAAAGGAAGTTATGGGGAACTTTATTGAAATATCAGGTATGACACTTTTTGGTGGAAAGCCCCGCTTTTATTTAGGGAAATTATCATCTGCCTGGGAAATGTCTCACCCCTAGTGAATTTCACAGCAACATTCTCAGATCAACCAACTTGCAGATGGCGTGCCACAGCAGCGAGCTTCTGTCCGTTGCCATCGCTGACTTCAAAACAAAGCAAACAGCCGAAGATGCCGCATCCTGCTGTTTTGGCTGCCGTTTCCTTAATTATTCTGCCCCATTTACTCGTCTACGGGTACAAGGAGGTGCACGGACTCAGTGGGAAGCTTCTCCCGAAGGCGGCCACTTTCAATTTTCCGGAGTACGCCTACAAGGAGACCAGCAAGAACGTGAGTCCCAAAGCGTTATCGATTTTTCCGATTTGATCCATCCGAAATCCTGGCACCAAACACAGGAAATCACCTACCACGAACTGGAAGTGGAGTGCGACCATCATGTCAAGTGCGCGAATCTCAGTCCGGTGGGCGTGGCCCGGATCAACTGCATCCGGCGCTGCATTTCGCCGTCCTGCTACCAGGACATCTACGCCTTCAACGAGGTAAGCGCTCCACTCGAATCCAATATACCCTTGTATTACGCCTCATCTTCCCTTGTCGTGCAGCTCGAGGAGGGCGAAATCGATGCCAGGCTCAATTCCTTCAAGGGGTGTGTAATACAGCGCATGTAGCAACGACCGCAGCTGTTCCGGGAGGCCTTCATACTAAAGTGGCTGGAGTTCGTCGGCTTGGCTTCCTGAATTCCCGTCCTTGGAACTCCTCCTGGAGGCTGCATTCTAAGACTGGAAGCAGATAAAAGATCCTGCTTATTTGCGGAAGACAGAAGAGAAATGGGATATGCACAAAATTTATTTAGCAAAAGTTGTACACCTCTGTAGTTATATGATTTTATTACATAATATTAGATCAGGCTAATTTATAATTTTGGAAATAACAAAGTAAAGAGCTTTATTTTAATTTGTAAGTAGGGCAGAAACAATTCAGGGGGTACATGTATTATGTAAATAAAGTTTGGAAAATAAAATATGCTTGAATAAATCATAAGCATTTCTACCCAGAATTCCTTTTAAAAATATAATTCGGATGAACTCTCCTTGAAAGGGGGGTGTCCTGCATCGATTTAAAATAATGTAATAGATAATAACATCTTTTTGAAAAACTAATTAAAAAACCATTTAATTGTGGCCTCGGTCAAATTTAAAAACCAAAAGGAGATTTTAAGCAATAACAACAGGTCCCATGTCTTAGCTTTAAATACCCTCTATCACAATTGTATATTGTATTAACATTCGCCCACATTCTATTGTGATAAAAGCTTAGACCTAGATAAGAGATGGCGTTAATGGTAACAATAAAATACCGATTAGTTGTGAGGTTGTAATATACATAGGGTTAGTTGGAACCTCATAGAACCTCATCTGGTATCACACATTTCCAAGTATTACGAGTATATCTTGCTACTAAGAATATAGGCGTCGCACAAATCCAACATACTTTTAAACCACGAATACCCATACCCTATGTAAAAAGGAAAATACGGTATTGACAAGCAATAAAACCCAAAAATACTTTTAATCGCGCTTGGGGCAGCACGCTATCCTATCCCGAAGTATTTTCGGACGAGAATTGATGGAAGTTTGTCAAAATAGAAATATATTTATAGTGCAAACTCATGCTACGACTCTATCGGAAATGAGGTGTGGAACATTTCCACAAACTTTTCATACAAAATTCGCGTTTAAACCTGAGGTTGACAGGCTTTGACAATATTTGGATGTAATACAACATTTTAAGAAGGTTTCTGGTCAAGTTTATAGAAAGAAATAAACACAATTTGTACTTTTAATCCGTTTAAAAAAAACGGTTTGTTGGATTCTGTGAATACGGGCTTTGTTTCATAGACCACTATGTTGAGCTCATCCTATTCACCTCAGAGAAATACAAGGCTTTATATCCCCATTGATTGAATTGGACGTACTGTCGGTTACTGGGGCAGGGCAATTGTCGTGTTCAAATCGTTACGGAGGCAATTTCTCAGGGAAAATGCAATTTTAGTTTACGACTCTTGCGCCTAAGACAACAATCGAAATTGGCTCCCCTCGAGCTCCAGCCTGTTCCGACTGTCTCCTGGTAGATCAATCAAGCCAAATCAAGCGTGTTGTATAAATATATGCCCCACCACATACTCACACACTAGCACGCACACCCACACGCATAGGGACACGTACACACGCAATGCGTACAACTGTGCTGGTGCGGCGTTTAAGTTTAGTTCGGTAATTAAAAGCCAAATGCTCATAAAACGAAAATTTATTAGCATTGTTTAAGCGAGTGCGGGCTTGTGAGCGTGTGTGTGTATGGGTTAGTTTCTGTGAGCACACAAACTATGTCACTTGGCAGTGCGTGCGTGTGTAATACAATTGCACATGGAAGGGGCGTGCCAGCTGACAGGGCGGGCGGTGGATCTGGGGAGGCCGTCGTTAGGAGTCGGAGGAGCTACATGTGGGTGTTGAAATCCCTATGGATTTTTAATGTGCTTAATTTGAGTGACAGCTCCAAAATGGGCACGATCGATTTCTCTATGCTAAAACGCCCCCTTCTGCCAGCGCCCTATCGCGGGAATGTCAATGACCACCCCCCCACAGTTGAAGAAAAAAGGTTTCACAAGGTGTTTAATATTCAAATAGTTTGTATAATACATCCTAATAGGTTGCTCATCATGAGTAGAGAAGTGCGGATGATATTTATTTTCCAAAAGTTTGGTAACACTGACATTGTGTAGCATTGTGCGGTTTTTGTAAGAATACATATTATAAATGTTTAACATATTATAAATGTATTACCATCTGGTAGAGTATTATTCGTTTGTTTTTGTTACATTTCCTATGCCATGATTAATGTTTATTGGTGAAGGATATCGCAATCCGAGTCCCATCTCGCATTTACTTGTCCGTAAGTACTTATCACAGTTAATAAGCGATACATCGATCATATTCACAAAAAAGCCACGCCCTTTAACAGAGGCAAAGAAAGCATAAAACTTTTAAAGATCGGAACGAGTGCCAAAAATCATTTAATTTTATTTATTGAATTTCTTTAATGATATTTTCATTTTTAAGGGGCTGTTTTAAATTTGATTGAAAAAATGTAAATATTTACAAATACAAAGCAGTTTCAATACAAGGCTACCATCTCCGTTGTCTCAGTGCAAACGCCCGCACATTGCGTCGTTATCAATTACAGGAAATCCATTTATTTCCATCTGCATATGCAAACCAATGCGTGACGATGCTCATTTCCCCTCGCCGGTCCCGCCGCTGTCTTCTGGGTATCATATCCCATTCCCGAGCCCAGCTCCTCTCATTTGGGGCGCCTAAGACCGTTGAGTGTCGGAGCCTTTTGAATCCTCGAGGCAAACACAAAGTAAATTCATAATTAATACATTCGCAAAGAGTGATAACGAAGACCAACGAAATTAACACGCTGAACCGTCAGAATGACAAATACAGTGGGCCCTCTGTGCACACACAGCGCTGGCCCCCGCCAGCGACCTTTCCGCCGCGCGGGCCAATCCGGGGCACGCACACGAAAGCCACCAGACGGCGAGTGGCAAGCGTTTGGCAAATTAGCCAAATGCGTTATTCGGCCCGCGAGCATTTCGGTTTCAGTCGCTCACGGAACGTCCTGGCGTTTGGCCGCAAAACACACAGACTGAAAATCGGACAGACAGTGCGGCAAGAACAGACAGTGTTAGCCGGAACCCAAGACGCTCTAAGCAAGCACCTGAACATCAATATGGAATACGGATTGTCTGCGTCCTTTTGGTCCACCCCCGCCGGTTAGTCGCAGTGTCTGGTGGTGATCTCAGCCGCAACCGGCAGGGCCCAAGAACATCTGGCCGTAATCAACTGATAAATTTATCAATTAGCTGGCTGCTATCAGCCACAAGCCCAAATCTAATGAGGTTTCGGCCATGTGAGTGAGTGTGTTTGCGTGAGTGTATCCACGAGCAACAAGTCTGTGATCTGACATTGGGGTGCCCTGTGCTCATCAGGCGCGAACTAATCAAATAAATATGCGAGTTAATTGGGGAATGCATATTAATGAGGGGGTAATGGCTGAAACTCCTGCCCGGCCCGTCTGCGCCCACAACCCGTCCCAGGTCCACGGCCATGTCCGCACTCAGCCAGCTCCACTCCCACGCCACTTTGTTCCATTGGCAGCTGTTACCTCTCTGCAATTTACCTTAATATTTTATGCGCCCGTTGCCGGGATGGCATTGTTGTCAAATCTCGATGAATCATAGAGCGTGCAAAAACCCAATACACTCGTTTATGCCGGCACTTAATTCGCGGGCCAGCACTTCGATTAGTCAGCTCCGTCCGCCCACCATCCTCCTTCTGGAGGCCTCATCATTTTTATATCAGAATTTTCCAAATATTTTCCAAACAATCGCCGGGCGAGAAACCTGAAAAGGTATGCCGCTTGATAAAACAATAGCAAAACATAATAAAAAATACAAGAACGTACAGAATAGAATGTGCAGAATAAGAAACGCGAATGGCGAGAGCAGCGAATCATAAAGGGGAAGCCCGACATAAAAAATGTAAGGCAACTGAGGAATTCTGGCCTGCCGTCGCGAGTTGCTGCCGCCCGTGTACTTTAATCGACAACACAAAAAGGCGAAAAAACAAAATACAAAATACGATAAAAAGTATCGCGCATACGCCACGCTGACGGTTCCGCTCAGGGTGGGCTGCTGGCAAGTCAGTGGGCGTTGGGCGTTGGGCGGAGAGGTGGTGCCGGGGGTCGGGGTTCAGCATCTCAGGTCGGACAGCCCGACACCCCGACAGCCAACTGTCAGTTGGTAATCAACGCGTGCCAGCAACAGCCGCTCCAGCATCATCAGCAGCAGCGGCCCAGCTGTGCGTGTGCATAGGGATAAACTTTTCGGGGCGCCCCTTCCAGGCCGCCAGATTCCCATCCGATCCGCGTCCTTCGTTCCGCTGCCGTGACCTGTGACCCATCGATGGGTAGCAAACAGTGACAGTAATCAGCTACGTTGAGACGCCTACGACTAATCACTTAACTATTTATAAGGCAACGCACAACATGCACATGTTTACCTACGAGACGTTCGGTGCGCGAGAGATGCAGCTCCCGCCAGCAGTCGCATAGTGTTAAAATGTGTGCCCAAGCTGTTATTTGACTTGCGGGCACAAGCGAGCGGGCCTCAGTTGTGCACGGCGAGAAATAGGTGCCCCAAGTGAGACAATCGTATAACAATATCGATACAACAATATCTCCAATCTTCTTGCCAGTTCGATCTCGAATTGAACCAACAAATTTGTAGATTTTAACAGGAATGGACAAATTAATTATCAATTGTCAAAGCATTTTTTCGCCATTGCGTGTCATCCGATCGAAGGTCGCCAAGCATAGAGATTCGAAATTTAAAGCACATCTAGAGAAATTCCTCTGGGGCGAGCATGTGCGCTGATTTATTTATTTCCAAACGCTCGCAAGCAATATAAACAAATCGCTACATGTGTATAGTAAACTTAAAAGTTCTATCCGAAGAGGCCCCCGACGATTACTGGCTGGAAATTGCCGGCCGAAATTGAAATGTAAATGGCAATATTAATTGGAAATCATTTAAAAATTTTTCGGACTATGCATGTTCCGCTGCATAATTTATGGACGCTAATTACTTTCGCTCCTCTGTGTGTTTTGTGTGCTGCTGTCCAAGGGCAATTACGCTTACTTATTGCAATTTATGTGGCCACAGTCCAGCCGTAATTGGAAATTGTGTAAGGTCGCAGGCAATTCCATTATTAGTATGCAGTTCTGGCCGCTCCAGTAGCTTTGTTCTGGTCTGGTCCGGTCTGGTCTGGCGTGGTATGTGACTGTCTGGTCCGTGTTTCTAATGACGCCACCATGACGGCACCACCAACCTATCCCAAGCCCAGGCCCTGCCCAGTTTGTACTCGGTTGATTAAGTGCACTTTCGCCCACGCAGAATCAATTTGTTGATGTCGAATTCCGTTGAAAAAATGCTTCTTTCCTAGAGCCCCACTAAGCCGCCCGAATGCCGAGCGAAGCCGCTGAACCCATGCTGCTCTACAGCCGGCTCCTGTCCACGGCGATATCTCTGGACAACACCACCTCCACCTCCGGTTCGGATGTCACCCTGCTTCCCATCCGCACGACGGAGACTGCCGTCACAGACGCCCCAGATGGAGATGCGATGGCCACGACAACAACGCTTAAGGTGGGAGTGCCCTCGATGAACTCGTATCTGGTGAGCATGGCCTGGCCGAAATCGCTGGCGGTGGCCGTGTTCCTGGTCCTCATCCTCGTCACTGTCGTCGGGAACACGCTGGTTATTCTCGCCGTTCTAACCACACGCCGCTTACGCACCGTCACCAACTGTTTCGTGATGAATTTAGCCATAACTGACTGGCTGGTCGGCACCTGCGTGATGCCCCCGTCGGTGATTCTCTACATAACAGGTGAGTCTTGAGAATGGCGCACATCGACGGCGAAAGATTTATTGCCGTGCCCCTTGGGCTCGGCATCACACTTGTATTCCGTTGCGGGAAATGTTGCTTCAATTCCATTTCGAAAATGGGCCAATAAAAAATTGAAAACAATTTCACTTCCATAAAACGTAAACAATTTTTTCTGTGATTTGCAAAAGCGAATTTCGTTGATTGCGATCGATATTTGATCTTCGTCTGGCACTTCAAAAAATGTATATTTTTAGCTTAGATTCAAATTAATTTCATTATCGGTTCCTCTTCTTTCGGCGGTACTCTAAGAGTAACAGGCTTAATTTACAGAGTCGTGTCGATCTAGCGTCTTTCTTTAAAATATTTTATATTTAATATTTTGGAAACAATACGTTTTCGTAAATGTTCTTTATAAACGAAAGACAATGTGTGCAAAAGTTGCAACATTTTTGTTTTTATCTTCGATATCCAAGGATTAGTGTTATGTTAAGGACAGTATTTCAGCTTAACGTACTTGCAGTTCAGTTAGTCTTACTTAGCTACATTAAGCAGAGGTCGAATCTGGTGCACACGCGTTTGCATTTATTTAATTGAAGGAATTGAAGATAATAATAAGATTTTGGTTACTGTTTGATGATTACAATTTGTTGATTTTAAATCTAAAGCAATATTAGAAGCAATTGTCAATGGGCGGCAAGTTGCCACTGCAGAAGTGCCAAACAGACCATGCTGACCAACCCTGAGCACCCAAAACCGTTTGGGCACAACGGACCGATTTGTTGATGTCGTCGGTGAGCAGGTCGTTACAATTTACGCCGCATCCGTTGTGGGAAAACTTGCCACTGGGCGGCTGGCACCAGTAGCGATCGTTGATCTGAAAGATCCCGTAGTCATTGGAACCATCCGAGTTGGTCGGACCCACCACTTCGGTGCGATAGGAGCTCTCGTGCTCAGCGATGCACGCCCACCTGGCCAATTGATCCCTTGGAATTCCCAAATTGGCCATCTCCTTGGCCAAAGAGCACCTGTCCATGGTGCGAGCTAGAATAGCGGGGAGCGCGAGCACCAAGACAGAAAATACGAAGACTGACTTCATTGTGACGTGTGTGGATCGAATGAAGCCATGTACTGATTTCTAGGGCTATTTATACCCCAGGAGAAAATATATTACATATATAACTCGGGTTGATTAATCAAAAACAAACATTAACAATTGTCTGATTTTATGCAAACAAGATTTCATAAAGGCAGTGTAAAAAATCCCCATAATGATATCTTATCTTGTCTTAACTTGTGCGTATGAGTAATCTGTTAATCAAGTTTTAACACAGAAGTTCATTTTTATACTCGATTAAAAAAATAACAGTGTATATTAAATTAGTATTTTTTATCAGCATTAACAGCCGAGTCGATATAGTCATGCCCGTTTGTCCGTAAATCTCGAAATCTTGAAGATTATAATAGATGGATACTTTTGTATACTTTTCTTTTTTAAATCGGCTACCTCCTTCTTCACGCCCATAAGCCACGAAATTCTGTAGCGTCCACAGTTTTAATACTAGAGACTCTATATTCGCATATTATATCTATGTTGCGAAAATCTCCTGGTTACGACTACCTCTGCCCGCGCTTGTGGTAAAACGATGTTGCACCTACAATTTACTCTATAGACAAGCAAACTCCAAATATCTCCTACACCTACTAATTTAAAGCTACAATCACTAATTTTATATATGTTATTAGTAGCTATGTAAACAAATAATTAGTAAGTGCCATTTCCCCAAGACCCTGGGAGGTTTTGGAAAATAACTATTCATTTCGCACTACAAACTTTTCAAATCACATATTGGGACCAATAAAATACATTTATTTTTCCAAAGTTAAGGTCTGTAATTAAGGGCCAATGTTTAATTCTGTATTCTTTCGCATTTAACCGAAGGATTTAAACTTATGGTTGTAAAAAACAAACTCTGCGTACCGACTAGTTTGAGCCGTTTTCTCATTTTAAGAGCAACATGTGTGCGCAAATTATGAAAATGCTGCACAAATGGTTTGCTTTTACTCCGAAACCTCAACCGGATTGGCCAAAGGCACAATAGCAGTTAAGCTGTACGGCAGAGGCACAACAACATTTTTCCTGAGAAATGTGCGCTTAAACTTTTATAAGTATTCTCCCGTGATAATTTTCTCCTGTCCCGGGAATAATTTCAAGTTATATTACATAAAGGGAATGCAAGTGTAATGCCCCCTTAATGTGCTGCTTAGCGAATTCCCCGCCGGGCTATATGAATCATGGTGCTTCAACTCGACAAATATTTACTCCTCAGGCAGTTGGCGCTTCGGCTGGATTCTGTGCGACATCTGGATCTCGCTGGACATCCTCCTCTGCACCGGCTCCATCCTCAGTCTCTGCGCCATCAGTCTCGACAGGTGAGTTGCGAACTAATTTCTTAATTTGTCGTTGATGTCATAGTTGTAGTCATGGCAGTGGCCAAAGCCAAGCCAAGGCAAGGTGCAAAAACAGTGCGAAATAATTTATTTGTTGACGTTTTTATTACCCCATGACCGTTGTCTTGGTCATTGCCAGCGGCAGTGGCAGTGGCGGTGCCAGTGCCAGTGCATACCCTTTAAGTGTCCTGCTTCCTGTGTCCTATCAAGGTCCACCTCCACAATGGACGGACGGTTGGCTGGATGGATGGAGGAATCAGCCAGAGATTGGGTTGGGCCGACACTACCGTCGCAACAGTTGCTTTTGTTGGAAGTTTCAATTACATTTTAATGGCATTTCCAAGTTCCCTGCGCCACCGGGTTGAGCTGATCCAGCTGAGCCCAATCCCTGCCCCAGCCCGGGTACCGACAGTATTTTGTTTGCCTTTTGGCCCGGCCAAAAGACAGGAGCCGGTTGCGGCTTTATGAACAACAATATGTCCGCTTGGCTTTTGTTTCTGCCTTTTTTCGCATTTCGTATTCGGTATTCCGCACTCTGTAGCCACTCTGTAGCCTGTGTTTTGCACTTTCTGTGTGGCAGCGTTTATTGGCCGGCTTTCGGATTTCTGGTTTCTCGCAGGTATCTTGCCGTCACACAGCCCTTGACGTACTCGAAGAAGCGCCGCTCCAAGCGCCTGGCCCTGCTCATGATACTCGTTGTGTGGATAACGGCCCTGTCAATCACATGTCCGCCGTATTTGGGCTGGTAAGTAAGGCTCGCGATACCGCTTCGCTTTTCCGCTCTTTCCCAATTGCCTTTCCCAATTTGGGTTCAATTTTTCCCTTTTATTTATTTTTTGGCGCTAATGGGTGTGCGTATATGTAGGTGAACCCACCCCGTCCCCGACAATACAGATAAAGCGTCCAAAAAAAAAGGTCCCGACATGTATCTGAGTTTATATTTATTCTCGTACCTCCAGCTGCGCCTAAAACATTACGTAATTGCTCCAGTTCTAGCTGTTGTTCTTGCACCCATTACATTGAAGTTTTAATGAGTTGGTAATGACTTTGTTTGCCGCGGCGCATTTGCTTTGTTCTCACTTACCAGAAAGCCACACACTCGTCTGTTGCATACTTCCAGGCGCCCAAATTAACCAGCACTCACTCACACACACACACACACGGTGACGCAGGGGCACCCCCTTACCACTTACCACTCACCCACCTTGCCGCTCCCGCCACTCTTCCCTACATCCCACCCAGTCACCAGGGGCAACTCATTCTTTACTGCCGTTGGCCCCGACTTAGTTGGCCCCTAAACATGGCTTAAAGTGCACATTAAAACAAGCTGAGGTCGAATTGTATAGACACAGCTGCAGGACATCGAAAATATTTCAAAAACTCGCTATTGGGGTGTGGCAAAATGCAATTATAACTGCCAGCAGATGGTGCAGTTTGGAATATTTTAAATCTTTAAGCGGAATAGTTTTGTTAAAAGTTTTCCGTGCCAGTAATTTAACTTATTGTGCGGTTATTCTGTATGATTCAAATTTTGAAAATTTCCATTGGGTACACTATTTGATGTAAATTGTGAATTTATTTAAATTTTGTTTAACTATGGCTTAAAAACTTGATGTTTTGATATATATGTGTATATATACATGTGTATATGTGCATATGTATTTTATAGGGTAATTATTATTGTTCCTCTAATTTGGGGTGCCAACTGATAGTTAATAGACTGTATAGAAGTTTGTAAGTACAAACTATTTGGAGCCTGTATCAGTCATTTTAGGCTTCAAGTAGTTTGGCTTGCTTCACATATGGAGCTGATCCTTTCAACCAGACCTCTTCCTGTGCCCTAACTTTCTTTGGTTATTGATTTAAAGTCAGCCCCGATTTGTGCTGGCTGAGTGACCATCATGAGGAGACGTTCATAAATAAAAAGCTTCCAAAGGGGACTATCGAGAAAGGGATAAAAACCAGGACTGGCTTTGGCTAAGGATTTGAATTTCGAATCTCGTCCTGCTTAACTCAGCCAGTTCCTGTCAGTCCCCAAGCACCCAGAGTCGGCGAGCCCGACCGCAATCACAACAACCACAGCCCACATGCAATTGGAAACTGGAATTCAATTTGCCATTCACAGGTACGAGGCCGGGAGACATCAGGCGGAGTTTGTGGACTGCCGCTACAACCAAAACAAGGGCTACGTGGTCTTTTCGGCAATGGGATCATTCTTTATCCCCCTCACGGTGATGCTGTACGTCTACGTGAAGATTGGTTATGTGCTCACGTCACGCCGACAGCGCATTGTGCGCGATGCGGTAAGCCCACCACCTCCCGCCCACCTATCAAGAGTACCTCTTGCTCGACACTCGGTCGCTGAAATGTCTCTGTCTCTTAAAATTTATCATGCCACAGCATCTAACCATCTAACCACCAGTCTAACCTGTCACGCACTGAGGAAAAAACGGAAAAACGTATGTTTTCAGGTTGATTAGGTTCTCAAGTGATATATCTCAGGGTGTAAATTATGTTGAATGTTTTAAATGGTTCTTTTGACTTTGGGGCAGGTGATTAATTTTCTTTTACTGTATGTTAATTTGAGTGGATAAGGACATTTTTACGAAAATTTAAACTTGGGATGAAATCTACGGTAATTTGTAAGCTTTCGGAATAATATTGCAATAACTAACATTTTTAATCTTTATTTGAATTTAAAATATTCAGCAAAGCAGCCACGATATGTCGTCTTTTCGAAAACTAAATAAATAACGATTGCAAATTTAAATTTTTACAAAATCCCCTACTAATTTTTCAACCATCAGATATATACTCGTACTTCTTCTAATTTATAAGGCTTAAACCTTAATCATAGTACATAAAATCATCTTGTTTTTAACGGACTTACGGGTTAAGGAATTCAATGCACGAATACGTAAGGAATGTGGAAGTTGAATCTTGTCTTAATTCTAAAAATTCTTGCAAGTAGTTCGACAAAGGGATGCCAACTGATTCAAATTCATAAACCCATTTAAGGAACTACCCAAACAAGGTTGACAACGTTTCTTCTAGTGCCTCAACATATGCATGCTTTTATTCTTTTTATTACCAGAATTCGGAGCGCACTGCAGATTGCGATGTGGACGGGGACAACTTTATCTCCGAGTCGGAGCACTATCACTGCACGCCAACTAAGTGGTTGCCGAACCGAAAGTCCCGCTGGAGGTTTAGCTCGCTGCACGACCCGCACACGGCCACCAGCACCTCCATCGCCACCGGTCCTGCCACTGTGAATCCTGTCAAGGCGTCGCTCAAGTGTTCCAAGTGCCAGGCGGAACGCGAGAAAGGAGTGCCTGACAAGGCGCTGACCTTCAAGCACCAGCCCACGTTCTACGAGCTGGTGGAGGTGTCTCGGCTCTCGTCGCTCATCCACTGCTCGGCCATCAGTTGCAAGTACGGCGGACCCTGCGTGCACTCAACACCCTCCGGAACGCACTATGCCACCAGCCAGGTATCCTCCTACTCTGAGTCCTGCCTAGGCAGCAGCGGTATTAACTCAGTTCCTGCGGATACAGGAGGCAGCGATAAGCTCGAAGGGAATTCTCAGCAACAGCAGCAGCTACAGGGGCAACAGGGGCAGGGTCAGCAGAAGAGAGCCTTTGGTAGCCAGAGCCACCATCACAGCCACCACCAACTAAATCACCATCATCGCATGCCTATGCGGGTCTCGACCACGAAACGTGACACTAAGACCGCCAAGACCTTAACCATTGTGATGGGTGGCCTAATTGCTTGCTGGCTGCCCTTCTTCGTGTATTATCTGCTGATACCCTTCCTGCCTCGCCCGGCCGTTCTTGAGGACCTCATGTTCTTCTTCACCTGGGTGGGCTGGGTCAACTGTGCCATTAATCCCTTCATATACGCCTTCTACAACCCCGATTTTCGCACTGCCTTTTGGCGGCTTACCTGCCGGCCCATCTGCAAGCAGAAGCGGCAGCCGAACCACCTGGCCATGTTCCGTGGCTAACTTTCGAGACAGCACTTCCGCGCTAATTAGAGTTATAATCGAATGAGGAATATGGCACTCACTGAAAAGGATAATATGTGGTATAAAACAAATAATAGGTTCGTTATATTCGACATGTTTGAGTAGTTTTTCATTGTAGGGTCATTTTGTGTAGTTGAAGAAGTTGACCTTCGTATGCCTCGATTACATGTATTAAAGAACTTTAATTTAAACGGCAACTCCCTTTTGCCGTCAATTATATCAACATTTTGCGACGACCACTACATTTATTATCGTTTGTGCTTGAGTAAAATTGTTCACATGTTATATACAATCCTCTAAATTCGTATAGTACGACCTACTAGTATAAGAAGTAGATGTCCTTTCGGAAGCATTTGATTCCCCATTGGAGCCCCTAGCACTGTTGTTCTGTATAGGAAAGCGAATTGGAAAGAGGCTGGCTTGACAACCTACGATTTGTATTAGCTGCTGCAATTTCATCTAAATGCATCTCCTAGGAAATTCGAAGCCAGTAATGTAACTAAGAACTAAGATGCACACAGTCAATATTGATTTAAAGACAATTCCAGCGTTAAGCCCATAAGTACGATCGTCTGTTGTGCGGTGCCATTTCAATGATGCCACTCTGGCAGGCCATAAAGAAATGGTTCACATTTCAGCAGCTTTAAGAGTCAATTGACCTGACCGGAAGACTAGATAGAGTCTATCCTATACCAGACCCCGCCTCCCTCCTGCTAGGTGTAGAAATACATAGTATTTTTAGGTGTGCGTGAGAGTTGATTGCACGAAGAACAAAACGAAACAAAAGACAAATTATACTATTTGCGAGTCTTTGTGCTGCCTGACGGCCACTGTTGGCCAACAGGAAGGACAGCTAGAATGAGAAGCATGAGCTGGATGAGTGGAATGAGTTGGATGATGAGATGGTGACTACGGCGAGGTTGTCACCCACTCGTCCCTTTATTGTGTGGCAGTTCTGTGTGTGCGTGTCTGTTTGCTGGAGTGTGTCCAGGTCCAGCAACTGCCAACGACATATCTGGCGTGTCCTTTGTTGGTCAAGCCGGGCCTAACCCCGCAGGCACGTAGTGTCCGGCCAACCCATTTAATGTTTGAGCAATCGCACAGCGCACAAAAAGCGAAAGTGAAGCTGAAACTAAACTAAACCTCCGGCCGGGCCGAGATTTGAAGCTGCACTTGAGCTTGAAAAGATTTTAAACGGACACAAAAAGCCCCCTTAGCGCCCACTTTTGGGCTCGTTAGGCCTTTTAGCCCCCTAAAAGCACCAACAGAATTTGTAAAGATGTAATATACATATATCTTACGTATTTATACTCCACTATGTTTGTAATTTGTAATCGTTCACTTGGAAAAGATCTCTGTGAGGACCTATCGGCTATCCCAAGAGCACAGGGACGAATGAGTTCTCCAAATAAACTTTAAGTTCAATTCGAGGAGTATGGTATTCTAATTTTTCGAGAGGCTGCGGGACGCGCTGGAAGATGGTATGTTGTAAAGTACGAGTACAAGCCACAACTCATGGGGCCGAGCACGCTGGTTTACTTATTGAGCTATAAATTGTCACACAAAAGTTTTATGAACCATTTCCGGAACACGTACTTATTTATGTAGGTATGCATGTAGTTTCTCCTGAAATCCGGAGGGGACTGTAAGTCACTCACCCACAAGAGTTTTCAAAATAATAAAAAATGTGGAAAAGAATACATTTCATTTAATACACGTTCCCCTCAAAGAAAGTTAGCCTCTTAAAGTTTCTTAAAAATAAATCTGCTGCAGTACTCATGTTTATTTGGAAAACTCTTGGTCGGACACTGACTGCAGTCGTAATACTTGTGATAAAAGCTTAGCCCAACTAAAGTAAAAGTCTTAATTTTCAGAGTGGCCAGAACGGACGAAGAGCCTCAAAGAAAGTCTGAGCGGGGCATTGTGGGGTGCAGGGGCATTTTTCGCTGCAGCCTTGACTCCATTTTTTGTGATTTATTATTGGAAGTGGTAACCCAGTGGCCGCCACTAAGTTGTTTACGGCAACGAGGACGGAAGCAAAAGAAACGCTGATTCAGGCAGTAACTCCGGTGACTGCGGCGATTCCGGCAATTCCAGCTGGGAGCCGAGGCGTGGGATGGCGTTACATTAATTTAGCTGGAAATAAGGCGTGAAAAAATATGCGGTCATCATAATTACGTATATGCACACAAAATGAATACCGGCCTCCCGCACATATGTGACTAATATAAAAGCATGACAGCGGGGCGGGATCTACTCCCGCTCTCTAATGAATTGCAGCGCATTTCGCTGTCACATTTCACTTTGGAGTCAGCGGAAACGGTCGCCCTTAGTGCCCCCTAGACGAGCCTCTTATGTCGCTACTTTTACACCCTGTAATGCACAGAAAAAATTAAAAAAATAAAATTTGTTACAAACTACCAAAATTTCTTGTAAACGTAAATAAAATATACGGACATATCTTTTTATTCAACCTATTACTATATATATCACTCTCATTTTGAGTGGCCAATAAATTCTTCGACATTGCATCTATATCCATATAAAATAAATTATACAAATTTACTACATAATCTTTACCATTCCGAAAAACTCAATCAAACGATTTTTGCCAGTGCACTGTGCTTTGTAATTTGGGTTTTTTCGGTCGAGTCCCCAGCCTTTCAACCGCTTTGTTGGCTGATATCGCATAATGTGTTAAATTAAATGGCCGCGGTTACGGCTAATGAAGGTGGTTTGGCAAGAGTTGGTTGTCCTGGCATCCCGGGCTCTCCTATTTTTAGCCATGTGCTGACAGGGTGCTTAGGCTAATGTTGTTTGTTGGCCAAAGATTTTCGGTTATGTCATCGCGCCATTCGGGGGTTATGAAACGCTTGTGCTTGGGAGAACAACACAACATAAAACGAAAAACAACATCGATATTTTCGAGCATTTAACAAGTGCTCGGGACAGGCAAAGTTTGCAGCTTCCCTCCTGCCATGACAAATGCCCCACAAATGTTTTTGGAATGAACTTTGGTTTTATTTCGGCTTCTTTTGTTTGCGTCGCCAAGTTGCTGGTCGGTGAGTGGGTGAGTGGGTTTGTTGGGTGAGAAGGCTCAGTGTCCTTAAGTGCGCCCACTCTGCGTTCCAATCGAAATTTGGTTGAGCTTGGGTTTCTGTTCAGCGGAAGTGGAGCCGATCAATTAATGTTATCCAAGTAGGGTTCAGGCTCAATTAGAGTCTTAAAACTCCATTTAGAGGATGCTCAGCTGAGGCTTCTCTCAGGGGAGGGACACTGTGGTGGAGGTGGGGATGCGGACGCGGAGGAGCTGTAGGTGGGTGGTAGGGATGTGGCTGCGGCAGCTACAATGAAATATTCATAGGGGGAGAGTCAGCGCCAGCTCTCCGTATTTATGGTTATTTTCCGCACCAAACACAACTTTGCTTTCTAACCAACCGTACTCTGTGCACATACAGCAGCCAGTTTGGTTGCTTCGGTTTTGCCTTTTTCTTCGCTTTTCGGGGTTTTCCCCCAAATTCGACGACTGACTGGATCCTGGTTAAATATAAATACACACAAGTACACACATCCGAACCGGGTGTACTCGTACGTGGGCGCAAAGTTGAGTCGAGTTGAGTACAGTTCAGTACATATCTGCAGTTGGTTGTGAATTCAATTTTGAGACTGATCAATAATTCACGCTCCGCACACTAACCATTGTTCATGCTCCTCCCCCCGGCATCCTGTCACCCATGCAGCCCTGCAATCCTTAAACCCCACTCATTGGAGGGCCGCCACCTTAAACTGAAACAAAAAGTTCTTAAATAACAGAGTAAAGTCCCCCAAGGTAACAGGCTGTGGGGAGTTGTCTTTTCGATTTGTCTATTTATTTGTTAGCTTCCAAAAAATGCTGTTCATACACGAATAACTATTAATATATATGCAGATTATGCGAATTATGTATATATGATATTACAAGCCAAAACCCGGCCAGGACGAAATATGATGGATGAATGGATGGCTGGATGACTGGGAGAGGAGCTCGTCCGCCCAACTCATCCGCTCCGGCGTGTTTGCTTTCGACGGGTCGGAAACCTCTTACCCGGCGGAGCATCTGTTTGACTTGTTGGGCCTGACATGTAAGCTGAAATTTAGAAGGATTGAAGAAACTGACAGCATGGGGATGATGCGGATGAGAGTGCTACAGTACCGCGGCACAGCACGGTACGTGTATGTTGATGAGCGTTTCGTCTGACTTAATCTCTACGTCCTAGAGCTTCTTGATTGCGTTTATGACTTCACACCAAGAACGATTGTTCGAGTGCGAATTGGGGCGTGGATGAAATTAAAAGTAGATTGCTTGGTACAACATGAATTTCTAGGCTACATTGGGGTCCTAAGTTTAGCTAAGCTTGTTTTTTGATGGCCTGAATAAATTACGCCTAAAATTACATGGGACTCTGCTCTTTCACACATATGTATGTATATGCCAGCATTCACACTCTCATATATGAGTACGTTACGTTTATTATGTTTTAAATATATACACCTATACGCGTGTATGCTCTTTAAAGCTAAAGGAAAACTATTGAAGTTGGAAGCTTACACCGACTCCATCTATTAACTAAATCACAGTAACTGTTTTGACTGGCATTCCGATAAAGTTGATTAAAGCTAACTATCGACTTAGTCCGCCCTTTGAGGTCCACTGATTTCGGCTTTGATTCGCCATTGCCATATGTAAATCATTCAACTCATATCGCTGCAATTTATGGCTGCGATATACATACTATAGACAGGCCCAGAGTGCGGGACTATATGCACCTATAGTCGGGCAGTAAATTCAGAGCCGATAAAGACGAGCCGCATCGTAAATTTCGTAAAAGGTAATGCCGTATGTGCCTGGACAGGTGTCGGGGTCACCTGAATATTAGAGTGTATGTGAAATGTGGGCAATTTCGGTGAGCCACACAGGTAAGCAGCAAGTTTTCTCATCCATCTAAACTGTCTATGCCATTGGCTTGGCTTTTCGGTAACAGAAACAGCCAAAGCAGCAGTGCCGCCAACAACCAGCTGCCACGCGAGTGTTGCAAGTCGAGCGGCGCCGCCTGCTGAGCGGAAAAGTCTCGCGGAAATTACTAAATCGATACGTGCGGCCGCGTATCTGATTTTCCACGCGGGTTCCGCATGCAAAATTCCGGTCTGCAAGAATGTCCTCAAGCCATGGGGACTGCAGTTGCATACAAAACCATCTCTTTCCATTCGGACTTCTCTAATTTAAACTTTTCAAGCTAATTTCGTCCCTTGAATAAATAGGAAAAGTTATACATTGTTACGTAATTTGTACTAGCTTGTGGTTTTAAGCTAATTTAGAATATAAGATACATAAACACTTAAGCTTGGGCTAAAACAAAAAAGCAATTGTTTAAAGTACCTTGCACCCAAAGGTTTGAAAAGAAAGTCGCCAAAAACCACCCAACTAATCAAAATAAATAAAAAACGTCAAATTATAGAAACATTGAACTCAATTTGATTGAAATTCAAATACTTAATCTTGAGGTGTAATCAGATTCTGCGCAGCTTTGATAAATAAATTAGATGAAATCAAAGACTCCTCTTCAATTTTCCGCACTAAAGGACAAAGGAAAACTTGAGCCTCAAAATAAACTGGCTATTAATATTCAGCCATATTGAAAAACGGATTATGTCACTCAAACGCCTTGAATTAAAGGACTTTAACTTTTCTTGGGCGGCAACCGAAACCAGTGGAGAGCCCCGTCAGTGCAAGTCGCCTTTAAAGTAGCAAAATGAACCAGAACGATGAAATAAATTATCAAAGTAACTGGAGAACAGTGGGCCGAAGGGTGGACTTTCAGGTGCAATTAAGGACCACACCTAGCGTAATGAATAAGTTAATAATATGTTATGCACTTGCAATTTGTTCAGGGCTCGACATTAGGTTGAGAAGAGCTGGGCCCACCCCTTGGCTCATGTGACATCTATCGTCTGATGGACATGGTGTTTGTAGGAAACTGCGGCTTCTGGCCGTTGCTGAAGAAACGCTTGCAGGTGAGTCGCCAGAAGGCGGCCCGGAAGTCGACGCTGTAGAACGCGTAGATGAAGGGATTGATGGCGCTGTTGAACCAACCCAGCCAGGTGAGCGCCTTGGCGAGCATCTGACTAGCCTGGTGCTCGGCCAGGAAAGGTGTGATGAGGTAGTTGACGAAAAACGGTAGCCAACAGGCGATGAATCCTCCCACCACGATGCTCAGTGTTTGGGTCGTCTTGTTCTCCTTCTTGAGCGATGTAATCCGGTTCGACAGCGATTTGTTGGCAGTGGTGGTGGCACCGCTGGCGTTGATGCCTGTGGTGTTGCCGCTGGTGTTTCCACCGCCTTGGTGATAATGCGGATGGCTATGGTGGTGGCTGCGCAGCCGATCCCTGTCGCCGTGAGAGTGCCGGAAGCTGTGGGTGCGGGCTCCCTGTCCGGGCTGTGGCTGCCATTGTGCGTCCAGCAGACTACTCCCCGGCCCGATGCCACTTGTCATTGTGGTAATGGTCGTCGAAGCAGTCGATGTGCGTTTCAGCGACGAAGGCCGTGTGAGCTCGTAGCACCCGTTCTTACCGCTCCCCGCTGCTCCACCTGTGCCCCCACTTACAACACCTCCGCCTCCGGGGGAGGGCAGGGCCAGTAAGGACTGACAGTGGGCATCCCGGGTGGAAGCAGCGCCGCCTGCGGCCGAGCCAGAAGCACAGGTCTCGCTGTCGCTAAGCATCATGTCGTGCAGCTCCTTGGCAATCGTCTGGTTGGAGAAGGTGCGCGAGGTCGCCTGCCTGTGTCTTTGGCTCTGGTGGGCGTGGGGGTGCTGCTGGTGGGCACCCGCCGAGCTGTGCAGCTCCTGCTCCGACAACTCGTTCTCCACGTCCGCCGCCGTGTAGCGCTTGAATTTCTAGACACGCAAAGTGCACAAGGCGTTAAGTCAATGCGGATGATAAATAACTAAAATGAAGTCAATGTGCGGACACAGTCAAGCGGGGAATGTATGGGGAGTCGCTGCGTCAAAAGGCGACGAAAAGTCGAAGACTTAATCACACTTGCAGCCGAAACGAGAATTCGAGTATTTCGGCACTCAAAGAAGAGGTCTGAAGTATTTGATGACTATATGTACAGCCTTAATTCATGTATTTTATTAAGTCGGATTATTTTGCTATGTACCGAAAAGCTCTGTTTCAAATAGGATAACATACACAAACTGATGGATTGTGTTACAAACATTCGATTCGCCTAACGTGATTTCCGATCAGAGCTTTATTAAAGGGCTTGCATGCTTCAAACTTTTAGTTCCTAATAAAATGGAAATAAAAGTACAGACTTTCTTTTTTGTCCCCATTACAAGGTATTACGCTGACTTAGTTGCTCAGATGGCCGGTGCAGATCCATGAATCGCATTATATTTGAGGGTTGAAAATTCAGAGTTGAGGCCTGTTAAAAGCCAAGGCCGTATTGTGAACGTTGCAAATGTGCAAAACGTTCGACTGTGGACAAGAGGATGCGATGTCAGAGTATGGCATGGCGTGGTATTTAAATCTGTGTAAGCTCCTGCCATTTGGGAATTATGAAACAAACGTGCCGCAGTTTGTTCTGAACGTGGAGTGGTCTGTAAACCGGTGTGGGCCGCAACAGAGAATAGAGATGACTTTGGGCCAGTGGCAATAGCAACACCAACAGCAGCAGCAGTAGTAGCCGTTGCCGATGCAGCTGCAAGAGTTTCCGTATTTGAGCTTTATGTTGGTTTACTGCTGCGGGGTCATAGACGGTATGGACCAACCGAGGCAGGGTGAGGCGCGGTGCAGTGCAACAGAGCCACTGGTTGCGGGGCTTACCTTGTTGTGAACACTTATGTCGGTCATATTGTCGTGCCTGGATGCAACGACACAGGAAATTCTTGCGTACACATAAATCATGACTGCCATTGGTATGAAGAAGGAGCCCATGGCCGAGAAGATGACGTAGCCCTCGTTTTGGTTGTACCGACATTCCCGCAGATCCCGTCGACCCGGCTCGTACCTGATGAAGAGGAAATACAGAGCAGAAATACAATTAATTACAACGACCAAACTGGGCTAATGCAGGAAGTTCGCAATTATTTGCCTCCGCACCGCGCCAGAAGCCCAGACAATTGCCACCTAATTATATTCGTTTATTCAACTGAGCGTCTTCGGGGTCACCAGTCGGGTGTTAGAGGTCTCCTATTCTCATGCACTCAACGAAAGCTGAGGGGCCAAGAAAGTCCACCAGCTCACTGAGAGACGTACTCGTCCTCTACAAGCAACTCTATACTGAGATGCTAAAAGAATTTAAGGCAATTTAAGAAGACATAAAAGACAGCTAATTATCTTAGGAAGTAGCCCCCGTCAAGTCTCTTGAATTAGTGCGCACTTAAAAAAATACTTGCTAAAGAAGCTCGAACTTTTGCCAGTGTCTATAACATGGACATAGGCAACCCGCGGGGATATTAAACCATTTTATGCCTAAATCGATAAATGTTTTTATGACAACGTCACAAATGCGCATATACCAATTGGTGACAAATTTTGCCATTAAATTTCTGCAGAGGGAACCCTGTTAGTATATCCGCTTGGTCTACAAAATGGAAAAGGACTTAAATCGATCAACATCTCCAATGAGTTTTAATCAACTCTTTCCATTATAAGACAAAAACACTGGCATATCGGTTATGTGCTGCTAATAAATAAAGTTCAATACTGTGTCCAACAATGTATTTCCCCCAATTATCTATACTAAAGACATTTGACTTTCTTAGACATTTTACTAGTGTACTTACCAGCCCAAAATGGGAGGACAAGTGATGGCTAGAGCCAGCAGCCAGACGATTAGGATCATTATTAGGGCCAATCGTTTGGAGCGCCGTTTACGGGAGTACGTGAGTGGCCTGGTCACGGCCAGGTATCTGTCGGATAGAGGGAAAGATTTACGATTCAGGGAAATTCCCGGCACATCGCTGGCATCCCATCGTAGCGCGCTCACCTGTCCACACTGATGGCGCACAGGCTGAGAATCGAGGCCGTGCAGAGGAGCACGTCGAGGGAGATCCAAATGTCGCACAGCACCCAGCCCAGTTGCCACGAGCCTGCAATCAAAATTCCAAATTAAAAACTTTCACGAGCCGGAGCAAGGAGCAACTTAAAATTCCGGTCCAAAGTCAATTTGATTAGCAACATTTTGCTTAGCTTTCAGCAAATGCCTCACCTAAGGCCAATTAAACCGACCGGAGCTCCGGCCGAATTTCGGCAATGGTCCCGCCCTATGCACATAAGCCACGTTAGTGGTTACTACGGTCCAGTCGCCTTCGCCGCCGCACCACCCTAATCTTGAGTGGACCTCAACTCTTGCCCCCAGCCCTTTGGCTCTGCATTGAATTTGTGGGCTCTTTGAGTCCGCAGTCGCCCCCCGTCTGCGGCCTGTCAGCCGATTAATTTTTTAATCAAGTGCCCCAAAATGGTCTCAGAGCGGCAAACGAAAAGTTGTTTTCATATAAAGGACCAGAATGGAGCGAGCTCATTAGACTGGCCAAGGGGAATATTACCTTCTGGGCAACACACTTGGCTTAGTTTCACAAGAAGGTTGCAATTTGGTTTATTGTGCAAGTGGCCTGAGAAAATGTGCTTTCTCTGCGAAGTATTGGGGAATTCATCGCTTTAAAATTTCTCCTAAGGACAACTTTTCTGGGTCAATATCGAATTAATTCATTAATTAAACCTTAAAAAAATGAAGGGAACACAAACCACTTTGAAAAAGCACAGCTCTTATATTGGGGCTGAAAAAAGGCATTGTCGAAATATCTTTACATCGCCAAGCTCGGTTTCCATAACAATCATTTTGAATAAAAAATAGAGCAGGTGAAGGGAAATGAATTGAAATCATGGAATCCAATTAGCCAATGGCCCTTTTGTTAATCTCAAAGAACTATTCAACTATCCTTTAGAATCTAAAGTTTAACATAGATACTCGTAGCATCATTCATTAAATTTTCAGAATGTCAGCGAGGCGGATAATTATGACAAACTTTCGACATGCCTTTTAAAGAATGCCGCAAAGTTAGGCTCGGGAATGCTGCCCTTTTCGGCGATTCGGTTCCTATATTTTTTTGTATGTTCTGTATTTTTTTCATCTTTTATTTTGCGCCACTGAGGAAATTGCACGAAAGCAAAGGCGAAAAATGAAAGAAATTCTTTCGGTTCAAAGAATACAAATCCAGAAGGCGGGAGAGATACATACTCGCATATTCCACCTAGCAGCATTTACATAAATATGCGGGGCGTGGAGCCCGCCCCTTCCGGACGCTCCCACTGCCGCGGCTGCTTCTGTTCGTGTTCCTATTTCAGTTCGTGCTACTTTGTTACTTCACACTTAAAGGAACATAGCTTGGACTTTTTCAAGCAAATTACCCAAATTTGGGTACGAAAAAATAGCTAGTGCCAGGAAAATAAAAAAATTGTTTGCCTCAAATTTATATGAATATTTGATCTTGCTTTCGGGGGGAGGTATTGTGGATGTCTTCTAAGAATTTCTTTCTGGGTATCACTTCTAGCTATCGCTCGGACAAAATGTGGATATCGGGTAGGGTTATTGAGTATTTTTCCTCAGTGTAGCCCACGAGGCGTTTGGCGGAAAGCTTTTGTTAGCAATTTTTTGAGGGATTTACCGGAATGGCATCTTCATCTTCTAATCACGCGAAAAGCCCGGCAAACGCTGCCTACTTTCGCGGAAGCACTTTAATGGAACTCTTAAGCAGAAAACTCACCTATGAGGTGGACAGCGACGGCGGGAGGCATCACGAATATGCCCACGAGAAGGTCGGCCACAGCCAAACTCATCACAAAGCAGTTGGTGATGGTGCGCAGCCGGCGGGTGGTGAGGATGGCTAAAATCACAAGCGTGTTCCCGATGACGGTCACCACGATGAATGTGGCGAAAACGGCGATCAGGCATATGCCCTGCCAAGAGATCACCAAGTCGTAGAAGTGGGCCCATTCTCTGGCCGCCGCAGACTCGTTGTAGTAATTGAAGGTTGTCACGGGCGAGGGTATCTCCGTGGGGGCCGCTGCGTTTGATTCGTTGGCCCCACCCTTCAGGCCGGACCCCGTTTCATTTGTGGGGCCGAGCAGGTCCTCGTAAACGATGGATATGTTCTCCGGCAACCCCCCAACTCCCCCACCCAAGCGCAGGCTGCCGCCCGCGGCGAGGGATGAGGCAGCCACATACATGAGCGACGGATAAATGGCGCTTAAATTATTCAGCGGCAGGTTGACAGCCATGGATCGGCCTGCTGGGTACGCAATTCTGGTCTGCTCTCGTCCGGCTTCTCTTCTATGCGGGACCTCTCCTAAGCCCTGCTCGGGGATCGGGGGACATATCCCTGACACTGGCGAAAGCACAAGCACTGGTCCCGGCCCTGGTTGTGGCACGGCCCAACTGATGTCATTGTATCGAATTGCTGTTTGATGGCTAGGGTCCTCGTTCGGCTGCAATCAAACGAAAGTGTGGCATTTTGTGAGAACACTGAGAGATAAATCGTTATTGAATATTTGTATAGCACTTTCTACAGAGCTTTTCCCTTACAGATTTTAGAGAAATAAATGATACTAAATACATTGTATTCAGATATATTTTAAAACATTTACAAACGTAATCAAAATAGTCCCTATTTAATCTAAAAATTGCCCCTACCTATAATTAGAAACTGCATTTGCTGGGGCAACATTTTGGTGCTAATAAATATGAATGCCTCAGAATTTTAATGGCCGTCATACATTGTACAAATTTACACAACTGCAGCTGGGTGAATTCATTGTTATTTATTGGGAATGAATTCCAAGCAAGAATATTTATTTAGTTGTTCACGAGAGCGAGCAAATCCCTGCTTTTCTTTTAACATAATATTCAGGATTCAATAAATACACATCCAAGTTTAAATTGAGTCATGAAAACTTAATTTAAGTAAAAGAGGGAGTGCAGCAGCAATCTTGGGCCATGGAATTTTCAATTTAAACTTATGATAACTTTATTTTACACAAACAATCGAGATTAGGTTTCATTCACAAGGTTTTCTATGTCGTGCTCTCTGCATTTTTTACCGAACTTGGTTAGAAATTGGTTGGTAAAGTCCACATTCTAATCGGTTTTGGGTGCAAAGTTTTTCTTTATGTGCTTGGAATGTGCTGCGGGTTATTTACACTTTACACTTGCTGCAAAGCATCCCGGGAATACCCCTTTGCTGCATGATTGTCATCCATCTAACGAAATGGGCAATTCATCACCGAAACTTTTCCACTATTCCGCGACCCTCCACGTGCACTCCCGGCGATAAGATTGATAATCGACAAGCGCTTTATTAGATTTCCGCACAAATTATGTATAGCTACAGCTTTGACTTTACGAATGGCTACGGCTATGGCAGCGGAATTTGCCGAAATACGCCGGAGCAGTGTCGGCCCCCAGGGCGGATGAGAGTGACTGTGCGCGCCGACGGTGCGAGCGCAGACCAAAAGGCAAAACCAAGCGGGACTGCCAGTTCGACACTTCTTGCCACTTCTGTTGACAATAATTTGGCATTAAGTATTATTTATTTAGCCGCCGATAGTGGAACCATTCGGCTGCGACTCCTTGGTGCGAGCGTGCGGGTGTTCGTAGGTGCGATAAGCAAATTAAAACTGATATCGCAATAGACAAGGTGGCGTTAGGCAAGGCGTCGAAAGGCGAAATACCCCCGCAAAATCAGGCCAAAATGTGGCCGTGAATCCCAAACAGAATCTGAATCAGTCGTTAACGCAGAGCCGTGGGCGAATCAAATTTCCGCAAAGAGGGAAATATTCACCAAAGGAATTTGCATATTGTAATGTGAGTTATGAAGGATATATGCCAATAATGTAGCGAAAATTAAAATTTAACGAGATTTAAATGTTTCAGTGCAGCTTTAATTTAAGCACATTTCTAAAGCTGTTCAAACGAACTATTTTACTTGAGTTTTTTTTGTTATATTTAGGTTCTACTCTTAATTAAATTAAGTGAAAATTTGTGTAGCTTTTCCTGCACTCAAATTTGCCACAAGTATTTCATGCTGTAGCTGCTTTAGATGTTTACAGAGTAGTAGACTCTTTACTTTTCATTACTTTTATGGAAATGTGTTGTTTTGCGATTTACAATATGTTATGTATGTATTTTCACCACCACAAAGTTTCTTTAATAAGGCAAGGGCCACTATGGGAACGGAAAAACGTGATATTATACCACACAAAACCAGGGTACTCCCTGTTGCTGTAACCCTTCTAATTTTCAGTTCAGCTCGAACGCTGACGCGGAATAGCCATAAAAGACCTTATCGCTCACATGATAGCAATCTGGCCGAAGGCAAAGTGCTAAGGAGGGAACTTTTACTTTTTTTATGCTGTGGTTATATGTAAATATTTTCCAAACGCCCGGTGACGTACTCAAAAGGTAAAACTGATTAATTAGATTTGATGCAAAGCCTACGGCAGTCAGCCAGGGTTGGACTATCGATCGGGGGAATGTGTCACCACGCCCGATATAAGTGGCTTTCTTCTGCCATAATTTGGACATTTATAATATACACACTTGCGGTATCTTGAGTGTGCAATTGGAAGGCTGGGAATCAAGTATGCTCGTATATGGAAGGGGCTTTGGCCCGAAAATAGATTTATGAACTCATTTGGCAGAATGTGGACGGGATTCCGGCCAGTAGCTTGATACCGCGATCACGGGCGGGAAAGCCTTTGACTGTGATAAGGCCTGGCGTTTTTATGAGCACTTTGATTGATAATCTAATTCGCAACTCAATTGGAAACTTGGCATGAACGCAGCCCAAACAATCTTGGGTCTTTGCCCGTTCCCATTTTTGTTCCTATTTCCATGACAATGGCGGCAATCAGGGCCAAGCTAGACAGCTTTGGCTTAACCCCTTCATTTTTGGTGAGCCGCGGAGGCGGCGAAAGAAAACAGGTTAAGGGTCGGCTAGGATAAACTACTTCTTCAAAGGCTGCAAATTGCGTAGCCAAATTCAATTACTTGTGGAGGGTAAGCACTTAGTATTTGGCTGTATGCAATTATTACTTTCTAATTGATACCGTGCTGGAAAATCTTTTTCGGCCTCTGGCCGGGGCTGTCTCTAGCCATATGCCGTATATTTCCGTCTCATCTCCGGCGAATGATGAATCCGCATCATTGCGTACCCATGGAAGATTTATTTCACACTAAAAGTTCAATCCAGCAGCAAATAAACAATAGAAATGAGTGCTCAATACTGTACATATTTACATATGTTGGCTCTTCGCGTTGCCATCTCTTTTTCGAGAAAATTTCGATCGTTTGGCCAGCGTTTGCTTGACAGCTGGCGGCCTTCACCTTATTCCGCTTTAATTGACCAAGCCCCATTTCATTTGGTGATATTAAGAGACGCCCGAAATGCCGACTGTCCCGAACAGAAGGGCACTTCAAGCGCTACAATTGCAAGGCCAGCTGAAATGACTTTTGCAAATAATAAGTCTGCCGCCTGCCGCCTGCCGTCTGCCAGAATGCTTGGATGCTCGCTTTTTTCCCCTTTCCTTCCGCCTTTAGCACCTCCACTCAGGGGGAAAAAGTGCTGAATTCCATCAAAGCGTATTTTAGCCTCCCGCGGCAGCACCCTGCTTTCCGGCACAGCTTCCGCCATTGTTTGGCTGAGCGTTTGTTGCAATTTGCGGCCAACATGGCGTATGTGTAATGTGCAACTCTGGAATAATATTTCATTTGCATTTCTTACATGTATGTACATATGTATGTGTAAGAAACGAAGCCTGTGTCTGACGTCAATGTCGCATTCAAACTGTCAAGCAGTCGAACAGCAACACCAGTTACTACCCGTATTTATCGAAGCTGACAGACACTTATTTGTCCGCTTTATTTGGCAGTCCAATCGAGGTGTTTAGCGTGAAAGCATTTGTCCATTACCCGCTCCCCCGACCAATGCAAATGCCTCCTAACACTATTCACGCCCGCCATCACTGGGATGGAGAGGGCTCAGTTAAAAAGCTTGCGAAGAAGGGTCCTCCTCAAAGAGGGTCCTCCTGTAGTGGCTCCTCATCGCGCTGTTTACTTACTTAATGCAATAGCTTTCCTGCGATGTCCTCCAGCTCCTGCTCCGTTTTCATATCAAAACATTTTTCATTGTTTTATTGACACACAAAGCTGTTATTATTTATAAAACTCGTATTATTATTATTGTTTGCTACTCTTTGCGAACCACTGAACCACTGGAAGCCCTGAAGTGGGCCAGGACCCTATTTAATTTGCAACTTTTGTCGAGTGCCGAATGCTGAGTGCACTTCTGGTGCTACCGACTCAATTTTTGTTGCACCAGCTAAGGAATAACTGCTTCACTATTTCACTATTTATCGTGATTGTATTTTTACCCGCTTTATCAACGGACTCGACATCGAACTCAAGTTCAAATTTTGCGTAATCGGCCGAACAGGTAAGCCGGCGGCTGATCATCAATCGCTCTCCGATTCGAGCTCGGATCCAAATGATTGAACACCTCGGCCGGGGACTCCGGCGGATGGATGTTAACTCTGCGATGCGACCGTTTTGGTTGAACGCTTGAGGAAAACTGAATCGGGGGACCCGACGCGACGCGACTACGAATCGAAATGAAAATCGGAATCGGAATGCGTCGGAGAGTCGCTGCACGTTCGGCCGTAGTATCTCCGTCCGTCCTCCGGTTCCGACTGTCTGCCCGGCTGTCAGACAATTTCGGTGAACTGTGGATTCCAAGTTGCCGTGCCTTGCAGCAAGCACGCGACTTTCGAACCGAGCGCGGGCGGTAATCCTGGCAAACCCACGCCGTATTTAAACAATTGTGCAAACACAAGGGAACCACTCCGAATTTTAATACTGAAATGCTCGTGCCAGCGAAAGCGAAGCCCAGCTAATTCCAAGAAAATGTTTAATTAAGCTTCGGAGGGACATGTCGCACCAAGCGAAACTCCGGGGCCCGATAAGCGAACTGCGTGCTCTTGTGTCCCGGGTCCAGACGATGAATTTTACCCGAATTTCTAAATGAAAACATAAACGCTTTCGCGGGTACTCAGAAAATCTAAATTAAGACTTTTATGGGAGCCTTGTAGACATACGAGCAGATACAGCCATATAGCAAAACGTGCACAAACGGCTGGCTCTATCTCTATCTATAAGAAAGCGATTGTATCAGTCTTTTGCTGTGTGCTCGGGCATTTGTTTGTACATTTTATAGCCTGCAGATGCGTCTCCACGCGTTTCCAGTTCGCAAGTGCTCTTAGCCACATTACACTCATAATTAATAGTGTCAACAGCTGCTGACACCGATACCGCCACTGCCAAAAGGTTAAATTCTGATGTATTCGAATGGCATCCACAGCCCACGGTCCACCGTCCACCGTCCACCATCCGCTACACACAATCCACAGGTTCGTTGCCCAAGGTGAATGCGAATGCGTTCCCAGTCGCACAAAGGCCCGATATGGAATATGGAAGGTAAACAAAGACATGCGCTCTGATAGCCGAGTCCAAAAGAAATTCTAAGTCATAAGCCAGACCGGAACGGCCTGAAACGGAACAAGTCGGTTTCGAGCGCCAATTAAAGGCGATAGGTTTCACATTTAAGCTGGGCTACATTATTCAAATCTGCGAGATTAAACGCTTCGACCAAATGGATGAACTCTTTACTTAAATTATATATAAATCACATAATTATACCATCTTGCTTAAGGTACAAATGGTTTATTAATTTTGTGCAAACGTATGTAACAGGGAGAAGAAGACATTTCCGACCGTGCAAGTATATATATTCTTGATCAGCATCAACAGCCGAGTCGATCAAGCTGTGTCCGCATGTCTGCCTCAGAAATTTTTAAGGAACTGCATTTTCTACATACACATACACTTAAACATTTAAATATATACCCATGTGCCAATCTTGATAATTCTATTAAGATCGGTAAATAAATAAGGCCAATGTCAGTATCAATGTCTGGTGAGTCCCTGGTGAAAATAATAGGTACATGGTATCTCGTCGAGAAATCTCGATTACTGCGGTTCTACTTGTCACGTTATTATGAACAGCCGCCCAACTAAGCTGTTTGACTGGTAATATACTGCAACTCTTTGAAATACTCAACTTATACTTGGATATTCAAAAAATTCGAAACCAATATGTAAGCATTTGTGGCATTACGATCAAATTACTATATTTGTTGAAAAGCCACATTTAAATTTAATTTTGTTACATAAATTTAAGTGATATTAATTTATTGTATATGAACCACGTGCCACATTGCACTTAGTTTGAGCTGTAGGGAATAGATAGGCTTATTCATTATTAATTACAACCATTTAGGTTTAATAATTCAAGTTACAAAGTAACTGACTACAACCGCCATTCATGAGTGTTCATTTTTCCTTAGTTGCATATTTTGTGGCATAGGTTTTGAGCCTAGGAAGCTACAGCATAATTCTCGGCTGTAATGAAGCAACTCCCTTAACCGCTCCACCTGAAAGGCTACCTGTAAGCTCCTTAACAGATTGCATTCTGTCCAGCGGTCAGTGGTGAGCCCTAAACATCACTTAGATTGATTAAATGCGAGAAATCTGTGCGGTTCGGGTACGTGACTGTGCGAAATGACCGAGCATAATTGGTGGCCATGCAAAGGCGTTCATCCCGAAAGGGTAAAGGACATGTCGGGGCAAGAGCACCGCAACGAAAAATCACTTTTATGGCCGGACAAAGTTCGCAACATCATTTAATTATCAAATGCAAGTTCATAAGTGAGTTTCGCAGAGATGGGAAGGCTGTCACCCGCTTCCGGCTTGACACCTAGCCACGCGCTACGCTTTCTATTTCCCGGCCAACCTCAAGGACGAGAGCAAAAACTTTGCCCCTCGCAAGTTTATGGCGCAAAAAAACTTTCCATTTCTATGCACCCCACTTGGCAATAGCAATGGCAATGCCAAATTGAGTTTAACAATTTGTCTTAGTGGCACTTGCAATAGATTCTGTAATTGCCCAGCAAATCGCTTGCCCACTCATTGTATCACGCACTACATATGCTTGCTATACCAAAAACACACCAGTACTCTGTTCTCTGGAGGGAAGTTCGTAGGACCCGACACTTTGTCGCCAAATGTCCTGGCACCATGTGTTCGCCAGCGTCATAAACTTTTAATTTCGCTCGCATAATTACTCCCGGGAAATGGCGAACAGGAAGCCTTACCCCAACTTCGATCGCAATCCCATATCCTCTCCGATTCGCATTTCCACACGCGAAAAACAAGTCCATAAAAATCCTATTTCACCGTCACCACATTTTAATGGGCTTAGTGTTTATGATCGATATCTTTATCTATTGCCTTGGGCATATGGAGCAAACAATTGTTTATGTATAAATATTTCTCAACCATTAAGCTCTGGTTTACTATGTTACATATGTCTGAAAGCATAATATTTTGTTTGCAATGGATACAATTCTGTGGTTCCGAAATGTACTATTTATATTGCATTAAAAATAAAACGTAACTAATTACGTTTCTCTAGATAGTCATAAACCAATATTATATTTAGAATATATATGTACAAACAAGTAAAATACAATTTATTTTAATCTCAACGGAGTTTTTTAGGAGTTTTAGTTAAGTTTATTTTATCATGTGCTTTTATATTGTTAAATAACGAAACTGCAAAACTTTAAATTAGATTTGAAAAACACGCAGCTCTAATACTTTTGTGTGCTGTAGATTTAAAGAGTGTTAATGTAGTGTAAAAATGTTATTTTCCACCCTGTTTTATTTTCATAATGAAAATAAATAAGCATTAATATTGTTAATTAACGAAACTGCAGTACTTTCAGTTTGATTTGAGTTTGTTTTAAAAGCCATACAGATCTAAAACTTCTCTATGCTGTAGATTCTTTTTAAAGATTACCACGCAATGGCCAATTATAGGTTTTTTGTGCGGTGCACTTTCCGTCTGTCAAAGTTACTTTTAATTGCTAGGTGAACGAACCCGCTGGGTCCCTAATGCACAGCCAGGCCGCTTAGAGACAGCAAAGGCCAGGAGCTATTAATAATTTTCAATCAATAAGTGTAATATTATTCGCGCCAACTGAATCAGAGGCCGACCAGGGATGCTGGGGCTGGGCGGTAGCCAGCGACTGTGCTCCGATTACGGTTACCAGGCCCACACAAGTCGGCGTACAAAAGTATACATATATCTAGATATGTATATATTTTAAATTTGATTCTCGAGCATCCTCAACTTTGCCATCTTCCTTTCAATTTATTGTTCTCTTGGAGAGTGCAACCGCTTTCATCCCAGACCATGCCATTCCGGTCAGGCCAGAACTTTCCCGGCCCGGTCCCGGTCCCGATCCCAGTAACAGCCCATTGTCCGTTAAGCAGATTTCGGGCTTACATTGCGTGTTGTTGGGGGAATTGCGAAAAAATCATACAATGGCTCCCGTGGCCTTTGAAGGCGGCTTAGTTCGGCGGATGGAGAAGGCCGCTGGCATGCAAATAGTTGAAAATAGTAATAGCAAAAACAGGACGGACACACCATCCCCAAAAAGTCCTAATCAACCGCAGGGGCAATAATTGCTTAATCAAGTTTACAACTGCCAAATATCCAGTGATGCCGCCGAAATGGTAAAAATGCCAATTTCGCCTGCGACCATAGACGTGTGCGGAAGCCCGAAAAACAAACGACTTCGGCGCCGTGGGGCAAGCTGCTCCCCACGCCCACCAACCACAAAAACCGCACGGACACTAAATGCGCTGACCACGGGAAAAACAGAAAACTGAAATCATTATTGGAAATTACGAGGCTGCCACCGGAAGCCACGGACAAAGCATGGATTGGGGCCGGAGGGATTTATGCGCATATGAACTCAGATAATCTATGCTATTTGGATACTTTGGTGGGAATGAAACAAAAGTGAACACACTCTATAGTGTGCATAAAATAATGGTACCGAATACAACGTACCCGGAGCAATTAGAGTGTAGTTTATTGTGTTTGCGAAAATGTTTGCAGCTTGCAGTCGGAAGTGTTTCCGTTTTGATAAAAAAAAAACGAGCGGAATGGGCTTAACACAAAACAAATATTGGAATTTTACATTGGTGTTTGTCTTTGCTTTTAATAGATCATTGGTTTTCAAAAAAATAGAATAATACAAAATACACAAATATATAAATATGTTTCCGACCTTATAAAGTATACATATATATTCTTGATCAGCATGAACAGCCGAATCGATTTAGACACGTCCGTCTGTCTGTCTGTCTTTCCAATCAAATTTATTTAACAACTTTATACGACCCTATTATATCCGACAAAATTACTGTAGAATTAATTTCCTTAAATTCACTCTACAAACCAGGAATTGTACTCGTATATGATTGTTATGTTATGTATTGATGCTCCAACTGTTAGGGGTCCAAGCCCAGTTCCGCCACTGACAAATCTGACAATTGTAATACCAGAAACACTGTAAGTCTATTTAATATACCTTACCAAAAACATAATAGCTAGACGTACATATATGCTCCCAATCTTGAGAATATACAAATTCTGGATCGTCCACAAATTATGATAAAATTAATCAAATATCAAATATATAATATATAATATATCTTTGTATTACTTGTTTCACAACTAACGATGCGTATGATACTCGTAGTTAAAGAGAACAATTGGAGGAGTATGTTTTTTAAGGATTTCACAAAAACAAAAAAATGCTTTAAATTCAAGAAAACACAGTTCTGTGTTGGGAAACTTTGGCATCGATTAATTAAGGTCAACTCGATCTGGGAATTGTGCGGCCTCGAAAATTTGAGCATTGTGTACTCGTAAGAGTGGGGCCTGAAACACCGCCCAGCTGTGGTGGCAGCCATAAATAATACCACATGAAATTTAAAATGCAATAATGAAATTTATTAAGAACTTATGCGGAGTTAAAACACCGAAGACCCGCAGCAATGACCTTTGGCCCAGACAGACTCTTTGGGAGGACACGCTGCAAGGGTCGGGCAGAGTGGCAGTTGAGGGGACTCTTTCTCCGTAAATACGAACACGGAAAGAATCGTGGCCGTGGAGGAGAGCAGAAGTGCAGATACTCTTGCAAATCGGTAAGTCCTTAAGTTGACTAAAAGTTGTGCCAAAGTTGGCAACTTTTGCTCTGGGAAAGTTTTGCCACGCGAATCCGGATGCGGATGCAGATGCCCTAGTAATGGATGTGGCAAGGCGGAACAGTTGACCATATGGAAGGGTATTATGGCAGCGCAATTTACACAGCATGTTGCCACGCACATGTGGCCAAGCGTGTCGGAGAAGGATATAGTATATACGTAAGTTTGTATATATAAAGGCTTGCCGCTGACTCCTCCGAATCCGACTACCTTCTCATCACCTAAAGCCCCCGCGCTTTCCCTGCCCGCATTCTCATCAGCATCTCCATGGCCGGGCACTTACGTAAATGCCTTATGGCAAAAGTTTTCCCCTTTGTTGTTGTTCGCCTGTTTTAAAAGTCCCGAATAATTGAGTTTTACGCATAATTTGCTTGATTTTATTTTACTTACGGATGCCTTTGCCCACATCCTCATTCCCATCCTTGCCGTGTCCAACGGTCCCCGATCCCCTCCGGCGACTGTGACTCGATTCATGTGCAACCACGGCAAAGGTAAACAAAAACAATCAGTGGGCCGAATGGCTACACTCGGAATACTGTCCTGTGGTGACCACGCAAGGCGGAGTCTCTAATGTATTTTTATCCGGGATTATCGTAATCCCAATCGAAATGAAATCGATGATGCACTTTACGCGTATAGTGGAATCCTCGGTTTTGACAAATACTAATTAAAATAAATTATTAAAGGGATTGACGGGAATGGCGGGCAGAAAGAGCATTACATAGAATTGGGTAAGCCAATTAAAATGCCCGTCTGCGTCAGTTGGGATGCATTTGGTTAGACACGGATAGCTGCAGCATAAATCCATTTATAATTAATTTTTACAAATGAATGCGATAATTAAATATGCGCGCATCTGAATCAACACGCGCTTCGGCAAAAAGCGACGCATCCAAGCTAAATGGCCGGTAAAGCAATTAAATTATGCATTATAAATAATTCTTGCTACATGTAAAATTCGATTGTCTCTACCCAAAAATTGTCAAATATTTCCCATTGCTTCCATGTGCGAATTGCCCTAAAATTTAAAGCTACTTCGCTTAATTAGTTACCCATTTGCAACTGTAATCACCATTGAAATAAAATACATCTCCACATGTTTACATGTAAGTATTTATTCATTTAACACATTTACAATTTATTATTGAACCTTACAATGCAGCTTGGCAAAGGGGGGAATTATTGTTTTAGATTCTATTATTACAGCTCTTTTATGGAGTTTTTACTCGCTTCATACGCCAGGTCCTGCCTCTGTTCCGGTTTTGAATTAATCCGGGCTTGAATCAAACTGCGTGAAGACGAGAGCCACTTCTCGAGTATAACGTATATAAATATATATTTAACACCTTGGTATTCGTAGAGGTAGGATAACAATTGTCAGATGTTCACTGAATAAGAGGCAATGCATTTTATACATTTCACTTCAGCATGCGTTAACCACTCAAATAACAGATGAAACCGCACTCGGTGGTTCGGTGTGTTCTAGTTTTAGTGTTTGTCCTGAATCTATTCGGTTTCGGGAACTTGGTTGTGGGGTAGTTGTTTAGTGGCGGTGGGTTTTGGAATCGAAGGAGCCACAGCTTAGCGTACACTCGAAATACTGCACTGAACAATAATTAATGTTAATAACCAACCATATTAAAACATGGAAATATTCATACTTAAATTATTACAATTTGCTATCTTAGACAGATGATCGAGCTTGAGACGGCGACCGCCATTTAAGGGGTCACTTGAGTTGCTTGGGTTGAGGTGTGCGCACAACTTACAAATAGTATTCAATTAGAAAAAATATAGATATTTATGTATATATATATATATATATATGCATGTATGTATGTATATATTTAAGTATGTATATATGTAAGTATGTATGTTTGTAGTGAGGGTGTGGGAGTTTGTAGTGTTGGTTTAACGTTTTGTACATGCCCAAAAAACTTTAGCAAAAAACTTGAATATCACTCGTATGTATGTTAAAATTTTGCAATTTTCAAATTCAATTCTCTTGCATGAAGTAGGTTTTACAATTAACATTATAAACGCCATTTAATTAATTATGAATATATTAATTAATAAGTATGTATACAATAAAAATAGGGAGATGCTTATATTATGATTTTTACAAGCCTTTCTAAGGACACATTAAACCATTGCAGACAAGTGCGTTGCGTGTCTCTTGAGTGTCGATTGTAGTTATTCTCTTTAGGATTATAAATTCGATTAATGCGCTTGAATTTCGGGCGGGGACCTCATACGGATAAACTCCTATGTTATGCGAACGCCCTTGCGGCATGCTGAAAGTCAATACAAGAGTACTCGTACACTTATAAATTCTGTTAGACCTGTATTCAATTCAAGCAATCTCAGATACAGACTCCTACACAGGGGATTTGGATTTACAATTAGTCAGACCGCTAAGCAATACAAAAATATCGTTCACACTTTGCCGTGGAATTAAGCTATCCGTTGTCCGAAAGCGAATCTGTGAATCCGGGGCGATTCAAATATCGTTTGCGGAGCAGGAGTTGATATTTTTTGTTTTATTTTGGCACTAATTTCGGGGATGTACTGGACATCAGATGCTGAATGAATTTGCCTGTTTATTTTTTTGCGTTATATATTAACACGTCGTTGCTATTGCCGAGCAATGCAACCCAACTTTTCATGTATACTCCCGGTTATCAGTCCGTCCTTCAGTCCGCCAGCTAATTCTACTCATTTCTAGCTGAGCAGCTGCTGCTAAAGACCCCAATCTTGAATATCGAATAATGCGTGGCCTATAAAAACCGCCGTTCACTCCGCTCTCTCTCCTGGACCCTGTATCAACTCCTTCTGAGATTTCGCCTGTCTCAGTTGTTGTTCTTCCAGCGTGAGAGCAAAAGTCTCCAGCGGTTTTTACGCCTTCTGCTTCAAATTTGCCAAATCAGTAGATGGTTGGTGCTGTCCTCGCGGCCGGCGATCTCGCTCAGCGAATTGGCGCCGGAGTTGCGGAAGTCCTCATAGCCATCGCCACCAGAAATGATTAGTGTGTTATTCGTCTCCGACTTAGACTTGGAGTGTTTGATGGACCTATGAATTTAGATGACATTTATAAGCATTCTCCACCATTTAAAGTATTAAGTTTATTCACCCTTGCTTGGAATATTCATCACTGGTGCCACCACCGGACTCCCGAGCCGATGACACTCCCTCCAGGCCTGTGGTCTCCACGAAAGTAAGGAAGCGCACATGGCCCGTGTGGCCGTGGGGAATGCCGGTGGGCACAATGTTGATCCCACCCTTTTCGTAACCCTGCGCTGGGATGGTCAGCAGAACACCGGCACTGGTGCCTATCCAGATTAGGTCTTTGCAGCACAGCAGCGACGTCACCCTGAGACAGGCGGCTTTGTGCTGTCGGATAATTTCGTCGCAGTTTGAGAGCATCTTGTTGACCGCAGGAGCGAGATTGACCTCGGTTATGAGTTGGTGTCTGTAGATGAAAGAATATTTACTTATTGCAAGTGAAAGACATAGTCAATGTTAACAACTTACGTATTGGAATGGAAACATTTAATGTGCGCTGAATTCTGTATGGAAATCCAGACGTGATTGTTTGAGACTGTCATGTTTGTGATCGGCTTCGAGTCTGAGGAAATCTGTATTTGGTTTATAACCTACGGGAAAAATCACATAATTACATTACAACGTTTCTAGTTTTCTGGCTTTGCAAACCTACCGTCAAGGTCTCCACATCTAGTACTTTGATTATGCCCTGTATAGAGCACCAAAGGCGGCCATTAACATTTAAAAGCTTGGTCACCGGACTTGTAACAGTGCCAATTGAGAGGCAATGGGATGAGCACGTATTCCACGAGGTCGCTGCGAATGAAAACAATTTCTAAGTTTGCGATTCTTTACAAAGTAGGATCAGCAAAATCTTACCACCATCCCTAAGGTAAACACAGATATCCCCATTTGCTAATGATACAAACACACGATTGTCCAGGTACCTTAAATGGAGGAAAATACAATTAGTAAAAGTTACAAAGAAACTATTTTTTTATAGGGTTCATTTATGTATTTAAATTCGAAATAATAAATTGACTGGAATTAGTTTTTAGACGAGAAATGGTGCCGGTTATCCAAATGTAATAAATTCTTAACAGAAAATCAATATATCAAGAAATTCGATACAGGATTGTCATGTAAATGCTTATAATCAATGTTAAATACTTACAAAATGGAATAGACGGCCGAGTGATGCTCGATCTTGATGCGGTTTTTCTTAATTCGAATATTGTCAGTGCTATTATAGACGTGGATGCAGCCATCTTCAGTGCCGATCCACATGGTTGATTGATTGCTCTCGCCTTCCTCGGGATTTGAGTCCTGTAGGTTAGCGGTTAATATCGAAATAGTTGAAAGTTTAAAGTGCCTCTAATTGGCTCTCACCTGATGCCCGTGATACGAGGGCGCCGGACTAGGCACACGGTCCGAAAGGGTGGCACCCGGTACCGCCACAGCCCCGCCGCCGACGTTGAGCGAGCCAGCGGCAGAGGCGGCAGCATTGGCTTCCGGTTCATCATCGCTGGAGCTAAGGTTTAGCTCCAGCTGAGTGTCACTGCTTCCGGTGGTCGTGGCATCCGCAGCCTCGCCACCGACGGCCAGAGGCGTCGGCGTGGGAGTCTTCTTCTTCTCAGGTGTCGCTGTCGCAGAGTTCGAGGCGCTCTGGAAACTTGGCGAGATGCTCTTGCGATAATCGCGTAACTGCTGTGTATAGCTCTGTTGCTGCGGCTGATGGGCCGGGTCCCTCCGCTTATCCTTTTCGTCCTTCTCCTTTTCCTGGTGCTCCCCACTACTGTTCCGACTGGACGCCGCTGAGCTGTAGGCCGGTACGGATGCCACGCACAGGATGCGCGCGTTACAAACGCCGTTGCAGCTGGTAACATTAGGTTCCGGATGCAGGGACATTATGCACACCTGTCCCACATATCCGTCACTGTTGCATACCCAAACATCTCGGTTTTCACTCAACGTGGCCGCTGCGCAGGTGAACTGCAGCCCAGCGCGCGTCTTGCGAATTGGTATGGAAGTGAGGAACTCAGGTATCGGATGCCGCTCCAGGGTGGCAGCTTCAGGGTCAAAAATTGGGTTAATCAAATGCCTCGAATGTCACAAGATTGCCGAGAACTTACCCAACTTCTGTTTGGCCTCAATAAAAGTCTCTTCCCACTGGGTACGCTTTTCGGTCTTACTGAATACCACAGTCAACTTTTGGTTGCCATTCCTAATTGCAAATAAAGAATATTTAAGTCATTTAGGCCCATAATTCATTGAAGCGACTTTTTTAAAGGAGCTTTGCAAAATAACAACAATTAAGAGCGGTTTAATCAAGGTTCTTGACTATAAATGCTCGGTTCTCAGTGTCCTTCTGATTACATGTATAAGTATTGAGAATTTATATATAATATTCTTTTCTCGCAAAATTTTTTAGAAATTGGTGAAATACATACTGATCAGACAAATACACTTTATGGGGTCGATAAAACTCTCTTCCCCCTGTTGCACACATTCGAATTTCTGTTACACTACTTTGAGAAACGAATAAAAATTTTATTTTTAGGACTTCAAAATTTAAGGAAAAATAATGGTAATGCTCATATTCGTATTCTGCTAATCCACATAGTGTGTTTCGATACACTTGCATCTGTTAGTATATTTTTTCAGGTGTTAGCAATAACCACCGCAATATTTGATAGTGTGTTTAAAGTTTAGCTTCACTTACGGCGAACTGACTGTCAGCTCGAGCATATTCAGCTGGGTGTCGTTTGTCTGGCGCTCGGAAAGCTGCCTTTGGACATCGCGGTGCAGCTCGCGGATGACGTCTTCCAGATACTGATGCGGGTACTTAAGGGAAACGGTAATGTCCGTAATCTGCTGGAGTTTGCTGCAGTCGTCGGCCAAAGTCTCGATTTCGCTAACGATGCGTTTAATGTTTTCATCTTTAGCTAAGGAATGAAGATCCGATATTAAAGATATTAAAGATTATATTACTGCAGATTAGATAAATGACTTTTACCCTTTACAATCTCCAAGCAGTCAAGTGAAATCTTGGTAAGAAACTTGTACTTGTTGGTGTCCAACGTGGAGGCCACAGTTCCGGGACAAATGGAGGTGTTGGGCTTGCGGATGGTTCCACTTCGTTTTTTAATGCTGGTGAGCACAAGCAAATCGTTGAATAAGAAGAAGCCGCGGTCCTTGCGTGCCCCCTGCCCGGACGGCATGGAAACCAGGTCGAACAGCAGGAATTGCCGGTCCGGTGCGATCAAATCAGTGACCCCCTCGATGACGCCCTCCAATTCCCGCAGAGTAGCCTCTCGCTGACCATTCTCCATGATCTCGCGCTCCTTGCAATTAATGTGCACCAGTATGTCGTGGACTAGTTTAAGAACATCTTGCAAATGCTTCGTGTCTGGATGCTCATGATCCGTGTGCTTAATTAAACGCTGGAACAGCAGTTCATAACTGAAATAAAGGATATAATCATAACTTTATATTGTACGGCAAACAAATTTACTCTTATAAACTTACTTGGGAAACTTCTGCACTGGCTTGATAAGCAGGTTGTCCAGGGTGAGTTTACCCTTATGCTCCCGCGATGTAGATTCAAGAAATTTGGAAAATGAAGGGCGCTGATGCTTCATGGAACGTATGGCGTTCTTGGCACGATTGCAGTTATTGACAAATGATGTGTAAACCTCCAAAACCTCCAACTTTGAGAACTGCAAGTTACAGACAATTAACACACTATAAAGTAAACTTTATCATACAATTATTATCGTTTCAAGATGTTAAATGTTAAATGTTAATAGAAACTTTTAAATTAATATTTTCATTTAAAAAAGAATCTTTAAATGTTATTTACCGTGTCCATAAAGGCATCGCCCACTTTCTGTGTCACATCCCAATCGTCAAGGCGATTCTTAAGATCAGCCAAGAATTTTTCGTGTATCTCAAGAATGTCGGGCACCATAAAAAAAATCTCATCCACAGTGCGGGTATCGATCATGCCGGCATGCTCTGGAGCCTTAAGCGGTTTCAGATACTTAACAACCACTGTTTGAAGGGACTCCACATAGGACTGTTCATTTCGATAGATCTCCTGCACCACATAAGTTCGTGTGTCCTGAAAACAAAGATTTATTTCGGAATTATTAAGGTGACTGGGGCTGAGTGCAGCATTAGTTAAAGATAAAGTGCAACCAGACTTACACCTTCGTAGCCCCCAAGATTCCATTTACTACTCATGTCGAACTGTGCTCGCCGCTCGGAGTCGTCCTCGGAGTCGGAGCACGTAATCGAAGTCATTTTCTTCAGCCTGTCGCACTTGTCGTTTTGATAGCCACATCCTGGGCCGCCACCGCCGACCCCGCTCCCCGAACCGGCTGCCGCCCCGAATCCCGCCTTGCTCAGCCGCGCCACCGTTGTTGTGGCCATCGATACCGCTTGCGAGACGCCGCTGCTACCGCTGATGCTCAGCCCAAGACTGTTGGTATTAGCATTGGAATTGATGCTGATGTTGCTGCTGCTGCCACTATTGCTGCTGCTGGCTATGCCGTGGGGGTGGGACTGGGAGCCGCTGCCACTCGGCTGCGACAAATGCTGCGTGTGGGTTTGCGGAAGCAGGGCGGCAGCAACGGTCTGGGAGGGCGCCGTCAGGGTGGCCTGCAAGTCTAACAGGCTTAGCCGCAGGTTTTCGCGATTATGCGACATACTAGGAATGCGTCTTCTGGGATTTGTTTGCGCGTTGATTGTGTTTTTTGTTATCACTTGTTCACCCGAACTGTTTTCACTTTACTGACAAACCAATGATGCGCCTGAAGTGCTGTAGGACCGCTGAAGCATTCTGTTTATATTGCAGTGAAAAGTAAACGTCTGTTCTGCCTCAATCGCCGAATCGCACTAAAGGTGCAACAGGCAGAAGCATATTACAGCTGGCTGAGGATGTTGCACATCCACACAGGCACTCGACCACAGTCATACAAAGAACAACCTGCGTAGACGGCAAGTGGGAGAACCACTTGCCCACGTTCCACAAGCGCTACACTACGAAAATAAAACCAGCAGATGACACAACCGCAAGCATTACTGCTTTTGTGAAGACACACATGTTTTACAAGACAGCTAGCTAGTTATTTGTAATTTTAAGGGACCTTAAGCAGTTGGTTATTGCTCTAATTAATGCTTATTTTAAGGAGATTAGTTGGAGATTTTTTTGGAATGAAAACAGACAAAAGAATACAGAGTTTGTAATATAATTGGATATTTCGCTGCGTGCAGTTGACGATAGAATCACGAGTCACTTACTCACAGGGACAGCCTTGAGCGGGCGCGCCGCCACCGGCCCCGTCACCTTCCCCTTCCCCTTCCCCACCAGCCTTCGCCTCCTGCTGCAGTGCGCGTGTGTGTGATTTGATAATGACACTGACCATGTTGTTGTTTGCCATCGCTAGCAAAGTGAAGGCCAATAAGGCGCACAGGAAAAACAAAGGGCACGCGTGGGCTAAGCGCAGGAGTTGAGAAGGAAAAACAAAAACAACTCTGAGCGAAATCGGCATGCACAGATTACTGCTTTATAGCTTCGGTGTCGTGAATCACGGGTATTGCTTCCGTTTTCACTAATTTGGGTTTCTGTGTTTATGACCATTTAATTGCCTGATTAGGACAACAACAAAGGACGGATGGCCAGCAACATGTTATCACGCACACACACACACAACCACACATGCACGCATCGATTCGAAACGGGATTTGTGAGGCGGGGTGTGCTGGTGTGGGTGCAACTGGATTCGCAGCATACATTTGTGCGCAGTTTGGATGACAGTTGCAGTTACCGTTACTCCCACCCACACATGCAGGAACAGCACACCTACACTGGGAAGGTTAGAACAGCGCAGCGCAGGCTGCAGAAGCCACAGTGCCATTTTACATTTCTCGTTTCACAATCACCGCACACGCACACACACTTCGGCAGATATAAAACACACATGGCGGAGAGCTGACAGGTAATTGATTTGCTCTCCCCGTTCTCCAGCGCCCCCCCAACCCCGCCTTTGGCTCTCTCGATGACTCTCTCCTCAGTTACTGCGGGATAAGTTGAGAGTTTTTATTTGCACTCTATATGTATATTGTTGGCGTTACGCGGCGCAACAAGAGGTTGGCCTTGTGCAGTCAGGTACACATATACATACACGGCCACACACACACACACACACTGGCAGCTAGGAAAAATTTAATTCGAGCAAAATGAAAAGCGATTTTCTCTGCATCTCGGGCTTTTGCACCGTTCGATTTGATGGATGTCTCGCCTGGACATGTTCGAGACACTTTCCCACGCACCTAGCCAGGCGTTCTACCTAGAAAAACCCCCATATACACACTCGCACACACAGCGACACTACGGCAATAAATTATTTTTCTACACGCTTGCGATTTACGATTTGTTTCAATTATTTTGGCTGGCCGTTTGTTTGCTTCCTGCCCGGGAGCTGTTTGGCCAAGCGGATTCCTCCTCGCTCACAAAAAATAAATAACAAACGAATGAACGAACGAGCGAACGAAACATGAACAATTCCGCCACACAATGGTCGTAGAAAAGCAAATAAGAGTGCGCTGCTATTCTGCGCCGCCTCTGCCGCAGTTTCTGCCTCTGTCTCTGCCACAGCTACAGCTACTGCTTCTGCTACCGCTGCTGTTGTTGCTGCTGCGGCTGCTGCTATTGCTGTTGCTGTTGCTGGTGCTGCGCGGGAGAGCCAGAGCAATCCAAGCAGCCACAGTGGCACATCCCAATCCACAGGCAAATCCCGCAACTAGCGGCAAACAGGAGTGCGCGCCGCCACTCAACTCAACTCGATTCGACTCGCCAAACACATTCCATTGTGCCATATACACACTTAATTTCCATTTTTCATATTCCAAGCGCACTGAAAAACACCACCCAACACCCACACTCCCACCCCAAAGCTCGCACCCGCTGAAACACTGAGAGCCGCCCCATCGCCCACAGTACACTGGACGAAAAGCACTCCTCAAAACCCTTGCTTTTGGCTATATATTACAATGTTGGATTAGTTGCCAACACATTGTATACAAATAATAAAACGTTACATTAGTCTTATAAGAGAAAACTGTTCGATTACAAAAAGCTACAAGATTCAAAAACGGAGAAAGCAGAGGAAAAGATTAGGATTAGCTCTGAAGTTTTTCCCTGTGTGAGAAGAGCGGTGTTCGGGAGAGAAAATCGGGCCAGAGCAGCCTTTTAGCCTGGTCTCACGCTGCATGTTTAAAACAAAAGTCCAAAATGTCCGATTGGGAGGGGTGTGGGCGAGCGTGTGCTGGCATATGAAAAGCGTCCGTCTGGCGATAGGTGTGCGTAGTAAATTGGGTTTATCTGCTTTGTAGCAAAACATTAATTATCCATGTGAACGGAGCGAGAGCCAGCAGGAAACCAGCTCGTAAACACGCTCCCTTAACCTTCCCTCTTCCCCTGCCATCTCCTTTCCAAGCCCCCCTCCTTCCGTGTCCCCGTGCACAAAACTTTATGCGGTGCGCTAGTCTCAGCTGTTAGCACGCCATTGGAATGCCATGCGCATTTCCCAGAGAGATTGTACAGAGATACCATGGAGGCGTAATCCTAGCGCTATTTGCATGCGACAAGTGTCCGATAAGGATGCGGTTGGGAATCGGTTCAGATATATAACCGGTTGTCCGAATATTATTGAATTCTTTAAAGTTTAAACCAAAAAATTGATCCACACTGTTTAGAATCTGCAATCTATTAATATCCTATTCTGATGAAATCAAGAAGTTGTAATGAATGAAGTATGCAAAACAGCCTCAATTTGACGAAAAGATTCTGCCAATAACAGAACACTTATGAAGCATTTCACCAATACCAAAACTTGCGTCGCTTCAATTCCAAAGTTAAAAGAATTGCTCTAATAATTTATACCCACTCCAAGCACAATAAAAATTCCGTAATGCAATCTGCCTCAATCAATACCCAAATGCAATTTTCCCCCAGTTTAAAAATAGTGCACTCCAACCACTGTGCCTGGCACACTAACACACATTTCCAATGCGCAGCTTTTTTTTCTTTTGGAGCATGCGCCTCGGAATTCACATGGCGCCGCCGCTGCTGCTGTGCTGCTGTTGCTGTCCATTTCTCTGCTCAGGCGCTGCTGCTGCTCTGCCTCTGCTCCCACCCACAACATGCACTTCTACTTCTACTTAACAACCAAAACAAAAACCATAAGGGTGCTTTGTTTTTGGGAGTATTGTGCGGAATCGAGAGCAACAAGAAGCGAAACGATCGAGTGCGCAGCAAAATTCACTCGCGGTAGGAACTGGAACATTCCGAAAATGGCGGAAAATAAAGGCAGGGCCAACAAATCCGTGAAGCCTAAAGCGCAGCTCTATCTTAGCATGCTAGTATAGCATACTTTAAGGAATCATTTGCGGTCCTATACATTTTATGGTTTTCAGTCCAATTTGCAAAAAAATGTATTCTTATTTAAATTATAATGAGAAGCATCTCATTGGCCTCCTAAAAGCGCTTCAGAATGAAAAGTTTCATTGTAATCGGTTTCTTTAAAATAGAAACGGTAGCATACTTGTTTGTTATTAGACTTAAAAACTGATTTGTAACTTAGATATATAATTTGGAATTTACTTTAGAAAGGATATAAATTACTCACCGCTATTGTCTTTTGCCTTTGCTCAGATATCATGTTCTCGCTGGATCCTTTCAGTAGCTCTGCCAGTAGGGCAGGCGTCGGTTTTATGTTGGCCGTGCCACCTGCACCCGAGGCACCCGATGCTCGGCCCGAAGCTGTTGCAGCCTTTGTGGTCTTGTCACTGGATCCTGCATCCTGATTTCGCTTAGGGCCATGATGGTGGTGGCTGTGCCCATGGCTGTGACTGTGACCATGATGGTGGTGGTGCTGGTTGGGACGCTCCGTGCTCATCGATTGGCTGCGCTTGCTGTGGTGTGACTTTGGAGCAGGTGCCTCCGAGGCGGCTCGCTTCATGTGGTGCAATTGTTGCTGGCCCAACTCGGTCTCACTGAGATTCTTAGCGGACACTGAAATTTGGGCGGTAGCCGCGGTCATGGTCTTGCTGCTGTGCTCGAGTTGCGAGGGCGTTGAAGCAGCACGAGCATGCGAGGGCACCGGCAAAAGGGTGCTCGTCTTGCGAACTCGCATGGAGTTTGAGTACTGCGGCAGATTGCGGGATCCACCGCTCGCTCCACCACCTGCACCACCCGGGCCCACACTTCGCAGGTGTATACTGAAATGAGAAACAACTATTTGAGTACCTAATTTAAAGAAGCAAATTAAGATTCTACCTGTCAGTCTCGCGCAGCTCCTCAAGGATCTCTTCGAAGTGCATCCTGTTGGGTTTCTTCATCTCCGCCTCCAGCATCTGACCATATGGTCCCCGGAGCGGGCGTTTCGAGAACCTCTTGTAGTCGTAGTCTCCACCACTGGGCGTGGGACTGGCCGAAATCCGCTCTCGCTCCCTTTCCCTGGCCGCTCGATCACACTCGTTGTCCGAGGTGGAGTCCGTGCGCAAGAAGCTGTAGCTCCTAGGGGAGGCATCATCCTTCTCCTCGCTGCTATGGCAGCTGAAGTTACTAAGCAGCTGGGCCTTGTCCCGGCCCAATCCACCGCTGCCCCACGACGGAGAACCCTTTTCCAGCTCTGGCGTATTCAACTCAAAGGAATACGAGCTTATCGGACTACTTATGTACATCTGGGAGGCTGCGGTGCTCGTGGCATCGGGGGACTCCGGCTTGATGGCATTGAGATTGGCAACACTAATGTCGAGGGCCAGGCCTCGCGATGGTGTCTCCAAGGGCGCCTGCCAGTCCGCGTTATCGATGTACATGCCCTTGCGTTTGGTGGACTTGTCCAGGTGCCGTCGTTGCCGCTCATCCGTGCTGTGTCTGGGCGTGGCGATGGCTTCCAGGGAACTGCGCAAATCCACATTGGTCAGATCCAGATCGTCATGGCTGTATTGCTTACAATGCTCCATCGATGGATTCCTGGCGGTGGTGGCCACCTCCACTTGGGGCACATCCTCGATCTTGGCCAGCTCGTCCCCCTCCTCGGAGGAACGACTCACGGATATGGTAGGCACAAGATCACTTCGAACAGCCGTGGTAAGAGTGGACTGCGTTTGGGAGACCTTGCAGGCGGCATGTGGCAATGGAGGTTGAATGGTCTCAGGCACTATGCCAAACTCTTCTGGAGCAACCTCCACCCACTCCTGGGCAGGAGTCTCAAGCCACTCCTGGGCAGCACACTCATAAACAGGCACAGGAATCTCACAAGTGGTGGCTGTCTGAAGGAAGTTGTCGGGCGGAGCCTCCAAGGGCAGCTGCTCTTCCATTAGAGTGGCCAAATTCGGAGCACTTCCGCTTACCGATGAAGCGGGCGGCGTAATCTCGAGAACAGGCTGTACGTGAGGTTGCGCTTCCTCCTTGATGAGGCAATCGCTCTCCGACTGGATGGTGTCAGTCAAGGATTCCATGGTGGCATGGGCAGCTATCACACTGCTGGCAGTGGCTGCAGCTGGGAAAAGGATTTCCGAACCGCCACTGGCCGTGAACTCGGAGCTGAATATGTCCTCCTCTTGGATGACGTCGTGGTCTAGCGACTTTTCCTGGCCGTAATGGAGGTTGATGCTTAGTTCGGTTTTTCTTAGGGGTATGTGCACCCAACCGGGATCGGGACTAGGCACCGCCGTTACCTCCTCTTTAGAATGCGTAGGACTGGGACTGGGTGCTTCGATGGCCTTGTCACGCCTCAGGCGATCCCTTAGAGCACTCAGCGTGGACTTGCAGTCGATCTGCGAAAACGAAACGGAGCGAAAGGGAATTGCCTTCTGCGCGTTGCGCGATTCCGACCGTGATGCTTGCGCAGTGCTCTCGAAACTGCCACTGCCAGTGGCATCTGCGTTTTTAGCCGCAGGTCGCTGCCGCTGATGATGGTGTTGCTGCTGCGCAGGTGGGGGCGGAGACTTTGACTTCTCGCGGTTGCTCAACATTAAGGCCTCCAGGTTGGAGAGACTTGTATTGGGCCGCAGAGAGGCGAACAGACGGGCGGCGGTGCTAATGCCCCCACCACCGCTGTGACGAGCGGTGTCCTCCGAGGGCTTCAGGTGATTGCTGATGCCCCCTTCCGATTCAGAGTTCTGACTGGCGCCCGTGTCCTGTCGCTCCAAATTGGAGTGTCGGGGTTTTCGCGGCGGCGGTACCGGAGGAGGCGGCGGTGGCGGAGGGGTTGGCGTGGAGGAGGCGCGCGAACTACTGCCACCTCCACCGCCGCCACCCCGCAGCAGCTCTGTCAGCTCACGAAGGCGCTCGGACCGCTCTGACGTTTTGCGCTGCTTCTCCGGGGCGGAAGCGGTTGGCATAGAGGACGAGGAGGAGGCAGCGGCCGCAGGCGATGATTTACGCCCAAATCCGAGGCGCTGAAATCGGTCCAGGGTATTACGTCGTTTCTCCATTGTGTGCTTGATGAGATAGACACGGTAGAGTGAGATTGAGAAGGAGAATTCGAGTTAAACTTTTATTATTCATCAGCGTTTTTCTCGGGGCCCATTATCCCAACCCATTTCCACTGCCAGCCCAAGTCTTTTTATGGACTAGCTGTGGGCGTTCATGTGATCCCACTCCTACTCCCTACGCGCCCCTCACAAAACGAAAACAAACAAATCGCTGCCTCTGGCGGTTCGATTCAATTGGATACACCAAGGCAGCAAACATTGAGTCAACGTCAACGCGGCGTATGTGTAATATCATGGGGCTACGCGCTCCGGTCTCCCGAAGGATGCCCAGGAATGCACAACGCTAATTAGAACATGCGTGATCGTATATTTCAATTTCCGGAACCCAGCCAGCATTATGGTATTAGGCGCCTCCTCATCATCATCATCGCAGCTCCCAGCATCTTTATATTCACTGCACAATGACACACATACCAGGCCAATCCAATGCGAGGAGCGACCAGGCGGCCGGGGGCAAGCGGAGAGCCATGAAGACAATGTAAAGCAAACATAGCGTTTCTCTTTATATATGCATATATATTATGCCGATTGGTATACATACGCATACAGTGATATTTTTAGTATAAACAACAGATCTTCGCCGCATATATAAAAGTACGTATTCCACATAAATACACGTTTAAATCCAAATACATATATGTAGCCGTGTACACGTATGTAGGTGGACTATAAAAAAATAAAAGAGATCTTGGCTGTGGCAGGGAATGAATGAGCGGACGGCAAACTTACAATACACTGCTCCAAACTCTACTTTCAACTGCATACTTATACTTCAAATAATTTGTAAAAAAGTTGTTTTCTTTAATTATTTTAAAAAACCTGAAATCAACCTCTCGAGATTCTTTAATTATCATGTGAGGCTAAACGATTTTCCCCAGTGTACGCATTAACAATTCAGTACAAATAACACAAAAGTAGAGCAATACTAGCAAAGACATCCACGCTGAGCAGAACTCTCGCCACCAACACAAATGCTAGAAGAAAGCCCCCACAAATTCTCCCGATCTCTCCGATTGAGCAGAAAAACGTGCGATTCAGGTGGTGGCCATCCAACCATCCGTGCCTGCACATTCTCAGTCCCCAACTACAATCTCGGAGAGATCAATTTTAGTCCATTGAAAAGCAAGCGTACGCGTAACTATGTATATGATATATGGGATCAATAAAATCGATCAAAACAAAAGGTTTATGGCTGAAAATTGCACTCCCTGACAGTTCGGTGATGAATGGTCGCCATCGAGTTTGGAAAATAAATAAAAGATGTATATGTTATGTACACATATACATGTTTTTCTATATCTGCCTGACTTTGCTTTTCCTACGCAACCTTAGTCATGCCATATTGTGTCCTATGTTGTCTCAAAACATCCTATAATTTTTACGATACCGATTGGCTGGGTGTTTATTAATATCCTTCCTGTTATTTGTTTGATTTATTTGCGATTAATACAATATATTGATTCCAGGCTGACGTATCAAACTTACCCCGTTCTCCTTGTTAACTTCAAACGGAGCATCCACATGGGGATTGCAGTGGCAGGGCAGTACTAAATTATTTGGCTTTGCCTCAACTTGATTGCGATTGTGATGCGTTTCATTTATGGCGTTCACTTGACTAAGAGCATTATACCCGCGACTGTGAAGTGGAAACGAAAATGAACTTTCCTGGTCGCCTATCTTTGCGTTTATTAGATTAGCGGTCACACGAGTCAGATCGGTATAGGGGTCATAGGGGAGTTTCGAATCATTGACAAAATATTCGCCATTTAGTTGTGTTGCAGCCACATCCAAGCGTGATTCACTGACGGACTTTGGCACTCCACTAACCGTCCCACGGTTTTTTCCCGCCCCCACTTCCGGCTCCGGTTCCGAATCGAAGGTCAAACGTCCATGGCGGTCGTAGAACAAGGATCGCGGCCCTCGCAGCGATCCGTACTTGCAGTTGTAATTGTTGTTGCAAGCACTGCCAAAAGCGTATGGCAGACAAGCATTTTGAATACAGCAGTTACCACATTCTCGATAATTGCGCGGTGCGTAGTGAAATGGGTATTGCTGCTCCTGGCAGACCAAGCGGCGTGTTTTTAAAGCCGGCTCATCACTAACATTGGAGTCTTGGCTAACGCGCGGTTTGGGGGGAACTGGCGGCGGGCAACGAACGTTACGATGGCCAACCGTGGCACAAGAGCTATAGTGCTGAGGTCCTGGATCTTGCTGAGGGTATTGGTGTTGCTGTTGCAACTGCTGATGCTTCGGTTGCTGGTAGCGAGGTTGGTGCAAGGGCGATTGTTGCTGTAACTGATGCTGTGACAATTTTTTGGCAATTGTATAAGAACAAATTGGTGGTGACTCGTCGCTGATTTCAGATGACAGGGACAACACTGGCGATGACGCGTCTTTCACTGCTGCTACTGTTGCTGCTGCCGCTGTTGATTTTTCCGTTTTCGTTGTTGATGTATTTGGCTCCCGCTTTTCTATTTCTATAACCGGCCGCCGCGCAACGTCATCGTCATCGTCAGCGGCATCCTCATAATGAGCATCGACTAATACGCGCCTTCCGAAATCGACTTCCTCCCCACTGAAGACACAGCGAAACGAAGACAAATCGGACACTGAATCGTAGTCCCCAAACGGCAGCTGGTGCTTCTGATTTCGATTTAGCTTCTGTTTTTGCCGCAGATGCTCTTGGCGATCCGTGGAGCTGCCAACTTGTTGATGCCTCTCGCCACAGCAATTCTCGCAGAGAATCCGTGAGCTTTTAGCCTCGTTCTTAGGAGATAGCTTTTGCTGCTGCAGCATAGGATTCTGTAGCAGATGATGATGTTTCGGTTGCTGCGAGTTGGCGAAGTACTTGGCAATAGGATCGTAGTGCTCCTCATTGTTATTGTTGTGGTTGATGGCATTGTGCTTCAGCTGCTGATAGGTAAGCTGCTGACTTGCCCTGGCCTCCTGGCCCTGGGTAATCATTGGGGCTATTGGTTCGCCTCGCCGGCGTGGCTGCTCCTCATTCCATGAGAGCTTCTTGTAGCCGCGACCCTTGATCACCCGCTGGCCAAGTTGGGGTGTTCCGGGCAACGAACTAGACAACTTCAGTGGAGCCTGTTGGTGTCCTACACAAGTTTCAAAATGTCAATGTAAATAGAAGGATTCGATAAATTTGGTTATCCCTACTGGCGACTGGGTCTCCTTGTAGTTGAATTACTTCACTGTCCACCGTCCTTGTGGAATGGCGCTTGCAGCAACAGGATATAAAGTGACTTCTCTTGATCCTACTTCTTACCGATTGATCAAGTTCGCCGGATTGACGCTCAAGGGTGTTGTGAACGTCTGTACGACACTGGCTATTGGTTCTGCAAAGTAAAAAAATTTAAATTAATTTGTTTATCAATAAACAATATGATTGTTAATATCAGTCAAGAAGAGGAAGATTTAAAAATTCAACTTAAGTTAGACAATATTGTTGCTGTTAAGATGTGTTAGATTAAAAGTAACATGCTATTTAAGAGATCTTTACAGTAGCACAAAATAGCACAGAGCAAACAAATAACATTGAACTTCAAACGCCAAAATATGTACATATAGTAATGTAATATCCCATGCTTAACAAACAGTTTTGGCTTCACCTCTTCCAAGTGTTCCTTTTCATATCGAATGCATAAGCTCCCTGCAACGGTGTGATATTTTCTAGGGTATTGTATATTTAATCGGAGACATCTCTACCGATTGGTTTTCCCATAAAGTGGTTTTTGGCTGCAGGTAAAGCCAAATGTGATTGAGTTAAAAACTTCAGTTCTTCAATATATATAAAGCAGCAAGCTGATCTATTTTTATCCAATGCAGCGCATACTTCATCCACAATGCGTCTGTGGCTACAGTAGATGCAGGATTGGGTTCAATTTGTATTTTTATCGCTAGGCGGGACTGTCAAATACATGAATTTGGTACTTATTCTTATATAAAATAAATATTTGAAAAAATAGATCCATATATACATTATATTTAGGAAAAAACAAGTAGAAACGCTGTAGTCGAGATTCCTCGACAACGAGATACCATGTACCTCTCTTGCCGTTGCCGTGGGAAGGGGTGGGTAAAACTTTAATTGGTCATATCTTCTATATTTATTGTCCGATCTGAACGTAATTTTGCATGCACGTCTTAAACGATCAGCAGATTTAACAGACTTAAAATTAAGTCTCTAGCTTTTATCATTTTGGAGATATCGATTTTTTTGCAAATACGAGGGCGGAAAGGGGCGTGGCAAATTTCCAAGAATGACATTATCTGCGCAATACTTAAACGGACATGTTGCAAAAAGAAATAGGTCTCTAACTCTTATTTTGTCCAAGTTATAGGTAAATGTTGTCGAGGAACTTTCAGTTTTATGCAAATTACGAAGGCGGAAAGGGGCGTGGCAAAAATCCAATAATACTATTATCTGCGTTATTGCTAAACAAACATAATGCAAAAAGAAATAGGTCTCTACCTCTTATTTTGTGCAAGTTATGGGCTAATGTGTCGTTATGGGCTAAAGGTACATTCAGTTTTATGCAAATTACGAAGGCGGAAAGGGGCGTGGCAAAAATTTGAAATAAACTTGATCTGCCTGCAATAATAACACACCAAAAGCAAAAAGAACTAGACCTCTAGCTCTTACCATCTCCGAGAACGAGGTGTTCATACATACAGACAGACGGACGGACGGACAGACGGACAGACGGACATGGCTATATCGACTCGGCTGTTGATGCTGATCAAGAATATATATACTTTATGGGGTCGGAGATGTCTCCTTCTGGCTGTTACATACATTTGCACAAAGTTAATATACCATTTGTACCTTAAGGTACATGGTATAATAACCCGAACTACGATTTAATAAGTTGGCTGTTGTAAGCCAAAAATCAGTCGCTACATTTAATTATAAACTGTTTTGAATAAAACTACAGAAGTACTTTGAAATTGTATAATTTATTATATAATTTTCTTGTTTACATGTATGTAGGCAGAGAAAATTTTACTTAATAGAGTATCGAAATATTTAAGAGTGAGTTTATGCTGCTGTGAGATTTGCCACGTTTTGATTTCCTCAAACGGAACCCGGCGATTGTTACGCATGCGAATTTTTAGCACAGAGCTGCCAGCCAAGCCATGACCATGACATGCCCCTTCCCATTCCATGCCACTCTCCGCTGGCTGTCATTAAATATGTTTAGTTGGTTTCCCTCGTTTTTGTTGCATCCACCGTGTTGTCCATTGTCTTTCGGGGATTGGTTACCCGAGTTCGCCGGGCTTTTGTTTCAGTGGAAGACTTTTTGTATGCCTCGCTTTTTTGTTGAACAAGTGGCTTTCCTATAATCTTAATTGATGTTGAACAAACAGCATAGCATGTTGCACAAGTCGGAGAGGTCTCCTCTTGGAGCTGCCTCTTTTTTGTGCGCTGCAAGATTTACCAGCAGCGAAACATTGTTTAAGGAACCAAGTGAAAATTTACGAACAATGGAAAATGTCCTACATTGAAAGGATGTCTAAGATATAGCCGTTAAAAGTGCAAACGCCTCCCCGACGGTGTAATCGCCGGCTGGATGGGGAGTCACACATTTTTCCTAAAAATATCATTTCGCCAGCGATCCAAAAATATATTTTCCACCACCCGGCACCGAGCGCCGCGATACTTTGAGTGAAGATGCTCGTGGCGAAACAATTGCAGTGTCGTGTGCGGACACTGCGGAACTAACGCATAAGGCACAAATGTGTAAGGAAATATCTAACCCAAATGTTTGTGAAAGCTGCTGTCAAATGCGAAAAATCGGTGTTTATTATTTTGCCTCTTACTCATCATAAATGTATGAAACTTTCTGTACACACAATACGGGAATATCTACACAAAAATATGTTTAGAAATTTGTGCTTGCGTGTACATTGAGTTTTGTGTAAGACATTTTTTAGCTGTGGCTTCTGGGGCGTTAGTCCATCGGATACAAATGTATCTTTCACAGCGTAATCACTCAGGAATGCAGTTGCACAGATCTATGTGTTTTATAAATACCCGGCCAGCTCTAACCGGCCAACGAAAGCCAATGCTTATCAGCCAGCAGCTGGACTTGCACTTGTCAAAGCAGTGAGATGCATCTGTATCTGTATCGCGTAATTAGAACCGACTCAAGGTCGAATGCGGGGTGGTTGTGGGCTAAGCTAATGAGATCCAGTTGCGAGCAGCTGATTTAACTTATCTGCTTGGCGTTGGGAGCAAAAAAATAACAAAACTTTCCAAAACAACTTCAGTATACTCGTATAACTGTCCCTGAGACATTTTTTAGGGTAGTGTGAGTTCTTGTTCGTGCTCCCCAGCCTCTTGACAAATATACCTCCACAATTATATTTTAAGTGTTTGCCCATGGAATACCTAGCCAGATAAACCGCTGGAAGATAGCAGGCAGATCTGACGACAAGGCAAGGCGAACGTCAGCAATCACAAGTCGGGGGCAAAATAAATATGTAAGTCCCCAAAAATAATGGTCTTCTTTGCTGGCGGGACAGAGCGAGGTGGGGGCGAGGTGGGGATATCGCGCATTATAGTTTGCCGCCACTCTTAAATAAATCAACAAAAATTCAATTAAAATCACACTCTGCTCGAATCTATATGAAGAACCATTAAAAAACCATAAAAGTTTTGACATGTTGCGAACATTTCGCTGTCAGCTGCAGAAGCAATCGCATAGCTCGGCTCCCATCTTCCATCTCCGAACAATAATAACAATTAAGCCTGACAACGCGCTGGCTCATCACCCCGGGTAACACCTATTTTTTCTCTCTTTTTCGTAACTATTTCATAGGCCGGCCCTCCGCCATATTTGACTGACAAGTGACAGCGCGATCCACGCCAGCTGCCCCCCGCTGGCTAGCCCGCTCCTAACTCATCACTTCCCAGCATCGCAATCCCCGTCCCAATCCACCAGCCATCCAGCCAGCCGGCATGCAAAACTTCTTTGTTATGGACTTTATGATTAATCTGCACAGCTTTTCAGCGGCATATCAGCAACACTTCCAGCACACTAGCTGCGTGATGGGATTAGGTGTGCATCTGCAGGATCCCTTTCAATTTTGTTCTCCAGGTGTTCACGCACACCTCCAACTTCAATTTCATTGGAGGCTTCACCGGCCCATCGCGATGCATCGGCGACAACGTCGCAATCGCAGTGGCCCTCCTATTCATCGCTCACCTGAACTTGGACTTGAATTGAAACCAAGAGTGTTGGTTTGCCCCAGAGACCTTGACAGTCTCTTCGCATTGCAAAACAAACCATTACGATTTTCCCAGTTCTGCCTCCCAATGCTAACTCTGAGCTTGAAACTGTATCTTTCGGATCAAGTTCAGTTCGATTTTGGAGAATAATTAACAATGAGAGTCGGACACATCGATATTGTTACAGATTAAGATCTTTGGTACAAGAGCACGCATTTTTAAAATACAGATTAAAGCAGAATGATAGAGAGGTAGCCCTTGTTTTCCAAAATCATTTTCATATAGTTCCCCGGCCCCCCCTTTTTTTAAGTGCTGATTGTTTGCCGCCACGCAGTTCAGTAATGGAGACATCGCACGAATACCTGTAGAAACCACAGAACCCACACCTCGAGGCAAAGGCAAAGAAAAATCGGATCTAGAGGCGAGGCGCGTAATTCCAGCTGCATTCGACTGGGGGGAATAGAGTCGAAAATAGCCGCCCAGACACGATGAAATTATGTCAGTTAGTCGCTTAGTCAGTTGGTCAGTCAGCCAGGCTATCTGTCAGGGCCAGGGTTCGACATTTCACTTTTGATTTTCGATTTCGTACTTTCACGAGCCCGTTTTCTGGCGGGGTGACCCTAAAGTTCAAGCAAACTGAACCCAGCTCGATGTAGAAGCGATGCTGATACAAATGGGAATGGGATTGGAGAGGTAGTTGGAGTTGGAGCGCTTGGCTATAGCTTCAGCCGCGGCTGCACAACATTCAATTAGTACATATTAAATTTGTTTGCCCGTTTATGTTGTTGGTTTCTCTTTCTTCTGAGTGGTTGTGTGTGTATTTTGGTTTTTTTTTATCGTTTTGGCCAGCCCGAACAATGAAGCGGAACTTAACTCGATTTAAGTTTTTATGAGCGGTATTTTGTAGTTTGTATCTGCTGGCTTGTATCAGCAGACAGCGATAAATTGTGTTATGAAAGTGCACTGCAGATGCAGTGCAGGAAGACCCCGACCCCGACAGCCGCGTCGGTCCCCGTCGCGAGTCAAAGTTGAACAGCAACATGGGCTAAAGATCTTTTGGCCATTGATCGTTACATTGATGTGGATGATAAGCCTCCCGCAATCGCCGGCAGATCAAATTCAAGGAAAAGGGGAAATCACTTTTGCAAGTACTTTCCATTGCACAGTTCTTTATTTTCAGGTCATTAAATGTGCACGACACAGTTTTGAGCAAAGTTTTAACAATTGCGTCTCATGGTAATTCCTCTAAAATGTTCTTTATCTAATCAAATACAAAATACTGATGCGTAAGACCCATGGTACCCATACAAATATGCGTTCATTACGCCCATTTCAGTGTTTGCATAACACTAACGATCTAACCCGGATGCCTGGGATCAGCCAATTGATATGAAAGCTATTCTCAGCCCTCTTGATTCATTCCCATTATATAAGCTCCGTTTTCACATTGATATATTCACACAGAAACGGTTGGTGTTCAGGAGGAGGTGTAGTACCATCAAGTTCGATCGTCGTCATTTCCTAATTTTCGGGTTCCGGGCTCCCAGTCAAGTTGGCTGCCGGGGCAGCAGCAACAGCCGCCTAAATGCTAAATGCATGCCGAGATGCAGATGGATAGCGCTTTTGGGCGGTGGGGGCGTGGTCGCAGCTAACTACTGACGGGTCGTGAGTATCACTCAAATTGCCTTGCCGCATTCATCATCGGACAGCGGCCAAATAGTAAATGTAGCATGTGAGCACTAGGGTGACCACAATGATCGCACAAGTCTTTTCTCCTAACCTGATTTTGCCGTAAAACAAAATCATCTATGTCTTGAAATTGCTTCATTTGGATAGGATACGATAAAGTTGGAAGACCTGATGTTGTTTAATGCCCCTGTAATAAATTGTTATATTTTGTATACATGTAACATAAACAGTCCTCTAAGTTAATATTCACAATAACGATCCGTCCTAGTTAACACACTATCTGAAATATGGGGGTTTCTGTTGCTGTGATTTCTGAAAAATCACTAGAAAAATAAATTTATTTATTTCTTATTATAAATATAATATTCATAGCAACGATCCACCCTAGTAAACACACAAACTGAAATATGGGGGTTTCTGTTGCTGTGATTTCTGTATTGGAGCTGTTAGTTTAACCGGCTGAGGGGCGTGGCCGGTCAGCGCTGAACTCTTTTGGCAGAGACGTCGTTATATACGATACTATATATGGGGCTCCGTAATAAGCCTAGGCACATATTCGAATATGAGCTTGTCAGTCGCAAAGAACCAACCAACTTGCATCCAGCGACAGTTTGCCACTTTCTCACTTGCGCTTCCAAGTCCCGCCGGAAAATCAAGGGATAGCGAGCTATTAAAGTTAACCGCAGGAATAAATCCACATGAGGGGCCTGCAGGAGTCGCTCTGCAGTTGGACCTAGTTTTTCATTACTTTATTTTCGAGTCTAGCTCAATCTAAATCTGTCTTGCCAATAACAGCAATGCCACCGACCGGCAACAACAATGCAGCAACGGCGCAGACCGAGCGGGAAAACTCCAGACTTGCTGTGCTCGTTTAAATGCGGCGTCGCAGTCGCATTGGTTGTTTGAAAATCCAAAATAGACGGACGAAAAGAAAACAAGAAATAAGTATATTACTAGAGACGACGTTAAAGGTTATCCAAAGTACACAGAGTTGCAAATACCCTATAAAAGATTGTCAGCACGTAAGCTAATCTGAAACTGATCTGTTGAAATCGAGTAGGAGTAATTTCCTTTTTAAAGGCTAGCCGTCGCTTGAAATGCTATGATCAAAGGCGGGTATAAATCGGGTTGAAAATGTAATTATCTTCTTTGTTTGCCAAAATTTTAGGAGATTTTGCAATAGTCCTTATTCACATATTGAAGGTTTTGACTCAAGCCAGCCATACACATGTGGAACCTTGTCAAAGGGTATCGCAGAGGTCGCGGGAGCCAAAAGGCGGTGTGGTGACGGGCGAAAAGAAAAACAGAAATCGTTTTTGCGCAATCCTCACAAATCTGATAAGCAGTTAGAGAGCATTAGACCAGCCAGCACACACAAATACATCGGGCAAACAGACAAACGGAGAAACACATCCAAAGACCTGGACTTGGCTCTGAGCTCCAGCACCAGCACCAACTTCAGCTTCAGCGTCAGCATCAGCATAAAGCCAGCGTCAAGTCAAAATCCGCAACTGGCCCGACCGGGCTAACTTTTGAGTGTTGCAGCGCCGACTGGGCTTAGCCCCAGAGTCTCAGCCCAGCTCCCAGCTATCCTCTGCAGCCTGTCCTCCCCATTGGCCCGGGGAGCCCCTCCCCCATTCCTCCGGCTTTCCATTGATGCTCGAGAGTCGCGACGTAACATGCAACATTACATGCCTATAATTTGTTTTCACACAGCAGGACGTTTTCACTCCATAAGACATCAGAAAGAGGTCTTAAATGGTCACATTACTGCCATTTCCAACAGCGTTCAAATGGCAGTCGGCCCGAAAGCCTTGCTGCATCTTCTCTTCTCCGGCGCTCGAGATGTCGGTGGTTGGCTGTGCCTTTGGCTAGATCTGTGCTGTACAGCCTTCGGACCAAAGCAATAATGTTTGCTAACTGTTATTTAATATAGTCATTATTTGGCCACAACTTGTCCCACTGAGCAAATGGCACTTCATTCCCCAATTTACCAACGCATACCCCGCGGCCTTACTACTTACCTCCCTGCAGTTCCTCTGCCCCTCGTACATCCTGCCGCGGCCATTAACCGTTGCTTGTCGAACTTTGGCAGACGCAATCGCGGATAGTGCAAATGCACTTGAAAAATTTGTTCTTTGGAAACATATAATCACGGGTAATAAATGATTTTTAACAAGCTAGTGATAACTAGACAAATAAATCCAATACATATACATAAATAAGACCGCTACACCTGCACGAAATGCTAAAGCTTAAGGCAGAAAAATCGTCTCTCTATTACTCTTGCCGCAGTGCACCGATGATCGAATGAACAAGTGCTGGTGCGATGATCAAGAGGAGCTTCATCGCTGCATCTCTCTGCCACGGCCCCCTCCTCGCATCTCCGGCTAAGCCCCAATTTGGATTATTTGTAGACATTAAATAAGCTGCGGCCACTGCAAATGCAGCAGGAATTAAGTCGCGCCAGAGTTAAAAATACCCACGAGACGTCTCGGGATTGTCTCTTTTCCCTGGGCCTGGGCCTAGATCGAGTTGGCTCGATAAAGGCGCGCAGCGCAGCTGCAGTGAAGTGGAAGGCGGTTGCGGGGGGCAGAGGCATCTCTGCACAATTCAATTGAGTGGCGGACGGGGCATTTGCATATGAATACCAAGTGTCCTTTACCGTTATAGCCAGTAACAATATAATAATAACAGCCAAGCCGGCCACCAAAACAGAAAACCGAGAAACACAACAGAGGAGCCAACTGCCAACTGCCAACAAGCAACTACCAACTACCTACAGCGGCCCACACTAAACAAGTTAACATTAACATCCAAGACGGGCAGCAGCGGCGGCAGTCAACACCATTACAATAACAATAACAATAATAAAAAAAAATAGGGAGAAAAAAATTAAACAAAACATGAAGGAGAAGCAACAAAAACACAACACGAAAAAGTATCTTCAAAATACACTTATGCTGTCTTTTTATGGCATATCTTTTACTTATTTGCCCGCACTTAAGTATCGCGGCGCTCGTCTCGCGGCCAAAGCTGTTTTTCTGACTTTTTTCTGCATTTTTTTCTTTTCTGATTTCTGATTTTTTCCGATTTGTCTGCTCTTTGTGTTATGTTTTTTTATTTTTATTTTCGTAAATGAAATGAAATCGAAATATGGGTCGGCGCGCAGTCTGAGTGTCCGAGTGCGATTCCAAATCGGAGGCAATGTCCCATCCATCGCCCACATCCACGCCCCCCGCCCCCAGGAGATCCCTTGCACTGAACAAAATTCGACAAAATTCGCATCCTTTGTATTTTTTGGCTTAAACTAGTTTTTCCAGCACCATGGTTTTTGTAAAATCAATAATTTAATTTGTCAAAATTTGCTATTTTTTCTGCTACTTTTTTGCAATTTTATATCAAAATATTCCCACCCTGAAATTGCTAATTACGAATGCATTTGTGCATGCATATGTTTTTGCAGAATAGATATAACTTTTTTGGTTCTCGCAGTGTACCCGAAAACTCCTCGACGGCCTGAACTCGAAACACACTTCCAACAAGAGATGCCAGCAAAAATTCGAGAGCAATATTATTGGCACGAATTATTAACCTTTTCTTTCGCTGCGCCGTTTTTTGCCGCTTTTTTCGGCGGAGGTGCACTTTAAGCCCACATATGTACATACATCTGTATGTTTGTACATAAGTACGTATGCGAAATGAGTTCACAATTCGGCACGAAAGATCGTTCCAATTGGAACATGAGATCGCGCCGCCTGCACTCGTATTTATCAGTCGAAAGAACTTTCACGGAATTAAGGGCGGCGCATAATGAAGCATGATGGGTACGTACTGGGTCTGGGTGCTGACCTTGCCCACGGAGTTGGGCGCCAAGTGTCAGGGAGAGGCTGCAACGCCCTTGGCTCCGAAATGTATCTGTATGTTTTCACTTCGTCGTGTACCGTTAAAAGCCAAAAAGCGCAAGAAACTGCGGGCGACGCGAAAAATACAATTAATCCAGGCTAGCGCCCGGATCCCGGTGGCCTTTAACTGATAACTGACCCGGAGCCCGAGTAGCGCGCGCGATGTTTTCTCAGCGACTTCACTTTTATCCGCGGACACCTTCGAACACGGCCAAATACAATTCGAATGCCGATCCGGTGCGAATCGAACGGGTCGAGCGATTTGTTCATACAAGCAATCGATAGCTGCAGGGCTGGCGATATGGCTTTTTTACAGCCAAATCGTACAACCTATATGAGTACGTGTGTATGTGTGCAATCGCAATATGTTTTATTAACATTAAAAGATAGGGAATCCCGCAACACAAATTATCAAAGCACAACTTATTTATTATATAAAATCCACCGGAAAATCTTTGTAGGCCTTTGCTAAATTTTGGCATTGTATTATTTGCATTATGCTTTAGCCTTTTCTCGGCGGATGTATCTTCTGCATCAGGCCTGTCGATTACTCCGATTAAATGGCGCGCGATTTCAAAAATTCGAGGTATGATGTAGCTAATAAATGTTAAACGAGTGCAGAGAAAGCGACATTTATTGTCATCTGATCTCTTGGTATATTAAGGGTGTAAGAATGCCATAAAGGGCCGTGGTCTGTAAGGGTATCAAAATAAATAAACTAAAGTAGATGGCATGATTAGGATGACCGGCATTTATTGTCATCTGATCTCTTGGTATATTAAGGGTGTAAGAATGCCATAAAGAGCCGTGGTCTGTAAGGGTATCAAAATAAATAAACTATAGTAGATGCCATGATTAGGATGACCTTCGATATAAGGAATAGGTAAACGTGATTTAGACACGATACATTCATTACTGAAAACTCTAAAATATGGTGGTATTCCTCTTGAGAATCCCTTTGCAACCATATCACATCTTTAAAATATTGTCCAGTTATACTCGACAATTAATATGTTTGATACGCAATGCTTTTTCAATACTTTAATCCAATTAACAAAAAAAAACAAGTAGAAACGCTGTAGTCGAGATTTCTCGACAACGAGATTCCATGTACCTCTCTTGCCGTTGGACTTATTGGACTAAAAATTATGCCTCTAGCTTTTACCATTTTGGAGATATCGATTTTTTTGCAAATACGAGGACGGAAAGGGGCGTGGAAAAAATCTGGAAATGACATTATCTGCATAATAGTTAATCGGTCCTAATGCAAAAAGAAACAGGTCTCTAGCTCTTGTTTTGTCCAAGTTATTAAAGAAAATAAAGTTTTATGCAAATTACGAAGGCGGAAAGGGGCGTGGCAAAAATTTGAAATAAACTCGACCTGCGTTCACATATAACGGACCTAAAGCAAAAAGAATTACACCACTGGCTCTTACCATCTCCGAGAACGACGTGTTCATACATACAGGCGGACAGACAGACAGACGGACAGACGGACATGGTTAGATCGACTCGGCTGTTGATGCTGATCAAGAATATATATACTTTATAGGGTCGGAAACGCTTCCTTCTTCCTGTTACATACTTTGCACAAACTTAATATACTATTTGTACCTTAAGGTACATGGTATAAATAAATATAATGCATTCGCCGCATTTCCGAAGCTTGCAATAAGACCTGCCCTATTTTTAAAGCATTTTAAACCTATTTTTAAACAATCATTAAGAAGAAACCTAATAAACCAAATGAGGCTCCGCCTATTTTGAATTTTAAAATTGCGCGGGTGTGTGGAACCTATGTTGGTTCCACGCTGATCGACGCGTTAGGCTATTTGCAGTACTCACTGCTGCGCAAGCATAATCTCGTAGCGCGTCAGCTCTGTGTGTGCTTGACAACCCTGTTACCTATTTGTTTGTTAATTAATAATTTTTAAAAAAGGTACGCCCCAGCCCAATTAGCTAGCCGAAACAAGTGAAATTGTAAATGGCAAATCTAGAAATAGATTAGTTACCAAGTAAATTAGGGATAAGCTGGGAAAAACGGGTTTTTGTCAGCGTTTCCATTGATCAAAATATTTGGGCGTTGACGCTGTCACGCAGGCCAAGCAAGCGCGTTGGAAATCACGAGCGCTCCCCCGAATAACCGACTAAACCGAGGTTTCTCTCTGCTCCCACCAGGACAATGGTCGTGCTGAGCTCCTGCTGGTCCCCCATCATCTGGTCGGACAACGTCCGGACGGGCAGCTACGCCGTGGCAGCCTACACGGCTGCGCTCTCCGTCGTGCTGATCACGCTGATTGTTTACATGCTGGCGGGCGGGGAGTCGGCGCAGCTCTACTCGCCGCTCTTCGAGACGGACATCAGGTCGTCCATGCCCGTGGCCGGTGGCTTCTTCATCCTCTACTTCCTGCTCATCATCCTGGCCTCCTACATGGTCTACTACGGCATCAAGATCAGGTGCGTCCGCATGTCGTTACCCTTCTGTGCTCCTCTAACGCTTTCAGTTGCTCCGCAGCACGCGCGGATGGCTGCTGCCCTGGCTGGGTCTCGTGGGCCTCGCCATTCTCTTCCAGTTCGGCTGGAGCTTGTGGCTCATCGGGGGCTACTACATATACGTAAGCATCGGGTGCGGCAGGGGGCCATAGATCACAGCTAACGACTGCTTTTCGTTTTTGCAGCTGGAGCAAACCTTCTCGGCCCTGCTGAACTTTGTTTGGGTGGCCTACAACGTGAGTACCTCTGAATACAGCCATCCATGTGGCGCAGCCTAACGTGCTCCGTTCTCCCACAGCTCTACTGCTGGCTGGTGGTCTTTTCGCAGTACCAGATTTTCCTGGAGATCCAGAATCCCAACATCGAGCTGCTGATGCCGTGATGGGAGCTTCCCCGCCCCGCCCCGTACTCGAATATATTCTTTAAGATTGCCCTGACGCAATGCGCAACAAATACCGTCCACGCGCCTTATCTACTCTAAGGATTCCACTCCGTTTTACAGATGCCTACCAACTAGTTTATACAAATCGACATATTTTACACATCAATTGTACTATTAGCCCACTCAAGGACCAATAAATAGAGCCATACACAAGCAGTTGTGTTTAGAATATCAACGTTTATTAGCGTAAATTAAGTTTAGGTGTTCACTAAATGTACGAGTGTGTGGTGTTTACATGGCGAAAGGTATATATTTTGTACAGAAACTGCAATGGAAACTTTGGACCTTAAACCACTGAAGCAGGGGATCCAACTGGCTAAAAGCGAAAGAAATCGGCGAAGGGGTCAGGTTCAGGGACGGGTGTGGGCGAAGACTAAATGTACATTAAGGTAAATCTTAGGACCGAATAATTTACAGAGCCTGGTGTTTGACACAGAGCAATGGTGTAGATTCGCTGGATGACTGCCTCCTCCTCTATGTTTTCTCCTCCTTCTCCTTGTTGTAGCGCTCGAGCTCCTTGAGGAACTGCGCCTTGGGCTTCATCACGTTGGGCCGTTCGCCTCTGCAATTCGGGCAGAACCACTTGCCCTTGGGCTTGAGCACCAGGGAGACGCACGAGAAGTGGAACCACTCGATGGGGCACAGGTCGTTGTCGCAGAGGATCATTTCGCCGAAGGATATCTGCCAAAGAGACGAGCGCTCAGTGCTGCATTCAGAGCGGGGAATCTATCTTTAACTCACCTGATTGCAGACACAGTAGGTCGGCTCGTCCGGATCGATGGTCTCCGGCGGCGGCGTTTCCTCCCGCGTACTCGTATTCGCATTTGACGCTCCGGCCCCGCGCACTTTGCGCTTCTTTTTCTTGCCGGAATTGTTGCCACCACCGCTGCCGGCAGCCCCTCCGCCCACAGCACCACTGCCGCCGGCTGTCGATCCGCCGGCCAGGCTGCCGCCGCCCGCCGCTTGGAGGCCGGACTTGCGCCCCTGGCCCGTCGCACTGCCGCCGCCCAGAGAGGACTTGCGCTCCCCACTCCCGCCTGCGCCTCCGCCGCCGCCACTGCCACTGCCTCCCGCTTCGTTCGCAGAGTTTGACTCGTTGCCGCCCATTTCCATGGAGCTGCCGTTGTTGGCCAGGCTCTCGTTCCTCCTCCGCGACCGCTTGCTGCCCGTCCGCTGCAGTTCGCCGCCCGGCCCGCCGCTGGCGTTGCCGTTGCAGCCGCCGTTGCTGACATGGCTGGAGCGCTCGGAGTTGGGCGTGGAGCTGCCCCCGTTTCCAGTGCCCGCGGCCGCCGAGCCCTGGCCAACGGCCCCATAGCTGCTGAGGGCGTAGTGGTCCTTGGAGGACAGCAAGCCGTTGCCGTTGAGGCCCCCGTTGCCGCCCAAGGCCTGGTTGGCGTGCTCCCGCATGGGGCTCTGCAGGCGCTGCAGCTTCGACGGCTGCCCGTCCTCCAGGAGCGCGGCGTACCGGTCGCGCTCCTCCTTGAGGTCCAGGTTCTGCTGGTCCGTGTCCAGCTGGCGCAGCTTGCCGTCGATGATCTCCTGCATGTGGTTGACTATCTGCATCTTCTCGTCGCCGAGCTCCTGCGCCTGGATGAGGCTCTGGTGCATCCGCGAGATGGTCCGCGTTCGTCGGCCGGCGTCCGGCGAGGCCTGCAGCGATAGGTAGAGGTCGTAGAAGTGGTCCACGTCCCGGATGAGGCCTGTCAATGGGAGGAGGAGAACAAAGTTTCCGAGGTTAGAATTCGGACTCTCTTTCCGCGCGCAATGCTCCGCCCAGCACCCACCTCTGTACTGGACGTCGATGTCGCGGATGCGGGACAACTGCCTCTGCACGTCGTCGGGCAGATTCTCCACCGAATCGATGTAGTTGTCCACATATGTGGCCGAGTTGATGGCCTCCGACTCGGATGCAATTGGGTTTATCATTTTGATGCTCTGGCTGTGTTTCGGTGCGATCCCGCTACGACATCGGGAAGGTCTGTGTGGATCCTGGTCGAAACTGATTTTTGGACACTCTTCTCTGGTCGATTGTGCGGATAGAGCTCCGTTTCCTCTGGACGTCCACTTTTTGTATGGCGTTTCTTTCGGGCAACTTGCGACTGTACTCGTGTGTGTGTGTATGAGTGCGTTGGTATTATAGCGCTTATATGTATGTATACAATGGGTGGCGTTGTCCAACCCTAGTGTTTAGGTGTTGGGCAGCCCGCAAGCCCCACAGTGTTGGAAAATGAAAGAGAGCATTGGAGCGTAATTCAAGTCCAATCAATAAATTTTATTTCAGATTCATTCAAATTGAGTAAAATATACATCTCAGATTGTATAAACATTTTAAGTACTTGTATGGCCTGATCATTCACGGATTATAATAAATGCAATAAGTTCCTGATTTCTCGTATATGTACATATTAATATTAATGACTGCTTTGATGCTCCACCAGAGATCCTCCGTTCTATAGTTCTTGCAATTCGGCTTCAGGGCATTGCAGCAGATTCGCCAAGTGCTGGCTGCTGCTCTCGTGTTTGGTCAGATTATACTTGTATCGGAAGAAGACATCGCACACCTCGCACCTGCCAATTTTAAGGTGACAAGTTAGAAACTCGAAAGTTCGCTTCCTTAAGCCACGTCGTAGCTTACCAATAAGATCTCTTGCCCGTGTGCACTACCATGTGCTCCTTAAGTTGGCAACGAAGAAGGAATCCCTTGAGGCAGATTTCACAGGAAAACGGTAGCCTATTGTGGGTTTCCACGTGCCGCCTCAGAAGGGTCGGATCCGCAAAGCCCAGCTCGCATATTTGGCACTTAAACGGCCTGGCTCCGGTGTGATGATTTTTGTGCACCTTGAGCGACTGCTTCGAGGTGTAGCTCTTCGGGCACTCGTTACAGATATAACGTCCGTCCCGTGCCTCTGGCCCATTCGTCTTCGCATTAAAACGATTCATCACAATTCGAGGCGCAGCCGCATGCACATCCCTGCAAGGTAAAGGGTATTAGTATACAATGAACGCAAATGGAAACGATTCAAACACCTCTCGTGCTTATGGCGCGCACTGCCACTGGGAAAGGACTCGCTGCAGTGGTTACAGACGAAGGGTTTTTCCCCACGATGGCGCACCCGAACGTGAATGTTGCATTGGTAGCCATCGTAAAACTTCTTTGGGCACTCCGGGCACTGGAAGTTTTTGGTCTGATTGTGTCGCAGCATGTGGGTTTTCAGGTGACTTTTCAAGCGAAAGGAGTGCTCACACTTATCACAAAAATACTTGAGCGGCAAAGTACGCGCCCTCTCGCGCATTCTCTGATTTTTCTCCTCTAAGCTTAGTTTTGGTTTATAATTTGGCACTTTAGCACGCAGTTTCTCCTTCTTCTCGACTCTAAATGAGTCCTCATAGTTGCATTCAGCTAAGACAACCTTATAGACCTTCCCCTTTCCCTCGATTTTCCCGATTTCTGCCTTTGTTTTGCACTCAAAGATATCGGCGATCTCGTTGCATCTGTGTTTAGGCCATCTCTGTTTCGTTTTTTGTTTTCTAAAGGTTTGAGCATCGCTTAAGGAGACATCCGATTCTCCAAGGGGTAAGGGCGCTTCGGCATCTTCGATTATGGAAATATCGGAGTTGCAATCCTCGTCTGAAAAAAATCCCGAGGATAGCTTGCTTGTCCTTTGCTGGCATTCTTCGTAGAGGACATTCTCCAGCTCTGTTTCGATTTCCTCGTCGCTGCTCTGATAATCGTATTTAACGACTTCCTTTCTAATTTGTTTAAGCTTAAATTCGGTTTTTAAGCAATTCCTCCGAAACTCGATGGCCCTTTTCAGAAAGACATGGCAATGGTCACAAATCTGACGGGGTAGTCCCTCCTCTGGTTGTAGCTGTGGAAAATTCAGGAGAAAACAATACGAATTTTGTAAATCCATAACATAACTTTTGCACCCATGAGGAAAAGCAAGAAAAAAAAATCCGCTTAAAATACCTGGGGGTGGCAAGGGGTGGCTTAAACTCCCTCCACGATTGGACCACAAACAAACACCCCTTCGGGGACACCTACCCTTACGCCCGCGATGAGTTCTATGCAGTAGAGCAGCATGCTGTTCTTTTTCGCGTAGATGTCTCTGTTATTGGTATCCAGCGCCAATTTCTCATAGCAGGTGCGACATTTGCTTTCTGGCCACGCACTGCATATCCCAGACTCGTCGGTGATGCTGCTGAAGTCCTCCTCGGAGAAGGCCGTGTCCGCAGTTGACGCGGTCTCCTCCGTCAAAAAGAGTTCTATCAGCTTTTTGTTCACTTGCTTACTTTGCGCCATGGTCTTAGCGCGTTTGGACAAGCTGGACGAGCTACCCTATGAGGCAGTAACGACGGACGTGAGCAAGATGATAATGAGCTAGCGATGTGTGTACACAAAGGAGTTTTTATCGCCGGACACACCCACTTGGAGTCACCGCCCTTGACGCCTTCATCTTCCATAAGCACGCGCCGATAAGGGAACTTTCAAAACTCGGGTGACTGGTTTCGCGCTTAAATTTCAGAGTTGCTCGAAAACGGACGATCAGCGGTCAGTAGGTGAACAAATGATTATGACTCCGTTCTTGGAGTTTCGCTGGTCGCGCTTATGCGCACTTCATCTTTTGCCGGCAAATTGCAAAATATTAGCAAATACTTAAAATATTCAGTAGTGTTGGGGAGCGAACGAGAATGTTCAGGGTTGATAAAGAGCATATGAACAGGCGCCAGTTTTAAATTGCTTATAACGATAAAACGAAATCAGAGCGGGCCACTTAGTTATGCCGCTTCATATAATGAGAGATTGGTGAAAAGAGGCCTTTTTGTGCCTCCGGGGAAAGGGGAAGGTCTATAAGGTTGCAAGTGCAATGTAAACTCTTTGCGGTCGCACTTGTCGCATTCGAACCGCCTTTCGCCCTTGTGTCAAGTGATATGAACATTGAAAATGCCCCTGTCAGTGAAAAACTTGCCGCACTGAATGCAAACGAAAGGACCTGGTTTTCTTCTCTCCTTCTTGTGTGCTAGGTGTTCCATTTTCTTCTGTCTGGGTACCTTGGGTACCATTTTTCCCAAATTGGCTGGTTAGGGGAAGTAACATTACCATGAGAAGAACTCGGTTTTTCTGGCCCGTCCTTAGAACCTAAAGCCCACCCGGTTTCTAATAGTAAAATCGGGATTTTAACGAATATCATTTCAGCATTATTCTATCCATATTTGCTAACTGTCGCGCTGCTTAAGCATATACTGGCATATACTTTCCGGCACGTCCGTATGGCTCGTTATCTAGAAAAACATATTATTGCGTAAATACCTCGTATTTTTCTAAATATTCCCGTCTCACCCATACTCCCGTAATTTTGAAAATATTTTGAAAGATTTGTTCGCCATCATGGTAAAAAGTATCTTGGAATTTCCCGCCTCCATGTTGCAGATGCGACACAGAACGAACATCTTTGCCAATGTCAGTCGGTTTATAATTATTACTTTATTTCCTAAGTTCCACGCGAATGGCCAATTTGAGTAACTCAATGGGAATGGGAATGGCGTTAATATTTGAAAACTCAAATTTTTTAAAAGTAATTAGTGTGTTGTGTTCGCAGTTGCAGCATTCACGACATATTTTGCATACAGGTGTTACAGTTGACCTTATTGAAACTCTCAAGGAAGGTTTAATCTTAAATCGGCATACAAATACCACAATTGGTGGAAATATCTGAAGCGGCTGTTGGAAAGCACTCGTCGCAGGAGTAAGTCGGTATGAGATATCCATTATATAGTACATACATATTCCCTTATTCATAACATGGCTTTTGAGTCTGGTATTACCAGCATGTTTATTAGGATAGCATTTTAAATTCAGATTGCTTTCAATTTTTGTGTCAACGGATATAAAACGCATTTAGCGTTTAGCGTTTTATTTGCTTACAAAATTAAAGAGATACCAAAACATTACAACGAGATACCAAACATTTGATATTTATGTATATCAGACAACTAAATATGGAAGTATTTTCACAACTTAAAGCGAGAACAATCTTACATTTATCTTAAGATGTCATGAAGAATGGTAGGTGAAAAAAAACAAACGATAATCCAATGTCAAAATAACGACTTAAATCTAGTCAAAACTAAGTAACACTTTTTGGGAATATGAATTTGAAGAATCTACACCCTTGGCAGCCGTTTTTTTTTTATGGCTTAGAGTGCGGCAGTGGACCTTCAGCTGATCAGTTCGAGAGAAGCTCACACTGCACAAGTCACAACTAAAGAAAAAGGATTGTCAGACGTTTGTTTTCCAATGGGTAAAGTTTACTTACCGATAATGCTTCTCACCGTTATGAATAACCATATGCTTGTTCAAACATGTCTTGGTATTAAATTGCTTGCCGCACTTTTCGCATTGAAACCTGAGATCCCTAATGTGCTGAACGCTGTAAAAATTGCGCTATTAGAATGAAATAAATGGGGAAAACAAGGACTTACCGTTCGTGTCTGCCTCGGGCTGAACTGGTACAAAATTTCGCTTGACAGAACTTACAGGAGTAGGGTCTTTCGCCAAAATGTCGGACCCTTTCATGCAGCCTCATAAGGTGTTTCGTGACAAACCGCCGCTCGCAGCTCGAACAAGCAAAGTTTCGAGTACCCGAGTGACGCAGCTGGTGAATTCTCAAGTTCTCAGCAGTCTTGAAGAACTTGCTGCACTGATTGCACTCGAATCCCAGAGATTTGGGTGAAAAAAGCGAAGTTACTTCTAAAGATTCCGAGGCTTTTTCAATGTTAATGGGAATATCTAACGGGAGTATGTCCATTTCATTGGTGAGTTTCTCGATGGTGCTCTCCGAGTCTCCTGCACTTGTCATCGAAATACCTTTCGGGGTGGTGTCCCTTTTGGCAATCGGAACCTCAATGGGGATCCCAAGATCTGAATCGGGCTCGCTACCCGAAGAAGTCTCCGTAGCTGGAGTTTTAAATTTTTGAGCCAGCAATTTCTGATTCCACTGGCAGCGTTCCCGGAGCTTGAGGGATAGTCGAAGGTGACGGAGGCAGTCGTTACAGATATGACGCGGCAGGTGCTCCTCGTCGATTAACTGAAATTGTTAGGTGAATAATTGAAACAGCTAACGCTTACTACCAGGTAACGCACTGAAAGGCCAGTTACAGATTTGATCGAAGCGATCATGTAATGGTTATTGCTCTTGAATAGGAGCTTCGGCTTCAGGTCGTAAATATGCTTGTGGCACAGCCGACAAAGAACCGCCATTTCGACAACTAAATGCGCGCCGCACTTTACTGTTGCAACTTAAGCGACGACGCCTGTGCTGCCAAGTGTCCAAAGTAACTGTTCTTACCAGGGATGAGTTTCTATTTGGCGGCAATTGAGGTTGCTCCACAGCTGATTTGAACATTTTCCCCGAATTGAATTTCCAGATAAAAAAATCTATCTCTTTCAAATTAAATGCCATGAAAAATCACAGGTAAATGGCAACAATGTATTTCAAAACTGGCGTCGGATAGAGTGTTTTCAAAGTGGAGTAACTTTAAAATCACACGTGCATAGACAACACACGATCCCAGAGCAATTGCTTTATTTTACACTAAGCCTTTTTTTTTAGAATATGAAAATATATATTCTAACTTTTCCAAACAACTATAACATGCATCGGCACGACAGCTCCGCGATGCACCTATTTATCCCTCAACATCTTGCATGGCAGTCCCGGTATAGTCGAACCCCTCATAAGCGCCGTCATCCATAACTTCTTCGTCTTCTCCCACATCCGGAAAGTCCTCCAAATACTCCTCCTGGCTGTCCTCTTGGTCCTCGTCGTACTGATACTGCGCCTCAGTTTGATTCTCGTTTCCAGAGGTCCCTTGAGGGTAGACTGCCCGCTTGAGGTGGTATTTACTCTGGTAGTGCCGCCTTAGGCAGTCTGGTCCTTTAAACATCTTGTTGCACGGCTTGCAGCTGAAAGTAAAGCCGGTCAGTTACAGTTAAAAGCGAAACGCCATTAAATCTTACTAGTAAGTGTCAATAGTGCCGTTTTGGTGCGTCGCCTGGTGCTTGAGTCTTCCTTTGTCGCTGTTGAATTTTTTGTTGCACACCTCGCAGGCGAACTGCAGCTTATTGGAGTGAAAGTTTCTGTCGAGAAAATGGGAAATTATTAAAACATCAGCTAAGTCACGTTTGTACGTACCGCTCGTGCCGGCAGCGCGCGGGACTGTTTCCGAAGCCCATGCCGCAGTACTTGCAGATATACGGCTTTTCGCCTCTGTGGATGACCCGGATGTGCAGCTTGAGATTCGGCTGGGTGTAGAACTTGCGGTCGCACTCGTCGCAGGTGAACTTCTCCTCGAAGTGCCGCAGCTTGTGGTCCTTCATGTTGCTCAGGTCGGCGAATGACCAGCCGCACTGGTCGCAAACGTAGCGCTTGTCGTTGGGATCCTGTTTCCGTCGCCTGTTGCGCTTGCGCTGCATCTCTTCCGGCGAAGCGGCCCTCGCCAGGGGCTTGGACTTCTGCTGGCCCATGTGCAGACGCTTGATCATCACCCGCGGCATCTTTGGCTCGCGGCTAGTGCGCGGCCCAGGCGGCGGGGACCTTGGCGGTGGCTCCTCCGGCTCCTTGTCACCCTCTTCGTCGCCCTCGTCCTCGCCCTCGCCCTCGTCCGACAGCTCCGACTGAGCCTCCAGCTTCATGAGCGGGTCCTCGGCGCTGCACTGCCGTAGGTCCGTCCCACGGTGCAGCTTCTCGTCCGTCCGCAGGCAGCGGTCCCGGAAGGCCATGGCATGGCTGAGGTCCAGCAGGCAGCAGGAGCAGATGTGCATCGGCAGCTGGGTCTCGAACTTGAGCTGAAACGAAGGCGCGTTAGGATGCTTTTGGGACTCTTTTGGGGGGAAGGCGTGCGGCCACTCACCGACAGTCCGGTCACGTTTTTGATCGCCTGCAGGACCCGCCGGCTGCGGCGCTCGAATATGTTCCTCGGGTTGGGCGTAAAGATCTCCTCGCAGCAAATTCGGCACTCGCTCGACATGTTTACACCTCAGATTGCTTTTAATTGGCGTTTATAAATCGTGGCGAATGAACGAGACAACGCTTGCAAGCGAATGCCAAATCATGATTCCAGGCGAATGGCCACACTAGCATGCGAATGGCAATTACGTTTGGCGGGTTACCGCCCCCGAATTTAAAAATCCCCGAACTCGTACCCGTTGATAGCGAACGTGTAGGTGCATTATGTATAGATGTAAAAGTGTATAGGACTCATAAAAATAAATGCAAGTTAGACAATACTTATTTTTTACATGGTAAACCGCCCTTGCAACCGATTTCCACAGTGCTGCTGATTTAGCTTGAAATCGACTTAAAACCAACGCAGCTGATCTGTGTGCTATTCTTCTTCCCCGGCCATTCACTGGGAAATTTGTTTGTTTAAAACAATAATGTCTCTTCGCTCCCTGTGCCGGACGTGCGGCTCGGATCTCGGAAAGTGTCGCGGCACAAAGCTCTCCGAGAAGGCCAACTACCAGCTGATCAGCCTGATCGAGAACCTCACCGACATGTTTGTGAGCTTCCCTTGCGGTCGCACTCCTCCTTCCTGCGGTCACTCACTTGGATTGTTCTCTTCGCAGATGGAGTTCAACAACTGGATGCCCGAGATGATCTGCCGGGCGTGCAGGCAGCAGCTGGACGGGATGCTGGAGTTCCGCCAGCGGTGCTTGGATGCAAACAGCTTCTTTCTGGCCCGTAAGCGCCAGCAGATTCAGAGGGGAAAGCGCTCAAAAGGGGTGGAGGAGGAACAGGAGGAGCAGGAGGTGGAAGAGGAGCAGGAGGAGGAAGAGGAGCAGGAGGAGGAAGAGGAGCAGGAGGAGGAAGAGGATGAGGACGAGCAGGTGCCGGAGCTGGAGGAGGAAGAGGAGCAGGAGGAGGAGGATGTCCTGTCCGAGGAGCAGGACCAGCCAGACCCCAACCCCGACCCCGAGACGGACGAAAATGAGAAAAAAACGCAAGCCCGGCTGGCGAGGCAGGCGCGTAGGAGCGCCAAGACCTGGATCTGCGAGCAGTGCGGCGGGGAGTTCAAGTGTTCCACCTACCTGAAGCTGCACCTGCTGCGCCACACCGGGCAGAAGCCCTTCGAGTGCGACGTCTGCAAGGCCAAGTACTACACGGAGAACGAGATGCGCCGCCACCGGATCCTGCACTCGGACGCCCGCCCCTACGCCTGCCGCTTCTGCCCGAAGACCTTTCGCGGCTGCAGCAGCAAGGCCGTGCACGAGCGCTCGCACACCAACGAGCGGCCGTTCCAGTGCCAGTTCTGCGAGAAGGCCTTCACCTCCACGTCCACGCGGCAGCGCCACGAGATGCTGCACACCAACAATCGCAAGCACCAGTAAGTCACACAAACCCCGTGCCACAAACGGTTACTAACCAGTTGCTTATCTTTCCCCTTGCAGCTGCGAGGTCTGCGACCAGTGGTTCCTGCGCTCCTCCCACCTCACGCTGCACCGGAACACCAAACTGCACAAGAAGCGGGCGGCCAGCGCCAAAACAACCTAATCTAGTTACTAGCCTGTCTTTAGTGATAAGAAGCATTTCGAATACATGTTCCCGGCGCGCTGTCAACGTTTCGGGGTGGTTGGCACACGCTTCCTCTTACCTGTCAACAAAAACCTTTTGTCACTTTATTGATTTTTTGGGAATGAAGGACATCTGCAGGACCTGCTCGGGCCAATCGGATTCCGGGTTGGCTCTAGACCTCTTTGACCCTTCGGGCTCCTTCGTGTTGGGTAAAATCCAAGAGGTGACCGGTTTGCAAGTGAGTGTCTGCTGCCTTTTTCGGGGAAGTTTTCGAGGGTTATACCAATGTTTTTCCAATGTTTTAGCTAAGCGATGCGCCAGAGCTTCCCAGGCTCATTTGCCTGCAGTGTCAGCAGGCTCTGCAGACGGCCATCGACTTCCGCAGGGCTTGCATCGAGGCGCAGAAGCTGTGGCAAAGCCCGCCCTTCGTTAGCCTGGAGCAGTTGGATCAGTGGCTGGAGGTCGCCGGTCACGGGCCCCCAATGGAGCTGCTTTCGGCAACAGATATTGAGGCACCTCCGGGGGAGCCGGCCGAACAGACGGAGGAGGAGTTGTTGCAGGAACTGTCCGACCTGTACGCCGCGCAGGAGGCCGAGGAACCCGTGGATTTCGTCCCAGCTGTGGCAGAAGTCGCTGAGGAGGCCGAGAATGCAGTTATTGATGAAGAAGTCGCTGAGGAGGCCGAGACCGAAGGTATTGAGGAAGAAGTCGCTGAGGAGGCCGATAGCGCGGATATTTTGTGCAGTACTTGCGGACTGGGCTTTGACAACCTGGAGGAGCTGCAAACGCACAAGTACCAGCTGCACGATGTCCCACTCAGCACCAAGTAAACCCTTAAGTCGGCTGCATTTCAGCGGAATGCTTAAAAGATTTGTTTAATTTCAGATTCGTTTGCGACCACTGCGGCGAAGGCTTCCGATCGGCTGCCGGATTGACGCAGCACTGCACGTCCATTAGTTTGCCATTGAATTATCAGTGCTCCAAGTGCTCTATAAAGCTTCACACCGAGATCCTGTTGACCACGCATGAGGAGCGCTGCCAGGCGCCGCCCAACGGCCGGGCCGTGTGTCACATATGCGGCAAGCAGCTGGCCAGCGTGAGCAATCTTAAGAACCACCTGGTGCGGCACGCCGGCACACGGCCGCACAAGTGCAACATCTGCAAGGCCGCCTTTGCCGTCGCCGGGGAACTAGCCGCGCACGTCAAGGTGCACTCGTCCGAGCGGCCGTTTGCCTGTCGGCACGATTGCGGCAAAGCATTTCGCTACTCCAGCGCTCGCAGCATACACGAGAGGTACAATATGCATATACTCCCACATACATGATCCGTCTGAAGCTAGAGCAATCTCTTCCACAGGGTTCACATGGACGCCAGCAAACGGCATTACCGGTGCGAGTACTGCCCCAAAGCCTTCGTAACACCCAGTGACTGCAAGGCACACCAGAAGCATCATACACAAGCGCGCATCCACAGGTATTTCATTGGAGAATTTCCTTTTCAAATTATTAACAACATAGATTAATTTGTTTTCTGTCTGAGTACAAGCAAACAGCTAACTTAATTATCGAAATTATTAATCCATTTCAGCTGCGAAACATGCCGGATAAGCTTTAAAGAGCTAAAACACTTACGCGTCCACTTGAAGTCAAATACTCACAAAACATTGGAGGCGCGAGCCAATGCCGTTAAACGAGGCATTTCTCAAGCACAGCCAAGAAAATTTTTCTATCATCCCCAATTTTAAACCATCCGCAGCAAAGTAAATTATATTCCATTAGACTTAGTATCATATTTGTGATCAAATATGAGAAAAAGACAACGCACACAATTTAGTCAATTCAGATAGCTATGGATAGCTAAGGAACAAATTTTTAACTTAAGTTGTATGGAGAAGCGGCCCGCTTCCCATTCTAAAGTTTTTAAGAATTTCATGTACCGATATAAACTTGCATCAACCTCTAACACCTATAACTAGTTTGTAAAAAATGATCCATTCCATCTGCTTTACAATACTATATTGTAACAAAGTTTAAGGAGCATTGGAATTCTATAAACGAACAAGAAATACTCAAATTTTTAAATTTTCCAATCTGACGTCAGCCAAGGGGGGCCACCCAGAGATGACAGGTTTCGGGTTTTCTTTAGTCTATTCTTTATTTAATCATATTATATCATGCGAGAGGTATTCATGTATCTTGTCGTCGTCTTCCCTCGACAGCATTCAGTTGGTTGTCCAACTTGTACAATTCAAATAAACAGTATCACAATCTTACACAGGTATACAAGACATTATCTACTTCTCGGGGCTTGAACCCCAGCGCCTCAGTGAATCTTATAGTGCAATAAATAGAGTTATCAGATCGTTGGGACGATATCAACGCGGGATGCTTTTTGTGCGACACATGGGAAGGGGTCATTCAATCGTAAATGATCTTTAGTTAGTCAATGATTTGGGGCTAAAATGAAAATAAATCAAAGGAAAGGTAAAATAAAATATGGTGGCAAATAATAGGGAGGGTAAAAATCAAATAAATTAAAAAAACCGATAGTATAAGCGCTGTGTTAGGGATTTCCTTTGCGCGAACGGCTTACAAATTACAATTCGAAACTAATTGGCTAGGAGTGATTAAGTAGGAACGTGTCATTACTTCTCCTTGGGCGCCTTGTCGAATAGGTACTCCTTGGCCATCGTGTAGGCCAGTCCGACGGTCAGACACCCGACAACGGTTCCCTGGGCGGCCACACGCAGCTGCATGAGGAACACGCTGGTGCTCATGGTTCCTCGGTTTTTGTACTTGTACGCTCCAATCAGTCCTGCTGCCACAAAACCGGCGATGCCTGCAAACGAAAGTAAAAACATGGGCTGTCATTCTGCTTGCTTGTTGTTGCCAGCTGGTCGCTTTCATTGCTGATAAAGGCCAGACATCACACACGCACATGCTGTCAGCTTGTATTACAAATCTTTGGCGTCAGTCACCACAATTCGTAATGCAGCAAGTATTCAAAACTATTTGAAACATTACAGGCACAAAACCTTGAAGTTCTGCGTTGCCGCTAATCGCTTTTCCCACTGTAAACATTTACAAAAATTGGAAAATTTTCCAAACACCAAAAGCAGGTTTAAAATTAGGTTCTGGCTTGCAGTTAAAATATATTTTTCTGATAGTGTCATCTGGCAATATGCGAAAATACCAAAAACCCGAAACACCTGACTTTAGTAAATTTATTGCAAAACACTTCCAGATCAATTTGACGTAACGGATGTGTTAACCCCGTTTGTTTTATTAGCTTTCCCCTCGGATGACTTGTTTCCTCTGGAAAGCACGCGATTACCGGGACAATTTTTTCATTTATTTTGCCCATTGGAACAGAGTTACCGAACAGACGATTGATGTTACATCATTTACCTTCCAGAATAATGGCGATCTGTTCGCAATTAATTTAAGCATTATGTCACAGAATTGTTAAAACAACGCCAATTGTCGTTGACCTAACCGCGTGAGTTACATGGCCAAGGTCAAGATTAGGCGTACGCACAGAGCTAACATATCTATCTACATAGTGCAGCCAAAAGTTTCCATGTGACGTCACGGAAAGAACAAACTTGCGCGTGTGCTGAGGTCGCGAAATTAGCAGGAAATTAACCCGCTTGACTTACCCACGAGCATGAAGGGCGATTCCTTGGCTTTCCTGGCCAGCTTGTTGTTCTGGGCCACATCTTCGTCACTTTCGAAGAGGGATTTGGAGCTCATCTTGAAGGCGGGTTTGATTTGCAATTGATTTTGTAAAATTTGAAAAGCTTCAGCACGTCCGCTTCGTTCGAAGTGGGATTTTTAAAAGCTCTGCCGTGCCAGGCGTACAAAACTTACACATCTGGCTTTGACTTTTGCCTGACAGTGTCCGCAGTTTGGTCAGACATTAACGATAATTATTTTAACATATAATTTTCCAGGTATTATGGGTACTCTTAAATTAAGCTAACTTTTTATAATTATTTTTAATACTAACGTCCTCAAAATAGTAGTATATTTTAATAAATAAATGCTTAATTTTTTATGTTTTTAAGACTAACATTAGCCTGCGCTCGTATGTAAAAGCGATAGTGAATCCGAAGACTCTTTGACTCTAAATAAAAAATCATCCATAATAAATATTAATTGTAATGTATATCTATGACACTAGGTAATAAATAAAAAATAAATAATAATTTTTATGTATATCTATGTATATGTCATTGTCTCAAATCTTACTTTAATCGATAGTATCGCGATAAGTTAATCGCTTAGCAAACAATCGATAGCTACAAGAAAAATTTGCAAAAATTAAAAAAACTAAGAAAAAGGTAACGCAATCTTTTAAACATTAATGAAATACTGGTAAATCTTTGTCATAATACATGGAATAGTTGGTCAAGAAATTTTCAAATTTGCTGTGGAACCATTGAGTAGCCGAAACAGCTGTTCGCGACCGAGCTTCCAGTGAGTTGCCGTCAGGTGGCGCCCTCATCTTTCACGTCAGTGACATAAGTTTCTGGTGTTTTTTTAAGGGGGCGAAACGAAAGGGGTGCAGAAATCGACGTTGCTTTGCTTTACCCGCGAGCTCACATTAAAATTCGACATATTTTCAACAAATTGACGAGTGCCAGCCACCACCACCACCATCATCCCGCCATCCAGCCCGGAATTTGCGTACTCTCGCCGCAGCAATGACGGGTATAATTTCGATCGTAACGAGACGGCTGCCCCAAACTCTGGGAATGCGAGCTGTGCGAAGTCATGAGGTAAATTGTGGCCTGCGGGGGAGCCCCCTTCGGGGGTTCCGGAGTCGCTGCTATCCATCTGCATACGGAGTTGGATCGAGCATCCACACGTCCACTTTCGCCGTTTCGCTGGTCGCTGCGGTTATGTAATTGTATGCGTCGGTGGGCGGGCGTTGCTGAAAAATCGCGAAAAGTTGGGCGGCCGCCGAGCCTCTCGGAAAAGAAAGGCCCCCAGGCAGGCGGTGACGCACGCTGCACGTGATCTGCTTCAGCTGTCAGCTGCCAGCTGCCCGCCGCTGCCGCTGCCGCTTCCGATTGTGCAATCAATAACTCGCTCTGTTCTCCTTCCCCAGCTGAAGCGCTGCATCCGGCAGTATTCCCGATTAGTGGCCGTATCTGCAGCCCAACGGCAGCAACTATTCGGTCAAAATGCCCCCGCTCAGCGTCAGGAGGTCCCCAGGTAAGATCCGTCTCGGCCGCGAAGGCGAGATGGTTGCATCCACACTAACTACCTATTGGCGTTTCCCCGCAGGCTGCGCGTCTGGCAAGGCATCCACACTACGTCTAGCATGTGGTCGGAGCAGGTGGTGAAAGTGCCGCCGTTTGCAGACTCCATCGCTGAGGGTGACATCAAGTAAGAAGTCTAACCCTACACCCGAATCCTCGGTAATAACTTAAAACTCGCGAAACAGGTTCACTTGCAAGGTTGGCGACTCGTTTGCCGCCGACGAGGCTGTTATGGAAATTGAGACCGACAAGACGACGGTTCCCGTACCAGCCCCATTTGCAGGCAGCCTTACCGCCATCATGGTGAAGGACGGCGACACTGTCAAGCCGGGGCAGGAGCTCTTCAAGATTAAACCGGGCGCTGCGCCCGCGAAGGCCGCTGCTCCGGCTGCGGCTGCCGCTCCTGCTCCGGCTGCGGCTCCTAAGCCCGCCCCTGCCCCTGCCGCTGCGGCTCCTAAGCCTGCAGCAGCCAAACCGCCGCCGCCGCCACCTGCCGCTGCACCTCGTCCCCCCCCAGCTGCTCCGGTAGCAGCCGTCAAGCCTGCCGTGGCCCAGGTGAAGGTGCCGCCGGCCGATGGATCGCGGCAGATCCTGGGCACTAGGTCCGAGCAACGCGTGAAGATGAATCGCATGCGCTTGAAGATCGCCGCCCGCTTGAAGGATGCCCAAAACACGTGTGCTATGCTCACCACGTTCAACGAAATCGACATGAGGTGAGTGCCAACAATTTATTGCCAACAAGTTATACACGTTAAGATGTTATAACGCACGTATGGGATTTTTTTTTAAATGCAATACACTTGAGAATACCATTGTACTCATAATTAATAGCCAATTTATTTAGAGCTTATCGGTTGAGGAAAGTTTTAATTAGCTATCAAAATGTGATAACGTGAACTCAATGTGCTTACAGCTATGCCATGAATTTCCGCAAGCAGCATCTGGATACTTTCATCAAGAAGTACGGCATCAAGCTTGGCTTCATGTCCATCTTCTCGAAGGCCTGTGCCTACGCGCTGGGGGATCAGCCCGTGGTAAACGCTGTCATCGAAGGCACGGTAAGCATATTCACGACCCGCCCCTGCCAACGGCACCGTCCTCTTATCAATCCCTCAATGTCGGTGACGTAGATTGATAAGGCGTGTTGTTTCCATTTCGTGGCTTTGTTTACGCAATTTCCCCGTGGATTCGTATTCTGTTTCCAAGCGCCTATAATCAGTTTGTCTTTGCAGGATATTGTGTATCGTGACTACGTTGACATTTCTGTGGCCGTTGCCACGCCCCGTGGTCTTGTTGTGCCCGTCATCCGTAATGTTGAGAGCATGAACTACGCCGATATCGAGATCGCATTGGCCGGCTTGGCCGACAAAGCGAAACGAGATGCCATCACCGTGGAGGACATGGACGGCGGCACTTTCACCATTAGCAATGGCGGCGTGTTTGGCTCCCTGATGGGGACGCCCATCATTAATCCGCCCCAGAGCGCTATTCTCGGCATGCACGGCATCTTCGAGCGGCCCATTGCCATTAAAGGAGAGGTTTGTCGTAGCCCTTCGCTGCTCTCTGCCCCCAACTAATTTCAATTTCTTCAAACGCAGGTCAAGGTTCGTCCAATGATGTACATCGCACTTACCTACGACCACCGAATTATTGATGGTCGTGAGGCTGTCTTGTTCCTGCGCAAAATTAAGGCTGCCGTGGAGAACCCAGCGATTATTGTGGCCGGCTTGTAGATTGAAATGTGAAATGCGTCCACGGCCGTCAGTTGATATTAGTCTCATTTCTCTGAAACACTTCTTTGATTATTTATTTTAATTTGTCCGGGTCACGAAAACTCTTTGAATTATTATGATGCGCGTATTCAAAATTTGTCAAAATAAATCTGAGCGTGGATAACTTCTTAATATTAATTTGATTCTGTTTATCATCCCTCACACTGTGCACCAACCATTGGATGTTAACCTATGATGCTGACTAGCTATTTCGTAATAAAGCGATGACGAATATTGACCAGCCAATAGGCAAGATATTTTTTCTAAACTCAAGAAAACCGGTAAAAGTAGTTATTGAGCCTCGCAGCCCAAACTGTGAACCGCCTTTTTTGTCATATTGTTTCATTTTAATTGCTTTATAGTAATGTGGGTAGTCGCAAATAAAAGGATAAGAATTAGTATTCATTTAAGTTATAGCCTTGGGTAATAAAAACTATACAAACCATTAAATTTTGAATATTTAGTTGGTCAAAATATTATCTTTTATCACAGAGGAGATGATTGGTTCTGAAGGTGTGCCAACATAAAGAATAAGTTCTAAAATCAAAAGCATTTTCGGTCTGCAAACAGTTGTGGCTCAGTTTGGAAACTCATTTGATCCGAATTGATATGAATATATACTTTGTTATTCCTCTAGTTTGCGCGGAAGGGTGTCAACAGGGCTTAAATTAATCTGAACTTTTTAGCTGTGTACAGAATCATGGACAGTGATAGAAACATGAATATTATGCAAGACGACATTCCTTATGTTGTCGTGCAAATTCTCAGTAATCATTTTAAATTGTAACTAAAGTAACAGACGACAATTTCACTGTAGCAATGGCATATCTTTATTTTTAAAATGTTGTTGGATAAATGTTCAACAGAGTCTTTACTTTTTCCTTGGAAAATTGGATTTGGGAGATTTAAAATTATGGTACAGAAACAAATATTGTTGAATATAAATAAAACTGAGTAGTGAGTTGGTAATTGACATGTGCATTCCGAGGCTTTATTTTTACTTGAAAAGAAAAAAATGTTTTAATAAAATTGGGAGACATCCTCGAAATTATTAACAATTCCATGCCACACACGTGTTGGCTTTTTTAAATACTCGTATCTACAATCTCTTTCGAAAAAGATATCAATTCAAAGTCCAAATAGTGAACATTAGTGGTTTTTAAGAGAAATTCCTAATGTGGCTTTAAAATAAAAAATATATTTATAATTTTTGCACGAACTATATTACAAACGCAAATTTGGAAAACTTTACAGTATAATTATTGCACAATAATTTCTTGAATGTAATATTATACTTAAACGCAAGCGGAAATATTGAATAAAGAATCAAAAAAAGCAACAGTAAATTTTTAACGGAAAATATTAAGAACTGAGTGTTATGAACTCTTATTAGGTTTTATAATAATTATACAGGTTCCCGACGAGAACAAGGAAATAAGTGTCTGGATCAGCTTCAATAGTTGGGTCGGTAGAGGCACGTCTGTCTGTTTATCCGTATTTTTTTATTAGCAGGGTACATTTTTATTTAAAACTGTCCTTTGCGGACAACCATTAAATTTTCTTACCTCAACTTCACCAATAATTAGAAATACATGTGGGACTAAATAATACTAGACTGAAGTACAGACTATGTTATAAATTTATAGTAAATCTATCCTTGTTGAGAGGTAGATGCGAGGTCTAATGGGTGCGTCCTTCGCAATCTTCTGGGCTGATCCCTGTTGTCAAGCAAGGCGATGGCCGTCCGGTTTGGGTGGTCGTGGAGTCTCTGCATGTAGCGCACACTGCTCTTCTTGATTTCATCGCTCACCCATGGGAACTTTAGGACTTTGTGGATGGTGTTGTTGTCATGGAAAGGGTGGGCCCCAGTGGCGATTCTCAGGGCTCTGTTTTCAAATGTTTGAATGATTCGCACATTCGATGGCTTCGCAGTGCCCCAGAGTTGGATGCCATATGTCCAGATTTGACGTATTATTGCCTTATAAACGAGGAGCTTCGAGGACGTTCGGAGCTTCGATTTTTTCCCCATGAGCCAGTAGAAGGAACGAAGTCTTTCCAAGGCCTGCTTACGTTTCTTCTCCAGGTGCGGCCTGCAGGTGAGTCTCCTATCAAGTGTAAACCCCAGGTAATTGGGAGTGTCCACTTGCGGGATTGGGGAGCCGTTTAGGTTGACTGATGGGCAGTTGCCTGGGCGGAGAGAGAATGTGGTGGTGGTGGACTTCTCATTGCTGACTCCAATATTCCACCGCTTTTGCCATGTGTTTAGCAAGTCAAGCTGTCTTTGCATGACGGCGGCTGCCTCTATGGCGCTGTCCGAAACGGTCAGGAATGCGGAGTCGTCAGCGTAGGTTGCAGGTCAGACGTGTAAAGGTTGTAGAGCAGTGGACCAAGAACGCTGCCTTGGGGAACTCCGGCGTGAACCTCTCTTAACACTGAGATGGCCTCGCCGCATCTTACCGCAAATTTACGGTGTTCCAAAAATGACTTTAGGAATAGGAAGTATGGTCGAGGCAGGGCTATCTTAAGCTTGTAGAGGAGTCCGGGATGCCAGACCCGGTCGAAGGCTTGCTTGACGTCCAGCATGACGGCCATGCAGTACTTTCTGGTTTCAAAAGCGTCCAGAATGTACTGTACGACCCTATGGCACTGCTCAGGAGTTCCATGTCGCCTCCTGAAGCCAAACTGGTGATCAGGGATCAGTCCAGCCTCGTCGAGTACAGGCAATGCTTTGCTCAAAAATACTCTTTCGAGTATTTTGGAGAGCATTGGAAGTAGGCTTGTTGGACGGTATGAGGCGAGATTGGCTTCAGGTTTACCAGGCTTAGGTATCATGGCTACTTGGGCACGTTTCCATGAAGACGGAAAGTACCCTATTTCCATGCATCTGTTGTAGATCCTTGTGATGAGTAGGATGCTTGGAGGTGGTAGTAGCTTTAATGCAATCGCATTGATACCATCATCGCCCGGGGCCTTGGTGTTGCTCATGATGGAGATGAGCTCGGCTGTTTCTTCAGTTGTGACTGGACGAATCGGGTCGGCATCCCGGAGAGGCTCAGCTAGTAGCCGGGCGGTTTCCGCTGCGTCCTCAGTTGAGCAACGACTGTGGGGCGTAAAGACCTCTTCTAGATGTTCGGCGAAGGCGTTGGCCCTGTCAGTCTCAGATCTGCACCAGATGCCGTCGGCTCTTTTCACGGGTGGGATCCTTTTCAGGGGCCGTCTGATGCTTTTCGTGACCCGCCATAGGTTGTGCTGGGGGTCGCCTGGCTCAAGTTGCTCAACAAACCCGTCAAAAGCTTCCTTCCTCAGAGACGCCAGAAGCTCTGTGAGCCTTTTGGAGACTCTGTTAAGGGCAGTCTTGTCTCTCGGGTTCCTGGAAAGCATCCATAGAGGCACGTCTGTCTGTTTATCCGTATGAACGCCTAAATCTGACCGTTTATTCAACACACGACTTTGTTATTGTTTTCTTCTAAAAAGAACCAAAGAATTATAATACTTAAAGTTCAATTTTAGGAAACTCTAGAAACATGTGAGCAAACCTCTCGTTGTTTTTCTGGAAAAGCTGTAGAAAATAAATACGCAATTTGTTGTTTTGTTATTAGAGCAAATTGGCTTGTACAATTTTATTGATGTTTGTTTTATACTATTTCTAACGTTTACAATATTGTTTTTGAGGTGCTTGATAAATTGTATTAAATACTATTTGGTAAAAATACCAGTCATCGAATATGATTTTGACAGTGTAGTTAAAATAAATGTTTATTTTTGTGGATTTTTTTTTTTTAATTTTCTTATTACGAAATCAGATTTTGTAGTAGATCTATCAAAGATTGATTAAACAGTTTTGATTTTTTTTGTTTCCTTTTGGGTTACATTTTAGTTTCCTTGATATTACAGTTTATATTTTAGCTTATCACATGTATCGAAAAATTAGAACTGAATCTGACTAAGATAATGATAGTCGGGAGAATATGGAAATAAAATATATAAAATATATACGTGTGGCTTCGATTGAATGTATATAAAATCATATAAAAAATGCGGCAATCGTTTCGTCTAAAACAGTTCGCAGGTCAATTGACATTTTAGACAAAAGGATTGGCATTATCTACATTTGTTTTTTTTTTTGTTTTCAGTTTTTAACCCTTTTTGCGCTTTGTGCGATTTCTTGTATTCATTTTAGCTTAACTAAGGGGATACAGAGTGTAGTTACGTTGTACGCGCTTAATTGTAATTCCTGATGATTCTGCTTTTTGGGTCCAAACAGGCCTAAGATGGAGCTAGAGTTAACAATTTGTATTCTTTTTACATTGCCCAAAGGAAAATTTCCATTCTCTAATGAATTGGGGAAATCTAGGACATTGTTGGCGGGGTCAGTCGGTCCTGCACTTGTGTGCATGCAAGTGCAACACTTTTAAGTCTAAGCAATTACACTAGGTATCCCCCAACCTTGTGTCCAAAATAAGTTCTATTCCTGTGTTGACTCTGGCCTGGCTATAGCGTATGCATATCCTTATATTCTCACCTCCTTTCAGCTGGTCTATCTCTCTGTCTCTCTAACTATCTAATTCTGTCTCTATCTTTGTTTAGATCTTGGTCGAGATGAATATAAAAATTTTCGATTGGCTTTCAATAGAACTATTGTACAAGATTCCATTTGCTACGATTTGGTGGGTGCTTCTAGCGTCTGTCTCAATGATTTTGCAAATTTCCAAATTGCCTGAAATGTATTTCTCACTAGCCAAAGGTTAGAAGATACTGCTCGTTGATGGGTTGCGAGTAAATAACTATTCATAACTAAATTTCAGAGCCATTTATGGAGGGGCGATTGGGTGGGCTTGCGTCCAAATTTGAACAGTTCAATTTCATGGCATGGGTGCTTTTTGGTTGCTAGTACAAGTCGGAAATGTGTAATTTCATAAGACGGTTTTTGCATTTCTTGCTCCTGCTGCTAGTGCTGCTGATGCTGCGATGATGCTGTTTGCCAAGTCTCTAGGTGGTGAGTGTCGTCATCGACGTCTCGTGGCGGCTGCTGCCACTTGGCTGGGCAACTTTTGCCATGAATTTATAAATCAAAACGTTCTTCTGTCTGGTGGCCATTGACTGAGTGCTAGTGGGGTGTGTGTTTAGATTGGGATTGGGTGTCTCTCTTTTCTTGGCAGGGTCGGCAGTGTTGGGTTTTGCTTTTGCTGTTGATGTTGCTGCTGTGTTGCTGCTCATGCCAGCCATATTTTATTTATTGATGGCAATTATGCCTCGACCTCGGCTATTGCCTTTAGTTTATATAAATTTGGAGTTTTGTTTGATGTGCTTTCAACTGCATGATGCCGGAGCCGACGATGCTGCCACTGGCGGGATGCTTGAAATCTGAATTTCGGATGATGGTTCGAACTTTTGTCAAAGAAACCAAGTCTGACCACAATTTGAAAGGTCGCAACGGGGAGCTGGGCATGGAGCTGGCCACGAATTTAGCGTGGGTCTGTTTTGCTGTGCGTGTGACACTCGTCTCGAAATATTACTTAAAGTTGCGGTTCTGCTGGTGCTGCCTTCATTTTGTTTGCAATTTTGATTCAGTTTTTGATTTTAAATTAGATTTGGGTTAAGTTGGAAGTCTGTCTTCGACTGTGTACGCATGTTTTTTCTGGGCGGCGGCCTTCAGGCGCAAGTAATGGGCTTGAGGCATCTCCTGGAGCGGATCAAAGTGGTCATCGCTGAATCTTTAGGCCAAGGGCTGGCTCCCGAGGGTAAGGGAATGATTTTGTCTGCTCAACTGGTTCTTTTGGTTTCTGGTTTTGCAACCCCTTCGGTGGAGAGGGGTCCTTGAAATCGCGTGCTGCCTGGATGTGCTTTTGTTTTTGTTTCGGATTCAGACTTAGCTTTGGATTCAGTTGCTTTTGCTGCTTTGGTTTTTGTTCTGGCGGATTTCGCTGTGCTGGGAATTGTTTTGTTTCGCTGTGATTTATCTGCCGCCTGCCGCACTACGCACCCTCAGCCGCCATTTGTAAGATTTTGGCCAGAAAGTTGCCAGGGGTTTCCCCAACCAAGTTCCTGTAGCTGTCGCGTCTTCTTGCCAGCTCCTGCGCCTTGTTGCTCTTGGAATTTGGTGCTTTTGCAGGCTCCTTTTTTTGCCTGACGTTTGTCGCATTAAAACTTCCGCAATTTCTTATAATTTATAATACTGGCTTTTTGAAATTTTGTTACAGTTTTTTTCTCTTATTTTTTGGATTTGGCGCGGCGTTGTTTCTGAAGTTGTTTGGTGGTCTGGGCGTACTTTATCATCTTAATGTTTTGGTAATTATGAACCGAAGGTTAAATAAATTTTGTGTCTTCTGATTTGGATGCATTTTTCTATAATTTTGTGGTTTCCATTTTTGGTTTGGCTATTTTTTAACTTTTAATCAGTTTTGTAAGGTCAGCTATTGGCATTATAAAATATGACTTTTGAATATTTACAAATTAGTGTTTCTTTTGCATGTTTTGATATACCTTGGATTTATATTACCTGCTATTTTTGCAGTTATAAGCTGTTTTTAAAATTGATAATGTTTATTTATAGTTTGCTAGCCGGGTAACGGTTGAATTTTGATGGCGGTTGTCATTTTTGATGGTTGCCAGAGAAGCCGAAATGTGAGATTATAATTTTGGGACTCGCTTTGCGGATTCTAAAATAAAATAATTTGAATTTCTATTTGTTAATATGAGTTTAGATGAGTAGGTACTCTAAATAAAAATCTTCGTGTAATTTCATTGTGTCAGGAGAAAGAATATCACGTTTAATCAATGACGACATTAATGAATTATTTTGAAAGTTATTAGATGAGTAAAAAGTAATTTTTGTATATATAAATTTCATTTAAATAATTTTAACTTATTAAAAAGGCGTTAAATTGAGATTCAAGTGGTTAATTTACATATGCAACGATTAAAATAATCGATTGATCAAAATATATTAAACATAGTAAATTTTATGTTTTTGATTATAGTTTTTAAATTTTAATTTTAAAATTTTCACCTTTTAAAATGAGATTAGCCTAATAATATCTGATGCACTTTCAAAAAAGTATTCCAAATAAGAGTATATTTACTATTGATCATGATAGGAAATAATAGGAAATGTATAATTTGTATGACCATCTCAATTCTTGATTTATTGTCTTATTTGTTTAAAAGTGTTTTTTCATGTCTAATGATAAGTTTGTTTTTATTATTGAAACGTTATGGACTGAAAGTGTATTTTGTAAAATGTAAGTAAATGGAATCAAATTTAAATGGTTGCAAAATATAATGCGAAGTAATTAATTTTGTATTCCAAAGTATTTGACTTTTGGTATACCAAACTTGTTAATGCTATATTTGAAATTATTTAGTATATACAATGTAAAAAGATTTTGAGGATTCATTTTTAAATAGTTATCTTGATTTCAAAATAATTTCATTTTATATACTGAAGAAACAATTTTTTAGGTTTATAATTGAAGTAAAATCCAATAATTCAGATTAGTTGATTTTTTTTAAATATTAATTTTTTAATTTGAATCTGTCAGTCTTTAAAATAAATATAAATAATTTTAATTGGCTCTAAACGTTGTTTTGAATTTACAAAATTGTTTTTTTTTATGCTTTTAGATTTTTTAGATACAAGCAATTTCGTCAATTATTTATCAAAAGATTTTGGAAAAATTTAAACAATAGAACCGATTTGGAACCGATTGAATTTTGTTTAATTTGGAATTTAAAGGTTTGGTTATTAGAATTCAGTCAAGATGTACCAATTAGTCGGATTAAAACGGATTTAAGCATTAAGATTCGAACTAGAATTTAATTTGAATGCATTTGGATCGGATATGCAAAAAATAGGAAATATATTTGAATTTGAATTTGTCTATAGAGGAAAGTTTTTGGGGATTCTTTTTTTTATGTTGTTTTTAAAGTGAATTTAGTTAATAATAGGTATAATTATTTGTAATTTTGATATGAAATATTTTTGGGTGAGTTATTTTTGCTTTGAATGTTACTTTTACTTTTACTTTTTGTAAACCTTTTTGTGATTTTGGATCTATGATTTTGAATTTGGTGGATACATTTTTGTTTGCTCTGAAGATATTTTTGTTGTGTTTTAGATTGTTGTGCTAATTTTATGAATATGATTTTAAAATAATTTAATATTTAACCATTTCGTGTTTTGTTTTTGGGATTTTGAATTTATACTGTCATTGAATATACTCTGATTTAAATTTTTTATGGTTTTGAAAACAATTAATTTTCTTTTGATTTAGAATTTCTTCGTGGTTTTAAAATTTTGTATTCAATATACTCTGAATGTAATTTTCTATGGCTTTGGAAACTATTAACTTTCTTCTGATTTTGAATTTGTTCATGGTTATGAATTTGCTTTGACCTAAACTCTGTTTATTTTAGATTAATTTTTATGAAATTTCTTACTGAATTTACTACACAAATGTATATGTAAAATTTGCTGTTTTTGCTCTGAATTGCATTTTTTTTTAGACTTTGGATAGATGGAAAAAAAAGTGCGAATTTGTTTGTGAAACCTAAGGAGTGTTGGTTTTGGATTTGCTCTGAATTGATTATTTTATGTTTTATGTATATAGAAATATTAGAACGTGTGGGCACTTCTTTGTTTAAAATTTGGCTGACCTAATCTTGTTGTTTTTGTAGCTCGTATAAGCGATTGAATCCTAGTTTTGTCGGTCAATTTGGGGCTGTGTCAATGGCCAAGGAACACTTTTGTGCCTTAATGGGTTAAGGGTGGACTTGATGCCTGAGATGAATCAGATTTGCTTGCTTTGAAAATATTCATTCACATTTCTTGCGCATTAAATATTTACTTGATATTTTCAAAAATTTGTGATTATAAATTAATGCAACGCCTTTGCTCCTCTTTATGAAAATGTCAACGAAATATTGAAAGCGCGAAGAAGTGTCAGAATAAAATGAAATTTTGATTTTCGGCGGTTCTGGTCGATTGTCAACTATTTAATTATTTTCTATTGAGTTTTTGGGGTCAGGCTATTTCTTTTCTTCTTGGGAATCGTAGAAGCAGCTTCCTTTGCAGCCATTTTATTGCCAAAGGGGTGTGAGTGTTTGTGTGTGAGTGGCGTTTTATGTGTGTGTTTGTGTGTTTGTTGGCAGTTGCAAGCGACCCCTGCACGTGTGTGTGTTGGGCTAAAGAGTGTGTGTGTGTGTGTGTGTGTGTGTGGATGGGTGGTTGATTTTCGCCTTAAGCTTTGGGTTATGCGAAACTGTCTTTTGTATTTAACTGGATTTAGTTTTAATATTGTGGTAAACTAAAGATTTGTAAGGACGAAACAATAATTTTGAATTTTAATTGTTTCGATTTGCGTTTTGGGACACAAAATGAAAAACTATTGCATTGTGTGTGTGGAATTTGTCGGGGCAGGGGCTCACTCGCTGGTCAAAAGAAGTGGTTAAAGAAATGTTGGGCCTAACATATCTGAGGTTTGCCTTCTGGAAATGAAGCCTTCTGCGATGCCGTAGAAGAAGAGTTAAATTTTGGGTTTTTGACTGGGTCGGATGGATTTGGAAATTTCGGACTGGGCTGCATTTTGCTGCTGTGGAGAGTAAAGGGAGAGGCTCACCTTTGCCTTTTAGTTTTTGTTTGCTGTTTAGAATTTGATCATTTGTGGTTAGCTTTTCTCGGATTTGGATCAATCATTGGCTGAATATTTGCCTCGAATCTGTTTGGGAATTAGGTTCTAAACAAGAGTCAAAACATACTTGCGAAATGTGGCTGCCATGGAAGAGTATTAAGGTGGCGTCCTTTCCCTCTGTCTCTCTCTCGTTTCTCCTTCAGCTTTTTCTCTCTCTCTTTCTCTATCTCTCTCTATCTCTCTCATTTAGTCTGGTAGTGTGTGTGCTGAATTCGCCGCAAGGATGTGGGCTGTATCTGTGAGTGCTTCCTGTCGAGGGGTGGCTTGTGCTGGGGTAAAACACTGCCCCTGCTTAGATATTCAGCAGGATATCTGCGGCGGGGCAGCCTTCTCCTTTTAGCTGCTGCCTGGCCTGCTGCCAGCGCAGACGCTGGCGCTGGCACTGGCGTTGGCGTCGATGTCACAGTCGCTGCTTCTGCCGACGCTCCGCTGGCTAGTCCTTCTCCTTTTGCTCCTTTCGCCGTCAAATGCTCGATCCTCGGCGAAGTGAAAGTCGAGGTCGAATTCATCATCATCAGCGCGGGATACGGCCCCAGCAACTAAGTCCTTAGACTGTTTTGTAGTGGCTGAACTTGAATTTGGGTTTCCTTCCTTGCAGTTTCTGTCGGAATTCTGTGTGATTTGCTGGCCGGTTATGCTGCTTGGGGCACAAGGCTCCTCGGTGGGCGGAGGCGATGGCTGTGGCGTTGGCGGTGGCGATGGCGGTTGAGCGTGACAGTGGCTCAAGACACTGGCAGTTGGGCTGGTTTCGAAATTCTGTTCGATTTTGGAGGTAGCATTTTTGAATTTGATTTCGTTCGGCAAGAATCGGTGGCCAATTGTCATTGCAGTAGAGAAATATGAGCAGAAAACATTTGAAAATTTTGATGAGTTTCATAACAACTTCCTTGGTGGGGATCCAGATGCAAGATGTATGGTTACTGCTCGATCCATAATAGCTTTCCGTGATTCGGTGGCTTTGGGTTCCTTTGTGGAAGAAATTTGACAAAAATACTATATAGTATACATATGCGGATGGAAAATGCTGTTCGACATTAAAATAAAGTTTTCATGGTTATATATGCTTACCTGTAAGATATAAGAATAATATTATTATCTCTCTTTTTTGGAGATTTTTCCACTCTTGGTGCTATTGGCCAGATGTGTTTATAACTTTCCAATTTGTTCCAGGTGCTTTACGATTTTGATGATTTTCAGCTTTCCTTTCTTTTCGTTTTTGTTTTGGTTTTACTTTTGAATTTGTCTTTGATGATTTGGTTTTGGAATATTTCAAATGCTATCTTAATTGTATCCAGATCGGTTATATTATTGCGTCGGGATCGTTTCGATTGGTGAGTCGCTGATTTATATTCAGAACTGATGTTTTGTTTTTCACGAAAATTGAATTTGGTTTACTTTTGCTTAGATTTATGGTTGTGTTATTTTCGGGGTTTTCTGTTGGGTTTTGGATTTGGGGGTTTTTATACTTTAACCATCTCACGAAAATGTGTAAAATGTGTTTTCACGTTAACTATTTTCGCAAATTGTTCGTTCGAACTTTGCTGGGTGTACTTGGGTTTTATACTAATTAATCTGACATTCGGCGGTTGAATTTTAGAAACTTTTCGACTGAATTTTGTTTTGGTTTCTGCTGCGGATGAATTGGTTTTCGTTCGGTGCGGAGATGCTGCACAGCGTCCTTAGCGCCGTCTGGTCATGGCGCTCAGAGGATTCCTCGATCCTGGTGCTTCGGTTGCTCCTGTGGTGCGGCTGCTCCGAGTGCTGCTGCTGTGGCTGCTACTGCTGGTGATCCTCAGCGTTTGAAGATTGAAATGAAACTGATTGATTCTGCGCAGCAGCCGCAGCTTTTATACTTGCCAAGTGACGCCGAGGGATCCGATCGCAATCAGGATGCGAGAGCTTTGTCCATTGTCTGCCCGGATGTGGACAAAGGGCTCCGTTGGCAACAAAGAAGAGTTGCCGGGCGAAACCCGTTGGGCGGGTTTATTGCCCAAAAACCGTTGCTCAAAAGATCGGAAAACGGTCGCGTTACCTTGGTGGTGGGTCGCCGGGATCACCCGGAACGACAGGACTTGCATGGATCGCGGGGTGGATCACAGCATCAGTTGGCGGCACACCTGGCCGGCAGAAAGCTGCTGCAGCCGCTGGACCAAACTGGTTTCCCCTGGCCGTGGGCTTCGGCAACATTTGCGCGTATCCTTGACCATTTGAACTGCAGTTGTCTGGTGCAGATAATGGGAAAAAATCCTTATTTGAACTTGTTTTTCTCAAGTCCAATCCTTGCTGCCTGGCATTCAACTCGAAACAAGTTTCTCGAGCCGAATTTGTCAGCTTTAAATTTATGGCCAGCACAGGTCCGGTTGGAGATCAAACGCGGTTCAAGCCGAGCCTCTTTTAACCCAAATTTCGCAAGTAATCCATATTAGTTACCCGCCGTCATCCCATCATTCATCACCCACATCATTCCGGGGCCTTTCCGCTTTTGGGTCAACCTTATCCATGGCCGCCAGCCGGCGGAAGGACTCCGTACTCCTTTTCGGCCGTTATTTTTCATCGCATCTTTGGTAGTTTCATTTTGGATGCCATCTTTTGGGCATAGCAACAAGTTAAGGGTTGCGCCGATTTTTTTCCATTCTGCTTCCCCGAATCCCAGAGCCGAGCACTTTTATTATTTAAATTGCTGTTAACCCTTGTTTGGCCTCGGTTGGTCCTGGTCATTGGGTTAGAGGAGGGGTCACGACATTTGTGCCCGTGTATTTGTGGGAATATTCCGAAATGGGACTTTAGTTGCGAATAGGCGGCCCCGATCATTGTGAATGGACAGTTTGCAGTTTGTCTGTCGTCGCTGATACGCCCTGTGGGCCATTTTAATGTCGGAAATACTGCTACACCTCCGGAAAAAAACTAATTTAATTAAAAGAAATGCAGGAAAAATAAAGAAAGGGAGAATGTAAATAAACCACAAGCTTCATTTGAACGGCTCAATTAATGTATTCATGAAAGTTAAGTTTTGTTTTTAATCTAATTAAAAATGCATTTATACACATTATATTATTTCCTTACGACAGCTAGGTAAGAGGATTTGTTCTATAAGAAGGCATAAAAAATGTAGCTTATTGGAGCCTACGCATGTTTTAAAATAAAAGAGCCAACGATTAATTCAATAAAACTTTTTAACTGCATCATTTTATGTTTTATTATCTATAAACATTTTTGCAAATTTTATGAAATTAGATATTCTCAAGTAAAAGGCACAGACAGTTTGTATAGATAACTTTCTTTTGCTTACTTTGTGGGGTACAGTTGTGTACAAAATGCCTTGGCTGTAGGCTTTAGGCTCGACTTTTTCGGCAACCCGAAGGGCTGGGGAAGAGGGGTGTGGGGGAAGTGGGGGGTTGGCCTGGACGAAAAGAAAATTTACATATTTCTGTTAATTTTACATTGAAGTTGGGTTCATAACGAAGAGGAAACACTTGAAATTTGCATACATTTTCCTCGCTCATACAACCACTAATATACACACAAACACACAGGGCACTGTGGAAGAATGGGGGGGGGGCTTCTATATATGCAAATTTGTGTGTTCTAAAGTTTTCATATAAAATACAAGTAAAAACAGAAAGAGAGAAAATGGGGATGCTGCCAAGGATGGGTTGCCTGCTAAGGACAACAGGCACAAGAAGGACAACAAGCTGCCGGCACTTTCACACACTAACTCACTCACATACCATTTCACACACCGACAGGGCCTACACAAAGGAGGCTCTTTCGAAGAAGGATTGTGCGTGCCAGTTTATCCTGTGAAAGTGTCCTGGCCATGTGTACCCAGGCCCAGTGTCTGAGTGCCTGAAAAGTCAGCAAAAGATACACACCCACACAGGCGAGCATACACACATTTATACGGGGAAAATAAATTAAACAAAAGCCTTTTCCAGAGAAAATACCGGCCTTAAAGAAGAAGGGGTTTTTTCCCAAATGGGGACTGCAAAGCTTGGCGGTGTGAGCAGTGGTCCGGCATTGTTTGGATCAAAAAGGCGCCTAAAAATACTCACACAAGTTGCTATCTCTCCGGCTCCGACGACCCTCATTTTTGGTTGGCCAACAATTTTTTGTTGCCTTATCCTTTTTCCATGTTCCTGTTGATGCTGCTGTTGGGCCGCCTGCCGCCTGCCACCCACATTTATGTTACCATAATTTGACTTGAGGAAAAAAATATAGGATGAAACAAGTTAAGCTGCGGAAAAGGAAAGATTGGATAACTTTTTTCACGTGCCCGAAGAGCTTGATACCCTTCCGAGGGAAAAATAAATCTTCCTGTTAAAATCAGAATCCTACGATTTTTTCTTTAATATTATACCATATAGAAGCCTATCAAACGTTTTAATTTTGTTTTTATAGGGCCTATGGCTAAATGAGTATTTTAAGAATTAATTTTAATAGTTGCATATTATTGAAAATTTTTAAGGCGCACCTTTTGGATCTTAAAAAAGTAAACATACGTCGTACATACACTCTTATCTGGGCGGGTAAAATACCAATAGATTTAGCTAATTCATCTTTTGAAAAAAAAGAATAATAATTATAATTTTTAACATTGTAAATGTCGAAAAATGAATGTGTAAAATATAGAATACTGAAACTCTAATACAAAGGTGAGCATGAGCTTTCGTATATTGTGCAATATTTAAACAGTAGGATCGAAGAATACAATAAATATTCTGAAAGGAAATAAATTAGACCCCCCAAACAAGCGAATTATTTAACAACTCGTATTTAGAGATTTGTGAAACAATAAATGTGTAACGGCTAGGGAAAGAATCGATCGCAATCAATTTTTTCTCGAAGGGTATGGGAACAAGGACACTCATTAAACACACACATACGATGGACATCCTGAAAATAGGGAGCCAACACTTGCTAACCGAATTTCCTGCTGTAGTTTTCGGCCATGATGGGTTCATTTTTCAGCACCCACTCACACGCACACACGCTGGGGCATATGAGGCAACCACTTATGAAGCGAAAGTTGGCATGCGCACACACACAAGCCACACTCACACTACGATACGGCAGGGCAGGATGGGGCCATTTATGTGGGAGTGTGCGTGTGGCGTTCTTTTGCGGATTTTGCAGTCAACTTGGAAGCCAGCAGGCAAAACTATATGGCTAATGTGCGAGCCCCACTGGGTGGGTGGGTTTGTGTGTGCCAGTAAGGGTGCGCATAATGTGCGATTGTGTGGAAATTTTTGGGCAGTTTCATTTGGTTCATATTTATTAGTTGGCCTAGCCCATACACACAGGCAGTGCGCGATGGAAATAAAGAAGGAGAGGGACAGAGAGTCATCAAAACAGGACAACAAGAAACGGAAACATTTTTTTGCATTTCCTATTTTGTATTCACCCTCATCAGTGCAAGTTTAAATGATGTTGCCCACTCCGGACCCACTCACATACTCGTACATAAACACTCGGCTGCGTCGGGCACTCAAGGATACCAGCTCAATCAGCCCCCAATAGTTTTTGTCAGTGCAAGGAATCGGGGGAGGGGTCGCCTGAATCTGGCCAGCCTGGAGTGGGCTAGGTGGTCGTCCTTCTTTTGGCACCATTTCCTGCCCAGCCATCAGTTTTGGCATCTCAACTATAACTACTGCTAAGCTTCTGTCCCCGGCAAATGTAATCAATTTTTATGCTATTATTGATGCTTCGCCTGGCAATTTATACATTGAGGGTGGGCAGCTGGTTTAAATTTACGCCCCAAATTGATGTCCAAATTAATTGGGAATTTTTGCTCATTTACTTTGAAAAAGGACATGGCTTCCGGTTGTGTCTGGCCAGGAGATCGAGGAAGGCTTTAATGGGGGCGTTACTTGGATGTGGTTGTGCTCCAATATCCTATATATATAAAGCTATTTAGGAATCAAAGCTTATTCCTACGATCACAACATGTGTAAAGTATTCCATAAACATTGAATATTCAATATTTTTCCAAACCCCAAAAATCAATAGGGCAATGAGAACCGAGTATCTATAGCCGGATATTCTATCTTGTTACTTTCTTGGAAGCTTGAATATTATTAAATAAAATATTGAAAAAAGTTTGCTCTTTAAATTAAATCAACCGTTAGAAATTCTCAGTTACACACATGCCCTTGCATACATACTCGGACATTTTCTATATTTTAATTTACGAGTTCTTTGTGTGTTTGTCGCCTTTTGGTCCCCTGGCCAAATTGTGCTAGTGAGTGTGTGTGGATGCCACATTTGGCATTAAACATGTGTGTTACCCATTTTTGTACTTTTTTTATCATTAACGATTTTGTGAGCCAAAGAAGAATCCTTTTGTTTCAACTTGGACCTTTCAGATATGTGTCTCTGTTTCTGCGTTGCTGTTTCTGTGGGTCCTGCGAGAGTCCCCGGCAAGTGTATACGTTTTGCTGCGTGTGTGCCTGCGCGTGTGTGACACATTTGTTTCCTTTTATAATTATGTCAGCTGCAAGTATTCCTCCTACAAAAGAGTTTATCAGTGCCATAAAGACACAAGAGCCTAATGGCTCTGTTGCCCCTCGAATGTGGGTTGGGATTTTATTTTAGCTGCGAGAGTTGAAAGTAACCCTTCTAGCAAGTGGATATATTAATGAAGGCGGCAAGTGTGGGGGGACAGCTTGGGTTTTGGGATATACGCAAAATAAAGGGGTGCCGCTGCTTAAAGAATATTTGTTGCTCCAAAATGGACCGAAGATTATCCATATTTTCTTTAAAATGAAAGAATTTATAAATACTTGTAAATGACTATCGCAAGATTGTAATAATTTGTGATCGCATATTTCCCTTTCGTTATAAAAAACGTTACTTATTCGCCATTTGCAATTTTGAATAATAAAAACTCTTACAAATACATAGCTAATTTTACATGTGTGAATGTATGCATATACAATAAGTATATCACGGATTGGCAATATTTTCTTATCAGGGCTCTTATTCCCAGCGGGTTCTAGACCCATACACAAATATATATGTAGGTATATATCCGCATACACGCACGTATTCCATTAGCATAAAAATGTCATAAATAAGAAGCACGCTTACTCGGACCGCACTTACTTTCCTCCTACGGTCCCGGGGGTTGCTCTCGCATTCAAAATGGCGCCACTTTCTTATTAGAATCATCTTGCCCGCTCCGGGGGTGAGTTTTCGCATCCGAAACCAAACGAAAAACCAGTTTTCAGACCCACTCCCCCGACCATGCCACGCCTTTTCTTATGACCGCCAGGCCTGCCTCTCCGTGCTGGCCTGCTGGCCTGCTGGTTTTTCGCTTTGGGTGGGTGGGTTCGTACTGTACTTTTGTTCCCTGGCGAAAGTTTCGGAGGGCGGCCAAGATGATGTGCTTTAATTGATGTCGCCACGCAGGGTAAGCCCGACTCCGAAAGGACACCGGACTCAGGCATTTGAATATTGATTTTCTCCCCCCAGCCATGCGGATGGGTTGGTGGAAGGCTGTTCATTAATTAAGCTGACTTTGACGAGGGGAAACTTTCCGCACAAGTCCGAGAGCTTCTGAAATAGTTGCTCCTTCTCCGATTTCGATACCGTTGCCGCCTTCAACTCCACATCTCCCGCCAAGGCTGATCCGTAATGCGTGTGGTCGAACATCAAAAGTGGAACGTGAAAGCACTTGGCCTCAGGGTATGTCCGCCCAAACCTTGTACAACCTCCCGGAACCATGAATATAGTATTTCCTGCGCCAAACCCAATGGCCACACGAAGAAAATCGGTTAAATATTAAAACACATTTATTTATAAACATATATCGTAAATGTATATACTAGGTTTAATATTTGATACATTTTCTAAAGGCTTTTTGGTAGTTCTTTTGAATGAGGATGGAGTTGGAAAATTAAAATATCAAAATTTAATGTGAATATGCAACCGTGTATATCCTTAAATTATTTCGAAAACATAATATTTGGTACTTTATTGAAGAATCCATATTTTTGCTTGGGAAATTTCGAATTACGCCAGAAAATCGGGGATGAGGCAGCTTCTATGTGGTTACGATAAATCATAAGCAAAGCGTCGCAAAAAACAGTCTATACACTGCTATTTACATGGATTTGTTTAGAAGCCATACTAAATGCAAGGGAGAAATCATCTCCACCACCATCAGTTTCGGGGAACATTTTCTCTGGCCAGTGCTTGGCTAAAACTTCTTGGAATTTGCTGCAGCAAATAGTTGTAGCCCCGTCCTACTGCCCACACCTCCTTCTCCGGAATATTTATAAATGAAAATTCCAACAAGAACATTTTCTATTAAATTTTGCCTACACCAGACCTACTCCTGCTCCGGTTGCTCCTCAATCTGTACGAGAAAGTTTTCTTGCCAAGGCCCTCCATTCGAGTTTTGGTTTCGATGGGTGGCCAGCTACTGAATTCGTTTTATTTTATTACATTATATACGAATCGCATAGATATATATACATATACATGTATGTGTGTATCTACATAGGTTCTTTTTGCCAAACAACTTTTTGCTTTTGCAAAAGTTTCTTGCGAATGCAAGGCGGCGGGCAAGCCGGAGCAGGGCGGAGGGCCCATTCAGGATCTCCCATTACTTTTCAGCTGCAAAGTAAAAGTTCTTAGCCCCTTTCTCGCTCCCTTTGGCAGTACCCAACACCCAGCCCCCAGCCCCGGGGCCATTTACCAAATGTGCCAACTACTTTTTCTCAAGTACCACTGCGGGACATTAAATCCTGCTACGTGCCTCGTCCTGCCCACTGCCGGATTGTTGGATTGTCCGACTGTTGGAGGTATTATGCCATGACTGAAAGTTTGAATGGTTCTTCTGCAACAGCATCGGAAGGGTGGGTGTGGGCTGCGGAAGGGGTCATCCTAGTTCTCTCGCTCTTGCTTTTTTTGTCACTGCTTTTGCCACTGCACTTTGGAAATTCGTTTTAAACCAAACTAATAGATAAGGCAGGAATCTGCCACTTCTCACGGCTCGTCTTGGACCTCCCCGGAAGTGCGGAAACTGATTTCCAGACAACCGTTCTGTTCCAAGCGAAGATGATTCCTTAACTGGACAGCATCCATTCCCATAGGGGCAAAGAAGGCCCTTTAAGGAGCTGAAAACCCGCCTGTCCGGTTGCCCGAAAAAGAGTTGAAAAGCTACCGAAAAATCTGTGAGAAAATCTAGGCCAGATTGACCTCTGACCGAAGATCTGCCAAAGGGGTTGGAAGATGCTGCCGGACTTCTTAGGATGCTCTTGGAATCCTAAAAATCGATTGAATATTTCCAGTATTTCGGCGGCAACCACAATTCCCAGCTCTAGGAGTTTGACCCGCACTGGGTTGTTTCCTAAATTTATCAAATCTGGGGTTGTATTCTACGCAAACTCCAGCCGGAGAGGCTTTGGGCTTTGGGCTTTGGGGGTGGGTGGGCAGACCGGCAGGCGATAAGTTTTTATGTCTTGAGCTGATGGTGTAGAAAAGTTTTGGGAAACTACAAACAGAGTCCTCCCGTTCTACCAAGGGAGGCACATACATACCATACACCCGAGTGGGTGTGCTGCTAGCTTGGGGGTTGCTGGCCAGCACGAATATGGCCGCAACAACTTTCATGCGGGTGTGTGGGAGGGTTTTAATGAAAGAGTGTGCACACACACGCACAGCCTCCACTCCGTTTCTTGAAGGAGCACAGGCCGAAAAGGGTTGGAAGGGAAGAACTGCCTTGCCGGACAATGTCAGGAGGATATTCTGTTGTGCATAAAAGATAATGATGTTGCCTTAAACTTTTGGGAATAAATAATAGTTGTAGTTCTTGCCCTGCCACTCTCCACTCTCTACTTCCTGCCCCGATGTCATGTGTTTCTGTTTCAGTCTGGCCGTAAGCTAAGGTTATTATCTTTCAAGTTTTGCTGGCCTGGCCCTGGCCCTGGCCCTGGCGGAGCTGGCCACTGAAAACGAGCGAAGCGGTAGCGGCAGTGGCACAACAACTACCGAGCCGTAAAGGGACGGGACTCAAGGCCTTAAGCTTATAATTAATTGCATGTTTGGTCGAGACGAAATAATCCTTTGTACAGAAATACACCCAGACCCTTGACGCCACCGGCCCCAACTCCTGCCCTTCTCCCATCCGTGTATCTTATGTTTGCCCATGCGTGTTGGACCTCCCCGCCCCCAGCCTGCACAGCCAACCCCTCTTGAGAGGTCCCTCTTTGAGGATAGTTCGAGCAGCGCCCCAAAGTTTGTTACATGCCTTTTGGGAAATTTACAGGCAAATGAATGTTATCATAACTTACACCAGCACCGCTCCCACCCTCCTAGGCCGACGGCCTACATGCCTGCCCCAAAACCATCGCTCCACCGCCTACCATTGACCAGAACTTGTTCATCTGTAAAGAACTACAATTTATCCCCGAGCGCATATGGACTCCTTTTTGGGGGCCCATATCTCGCCTGTCCGTTGCGGTTTGGTCCTGTTGGAAATTTTGAAATGTTATTAAAATTGATGAATGAGTCGCTAATTAAAGAAACGCCGTCCCGTCAAATGAGACTAATGCAGCTTTTGTCTCTCTGATTTGCAGCGATCCATTCGCGGCCGCCCGTCCCATCGTTAACTGATATTAATGATGAGCCTTTCTGAGTGCGATTTGCTGACTAATCAAGCGGGTTAGATCAGGTTTATTGGGTGTGAGCGTAGACAGAAATCTTAATGAATTAAATGGATTACGCCAATGAGTTAATGAACACACATTGCAAACACCTCCTACATTTTTTAAACAAATAAGTAATTACTTTGACTGTGTAAGCACATGTTTGTTACAAATTAAATTTTTCAAGCAAATCATACGTTATTTGGGTTTGTTTATATTTACCCGTAAACATAATCATTTTAATTGGGAACTAAACGAAAATAATATACAATTTGTTCCAAAGACAGTCAAAATGTGGTGAAGGAAGGCATGAATATAAAAAGAATATGAATAAGCTTATAGAAACATCAGTCCCACACGACTAAAAGATGGAATTTCATTTCGAGGTAATTTTAAAGTGTCAATTCTCTTTATTCGCAAAAGCATTGGAGTGCTAAGTATGGATTGATTCTGCTTCAGTGAATGAGCAAATCAAATTTCGGATGTTTGGAATTTATTCTTGATTGCTTTCACAGGCTTGGCCATGCATATATTGGCGAACCCCTAGCTTCTCACGCCCCCGGAAGCTTTCGGCCCTATCCTATGACAACAAGGAGCTGAAGATTGAGGCGAGCAGGCAACCAAATGACAACAATGGCAAAATTTTAATTGAAAACTTTAATTTGGCAACACAACGAAGTTTGCCAAGGGAAAGGCGGCTGGGGTTTGGGGGGAGGGCGGCAACTGAAGCCGCATCTGAGTCTGCATCTTGGTTGAGGTTTAGGTTGTCGCTCCGCTGCCGTTGCCGTTGCCGTTGCCGTTGTCATTGCCCTTGGCTACATCTTTTGCAAAGGGGCAGATCTGAGACTGGGCAGAAATTTGCCAACAATAAAATGCCGAAATAAAACAAGAAATTTAGCTGACTCGGTGTGAGTGTGTACATTTACTTATGGCCAGACAGCAGCATCACTCCTCCTGGCAGTGTCTGCTGGATGTTGTCCTTCGCACGCTTTGGTCCTTGTGTGTATCCTTCTCTGTCTGCCGGCTTCCTGGGGCTCAGACCTTCGCTCGTACCATCGTCCGTGGCCATTTCTTGCTCTTGATTTCTTGTTTCTTCCCTTCATAGCTGCTGCTGCTGCTGCTTCTGCTGCATTGTTCAAATATATGCACATGTCCTTCTGCCTGTCAGGCAGATCCTTTTGCATTTATTTCAACTGCTTTTATTTATTTATAAAGCCAAGGCTCGGAGCTGGTCTGGATATAACTGCTGCTTGTTGGGCTGCCATGTAGCTGCCATGTTCGGTTCAATTGTTTGCACTCCTCGGCCATTGTCTAGCCATCTCCGGCTCCATCCGCCTCTAAATCTGCATCTGAAGCCGAATCGGAATCTTATCCTTATAATTGCCAGTGTCCTTTGAGCTTTATGGCCACGTGTACGTATGTGTGATTCCTATTCGCCTATTGTCTGGGGCCCATTTGGAATTGATTTCTGAATTATTCACAAATTTGCGCTTGTCCGTTTCGCCTCAATTGGCAGCCTGGCATTAGCCAATAACTTTTCCGTACCGCCCCCACCCTCAATTCGTTCGGGGCCCATAATTCTCGTGCCCGTCCCGGCCATAAGTCATCGGATGCTGCTCCTCCTTGATTCTGGCAGCAGCTTGCTGTTGATTGCTCCATCGCATCCTCGCCCAGCCCCCCCTCTTGCTCCTGCCAGTTCATCAACTCAAATTTTATGCATTTTAGATGAGTTTTCCTCACAGTTTGTTTCCCCGCTCGTGTTGCTGTTGTTGCCTGCCAGCAGCCAAACGAGAAAAACAGCAGAAAACAACAAATACAAAAACAGCAAGAAGGAAAATTTTGTTTTCGTTGTTATTTTTATGCAACTTGATGAAAAATTTCAACATCAACATCAAGTTTGGGCAAAATGTCAATGGGGTGCCTTGCCATGCCTCGCCTTGGCTTGGCTCGGGCAGCTGCCGCTTCAATCTCAACCTCCAGTGACTCCCCCATGCCTGCAGCATTTTGTGGTCAGTTCAGGCAACAGGAGCGAAGTTCTTGCGTATCCCGAAACAACAGCAAGCTCAAGAACACTGTTGAACCTCGTTTTTACTAGGTAATTAGCTTGGAAGGACCTCTCACCTCCGATACAAAATAAAATATTCAATAAGGAATATTTGTTATACAAACTCTTTTATTGTTGCAAATATCAATTGTTTTCAATGATTAATTATCCTTTAACGAGCCTTGATGAACAAAAATACTATATGTACAATATAAAAATTAAAAGCCTTGGCGCGACTGTGTGCGAGCATCCTGCCACCAGACAAAGTCCGCTCCTTGCCTGCAGAAAATTCATCAACTTTTCTGCACTTTTACTAATTTCAACAGTTAACTTCCTTTGGTTTCCATAGTTAACTTTTACCAGTATGGAAAAATGTTGTGCCTTGGCAACATTTGAACAGAGTAAGGCCATCGGAGAAGGAAAAACGTTGAGGATGCCTCCATTTGGAGACGGGAGGGCTGCTGAAAGAGCTCAAATTTTGCAATTCCCCAAGTTCAATAAAAGTTTCGGCTCTGCCGTCCTTGTTGCAATTTTATTTGCATGCAGGCGAAAATGCAATTGCCAGGACATGGCTTTTTAGTTTTTCGCCTCCTTGGTGGGGCCGATGCTGGTGCTGTTCCTACGGCAAGAATTTGGCTCCCCATTAAATTGCATGAAAGTGAGGCATGCCCCGAGTCCTGTTCTCGTTGGCCGAAGCCAAACTTTGGGGCAAAACTTTGCTTTTCTTAATTTATTTTGCTCACGAGTTGGGCGAATTATAATTACGAGTGGAGAGCCCGCAACGAGGAAGGACCACTGTGACAAACAGTTTTTAAAATAGTCATTGTAAAACCTTAAACATTTGAACATATTCATCATTCCAAGGATCTTGAACAAATAGAATAATTAAGCCATTAAAATGATGTAGTCTAGTTGAATTTAGAAATTATCAACAGGTATGTATTAGGAATAAGTTTTCAGTGCTGCGGTCCCAGGTCGGAGGTCGGAGGTTCTTTCAGGTTGGGCTGCTCGATTTATTGGCTTGGGCGACGCCGAGTTCGATATTAGTGGTCGGAGCTCTCGGCAAATTTTGCATTTAGGCAAACGTTTTCGCAGAATGAACCAGGCGAGGGGGCAGATGGGAGGGGGAAGGAAGGAACCATCCAACCATAAATATTAAATATGATACTTTATGCACTGGAGTCGGGCTCTCCAACGGAACTCGGCTGCAACAGCAGCAACTTATCAAATATTCCTGGCTGGCGATTGGCCATCACCTCCATTGCTGCCTTGGCCATATCCTTGCATCCTTGGGCCAGCCGTGGCTGAATGAGCTTCATTTGCTCGCCCAGATACGCGCCGTATTTTGCATAACAAACTTTGCCAAATGGCCTTTGCGCCGGAGAGTTGAGCCAGGGAGCTGGGGGCTGGTCAGCGGAGCTCCAAAACTAATTAGTCGCGTCGCCTGGTAGTTGCTTGCTGGTCGCCGACAAGGGTCTGCCACGGAAGAAACGTGAGATGGATCTGTTGCCGATGTTTTAGGACTGCCCGGAGTCGTGCATCTCATATTAATATTAATGGCTCATTGAGGTCACACCGTCTTTAATCTGAATTGGATACTCCAATCGCCTGTTTCCTTGCTTCGTTACATTGTGAATTCATTTAAAAGCCAACAGTCAGAAATGCATACAGAATACTCACGATTTAGTTACTTACCTACACCTTATTTTGTAATGAAAAATTCAAATTTTTTAATTCATATTTTTTAATCAATCTAAATGCACAGGACTGAGAACTTGCACATATAGTGCAAGTATGGATGGGATATCCACTTTAATTTTCATTTGATTTACCAGCGGAAGCTATTCAAACTTAGCTCGGTCCCAGCAGGAAGCTCGTCCATGTCCGACCATTCGCTGGCCCTTACATACAAGCTCGTACATTCACGGGCGATGGAACTTTGTGGCTCATTAGAATATTTCTGCCTGCCGAAAACTTTTCCCCAGCGCCGGAGACAGCATCGAAAATAACAAAAGAGATGGAAAGCAATTGAATGTATGCATTTATTTTAAAAAGCCAAATAAAACGAGTGGAACAAGAAACATGAAATACATTCCAGGACGGCTTTTCATTTATTTGGTCTACAAGTTGTTCCTGTCGAGACGGCCGAGCAGCATCTCATTCCTCTGTCCGGTACTTTCCCAGGCCCAGCATCTCGCTTTGTGGTTTTGCATCTTGCAACTGGTTGGATGAGGATCTGAAACGGGTCCTGCCGCCGCTGGACCTAGCTGGACTGGTCCCGATGGTCAGTAACCTTTGATCCAACTGCAAGTTCAGTCCCTAAAAAAAGGGTGAAAAGCCCCGAAGATGCTGCGCAGATTTCAAAGATTTTCTCATGATTTCCATCGTCGTAAACTGGTCAGCACTTGGACGGACCTTCGGGCGGGTCAAAGGATTGTCGCTCACTTAGGGGTGGTTTTAACGGACAGTCAAAACATTTGCCACTGCGCCCAGCATTTTCTTGTTATCAATACGTAAGTAAATTCATAAATAAATTGGTTAGTTTACTCTGTGTCCAAAATACGCTTTATTGAAATATGTAAACATAAATCAAGGGAAAATTATTTTAGGTAATAGGAGAACAAGAAGAGCTTTTTAAATTAATAAATTAATTTAAATCTTATAATTCTTTTATTTACGTAGTGAAGGCATCATTTCAGATTTATTTGTATGTTGATGTTCTCATTTACTATTTTAAAATTAATTTGTTAAAGGTTTAACTTAATTTAAAATGATTATTCTTAAGGTAACTCTGCACTGATATTGGCCAATTAAGTGATTGGTATTTATAAATGTATTAATATATTTTATAAAAACTTGCTTAACAATTCTAATTTAAAATAAATAAAATAAGAATATAAAATTGTTAGATTACATTCCGTATAATTTTACTATCGCCCTCTGTGGAGCAGTTTCATGATCAGGGTGCATTAGGCCTGCGGATAAATATTGCGGAGTTGCTGCTTTCCAACGCCAGGTGGTGTTGTGTTCGGATAAACCATCTACCTGAGAGAGTTTGTTTCTCTTTTTTCATTGAGAGGCAAGGAAGATAATCTCAAAGGGTAGGAAATCTCAATTTAATGAATTACCTCTTAATATTTTGAACATTTTATTTTTATAAAATATAAAATAAATTTTGAATTCTCGATTAAAGATTTAATTGTATTAAGTTTAATCTATGTTTAATTCAACACTTAAAATTAATTTTTTTTAACGAGTGGTTCATTTTTATTTAATTATAATTTATTTTGTAAGCATATAGTTGAATCAATGATCTTTTTATCTTAATTTACAATATTAACTCTCTAATATAAGCAAGCTTATTGAATTTTCCAAGCTATTTTTTTGGGGTGCATTTTCGTGTTTCTATGTACCTAAGTGCCACAGACTCCTTTTACACTCCACTAAAATCCTTTTGTCCAACGGCGATCTTATTGGCAAAGGCGAATCAAGACGAACTGGTGCCAAGTCCTTGCGCTGTTTCCATGTCCCACCCCTTTTCTTCCGTCAATTGGTATCCGCTGCGATATAGTTTTAAAAAAAATACCCAGCTGTATTCTGTAATCGCCCGAAGGACGCTTGCAAGGAGCCGAGCAAAGGCTTTGAATTTTTTAAATAGAAAAGGGGCGGAGCACATTTAAATGCGGCGAGCACGGTTTCGTTTTTCGTCCTTTTTTTGCTTGGCTGCCGCCGCTTTCTATGCCATCCGGGGCAGTCCAATAAGACGCGGCCAAGGAAGGAGGCGAGCGACAGAGACGCAGATAGAAACCGGCCGGAAGTGGGCGGCGGGCGGCGGACGGAGGGCGCTGAACTGGCAGGATGTGCACTTAAAAGTATAAAAGGCAGCAAAAGAAAATTATCAAACGAAAACAAATATTAATGCCGGCAAAGAGATAGAGCGAGTGAGAAAGGGAAAATGCAAATGACAGCTGGAAAGCTGGGGCGGGGGCGAAAGAAAAGGGAAAAGGACTCTGTGACAAAATGGCACTTTGAGGGCACGTAACGATGGTTGAAAAGGATATGAAAGAATTTTCGCAAACGTAGTTAGTTTGCTCCACCAAAGGGGGCCACCGTGTCGGGGGATGGGTCGGGTGGCTTGGTGGCTCAACTGCCGCTTGTCTGGTCCCCGGCTCAAGCACCGTCGCTGCAAGCACCCAGGACGGGCACCGGACTGCATTCATTTGTAAATATTGTAGCCTGCAGGATACGTATGCAAATAACATTAAGAGCATCGCATAGAAAAATGTAATTTCACTTGATTTGCTCAAAAATGCAAACAGAGACGAGGAATCACAGGCACACACTCATACATGGAGGCAAAAAGCGCCACCAGGATCCAGGACACGTACTCGGGCAGACAGATAACGGTCCGCCGCATGGTAGAAAGTTAAACGAAGATAAGAGCCAGAAGAAAGGAAGGAAGGAAGCAGCAGCAACAGGAAAAAGTCACCTCCTGACAGGATATGAAGCGAAGGACTCTGGACTCTGGACTGAGGGCCGCTGCGAGGCATTCGAGGCCATCGAGGAAGTAGGCAGTTACTTCGATACGACAAGCTTGATGGCGAGGGCACAAGGAAAGCAGAACCCCAGACAGTAGAGCAGGGTGGTAGATTCTGGTGAAGTATTTTATATCCGACTTCTCTACAGAGCCCTAACCTTCAAATTTCTATAGCATCCGCAGCATCGGCTTTATAACGCGGTAAACAGTATACTCTAAAAACCAATAGGTAATATCCTTAGCTTATAGGTATATCTTAGCTTGTGTTTGTTTAAAATAAATACATTGTATTTTGAAAGCAGACGAGATTGGCTATTGCATTGATGAAGTTAGTAATATTTCGAATAAATGGCTCCTGAGACACCCTAGTGCTTGAACAGCCTACTTTTGAGTTTCTGAGCCAGTGGCTCGTCCTGTTCCGTCTTCTGCTCCTGCCCTCGAAAGTCTGGTCAGGCGTCTGGCCGGCCTAGCAACTCAATCGGAGCAGGCTCTTCTGCTACCATGCCCCCCTCGCTGTCTATGGAAATATCTTATAGCTGACAGCGATGAACGCCATCGGAGAACAGGCACACAACCACCACGGCGACACAAGCACACATAGACGGTCGGCCTTTGGCTTACATTTTAAGTGTCTGAGGCCTCAATTGCTTTACTGGCTTTTCGACTGCCCAGAGAAGCGTCGGCGATGGCGATGGCGACGATGACGATGACGATGACTATGAGGATGGAAAAACACGAGGAGCGGGACGAGGGGCAGGCGGCGGGATGGGCTTATGCAACGAAACGGTGAGTCAATGTACTCCGCCTTGGCCGACTGGTTATCCTCTGGTCCTTTTGTTGCACATTTTATCTGTGCTTTAACGTTCAATTCAATATAATGACTCCCCTATGCATAAAATGTTGGATGCCGTGCGGGTGTTGTGGGGTCAGGCGGAGGGGCTGGAGAAGGGCTGGAGATCCTGGCAAGTGGAACGTCTGTGTGGACTGGCACTTTTTATGGCGCCATCGTCCAGCGACTGGGTGGAAGGGATACAGAGTTTGGGATCCTGGAGTAGTCGACTTAAGGGGAAGATTTTAATTTGCATTCGTTTGCTTTCGTTGGCAGGGTTTCAGGATGTGTTGCTGCCTGCCTATATTTAATCGTTTTTGCAATTTTTCGTGATTTTCCCTTGTAGTTTTGTTTGGGTTACCACTCCTCTGTCTGTGCGACCTGCAATGCTCATCCTCTACTCCTCCGCAGCCTGCGTCGGGCAAATTGTTAAGTCGCCCATAAATTTGACTTGTTCTTTCGGGTGGGGGCTTTTGTGGGCTCTGCTTGCCTTCGAGGCACCCACTGAGGCTATTTGCATAATGGTTTATAGAAAAGACAAAGCCTGGGCTCAGAATCGGGCTCAGGTTGCGGACAAAGGACACACTTGGCACAGCACAACGGCATCCATCCTGGGTTGATTTTTCCCTATTTTGTTGTGGTCTATATCGCTCAACCCGCTCTACCCGCTCCGACCGATCCATGTTCGCCCGGGGCCGGTATAAAAGGGGAAACCAGGAAACGAGTGGCTTTAAGGGCTCTGCTCCTTTGTGGCGCATCCTTGGCTCGAAGTTAAAACCATCAACCACTTAAAATAAATTAAGGCGACGCCATTTTCCTTTTGCCCGAGAGCATTCCGCAAACAACCCCGAGCTGAGGACGAGCTAGCCAACGAGCAAGGACCAGGACTTGCAGGATACGAACACACACTCGCGTACCCGGACAAAACCCCTTTACTCCGACCAAGACGAAGCCTTCCCTGTCAGTGTCCGTGTGCCGTGTTGGCCATTACTTTTTCTGCTCTTTCATTTATTTTTATATTTCCCCATACATATGTATGTAGAGAAACCCAAGGGATCCTTTTGCTATTAGTTTAGCAAGAGCTTCCAGGGGGTGGCTGTGGGCGTGCTGTCAAGTACAGTTTCGTATTCTTCTGCTTAAGCATAACGAATGTCCTGTGCCGGGACCACTCACGCTCCCAGTGCCATTCCCGGCCGCACCCACACTCACTGCCTCTTTTGGCCAACATAGTAGTTGGTTGAACAATTCCCTGGGAGAGAAACGTCCTGGGCAAAAGTAATTTTTTACTGTTAGTTAAATAAATGCGAATGCGAAGCAGCTGCAGCAGCTGCCACCGCAGGACCCAGAATTCAGGATCGAGGGCTCCGGTCGAGGGCGTTAAAAGTTTCCACCATTTACTTGTGCCGCATCCTGTTCGTCCTGTAACTTTTTTCTGTCTGTTTGTCTGTGCATTTCTTCGGGGACCAGGTCCAGGGCCAGGCCCACGACCAGCGCAGAGCCATAACAGAAGCAGCAGCAAGAAGGGGAGCGTTGCCTTGTCTCGCTGGTTAAAAGACGTGCCAGGACCACAGGCAGGACTCGTTGCTCTCACAGGATGGCTCCTGCCAGACTGCCGGGCTGGCAAGATAAAAAATTAGTTTGGCGAACAAGATGAATGCCTTTTGCTGATTAAAATTTCACAGGGGCGGACATTTCGAGCAAAAGCAGAGGAGATAGCGCAGAAAAAACAAGGGATGCTCTTAATTAAATAATATGCGAAATATACATAGTATGTGCCAATGTACCAATGTATATGACTTTATTTATATTTATTTTGTGCTAACTTCAAATGACATTTTCTAATTCAAACAGGTACAACTTTCCTTAGATTTCTCTGGATCCCTAATTATATGATAGGTCTGTGCATTGGTTCATAAAGATACATCATCTTTCCTTATTTTCTCAGATAAATAAATTCCGGGATATGATCCATAACTCTCACTTTTTGGACATGGGGTTACCATAAATAATTCGCCTCTGCTATTATCAGCCTGCAATGAAACAGAAAACGAAAACTCATTAGATACAATGCACAACTTACATCCACAAATGAGAAATGGGGCTATAATAACCAAAATTGTTGCACCAGGAATCCTAAATCACATGTGCGTGCATAGCCTAGGGAAAGGACAATGGTAATGTGGGAGAGCCCGGCCAATTATTTTGGCAATTGTGAACAATAATTTGCGAGTGGAACACCTGATGATACCCAACCACGGACTCGGACGACAGGGCGGAGTGTGAATTAGTCGCGTGGCGAGGGCACCACAGTTGAACGGTCAATTTTGATTTGTCATAAATAAAGCTTAATTGAATTATTGAACGGACAACACAAACAGGCTAGCCGCTGGCAACTGTTGCGTCTGAATAATCCCCCTCCATGCGTGTGCATATCTTTTCACGGTTCTCCACTTGTGGGTCCAGCGGCGTCCATTTAAATATGAATTAAACCAATTTCGAGTCGATTAATGTCGACGGCTTTCCTTTTTCGGACGCACCATTCGATTTCATTTTTCCCTCTCGCTCCTCGCGTGTGCGTGCACTGTTTCCCTTTTTGTTTTTTGGCTGCAATTATATTTATTTTTCGGGATCCCCAGCCTTCGCGGCCTCCCTCATTGCGGCTCGCTTCTTGTTGCCTTTTTGGCTTTTTTTTGGTTGTTTTTTGGCTGGGTGGCACTTTCGATTTCGGTTGCATCGGCACCCGGCGCCCAGATTCTGTTTCGGATGCGTATGCCGGGCGCCGGGACAGCCAGTAGACCGGCTTATTAATGCGTGCATTGATGGAATACTCGTACGCACTCACACACTTACCCAGACGCCCCTACACTTGCACACTCTCACACACACGGGGCCATGCGTAATGCAGGCAGGTTCCATTTTTTTGTGCTGTGCTTTTCTGTTGGTTTTTTGTTTTTTTGGCGAAACCCAAATAAAAATTGCATATTATGTAAAGAGCGATGTCTGCCGTTGCTCATGTTGTGCTGCTTCTGCGGCACCGTGCTTTTTGTTGCTGTTGCTGTTGCTGGCGCAAAAAAATGTACAAAAATTATTCTGGGTGAAGGACGAGGACACTGTCCGGTAGAATGTCCAGCCGGCGGGTGCATCCACCTCCGGCCGCGGCGTATGTGTGATGCTGGCTGATTTTTTCGTTTTCCCCATTCCCATTGTATATTACGCGACTCAGAGAGGCTCGTGGCATGGAATGGCCGGTGGGTGGGACCGGAGCTCTGGAGGTAACCGGAGTCTGGTGTTTCCGCATGCACCAAGCAGCCGGCCGGCGAGCGGACGCCCCAGCGCCCCCGCTCATTAAGTGCAATAAACTGTGCAATTAACTCCTGCAATCAGGGTCCAAGCGGTACAACAGGGGTGGTGTGTGGGGAGACGGCCAGTTAATTAGTGGTGTGTGCTGAATAGTGCAGTTACCACTTTGCTTCGGTCGCAGTCTAAATAAATACTTGGCATTTTTATCCTGCCAGTGAAACGTCTAATGCCATGTCAAGAATTTGTAATCAAAATTATTAAGAATTTATGGATCCAACATGAGAAATAGTTTTTATACCGTGTACCTTAAGGTGCAAATGGTATGTTAACTTTGTCCAAATGTATGTAACAGGCAGGGGGAAGCGTTTCCGACCCTTTAAAGTATATATATTCGTGATCAGTCGGTCAGTCTGACTGTCTCTCCGTCCGTCTGTATGTTTGAACACGACGTTCTTCGAGATGGGAAGAGCTAGAGAAGTAATTCTTTTTGCTTTAGGTCCGTTATATGTGAACACAGATCGAGTTTTTTACAAATTTTTGTCACGCTCCGAGATGGTAGTATCTAGTGGCATAAATCTTTTGATTTAGGTGCGTGTAGCCCATACGCAGTATATGTCGTTTTTTAGTCACACCCCTTTCCGCCCTAGCAATTTTCAAAAAACTGTATTTTCTTCTTTGCTTATAGCTAAACATTTTAATATCTAGCCATTTGCCAAGTTTTACAAATATCGGAAAGCAAATAATGAAAATACGGCCAACAATAATAGTTACCGTCCCTTCTCAGTGCCAATGCAGAAAGGTCTGCTTTGAGTTATGTTATTGATATTGAAAATAGGTACATGGTATATCGTTGTCAAGAAATATCGACTACAGAGTTTCTGCTTGTTTATTTTAAAGTTTATGCAGACTGTTATTTATTAAACATTAATTTAATACGGTGTACTCGTATAACTTAAAATTGACGTGGAACATAGACAAATGATGGCTCGTATATACATAGTATTCTGAATTAATTACATATAGTAAACACAGTTTAAGTGGCGGCCGTATTGGTGTCTGGTAAACAATGAGTTTCAAAAGTATACATAATTTTATACACTTTAAATAAAATCAAAATTATCAAAACCCCATGAAAGTCTATCACTATGAATAACTATGCAATTTATAATTAATCGTGTGTATATTAATATATAAGTATTCTGTCTAGTGCCGAAAAAACACCTAGTTTGTAGAATTATTTGCAATGTCAAGGCTGCAAAATAACTTTTATCAATTTAAAGTAAACATTATGGAAATTGTGGGACGGAAAGTTGCAACAGAGAATTCGCAGGATGCGCTTCCGCCATTTCGTCCTTTTCGTTGCATACTTCTCGGAGGGCGACCATTTTTTTTCGCTCGCGCTGTTCTTTTTTCGGCAGTTCGCCCGGCAAACGTGTCGTAGTGTGAGTGGCGCTGTCGCCTGTGTGTGTGGGCTGGTTAATGCGGCTCATACACGTAATTGGCATTAAATTAAATGCCTGCCCCACCACGCCCCCAGCGGAGACTCTGGTGTGAAAAAAATGAATGACCGGCCGCAGTCTGGTCCCAGGGTCTCGCCTACCCGGCCCGCCTCTTTCTCTCTCTGCCTCTCTCCAGGATACTTTTAGTTTATCCTTTTTTCGGCTGTCACACACACCCACGGGCAATCGTCTATATGCATGGAATGTACGAGAGGCTGTTGCATCTCCTGCTTATGATAATTGCCGGTTGCACTGCGTTTTCGCCTGCTCTCCGGCCGGCACGTGGCCTGTCCTCTTTCCCCCGCTCCCGGCCCGCTGTTTTTTATCATTTTTTTGGCTGTTTGTGTTGCACATATGTTTATAGGTGTGTGCGCACAGGATTTATTTTTTCCTCTCTTTTTTCGGCCGTTCATTGACATTGTCAATGTCATTGTTGCCATTTGAGTTGTCGTTTTTTACCCCCTCATTTCGTTTTTTTTTATTTGTTTTCACACTCTTTGCAGCGCATTTATATTTTCATTTTTATTTCATTTAATTGCAATTTGCTTTTTGTTGGCTCGTGCCACATTTACAGCGGCCAATTTTAAGTTCTTTTTGCCTTATTTTTTGACACTTTATGATGTTTACATTATGACGTCAGAACCGGAACATGTGTGTGGAGTGCCCCAATAATTTCGTTTTACCCTTTTTTCGGCATTGAACGGATGACAGGTTGAAAATCAGCTGTTTGTCGGCCGTTTAATTAACATTTAATCGATGATTGCTTTATGCTTTTCACCGACTTTATCGAAGCTTCGCTTATATTCGGTTGTACTTGATTGTAGTGTTTGGGTAGAGCGGGAAATGTTTAATATTAATGGCCTAATTGGAGTCAAAAATAAACTGGGGACTACAAGTTATCAATGCTTATTGATAATACTGAAATACCTGATTTTTGTACACTCATTAGCAGGTAAAGCACTTTGTACCAAGCAATTTAATTCGAAATTAGATCACTGGCAGATGGGGTATGGCATGCTTGTCAGGTGCACGAATACATCAAGTGGAAGCATTATTTGTTGTTCGAGGGAAAATGGGAAAATTAAACCAGCGGCCAAAAGCAAAGCTCCCGGGAGAATTCTGTTTATACCCTGCCCCGGGCTTGGTGGTCAACAAAAACTCCCATCACACTTCAAAAAATGTTGAAATTCATTTTTCATTTTAATGAATTTTTGTTGTTGCTACGCTCGTGTTGTTGACGTTGTTGGCAGTTGTTGGGCGGCCGCACACACAAATTACCTTATTTAGTGCACATACATCGCCTCGCCGCATGTAATATAATTTACTGTACATAGACCTTTTTTAACACATACTGCGTGGGAAAGTGTTTGTGTGTATCAACTTGTGTCGGCATGTGGGCGCTTACAGGAGGCGGTTCTTTTTTGTAGTTGTTTTGCCGGCGTATATAATTTACTCAACTGGTTTTTGGGTTGGCGTTTTTTTGCATTGCGGCTATCTGTCCCAGTCCCTGGACCGTTTCCCGGCCCATTTCCCTGCCAGAGTGCCCTGCTCATGCTTCGCTCTAACCTTTTTGTGCGTTTGGGGTCTGCGAGCCTTGCCAATGGGATCGGAAGTACCCTACATTAAAAGTTTCGGACGATTAATTTGGGCTTGGAAAAGGTTAACTGAAAAAATTGGGTCAGACTAATATGCTAAATGTGAAGCAAACAGATCTTGCAAACAAAGTCCTGGTACTTTAGAGATTTGTGTATAAAACCATTTATGTTTTAATATGCACTTAACCGATTGAAGGACAAATAAATAAATAAAGTCATATGCAAATGACAATAAGGCATTAAAAATAAAGCAATAATTGGGATTAACGTTCTACTTGTATATTGTCAAGATATATATTTGGTCGATATCCTCTAGAAAATTTAGCAAATCAGTCCCAAACCAGAACCAAACTTAATCCCGGGAAACGATTTGGTGGTAGGTAGGACTTTCTCAATTCGTTTCGGCTGTCAGAGCGAAAATGTATCCCTGCATTTTGCCCGTCGGCTTAAACTAAAAATGGTAAAATTTTAAATTAACGACGCACATACATACGGTGTCAGACTGACTGCCATCAGACATAGAGCTGATGCGTGTTTGCGACCGTTTGTGGGCATTTTATGTAATGTCAGCTGTAATTTGACGCTGGCGTACGCGCTGTGCATTTAAAACATAAAAATACATACGAGTATATTCCACATACCAGTACATGTGCCTGCACATATTTGTAGGTATGTATGTTACTTATAAATGCGTGTGTTGGGAAGCTTGTGTTTAAGCATCTGAAAGATAGAGGAAGTTTCTATTTATCAACGGGAAATGCTGGATATTTAAATGCAAATACTTGCTAATGTCGATCGCCAGTTGCCCAGGCAGCTGCTTTTAAAGATCCTTCGTTATTTTCAAAGGCAAAATAATTGCAACTCGCAGCTGCTGCCGGTTGGCACAAAAAATAAATAAGCCAAAAACCCACCCTGGTGTCCTTAAATCAGGGGTTGGAGGGGTTGGCAATAGCTAAACAAACCCTTGAGCCGCTCAAAGAGGGTAAGTTTTTGGGTCGGCCATTTTGGATTCGTTCCGATGGCCAGCGGCAAAAAATTGCAGAAGAGGCAAAGCCTTAAATTCTAATTCAATTTTGCTTCAGAGCGCCTTTTTAAATGTTTATAAGTTTTCGCATTTGCATGGGCAGCTGCAGATAATCTGTGAAATGCAGATACAAGAAACATCTAGATAATTTTTCGCATTTTTATTGCACGTTGTCAGATTTAATGGATTTGCCAATATCTGTTTTTTCCAGCTTGGACTATAGACTTCAAGATGCATCAAATTACAGAACGAGACACAGATAAAGCAGTGGCGATAATGACGACACAAGGAAAACTTATTAATGTAATTAATTAAAACAAACAGCTTCAATTGAAACGCGACAGCGGGCTGTCGGTGGAGTAGGCGTGGCAGAAATGGGCGGATTGGCGAACGCCAATTAAAGGACCATGAGCCCGCCCTTGCCCTGAGTCTGGAGGCGACACACATCAAAAGCAGCGGCAAACACAAACGCACTCGCCCCCAACCACAGGTTACACACAGTGATGCCCGGTTTTCACCGGCAGTGTGAGCTGTTGTAAACAGATAAGGGTACTTACAATAACTCCAATAAATATGGTTTTAATGAATGATAACTACAAGTTATAGAAATATTTTGGACTTGTCCGTTTGGAAAATTTGATGAATACTTTTCCATTACTAAAGAATAAATTTAATTTTTATAGCAAACTATTCATACCCGTTAATAAAACGTCGCAATAAACACATTTTAAATGTCTTATAAATAATATTGGTAATGCTTTACATAATATAAACAGTGCAGATATCTTTTGTTGATGTAAATATTTACTTCAAAGTATTATTTTAAGGATCAAAAAAGCTAGATTTTGTGTCAAATATGCTGTAGAGACAACTCCGAGTGTGGGCGGACGACGGCCGGCTTTGGAAGCTCGGTCTTCACACCATGCGTTCGAAATTTAAATCATAAATCATGAGCTTTTCCTCCTCAGCGTTTTTTACGCTTTTGTTCGCCATCTCCCCATCGCCGTACCCCACCCACCGGTCAATTTCTCTTGTTTCTTTTTCGCTTTCTCGCTCTTTCGGCTGCTGCATTTTGTTTTTCGCATTTTTCTTTCGCCGCCGGACTCTGGGGCGCTTTTTAGTACGCATAAAAAGAGAAAAAAGAGCCGCCATTTTGTTTTTTCCATTTATTTTCTCATTTTCCCTCGTTTTACTCGCATATAGAAAATAAAATGCCGCAACATACTCGCACAAAAGCAGCAGCAGAAGCCGCAGCAGAAGTGCCAGCAACAACAAAATCGAAATTGCTGCATACAGAAAATGCGACGCTCCCCCGGCTCATTTATTTTACATCCCCCAACTTGGCCCCCATCTCCGGCAAACACCCCCCTGTCAGACCTTAAGCTCTATTTGGGCATTAAGGGTTTTCGCTTGGGTCCTTCACGAAAGGGTTTTTGTTGTCTGCTCCTTGTTTATCTGTTTTTGTTTTGGGCAAACGCTCAAAGACCCTAAATTATTCAAGCTCCCCAGTCTCCCAGACCCTCGGCCCTCTGGCCCCCATTTTCCTTCTTTGGCTGTGCGAGTATTGAGCGTGCATTGAGGGGACGGGCAGAGGGTAGGTCGGTCGACGGAAGGTCTGACATGTAAAAATACGTAATTCAAAATTAACATTTAAGGATGACTTGGAGCTGGCAGCCATTCGCCGCTGCCATCCGCTTCCCGCGCCGATTTCGCTGTCGTGGCGCGTCGAGAAAAGGATGCGAATGTGTACATAAAATTAACGAAAAAAGAGAAAAACAGCGCGCAGAATAAAAAGGAAAAAACAGTACAGTTGCGGCAAAATGCGAGATTCACATGGTGTTCGAGGTAAGATATTTACGCAGGATTTTAAGGACGTTTGCGATTGAGAGTCTTCTAGAATTGTACTTAAAGATTGGAACACGTGTGTGGAGCATGTCTATAAAAGTGAATAATTAATTAATCCCCAATATGGGGTTCTGACATACAATTTGAATTGGGGGGGAAATTGTCTTATTTTTGGAATCCGCGGTCTTAACTGGGATGCATAGCTGCACCTTCCTTTAAATAATATTAGATTACTTCTAATTAACTTAACCACTTTTACAAATCGTAGACTTTGTCGGTTAATTCGACTGAAGCATGCCATGTAGACTATTTTAACCTCCATCTTAGCTTAACCCATTGTAAAACAAAACACGCCATGCATGAACCTTTTAGGTTGTTATGTGTGGACAAAACTATACTTTATAGTTTATTACCTTCAGCTTTAACCCTATCAACCATTCATTTATAACAACATCTCAACTAGTCTTCTCGTTTCTATATTTCTTCACTCTCGGGTCTGTCCCCACGACTCGAGCCGTACGTTACACGTTTGCGCCCCTCAGTTTGTCGCACGGGATGTGTGAAGTCAAGCGATCTCCATAATGCATAAGAATTGTATATAATTTATGGAATTTTTGGGAATTTCCAAACAAATTTCAATATGTTAAAGTCATTTTAAATCGATCGGGACAAGTTAATGGATATGTTGAATAATCTTAGATCTTTTTTCACTTTCATTTACCGGTGATTCATATTCGTAAACGGTATAAACATAAAACTGTACATAGAACTTATGTAAACGGTATAAACATAAAACTGTACATAGAACTTTATTTAAAGTTGAGCTTTCCTTGCAGTGATTCTTCGAACCCAGCTTGTCTTCAGTTTCGGTGTCCCTGCATCTTCATTTAACTTGCGGCCAGGATGCCAACAATTTACGCAACGTCCCCCCATCAACCCCGCACCTGCTGCCCCTGCTGCTAAGCGCATCCTGGGCAGCACTCTCCCGAGCAGGAGAGAGGTCTGCGAGGACGAGAGAATGCCGAAGAGAGAAAGCGCCGAGTGACTGGAGAAGCAAATGAGTTTGAATAAAATAAAATCAAATAATATGCAACGGCCCCCAAGCAGAGAAAGAAAAGCCAGGACACCCGGCCATGTTCCCCCGAAGCATCCTGCAACGTCCCGCCACAGCAGACCGCATCATCCCCTTCCACCCCTCACCAATACACTGGCAACGGCTCGGCGGGGGCTCGGATAGAAAAACGTGGCAAAAAGTCCAGCAAACTCCCACCTGCCGCCCCAACAAGTTTTTGTTTTTTCGCTGGGGAAATTTTTTGTCTTTTTTTAAGCTCCACCTACTTGCCGGCTTGCCATTGGCTGCTGCCCTCGTCGACTGCGGAAAGCAGAAGCAGAAACAGCGATGGAAGCGATGGCAGCAGCCGAAGCAGCAGCAGCTGCAGCCGTCGAGCAGCAACAAAAACTGGCTAAAAGGGGGAAAAAAGGCTAACTCGGGAAGCACACAAAAACGCAAAGCACACACACATATACTTGAGAGAGATTTTTCCTGCTTTTCTGCTGCCTTTGATGCTGTGTTGTTTGCTTTTTCACATTTTATTTTTAACATTTATATTTTGCGTGCGTGTTTTATGAACAGGCATCAAGGGGTTATAGGGGGAGCGACGGGGTGCGGCGAGTCCCACCCACACACACTGAGATATATTTTATAGTTAACAGCATTATGAAACATAAAAACAGTTTCCCTGCGCTTTTCCTTCACCCGGCTAGACGCGTCTGTGTTGTGTCTCCGTCTCCGGGCTGCCCCGCAGTCCCTTTCAGGAGTCCTATTCCTTTTTCCACTGCTCAACTTTGCCCGCTTGGTCACGTTGCACTCGCATCCTGGCAACAGCAACAAATCCAAACAAAAAAAAAAAAAATGCCGACCCTGTCCCTGCTGGCCGGCAGTTGTTGAGTGTTTAGTAAGTGGTTTAGTAAACACATTTAGTTATTTGCCAAGCGGCGACCCGACAAACAGGAAGCTCTGAAAGGATAGGGACCGGGGCCACCAAAGTGAGGCCTTCTGCACGCACTGAAGGACATCGAGTAGAGCACTTAATGACACTTGGCGATACTCAATTATCACTGCGGCTTCTTGCTCAATTACTTGATGCGTCAATGGGCTCGTCGCCAAGAATTGAGACGATCTTCACTATCGCCATCCTTTGAACATTGTAATTTCTATAAACCTTTGGATGCGCTCATGATATCTGGGATACAATATGGTGGTTCGGATGCAGCTCCGACTCTGACCACCTTTCTAATCTTCTCCCTCAATTCAAATGTAGTCCGACAGTTGAGCCAAAACTTCTGTATGCTCGGCGCTTCCTGACTTCCTGGCTCCTGCAGTTTCAGGCCAACTTTTATTAGCTTTCCTGCTAATTGCTTCTAATTTAATTAAATTTTGAAACTTTTGCGCGCTTTTAGTGGGAAAATATTGTTCATGCGGATTTTTTGGCTGCCACTCGGGGACTGAAAGGGTGGCTGAGCAGGCAACATTTGGCTGGGATCCGTGGGTGTGAGCGAGAGTGTCGCATAATAGTTTAGCTATAAATTTTATGCGTCTGCTTGCATTTTGCAGTAAAATATTTTATAATTAAATATTTGTTTAATTAGTGCGAGTGGCCGCCGTCGCAGCGCACTTCGCTTCGGGTTTTTTCGTGGGAAACGGGGGGAACCGTAGCATTGCGGTCCCGAAAACTGTTCACTTATTAAGTGGCCAACATTAAATTATTTTGGCTCCACCCCGACAGGGGTAGTTAAATAAATTTAATTTTGGTATAGAGCTTGCAAGTGAGCCGCATGGTACGCAATGAATTTTAAAGTTTATCTTTGACAAATTCACTGTTTCAAGGGATTTTCCAGATTTAATTGAATTGTGTTTCACATTTATTTAGTCTAGAGTACGCATTAAGTGCTTATTTCCCAGGGAGATTCAATTATTTATTCTCTCCAAGATAAGTGTATTTTCATGTCGGTTGACAAGAGAAAATTAAATGCTATTGTAGAATAATTTGCGTGTTTAAGATAAATGTTATTTGTAGCTTAATTTATATTGACATTTACATCTGCATCTTAGGCGGCTCTTGTTTCTTTTCATTGCTACAATTATTATTTGATTACACTGTTTTGAAATCGGTTTATTTTTCATTTACTGGTTTGTGATTCATGGGCACAGTAAATAACGTTGCTTGCGGCTGCTGTTTCATTATCTTGCGCTATTTTTTACTGTCGGTATTTTAAGCGGAATCGACTAAGAAGCTGGCGATGAGCCCTGGCCAGGATAATTAATAAGCCCACTCCCGCCGCCCTCTGCCATCGGCGTGCTCAGCTTTCAGCCATTTGTCAGTTGTTGGCTGATCCCGGCCATATATCAACCGGAGATGTGCAAAATACGCTAGAAACGATTTTTGGAGGCAAAACAAATTGTTGAAAACAGAATAGCGCTGCAATAAGTAAAATTAATGAGCCAACATGTAATTTTATAAATTGTAAAAAGCTTCCGGCGTATCCATTATTCGGGGCTGAAATTGTATCCTTCTGCCTTTCTAAAATCGGGAATACGGGCGGGGAGCTGTGATCCGGCAGGAAAACACCATTTGACAGGCATGTGAAAGTAAGGCTAACGGAACAAAATTATAGAAGCCATTTTGCGGACGAATTTTCGGGTGGTGACTGGGGGCTCGGGTGGGCGAGTGGAAATGGGAATGGATGGAGGAAAGAACAAAATGGGGGCAGGGTGAAAGAGGAAAACTGTGAAAAACATTCGGCAAAACGAGGCGCAACAAGGGTGAAAGTGGATTTACTTTCGTCTACGTGACACGAGTCCTTGCCCCCTTTGCGGTTGCTGTTTCTGCCGTCCCTGCTGCTGATGATGTTGATGATGAGTCCTGTCCGGGAAGGTCCTCGTTTCGTTGGTCGTTGCTCAAGCAGGAGACACGCATCGCGTGTCGAACGTCTGCGAGCAGATTAACGTGCACGTTCCAAATGGGGGATTCCCGGGGACTTCCCCACTCCAGGCCCGGGCCCTGTGTTCTGGCCACGTCCTTGCCGTCAGTGGCAGCAGCAGCAACGGCAGGAACCCAAACATGGCGAGTGGCGAGTGGCGCACCCCGGCTAGCGGCCATGATTTTCGAAATTAATTCAACTTGATTTTGCCTTCTTCCTTTTTGTTTTGCTCCCTCACTTCGTGCGTCTGTTTTGTCAGAGGTTTTGTGCCAGGGGTTGTGGTGGTGGTGCAGGTGGATCGCAGGATCCGGGTGGACCGGTTGTTGAGGGCCGGCACCTGGGAGTTGGGGCCACCGGCACCGCAGACAAGAAATTAAAATTCATTTCAAAGCCAAGCTGGGCGAACGGCTTCCCGAATATTTAAGGCGCAAGCCTAAAAGTATGCACGGGCTCCCGGAGACAACCAACCCCGGGAAACAACCCCTTTTCTCGGGGCTGTTTTTCCCGTTTTCCAGAATGGCCGCCATCGCTTCGACGTCGTGATGTTTCCTTTTCCTTTTGTTTCGGGCCAAAAAGTTTTCTATTGTTTTTCAGCTGTCATGATGAACTTTTGCCTTTGTTGTCGCATACTTTTGGCAACAAATTTCCGTAACCCCGTAACCCTCTTCACCCCATCTCAATGCCACTGTGCGATGCACATACATATTTTATTCTGCTCGACTTAATGCGGGGCCGAGTGCCAGTGCTTTGTTCTTGTTGCGTGTCTGCCAGCTGTCGTCTTTATGGCACAGATCCATTAATATTCCCCCGATCCGCCTTCCCTTCAGGTGTAGTCGCCCTTTGTACGAAATGTACATACTTGTTTTGTGGGACTTTTTTAAGGTTGCTTTGGGCTGTCATTGTTTTTGAGACGATGCCGTAGAAACTTGTCTACCTGTGCGAATTGAGCCGTAAGCTGTACAATTGCCAAGTCCAGTCGAGAGGAAATCTGTAACAAATCATGGCAGCTGCATTGGCGAAAAGGTTCCTGTGCATTTCCATAAACTTTCCTTCTCAGACATTTACACGGGAAAAAAATAATTTTGATCTAAGCATAACTCAAAAATTTAACAAAACAAACATTTTAATTTTGTTTGTTTGCAAATAATCCATTCGCTACAAATGTACAAAATTTGAGTATACGTTATGTTGATGTCTTGAACCTTCAATCTGTGCAACCCTAAATATAGGGCAGACAAATGAAATAAATCATTGTACCCGAAACTGGTTGATAATTTGTTTTTCTTTGTGCATCAGACTCTGTGTCTGCGAAAATTGTTTCATTTTATTTGCATGTCTCCCCATTTTATGTGCACAAGTTTTTAACCCTGGCGAGTCATAAAATTAAAATCGCAGACTCTTAGGGTGCGATTGGGGTTCCTGTTTCTGTTTCTGCTCCTGTTACTGTTCCACCTCCGCTTGGGTTGCCTTTTGAAGGCACAGCCACCTTGCTCCAGCCTCACCTGACCAACCGCCCACCACCGGCGGAGGGCACTGCGAGCCTGCCCTTCCGCAGCTCCGTCTGCAGTGGAAATCTGAATGCACGCCTAACGACCTGGCATTGTCGTTGATAAGGTCCGAAAATGCTTGTCTACCGTTTTTCTCATTGGTGGGTTGAGATAAGGAGGCGGCTAATGTTTATGCAGACCGAAGCCTCTAAATCAGGGAGGATACCTCAACTCCATAGAGGAATTTGGATTTACCCAAGCGAAAGAGCCTGAAAGCCTTTTTGCCAAAGGCGTTTACTTTTAGATCTAAAAAGCGACTTTCCGGCTTGGCTTGGCTTATAAGCCTAAAACGTTTTAAACATTTTTAATAACATAGGTAAATTTAATATTACACCTATGTAAATACGCTCTAGTCGAGATACCATATTTATACCATGTACCTTAAGGTAAAAATGGTATATTAACTTTGTGCAAATGTATGTAACAGGGAGAAGGAGAAATCTCCGACCCCATGTTGAGAAATATATTCTTGATCCGTCTGTCTGTATGTATGAACACCTCGTTCTCTAGAGGTCTAATTCTTTTTGCTTTTGGTGTGTTATTGTTGCAGGCAGATCAAGTTTATTTCAAATTTTAACGACGCCCCTTTCTGCCTTCGTAAATTGCATAGAACTGTATTTGTATTTTCTTTGATAACTTAGACAAAATAAGAGCTAGAGACTTATTTCTTTTTGCAATATGTCCGTTTAACTATCGCGCAGATAATGTCATTCTTGGATTCTTGCTACGCCCCTTTACGCCCCCGTATTTGCAAAAAAATCGAAATGGTAAAAGCTAGAGGCCGCCCATGCTGGGGTGACGTCATCCGTTTCTTCTTTGGCTTCAATTCGTTCGCACGTGCGTACATACACAAGTGTGTGTATGTATACATGCACTTCTGTATGTGAATTATTTGACAAAAATAAAAATAAATACAAAGAAATGGTTAATAAAGAAAAGAGGTACATGGTATCTCGTTGTCGAGAAATCTCGAGAAATCTCAGCGTTCCTACTTGTTATACCATGTACCTTAAGGTACAAACTTTGTGCATGTAATGTATGTGAAAGGCAAAAGAAGACGTCGATTCCCGGTTTTTTGCCACTCCCCTTTCCGTCCTCGAATTTGCAAAAAAAATTATATTTTCTATACGTAGAAGCTAGAGACATAATATTGTGTCCGAAAAATCCGCTGATCGTCTAACACGTGCATGCAAAATTAAGGACAATAAATAGATCGGGCAATAAATATAGAATATATGACTTTTAACATTTTTTCCCACCCCTTCCCACGGCAACGGCATGCTGCTGCGAATGCTGGGTGACGTCGTCTGTTTCTTCTTTGACTTCGATCCTGGCGGACCTGTTATACATACAGAAGTGTATGCATTTGTGCATATGCTGATTGTTTAAATGTAAACATACCTACTACAAATTTGTTGAATTTGGAAATGGTTGATAAATGGTTGGTATCCCGTTGTTGAGAAATCTCGACTACAGAGAAATCTCGATTACAGCGTTCTACTCTCGGAGATGGTAAGAGCTAGAGGTCTAGTTCTTTTTGCTTTTGGTGTGTTATTATTGCAGGCAGATCAAGTTTATTTCAAATTTTTGCCACGCCCCTTTCCGCCTTCGTAATTTGCATAAAACTGAGTGTTCCTCGACACATTAGCCCATAACTTGCACAAAATAAGAGGTAGAGACCTATTTCTTTTTGCATTATGTTCGTTTAGCAATAACGCAGATAATGGTATTATTGGATTTTTGCCACGCCCCTTTCCGCCCTCGTATTTGCAAAAAAATCGATATCTTCGAAATGGTGAAAGCTAGAGGCATAATTTTCAGTCCACTGTCCACTGATCGTCAAACACGTACGTGCAAAATTACGTACGGATCGGACAATAAATATAGAAGATATGACCAATTAAAGTTTTACCCACCCCTTCCCACGGCAACGGCAAGAGAGGTACATGGTATCTCGTTGTCGAGGAATCTCGACTACAGCGTTTCTACTTGTTTTTATTCACGCTCTGAATGTATTTATTATAGCAAGGGAACATAACCAATGTCTACGATGTTCCACTTTTATTTGGTGAAACCATTTGAGATTCTCTTTCTATCACTTGATAAGCAAAACTCATTTTTGCATTTTTTTTCGACTCATTTTGAAGAGCGAATGCAACTGCTGGAATTGCCTTCCTTCAAACTCCTTAAAAGGACTCCCTCACTTATGTCATATTCTAATTTGCATATTTAACGAGTGGTGCTGAAAGCTTTGTGTGAAGCTTTCGGATTTGAAAATTTAGAAAGCGTTCCAATCGCATCCCTTTTACCATAAGGAGGGTTGCTCTTGGTCCACGGGCCAGGCCATAGGTGGCGCCAGCCGCGTTTTTTAAAGATACATGTTAGAAATTTTGGAGAATTTATTATAAAATTGTGGGAAACCAACCTTCTTCCGGGCAGTTTTTCCTTGTAGATTATACTCCTAAATTATACTCCTCCGTTTGCTAAGCGCAACAATTAAAAAGCATAAACAAAAATAGGCAAAAACTCAAAGCTTTATTCGAATTACCTTAATTATACTAAGAAAAGCATGTCTCAGATTTACTAAACGCCAATCGAACTACATAATAATAACAAGGTACAACTAAGGTTACTGAAGCATATTTTATCGACTAGCTTGGTTAGTTGGCGTCTATTCAAGCACGGAGTAAATGTAATTTTCTGGCAGGGTCCTTAGGGCAATCTGCAAAGATAAAGGGAAAGAGACATGATAAACAAGTTGTACATTTTGCTGCTGTTCTTGCAACATCGGAGACAAAAAAGCCACAGGAGACGATCCGGAATGGACCAGGAGTTGGACATCGCCGCTTTCCTTTCTGGGCTACAACGTAAAAGTTAACAACAAATTAAACTTGCTTGTGGGCAGTAAAGCAACGGCAACAACATTGGCAACATGGCAAAGTTTTCAGTTCAGCGAAAAGTTTTAATAGAAAATTTTAGTTAATAGTTTTTAACTTTGCCGCTGCGGTGGATTTGATAAGGGACCCCCACACACAGTGCACACAACACATGTAGAACTTTTGAGGAAACGACCACAGCAACAAAGGAGGTGGCTCCCGTGCCCGGGCGGTGCTGGTGGTGACTGTGGGTGGTTGGATAATGGGGTTCAGCTAACCCTCAGCCTTGGTTCCTGTTCTGGTCTGCTAGCCAGCGTCTGTCTAATTAATTTAATTCGCTTTTGTGACGACACACACCTCGTTCGCAAGCTCCGTCCAAGCAGCAGGACCAGCAAGACCAGTTTCAATTTTCTTGCAATGCTACGATTATAAATGCATAAAAGAGATTGGCAGGAAACATATTAGTTTCCAGAACATAGTACTATAAATTTTCTAATATAAGTGTCATCATAGGTGTACCTTAGGTACCAAAATTCCTCTGAAATATTAATTTGGGAAAATGGAAAGCATTTTGTCTTTAACTGCCTCGCATTTAAATTGAATTAACTTTCAAGAGTATCTCTTAGTCCTTGCCCTTCAGCTATGTTGCATGCTAATTTCCTGTTTGCTGATAAATAATGCGCTGCACACACACGCTCGCATAAGCCAGGACATAGAAAGGAGTTAGAGCTGTGCCGTATATCCCCGCGTTATGTAACTTTCGGAGCACCTAAAATATTAAAACCACCCTCCCAAATCCCCAAACCCAATCCCCGGCTGGAGGAGCGTCGTTGCTTCAGATAAGGCGTAGCCGGAGCCCGTTGGCTTTGCCAGGATGCGCAGGACACGTTGGCAAAGAGCTTAAAATGTGGCCCTAAAATAACTTTGACTGACCTCCTACACCCACACACTCACGGCCTGCCGCACATGTTCCCTCGTTCCTAGGACTTAGCGCGCCACGCCACGCCCACACACTGGCCCCACCCAGACCCCAGGCCGCCCACATTTTAACTGCTTGGGGCATACATCAAAACTTTGGCTTACGCTTAGGATTTATTTATTTTCATATTTACCAACGACCGACACGGACGCACACGCGCCGCAAATGAATGGGGGAGTGGAGTGGCCGACAAGGATCTCAAGGATTTGCACCTTGTGCGGATGGGGGAGGAACGAGTGAGGCAGCACCGAGAGCCCACCTTCATCTAATTCGGGTTTGGCCTCCTGACGCCACTGGCCGTAAAAGGGAAGCCGGTCCGGGGGGGCGTGGCATGTGTCCTTTTACCAGTGTGTCGGTTTTTTAATGACTACGTGACCAGTTCCCGTTTGGAGCTACCATCTCCCATCCTCCTTTCCCGGATCCCTGGCGGCGTGTCCAGGTCTGCTCGGTAGGGCTTACGTGGCGTATGCGCGTTATCTGCAGGACGTCATCTTCTGAAGCGGGCTGCCTCAGATTTTATGTATCCGAAGCTATTAAGAAATGACATTAAAAAGCGAACACTGCCCCCGGTCGGCCCTTGCCCCCGCCATCCCTTTGCTCGTTCCGTATTTAAATGTGCCATTTGCATATTTATTAGAAGAACTCGACTCGACTCAACTCGACTCGACGGGTTTTATTTGGTCGGGGAGTGCGGTTTTTTATTCCCTGCCATCTCTTGGACTGAATGCGTGGCAGGAAATTATTAAAATAAGACAGCGCTACATAATTATTTTGCACCCCTCAAAGGGCTCTAGCCGAACGCGCCATTTATGAGAGGCAAACAAAAGTTAATTTAGACGCTGCTTACATTTTACAAGCAATTTACCCTGCACCCAGCTCCCAACTCTCGCCTTTCGATCCTTTCGGGCATTGATGTCGCCTTTGCTCAACTCCTCGCACCTCCCACCTCCCACCACCAACCACCCATCGCATGTCTCATCCTTCATTTTTGAATGGCTTTGTGCCGCCGCCTGCGAATACTTTTCATCCTTTTCACAAACAAATTTGCACTTCCACGCATTCATTAATTTGCTTATTAAGAGCTGGAGTGGGGTTGGAAGGGACCTCCCAGTGCACACAAGCATTCATCACAACGGACTGCTCGATCTTTAAGCCCGCCTGAAATTTAAGCAAAGTGAAACCCAGCTAACTGGTCAGTGAAAACGTATGCCAAGTGCCATAATAAATGCATATGACAGCATTTTCCTTTGCCTGACAAGAAGAAGTTGTCTCGGTTCTCTGGCCACCATTCCGAATGAGTTGTATATACTCGTAGAAGAGTGAAGTGGAAACTGGACTGTACTTGTGGCAACTCCCATTCCACGTGTCAGATTGGAACCACCAAGAAGTTCCCCCAGAGAAATTCGCCAGAAAATAGCTGAGAGCTGCCATGACAAGGTTAGTGCAGACAAGTGCAATGGATTTCAAATGCATATGTTATAAACATATGAGTACTGCGGGTACTCCAAATGCACGAGATTTTTAGAAATAGATGTTTTTAATGCATCCAACTCAAGGGTCAATTATAATTAACTTCGGGGCGTTCCTAAAACAGAGACGCAAAACGCATGATGATATTCCAAAAGCAAAATACTTTTCCGATAGTTATATATGCAAATTGTAATGTGTTAATATTGAACACATAAATTTGAATATCGACACATCTGTTTATTTTCTAATATTTTATAAATATATCTCAGACGCTGTGGGTGAAATAAATTGTTAAGGTAAATAATAATGAAATGTTAATTAATGCATAAACTGTATAAATCAACAAAAGAAATGTTGTTTCTGTTTTTAACCAAATGCCGTCTCATAGAAATTTTTGGCTCAGTAAAATACTTATATGTTTATTTTAAAAATTCCAATATTTTTCTTGTATGCGAAAGGAATTAAAATTTGGAACACAGGATACAGGTCAAAATAGTCAAAAAATACTACACAAGACACAGGTCAAAGAATACAACTTATATGCATATATCTCTGAGTAAATAGAAGCCATTGCTACGGCAGTTAAAACTAAAACGACGGAAAAACTTACGCAGAGGCGGGTGGGGCGGATGTGGAAAGGTGGGCAGGAAGCCGCACAGCAATTACAAAGAGAAGGGTGGTGGAAGCTCTGGCTGGAAGCTTGGAGGAGGTGGGGCCACGTAGAAACTTGCAAATATAAAATTGCACAATTTAAAACGCAGACAAAAGACGGAGTGGGCTTGTCGCCGAAAGGGCAGGAGGCGTGGCAGGGCACGTAGTCGTGCTACGTGCAAGGAACAAGCCGTAGCATGTCCTTGTGCGGGTGGGTCTGTATAGTGTGTAATGGTGTCCTGTGCGCCATTTACAATTCACATTTCTAGTTTTCAGTTCAGTTGAGTCATTATTTTATTGCCAAGATACGAGCGGGGGCTCTGCGTCGAGTCCGCCCTGCCCCAGCCACTTTGTCCAGTTCACCCTTTGAGTCCTTGCTGGCAATGACATCGAAGGATGCAAAGGATAGCAATGGCAGGAGTGGCCAAAGCAGCGTCTAGCACCAACAACACTTTTGCTTTTGCCCTATTTTGAGTGGTGAGGGGCGATGATTATGGAGTGAGTCAGGGAGGAGAAACTGCGGACGTTGTCTCGTCTCGTCCGTGGGTGGTTCCTTTCGTTTTCGTCCTTTTCGGGCATAGCTGCGGTCTTGTATACCCCGTACGTATACGCGCTTGTGTGTTATTAGATTGTTTCAGCTGAAATGTTATTAGAAAATTTTGAATTCAAATTCAAATGACTTCATACTTCCTGCGCATTTCCACTGCCATTCCATGGCCCCCCACATTTCCGCTTCGTCCTTTTAGCAAAGGACCTGCACTTCTTTTGTGCACTTGCATCGGTCTGCGTGTGCGTGTAGAAGAGTGTGTGTCTATTGCTGTTTCAGTGGCTCGTCCCTTGCATAATAACATGGATGCTGTGGATGCCTTCTCGTCCATTAAACGCAAAATGTTTGGAGTGCAATTTTCGTTCGTTGTGGCACGTTGGCGCAGTTTTTGAAGTAGTTGGACGGAAGGGGGTTGCGATAGGGGCTTGGTATATTAAAAGGGTTGATTTCAACCCAAAGAAAACTTGGTAAAACCCCTAACTTGGGAGTATTACAAGAAACTATAAGGGATGTAACATCTTTATTCTTTTACACTTTGTATTGTCACAAGTGACTGAAACATCCCTCTTAAGCTTTATAGGGAGCGATTTCTTTATATTTATTTTGAAATAAATATAAAAATATACAGATAAACAAGTAAACCCGTAATAAAAATTTTTTATGAAGAAAAAATATTGTGAAATCGTACATACCGCGCTTTTCCCTCGGGAGGATATTAGATAAAACATATATTTTGTATGCATACTATGAATAAAAACTTTTCCATCCAATAGTATTTTAAGGAATATCTAGATTGTGCTTTGGTTTTAATGCAATTGTCAATTAATTTCGTGTTTATCCTGGGTTAAAAAAAAAGCATATTACTTCTATAGACCAGGAGAACAATTTTCGTTCTTCAGCCCTTTGATTGGAATTTGAATATTCCAGCAATCATTCGATTAGATTACCTTCGCTTCTTCTCTAACGTATGTGCAAAAATATGTGTATGAGGAGGTATAGGTACATATTTGTCCTGACCTCGATGCATTATGCCATTCTGTTAGGGGAAACCTCAAGCCTGGGAGGTTGGGGCTTGCCAGGGCGGATTTCAAATATTCCTTGCTACGTTTGCGGCAAAGAAAAGTTTCAATAAAATCCAAGCACACTGTCGAGCTTAGTCGGGGGGCTCTCACACCCAACTCACTTCCGCTCAACCCATCCCCATCCACATCCACATCCCAGATTCAGATTCAGATTCTGTTCCGGCCATGGCCAGTGCAAAACAACACCCACAGTAACCGCAGTCGTAACATGGTCAAAGGGGGTGGATGGTGGGGAGGCGGCAAGTGGGCGGCCAACCTGCAGCGTTGGTAAACTATCTGAACTGAGTTTGGGTTCAGTTGAGGAACTGCGGTAAAGTTGCTAACGTAATCATACAAACCTTGCTCCGGTTAGATGACCATTGTGGGTTGACGGGGGCTGAGGATTGAGGTGGAAAGCTTGGCCAGCTCGCCATCTCGCTTCTCAGTCTTCGTCCTTTTTGCTTGCTCTCTCTTTCTTCCTCAGCCTCCTCCGTCTCTTTCTCGTTCTCATTCTCGTCCTGACCAGCAGACAAAAGACGACTTTTGTGCAGTTGCGCTGGCATAAGATGGAGAACATGGCAGCACACTGGATGCAGGGAATGGGGTCCTTTTATATTCAAATAAAATGAAATTACATTGTTTTCAGCTGGCAAACAATTTGAATAGAATTTTAACTTTTTACTATTATTTTATTTCAAAGCACACAAAGGCAGGAGGCTGGAGGAAGGAGGACGTAGAAGGCAAAAGGACACCCAAGGACCGCAAGGCAGCTGCTTCTGGGCAGCCTGAGTTTTGAGCATTCAGGGTTTTTCGTATGGCTGCCGAGCTGGCTCTGTTTGGATATTTCTTAATTAGAAAGATTTTTCGAAGGGTTGTTCCACAGTTCCCTCCCCCACGAGCCATACTCCCTAGACTGTTTCTTAAACGTCATTAATTTCTCTTGCAAATTTATGTTGCCCCTGGGTAGTCTGGCCGCCCACCCATTGCCAGCTAGATCACTTCTAAGCCTGAGCGACCCTTTTTGACAGCTTTTGGGCAACCTTTTCGCGGAGTCTGAGCCTGAAACGTGACATCTCCGTGCCGGGTATAATTTATCGCATGGAGACTGTTTTTTTAGTTTTATGAAATCGTTCCGGTCAATTAATTGTGGAAATTGCGTTACCGCTTGCGCTGGCGCCAGTTTAAAGCTTTAAGTTGCGAGTTAGAAGCCAGCCACGCCTTTCAGCCATCCATTGCCCCCTTTGTAATCCATGCCAATCCATCTACCAGGCAAATGGGCGGTGGTTCGACGGTCGGTTGTTCTGTTGGCTAGCCAACAGACCTGTCCCGAATGCATTTTCCCAAACGAAATTTCCAGGCTTTGAAATTGCAAAATGCAGAAATTTTTGCCATCCTATTTTCAGATGGCGATGGCTAAAAAATTTGCATTTTTGCCCGAGCGGGCCGGCCCAAATGAATGCACATGCACGCACATAGATGCACTCGGAAAAAAGCCCACACAAACTGGCTCCCAAAAAAGGGAGGTGGCAGAATGCTCCCTCCACACGGAGCGAGTAGAGATGTGAATGTACAGTGTACACACACGCCCATCTCTTTGCCTTTGTTGCATTTTTGCCTAGATTGCAATTTTTTGCAGCCCAATTGAAACTGCAAAAAGCTCGGAACCCGGATCCCGAAACCAGGCGGAGCACTAAAAATATTGCACATCAAACGAGCGAGTCCTGTGCTCCTATGTGTGCATTGGGGTGAACTCTCACAGCTTCAAATTAGAAAACAGGACCTTCCCGATTTTGAATCAAATATAATATAAATAATTGTTTCAGATAATCTTTCCAGTTAAGGTTGTCGAATAATGATTTTTTGTGTTTTTTTGTCAACTTTACTTCTTTCCTCGCGGGTATTATTAGTTCGTATACTGTTTTGCATTGGATGTCCAAGGACAATAAAATATGGTCCACTCTGACGTGCGTGTACAACAGAGTGCCCTGCATCCTAGGCCCCATCACCAGAGCAACCCATTGCATTTGCTGAACCCAATGCCGAGCAGACAGATCCGGAGTCAGATTCAGAGCCGGAGCAGGAGCCTAAAATGCAGTTTTTGGCATGCAGCGGGTGCGAAGGTGCAGTGGGAAGTGCAGAAGAAGTTGTGGAAAAAAATTTGAAATTGCATTTCTGATGAATAGGCAGTCGGGGAGTGGGATGTAAACAGAGGGGCCGCTTGCAAGTGGGACTGGAACTGGGGGCGGGGCTGTTCCATTCCGGTAGGTTCGGGACCAAAAAGGACCATTGAGCAGCGGATGCTGTGACGATAGATGGGCCCAGCCTTGCTGTGTGAGTGACATGCATGGCTGCTGGAGCATGGCGAGGAAGGTCTCCCTCCCGACTCATCCTCCCGAAGGGATCACTGCAACCCTGCCTAGTGGGCGGCCATTTTGAAGCAAATGCATCTCGGTGCTGAGTTTTGTTGTTTTTTCAAAATGGCCGGGGCTGGACGAGTAGCCAATGCTTCCAAAGTCCCAGGAACTGTGCGGGATGGGTAACGCTTAAGTCTAAATGGCATGCAAATGGCTTTGCTTAGATTTCTGCTATAAGAATTGTTTGCTTGCCTGCTCGCCCGGCTGTCAGGGTGACATAAAATTGAACATTAGACTAAAGCCAAAGTGTGGAGCTTGCAACCACATCTGGCATCTGTACTTTGTGGCAAAAATCTTGGTTTTCGGCCGGCTGCACTTCATCCATGATTGTATAAAAACAAAGTGGTTATAAGGAACATCTTCCAAATCTCTGATATTGCAAATTGTATGAAAATATTTGCAATAGGAGCGTCAACTCCTCTTGATGGGCGTAGGTCCCATCGAATGTTTCTCTAGATTTTCCTAGAATAAATTGAATGCTGCGCTCATTTAGTTGTTTTTCTTGTATATTGAATTATTTTTCTTCGGCTTGTTTGCATTGCTTGTTTCAATTGTTTTGTCACAGCGGTGCTTTCACATTTCGGCGTTTCGCACACTGTTTTCCCTTTCTGTTTTCGCATCCTTTGCGCCGGTTGTTTGTTTTTGGAGTGGAAAATGGCAAGTGAATTGTGACCACCGGACAGCCCCAATACCCGCACGTCCATTCATTTCTATTAGTTATTTGTTTTCTGAACGTTTTTGTAATTATTTGCTCGCCCGCCGCATGCTAAATTGCCTGAGTAAATATTTGACAGTTTTGCATTTGGCAAAAGCGAGTCCTAGGCGGCGATGCAGTGCACCGCTTAATGACACTGCACTTGCTGCAAGTGCGAGGGGACTGCTGCTTGTTTGCTCTGCTGTTAGTTCGATTAACCGCACCCCGTGCGATGGGGGGCTGGCATTAAAGCAAGGCCGCCCGCCGCATAGAAATCGATATGCCGAGACCCAAGCACTTTGAACTGCGGGCATTTCAATTTGCATTCCAATTAAAACACCAACTTACCCAGAGACGCCACCGAAGACTGCGGGAAAACAGCCGTGCCTGCAAACAGAGGAGGATATTCCATTAAAATAATTGAATAAGTTGCAGCTGCCAGCCACATGAGGAGAATGATAAAATATGGCTTAAGTAAATCCCCCGCTGATGGAAAAGTTTTGCCATAGCTAAAATCATATTCGCACCAGAAACACACAGCGTGTGTGTGGAAAGCGTTCGTCACTTTTGTTTTGTTGCAGTTTTGATTGAGTGAGCATAATGGAAAATTTGCCATGCGAGATCCTGCCTCCTGCCTCCTGCCTCCTGCCGCCTCTTTCCCGACGATTTTCCCAAGCTGTCTCCGCGGAGAGTGCATTCAGTCAGATTAGGCTGCCCTCAAACAAAGGATACTCCTCCATCTATCCACATCCCACGTCCGCCATAGCGCAATTGCCTTCACCAGAATCCATTGGGCAGACAGAAAGAGTGCAGCGCTCATATTTTTTCCCCCAAAAATTCCTTTCCTTCTTCTGCCTGCTGCCGTCTGACGCGACTACATCAAAATGCATTTTGGCCAAAATGGTTCCACGGCGAGACTTCCCATTCCCCTGCGGCATAGAAACTAAAAAACCCAAAACAAAGCATCGAGCCGCACTCGACAAAAATTGCAAATTTACAATGGGCCAGGGCAGGGGAAATGGACTGTCCGGGAGGGAGTCCATGGATTTCATCTGCTGGCCATTCTCCATTTGCCATCCGCCCGTCCCTTTCCGCGTAATTTGTATGCGCGAGCCGCATAACTGTCTCCCATTCCGATCACCTTTGACCCCCCGCCGGAGTTGGACACGGGACAAAACGGACAAAAGTCAAGAAATCCTTCTTGAGCCTTCAATTTCATGTTTTGTTTACATTTTTGTACACCATTTTAGAGAATTCATAAGTTTATAGCCGTGCTGCCTATTTGATCATTAAATTGTTAAAAATAAATATTTTAGTGCTGTCCAAACTATGAACGTATTGCTTAATTACGAAAAGTGTGGCTTTGATTAGGATTTTTGTCATGCCNAAAACCCAAAACAAAGCATCGAGCCGCACTCGACAAAAATTGCAAATTTACAATGGGCCAGGGCAGGGGAAATGGACTGTCCGGGAGGGAGTCCATGGATTTCATCTGCTGGCCATTCTCCATTTGCCATCCGCCCGTCCCTTTCCGCGTAATTTGTATGCGCGAGCCGCATAACTGTCTCCCATTCCGATCACCTTTGACCCCCCGCCGGAGTTGGACACGGGACAAAACGGACAAAAGTCAAGAAATTCTTCTTGAGCCTTCAATTTCATGTTTTGTTTACATTTTTGTACACAATTTTAGAGAATTCATAAGTTAATAGCCGTGATGCCAATTCGATCATTAAATTGTTAAAAATAATCTATTTTAATGCTGTCCAAATGAACGTATTGCTTTGTTACGAAAAGTGTGGCATTGATTAGGATTTTTGACATGCCTGTCATGAAATTTTGGTTCTTCTATTATAATAACATTTAAAAGAATGCTGCATCACTACATTTCATATTAGAACTATAGGAGTGGAAAAAATCGAAAAAAGGAGTCGCCTCTTTATGGTATTCCCTTCAAAATTCTAAATAGTCTCACTAATACACACACAAAAATATTATCTTTATTGACATTAGTTTCCTAAGAATTTCGCTCAGTGAATGCATTTTCTGCATCCCCTACTTTTCCCAAAACAGAGCTCCCAGGGAATCTGTGCAATGGCCAGGCAGTCGCTTTGGTGGCCAATGTCCCGACCAAATTACAATGAAGAAAAATTGCACTGCCTTGTGGCAAGAGCGAAAGAGAGGACTTGAGGGAAAGAATGGGACAGAAGGAGAAGGCCAAGTCTCAAATCCCTCAAGGCAGACGTCTGGGCGAGCACTTTTTGCATATTACGTACTGGACATCGTCACGTTAGCTGCCCCAGCGAAATGTTCATCAAATCAACGTTGCAGCAGCTGCGTCTCGCTGTCTGGCCTGCCTCTGTTACCCGCTTCCTTGCACCCGCCCCCTCCACGTCTTCTGCTTGTGCATCCCCTTTGGGTCGATTTTTGTTGCAACGTTTTATGCATTTTTTCAGCGTCTGCATTGGCAACGTCTGTTGTTTCAGCTCCAAGACAAATGCCACAGTATTAAGGCCTATGCGCCGCCCCTTCCTTCCGCTGCCTCCGCTGACTCCGCTCCCTCCTAGCCCACCACCATGCCAGACGTTGCAAAAAATTGCCAAGCTTAACAATTCGCGTTTCTGGATTTCCATTTTTCTGCCTCCAACTGCCACGGCGCCACTACGTACGTGCCGAAGCCGCTTGTCCCGACACTCAGATCTAGCCCCGCCACAGTCGGCAAATGCAGCTTTCCTTTCGTTTGGCACGACTCTCTCCGGCCCGTAGCCTGCAGCCTGTCTCCCAAAAACCCAACACCCCTTTGTGCAATAAATACAAAATGCAGGAACGCCGCTCGGGCACATCTTCAAGTCGCCTGCCAGCTCCCCGTCCGCCCCCACATATTTTTTGCAGTATATGAATTGCATTGCCAACCCCCAATATCAATGCAGAGAAAGAAATGCACCATCAAAACGATGTTATTTTCCTTGTAATATGAATTCTGCCCGATTAAGAAAAAAATGGGAGGATAGTTGTCAATATACAAAACGTTTATATAACGTTTATATAATGTAGATATTTCAAAGGGAAATATGTATTTAAAATACTTGGTAGTCAAATATTTTGAGGCAAAAAAAACTTGTCCTGTCTTCCATTTTCTTATAGTGAAATGTGTTTTCTTTTCTTGGGAATGGAGAAAATGGATGCATTTCTCACTGTGCACCTCCGACCCCGAGTTATCGCGGCAGCTGAGGCGTCTCGACGACGAGTACGTTGATTTGGCATCGCTGCAGCACCGTGGCTATATCCCGTGTCCTGTATTTCGTATTCCATAGCCAGAGTCCCTTGTCCAATCCAATTCCGCTGCCCTGGCCTAACAATGTGCATCCGCCTGGGCTGGGTAGTGGGAGGGGGAGTCCTCCGATTCGTCGCCGTCATCGTTGTCCAGAGCTTTTGCTTTGCTTTGTTTGGGTTTGGGTTTTGGGTGTTCCAGAATCAGTTGAGCTGCTCGTTTTGTGCCATTTTTACTGCAGCCTTTGGCTTGCATTTTTTCTTGCTGCCCTGCTGCCACTTGAACTGAAGCAGAGAGATACCGCCACCCATTGTCCCCTCATCCAGCGGCGCTGCAGTTTTTGATTTCACTTTTCAGCGCACCACCCGGCGCCCCTTTTTCCTTCGACCGAGCTGCACTGTGCTTCGTTTTGGAAGGGGGTGGCAAGGTGCTGGGAAATAAGGGGTAAGGAAGTGGGAAGGACCCGCCCCTTTGGCGTCATGCAACACTTCGGTGGACGTTGCATACTTTTTTGTGAAGCGTTCTGCAGCAGTAGGCAAATAGCAATATTTTTTGCTCGCGACTTTCTATTTTTCAGCTGCAGAGTTTTTCGCTTTATTGTGTCCTGCGGAGGCTACACTGAGCGTAAAGGGGATAGGATCTTGATGGGATATTTACGGAAACGAAGCGTGGCTCATTGATTTGGAATTGCTTGGAAGTACTCAGCGAGTATCAGCCTATATTTTGGTAATAGGGTGTTAAATTGTAAAAGGCATTCATTTTCATCCATTTTATTTCTGTTTTCGCTGTCAACCAAATGGTTCGAAAGTGACAAATGAGATGTCCCCCACATTAAAGAGTCCAGTTCGGCAGGTTAGATTTCGAGGTGCATTTCCGGGCTTAGTCCAGTCGAACAGGCCCTGATTTGAGCCCCAGCACCGGGCGGTTGGTTCTCTGAGGCAGCAAAAGCAAAACACACTGCTGATTGCATTTGCTTTGTCTGCCCCATGCCGCTACAGGAACTGGGAACTGCTCTGCTCCCGGTGCCTGCTACCCTGTGGCCCCGCAAAACTTTGCCCGACTGCAGTACCAAAAAGCAAACTTGTTGTTTACGTTTTGTCCCATCCCAGCAGATCACCTCCCCGTACGCTTGATTTTGCTGCCTGTTAGGCTCATGTGCAGTCTTATGATGCTGACAGTTGTCGCCATTGCTGCTGGTCCGCAGAGCCCTCCCGTGCCTGCAGCCTCCCGCCTCCAACCTGCCGCCTCCTGTCGCCCAGGATTGCCATTTTGAAATGCAATGCAGCCGGGAGTGGGAGTTGCAGTCGTGCCGGACGGGTGTGCCGTGTGTGGGTGTGGGTGTGGGTGTGGGCGAGAGGGCGAGCCAGGACATTTCATTTCTGAAGAATTGCTTTGTCGGCCTGGTCGTCGTCGTCGTCGTCGTCGGTCGCATCCAAAACAAACAGCAACAGCAACATCGAAGCCGATGCTCCAGAGCAGCTGGAGCAGGGCGGCCGAATTGGGTGGCACGAGCATTGCATTTGCCTGTGGCCATGGGCGGATCCGTGGTAGAAAGGCGTACCGCCGCCGCCCGCCATCGCCTTACCCCACGTTGCACAAATGAAATTTTGCATTTTCAATTTTTTGAAATAGGCTTTTCCTATGCTGGAGAGTGAGACGGAGCGGTACTGCCTGGCAATCTGCAGTTTTTGTCGCAGGAAGGCGGCAAGAAAAAACTCCCCATGTGGCACGGGTACAGAAAAACCTTCGACTTGACTCCTCTTGCTTTTGTTGCATGTGGCATTTTATTTCTCGGCGTTTGATTTTGTCGCTTTTCGCCAGGCTGCACAACCCGCCATCCCGCCATTCAGCTCCTGCGCCTGCTCCTGCTTCAGCTCCAGCTCCTTCCCCAGCCATTGCAACTGCATTTTTTCCTTGCCAACTGCACTCGTCCAATGCGTTTCTCTGCAGCATCCTTTTCTTTATTTTCCAGGGGGTCCTGCAACAGGGAGCCCTGTATTCGTGGGGTCTGAGTGGGCAGGGGCAGGGGCCGGGGCCGGGGGACGGTACCCTGCGCACTTGTTATTCAAAATGGTGGCCATGCATTTTGCGTTTTTTCTTTGCATTGCTTATGTTTCTGTTTTGTTGCCATGGCTGCCATCGTTGTTTGTTCTTTGGGTTTGCTCTGTTTTTGTCCTGTTTTGCTTTCAGCTGCAACTGCAGTGATGGGGACGGGACTGGGGCGGGGACAGGCGAAGAATGCAGTTGTACATAAGGTGGGGGGGCTGCACGTTGCTGGGGGTGGCACACTGCAACTGCAGTTAGCTGAAAAACTCTTTTCTCTCTACTATTTTTGGGGGTCGCTTGAGGGAAGGCGCCTGCAATCGATAAATTGAAGGAGAATGCTCCCAGCTGGCCGAGGCTCTAACCCCACCTTCTGGTCCGCCTGCACCGCCAGCCCCTCCTGCCGCAGCACCACCTCACAGCCGTCATCATCCATCAGAGGCCACCCACTCAGCTGGCCGTCCAATCCCCGGCAGCTCCTGCATTCGCTTTTATTAGTTTCTGGCCGTGGGACAAAAACTGCATTCACTGATGCCAGCGAAGAGCTTTGTGAAAAAATATGGGCCCGGATGTGTGATCCCGATCCCGCTCACAGTTCGTTAGCGGGACACATCTCCCGGCCAGGATTTGTGCCTGCTCAAAGGTTCCAATTCCATTTCGAGTGTGATTTTTGTCTTTTTCGGGGTTTGGCTTGCTTGCGTGCACAAATGCACTATATTTCTTACTCCCGAACAGAATGTTCGATAAAAATACCCAGAATTATGTTTGAAATTCTCTCTAGAAACATGTACTTCATAATTAGATTTGTTGTACATGGTTAATCGATAAACTCTAGTCTTAAGATTTTGCCATCACTAAAAGATCCGTAGATTGTTTCATTGCCGGAAAACGACAATATTTAGTGATGCAATACTCAACATTTTGATTTCGCAAATTTATTTTCTCTTTCCTTTGAAACATTTGAAGTTTTTGAGTAACGAAATTCCTTGTGTGCCCATAAAATGTGGCTTGGGCTGGATTTAAATTTTGAATGCCTAAATTTCGAAAGGGGAATTTGAAAAATTGAATAATCTGCCTGCAACTGGCACCCACACCCTGCAGGGATAATGACAATCAATCACCGACGGACAGCGTTTAGATAAATTACAGAACTTGCTCGCCTGCAGCAGGAATCGGGCAATTACGGTGGGAGTATTACAAGTTGCATGTGTGCGAGCGAGTGGCCGGAAAATGCATCAATTAAAATTAAAGCTGTCGCAGCAGCATCAACGTACAGCAGTACAGGCATTGGGCATGGTGTAACTCAAACCTGCAGCTGGGCCAAACTTTGATTAGACAGGAGTGCATTGCACCAGGACACCGTGTACATACGCCCGGGTGTCCTGTGCGCTCTATGTTTTGTCCTTCTATGTGAAAGGCCCGCATGCACAATGCATGCACAGGCCGCCGTACATGGACCGGCTTACGTGGCGTATGAAAATGCATTTTGGCAAAAACATGATTTTTGGCCCAAAGAGGCGGCCAGCGGGCGGGCGGGCAGGCGGGCAGGGCTGGTGATGCACACAAGGAAACCAAAGGGCAAACATTGCAGCCGTCCCATCGCCCGACAATGCAAATAGGAAAGCCGGAAAAACGCAATGCACACACATATACACGCAACACAGCAAAAATAACATTGCTCTGGGTGGGAGGCCTATAAATTGGCAGCAAAAAAGGATTTGGCCGGCGTGGGTGCTGTGCTTAGGTGACACCCTGGCCTGCCCTTGCCTGGCCTGGCATGTGCTATCCTGCCCTTTCGCCAGGCCTGTGCTGTTCCTTTCCACTTTTCGGTGGACAATGGACGCAAACGCAGGGCGCAGATGACATGCATAAATTGCATATCAAAGGTGCATCAGGAGCAGCATCAGCCGGTTGTATCAGCGGCAACAGGAGCAGGGCCAGAGTCGGGAGCGATAGCGGTGGCGGTGGCGGGAACACCCCCCCGAAATCTATAGATTTATGCAGCCTAGTCGAACCCATGCCACATATAGTTATGATGCATAACCCAAAGCTACTCGTTTTTGCTGCAGCTGCAGATGCAGCCGATGGTGTCCTCCGGCTATGGTCGGGAATGCTTTTTGTTTGTTTGCCCATTTCGTCCCCAAAAATTTTTGATGAAAAATGATGCACTTGCCCGACTGCCCCCCACTAACCCCCGATCACATCTGCCGCTTTGTTTTGTTTTGTTTTCGAAAATTTTCAATTTACCGGCGTCCAGCGGAGCCCAAATTGGAAAAATGCCACGGACAGGACTAGAGCATTGAGGACCGAACAGAAGCGGGACGCTGGGTGGCAGCCGCTGAATATTATTAATGAAAATCAATACATAAATTCTCGCCAAATTTAGATTGTTTCGGTTATGTGTTTATTTTGTATTATAGTTACGTTTATTATGGAGCCACAGCTCAGTTGGTCTGACTGCAGGCAAAACAATGCCGGTCATGTTCAATATTGGGTGTACGAGTATGTGCCTCGGCGAGAGTGAGTTTGCTTTTAATATGGCCATGTGAATAGCCTTTAATTTATTTCAAATTAAAATTGCACGCCGTTGTGCCCGCCTTTCCGTTGGAACCATAGATCATGACGAGTTGAAAACTTTTCACGCAACGCTATTTTAAAGCGCGTTGAATCAATGCGGCCCTAGCAAAAAGGTTTTTATGTGTCCAAATATTGATTGTCTGGTTATTTTAAATTAAATGAGCTAAAACAAATTGGTTATAGTTCTAAAACAAAAAGAAAAACGATGGAAATTCATTAAAAACGATAAAACTTAAAAGCGATCTTCGAAATGCATTCTCTGTTGAATTAGAAGTAATTATCTGTTAAAACACTAGATTGAAAAATAATTTTTTTCTATAATTATATTTATTTTATAAAGTTGTGTTAAATGTAATAAATTCTTATATTAAGTAATAATGCAATAATCTTTACTAGTTGTGAAGAAATCGCAAAGTTATCTATAAAAACCGAGATATCACATTTTTCATATAATATTTGTTTAGCGAAGGATGGAAAAATATTTGCATAAATTATTTAGCGAAGGATAAAAAAATATTTGCAATAAAACGCTCAAAAAGGTCCTTTATTTTATATTCTAACCTTCTATATAGACTGTCTTATTAATAATGATAATTTTTCAATTATTTTTCAATTATTACAAAGCGAATATAAAATCAACTTCTTTTTTAGCACAAAATGTAGTTGTCAAACTTATTCTTTGACATCGCTAAGGACCACAATAGTTAATGCGGAACACCCTGCTGTCAAGGAGAGGTCATCCGGATTAACCGGATGAATTGACAACAAAATACCAACAGAGTTTGTAATATCTATGATTTTGTATTATCTCCAATGAAAACCTGCTTCGTAAATATAACCTCTTAAGAGCTTAGAAAGCTTAGAGTGATGGTGCCATGTCGTAATAAGGACATACAGGCATGAGATTCATTTATATATGGTTTCTAATTTAATTTTATAAAGAATATACTTGAATTTAGTTTTCTAGCAAGGATATTCAAGTAATGATATGGCCAGCGATTGTGTGAAAATCAATTTTTTGTCGGCCTCTGCACCGATCTATGACTGTGTACATGTCCTCTAAACTGCGCCTAAGAACCCAGCTGCCACCCGGTGGGAAGCAGGCAAGGCTGGCGGTTAGGGGACTCCCGCTTGGTCCTTCGCTCGCCAGCATCCTGCCGCCGTGCTGCTCTCTCACTCGCTCGCGCGCTCTCGCTCTCTCGCTGCGCAACGAGGACTCTTCGGCTCGCTCACCAACACACTCGCACGCAACATCGGCGTTTTTCTAATGTCTGTTTCTCTTTCTGGCGCATTAGTTTTAGTGTTTTGCCTCTCGCTTTTTTGCTTCCTTTTTCCGCTGCTTGTACACACGCACACACTGCCGCACCAGCCAGGATGCTGCGCATGTAAAGGGCGGCCCGCCGCCCCTCTCCCTTTGGCTTGTACATAAAACATGGGCGTGTTTGTGCGGCCGACGCTGGCGCCGACTGCTCTGCCGGCGCACCAAAATTTTGTGTACTTTTTTAGGATACCAAATAGGGATACGCACGCACACAGAGGCAGCTGCGGAGTCCGAGGCGGGCAGGACCTCCTATATACCGGAGTGAAAAAAGGGAGTAAAAATGCATTCTGCCTGCACCAACTACCAACTAAAAATGCGCACGGCACAAAAAATGAAAATGGGCGATTGGAGTGCGGGATGGAAAGCGGGAAAACTGCATGTTGCTGCCATTTTAGGCAGCCATCACGCCCGAGCTGCAGCTCTAATGCACCTCAGTCACTGCCTGCTGCGGCCGTCGGCGTCGCTGGCGTCGCAGGCGATGCTGGCGCTGCTATTTTTCGATTTGCCACACCCAGAAAAAGTGCATTTTTCTACGACGGTTTTTGGCATTTTTGCATTGGCTTTGTTGCTGCATTTGTTTTGGCTTTTCCACCCACTCCCCTCTGGTTCTGGTTCAGTTTCAGTTTCTGTTTCGGGTTCTGTTTTTGATTTCCCTTCGCTTCGGCTGCTGCCTTTTTACTTGTCCGTCTGCTATGTACAACAAATATTCACTTGCCACTCTTTTTTCTCTATGTACTGGCTGCATGTATGCACGCGCAGCGTGTGTGTGTGCCGAACTGCATTCGGTTGGTGCTAAAAGTTGCACTCTATATGCACATTTTGTGTGCGTGGCCAAAGCCAATCGGGTGCCTGCTGCAGTTTTGTGCTGCTTACTTTTTCCCTGGCCCCCCGCAGCCCCATTCCCTCTCTGGGCCGCCTGCTCCTCCCAACTCGGCCCGGCTTAAGCTCCAACTCAAGCCCCGGCACGGCCTCGAGTCCGCCACCCACTCGCACCGCCCACCACTCGCACTTGCCTTGCTGCTCGAATATTTTGCCAAGCTAAAATAATTTGGAGCTCGAATGCCTGATCGGTAAACGATGATGGGAAAACCTTTCGAGTAATTGACGCAAGCAGCCAGATGGCTTCAAGGAGCTTTTCATTTAGCAGAGTTTGCCTCCAATTTCAATCGGATTCAGTCTCTTGGATCAGAAAATTGTTACTTAGATTTACCTGATGTGTTCCAGGACCTGGAAAACTTTCATTTAAAAGCTAATGGCTAGCTTGAAAGAATCATTGCACTCTGTAGCCCCATATGTCTATTTTAATGGTAAAAAAGTTACCCTCACAGGGAACTCCACACAATCAAGGTCGAACGGAGTCAACGGCAGCAATTAATATCGAATTAAAACTCCTACCGGTAATCGGTAAGCCAGGATTCTAATCAAACAAACACAAAAGCTCCCGCAACCCGACCCAGACCCAGACCCAGACCCAGTCGCAGACCCCGAAGTCGGACCTACAATGAGACCCGAGTCGCGGACTAAAAAGGATAAGCCAACATAACATGGCAGCGCCCACAAAGTAGTCGCTTGGCTTATTCGCATTTATAATATATTTTTTTCTATACCGTATGGAAATTCCCTCCCGCCGACCCAGCACACTCGCACACACACACGCGTCCTGTGATGGCTTTGGCTGATTTTTTCGCGCCACTTTTGTGGGGGGTCGGGATTTGTATTTTTTTGCATGCTGCCATTTGTTTGTTTGGGTTGTTAGAAAATATATTTTTTGCGAAATTTACGACATGCCGGGCGGAGAGAGTGGCGAGTGGGGCGGGGGGGCTTGGGAAAGGAGAAGTGGGTAAAAAAAGAAAATATGCGATATGTGGACGAGCCAGGAAGGAAAAGGAAAGCGGCAACAATTTTTTCTATGCTGCTGCGTTTTGTGTTTTGTTTTGCTCCGTTCTGGCCCGGTCTGGCCCGGTCTGGTCTGGTCTGGTCTGGGCCAGCTTTAGATTTTTTTCGGCGAAGGCGAAGGACGTTTGAATAACCTTGTAACCCTTTTCTCGCTCTTTCTCCTCTCGCCCTTCTCCTTTCCCCTGCGGTCGGTGAAAAGTGTGTCTTTCAAGCGGCACCCACCCGCTGCCCCGCATTAAATTGCATAGTTCTCTTCCACCAAAAAAAAAACGTTGCACCAGAAAGCTCAAATACGGGCTCAACAACTCACCAGTAGTGCTGCGCAGTCCCTACAAAGATCCTTTGCAGCCAGACAGCATCTCGCAGCTTCGATCACATCGCGTCCGCAGTTAAAATTTAACTGATCAGCAAAAAAGCGAAAGACTCGGCAGATCCTCATTTTCCTTGTGGCCTGCCGAACCAGTTTCATCGGGGGATTTGCTTTTAAGTGAAAAAATTCATTTTTCAGTCAGAGTTTTTCCTTTGTTCCAGCGACAATTGATGACGAAAAGATCTTCGCCACTGTCTTAAAACGGGTTTTTGACCAGCGCGAAGCTCCTCACCTTTTTCACCCGGTTCACCCTTTCAGACTTTTCCCAAAACAATTTCGGTTAATAACCTTGACAAGGGTGCGCAATGGGGGAGGGGGATGCCGTTTGCCTGGGAACTAAATAGGCTGCCAAACGGGTTTCCCCGCCGCTGCGAAGTGAACGTCCAGCCACCAAGGACAAATAGATCGAGGAGGCTTTCGGAGCAAAATGATAGAGGAACATTGTTCTCATGTGTATTATTTGGCAAGCATTCCGACACGGGACATGGAATCCATGTTAAAAGTCAAGGGTTAGTGGATCTTCACCCCGAAGTGGGACGGGTTATCCGCGCCCGGGACATTATCATCAACCCTTAAGCGTGACCAGCACGCGTGCGCCTTCCATCGAAAAATCCCAAAATGGGACCCGAGTCCTATCAGGGTCAACGTGATTGCGCGAAGAAGGTTACCGCTGACAAATATTAACACAAAACTACAATAATTGGTCGTTTAATTTGTCAAAGCGAATTTTCGTAGATTGTCATCTCTTGGGTCAATAATATTGAAGATATTAACAGAATTTTAAAAGGGGAAAGGGACAGACAGACGGACTGACAGACGAACATGGCTTGATCGACTCAGCATCAATATGCTGATCAAGAATATATGTACTTTGTGGGATCATGTCTCTGCCTCAATCTTAAAATAACAGTTTTTCTAATTTTAAGAAATCCATCAAGTGAGCTAGGAATATAAGTTTTTGATAAATATACTTTATAGAATCGGAAAGGTTTTTTTCTCGCTGTTAAATACATTTTAACAAATGTATAATACCATTTGTACCAATTCAAGCGCTCATAGTTTTTGGTTCCTGTTGGAAATGTATAAGAATTGGCGGGATGCCACATTTAGTAAACGATTACGTGAGTTTTTAAGACAAATATTAAGTTAATAATATTTAAAAGCAAGCTTACACTGCTTCTCTCGATCATAATATAGGTACGAGTTCTGAATTTAAAATGCAATTTATGCTCATGGAATTTCCTCACGTGAAGACAATGCCGTCAAGCTTTTCTTTGGAACGGGCGGTATTCCCTCATTCCCAAGAACTATCAAATCACAATGGTAACTTTATCGTTTACCTTGGGGTTTTCATGCATTTGTTGGGTTCCATCATAACATTTAGCTTGCATAATGTAAACTGTATAAATACTCGTGGCTGCAGAACCCTATGCAATATTCTGTTGAAAATGCGCCGCCCCAGGACCAAGGATAAACTTCGGCCGTGGTCCTGGGCTAAAAAGTTTTAGTTTACGCTTTCAAAAATAATAATTATGAATATGATTTGAAGGTATTATGAGCAACGCTCCTGCCAACCAACTTCTCCGGCAGGCTCCCTCCGGCAACCGTCCCTAGCTGGCGCAGAAGATTGAGTTTCCGACCCTGTCAGCTTAGTACCCATGTTATTAAATTCTAAAAATATATAATTTGTGCTCTGCTTCCCACTCATATCCTGCCATGCACGAGCGGCCATCCTTTTCGGGACTCTGGCTGCAGTTTTGGCAAGAGGTAATTAACTAGAAAATTTGCTTTGCAATTATTTCAATTTAAAATGCTTTACCGACTGGTCCTTTAGGAGTGGCTTTGAGGACTCTCTGGGATTCTATTCTAGCTTTAAAATTTAAGGAGCTAGGCGGAATTTCCGTTCGACATCGATCCGGGTATTGCCAAGGGGTTAAAACAACAGAACAGAAAACAGCACGAGCCAAGTTAAACAACGGGCATTAATAAGAAAAGCACCTCGCCCGCGTACTCGCCCTGTTAGTTGGTTTAGCAATTTGATCCGGCAGTGAAAGGGCGGCTCTGGCCGGCCATTTGAACCCCCAAGGACCCAACTTCTTAATGTCATTAATTTTTTAAGCTTACTTGGAATGCAAATGCCCTGACCAGGCCGCATAAAAATGGCAGGCCATCAAGGAATCGCCTGGTAAATGGAGCGGGTCGCAAAACAGAACGGAAAAGGGTTTAATTGTTTTGGGGCGCCAATGAAAGGACGGACGCTCATCCGGCGTGGGTAGATGGTCAGATTTAGTTTCAAAACACACTTGAGCCTACGCACTGTGTATAATTAAAGGACTCTCCGGCCGCCGGGGGAAGAGAGCCTCCCGATGATTTATTGTTTGACAGACAGAAGTTCCAGACTGTGTGTTAGGCAAATTAGAAAGGGTCCGTTCTTAGCTGTCTCCAGCAGCTGGGGTGTCTCCTTTTCAGAGCACTACCACCAGCACCCTCAGCAGCCGTTCGAAGTTCTTTCCTCTCGGTCTGGTTGCTGTCACGCTGTCTAGCTATTTATTTATATTTAGTGTAATGTTTAATTTAGTAATGGATTAGAGTCAGCACAAACGGGCGAACCGGAGCTGTTCATTACGGATAGTCACGTAGTGACGCAGTGGTTGGCCCTGTCAGATCTGTGAAATAATACCCTTTGGGGGCCGAAAGATTTATGGAGAGTCTTTCTTAAAATTCTCTGTGGGGTTTGAAAACGTTTCGTCCTTCCCCAAAACCCGTTGACTGGCATAAGTGCTCGAAATACAAACAAAAGTTTAATGAAGCAGCACAGCACCCATAGATTGGTTATTATCTTTTAGTTTGGCTGCATAACTTTTTCGCTCTGCATGTAAATTTCATGCCACGCCCCTTGCCACAACAGTCCAGAGTTTTCCAACGCCGCCGGCTCCGAGCCCCGAACCCGTCCTGATTTTACGTTTTTCGCCAAAATTATTTTATAATGAATGTTCGTATTTAGCCAAAGTTTTATGAATGGCTTTCATTACGAGAGTGCCACCCCCGAAAGTAGGATCCCAGAGCCCTGGCCAGCTCCCTCTGAACCCCTGAAGTGAACCACAAAAATATGAAAACCGCATTTATATTGTACATCGGGCAGCTGTTTCAAAACTTTGTCTGTCTCCCTGGGCTTTCCGCTCTGGTGTTAGTTCCAGTGCGATAGTGTGGTGGGTGCCTCGGTGAGTGGTTCATATGGTAGTTCGCGGTGGTTGCGGTGCGTTTTGCCCGGCAGAGGTTTTTGGGAGCCAAAGCCCGGCACAGCAGCCACCAGAAGTGGGCAACTAAAGCAGGCACTGATTTTGGTTGCCAACTTTGTTGGAGTGCTTCGAAAACGAAATGAAATGAAATGAAATGCAATGGCATGGAATGTGCCACAAAGGACGGCCAAATTGATGAAGAAATTAAAGTTTAGTGGGTCCTCTATAATGGAAACTGAATGGAACTTTCCAAGGCAAAAGCGCATTCAAAGGCAAAGGAATTAAAGGTTGGGGGTTTTCAGTATGCTGAGAATCCTTTGCGAGCCCTTGGAGTCGGAAGCCCGACTACGTGAATAGAAGATGCCCGCAACTTCAACACCCTTTGAGTGAAGTGGCAAGTGGCGTGGGCTGGGTCACTGAGCATGGAGCAGTGGTACACTAGCTCGGGTGGTTGCCAGCTAGCATTTGTGGCAGATTGTACCCCAAGGTACAAGACCCCCTGTCAGCCGCTGCCGTTGGCAGCCATTATGGATAAACTTATATTTGCACTAGGACAACACAACAAAGCAGCTGCCCCAGCACCAAGCTCACTCCTCTCCACCGCCTTCGCCCTGGTTTCGTCCCTGGACTCGTCCCCTTCCTGCTTATCCTTCCGCCGCCGCATGTTTGTGCGCAGTTGCCGAGGTCACTAATGTCGTAAGATGAATCCTTTCGGCAAATGCCTTCAGGGTGCAAAAATAAAACATGCTATACGTAAGCCCTTCGCCCACTCCCACCACACTTTGTCCTTTTTACTTACACATTAAAAAATATATATAAACAAGAACCGAATGGTAATAAGTTCGAAAAACTGGGTTTGTATATAAAAAAAGATTTTTTTGTTCCTCAATTGGGATTCCTCAAATATTTGTTACATTGACTGTGAAATTTTAGCATATAGATTATAAGTTCCATTCATGTTGATACAGGCATTAGCATTAAAATAGAGTGGAATTAGTAACCGGTTTAAAATATATTGTCATAAATGAGTGCTACGATTTCTGATAAGACCAAAGCTCATTGTAGAAGATTTTTTCTTAGTGAACCCAGCATCCGGAGGACCAGCATCCGCGCTTTAAATGTAGATTAGTTGTTGTTGTGGTGGGTGCTGGCCTCCTGACATTTTCGCATCCTCGCTTCCTTTCCTCCTGGACGGGGAAAATAATGAAAACAGCAACTTTCATAATGAAGGTTTTTCGTTCTTCGTCCTGGCCCCTGTCCCCATGCCCATCAGCATCAGCATCTGCAGCTACTGCCACATCCATTCCCCCGCAGCGAACTGGAGCTCAACTGAACCGTTTGCGTCCTGCCCGCTCGCCTCTTTTGAAATTATAATCTGCGCCACGACGCCACGATACTCCGGTCCTTCGACCCCCGTTGCGTTTATTTAAGGACACGGCACTCCCCTTACACGCTCTTGCTTAGAACAGTCGAGGGTCCAGGGTCCCAATCCATTGCTCCTGGGGTACTTTGTATCCCCGGGTTTTTGTAAATAGCTCCCAGTTTTCGGAATCTTGCAGGCACCGGCACCCGCTCTGGCTTCGGCTCCCGCTCCGTCGTCGCTTTAACTCGTTCCCCGCCCCTTTATATGTATTCAGCAAATGTCCTTAGTCGACTAATTTGCATGCAGAAATCAAATAAGCTGCATGTTCACATAATGAACACAAGCGAGCTGGAAGTTGGAGGTTACTCGAGGATGGAGTGCTCTGGAGCGCTTCACTAATTACTTTGACGGACAAAGCAGCTCGAAATTTGAGCGACGCAAACAATGGGCAGGCAAATCAACATAAGCGAGAAAATTGAAAAGTTGGGATGGAAATTATTTGCCAACTGGCATCTGAAACTATTCAATTTCCTGGGCCTGGGCCTGGGCCAGGGCCTGGGCCCAGCCGTAACCGGCAAAACTGCCAAACAAATTCAATTTTCCACAAGGGCTGTGGCTGAGCCTGAGGTCCAAGGATTCAAGGACCTACTCCAAGGGGCGGTAAGTTTCGTTGCCACCCCCTGGCAGAAGCCAGTCCCACATTGGTCCGGCCTCGGATTCCTGCGCAGGCGAAAGTCACAACTATCCCAAGTTGGCATGCGGGCTATCCTTCTCGCCTCCCCATACGATTGTCCCTTCTCACCCCGCAGGCTGTTGCGACTTTTTGGCCACACCAAAGACGCCATATTAGAATCGAGTCTGCCCGGCGAGCGGGCGGAATTCAATTTGCATTTTACTGCTAGTTACAAATATTTGTCTGAAGCCAACTGCTCGGGGAGTGAGTTATTGAATTAGTCAGGGGCCTGGGTGTCTTCTTCGTACTTGGCCACATGGAGTGAGTTATTAAATTTCGGAGGTATCAGACATCTCATCACAAAGGATCTGCAGGGAAAAGTAATAGCATTAAAGTAGAGTGTAATTGCGTAATCCGTTTTCTTCAATCGATTTAGTATATTTCCCAAAGTATAGCATTGTTTTGGTTGATGAATTTTCAGAAATTAATAAACCGAAATAGTGGAGCTTCCTTATAAAGTCACAAAGATACAAAAAAGGGTTTTTGGAAGATTTTGGACGATATTTTTTGTCAAACTTCATTGAATGAAGTAAAATGAATGTTAAGGGCTATTGAGATGAGTCAGAAAACAATTAGATAGTTATCTTTTGTAGAACGAACTGCAACGGCTCTTGAGCTGAAGTTCTTGTGTAAACTGAAACTCTAAACCACACGGCTCTGGGAAAATACTTTCCGAACTATTGCTCCTGCAACCCGTTCTCGCTTGCGTGGATTAACCCTTTTCCCGGGCTAATGTATGCACAGCAAATATTGCCTCAGACAGCAGAATGAACTTAAAGGAGTCGCAAGAAAGGACACCCCCGATAGGACGGGAAGGGCAAGGACCCAATCCAGCCAAACCAGACAAACAGATTGAGGATAGATCAAAAAAACAGGCTAGACCAAACAGCCGAAGAAGAAGGGAGAATCGTAAAGAAAAAAAATAGTGCAAAGGAGAAGCCAAGAAGATGAAGGGGTTGCGTCTGGTCTTAGTCTGGTCTGGTCTGGGTTTTTTGTGCCTTGTCCCAGGACATTCCACACTTTCCCTGTCCACTTTTTGAGGTTTTCATTCCGCCACACTCGGGACTCTATTAGGTCCTGCTTGAGGATGTGCAGCGCGTGCCAAGGATGCGTTCGAAATTTGGGCCGGGGTCCTTGAACTGCCTGCAGAGGCATACTCGTACATGCTGTAGAATGGCAATTAGTGGCAGCCGTGGAAATCCATAAATAATCCATAGAGATGATTAATTACAGATCGATTCTGTCTGCTGTCCTGGTGAATGCTTTGTCTGCTGTCCATCAGGACTAGCTCGCCCCTCCCCACTGCCCCGCCGGCCTGTTTTGGTTGCATTTGCAAATTTAGCAATTTATGATTATCTATACAGCCGTGGGAGCATGGAGTTGCTCTGCCGTCGGCAGCTATGGTTTAAGCTTCATTTCGTTGCTGCCGCTCCTGCCTCCGCCTCCACCTCCGCCTCCGTCTCCGCCTTCCCCTTATCGGAATGTGGACATGCGCAGTTGGTGTCCGTGAATCTATGTATCTAACCAAGCGTCGGCCATGCCGAGCCATGGGTTCCATTTAGACAGCGTCGGCCATGCCGTTCAGTCGCATCGCAGCTGCCCACGCCCGCCCGGCCACTCGGGCCACCCCCTGAAAGTCATGACTTGCCCGAGTTGGCAGCTTTTCCCACCCCCCGGGCGGCGGCTTAAGAGCCGCACTTAGAACGCTACCCTGACTATTTTCTCTTCGTTTATCCGCTTTCCGTTTCTCTTGGCTTACTAGCCAGCTTAGAGCTACCCGGCGGCAGAGGGCGCCCCTCTAAGGGTTTTAGAATAATTTGCATGTACCGGAGCGCAAGGGTTGCTTTTTCTATTGCTCAGCGGAGGGGAAGGTCGGATGTATTTGGGATATCATCTTAGAGGGGAAATACAAAAAATGTACTTTACTCTGCCAAATTATTCAGATAATTCCTGTTTATCAGGAATTTTAACGATTCGAATTTGTGTTTTCCACCACAAACTTCATAAAATTGTTGAGTTCGCAGTTTCAGGTTTAAAATTTTGGACATGAAAATAGACAATAAAGTAAACTACTTCATGTCTTGAGACTAACACCAGTATTTTCATAGATTGTATTGACACCGTCCCCAAAAATGATAAGTATTTATTAGATGACATTATTAAGACAAAGCATTTCTTCAGAGCTAGAAACTTTCGACGCTTTTCTGCTATCTATGAAAAATTAATTTATGATAATATACTATACGTAATCATACAATTTTTTTCTAAATTCAGTGGGATCCACATAAAATGCATTTTTTTGTGCAAAAAAAAAAACTAAAATTTTCAAAATATTTTAGTTAGTACTATAGTTAAAGCATTTTGATCAAAATTTTTAAGATAGCTAAATTTTAACAAAATGTGAATATAGTAAACTAAATAAGAGATTTAAGTATTTTTCAACACCTCAAAATTATGTAAAGTATGTAATACATAACGTAACATTATCTTAAAGAATACCAGCAGCTTAGGCCTTTGACTAAAATATTTAATTAAAATTCACGAAATTTGAAAATTTTTTTTAAAACCACAAATAAAACTGGAGCACCGCCTTAGCATTTGCCTTCTAGAGGTTTATTCGATATGTAAACAAAAAATAAACCCCCCAATTAAATTTTATTGATCTCAATAATAAGTCGTTCATACAAGATAACAATATTAATTCCTTTAATCTGAGAGAGAATGACGGCAACCAGAATAGCATGAAATGCTGCAGTGCACGTTTAAACCATAATTTCATTTTATTGATCAATGCACATGCGAACCAGTTTCTCCTCCTCTTTGACAGCTCAATTGATTTTCATTGGGAAATTTTTTGCAATTTTCGTTATTTTTTGTTTTTTTGTTTGTTGTTTTTGGTATTATTTGCCTTTGCTTTGCTGTTTACTTTGTCATTGTGTTTGTGTTTGACTTTCGACATTTTTTCGATTAGTGTCCCCGCTCCAGCAATATGTTTGTTTTTTGTTATAATTCGCAGCCTCGTTGTCTGGCGCGGCGCTGGAGTTTTGGACAATCGCAGCTCACCTGTCCCAGCCCCACACCTGCGGCCGTGCGCTTTTTTGTTCTTTCGGTTTTGCTAGTCAATTTGCTGTTGTTTTATGCGATTAATCCCCGCCATGGCAGCCACTTTGGCGCACATAATTGAGGTTACGTTCGGCTGCACAAATTGCCAACATTAATTGATTCCGCTGCCAGGAGGCGGGCCAGTGCCAACAACGGCCGGCAAAGAAATGTATGTAATAATCGGATTTCGTGGCTGAGTTTTGAGGCTCCTGTGTGGCACATTTATTTTTTTAGAGTGGTCGCTCTTGACCTGCCCGACGCGGCCCAAGACTCAACCTATCTCCCCCAGCTCCAGCTTCAGCTTCAGCTCCAGCTCACTTCCACTTCCAGGGAGTGACATTGTCCAGCAGCGGAAAATCAACCACCGAAAAAAGTTTGTGGCATGTGCTTGGCTCGTTTCCCGTGGCCCGCTTTCCGCATCCCGCCTTCCGCCTTCCGCTTCCTATCCCATCCCCGGTCCCTGTTTTTTAACACCTCAGATTTATGGCTCATCCGCGGACCCAGTTAATTGCCGCTTTGATGGCCGATTTGCTCATCTTGCGATCTGCAAAGTCAGAATCTTAAATGCCCGCGTGCCGGGCAACACTTGACACTTACATAAATAGGCAATTTTCGTTTGACCATTTTTTATGGCAAAGATGATGGCAAATTACCCAATTAAACTTTTTCATATTTGTGTTTATACGCGTTTTGTTTTCTTCCAAGTTTCCCCACAATGACGGATGTGTTTCCTGTTTTATGGATCTGTTCTATTGGAAGGCCTGCTCTGGATTTAATTGTTGGCAAAGATTCTGAATTTATTGTCGCTGAGCCAGCTACTTTGGCCTTAATTTCCAGCAGATGGAAGGCGATGGGTAATTTCAGCTGAGCTGCCCCATAAACGTCATCCAAAAATACCATGGGAGATGCACACGACTGCAGGAGTCCCAATAAACTTTGTAAATTAACATTCTTATTTGATACCCATTGCCGTTGTACGATTTCCGAAACATAATTGTACACAACTCACATTTTTGGTGGTAAGTGTAATTTAGACGAAAAAATAACAAGTACGCTGTAACATAGTTGAGATTTCTCAAGGTACGAGAGAACGAGATACGAGTACCATGAATCTATTTTCTTTATCCACCATTTATTTTCATCTATAATAATTCAACAAATTTTTGTGTATCGATATCCAAGCAATCAGCATACATACACTGCGGGACACTTGACACTTGAACATCTTCAATGTTAGTTATTGAAATTGTTTTCGTGTGTCTTGAAAATACCTAATGCAAAAATAACTATGTCTCTAGATCGTACTTTGTATGATCGAGTATGTAGACTTATAAGTTTTAACTGCAAAGGCGGAAAGGGATGTGTTAAAATTTTGAAATAAACTCGATAATTTGGCATTTCCTAGAACGATGTGTTTATACAAAAAGAGTATGTAGACTTATCAGTTTTAACTGCAAAGGCGGAAAGGGATGTGTTAAAAATTTGAAATAAACTCTATAATTTGGCATTTCCAAGAACGATGTGTTTATACAAAAAGACGCACAGACGAACATAGCTATATCGACTCAACTGTTGATGCTGATGTTGATGCTATAAAGAAATTCTGAAGAAGGTGCAACAAAGCATTCGATCGGACTGAAAAAGCTAGATCTCCTGCAAAGAATATGTGTAATTCTGTGGCTCAAAGGCATAACTACTTGAGAATTAATAGAGAAAAGAAGCGTTGACTTTGGAATTGGATCGCCCTCGATCCTTCCTCGCATTGGTTTCGCGACCAGCAGTAGGGGATAGGGATTGATGCACTCCACGGTCTGCAGTAGTAGGCACAAAAACAACGCTCAAATTGCAAGTTGATTTAGCTCCCCTTTTCTGATGCATTTTTTGTTTTATTTGCCTCAAGTGCAGCCGTCTAAAAAGTGCAGAGTCCGTGTCCCAGCCGCAGCCGCCGTGGCGGCGCATCCTTTTTCCGGGACAGGGGACTGGGCGCGTTNCTGCAAAGGCGGAAAGGGATGTGTACAAAATTTGAAATAAACTCGATAATTTGGCATTTCCTAGAACGATGTGTTTATACAAAAAGACGCACAGACGAACATAGCTATATCGACTCAACTGTTGATGCTGATCAAGAATATATCTACTTTGTAGGGTCGAAGACGTTTCCTTTTGCCTGTTACATACACTGAATATATCATTTGTACCTTAAGATACGTGGTATAAAGAAATTCTGAAGGAGGTGCAACAAAGCATTCGATCGGACTGAAAAGGCTAGATCTCCTGCAAAGAATATGTGTAATTCTGTGGCTCAAAGGCATAACTACTTGAGAATTAATAGAGGAAAGAAGCGTTGACTTTGGAATTGGATCGCCCTCGATCCTTCCTCGCATTGGTTTCGCGACCAGCAGTAGGGGATAGGGATTGATGCACTCCACGGTCTGCAGTAGTAGGCACAAAAACAACGCTCAAATTGCAAGTTGATTTAGCTCCCCTTTTCTGATGCATTTTTTGTTTTATTTGCCTCAAGTGCAGCCGTCTAAAAAGTGCAGAGTCCATGTGCCAGCCGCAGCCGCCGTGGCGGCGCATCCTTTTTCCGGGACAGGGGACTGGGCGCGTTTTCAATCAAAATCGCTCAGACTCTTGACAGAAGCAGCGACGGCTCCAATGGGGACCCCAAACAACAACAAGCACACAAGAGTTGCAGCAACAAAAATAAGCAAACTCCAGCGGATTGCACTCGGCAGCATTTTGGCAAACTCGCAAAACTCTCGGCGCGCACATGAGCGCATAAAACAAATAGCAAGGCTGCCCGTGCTCGTATATATATGCCTGGCATGTGCGTGGCACTTGGCTCTTTATCTTTTTGCCCATAAACGTCGTCCTGCCACGCCCCGCCTCCGATCCAGGCGCACCTTCCACCACCCAGCGGCCCGCCTTGGGTGCTGAATGCATTTTCGGTCAGCTGCTGCAGCAGCAACTCGCGACGGGCATTTTTTCTCGCTGCACTTTAAGTGCAGTTTACCTCTTTTGCCAGTTGTGTGTGTGTTTGCTTTGCAACCGCCCCTCGCCGGTCCCCGTCCCTGTTTGCAGCCTCGCCGCCCCGCCAGACTGTCCGGCAATGGTCCGACCCCGCTTTGGCGACTTTGAGTGTGTGGCGTTAGAAATTGGGAGAAAAAAGTTGCGCTGTGCAAATGAATTCTTACAAAGGACCTGGTCCCACTCTCCAGCACACATGCCCTCACACTCGACTGCGTTTGCATAGAGAGGGGGGGCGGAAGGGTTGCATTTTGTGCGTCCCTGGGTCCGTTGACGACCAAGTGGCATGTGGGATTAAACCACTGGCAGTTGTTGGCGCTTAAGTGCTGCTGCTCCCGCTACCGCCGCCGCCGCCGCTGCTGCATTTCTTTTTCATTTAATTAAAATTATTTGCACTCGGAACTTAGCTGCCCGGCCGCGATTTTGGCAGCGATTCTTTGCCTTTGGCGCGTTTTAAGTGCGTGCAGCGCGGCCAATTGTCAATTAGCCGGGATGCAGGAGCCATGGCCGGCGCAGCGGTGCATTCAGGCGGCACTAACCAAAGCCGAACCACGCACAAAAGTATCTGCCGCGGCAACATGTTTCAGCGCAATTATTTTGCAAAGAGCACAAAAGGTGCCGAATGCAACAAACACAACAAAAAATGCAAGCGAAATCAAAAGCGGGGAAAAACCAAATCAAAAAACTCAAAACAGAAAAACAGAAGCGGAAACAATTGCAGAAAATGTTTTTACTATATGTTGCCAATTACAGGCAACGCTCAAACGGGACCAAATGAATGCGGCAAGCCTTGGACCGGTGTGTGGGCCAGGCAGAGGGCCAAAGGGCAAGGGGGCCTTCTTATAGGCAATTGTGCACACGGCGCTTGAGGGATATAACATACTCGTATGTCTGCTCGCCGGCCGTCCTATTAATAATTTCAAGATGCGTAATTATTGATTTTCCATTAACACTTTGAGGCGGGCAAAAAAAAAAAATAGAAAGCGGGGAGACAGGCTAAGGGAAAGGCCACGCATGTGGCCGTCCCTAACTTTGAACTATGCCAGGAGCTCGTTCTGTCCTCGTCCTCGTCCTCGTCCTCGCCATGGGTCTCGGCCGGATCCTGTCACTGTCTCGCGCAGCGGGAAAAACTCTTTGAGTCGCCTCCTGTCGCTCGCCTGTCACCTTTGTGACAATTAGTCAGCGTGTGTGTTTATTAATAAATATTTTACACTTCGACGCGTGGGGTTAATTGCAGAGATGCGTGTGCTTGCTTGTTGTTTATTTTCCGCGTAGGCGGAGCCGAACAGGAGATCCTTTAAGCTGGCCGCCGAGACGGGCTCGGCCTCCGCAAGATACATACATCATCGTTATTTTGTAATTAAAAACTCGGCCGGACTCCCGGCCCCGGACACTCGTTCGGGGCTGCCACGGCTTTGTTATTAAACTTGGCTGCAAATTAAAAGTCAAACTGTTTAAGACAATGTGCAAACACACTTTGGGCTGGAGATTGACAAGGGTAGGATCATGCTGCGCTGGCTCTGAATGTATCTGCCAGCTCATCCATTCGCAACCCTTGCCTTGCCCGATGTCCGGCCGTCTATCCGCACAGGCATCCATCCATCCGTCCATCCATCCAACCACCTAACCACCCACCCATCCACCCGTCCATCCATCCAACCATCCACACTCGCCACGGACGGCTGCACGCAACGTGGCGCTAATTTCTTTGATTACATGTGCGCCGTACGAACCGAGCCAGGAGCTTGAGTCTTTGCCGAGACTCTCGAGCTGTCCTCCAGGCATCCTTTGTGCTTCGTCTTACGGAAGCGGCGGAAGCGAATGACCAACTGAACTTCTATAACTTCGACTCGGCCACCGGCCATCGGTCACCCCTGCGAATACTACGATTCTTATGGCTCTCCCTTAATTATTGACCTGCGGACGCTGTCCATTCATCCACCTCGTCCGGCGAGGGACTTTAAAATGTGTTAATTTCAAATTACGCCCGGATTGTGAGAAGCGAAGCTGTAGCCTGCCTGCCAAGTGGCTGCAAATGAAAATCTTAATTACGGCGAGCTGACCAACGGGCCAGCCAATTCCACCTTTGACCCGGGGGCAGTTCCGAAGATGTGAGCTGCATATGCGAGTAGATGTCCGAGGAGCGCACACACTGAAACATCTAGTAATCATATTCATTTATAAAGGTCAACAATAAAACATAGTAAAAAGAATAGAGTAATAGAGTAAAAAGAAATTTTAGCCTATGGTGACAGTAACTATACAAGAATATTATATCATTCGAATTTTATAAATAATCCCCAGTAAAAATTATTAAATCTTTATTATTCATCTATCTATTTTATTCTTATGAGTATTACTTAATCTTGACATTTTGTCCGTAAGCACATAACTTGCCACAGGACTGATTGATGGAAGTTTAGGCAGGCTGAATTCATATTTATTCCACATTCAAGCACTCATTTGCAATTGCATTTGAATGCTAAGTATGGTAATAGCAAGCCGGACAAAAAGACCTCTCGCCAGAAAGGAGCTTTTAGGAGCACATGTGCACTTACAGGCCGGAATGAATGCCTCGCATCATGGGGCCGGGAGGCATGTTGGTGGGAGTACGGGCCAGGAAAAGTGGGTGGGTGGATGGCTTTAGTTCGGTGGCACCGTCAGCTACTTTGCGTTCTTTATGCGGCGACTGCTAAAATGGGAATTCTTTGGTTTGATTTTTTGTTTGGCTGTCCGGGCCGTCCGCCGTGACTAAAAAGTTAATTGCACGAAAAATAAGTTAATACTCGACGCCCGCTCCGTGCCAGTCCACTTCGATGGCCGCTCCAGTCGCTGTTTAATTTAATTAGCCGACGTCCTTCTCCGGGCCCCAAGCCCCAAGCCCGAAATCCCAAACCCACGCCCGCTCATCCCTGAATCGCGTGTGTGCGCCGGACTTCCAATTCCAGGTTCAGTTCCACTGTCGGCTCCTATCGACGCGACTCCTTGCCTTCCGTTTGTGTGTCCTTTCGACTGTTTGTCAATGCGATTCCCGGGACAGGACCGGCGGCTGGCAAGTCAATTAGCAAGTGTTTTAATTGCCTTAAATTTGCATAATTTCTGTCAACAAGACGGGCCCTTGTAAACATTTCGGCTAACGAAAGTGCTTTTACCTGCAGGACAAAACTGAAGTATTACCTAAATTTCAGCTTAACAACGGTCTCTTCTCTAGTATAATATGATTTATTTTATCTATATTATTTGCGTTGCTTCTGTACAACATTATGAGACATAAAAGCTAATTTATAGTAGAAGTTTTTCCCAAGATTCTTCGAAAATCATGTGGATATTACCCAGATATTGAGGTTTTATGTTTCCCCATCTGTTTCTATGTTATGTATTGAGAGATCTTTAACGGAAGTACCACCCCACATGTTAATTTGAACTGCTTAAAGTGCAAAACAAATCTCAGTGACTTTTAAGTCGGACAGTAAAATTCAGTCTACCCAAAAGGGCTCAGGAGTTTGTGAAAGATTTTGCGTATTAGTTTCAATTAGTTGATTCCGACAATGGCTCGGTCAAGGGGGCTGAGCCACGCCTGGATTAATCCCTCATTGAGTCCCTGCTTCGGGCATTTCAATTAACCCGGGACGCACCTTGGCCGATGGCCGGCACAAGACAATTCCCCAAAACGTACGTCCTTCCCATGCGATCTGACCTCGTTTTGAGAAGCAAAAGACGCACAACTAATTAGACACATGCCAGGACATTAGACATTGGACACACACATGTGTGCGGTTGTGGAAAAGCACTCGTACACTTGTATTTGTGTCTCTGTGAGTTGCCGTATCCGTATCTGCGGCCGACTGACTGACCGTACGCAAATTACTTGTGTCATAAATTCAGCCCGCAAAAGCGACAAGAAAAGTCGGGCGCAACCCGAAATAAAACCCGAGGCTTACGGCTCGCAAGTGGGTCGAAGAACCGGGGCTTGGCCGGCTTGGCCCAAGGGCTCACGTATCCCCGTCCCCCGGCGCCGCAGTTTATGGCCACATAGGTTCGATAACTCAATGGGTTGCAGTTACGGCGCCGACCTTCATAAAGATCTCAATCTTAACGATGACAATGCGAAAGTTTTCGTCCTGGCTTCACCTCGCACCCGTCCCCCAAGATCCCCGGCCCGACCAACTATCGTTGGTGTCCCACGACTCCGCCATTGTCTTCGCGCTAAACGGAACAAAAGTGGACTTAAAATCCCAAAAACCACAAGCCGTAGGCCCACCTTTGGATAACCGGTTGCTGCCTTATCGAAGCCCTTTGAATGCCTTGCCGGGTGGCGAGATGCAGGGCGCCGATAGGCCTAATATGCGTTTTCCTCGGCTGCTCATTACGCACATCCTGCGGAAGGACGCCGGCAACTATTCCGGCACTAAATTCATAAACACTTTGAATAGTTGTAATGACCAACCCCCGCGGGCCGCCGCAACGAGGTCCTTTGAACAAAAGGTTGCCTTTTCTCGGCCGTTTCTTAATTTGCGCTGCGTGGATGGAAATTTGAGAAAATGGGCTACCCTTTTGGGGGCTTTTGTTCGCCGCTCATTGTGCCTTCGAGATTAGCATCGCAGCGATTTCTTGCTGAGTTATGGCCAAAGTTGCACCAGATTCCCTGCCCCAGTTGTTGGCCAGTCAATGAAATGACCTTACAGCCCACGGCCCAACCATCCAATCCGCCAGCCCATTTTCCCATTTTCCGTTAATGGCGGAATCATGAATGAAAATGCGTAAAATTGGTTGCCAAAAAAACAAAAACGAAAAAACGAAAAGTGAAATAAAATAAATAAAATAACCAAACAGACGGCGAATAAAAAAGAAGGGGAGAGCCCCATTGAAAGTGAAAACGTGTGAAAAAATAATAACAATAACGAAAAGCGGCGAAAAAAGGCCTCGGAAAATGAATTATTTTCGCATATTGGGTAATCAATTAAAATTAACCAAAAAACGAAATAAAATAAAATACGCAACGCATGTCAAACAAACTATATATTCAGAGGGTTGGGAAGGAGCAGCCAGGACATTGTTGTAGGGGGGAGGCTCTGGCGTGGGGCGGCGTCCAGACAGCCTCTGTCCGTGACCCCATTCCAATGGGGTGCGTGCAGGCAGGCGGCTTCATTAACTGGCTTTCCCACACTGGCACGCACACGTGTACATAAGTATGTCCTTCCACCCACCTCCCTCTGCACCGCAGCAAACAGGTCACCGGCCTGGGCTGTCCCACAACAAGGACCTGTGCCGGCATTTTTATTTCGCCCTGCCGCCCACACCGCTGCACCGCTGCATTTAATAATAACAACAGAGCAGGCGGCACACCACGCCGCCCCACCCCGGCCGGTGTAACCTCGTGCCGCTCAAGGTCAAACCATAATCGTTGATAATGAAAATTATTTGTTTCGCATTTCGTTTTTCGCGTTTCGGTGGCCACTTTTTTTGTTTTTTGTCTCTGTTGCTGTTTTTATTTGTTTATTTTTTGGTGGGAACCGGCTGCCGGTCGTGTCCTTGCCATCGTTTTTGTCGCTCGTTTTCTTTAATTTCCATTTAATGCGGAGTCCTGCTCCCAGGCGCCCACTCATTGTGTAAATTATTGCCGAAAAATAAAAAGCCAAAAACAAGGAGGGAAAAATCACGCGCCCGAAAGTATGCAACATAATTAAAAATCAATGGCATACAAACAGATAAAGGCCAGCACGATGCATGGGCGTGGGGCGTGGGGCGTGGCCAGCAGGCAGATTTCCACATTAACACTGCACCCAGCACCCAACACCACAGCCACCGCCGCCGTCGCCACTCGAGCCTCACGCCTCCCCATTTGGCTCTCATTGCAGGCTGCAATTTATTTTTGATTGTTTTTTAATTTATTTTTTATTCGCGTAAAAAGCGAAAAAAAATTATGAAAAAGCGCGCGAACGCCCAGCACACAGCAGAAATCAGCAAAAGCGAGAAAAAAAACACACAACCGAAAAGCGAACCGACAAAAAAAACGGAAACAACAACTGGCCAGCCGAAAAAAAGAGAGCACAACAAAAAGCAGGCCAAACAACGACGGTCAACGACAGGAGCTGCAGGACGAGCCCACACGGATGTCCTGCCGTGGTCTGGCCAGGCGCCCTCTGAATATTTTCGGCGGTGTGGCGCGGCCAATGAACAGTAAAACTGTTGCTGCGGTGTTGCAACGTCAGCTGAAAGCGGCCCAAATGGGAAAAACGAGGCAAAAAGGTAAAGTGTCGAAAATATAAAAAGGCCAATGCGCGCCAGAAAGTGAGGGAAATGGCAGTCGAGCGTTTTTCACTCCTAATGGAGACCGAACCTTACTAGAGCTTTTATTGTGCACCAAGCTTATGAGTTATGTTAGACAAATTTTCCCTATTTATTTATGGAACAAAGTTATCAGCTTAAACACCTTACAGGGCAGTCAAACGGGCTTGCCCTTTTCGGCCCTCCTGTCCATCCCTCAATCATTACCTTTATTTTCACTCATTTTTTTGGACACCACGCTGGCCCTGTCCCGCCGCTCGGTGGCATGCAGTTGTGCTGCGCCTTTTTTACCGGCTTGTAAAACCACGTGCAATTTTTTAAATGGTAAAATAATGCCGGTCAAACTCATTATGCATATATGCGTGTCTGTTTTCGATGCATTTACGACGCGATTTTCATCGCCATCAGTATTTCCGTGAATGGAACTGCCGGCTGGAGGGTGAAACGCAACAGCTGGCCACCCAAACACAGGTTAATTGTTATATTTACATATATGGTTGTGGGATGTGATTTTACCAAAAATCCTTGGTGAGGCGCCAAACATTCATTTTCTTATACTTAGTGTGTTGCACATTCACATTTTTATAGGAGTATGTAAAAACAATTAAAAACAGCAGCCATAAACTAAGTCTGGTATAAACTTATTAACACTTATAAAATTGAGCGGTATTGGAGTGCCTTAACTTGGAACTTGGGCAGCATTCTTTATAAATTTTTTTTATTTTATTAGGCATACGGGTTGTGTATGGCCTTGGAGTCTATTATATGTACATATGCCCATCAGGGCGCGCCAGCTTACCTCGCAGGTAAGCGATTAGTTATATTGTTTTACCTTAAAATACTAACAGAGTTCAATTATTAACGTCTGCTTCTGGCTTTGGTCTATTTCTATTCTATGTAAAAATACAAAATCATATTTTTGAGTTGCTTTCAAATACTTGGTTTTCATCATTCCACTTTATTTCCGCAAAATATATTGGGTTTATTTTGAATGGAATAGTTATTAGTACACGGGAATAACCAACAATGTGCAGTCATCCTTTCCTCCGTAATTTTAGGTGGTAACTCGATTGGCCGTTCCAGAGTTGAAGTCTGCTGCACGCGGTTAATTGCAATGGGTCGTTAGTGACCCTTCCTCTCGCCAGACTTTTCCCTGTCGGTACTTGGCTGAAATCAGGAAAATTACGACCAAGAATCACCCGTTCCGAGCCAAGCCAGGCCGGGCCAGGCCAGCCAGGCAGGCAAGACCACCGGTGCTTTGTTTGTTTGCCATCAATTGAAGTTTTTAATTTGCTGCCCTCCTGCCAGCCCTATCCATTGCCTTCGTATCGTTTGGGTGCCAAACTGCAGTTCGGCCTGCATAATATGCACTTTGCCCTGTTTTTTGGGTTCGGGGGTTGTTTCCTGCCAGCCTGCAACTTGGCTGCGAATATTTGCCCGGCCACGGAGTGCAAAACGCAATTACCCAAACACATTTGAATCGCTGCAATGGCTTCTTCTGGGGCCTCGGAACGGGGTCTCCGCCATGTGTGCAATTTCATACAACTTTGTGCGGATCCGCGCTATTTTGGGCAAAACTTTTCTAAATTGCATTCTGCGGAAGAAATTTACAGAAATTGCCTTTAAGATTAAAGTCGCGCCAAAGAGTTGGCAATTATTGTAGTTTAGTTGGGGGTTGCGCCGTCATGACGCCACTTCTTGACCCCGAAAGTAAGTCATGCCATAAAAGGTGTGCCGGGATGACTTAGGAGTTTGCATCGATGTGTGTGTGCTGGCGACACTTGTAGCCAAATTGACACTAAAACCTTGGCGCACCACCCACCCTGGCTCGCCGCGGTCCCCGGGGACAAGTCCCTGCGGCTCCGAAGACGGCGACGACAACTTTGGCCGCACCTTTGCTTGCCCACATGCGGATAGTCGGTAAATAGTTCTCGTCCTGTGTGCCTCCGTGTGTGTGTGTGCATGCAAAGTAAATATTTTCAGACGCAAGGATTTCATTATCCTTATCACATGACAAGCGGAATTTTTCCACACAACACAAAAGCGCAAAGCGGTGAAAGATGTTTTAGCCAGGACTCAATGGAAGCGCTTTTGTCAGGACGCCAGCTTGTCGCCTTGCCGGTTTTGTAATGTCCTTTAAGTATTGTTCTACTTTAATTACACTACGACGCCTTCCTAAGAGGTATTACGAGGGGTATTTGCATTTTGGTAAAAGTAAGTAGAAGTTTTTAGTTGACTGAGCTGTATGATATGATATTTTAAACATTTTTAAAGGGATGTTTAGAAATCATTAAACAAATATTTTATGTTAGGAACTTTGCTATCACAAACCATCAAGGTAATCCCTAAATTTAAAATTTGCTCATAGGATATAAGCTATTCCTTACTTTGAGACCTGTAACTCCACTAAACTAATAAATGAATGTATAATTCAGAAATAGGTTTACAGGATAATAGCTATTCCTTACTTTGGGACCTGTGACTCCATTGTTTATGTGGCTGTTGCTGTGGCGGTTGTCCTGTCTCCTGAGATACTCCTCCATGCGTGTGCCCTGCATGTTGGGCTAGGAGTGAGTGGCACTCCTGTGTGCTTATCCTTAACAGCGGTTGAGCAACTTAACTATTTGCATGTTTGTCCTTGCCGTGGCCGTGTCGTCGCTGCGGTCTGTGCCTAGTTTAGCCCTCGAAGATGACGTCGTCCCGACAAAGTCCTGGCCCGTTAATTACCCCATGTGGAGCCACCGGCTGGCCGGACAAAAGCGCCTCGCGGCTTAATTGAAACCAAGTTCCGCCTCGCTAATGTCTTTATTAGACTTCCATGGAAAATGTCCTCCTTAAACCGGTTAAACAGAGTATTGTCAGTGGCAATTATTTGTCAATCAGGCGGGGGAATGAGTGCCGCGGATGCATCGGAAACGAAGTTGGCTTGCAAATTGCGGCCAAAGGCAACGGCATCGGAGCCAACAACAATGCCACCGGACAACAAATTGATATATATGGGCAAGTCCGCGGATTGACAAAGCTGCAGCAGCGTAAAAACCCAGCCATGTTGCCTGTCCGTTAAATCATCCCCCAGCCCCCAGCCCCCGGATGACGCCACCCCATGTCCGTTTCCTTTGGCAGTCCTACGAAATGTAGCATTTGAGGCTGCTGTTACTGCTGCCGTTGTCGCGGAAAGTGCATTTTGTTGGATGTGGAGCGGGGCGTATGGGCAACGCATTGGGGAAAAATAGATGGGGGCAGTGCTGCAGGAGGAGGAGGAGGCGACTGGGGGTGCCGGTGGTGCACGGAAAGAAAGCAGCGCGGCATCGTCAACTGTCGCACTTGCATTCAATTTTTGCCATTGCAACGATGGCTGACAGACGCCAGCCATCGGCCTCCCCCAGCCATTAACTCTCGCCCTTGCCCCGGACTCTCCCCCTTCGGGCATCATTTTCGCCCCCCTCAGTGGGCGGGGCATTTTGTATTTTTTGCTTTCTGTTTTTCAAACGCAAGCGCGCATTTTAAATGCAGCAACAGCAACAACATTATGACCTCCAGAACAGGGCAGAGGGAGATGGCATTGGCGGAAAAGCAGGATAGGACGCACACACATCGGGAGTGAATCAGTTTTATCCGGGCTTAGTATTTTGCCTCTGCCCCCCTCCTCCTGCGTAGAACGTTCTGATGCGCGTTCTGATGCGTTTCTGCATATGGAATTGCAGTTTAAAATATTACACATCAGGTTCAAAGTTCGGTTGTAGGGCATCCGCTGGCGTGTCCTTTGAGCCGGCCCTTGGATCCGCTTGATTAATTAAAAGCGAAATATGTTTATGGCCAACAGCAGCAGCAACAGCAACAGCAACAGCAGATCCTTGGGGAATGGCCGGATGATGGCTAGGCTAACAGGGCAAAAAAAAGTGTCTGAATACATCCTTTTGAATGAATTATGCAGCTCCTTTTGGGGTAAACTGGTCGCTCGATCTGCGACCTGAGGCAACTGTACCGCCTGACACTTGGCGGTGCCTTCGCCTCCTTTTGGGGCCAACAAAAGCCACTCGAACCCTAAACCGCACCCGGTGTCCCGACCCCAGCCCTAAAATCGCTGATTGCATTTGCTGCAACATTTTTCGTTTGCTTTTTGTTTGCCTCGTCCAAAGGGACAGGCATTCTCGCTGGTGTTGCCACTGCACTGCTGCTGCTGCTGCTGCTGGCGCTGGTGCTGGTGCAACGTGCGACCATTCGAATGGACTTTTGTTGTCCACCAAAATGCAGCTGCCTCGTGTCCCACTCCCATGTCAGTATGCACGGACTGCATCCCGTGTCCCCGTGATGTCCCTATGCCGGGCCTGCTTGTTTAGTTTTTCGCGGAATTTTCCGCGCTGCTTTTGTCAGTTTTGGGGGTTTTTTCCGTCCGGCCATGCATGGTCGTATCTGCCAGGCGATATTTTCATTATATAAAGCCCTGGACCCGGACCATGCTTTTAGGCATGCAAATGCAGCAGCCACTGCAACTGCAGCACCAGCGCTTTGGGGAATATGCAAATCAGCCATCAGCAGCTGCAGCAGCGCCGAATGCTGCAACAAAAGGCTCAAACTAGAAATGCTTTACGGCCACGAGCGGAGTCTGGGGGTGTCATGGGGAGTGTTTGGTCATTGGAGGCACCTCGCGGGGAGGCCAGCGTATAATTGATGCATTTCGGGGCACAAGCAGCTTTGCATGCCCATTAATTCGCTATCGAATTGCTCTCAACTAATTGAACAGAAGCATAATGAGAATTTGATGAAGATCTCCTGGTCTGGCAAAGGGTCTGTTAATAAAGTTTGTTTCACATTTTTGCGAAATAAAAGTGCATTTTATTCTACATATTTGACTATAGATTCGAGATCGTGGGGGACCTGAATCTTTTTGAGTTAGCTCTCCTTTGGGTTCGCTTTGGTATACACAAATTCGGAATGTTTTAAAAGGGGTTCCACGTCAACCAAGCTAGGGCTTCGTTTCTATTTAAAATTGACTTTCATTTAGTTATTTAAATAAAACTTTTTTGGCCAAGTAAATAGTCACCGCAGCCTCTTAATTTACCTGTTGAGGTATACTTGCCCTAACGCAGATGAACTTGTATATATTAACATTATTTAGTGTGTGCAGGATGGTAAAATCAAAGCCAAACTGACGTGCTCATTAATTAATGATGTACTTCAGCCGCACTAGCGCAAGCGGATTCCAGACCGCAGCGGGGGTGTTTGGCCTCCTCCCACCATGACCTTTGGCATTTGTGCATAACAACTTATGAATCCATAAGCTATCTGGTCATCTCTTTATGGACTAACCATCCGCCCCCATGCCGCACCAGCGCCTGAATAAAGCAACCCGAGGCGTGAGCAAAGTGGAGCGGAGCTGGAGAGCTGGAGAAGCGCAAAGTCAATAGCCAATGCCATCGATAAAGCCATAAACTCGCTGTTCGAGGGGGGATTGTGGGCTGTAGTTTCGAACCGTTCGGCCTAAACTGCGGACCCTCATCCTGGATGGCCACTGCCTCCCTTTGACCGTTCCGGGACCACGCGTCGTATGAGTAACGAGCGCGATGCGTACGGCGGCGGCCTAGGATTAAATGCAGGCTCTGCCTAGTTTCGATCTGTCCGCCCACCCTATATACCTACATGTATGTATATAAATATATACTATGCACACACATACACCCACTAAATGTGTATATGCATATAGAAATCCATGTGTGCAAATACGGGTGCAGTTTTTGTTGTCGCTCGCTGCATTCGCCCACCAATTTTTCTCCGCTTTTTTGATGCGCTTTCCCCAGATCTCGCGCCACCCCCACTATCCGTTTTCCCGCCCCTCCGCTCCGCCTGATGTGTGTATGAGTTAGTGGGAATTTATGCTGGCCCCCCGCAGTTGTTGTCGTTGCTGCAGTTCCCTTGGCTTGGATTGAGTTCGGTGTTGGGCTATATTTTTTCCAGCTGCAAATGTTTCTTTGCTGGATATTTTAATGCCAACTCTGGCGATTTACCAATACCCGCATCCCCCTCCTGCGACCCCAAAAACAACAACAGCAACACCCATAAAAGGCGGCAAAATGGTATTAAAAAAGTGTTGCACGCGCAGGAGCAACATAGAAACTTTTACGTTTCGTTTAGGTTCTTGCTTTTGCTTTTATTTCTATTGAGCTTTCCCCATTTGTTTTTTGCGTTTTGCCTCAGCCTCGGCCTGGGCCTGGGCCTGGGCCATTGCAAATGAAAACGAAAAAATTGCATTTCCCATGCACGGATCGGTGTGTTTGTGGGTGTGAGAAGTACGAAATCAAAACAAAACATGGCCACATGGCGCTGTCTGGTGGGCTGTGTGGACTGCTGGGCTGCTGGAGTGCTGGAGAGCTTGGCTGCCGTGTGCTGGGTGGTGGCTGCAGCAGGAGCAACAGCTCCCGCAGCTGCCAACTCCCGTATCCTGCATCCTGCATTCGTATCGGCGAGGGGCCGAGTGTGGGTGCATGGTCAATCTGGTTGGGCAAGGGGAGGGCTGGGTTTTAGGTGAACTTAGGCCCGGTGGCTGCAGTTTTTGCATCTCTGGCCCACGCACCCAATCCCCGCCCCACCATCATCCGCAGGCAACCACGCCATCCACTCCATCGCCTAGCGCCGCATACTTTTTGGCGTTGTTTGATTTTTAGGCGCAGCAAAATGCGTTTTGCTCTTGATTGGATGCAGCAGGATGAGAGGCCCCGCATCCTGACTGAACAGGAGGGAGTATGGTATGGTATGTGCATTGTCCATGTGAATTTCCGTGTGTTCGTGTGCTGTCGTCGCGCTTTGTTTTGATTTTTCGCGACTCAGCGCGCGTCGCTGTCTGTTTCTGTTGCTGTTGCTATTGCTGTTGCTCTGTGTGTGCGCCTGGGATTTTGGATTTGTCCGGCAGTGCATGTGTGCGCCCACTGTTCGAGTTGGAGTGTGACTGTGTCTGTGTGTGGGGGAAATGCACTTGTGTAGGTACGTACATTAGCAGGAGCAGCGCTGACGCCGCAGCTGCCACCGCTGCCGTTGCTGTTGCTGTTGCCGCTTATGTCGCAGTCGCAGCAATTTTTTGCGCCAAAGCCAAACCAAAAAGGACGAGGACAATTCGGTTGCTGCCGCCGCTGCCTGCGACGTGGCCGCGGAATTTTTTGCGCGCGTTTCGCGCCCAGCCAGCGGCCACATTCATCCATATCCGCTACCATATCCACGTCCACATCCGCGTCATCCTCCTCCATGGCCAGGGACAGCTGCCGCGGCAGCAAGAGCAGCAACAGCAGCAGCAGCAGCAACTTCATAATCAACGCGCTGCAGCGACAGCGCTATCGACAGCGACTCTGCAATTCTGGGGCCCGTCATCGTTAGCGATTTTAGCCAGGACATTGCAACAGAAAACTGCTAAACGCGAAACAAGTTGCGGCGTTTTTTCTGCTCCTCGGGTTCTCGTCTCCTTGTCCTCTGTTCTGTTCCGTTCTGTTGAGCCGTGCTGCCAGGATCAGGCTGCAGGCATCTGGCACCAGGCAGCGACAGGCCAATCCAGTAGGCAGTGCAAGGCAGGCAGGCAGGCACGCAGTCGGCAGGCAGGTCGCCACTTCACGCAGTCTTCTCCGCATCTGCATAAATCACCCTAGAAGCCGTGGCAGTAGCCGGAGCAGACGCCGAACAGGCCAAGAAAAAATACAATAAAATCAAGACACAGGCACAGAAACAGCAACAGAAACCGAAACAGAGAGTGAGACAGAGACCGAGGCCGAGGCCGAGACAGCGACCGAGACAGCGACGGCGACGGAAAGGCAGGCAGGGAGTGCTGAGTGCTGAGTGCCCTGTGAAAGTAAAAGTGAAAGTGTGTACAAAATGACTTGAAGTGCAAGTGGAGCTGAGGTACAGCAGAACAGACTAGACGCCTCCACCGTCTTTCACCCACTCCCCTAGCCAAGCCCGGTTATCCGCCCCTTGAACTTCCTCTGAAACATCATCACACGAGCATGCTGCCACGGCACTCATACGCCCCGTTGGCCCGCCGACTTAGACTCGGGCCAGGGCTTGGGCAGATGTCGAGGGCCCTGACGTCTTGAGTGCACGGTGTTCCCTAAATAAACCAAACCAAAAAAAAAACAAATAAACACCACAAAAACACTGAGAGCCGGCTTGCGCCGAAAGACAATGTAAACGCCGGCCCTAGAATGTAGAGCAGTTTTTTCCTCATTTCCTAAACTAACAAAACCAGCCAGCCAACAACAAATAACAAAATAGACAAAGTCACATTTTTACCAGATATCGATAATATTAATCACTTGATAATCAGCGCCAATCAACGCAACATTTCGTTCGTAATCAACATCAACAAGCAAGCAACAAACAACAAAGCCACCACCAGGACAGCAACCAGCAGCAAAGATCAGCAGGAAAGTCAAGCAACTCGAAAGCCAGGAAGCAACCAAAACAGAATAAGCAGGCACCATCCGTCAGTCAGATAGACCGGGAAACATAGCGAAGAAATAAGATAGAGTAACTCCAGTTTCAGTTCCGCACCGATTCCGATTTGAGCCAAAATTAAAACGTCTGAATTTGATTTCGACCGTCTCGCGTATCGTCTGGCCACGTTCCTTCTTCAAGTCTCGGCCACAGGTTCGTCATCGTCCCGACACAATCTCAGTTTCTACAAATTCAGACGTAGATCCTTAGTTAGTTCACCTTTGTATTGTGCATTTCGGCAGCAACTATTTGGGCAAGATCCAAGGAATTCTCCAAGCCACCGGCGGAAGAGAAATAAAAAGCAGGGGAGAGCAGAAGTCAACACTCGAAATCGAAACTACGAAATTACCTGAAAATTTTTAAACAACCAAAAAGTCTATGAGAGCAACAAAAATTACACACAAAATTTTACAAGTGCAAAATTTTCTTATAATAATTTATCAAAAATACAAAAAATTATTAAAAATTACAAAAAAAAAGAGAGGAGAACCTTACGCGTAACACAAAAAATTGAACTCTAGTGAAAATAAATCAATACTTAGAGGAGACATTTACGAAAAACGGAATATCAAAACTTGTTGTGATGTGATATTTTTTCGATATACTTTTATTTAAGGGTGAGTACATTATTTTTGAATATTTTACACATAATTTTAAACTAAATGTCTATAAATTTCTATATTATTACCCAATATATTATGAAAACTTTAAAGGTGTAAAAATTCTGCATTTAAAATACGTACATGCTTTCAAAAATTTTACATTTTAAATTGATCAAATTTCGCTTTTCAAGTGTTTTCAACGACAAAACATTACATAATTTCGAACTACACCAGACTAAAGACAATCAATCGGACTTCTATTGCCAATACCAGTACGCAGATCGTACATTTCAAGACTACGTCTATAAAATTTACGTTTATAACTCCTTGGAAAGCTGAAATGTCATTATTTTTTAACGTTAACCACAGCTAAAAAAGTTAAGCTAATACCTTCACTGTGAAAGTATTGTTCCCAAAAAAATACAGATTTTATTCCCCTAAATTTTAAAATACAATTTAGGAGTTATCTTTTGTTAAAAAATTGCATATCTCTTTTTATGAATGACCTTACCTAATAATGAATTTAAAAATATAAAAGGCCATAGAAAAATGGGTCAATTTTGTTAAATTATATTTTTTTATTAACTTTTAGGATAGTAGGATTGTGATTAATTATTTTATTTGACCTGTGGTGGGAATCCTCTGGGGTGGAGATCCTTAAATGCGGGGGAAAAGCTAAATGTTCCAATGCAAATTGTTAAAATTTTTTATTCATTACAAAGGACATTCTCAAAAGAATCGTAAGGTTGTCTCCCCGAAGGCGTTGGGCTTGAAGATCGCGGCACTCGGCTCTTGCTGGGCTGGAGTTCGTGTCAGCCCCGTTTCGTTCGTGGGGCGACGGCGTTCAGCTGCAGCAGGAGCATGCAACAGAGGCCACAGGAAGGGCTTGCTGGTGTGCGTGCGGGTTTAGTTGTAGTTGTAGACTTTTTGCTTTTCTACATCCTCACACGGACACAGACTCCCCGCGAGCGACTCCCACGAAGTTTTGGAGCCTTGCACATAATGTAAATAGGGACATGCGCAGTGAAGTGTCGGCGGCTTCCCTGTTTCCCCAACAGGAGAAATGCATTGCAGGCAATGCAATTGCCAACTAGAAGATAGCAGCGGCAGTGGGCGGTGTGCGGTGTGCGGTGTGCGGCGGGGGGTTGCTGCGGCGGGTTTGAGCTTGGTGAGCTTGGTTCATTTACCAAGAGGCGCTGCAACTAGTAAATAGCAGATGGCCGTGGCGCCGCCGTCGACGTCGCTGTCGGCATCGGCATTGGCAACGGCAACGGCCACGGCATCGCTGTCGACGCCAACTTGCCACAGTTTAGATGGGAAAAAAGGAAAACGCGGCATAAGCGAGAGAGAAGGCGAGCCTGGGAAGGGAAACAGCGAAAGAGAGAAGGAACAAGAGCAGGCTGCGCACCGGGTCCGGTCCGGAGAAAGAGCGAGAGCTGCGAGTGCAGCCGAAAGGATGCAACGCTGCAAGGCAATTGCACTCCAGGACTCGCACACACACGAAGAGCTAGACTGAGTCGGTTGCTTCTTTTTTGGTTGTGTTGTCTCTTTTCGGCTTATTTTTAGAAGTCCCCAACTCGACGCCCCCTCCCGAGCAGGCTGCAGTTTATTTACTTGGCCGGGCCACGGAAACTTTACATGCCATGCCAGCCGAGGGTGTGGGCCGGGGGCGGCGAAGCAGCAGCAGCTGTTCATGGAGGCCCAGCACGTGTAGCAAGCAACTGCTGCCCTTTTGGCCACCGGACTCCGGCACTGCCCACCTCCCCAGCAGCCTCCCAACTGCCTGCGTGATTTGTGCGTTGGCAGCAGGACAGCAGGACAGCAGGATGATGATGAAGCTAGGAATGTCCTAAAGGAAAAGGGGCACGCCGGGTGGTGGGCCGGGTGATGGGCCGCCGGTTGTTGCAGCTGCAGCTGCCAGCTGCAATTCCTTGCCGCCGTCGTCCTGCGTGGTTGGTCGGCTCGAAAAAGAGGGGGTCGTTGGGTAGACATTGCGTAGAGTCGGAGCCAAGTTTTTTCTATTTCTTGGTGGAACAACCACCCGCCCCAACCCAGATCTCCCGCCCTATCGGCCGCGCTTCATTCGCACATTGAGTGGGCCCAGAGTACATAGTTCCGATGTCCATGTGCGGGCCTGTGTGTGCGAGATTTGCGCGCGCGAACTTTTGCCAAAGGAAAAAAACTTAAACCGAGATGCTTTTACATACGGCGGGTGGATTTTTTGCGGACGGGGAGTGGGAAAGCGCTGCATTTTGCGCGTCTGTAGCTTTTTTGGCGGTTGTCGATGGAGGCATTTCTGGGCATTGGGCTGCCAAAGGATAGGGACAGGGACAGGGACAGGGATGGGGATGGGGTGGTTAGGTGCCATCCATGTACGCGTCGTCGTTTGCTGGAGCCGTCTGTAGCCGTGTCCGTGTCGCGATGACGGAACGCCGAACGAACGCAACGCAACGCATCGCATCGCATCTATCGGAGGCATCGGAAGGCATCGGTTGGCATACGGCTTTTGGACGTCTTTTGAGTAGAACATTGCTTTTTTATATTCTCGGCTCGACGCACCGCAGCGAGCAAAAGAACCAGCCTGCCAGCAGCCAGCCGAGTAATAAACGGTGAACGGGAGCTGTTGGTCCAGAGTTGGTCCAAGTCGTCGACGGTTCGGTTCAGTTTCGGACTTGCTTATTTTCTAAAAAATCATCCGGTACACACACACGCACCCAGTACCAGTCCCAGTGCCATTGGATTGGAGTGGGCCTGCATTATTATATATATAATATATATATTGCATATATATATACGGTATAGAATATAGATATATATATAAATGGGTGCAAAGTGCGCGCGCGGTTGCCGCCCCCAAAGTCAAAGCGTCCGCAAACGCCTCCGCCTCCGCCTCCGCCCGCGCCAGCTGCCCAGCTTTTGAGCGAGGCTCAGCTTCAGCTGCAGTCCGAGTGCCGTCAAATACTATTTATATACAATAAATGAAATAAAATATATACAAATATCTATCTCTAAAAAATATATGTATCCGGCCGCGTGTGTTCTGCGCCCGTGTGTGTGCGTGTGTGTTACAACAACTGCTTCGATTAAAAGCAAACAAAATTCGAACGCAATCAAATGATTTTTTTGTTGTTTCGCTACCTCGAATTGATTTTTAAGTAGCCCTCGCTGCCAGCGGCCGAATAAAGACCAAAATTTAAAACGCCCTTCCTAACTCCTCGACTCTCGGATCTCGATCTCGTTCAGTCAAACGGCGTCCACTCGTCTGCGTCGTCGTCTGCTGTCACCTGTCAACATTGTGCCCCATGAATGCTCCAAGATGTCATTTTCCCCACAAAACCCAACTTCTCAAACAGTCTCCCAGGATTGAAGCCCGGACAATTTATCGGGGAAAACGCTAAACTCCCATGCCATACAAAAGATACTGCGAGTCATCGAAGATAGAACCGCGAGAGGAGCCGCCCGAGCCTACGCATCGCTGCTGTCTTCTGGAGCGGCTGGCTCAGCTCAAGCGGCTGGACCGATCGTATCGCTCCGCGTTTCCGGCGACGGCGACGCAGACAACGATGCCAGAGTGGCCACGGGTGCACCGCCTTGTAAGAACCACTAAGGGTCCCGAAGCCACACTGCCAACACAGACTGTAGCTGTGGAAACGCGAGAGAACCTAAACACCGCCATGGAGAAATAACATCAGTAAATTGTCCTGTACGTGTCGATCAGTCTTTTGTGCCTCATGCCAAGAAGTCCCCCTGAACTGCTAAAAACTATCGAGCAAATCAATCGATTAAAATTTATCAGATAAAATGTTGTATCGGTAGTTTAAGTCTACGAAATACATCATTTTAATTTTACGCTCTTGAGGCCGCTGACTAACATAGTTAAATACAATACTATTTTTATAAAAATATGTATTAACTAGTAAGGACTGTGATTATCGATAGGTATTTATTATTTACGAGAACAGTAATTTCTATCTTCTTCGTTGAGAATACATTGCAGGAAAATAAGAAACCGCGTGAATGATTTTCGCTTAACTACTTGTTTGCTTCATATAATTAGTTTGCCTAATTTAGCACGTGCGGAATTCTTTTGGCAGAAAAAATGCATAGGAGATAGGAGCCAGGAGTCCTTTCCCCAGTTGCAGCATTCACGGCGATTCGCAGGCTCTCAGATACCGACGGCAACTCAAAGTTGTCAGCCGGGCCTGCAACATTATGTATATGGCTATGAGCGCCTTGTGGAATGCATTTTAGGCCGTAGGAGTATCCTTTTTCGGGGCGAATCTTGAGGAGAACTCTGTGTTTCTGCTGAGAAATGACGTGAAACTCTTCTTGCTGCTCCTCTACGCACACACTCATAAATACTAAACCACCCACACACTGACACCCATTCTCCATTTTGTTCATCTGCCCCATCGGTCGCCGGCGTCGCTGCCGCTGCCGCTGCCACTGCCAGTGACTCTGTCTCGGCCTCTGCCGACGCAGGCGCTTGCCCCTCCATGTATTTGAAATGCGCACTAGCTCTAGCTCAAAGGATTCGCGTGTCCGTGTAAGCTCCCCTCCGTTGCTTATGTATTAGTGGCTGTATCCTGGTTTCGGGTGGGTGTTTCGGCCGCCGATGGGCGGCGGTGAGGTGGATGGGCGCCCAGGAGGCGGGGGTTTGTGCTGCCGGCGTCGCTGCCGCGGATTTTATTTGCAAAGCCCCACTGTGTTTGCCCGTGTTGCTGTGTCGCTTGGCTGCTGCCTTTGGCTTTGCATGCCTCCCCGACAACATCCATCCCAGCCAGCGTTCGCGTATTTTTTCGCGGCTGCGGCGGGCAAACATTTTTTGCTGCTGTTGCTGTTGCCAATACATGTATGCCCACTCACACACGTCCAGCCCCCTGGCTGGGGCAGCAACGAGCAATACAAACACAACGACAACGAAAACGCAACGACAACGGCAACGACACCGTCAGCGGTCGTCCTCGGCCTATTCGCGGCGAAATAATTTTTCGCATTTTTAGTACAAAGCTTCACATCAACGTCGTCGTACAAACAAATTTTTGTTTTCGGATTTTTCAATTACGTTTTCATTTATTTTTAAGTATTAAGTTTGCGTGCACTCAAAAACAAACAAGCCAAAACTAAACTAAAAGTCAACAACCAAAATCAGAAACTAAAACTCGAACAAAATCATAAGAAATTCCTATACTCAGAAAACAGTTGGTAGATCGTGTCCAAGCATCGAACTTTCTGTACAAAAAAAAAATAAAAAACGAAAACAGAATCAAGGAAACAAAAGGAAACCCATTCGGACAAGAATCCTGAAAGTCCAAAGAATCGAAACATTTTTACCGGCTTCCAAAACGAAGAACGAAATCGCAGAACGATTTTCAAGTGTTTTTTCGCCGTCTCACCGAAAGTCTCGACTAAATCTCAACCGGCAGGAACTCTCGACGATTCTCAGTTTGTTATTGTTTGAACTGTTTTTTACGTTCACAACGCTCCCTCCTACACAAAAGATCATCAGTCCATTTTAGTTGTTAACGAACAATTTCAAGACGAAAACGTAAACTACAAAACGCAAAAATATAAAGACAAAAACATTGTGAACAAGTAGCAAAATCGAACGAAAACCAAAAACTGAACAAGAACAAAATACAAAAATTACAATACAAAATTCAAATGTAAAATCAAAAGTACAAAGCAAAAAGATTGTTGGCAACATTTTTATAAGTATATATACGTATTATTATGATTTGTATATATTTTTTATACGAACTCAAAACAACGGAGCCTTCCGGCTCGATTTTGATACGCAGAATTGCTCACGTGATGCTCCGACTCCTCTGACGGGTAAGCAAAATGTGTGTTTTTACTCCGAGTGTGAGTCCTGAGTCCTGAGGAGAAGACGCTGCCAGAGAGCGACAGCTAGAGCGAGAGAGGTAGAGGTAGACTTACTGTTGGGTGGGAGAGAAAGAGAGAGATTGCAGGAATGCTCCTTTTGGTAACAGAAGTCGAAAGCCAGTGACACGAAGACTGCCAGCCGCAGGCTTTGTGCCTTCGTGCTTAAATTTTGGCTGCTTCGTGTCCCGATGCTTTCTAATTGCGTCCTCTCTCTGCCGGCGATTGTCTGTGTGTGTGCATCGCCAGCGTGTGTATGTGAGTGCGCGTGAGTGTGCGTGTGAGTGCATTACATTATCCTGAGGCTGTGGCAACACCTACACCAACGCAGCTGCACATCGGCGCTGCTGCTTCGGCATCCGACTTCCGATTCCGAATCCGATTTCTGCTCGTCCTCGGGCACCTCAGCTTGCTGCGGCCGCTGACTGCCTGCTTCTTCTCTTCTAGTCCTTCTTAAGCTACGCGCGCGTACGGTCGACCCGTCCCGTCCCGCCCGCCGACCGACCGACCGACCGAAAGTCGTCGCCCCTCCGCTCGTCGAGTGAGTCCCTTCGACTCGATTCGATTCGCTTCGTTTCGGCTCACTCGGCTCCGGCTCCGGCTCCGGCTCCAGGACTCCCTCCTTGGAGCGCTTCTTCGTGTAGGTATAGGTATGCGTACGTCTCTGTGCCTCTGTGCCTCCGTGCTTGCGGCTGTGTGTGTGAGCAGGCGCACACTTACTTGCACTTACTGCGTGTAGGAAATTATCTGCTGCCTCTGCTGCTGCCGGCGTCGCCTAATACATATATAAATAATATATATTATTATATGGAATATACATATATTTAAAAGCGTCAACGCTCGTGTATATAGAAAAGGCAGCCTGCCAGCGGAGAAGGGCTGCTGCTGCTTGCAAGAAAGCGTAGCACACTTATGTGGGCCGGCGCTGACTGCAGCAGCAAAGCAGCAGGCTACGACAAGCAGCAGGGCGCAGCAGGAATAGGAACAGGAACAGGAGTAGCTGAGACGTTGGCTGAGACAGAGACTTCGACTTCGGCAGCGCCTTGGTCTTCACAGCACTTTACATTCGCAGGCTACAATACAAAATTCAGTACGTTTCCAGTCACGCGCGCTGGCAGAAGTTTGCTTGCATATGTCTTCTACCGACGCCGCCGACGAACGCCGCCTCGACTTGTGTAAAAATCCAAATCAATCCAAATAAATTATCACATTAAATAACATTTTAAAAAATTAATAAATACTAAACCCCATAAACAACAACTTAAATTAAATACGGTGCATAAGCTAGTGTGTCTGACTTGAAGCCGCAGTTCAATTCAGTTCAGTTTAAAAGCCAAACCAATCCACTTTAATCACGTCAAATAAATTCGATTAAACATAAAGCAATAATTACATAAATAAAGTAGCTGTTATCTGTAATCAATCAAAGCCTAGTTCAGCCTAAGCCTAAGCCTCAGCCACTCGTCTCGTATCGCATCGTCCCGGTTCGGTTCGCCCATCGAACCCAGTCACAGATCCTCCTCAATTAGTCCAAGTGTCGCTTCTATGTCTTGTGGTACGTGCAACTTGCGGCGCCTTCTTTTATTTGCTGGCCAGAGCGTTTTAGGCGCTCGATTAGCCAACCAACTGGCACTCTTCCCCAAACACACACTCACCAACACTGGGGGCGCAACTTGCTGCTGTTGCTGCGGCATTGGTGGCCGCGTTGCGCATACGGCATGTTGGCCAGAAATTATACTGCCTGCGCATTGGCAGGCCCCGCTGTCTTGGCTTTGACGGGGAAAAACTTGGCAGGAAATTATCTAAAGCGCCTAAGGCAGCAGGCGCCTCAGATTCGCCGCAGCTCTGCTCAACTTTGTCAGCAACTACACACACACACACACACACCTGCACACAAGCTCCTCATACACACACAGTAGCAGCGTCAGCCAATACTTATATAGTTGAGATACGCCGTGGAGTCGTGCCTAATTTTATACTACATATGCAAATACTCTCGCAGAGTCACTCGGATCCGAATATAAAGCGTTGGGGCTTCGTTTCTTGGGAGACATTTGATCGTCTTGGCTGGCAGCGGAAACAGCGCAGCAGCAGAGCCTAGAACCGGAGCAGGAATTTTAGGAGTATTAGGAATAGTAGGACTCCGAGCAGCGGCCAGTTAGAAGGTTCGGCTTCAATCAGTTTGTCACTCAGTTAGGAAACCAGCTACCAGTTACTGCGCTATCTTAGCGATGGTACGTGCCCGAGAGCAGGCGAAAGTATTTAAAAATATGATATTTTTTCTTAATAAAATACAAAAAAATGTCCAAACCTTCAAATATCCGAAAACTGTGACAAAGTGAACCTGTGGTAAAGCCACAAAAATCCATGGAAAATGAATCGAAAAGAATTGAAATAGTGAAACAAAAATAAATAATAATAAAAACCAAATCCTATTATAAATATGATTTCTAAGAGCATAAAATAAAATATTTAACGTTTTAATTTTTATTTCGGTTGTTGCTATTATTAAAATAATTACAAATATGATTTTGATCAGCCAAGATAATATTTTTAATTCTTTCTATTCATTATTTAAATATTTTTATGTTTTCCTTAAATTCCCTATGAGCTTCTATAAATTTGTATTAACTGTTTTATCATTGCTCTTAGAAATTTAAAATTCAGTCACAACGAAATAAAAAGAAAAAAGCCAAAACTCCTTGAACAAAAAGAAGTAACAATGAAAAATGGTCCAAATTCTAAATTAAGCTTGTAACATCAAAAGCGCTGCGGCAACGAAACTTTCCAAAAACAACGTGAATGCAATCATCTAAAACAACCAAATAAGTTAAAGTTAGCCGAACCCCAGTAACCAACCGGAAATGAAATGAAACAGTGAATTGTGTGGCATAATTTTCGGTGTGCCTCTGAGACGGAGTGAAAGCGTTGTTTAGCCCTTGCGGCATGCCACGCGGCTGTGCCTTAAATAAATGATTTCTTTGTCCGTTCAATCAAAAAAAGCAAATGAATGCGTGCGATTAGTGAACCCTGGTGACCCCTGCCCGTCCCCGTTAGCCGCAGCGCTTGGACGAAGTGTGCTCGCCCCTGTCCCCAAAAAAATTCCCCAAAAATTTGAAACCTGTAATCTGTGCTCAACGACTCTAAGCGGCCAGAGACATGTGCCGCCTCCATCCGAACATGAAAAATCCGCATCTGCAGCAACCGGAGCAGAGCGCGGACTGCTCCCGCCTGCTCCTGGCAGCGGAGCAGTCCAGCTCTTCGGGAGCGGCTGTCGCTGACGCCGCTCCTGCCGCCAGCCACCGACGCTGAACCCGGGCGATCCTCTGAAGCGGCTCGCCTCGTTCTCGCCACTGGCAATGTAACTTAAATTAAGGGTAAAATATCGCTGGTATTGGTGCAAAAAAAAGAACAACAAAAACCTGACAAAATGTCAAAAACATTTAAACATTTCACCCCAAAACCCAAACGAACGTTTAGAAAACAAATACCATACATATTTTGTGTAGTAAAGAAAAAACGAATGAAAAAATCTAGCCAATCAAGTTTTCCGACCATTGCAAAATACAAATTGAGATGCTGAAAGGTTTATGGTTTTTATGCAAAGGCCACATCCAATATTTTGTTTTAATCGTCATCTTAAAATGTTTCCTGGTTTGTTTATTTTGCCTTTTTCTCACTAGCAGTTTTTTAACTTGCACTCTCATCTACCTGTGTATAAAAATAAAAATTATCCCGAAATAGCTACAAGAAACTCGCATTTGCGAAGTTCAAATTAGTTTACAAATTTGTTTTGTTGGCAAAGCTTAGGTAGAATCTCCCCTCTCTCTCTCAACCTTTTCCAGCCTAACATCTAAAACATTCGATCAGATTACTAATCACAAAATTACGTTGCGCCCTGTGCAATTGTCTGCTTTCTGCTTGCAGGTTACACCATATCGAGAAGTTATCCAATGAGAAAGCCGCTTAAATTTTGGTAAGTCAACTCCCCTTGTTCAACTGCTCAAGCGTGTTTATCCTTAACTTTAAGTTTGCGTCCGGTCTTGGTCTAATGAAACGCCTTTGTGCCGGAGTGGACTTCATTTTTTAATTAGAAAGTCAACATGCACACACAGCCTGCTTGGCTGAGATGCAGGCAGGAGCAACTGTGGCTGGGCTGGGCTGAGGCCGAGTATCCTTAATCGAAAAGTGCTGCCATATGGAGAGGCGCCTTTGTGGGGACTGCAGGACTCCGGCTGCCTGCCGCCTGCCTCCGCCCCTGTTTGTTTGCTTTTGTTTATTTGTGTGCTACTTAAGATGAAATGGCAAAGAAAACTGACGTTGGATGCCAGAGAGAGATGAGCTAACGGGCGAATGAGCTGGGCCGTGTCCGTTTCAATTTCTCCTACCAAGTCAGCTCTTCACGCAGACATTTTCTTTGACTTTCCTCCTTGCCGCCGTGGCTGCAGAAAGGAAAAAATAGAAGGAAAAAGGCAAACAGACCCGTCTGGGCTAGAGAAACGAGTGCAACAGCAGCAGCGGAAACGGAAATTGCTGAAGTTGCATGTGTGTGCCCCTCGTACGGCTACACATGGGCTCAATGTATGTGTGTGTAATGATGCACCGTGTTATCCTTTTGCTGACAGCAGACGCCGCTAGTTGTTGGATTTACAAGCAGGCTGCAATTATTTTCAGCTTAGGCGACAAAATACTCGTAGAAGGAAGCAAGTCTTAAGCATTTTCCATTTCGCAGCCTCATTATTACACCGCTCACAGCCGCGTAAATGAGTTTCTGTTTTTTCTTGCTATTAACGAATTGTTTGGGACTTTAGGTAAAGTCTACATTGTAATTTTTTTAGTTTATAATGCATTGCATTCAATCCACTTTTTAAGTGTCTTTATTTCTGTATTAACAGGTATAAATGCTGTCGTCGAGATTTCTCGACAACGTGATACCATGTACCTACATCCACCAGGCATTGCCAATGGCAAAGGCCGTATCATCATTATTTATTTTCCGATCATTAAAAAACTTGTCAGATAGCTAGAAATTCAAATGTTTAACTGCCATTTTTGAGGTATTGTCGAATATGTGGAAGATAATACAGTTTAAGGGGCGTGCTAAAATTTTGAAATAAAGTCGGTCTGCATACACTAAAGCAAAACAATGACGTCTCTAGCTCTTACCTTTTCGAAAAACGACGTCTTCATACATACAGACGGACGTGGCTAGATCGACTCGGATCCTGATTAAGAATATATATACTCTGCTGCGTTAGAAATTCCTTCTCCTTGTTACATACATTTGCACAAACTTAATATACCATTTGTACCTTATGGTAAATGGTATAAAAAGTACGAATTCGTTGCACACTCACGGCATAACCTCATGTGCTCCGGCTGCTCTGGTTTCTAATTTTCTGATTTCACAAAGAAGGAACTTGGGACCCCTCCTGCTTGGGAGGCTCATGTGCGGCCGCAACCTTCCCCCTTGCGCTTGACTTCCTTCCAGTTTTCTTTTTCTCATGCGAGTGCTTTTGTGCCGGCATAAGTAAGTGCACCTAAGGCTACTTATGAAAAATGCAAAATTAAAGTTGACTTTTAGGCGCACAATGGCCAGCCTTGCAGTCCTGGCGAGAGTGGAGGCAGCAGCAAGAGTTTGCCTCCATCCCGGCAGCAAGCTGGCCAAGTTTCGCTTTGTCCGCCACCAAGAAAGTTTCTCCGGAGCGACCCAAACGAAATATTTAGCACATTGTGCGAAACTTTGGCCAACAGCAACCAGGTGGAAATGTCATGTAGAAAGTTTCCGATTTGGACCTTCGGCCCGGCCGCCATGCACGGCCAACTCCTCTGATGGTCGGCCGGAAATCGTTTTAAGAACGGAAGTGAAAATTTCTACCATGCAGCTAAGCGCAACCATCTAAATATACATCTAACAGCCTCGCTGTCCCTCGGAATAATCTCTTATTGAAGCCGAACAATAAAAATGCCCAGGGCGAGAGCGGCGAGCTGGTCGGACCGAAACGCAAATTCATTCAATTGCGAAAAGAAAATTACCCTAAAAAACGAGGCGACAGCGCTCGAGCAGAAGCAGAAAGAGACAGCCTCATCGCGGCAACAAGTCGCAATGATTATCTGGAATTAAATAAAGCACACACTCAGGGCATATAGTACAGCCCGATCCGGAGCAATATCTGACTTGCGCCGGCCAATGGCAGCGCTCACTTGAGTGCCGGTCGAAGTTGCACGCCTCGCTGAGCAAATGTCGCGGCTCTATCGCGACATGGGCCTCCACCTCCACCGCCACCAACGCCCCTTGACCCACCCACCGACTCGCCCTCCACCACCCAGCTGGTCGAATCCACCGACTAATACGGTCTGCCCGGTTCCGTTCTATTCCGTTTCCAGCGCTGGAAATTAAGTCAGCAAATGACTTGTAGAATATCACAAAATGTTCATGTTACGAGTAGTCGGCAATGCCCTAACCGCGTTGCAGGGTGTTTCGTTTCGGGTTTCATGTGGATTAATGTTTTTCCCATCTTTATTTACACAATATATCAAAATACTCCGCAATAAACATGTGCAAATATGGTTCTCAATTCAATACGAATGCGTTTCTGTCTACAAGGTGTGTAAATAACGTAATGAGACTGATCTTTTTTCACTTTTGCTGTTACAGTTTGGCTTTATAAATAAAACAAAACTGCGCTAAGTTTACTATTTGTCACATATTCAAACATAACCACCTATGATTATTATTGCCGCGGATCTCGGCTTTACGATTTTAGAGTGTTCAATCGGCGGGGTGCTGGCTGTGCCGTGTCTTTCTTGTTTTTTGTTCACCCATTTCGGACATGGACAAACTATTGCGACAGATCAGCGGGCAACGAAGCAGCAGCCCGGCGAGCAACAAGATAATCAAGTGTAATTTATTTCGTATTTGGTGCGCGCCATGCATGAGTACGACGACTAGCATCTGTGCGATGGCATCTACTCGTCGCAGCCTCGTCGGTCCGAGTATCTAGTATCTAGAGATGAGTACAGAACACAGAGCACGCACACAGGCCCACCCAAGCCCACACCCTCCCGCCAGCCATTCGCGATTGACTTACATAAAAAAGGCAGACGAAAGCCAAAGCGATTGCGAATCAAGCCTCAGCCCAACCCCCAAAGCCGCGACCAGAACCAACCTCCCAACCGGATGCACGAGCACTTGGCGTGAGGCGATCTGAGTCGATCTGGTGGGCCGCATGTCTCACATGGCGGAATCGTTCAAGCATCCCCTCGCTGCATGGCTCCGCTTCATCCGATCTCCCTCCCTCCGGAGCTCCGGTCTGATCTGGCTATATTCGGAGCTATCTCGATCGCCGGTCAAACTGCACTGGTCATGCCAAGGCTTTGAGCTACTCTCGGCCCCATTGAGGGGCTCGATGTTGGTGCAAAGTGCTGTTGATCCGGCGATAATGTGAAATTGAATAATAACCATTGAATTAAATTTCCCAAATGTGACCATCCCATATTTTGCTGCAATGAATCAGAGAACGGTTCTATTACTAATATAGGAAAATTGTGCATGTTTAGCAATTTCAATAATTTATTAAACCCAATCTTACAAATCTTTTGATCAGATTATGTTCTTATTATTTAGTTTACTGATTTAATAATAATATTTACAATACCTCTAAAAATCGTATGTTATTAATCATAGTAAGACTGCCCCTTCCGTGTAAATTGGTTTCTAATACAAGAAAACTAGAAAAACAATGCTAACAGCGAGTGCTTGTGAGCAGATTGAATTGTTGATCCCTTAGTAATTACGACCAAGTGCTTATTTTGTATACAAGTGCATTGTGCGCAACCGGAAAGACGGAAGCTTAATGGTCTCGTTCGCATTCGATTGCCGCTTTCCACTTTCCCACGTGCTCGGGCCCACAACAAGTGGTCGCGACACACCCTCCCCCGTCACTGCCTGTCCGTTGTCCGTTGTCCGCTGTGCCACATCCATCCCCCGGACATGCAGCACGCACCAAAGTGGCAGCACAACGGGGCAGTGCAACCTGGAGTACGTATTAAAGCGTTAATAACATGCGAGGGGCAACTACTCATGACAGGGCAGCCTCTGCCGCAGCCTCAGCCTCAGCGCGCGAAAGTTGCCCGACGGCCCGATGAAAAGCCACAGAGACAGGCCTGGCCAGGTGAGGCCAGGTAAAGGTGGCACTGCCTCTGTCCCATGCAAATCTTTCAAGAGTAGTTCCGCTTTTTTGTTGTGCGGCGACACTTCCGCTGGCCAACGGTGTGTAGTGGAGTGGCATGGAATGAAGTGGACGGAGAGTCGGAAGGTGTGGGACGGCGTGGAGGCGTGCGTCACCAAGAACGCGGCGCTCTGCACGGGCACCACCTGAGCTGGAGATTTTGGTCCCGTGATTATCTTCATATTGTTTACAATTAAAACAATGACAGCTCGACCGGGGCGGGGGCGTGAAATGCGCGGCACAGGCCAACTCAAAGCTTCAGTGGTCTCCCGACTTTTTGCAGAGCGACTGCCGACTTTTGGTAATTACTTTCAGGCGGAAGTGCTCACCATTTTGTTTGTTTGTTGTTTCCTCGACTTTATTTCTTACTGCGTATTGGCCGCCAGCCTGGTAGCCGCACAATAATAATGCACAAAGTTTCTGCCCATCAGCCGCGTTCGTAGCAGCAGACAATCCAGGGGGCTGGGTCGAAAGTTTCGTTCTGCCTGTTGAGCAGACTCAATGTAAGTTGCCGTTCCGGGTCGGGGCAGTGGGTGTATTTCTTTGCGCTTCCGTAAGCAGCGAATCGGTATTTTTCTATTTTCTCCAGCGGAACAGGGACAGAGAATCGATTTCGCCGCGCTTCGCATTTGTCGACTTGACCCATCACCGCATGGCTGAGCAGCCCGGTATCTCCAATTGAGTAGGAAGGGGCCCCCTGCGTTACTCCACCTCCCGTTGAGCGCCGTGGACGAGCTCCGTGGGCGATTAAACGGAAAGTTGTAGGGGCTTTTCATTGGTTGCCTCGTCTTGTGGACGAGATAAAGGAACGTCCTTCTGCGCGTCCGATGCTTCCTCCGCCTTGCAGCGGGAGAGATGAACGGCTGCGACCACAGAAAGTTTGACCAGCTGGGAGTTCTAATCGATAAATCACTTCAAGGTTTTCTTAATTAAAAGTTTTTCCTTGCACCCAACCACAAGCAGTCCGCCACCCTCCACCCGCCCGGCTATCACATACTTGCAGAGAAAACTTTTTACACAACCCATTGTAAAAAAGGACAAAAATTGATTAACTGCCGGGCGACCACAAAAACAAGTAGCAGGAACAAGCAAAGTTGCGAACCTTTTCCAATAAGAACAACTTTCGACTTGGGCAAGAAAAATGCAAGCCCGAGAAGACGCGCTGGGCAGGGAAGGGATGCGGAGTGAAGAGTGCGAGGTATACCTACTTGTAACTATATCCTGTAAAAACTAAAAACTATTAAGCGCTTAAGTCAGGCAGAAAATGAGACAAAATAGTTGCCGAACTTAGCTCAGGCCGAGACTCGGCCAGTATGCTTACCATTAATTAAGGGTTGCGATCCAAGAAGCGGCGGTGCCTTGGGCGGGGGCAGCGATGAAAAGGACATTTGAAATCGCATTCGGCTAATTGGCAAGCGCGAACAGAACAATACCTAAGAAAAAACGGAGGCAAAAAAGAAGGGAAAAGCATGGAAAATATTTCTTAAGCGACCACAAAAGGCAGGCGGCATGGAAAAAGGCGAAAAATCAAAAGGAGCGACGACAGGCGACTGCGATTGCGACCCCACTTGACGTTCGCCGGGCAGGTTAAGCCCCTTGGCTCAGTTACAGTTTCTTGTGGCACTTCTTGGGCCGTAAAATATTTACCCAGGACAAACAATGAAGGCCATATCGGGAGGGGACGAACGGGCGGACCGGCGACAGTCAACAGACTACAAGAAAATCTCTGTGGGACGGAAAACTTGCCGGGCTATTGACATAATTGTGGGTGGCCCGAGACCCAAGTCACACTCAAGGCGTTGCAGGCAGACACTTGAAGACGGATCCACCCCCAAGACCGGCTGGCAGTTACAGTTAAACTTTCATTTACATGCTCGTTAGCATTTGTTGCCGCAAATTAGCCATGTTCTTTGTTCTGATTAGCAGTACGAAGATGGCCTTCTTATTGGCACTTCCGGCTTGGCAAAACTTTCCGCAGCATACTTTCGGGTCATTCTATTTGGGAGTTTAAGTGAGTGGAAGCGGAAGGATTGGCTCCAGACCGAGGAGTTCGTATCTTATCGGAGATGGTCCTTGATAAACCTGAACCGCCGACCGTCTGTCGCCTCTATCTAATCGATGGCGTGTGCTTTCAGTTAAATTATTGACTCGACCTGTTTGCACAGGCACTTTTATTTGCTTCAAGTATTATTTCCATTTATCAGCACCATCTACGTGCACATTAATATATCTCTCCTCGTATCGATAGTAAGCGCTAGTGCGGTAGTGCGGTTTACCCTTAAAGCAAACAATCGAAGCTCTGCCCCGTTCTAGTCCCATGCAAATAGAGCGCGAGTATTTTTGTTTGCATTTCGGTTTTGGGCCCAATCTTATCACTTCGTGTGACGGCCCAAAGGGTTAGCAGGGATCGGAATGGGACTATTCCGATTCTATAATCGGGATAGCAGTTGGAATGGGGTGGCGGTGGTTTCAATAGCTGGAAGTGGGAGTGCCCATTAGCATGCACTAGCCGGTTGTCTAATTTATGTGCGACCTGTTACTTTTTTCCCGGCACCTTTCTTCCGCCAGTTAACGAATTAAACACTCTGCTTCCGCTTCCAATGGGTCCAATCAGTCCTTGGCCAGCACCTGAACCACCCTTACGCCACGTTACCCCCTCGTTTTGATCCTTCGCTTCCCAACTCGGTTCCCACCGAACAGCGGCCCTTCAGCGGAATTTCCCGTTTATGGGTTTCTTTCCGGATATTGTTATGTTCGCCTGAGAACGCCTTTTCCTTCCGCCGCTCGACGCCTTCAAATTACCCAACTTCTCTAGTTTTTATAGTAGGTGGTGGCACAGTTGTTTTCGTTGGTCCTACTGTTGTTGTTCCCTCTAAAAGTGCAAAATGATTGCGGTTTCGTGTTGCTCATGGGAACCTCACCGCCTCCCCCACCTTAATCACTCGCCCCGCTCCATTTAATGCTAAAACAACACGCAAGCAGACCAAAATTGTTATTTGTTCACCCTTTTTTGAAATAGAACCCACTGGCTGGTGCTTTGTGTTCAGTTCCTGCTAAGTGATCATTGTTCTTATAGTTGATTTATTTATTAGGTTTCATATACGATATTCTTGTTCATTTGCTCTTAATTAGTAAAATGAATCTATCCAATATTATTGGTCTTTTGTGAAAGGCTTTTGTTTTTATCATTCATATAACTTTAATAGTATTGTGAAAGCAATACACTCCAGATCTCTGAAGCTTCATTTCAAGTCCCAAATAAATGATTTTGAAAAGCTTTTATGTAAATATGAATTGAGAATCGATATATTTGTTATATTTTTGTTTAGTTGATCAGTACAAATTATTGAAATCCTTGCTTTAATCTTACATATGTGGACGATGCCTTTGATCTTTCTAAAGGGTCATCTAAGTATTTATTTTCTAAGTTCACAGCTTCCCACACCAAACATTGGTAATTTACTTATTTTCTTTTCAACTTTTATTCATAAATTGTAAGCTAGTTATTGATCTTAGAATTATGAGGCCAAAGCGATACCATTTTATCAAGACCTTCAGTTCAGAACCATCACTCCGACACTTAACACATTTTAAGGTAACATTTATTAGTCGATGTCGTAAAATATACCAACCAGACTAAATAAATCGTCTCAGCGGCCCCACACGATTTTGTAGCGGTAAAGAGCAGGGATTTTGCCTACTTTGTCAGGTTCTTGCGCTGATCAGCGACGTCCTTCTCGTTCAGAATCACCCGCCGTCCAAAGCGCGCCGTTAGCTTTGAGAAGAAACCCACCCGGGAAGCTGGCTTGGTGTCGTCGGCGGACAAGGGCGGTGTCTGGTAGTCCTCCTCCCCTGCACCACCTGTACCGCCACCGGCCCCTCGTTTTCCGTTGCGCGCCTGACCAAAGTGGAAGGTGGCCCGCGCCACATTGTGCCGAGTGAAGGGCTTGTCGGAAGACTTTTCCGTCGCCGGCGGGGCTCCGCCCGGTATCCTCTCCATCAGCCGCCCCCCAATGGCTGGCGACTTGGGCACAACCAAGGCCGAGGTTACCGCCGTTTCTCCCTTCTCGTACAGGGTAGTGGGGCGCCTCGATCCCGGAGTGGTTCCCTGGGTGGCATGCGGGGTGTGCGCATTCGAGAGACCGAATCTCGGAGGCGTGTTGGCAATTTTCTGGGCTTGAGCCAACTGACGCTGAGCACTCAGAAGCGTGGGCTTCACGTCCACCGCTCTCTTGGCCTGCGGCGTGGATGGGTCCGGACGTCCTTGGCTGTTAGCTGTGCTGCTGCTGGTCTTGCGGGCGGGTGTGCGCCGAGTGGGCTTGGCGGGCGGTCCTGGCGACGGCGTCGTTGTGGCTGTGCCGTGGCCGTTTCCCAAGCGAGGAGCCACCGGACGAATGTGATTCGACGCTCCAGCCCCCGCCGCTGTGGTGCCTTTTGGGTCAATAGCCAGGGTCACCTGGGCTATGGTCACCGTCGGCGTGGTGATCGAAGACTGCTTCGCGGGCGGATGTCTGTCCGGGGTTGCACTGCTGGTTTCGCCACCGGCGTCCGAATCCTTGGCCTGACGGTGGGAGGAAGAGCGCGGCCTGGAGACGCCCAGGAGCATGTACGTGCAGTAGATGTCGTCAAAGAGCTGCCCTTTCACCGACTGCTCCACCTCACGGCGTTTGTGACCCATGCCCACCAGTATGTCCATGCGGGCGGGATCCTGCAGCTCCATGGGTCGCTCTCGGTAGGCACGCAGCCGGTCGCTCTCGTCGTGACCCATGTTTATCCACTTGTCCGACATGACGGCCGTGAGTGTGGTGCGTTTGGCGGGATTGAGGACGAGAAACTTGCGCATCAGGTTCTCGCAGTCCATGGATATGTAGTAGGGCACCCGGTACTTTCCACGCAGCACTCGCTCGCGCAGCTCCTTCAACGTACCTCCATCGAATGGCAGTGATCCGCTGACCAGCGTGTAGAGAACCACACCCAGCGACCAGGCGTCCACCTCTGGGCCGGCATACTTCCGACCCATGAACAGCTCCGGCGCCGCGTACGGCGGACTGCCGCAGAAGGTCTCCAGCTGGGCGTTTGGATCAAAGGTGTTGCCGAAGCCGAAGTCGGCGATCTTGATGTTCATGTGCTGGTCGAGCAGGAGATTCTCGGCCTTCAGGTCCCGGTGCACTACGAACTTGCTGTGGCAGTATTGGATGGCGGAGACCAGCTGACGGAATATCACCCTGGCGTCCCGTTCCCGCATCCGCCCGTTCTTCACCAAGTGATCGAAGAGTTCCCCGCGGCTCGCGTACTCCATCACCAGGTATAGCGTCCGCTCAGACTCGATCACCTGAAACAGACGCACGATGTTCGGGTGATTGAGCAGCTTCATGATCCGCACCTCGCGGTACAACTTTTGGCGGGCGCTGCTGTTTAGCTGCGTCTTGTCAATGACCTTGATGGCCACCTCTCGGCCGGTGGGCACGTGCAGCGCGAGCTTCACCTTGGCAAAGTTGCCTTTGCCTAGCGTCTTGATGATCTTGTAGACGCCGTTGCCGTTTCCATTAACGTATGACTGAAACTTGAGCTCGGTGGTGCCCGGGGCTTGTACCTGGCTCTGGCAACCACCGTCGCCCACATCATTGCCAGATTTTGGCGACACAGTGGCAGGAGGTGGGGCAATAGGTGCAACAACGGTGGGCGTGGCTGGCTGGGCTGTTGCTCCCGTGGTCACAATGTTTCCCTTGCCCAGGTGCTCGGTATCGTGATCGATATCGAGATCTAGGTCGGTGTGGGGAATTGTCTCCGAATCAGGAACGGGACCCGTAACCGGCGTGGGAGCGGGCTCGTTCTCCTTGCCAGGGGTTTTGTATGTGATTGCTTTCGCCACTCTCTCGTTTGCCAAACTGAAATCTAGAGTTCCCAAACAATTGTCTACCGACATTATTGAACATAAAATTTTGTTGCTACGAAACCGATTCTGCGTTTGAAAATTTTGCCGAGACTTGCCCAGTCAAATTCGAGTAGGTTATCCGAGTGTGCCGGGCACGCTTCGCAGTCCCTCCGATCCACCGCACCCCTCGGGTCGCTCAAGGTGTAATTGCTGGCTTTTCGTCAGTCATCCGTCATCGGCGTTGTTTGCACATCTGCTCTATTTGGTCACCCTCCTCAAAGCTTTAAGATACGAGCCGAGTGCGATTGCGAGTGCGAGTGCGAGTTAGACCTTGCTACCCTCCGCTGGCATGCATGGCTGATAAGAGCTCTCCGTTGTTCTGCTCCTTTCTGCGGCAGGATCTCACTTTGTCTCGTCCCCCGACCACACTCACCGGGCTCGGCGTTCTTTTGGGAGGTGCTGCTATCATCAACCAACCCCCTGGTACGCGTGCCACGAGCCCTTTGTGTGATCCTTCGATTCGATGCGATCGTGCGCCGCTGTTGCTGTCGCAAGGATATGCGCCCAGCTGGTGGTATTTGGTTTCCTTCCTTCGACCCCGAGAATCAACAGCAGCTGGCTTCTGGAAGGGCGAGAGGTCAAAAGAGAGTTTTAGCGAGACATTCGAGTTGGAATTGCATTGGGAAATAAAAACTATGATGCGTTCATATATGTTTGAATGAGTCAGCCACAATGATTCGGTCGTTTGAGTTCTTTATGTTAATAAAAGAATTAGCTATCATGCAGGCTTATTGAGAAAATTATGTAACAGGTGTAGTCAAAACATTCTAAATAGCATTCTAAATGTGATTATTATACTTAACCACAAATTGCCGTGCCTTTGGAGGTTTATTTTCTAAAATATACTAAATATTTAATGCGTCTAGTTATTTAAACATCAAAATACGAATGTAAAATTCATCTAAAGCCTGTAGATTTTAAAATTTAACCTTACAATTTCTGAGTATCTTTTATTTTTATGATTTCTTAAAAACCAAAACGATCTTGGCGATCGGCAGTTAGTTAGTTTTTCGCAGGCCTTGTCCCACTGTGCAATAAGCGAAATCATACCCCTCGACAATGCGTTTGCCTCGACAAAAAACTAATCTTTCCCTTTCTGCTGAATCATTTCTTTAGTTCCATGTCCTTTCTATTTTCTGTTTTTGCATGCCCCAGCGATCTCCTGCTGCCCGCCTACCTACTCACACACAGGCACTCGCAGAGAGTCCTTTGCCTAGGATGGAACTACCCTAATGGGTTTTACCTACCCATACGCAGACGGGGAATGTGAAATACAAAAAAAATAAATAAACCTAGTACAAAGGAAACGGGTCCTTAATCTGCTTTTTCTTTTCTCGCCTATTCGCAGGCATCGTTCTCGTTTTTCCTTTGCATTTCGGGTTCGTGCAACGAATTCAGGTTTCGCTGTTGCGCTGCCTGCTCCTTGTTATGTGTGCGTGTGTGCGCGGCCTGGGTGTCCTTGATCCTGCTGACTTGTTTTGCTCAGTTGTTGCCTGCCCAGGCATACTTTCCTCCGCATCCCCGTCCGCTGACCCTTTTGTATCCTCTCCATTGCTCCGTTTCTTCGCTCCTTTTTCGGCTTCTTTCCTTGTTCTTTCCTCTTTTCTCCTGCCTGCCCTTCGCATACACATTTGTGCTGTGTGTGTTGTTTTGTGGATATGAAATTCAATTGCAGCTGCCACTTTTGTGTATTATTATTTTCTCATTTCCTCTCCACTGCCATTCCTTCTCTTTTTTGCTTTTGGGTCTTTCTGCTTTTCGCAAAACAACAACAAAAGAGATCCGGGAAAATGGGCTAAGCAACGAGAAGCCAGAACAAATATTTCATAGCTTGGCTTGTTTTAGTTCTGGGAAACGAAAGATCACTTGCTGGGACCTCCTTCGTTCTTACTGCCAAGTTCAATGCACCCCACCTAAGGTTGCCCCCACCTCGGCCCACCACCACCAGCCTCGGCCCCGAGCCCCCCTTTTCCGCTTTTCCCTGAGACACAAACACATGTCAGCAGATCATGCGGGTCTCCCGTTTCGAGCTCCCTGCCTGCCCATGAGGCCTTCTGTATTCAGTTGTTGCTTCTTTTTCTTCGGCGAGCGCCTCTCCCAGCTCTTCTTTGGCCTTGTCTTCTTCTATTTTGATTCTGGTTCTCTGGCCGTTGGGTCTGCTTTTTTCCCCGATTTTCCCCGACGCTTGTGCCTACCCGTTTCGGGGCTGAGCGCAGAACGCCGCGCTCTGAGTCATCGGCAGCGACTTCAGGTTCCCCAAAGTGCAGGCGCCCCCAAAGTCTGCAACTCATTCCCGGGACCCACAACAAAGACGCCAGCCAGCTCACTCGCTTGCTTCGCTGCCTGACCTTATTTCTTGCGACAAATTTCCGGGCAATGCGGAACCCTTGGGGAGCAGATCAGGTTATTAGTGAAACGCCTCTTGTATGGCAAACGCCCCCAAACAGCAAAGATACTCGCGCAGCAGTCTCGCGGGATCTGCTTATCTAGCTCCTGGGATATCCGATAGAACGAAATGTATTGAAATCCAAGACCGCTCTAAGCGCACACTTTACTTACTCTCCGTCCAGTCCATGGGCCTCGATCCCCCCTGGCGGCAATCAAAAACGAATTAGCGTTAATCCAGAAATGTATCTGCAAATGCGCGTGTATCTGTGTATCTGCGCGACGGCGACGGTGCTACAGCGAGAGCGAACTTCCAGATACTGAACGCCGCGCGGCAAGACAATCTCAAGACAGTCCCCGAACTCCGGTTCAAGTCTTCGCCGTCGCCCGATTCGCCGCAACACAAGAGAGGCAAAGAGAAGAAGATTCGCTCGCCAGAAGAAGCAAAGAGAAGAGCGTCTTCGCCGCTCCTCGCGCCTCCTCCATTGCCCGCTCTTCCGCCGCTCACTCGCTCACTCGCTCACTCCTCGCCAGTTTCTTGATTTTCCACTCATTCGCCGAAGGTCGTTTCCTTGAGCGTTTCTTGGAGTCTTGACGTCACCGTTGTGACGTGCCGCACTTGGAGGGGAACACCACAACAATGGCTCGGCTCGTCTTCGGCTCTGCGGCGAATTGGCCATCGAACGCACTCGCAGATACGAATAGTCGAACGTCTTCGGCTGGCCTGGCATTGGTGTGGGATTTCTTGCGCGGTGGTTGGTACGCCAGTTCCCCATTCGTCGGCGAAAGTATCTCTTCAGGCGTAGGAGTAATCGGTCGAAGTGCCGGTGCCGCACCAATAAGAACCAAACAAACAAGCCAACCGACCGACCGGCCAAGCTACTGCCACCCTCCCACCCCAACCACCCCGCCTGATTTTGCCGGTTTTGATTAAAAAGTCACCACAACAAATACCACAAGCACAAGTAATAATAAAATGCATTTCTTTTGGCCCGCAAATTTCCTCTGCAGCCTTTCATCGCTTTGGCCCGGCCAAAAGAAACGAAAATTATGCTCGCAATCGTAATGACAAAGTAGGCGACGGATAATGCCGACTGATGATTATAATAACAGTTTTCTGTGATTTCTCCTCGATTCCCGACAGTATCAGACGCCCTCCTTGAAGGCAGGACATTGCTTAATTAAAAAGCTTTCGGCCATTCCGTTGGCTGCCTCTTGGCTTGCCAGTTGCAAATGCACGTTCTTTCTTCTTTGAGATTGCGGATGGGAAATGGAATTGCTGCTGGGAGGGGGCAGGGAGATTTCCAAACCCAGCCCCCCATTGGATACTATGAAAACAGACCTCTAACTAGGGGCAAGTAGGACACAGGGGCGAGTGGAGTGTCTGTGGAAATCTGATGACTTTTTGCCAAGCTGTCTTGTTTTACATAATGCTTCCAATATAGTTTCTATTATTTATTATCAATACAGACTTGAGAGGGTATATTGAATTCGTACGAATGTATGTAACAGGGAGAGGGAAACTTTTTCCAGCCTCAACAGCCGAGTCGATTACCATGTCCATCCTTATTAACGCCTAGATCTTGGAGACTATAATACATACAGAAAAAATAATTCCATATTCCATATATTCCATATATTGTGTGATTCCAGTTTAATAAAAGTATGTTTTAAAACTCGGCTACCACGCACGCTATTATCGTTCTTACTTATTATTAGTTAAGCCGCATTGACGAGTACTTCAGACGTGTTAGTTTCCAACTAAGATGTTCGAAATGGAAACGTTTGCCTGTGAAGTAGGTTGGGGAATTTCTGAATTTCAATTGCAAGGCAAGAGGAATTTACATATAAAGTAGACGAGTCGCAGAGGCGGCAAAGACAAGTGGGCCAAAGTGACAAGGTAATGCCGGAGCGGGTAATTAGGCATGCATACGATAAGGCGGCTGACTCCGGCCAAAGTATCTGCCAGATACACGTGGCACGCACACCAGCTGACGCTCCGCAGCAGTTGCTAATAAAGCCACGACGAGGCAGCCAGACAAATCACAGTTGGCCGCAAGACGACACGCGCCACCTGACCGGGACGGAGTTTACAGAAAGGAGCCGGAGCAGGAGCCTTCTTCGGCAATATTTGATCGTGCTGAATGCGGAAAAACAGATTGCAACTGCAGCTGACTTCGATTCCCCGACAAAAGGTTGCCCGGTAAACAAAGCAGCCACAGGATATGCGATACAGCCACTTTTGCACATTTGCCCCCGATGAGTTATGAGCTCCGGGCCGGGGAAGGGCCGGGCCGGGACCTGGGCGATCTATAGGATCAAAAGAATCAAGGGAATCCAGAGAAGACAACATCTTGACAGACAGACTTTTGGATGGAAATGCGGGCGCATATCGATTTCGTTTCCTTGGAGCCGTGATCTGCATTTTTGCGTTCTTCTTGCCGCATCGGGAAAGGTGCAAAATGCAGGACGAACGTGCTGCAAACGTTGTGCGGCGACTTTGGGTTTTAATTGGGTTTATGTTTCATGGCCGACGACCCGAGTATCGATATTCAATAGCGCATCTTTGGACCCAGCTGCCTCTCGCCGGCTAAGTATACAAATTAACCCGTTCAAACAAAGACTGCGACTGCCTCCTTGGAAAGTGTCAAATCCAGACTCCGATCAAAAGACAAACAATAGCCACCAAAATGAGGGAAATGCATACGGCGGACAATAAAGGAGGAATCACAATTTTCAGCTGCCATCAAAGGAGGCTGGGAATAGGGAAATGTCTCTGCTTTTCATCAACAAAACAACTGAATTTCTCACAGTTTTTCAGGCATTTTCGTCAATCATTTGTCGGCCACTTCAGCCCTTTAGGTAGTGGCAAATCCTTGCACTTACATCGCAATGCAGGACGAAAGGCGGTTAGATCGTTCATTCATTCATCTATCCATTCATCCCTTGTCCCGCCGCTCTACCTGCCTTTGTGAAAGAGTTTTCCCTTCGATTTGGTCGCAGCTTCCACTGTTTCAATTCGTTTTCCGCCCGCCGTCCCGGGTTTTGTTATATTTTTGCATAGTTTTCGGCTTTGTTCCTTCTCGGGAGGACTGCTTAGGGATAAACAATATTAGCTGACTGGAAGGATTTGCATTCCGTATCGCATTGTTCCCTCCTCGGGCCAAAGAATTGTCAATAATATTTTGCTCATGCGGCACTTTCGTCCTTCTCCGGCATCCCCCTCCTCCACAGCGACACTTTTGCCCACATGCGGAATAGATAATGATGGAACTAATCCTCGGCCCGCACCAGACTCGCGATGGCTTCATGGCTTGGCTTGCCTTGGATTGGCCTAATTGAAAAGCAGCCAACAGCCAACAGCCAACAGCAAGCAGCAGCGGCTCAGGAGCGGCAACAAAATGCATTTCGGCGTCGCAATTCAGAAATCTGAAATCTGCATAATGTGCAAGTGCATCAGCTCATCTGAGATGAAACGTGCACTCAGAGAAACATCTCCTATCTGTTGCTATATTTCAATCACGACCCTCATAAATTGTGGTAATTGGAATTCTCGTTGATATTAAAGATAATACTAGCATGGTTTTCCTCAACTTGGCCTATGCTTTTGAAGAGCTTATGAAGCTTATGTGCTTTTATAAAGCTAGTATTTTATGCCGATTCCTTAACTTTTTTTAACCAAGTGTAAGGGAAGGGTATGCCGGGATGGGGCGGGCAAGGGGGACAGCTTATTAGCAAAGATTGTCAGTCAGCCGCCACACAACAACGGCAGCAACAACAGAAATTGATTACCAAATGTGCACGGCTCTCGAGTGGTTTTAGGTCCTGCCAAAATGGTAGGGGGTAGGGGGTAGGTGGTAGGGTGCAGGCGGAATAGGCTGGCTAATAAGCACAAAAATCCACATAGAGCAGCAATTCCTTTTAATTGAAAATCTCTCTCTCGCGTTTCAGCTGCCGAGTGATGCGCCGCCACCCATTTCCCAATTTCCCGCTTTTTGTTTGTTTCTGTTTCATTTTCGCAATTTCTTTGCGGCTGCAGTGCGTTTAGTTGATAGAGGGGGCGTGGCAGGGGCGTGACTGCAGCACCGAATGCATTCGATATTGCATTTTTTTCTCCGGCAACATGCAAGGATAATAAGGACTTTAGCCGGCTTGCGACTTTTTTGTTATCCCCCTCGGTTTTTGTTTTATTTTTTGGACTGATTGACTTGCGAACAGTCCGCTTCACCATCGCTCCCGCATGAATCCCCACACCAGCTCACCGTCTGTGCTTGTGCCTGTTCCTGGCGCCTGTTTCCCGGTTTCCCGGTTTCCTGGCCTCCTGAAAAGTTGATTGCAGCAAGGACTTACGTCTGTCTACATTGCGCCCCGAAAATTGCATTGGATGCATTTGCTGGGCAAACAAACTGGAGCTGCCGAAACAAGAGTCATGAAAAAAGTTTGTGCCACCGCCACCGCCACCGCTACCGCCACCGCCTCATCCTCGGCGCAAGACTCACTGCTGCATGTGCAACGCATATTAGCCGAGCTTCTCCCCGAGTACTGAGCTCGCGTCCTGCGCCATTCTGGCTTCGCTTGGCCTGTACATTGTCCTTCTGGTCGAGCGCCTTCTCCCGAACCGCTGCGAAATTCTGTTTTTTCTGCGGCTGCCTTTTGTTTGATTTGCGAAATTGCAATATGCTGGCTGTCTGGCTCGCCTTGTCTCCGGGCCTTCTGAGGATAAGGCCCCTCTGCAGGATAATTGCAGTTAGACTGCAGTGGAAGTGCAACTGATTCTTGGTACGAGATTTATACCCACAACACGGGTGCTTTTCCGTAAAATGCACATTGTGTAAGGCAGTTACTTGAGGAAACTAAAGATTCAAGAAAGCCACTGTTTCTTTGCTTCATTTCTCCAGAAACATAATCGATTTCAAGATAATAGCAATTACTTATCGACAAATTAAACTGTTTTATATATTTCATTAAGCGCTTTTGGTTTATTGATTTTGAATTCCGATTAATCCTGCAGCATTCAATTTCTGTATGGTAATTCCTCAACCCTTGGCCTGAAAAAATCCACTTCTTCAAGTGACAGATTATCCCCATAAATATTTTAATTTGATTCATTTGCAACCCCAGTAGAGGAGTTCAACCCCCCAAAGCGCAGTGCACACTGTCCGTGATCAGGTTGATGTCCGGTTTCCTGCCCGCCCCCCCGAAACCTTTTAATTCGAGTGCGTTTTTCATCAAGCCTCGCCTCCTGCCCGTTCGTTCCCCTGCTCCATCTGTATTGCCATCTCCACCGGACTTTGCCCTCCCTCAGCCAGGTTTCCGCTTAGGTCCGGCCGCACAGAAAGTCTTGAGGCTACGCCGGAGACCCTTCAGCCGACTGCGCCAAAATGCACTGGACGTTGGCCACGACGCGGCGCAGAAATCAAACAATCAAACAAAATGAAATCGCCGGACTGGGACCCTGCCTCCCTGACTTTTCTCCCTTTTTTCCTGTTGCTGCTGCTGCTGCTGCCGCTGCTGCTGCTCGCGAGTTTTTGTTGGCTTTGTTCTGCTGCTGCTTTTGTGCACACGCCCCCTCAAAGTCCAGTTTTGCAGTCATCAAGTTTTGGCTCCCGCCCTTTCTTTCATTTTCGACCGCCCCCTTGCTGGCGGGCTTCCGCCTGCCCATGCTTCTTTGGATGTCTTCGCATCCGTTGCATTCACTTCTGCCGGCCGGCCGTCCGTCCGTCGGTCTGTCTGTCCGTCCGTCTTGCCCCGCTGCCGATGCTGCGGCTGCTGCTGCTTCTGCTTCTGTTGCAGCCATCGCCAGACGAAGGAGCCACCCTTCGAGCCGGTCCCACCCCCGAAACTGTACCTACTGTTGACTTCACCTGCCCCGCCCCTAGCCCCCGCTCTATATATTTTATTTTTAATTAATTAATGCGAATGCAAAGTACAATTTCTACAAGGAAAACTTGTTTTGCAACTCGCTTGCCAACCCTTTTGGGGGCAGGCTCCAGGACGCCCCGACTACGCCACTGCAACCCCAACAGCCTGCACACAAAAAAATTAAGCCCTCAAATTGATATTTGTTAATGCTTTTTGATGGATCAAACCGGTTGGAAAGCTTCGACAGCTAGTTCCTTCTATTACATTAATAGGTCTCTCCTAAAATCCTTACCCAAAAGCCAACGACTTACACATCGAGAGTGTTTTCGGAGAAAACTTGATGGGATTATGATGCAGTAGCACCCGTTGTTCTTTGTGTGGCATTGCAAGTTGCCGGCTGTGGCGCCTCCAAATATGCTGCCAGCGGCTGCGAGCGCCATGCGGCAGCCGGTGAAGAAATGCAGTTAATTTACTCAGAAGTAGCAGCGAATTGCAGCGGGAAAAGGGACAAGAGGCAGAGCCCTGAAGAGGCGACTCCAGGGGGGCTGAAGAAAATTGCTGCTGCAGAAAGTTGCTGCTGCAGTTTCTTTTGTTTTTGTGTGCACGCCGTAATGTATGCAACATAATTTTTGCGCTCTTAGCTGCCGCTGGATGAATTTTTGTTAGTACTCTTGTGCTTGCGAGGGCCACAGGACTCTGAGAATCGGGCGGAAAAGGGGAAACGGGGATGGCGGATGGAGGAGGGAGGATGAGGCTGGTGCCTAGTTGGATATGCAGTCACCTCCTTTCAGGCATAACCGAGATGTGTGTGTGGGGGAGTGGGAGTGGGAGTGGAAGCATTTCTGAGGTAGTTGGCGCAGTGGAAAAACTTTGCAGTGCAAGGTGAAGAGTGCTGGCAGGGAAACGAAAACGAGGAAAAACCTTACAGCCCTCGTTCTCCAGGTTATTTGCTCCTCGTTGCCTTTTTTGTTAACCTTTTTAATTTCGGGGCGCTGGAAAATGTAGCAAAAGTTATTTCTTCACGGTTTGCCAGGGCTCTTAATGAAATACTCGTATCTGCATGCGCGACTGTGTGTGCAGTTGGCAGCAAAGTGGTCTCTACGGGTTACTTAATAGGTAGCCAACCTGCCGCAGTTCACCTGGCACGGTCCTACCAACTGCGGCTCCCTAAAGCTGCCCGAACTGCCGACATCCGACTACCTACTGCCGGGTGCCGAGTGCCGATGGAATGTCGAGCGCGTGCGGGGAATCTGGGATGGCCTGAATGCAGCCTTTAGATCGAGGGCTGGCAACAAATTTCCGCTGGGCGACCGGCGACAACGGTTGAGCGTCGCACTCAAAAGCCTCAAAAGAAGGCGGGCGCATCTTTCAATCTCTGACTTTTCCGAGCCCTGCGCCCGGCAAATGCAAATAGACGGCCCTGGCTCCACCTTGAGCAAAGTAGGATAAAAAGAAATTGCAGCAAAAACTCAACTGCAGGCCAGCGAGGGTGGGGCCGGGGGAAACGGAGGTGCACACACACACCGGGCACTGCAGACGACACTTTTTAATGATGCATGCAACAGTAAACTGCAATCAGATATGCGCACATCGTTAGTCTTCAGCATCAGCCGCCGTTTGTTGATTATCTTAGAATGGAAAGCGAGGCAAGAAAGATAACCCATACGCCCCGTCCGCATCCGCATTGCATGGAAATTTATTTGCCGAGCAAATAAACTGCAGTCGTAGCCCTCGCTGTGTGTCCTGTGGCAAGAAGTCCCCGCTCCTTGGCCTCCAGCCACCTCGGGATCCCGTTCCCTCGCAGCGTTGAACGGGGCTCCGAGGGCGGGACCGGCTGCCGAGGAAACCCCTAACGGAGGCACTTTTTTATGCAACTTCTTCAGCTCGAGTGGTTTCCCAAGTTGACGTTTCAAATGTCAATTGTGTGCTTAACTGCATTCTTTTGACGTCTCCGTCGTCGTCGTCGTCGTCGTCGTTGGCTTTCCTTATTTGCCTTAGAGTGTGTATGCGTGTGTTTGAGCATCCTGAGTAGGGCAACCCGTCTCGAGCCCAGCCTCATTCCCAGTCCCATTCCCATTCCCATAGCCATGTCTTTGTCTAATTTTGGTTTCTTTTTGTAGCAAATTGCGGCCTAGGCAAGGATGGGAAGGAATCGCAGACTGAGGGGAGGTCACCCGGTTTCTGTTGATCGTTTAAGCTAAAGACTGCCAGCTGGCAGGACACTAACACCCCGCAGTCGATTGGTTGATTAACTACCTAGAACTATGTGTAGGTTAAAGACATGGAAGTTTCTTAGCAAGCATTCCAAATATACGTTATTTTGGTATTTGTATTCGCGATTGGTAGTAGGCCACAAACAGAGAATTGAATACCTCTTGCCATACGTGACCCACTGTGTCAATCAGTATAAATATTTGAAATTAATATAAATAATGAATGCGACATATGTTTTGTATACCGTTTCCCTGGTAAAAGCCCCATGGATTTTTCTACAATCGTTTAATATTCACTCAACATTATCCCTCATAAACCAAAAAAAAACCAAGAATATTTTTGGTTTTTCCACCTAGGAGATTTACCTAATAAGAACGAAAACACATTACACTTTGATTCGATTGAGGTTGCTGTCAGACATTCCCTGGCCACTCGATCCGGCAAAGGGTACACGTAATTTCTTTTCTTTGGCTTTCACTTTGTTTGAGCAACGGTGCAGCGACTTTTGCCAAGTCGCTGGGAAAATATGCCGCATTCGCACACAAAGAGGAGGGCACACACACTCCTGCAGCGAGTCAGTGAGTCAGACTGCAATCTTGCCTTCAATTAAGCTTTGACAAGTGCATTGCACACGGGAACGGGGCGCGGGAAGGAGCTTGGGAGTGGGCCCAGCACTGAGACAAGCAGAAGAAGTCGCAGGAGTCGTAGCAGGACGCCCACAAAGCGCATAAATATGAATGAAGGTAGCTGCCGGATGGCGTGGCTGGAGCAAGGGTCGTTGGAAAGGATGATGGACTCCTTGCCGTAAAACTGGCCAAAAAGAAAAAAATATATAGATATAAATAAACAGAAGAGGACTGGAACCGGCCAAAGAGGCCAGGGAAGAAGAAGGAAACGCAAATAAATGAATTGCACTTTTCCTTTGCTCGAATTTTCTTCTGGCGCCCCGTTTCAATGGGCCGCACTGCTCAATGGCAGTGGAAAACTTTGCATATTGTGCTTGTTCTATGCCCGGAGAGATAAAGAGCTCCAGGTGGAAGTCGGTGGCAGAGACGGATTCAGCCTTTAATTAAGCGGGTCCAAGTCGCAGCAGTCCGATGGCATTATGCTTAGATAATGGCAAGGCCGCCATGAAACTGGGGGATCGGTTACAGCAACAGCTACAGCTACAGCTACAGCAACAGCTACAGCCACTGCTACAGATATGAAATGCAAATTATGCGGCGAATTGTGTGCTCATTAATTAAAATTGAACGGAATTGAGGCGGGACGGCAAGAACTGGCCTCAAACTGAAGATTTCGCCTGCCGGTTGCCCTCAAAGCACCAGCAGCCAGCCCATCATTAGAGGGGCCAGCAGTCGAACCCCTTCTCTCACTGTCCACGCCACTGCACTTTGAGGTGAACACTCAAAAGTTTTTGCGCCACCGTTGGGGGGAGGGGAAAGGGTTTGCCGGGGAGATGCTTTTTACATACATTACAACATCTCACTGGGGCCTGAGTCAAAATGCAAATCTTGCAGATTTTTAATTTCTTTTCAACGAAAATTTCATTTCTGTTTGCATTTCTTGTTGTTCGCCCAGGAGTTTGGCAGGACCAACCCTTTTTTATTTGCCAGCCTGCCAAGGATGCTCGCCCCGCTCCGCCAGATGCCACGCTGCTTTTAAGCTTTATTATTATGTATTATAGATTCATATTATGCACTTTTTAATTTTTTTGTCTGCCAACGAGCCTCTCCAGACCGACAGCCGAAAAGTAATGCGTTTTTCCTTGCCAGGAAATAGAAGTAAAGCGTTGACTTTAAAGAACTGCAAATACACTTTCCGTGAAGAAAGCTTTTTTATTCTATGGTGCTCAAAACTTTGATTTATTTTTAATGGAAAAGAATATTCAGAATAGATTGTCCATCGAATGCCATAGCATGCAACACATTATTTTTACCTTCTCTATTTGGTAAAAGGCGGCAAACCGCTTTTGCTAGGGCATCTGAGGCAGTTGCTGCAGCCAGGACTAAATGTCCTTGCCAGAGCCACCCTTCTCGACTCGACCTGCGGCAGTGTGGGTTGTCTTCTGGTTGCATTGCCACAAGTTGCTGCTCGAGATTCGCCTCAGCCCACGGGGCCCTTCGATTCCGCTCCTTGTTCTTGTGCAGTGCCTTTCAAGACTCCTTGGCTACATTCGCGTTGGCTTTTTGGGGTTGCATCTGCGAGATACGTTCATACATTCGCGTAATGAATTCGGCCCGAGGGTGGCGACAATGAACTTGCCTGCATTCGCCGCCCAGCCCCGAAATGTTAGGCCGTTGACATGCCAAGGAAAAGTACGGGTATACCGAAAATGACTGGCGAGGCTCCGAGCCGAATTCAAAGCCAGGAGAATCGAGGAGAACTTCACGCTTTGCTTGCCAGGACCTCGAAGGACAGGAAGAGGGAGGAAAAGCGACCGCTCGTCCAGCTGGGAACCAAACCTGCCGAATCATGTAAAGCTATGCCCGGTCGGGACGGAAAGCGCCTTGAAGCAGAACCAATGCGGCAGGAGGAAGCAATTTCCATTTGCATCGCCGAGGTACAAGCCAAAGGAAGGCGAGGGTGCGCGCTTTTCACACGGTTCCGGAGGAGGAAAAGACCCTGGGTCGGCAATAATTTTTAATAATTTCCTTTTCCTCAAATAGATTTTCCTTGACAAACAAATTCCCACCGCAGCGGACAATTGAAGTGTTAGATGCAAGATACAATTGCCAGCAAGTGGCTGCTGCATAGATACGCACAAGATAACTTGATTGCACTAATTTGAACGGGGCAACAGCGCCCGGAGAGCATAGTTCCCATGACCAGATACATGCTATTTTCATAGTTCCGCATTCGACAATTGGTCCGGCCCGGTCCGGTTCCTTCTTCGGCCGCCGTTGGACCGATCCCGAAGTCAACTGGTCTGCTGGGGGTTGCTTCAATCAACATCTGACAAGAAGTGTTAAATCTGCTCGCAGAGTGTCCGCAATTGCAGTTGGAGGCTTTATTAGAATATCCGGCAGCTTAGGCCGCAGACAGCTTGTCTGCCCGGCTCTGCTCTGGTCCACATACTCATAATTCATAAATCAACTAATTCTGTCGCACTGAAGTACAGAAACAAATAGCCCCCACCCGAAATCTGGGAATCAGCTCGGAAAGTTCTCAGGCAGGGGCTCGTAAAGGAGCCGGGGTTGAGGAAACAATTAAAGGGTTTCCAGTTGCGCTGCCTTAATGAACCGCAGCCAGACAAAAGGTCAAGTCGCTGGCTGAAAGACAAGACCATCAGCGCACACAAAGGCCCGGAGGCCCAAACCGAAAGGCAAACAAACAAAGGTGGGGCCAAGACTCGAAACCGAAAGCAGGAGAAGAAGGAGAAACGTCACGGCGGTTGCCTGCACTTCCTGGCAAGGAACACTGGGAAGAGGCAAAAGAAGACGCCGCCAGGGCTTCGGTTTCAATTACCGGCCCGAAAGAATCCGCCCAGCTCCAAGATGACGCTCTCTCAGTGATGGACGGTGAGTGACCTCCATTAATTGAGCGTGAAGCACTCTGGCATGGTGACACCTTTGCGATTGGCGTTATGACATGGACATCGCTCAACATCGAAATGGATATGGACATGTGTACAACCCCCTAAGACAGGAGACAGGCCGGTCCGCGATGGACGACGCTAATGAACATTAATGTTCGTATTGTGTAATGTCGCGACTTTAATGTAAAGTGCAATGAAGCAATGCAAGGCCATCCGCGGGCTGGGGTCCGGTGGCAGTGCATCCACCGGATGCGCTCATTAAGTGCTGCAGCCTTTGACTTGCGGACCCGAAACACAAGAACGAACCGAGAGCGAACGCCGATGCACCCGGCCAGTCCGCAGAACCGGACAAATGCGACCCGAGTTATAGTTCCACTGAGTTATGATGCCAGCTGACGAGCTGTCAGAAGAGTCATCCACCGAGGAGGAGGCCGGCAAGTGGTTGTTAAGTCTGATTCACGGCTCGGTTCGGAAATCAGCGCCCAGCCCTCATTTCATTTCATTCCATTCCATTTTTATATCCACTCGGCAGCACGTGTTCCCCCTCCCGATTTACCCTTTGATCTAGCCAGAGGCCACTCAACCAGCTCGCTCCTCCGTGCTGTTTTCCCTGCTGGTTCGCCTCCTTCGCGGTGACCATAATGCAAAACCATTTTCCACAAATTTAATTTCATTAATGTCCCAGCAGCGCCGTTATCTCGTTTGCAGTCCGTTCCTTTCCTCCTTGTAGCTTCCTTTCAGGGCTCCCCGGCCTCCTACGCTCCTGTGGCGGCCCTTCAAAGTTCTTCAAATGTCAAGCGGAGCCGCGCAGGATTCTCCAGTAACTAAATTATCATAATGAATCCGACTGGGCGACTACTTGAGCTCTGTTTGCTGGGGAACTCGACTGGGATAAGCGCTACCTCTTGGCCGGCTCTATTCCTAACGATTTTTTAATTGAAACTGTCACTTGGGAGGAGCCCGAGCTGGAGGGACACCCTGCTGGAAGGACGACCGCAACAGTCACTGATTTTCTGCAAGAACGCTGTCTCTCCAGCCTGCCAGCTGAAGTAGTTTTGCATTGCAATTACGAAGGAATGAAACAAATTGCAATTGAGGGGTTGCGGAGTCGCAAATCGTTTCAAAAGATTTCCGAGAATTTCATCTCCGATGCATAAATCAACAATTGTCTCTATGCTCCATTGTTTGATCAAGAAAATCTTTTTCATTTAGTTGAAAAACACAACTACCTCCCAAGGCAAAGGATTCAGATTCGCATTCAACTGTGGAGGCGGATACGGAGGAGGAGGAGCTTGGGCAAACAATGGAAATTGAATTTTATGCTTTACATGATTTTATTGCGGCTTTTCGACTCGACGCCTCGCAGTCGTTCCCCAATGAAAACGAATCGCAGTTCGCCTTTATTAGCTGCAAATTTCATTATTCAAGTCAATTTGCCTCGGAGATGCCTCGAAAAACTTGCTGATAGTTGCCGGCCAAGCGGACAGGCGGCCTGGGCTGCCTTTCCTCGCGTTCGCCTCTTTGCATGGGTTCAATTGGATTAAATACAATCAATTTGTTGATACGCAGATGAATTTAAACAAATTTAGCCCGAGATTGGGGCAGCGAGTCAGGGAGATCGGGGGAATGACTCAAGCGTTTTACTGCCCCGACTTGGGGTACAACGTTAGTCACACCGGCGGGGCAAACGACACCCGAGAGCCGGCCCAGGCTCGGGACATGCAATCGGAGCCACCTCCTGTCCCCCTGCCTTGGGCTTCTCGTTTGAACCAAAGCGAAAAGGAGTAGGTACAAGATCCGGTACCGCAGATAGGTGTACGGCGAAGAGCTGGGGCGCCCGGGTAAACCCTCTAATTATCTCAAGGCATGACATGAAGTCATTTCTCCAGCCGGATACGTGTATTCTATTAATGCCCGGGGCCACGCTGAAATTGAAACTTCAAATATTTGTCCGCGCAGCTCAAGGACTCGCAGTCAGGACTCTGACATGTGTGGGTAATTTCCTTAATAACCGCCGGCCTATCGCATTAACATATCTCGCATTTGTCATAAAAATAAGTCAACCACCGGCACCACCCCCCTCCTGACTAGCCAGCCCAACGACCGGTCTCCAAGGAGGCGGAGGCGTTTTGTCAAGGAACCGTCCCCCATTCCAGGTGGAATGTGGGCGGAATATATAGATGTATGACCGCGCAAAGGAAAGGCCGGTGGAAGGAAGTGTTTATGCCCGCTAAGCGCCGTGCTCATGTGCGTCTCCTAATGGCCCCGGCTAAATGGACACATTACGCACAGGACACACGAAAAATTGAATTATTCAAGCGACTTTGGAGGCGTCGCATTTGGGGGCATTGCGTGCCAAAGTTTTGTTTCCCAACTCCTCTCACAGAAACTTCCACTCCCACTTCTCGAGTTGGAATCACTTGGTTAAGAAATTTACGTTACAAAAGTGGGCAGCTGAAGGTGGAGGAAGTGCCGGTGGTGCGACCCGGTGCCTTAAAGTTCCACTCAGTGACTTCGAGACTCCGTTCATGCTTCATGCTCGCACAGCACACGCCAGACCCAGGACACAGCCCCTGCTGAAACCCCTAAGCATAGGCAAATGTAACGGCCACCGATCGACGACAGTTGGTTTCCCAGAGCGTCTTAAAGACGTTCAGCGTTCTTGGTTGCACCAAGGGGGTGACTGCATTCGGGGAACCGGGCAAGGCAAGACATCTGCCAGCTGCCTTTGATTGCAACGTTAATGACGCCCAAAAGGAGGGTTACGATAAAGTGCCACGCACCAAAACGGATGTAGGGGAAATCACTGAAATGGGACTGGAACCTCTGGACTGGACCGCTTGCCGGGACTGTACTTGTGCGCGCCTCAAATTAGTTTCGAAGCGAGTGCAAAAAGCACTTACGATTAAGAGGCGAAGGAGGAGCGGTGACGGGAAGGCGGCCAGAGGCGGCTAGAGGTGGCCGGAGGCGGGGGCAAGTATCATTTGGCTAACGCTTGAAATTGGCTTCGTGACGCTTATCGCGATCAATAAATAATGTACGAGCTGTGCGAGACAGAGACAACGATGAAAGATAGATACACGAACAACATCGGGGCAGAAAACAAAAAGTATCTGCCAGATACATTTGAGTAATTTGCGTCGTTAGTGCCGGAAAGAGAGGCAAAATAATAATAATAAAAGAAAGTACGCTTGATTACAATGAAAATGTTTTTAATGCCACTGCCACCCACCATCCACCACCCACCGGCCCCTAGCCGGACGATAGAGAAAGATATCTGCATAGATAGGCAAAGCTAAAGGACACACGTTAGGCATGCATTTTCCCCTGCCGAAGCTTCGTTTGTTTTTTTCCCGTTTTTTCGTTTCGATATTAAAAGCGCGATAAGCACTGGACACGAAGGCGGGGACTCCGGTGGGTGGTGGATGCAGGTGCAGGTGCCGGTGCTGGTGCAGCCGTCCTGTTGGGACAAAGGCCCAGCCGTGCAACGAGAAGGAAAAGCCTCAAAGTCGTGCCAATGCCGGCCACTGGCCAAACAAAAGTCGGAAAAATGAGCAGTGGGAGCCGACTTGGCCACATATGGCCATTTTCTGGTTGCCGTTGCGTGCCTGGCGCGTATCCGTATTTGTGCATATCTGTATCTGTAACCAGTCGCGTCAGTGTGAATATCTCTAATATCCGTTCGAGTGTGTGAGCGTGCCTGGACTATCTAATCAAGCGCTGAAAGACAATAAAAGCCAGCACCGCAGCCACGACAAACAACGACCACAAAATGTGCTTATATCTGAAAACAACAGCAGGACTAGAGCAACGGGTTGGGTTGAAACCCAAAAGATACCCCTAAATATGGGAAACTTTAGCAGGAATTTAAGCTTCTCTGTGATGTATGGTTTTCTAAAGGAAATAACTTTATTAAGAAAGTTTGCCATACAAGGCATACAAAACACTAGCTGCAATCTTAACAATTATTACCTGGATCCAAAAATCAAAGAGAAATACATGGGTATATTCGAATGAGCATACTCTTATAGATCTAGTTTCATGAGGACTTTGAGCAACCTACTTTTCCCCGACTAAGTGATGAAACCTTTTCCAGCTCTGCTCGAAAGTATCGCATGGGGTCGTATCTCTGGGCCGCCATATGGCGACCGAACGCCGATATCTGTGAAAGTGTTTTCATGTACTACTACAAGTATCTGTATCTTATCTAGCAGTTAGGGGCTTAGTCAAGGAGTGTGCAGTTCCTGCACTACCCATCCTCTGCAGATCACCGCCCCACGGCGGCAGCCAGTGGCCATAACAATAACCGAGGCTGGCTGACATCATAATAATTCGAGTTTACAGCATTGCAATCCCGGCAGAGCGACCTTTTGGCAAGTTTCGAGCAAACTTTTCCCATAAAATCCCTGTTTGAGACAGCCGCATGGAGAAGGCAGGGAAGGACATTTTCTTTTAGCACAATTCAGCAGCTTCACAAAGTTGCTATTGCTGCTGCTGCTGCTGCTGCTGCCACTGGCTCTACTGTTGCTGTTTCTGCTGCCAATTCTCGTGGAAACGACTGCCAGCAAACTTTGCAGAAACATAATTTTAATGTTCTTGTGGCAGGATTAGAGCTTGGCCTCCTTCTAGCCCAACAACAATCTGCAACTGCAGAGGCAATGAATGCCAAAAACCAGTTAAAAGGTGTTGCAGAACTTTATTGATGTCGTCGGAAGTCGAGCGTCGACTTCCGCACACCACTGGTGGGTGTCAAATAGAAATAGTTTTAGATCAGGTAGAAATCGGTTCCCCCAACCGCTGGATGTGGATGTCAACTGCCACCGGCGAGTACGCCCTTTGGTTCCGTCTGCCCGGCCGCCTCGCTTCCCTGCTCCTCGCATTTCCTTTTGGCTACCCCCTTCCATCGTTTGTTGATTCCTGCAGCTCCCCCACCGGATCGCCAGCTTGTGCGCACGCGCATTGAGCCATAGACGGTGAGTCCAGGTGTGCGCCGCGATCGTTCTTCACTGCTTCGCTCGTGTCTGCCGTCGCCAGTACGTGCCATCGGCACACTGGGAGAATCAAAATATAGAAGTTGATGTTTTATATAAGGAGGATCGGATGGGGCCAGGAGTCGTGAGAGTATAGCGAATAACAATCAAACAAGATCCTACTTTAGAAAATGCATATTTTATTGGTGCCCCAGCTGCACCTTTTAATTCCATATTCATTCTATTTTTACTTCATCATCAAGGCGAAAGATCGATCCAATTTTCGAAATCAGATTTTTGACTTTGATACCATTTCATTGTGAATATATTGCAATAAATTAGTGAGCACACATTTCTCCAAGTGTAATGCAACTCCCTATTTGTGTGGCATAGTTCGAGACTATCAGCTGTTGGCTCTAACGATCGCTTCCTTATGCAGCCGACTCTGGGATAGGGGCTGCAGATTGTGCCTCGGATTCGCATTTCCTTTGTGATTTCTCCCCCTATCTGCACTAGCGGCGTACATTTCGGGTTTCGAGCGAATCTCCGCTCCGGCCGATGGCTGTTAAATCTAGATAAATGGATCTCTGAAACGAAATCACAAAGCCTAATTGCCACTAGTTCGTTTTTGGGACACTTTTTGTCGTCGGTTTTAACGGATTTTAGAGTCACTTGACCGCGACAACACAATTTCGTAGCAGCCCACACCCCGCCCACCCAACGTCCACTTATGAGCTGCGGTGGCGGGCCAAAGCATATTTTAATGATGACACCCGACCCAAACCGTCCGGATAGAGAGGGTGACACGGAGAACACACGGCTGTGCCACACTTCGTTCGCTTGTGCGACGAGTACATTACCGTGTGCCGCGATCTGTGAAGGCACATTCCAAAGCACACGTTGAGATATGTACACATGCCCTGGCCCTGGCCCTCCCCCTCTGGCACATCCCTCAGCCATCCCTCATAAAGAGCGCATGCAAAGTACGCGAAGCCAGCGTTTTTCATTCCAAACATGAACGGAAAATGTGTTAAGGTCGTAATTATCGGCGCTGCTGTTTTGTAGGTGGAAGTTCGCCTCAGCTGGCAACTTTCTTTGCTCCTAGTTCTCCTTTCTTCTCCTTGAGGCCAGTGCCATATGGTGCCTCCTTTGGCCTCGCTGGGGGTTGTTAGAAGTGGTTAGAAGGGCCTATTGATAACGCTCCTAGACAAAACCCAGTGCATTGAACTTGTGAATGCCAACTGTCTCCCATTAGGAAGTGTCTGAAGAAAGCGTGCCCGAGTGGAAAGAAGGTTGTATACCCAACAAGGCAATTAAGTAGTTTCCTTTAGCTTAAGTATCTAGGCACGTGGGTCTTAGACATGCTATTGAAGATAGCATCAAAGCTGCACCCCCACACAATAAGATATTGGAGTTTATAGAAACAATAAAACCTGAGAATTTCTGTGCAAATTAAATGACGTTAACTACTCTTGGGTTAAGCTTATTTTCAAATGGATTCAATCACGATGACTTACCCAATGTGTTCTTTATTTTGCAGGAGGATCTATGATGGACGACAGAGAAAAATAACGCTTTGTTTGTGGTAAATTTTAAAACTCTAATATCTTTTACGATCTGCTGTGCAACGGAATTTATCGGCCCCTCTTTCCCAACTCCTATCCCGACCCAAGTCCCTGCCAAAGTGGGTAAGTCCTGGATATAGGGGTGGATGTTTCCGTCCCTTCTTCCCGTTCACCCTCTGCGGCGGCAGTTCTTGTCCCTCTAGTCGTCCTTGCAAGCTGCAGACTCGATGCAAGTACAGTCCCCGAAAAAGAACCGAGACCTTTGCCCGAACCTTTGCCGCCTGGGAGGGTGGCTTCCGTTGACATTGACTTGGACCTACAAGCTGGCTGCATTCCAATGCAATCCAAGTTGAAATTGAAGTTGAAATTGAAATTGAGGGCCTGCCTGGTCTGAGAGTGCAATGCCCAAGGGGAGGATTCTGTTCGGTTCTTGGAAAGGCACATGGGCCTAGCAGATACGAGCGATTAGTGTGCACAGCCATCGAAAGATACATACTAAGCATGTGATCGATAGGCGGCGATGGTTGGTTTGACGCATATGCGAGTTCCAAAGTTCCCTTATTGATTATTTCGAGTGCTTACGCATTCAGTCCACGGCCATATGCAAAGTGTCTGTGTATCCGTGGCACGGCTTGTGCCAGCCTATGCCTGTATCTGAAAGTAAGTCAAACTTGCTTATCAGCGCAGCCCAAAGTGACTTATCTTTATTTGTTGCTGCCCATTTGCAAAGCCGGAAGGGGCGGGTAGCGTGCCACCCCCTCGGGCACGCACACACACACAGCCATAAGCTCAAGTGGAGAAATTAGATAAAAACCTGTCTGGAGCTGGAGGGTTGGATTCTGCTGAATTAAGGCCGCCACCCCCCGACTTACAGGACCTGAGCCACCCCCTTTTGGGCAGCCCCAAACCGAGCACCAATCAAGTGGCTACCCAAACCAGAGGCTTTTGGCCAGCCACTTTTACTTTTCATTTAAACACTCGCTCTGTCTCTGTCTCAGTCTCCGTCTTCGTCGCTGCTTCCCTCTCCATCCCCGGGACCATTACGATTTCCCCGTTTTCCATCCGAGCATACAGCAGATACTATCTTATTTACGCCTACCATTCATTTTTCAGAAAGATTTTTTGAGCGCAAGCAAGGATTATTAAACGAAAACCAAACTTAACCAAAACTAACCAACTAAAGCCCTAAAACGACAATTATCGACGAAAACCGAAATAAAAAACGAACCCAAGGAAGTAATACGAATTCATTCGCAAGTTTTTGAGCAAAGGCATCGAAAACACTTTTGAAATTCAAAAATAACCGAACAAAAAGAAAATCAAAGCGAAAGAACAAACTGGAAGGGAAAACTGAAGACCAGCGAGGAAACGGGAGAAAATCCAACACGAAAACGAAGGGAAAAACACATCAAATCTAAATAAAATTAAATGCAAAGGACATTCGCATGTGTGTGGTGGTGGAAAGAAAATTCAAAACAAAATTCACAATTAGAAAACGCAGAAAAAAACGTAGAAAACGCAGACGCAAAATCAAAGCAAAGCAAAGAGTGCCAGCCAACTGTCAACAGCGGAAAGAATTTTGAACTTTGAACATTTCGACCAAAAAGTTGAGCGACAGCAAAATTTCAACGTTTGGCGCAACAACAGCAAGGACAACAAGGACATCAAGGATTGCAGGAGCGAACGGTTTTGAAGGCGCAGCAGCAGCACCACACATCAATAAATTCCACACTAAAACTTGAACTCCGACTCGGATTCGGACTTGGAAATCAAAACAGATAAGGAAACGGGGATACGGGATACGAGATACGCATACGGGCTCTCTCAAGCTGAGGCCGAAGGATCTGCCCAAAGCCAGGAACTTAACTTGGCAGTGTGCGCGCGGCGAATTCGCCGTCGGAAGCAGAGAGTGAAGGCAGGGGAAATTCGTCGGCCAATCCGGAGAAGTCGTCGCCCAAGGGGAAAGAGCGCGCCGCGGATAGAAAGCTGAGCGAAAGGCGAGGAGGGAGCTGCTGCTACTGCTGCTGGTGGGCATCATCTTATGATGTCATCAGAGGAGTACGAGGCGGAGTGTTTTGGTTTGTACAGCGATGAGAACAACGGTCTGCTGAAGGCGAAACAAGAGCCGGAGATAACAGCCATCAAGCAGCAGCAGCAACAACAGTCGCCGTCGCAGCAACAGCAACTTGTACAACAGCAACCACCGCAGAACGGACACACGACACCAACGCCAATACCAGCAGCGCCAACAGCCGCTCAGGCGAACGGCGACCTTTTTGCGGCGAATTGCGGCGACTCCAAAGTCATCAGCAACAGCAACACCAACACCAATACAAGCACAACGGAAGAGCCGGAGTGCAAGAGAGAACGAGAGGCGAGGGAAAAGGAGCGGCTGAAGCTGAAGCTAAAGCAGAAGCAGAAGCAGAAGGAGAAAGGAAACGACGACGAGGGCGAACCTGACGATTCCGACGACGACGTAGTGGTTGTGCTCGAAGGCTGCAACAACAGCAACAACAGCCACAGCAGCGCCAGCAGCGGCAGCAACAAGACAGCCACCACGACGACTGCGGCGAGCAACTGTAATCGCAGTGGCGGCAGCGGCAACGGCAACGGCAACGGCAGCGGCAGCAGCAGCAGCAGCAGCAGTCGCAGTCATCGCAGCGGCCGAAGCAGTCGGCAAATCAGTCAGTCATCGGCCGTCGGAAAGACAACAACGTGCGCGGCAGCCAAGAAAACCGCAGCAGCAACAGCAACAGCCACTCCGGCAGCCAAGACTTCGAGCGTAAATTCGATCTCCATCGGGAGTATTGCAAATATCGGAAATAGTAACTCAAACGGAAACGGAAACGGTATAGGGATCGGGATTGGGATCGGGATCGGGAGTGCAAGTGCGAGTGCCAAGTTAAATCGTCGTTCGCGTCACACATCCTTGAGCAAAGACAACCAGCAACATCAACATCAACAGCAACAGCAGAGCAGCAGCAGCAGCAGCAGCAATAGTAGCAACACTAGCAACACTAGCAACACCAGCAACACTGCTGGCTTCATGAGTAGCGCTGCCGCGGCTGCTGCGGGTGCCGCTGGTGGAGGAGGAGCCCTGTTCCAGACCCAATCGGCCAGCACGGCCAACACGAGTCCTTCGGGACTGAGCCAGGCGGCGATTCCCAGCCACTCGCCCACGAGCAACTCGCCGGTGTCGGGCGCCAGTTCCGCCTCCTCCCTGCTGACGGCCGCCTTTGGCAACCTGTTTGGCGGGTCCTCGGCCAAAATGCTCAACGAGCTGTTCGGCCGCCAGATGAAGCAGGCCCAGGATGCCACCAGCGGCCTGCCCCAGAGCCTGGACAACGCCATGCTGGCGGCCGCCATGGAGACGGCCACGAGTGCCGAGCTCTTGATTGGCAGCCTCAACTCCACTTCAAAGCTGCTGCAGCAGCAACAGCAGCAGCTCAACAACAACAGCGCCGCGGCAACAGCCACGCCAATGAGCAACGGCACCAATGCCTCGATCTCGCCGGGATCGGCTCACAGCTCCAGTCACTCGCATCACAGTGTCTCGCCCAAGGGCAGTCGCAGGGTATCCGCCTGCAGCGACCGCTCCATGGACGCCTCTGCGGCGGACGTGGCCGGAGGATCGCCTCCCAGGGCGGCATCGGTCAGCTCCCTGAACGGCGGAGCCAGCAGCGGAGAGAACCAGCAACAGCAGCAGCAACAGCAGCTGCAGCACGATCTTGTGGCCCATCACATGCTGCGGAATATCCTGCAGGGCAAGAAGGAGCTAATGCAGCTCGACCAGGAACTGCGCACTGCCATGCAACAGCAGCAGCAACAGCTCCAGGAGAAGGAGCAGCTGCAGTCCAAGCTCAACAACAATAACAACAATATTGCTGCAGCCGCCAATAACAACAACAACCACATGGAGAGCATCAGCCTGATCGAGGACTCGGACATGGCGGACATCAAAATAAAAAGCGAGCCCCAAACGGCAGCTGCCCCACAGCAATCGCCTCACGGAAGCAGCCACAGCAGCCACAGCGGGAGCGGCAGTGGCAGTCACAGCAGCAGCCTCGCCAGCGATGGCAGCCTGCGCCGCAAGTCCTCCGACTCCTTGGACAGCCGCGGTGGCCAGGACGAGGCGGAGCAGGAGGAGCACGACGGCAACGGCAGCCGGCAGAGATCCGAGAGCAGGGCGCCCGAGGAGCCGCAGCTGCCCACCAAGAAAGAGGCCGTGGACGATATGCTCGACGAGGTGGAGCTGATGGGTCTGCACTCGCGCGGCTCCGATCTGGAGAGCCTCGCCTCGCCCAGCCACTCGGACATGATGCTGCTCGACAACAGCAAGGACGATGTGCTGGAGGAGGACGACGACGACGATTGCGTGGAGCAGAAGCGCGACTCGGGCTCCGGTTGCCTAAAGAAACCAGGCATGGAGCTGAAGCGGGCTCGCGTTGAGAACATAGTGTCCGGCATGCGATGCAGCCCCTCCTCCGGACTCGTTCAGGCCGGCCAGCTGCAGGTTAACGGCTGTAAGAAGCGCAAGCTCTATCAGCCCCAGCAACACGCCATGGAGCGGTATGTGGCCGCCGCCGCGGGCCTCAACTTCGGTCTCAATCTGCAGAGCATGATGCTCGACCAGGACGACAGCGAGTCCAACGAGCTGGAGTCGCCGCAGATCCAACAGAAGCGCGTGGAAAAGAACGCCCTCAAGTCACAGCTGCGCTCCATGCAGGAGCAGTTGGCCGAGATGCAGCAGAAGTACGTGCAGCTGTGCACCCGGATGGAACAAGAGTCCGAGTGCCAGGAGCTCGACCAGGACCAGGACCCTGAGCCAGAACAAGAGGCAGAACAGGAACAGGAGCCGGACAACGGCAGCAGCGATCACATCGAGCTGTCGCCCTCGCCCACTCTGACCGGCGATGGGGACGTGAGTCCCGCCCACAAGGAGGAGGCTGCCGGCTCTAGCTCGCCATCACCCTCGCCAATGAAGCCGAAGACGGCGCTGGGAGAAAGCAGCGACTCTGGCGCCAACATGCTGTCCCAAATGATGAGCAAGATGATGTCCGGAAAGTTGCACAACCCACTTGTCGGCGTGGGCCATCCCGCCCTGCCGCAAGGATTCCCACCGCTGCTGCAGCATATGGGCGACATGTCGCATGCGGCAGCCATGTACCAGCAGTTCTTCTTCGAGCAGGAGGCGCGTATGGCGAAGGAGGCCGCCGAGCAGCAGCAGCAACAGCAACAGCAGCAGCACCAGCAGCAACAGCAACAGCAGCAGCAGGAGCAGCAGCGCCGCTTCGAACAGGAGCAGCAGGAACAACAGCGGCGCAAGGACGAGCAGCAGCAACTGCAGCGCCAGCAGCAGCACCTGCAGCAGCTGCAACAGCAGCAACTGGAGCAGCAGCACGCAGTCAGTGCGGCCCCAAGACAGCCACAAATGCACCACCCGGCTCCCGCCCGTCTGCCCACCCGCATGGGCGGAGCCGCCGCCCACAGTGCTCTAAAATCGGAGCTGTCCGAGAAATTCCAGATGCTGCGCAATAACAACAATAGCTCCATGATGCGCATGTCCGGATCGGACCTGGAGGGACTGGCAGATGTCCTGAAATCGGAGATCACCACCTCACTGTCCGCCCTGGTGGACACCATTGTGACACGTTTCGTCCACCAACGGCGGCTGTTCAGCAAGCAGGCCGATTCCGTGACCGCGGCTGCCGAGCAGCTGAACAAGGACTTGCTGCTGGCCTCGCAGATCCTGGACAGGAAATCACCGCGCACCAAGGTGGCGGACCGGCCCCAGAACGGACCCACGCCCGCATCCCAATCAGGTAATAATGGTTCACTACTCCTAGCTAATAGTCAGATGCCCACCCAGCCGTCCGCGAATGGCTCGAATGCGCAGCAGCAGCTGCAGCAGCAGGCTCAAGCATCCCAGCAGCAACAACAGCAGCCAGGATCGCAGCAGCAACAGTCAAATTCGCAGCAGCAACAACAGCAGCAGCAGAATGTTGCGCAGCAGCAACCGCATCCTCTGATGCCGCCCAACTGCCAGCAGCTAATCGCCGCTCCCCGTTTGAACGGCAGCCAGTTGTCCTTCGCCTCGCCCGCGGCTGCTGCAGCGGCTGCTATGGGCCTGCAGATGCACCATGCCGCCGCCGCCGCGGCCATGTCCGCCCAGCAGCAGCAGCAACAACAGCAGCAGCAGCAGCAACAACCGGGCGATCCCGGGCTAAATAATAACTCAGCCGGCGGGCCAGCGAACCCCACTAACAATAGCTTAAGTACCCTTAATATTCCACCTCCTCACATACGTCCTTCGCCCACAGCGGCTGCCATGTTCCAGGCGCCCAAGACGCCGCAGGGCATGAATCCGGTGGCCGCCGCCGCGCTCTACAACTCGATGACCGGTCCCTTCTGCCTCACGCCGGACCAGCAGGCGCAGCAACAGCAGTCCGCGGTCCAGCAGCAGTCCGGCCAGAATCAGCAGCAGAGTGCTCAGCAGACGCAGCAGCAGCTGGAGCAGAACGAGGCCCTCAGCCTAGTGGTGACACCGAAGAAGAAGCGCCATAAGGTGACCGACACCCGCATCACGCCGCGCACCGTCAGCCGAATCCTGGCCCAGGATGGCGTGGTGCCCCCGAACGCCGGTGGAGGATCGTCGGGGACCCCCCAGCAGCAGCAGCAACAGCAGAGCGTCCAGCAGCAACAGCAGCAGCAGCAACAACAGCAGCAACAGGCGGCGAACGGCGGCAACAGCAGCGCCACGCCTGCCCAGAGTCCGACACGGGGCAGTGGAGGAGTTCCGTCCTATCATCCGCAGCCGCCGCCACCACCACCACCCATGATGCCGGTGTCCTTGCCCACCTCGGTGGCCATTCCCAATCCCTCGCTGCACGAGTCCAAGGTCTTCTCGCCGTACTCGCCGTTCTTCAATCCACACGCCGCCGCCGGCCAGCCCACGGCCGCCCAGTTGCACCAGCACCACCAGCAGCACCACCCGCACCACCAGCCCATGCAGCTGTCCTCGAGTCCGCCCGGCAGCCTCGGCGCGCTGATGGACTCGCGTGACTCGCCGCCGCTGCCTCACCCGCCGTCGATGCTGCACCCCGCCCTCCTGGCGGCCGCCCACCACGGCGGCTCCCCCGACTACAAGACCTGCCTGCGGGCCGTCATGGACGCCCAGGATCGACAGTCCGAGTGTAACTCGGCGGACATGCAGTTCGATGGCATGCAGCCTACTATATCCTTTTACAAACAACACCAAGAACAACACCGAAATCCCTTTGAATCTGAGCAGCCGGCTCTATTGATGGTCAAGTGAGTTTCCACCTAGTCCATGGAGTGGGGCAGAGAAATAGGCAGATAGAGGGGGGGTAGTAGTAGGGCAGGGTGGAGAAAGCAAAAGAAAGGGCCAAAGTACTTAACCCGACCCGGACCTCGCTTACAAAACGAAACCAATCAAGTGTCTTCTTCAGTTTATTTATTTCCCCAACTAAATTCTTTTATAAAATGTAATCAAAACCTTATTTATTGCCCCGCTCGCCCTCGAGCCCCCCTGCTGAGTGGCACCCGTGGCCCCCGTCGTTCCCGTCGAGAACCCCCAAAGACCCTCAAGTCATCATCATCATCATCGACTTGGCCTGGCTTGAGTTGCATTTCGCAACAGCCACAGAAATGGAAAAAATCAATGACGAGCAGCCAATCGAAAGAGCTGCACTCGTTGCCCTCTTGCCAACCCCCCGTTGTCCCCGATGCCCCTTGCCCCTCTCAGCTGTGCTTTTTCAATCAGGGGCGTAGGTGGGTGGTTGGTTGGTTGGGTAGTTGGGTGGCCCGCACCCTTAGACATTCATTATTGGCACTCGAAAGTGCAACCACGTTAGACGCTAGCAATCCATTTGAATCGCAACGAATCGAACCAAACCGAATGGAATCGTTGCGAAGCAAATCTCCTACCTCTCTGGCCCACACGAACATGGAAATTTTGGAAAGACAGTCGACCATCATGTGTAATAATTTGCATCCCATATCCCCCAACATCTATTAGACATTGCGAATCCTTGACTCCTTTGCACTCTTCTACATTGACACCGATGCACCTGCGCAAGGCCAAGCTGATGTTCTTCTGGGTGCGCTATCCCAGCTCCGCGGTGCTCAAGATGTACTTCCCGGACATCAAGTTCAACAAGAACAACACAGCACAATTGGTGAAATGGTTCTCGAATTTCCGGTAAGTAGTGCAGTTAGCGATCTTTACGACAATTTATTTACTCTATGTATACCAGTGATCAGCATTTATTTTTATGATTTCGTTTGTCGCCTAAGTTGATTCTTTATTTTCCTTTGCAATTCTGTTGGGTGGCAAGGCAGTTCCAATCGAACTGATGAGCCAAAAATTATAACATAGTACCACCTGTCGAAACCCTCGACTTGCTCTCAAGAAGAAGGCGAACATGCAACGCGGCTGTCATTCCGCGACTCCCAACTGTCAGTCCGTGAAATTGCGCAAGAAGTTGCCAAAAAGCGCACCAAAAAGGCGAAGGAAAAACGACAGCTGCCTGTCCGTAGATTCCGGGTACACAATAAAATACTGCATATAAGCGAGTCGAGTGGAACAAAACAGCGGAGAAGTAAAGTGAGGTAGGCCCGGCCCGCATTCAGTCGCCGTGATTTGCGCGCCAAATCCGGGCCGCATCTGTCCGCCCCGAATTCCAAATCCAATACCAATAGAGCGTGGCACGGGGTCTCACCTGGATTTGCCGTCCAACCCTCTTTCATCGCGGACTTAGCAGCTGCCCTTCTGCGGCCAAGACATGCGCAACGTCTTAAGGAATTGTCCTCGAGACACCCTAAGAAATTCCCCTAGTCTCTGGCGGGGTTTCCATTTCTTTCCTACCTGCGCACTGCGCACAAACAGGACAAAAGACAACAAATCATGGCCCGGCACGCTCGGGGTTTGTTCTGTGGTAGTTTGCCGAATTTCTGGCACCTTTTGTCGAAGGGTATTTCTTAGGGTTGCAAAAGGATTCCCGGCAAGTTAAACAAACCCTATTTTGCATGGGAATCGACGTGGCATCTTGAATGCATCTTGTCTTTCGACTCGACTTCTTGGGCGGAGAGTTAAAATGGGTGGGAATATTTTTTGATTTCCTAACGGGTTCTGAATTGTTTATTTCCTTTCATAAGGGTAGCGTTTCCCCTTATCGGGTTTGGTCTTTTCTGTTTCTTAACGTGTGATTTGGTTGATGATTTCGCTTGCTTTTGTTCTCCATTTAGCGGCGAGGGAAATGCTTTCCCTTGCAATCGTTTTCCCCTAAAATTAAGCCAGGAAATGAATACTTGTAACAGCTTTTATGCTCTCTCTTAGCCAATGGTTAATATTATGAGTTTCCCACACGAGCACACACACAGTCACGCGTACAAACAGACACTGACACTGGCCGGAGTGCTCTAATAACATGTTGCTCCAAGTGGCCACTTAAGGAAAAAGATACCCCTTGGGGAGCCCGATGAAGGATCTGCCGGATGAGCTGCCACTCGAGCCTGGAGAGTCAAGTGTGAAAATAGCGGAGAACGAGGCTAAGAAACTTGTGGCTGGCATATTAAAAAGTGTTGCCTGTTTATGGGGCACGCCCCCATCCTCGCGCACACACTCCCATATTTGCATATACTCGTTCATAATCTTCCGCCCACTTAGCGCATCTCAGTATGTGTGTGTGGGGCTGTGCGGTGTGTTGGCTAATTAACAAAAGTGCCTTTTGTGCGAGGTCCTCAAGCCAGCCACTTATATAATTGCATTAGCTGCAGTAACTTCTTTTTGTGCTCGCCAAAATGCAAATAATGAGAAGAAAGCGGCAAAAGGACATGCATTCACATCCACATCTACATTCACACGTATGCACACCATCCGTGTGCATACGTAGACACTCAGACTCCTGGCGGGCTAATTAGTTTGTTTGCCGGGATACATTCAACGGTTTTCTTTGGCCGCTTTTCATGGCGGCAGCTACTTGAGAGTTTCGAGCATGGCCACGGCTCCACTGGCAAAAAGGCGCCCAAGGATACACTCGCACACATGGCTCACCCTTACCCGCTCACTCACACTCATTTTTCCGCATCTCCCGCTGTTCTTTTTCTGTGTGTTTTGTTTCTCATCGAGCCGTTCTTTCGTTTTTTGAGGTTAAGTGTCCTTTTGGCGCTTAGAGCAGCTCCTCCCTTTCCCAAAAACCACCCCCACCGTGGCCCGACGCGTGAAAAGATCTTGCTGACAACACCAACACCAACACCAACACCAACACCAAAACCAAAACCAACACCAGCGTCAACAACAACAACAGAAACAAGTACAACAAGTGCATTTTTATGAACACACAGACACTCACTGAAACATCCACACACATACACAGGCAAAGATACTCGTACATACACGCTCCATTCTGTATGTATATAGAGATATATGACTTATACAGTTGCTGATATATATAGATGCAAATACGAAAGTGTTGCCAATTACTTCATTAATGTATGAGGTAGAGATGTCTGCATATGTGTGGGTGAGTATGTGAGAGCTTATTAATAAACATTGTACTCGTTCGTAATCGTATTCGTAACCGTAATCGTAACCTCATCGATTCGCCTCGGAAGAGAAAGGAAAAAGAAGGTGCAGCCAAGAAGGCGACTTATACACGCACACGCATACACACATCTACATGCCCCAACCCAAAAGAAATAAAAAAAAAACCACACACCCACACATGCACACAGGCCGAGGGAGAGATGGGAGCACTTGACAAAGCAACGCCTGCCTGCCTTTCAACAAGTGTTTCACGGGCGAGAGTCCCCGCCTCCTCGTCCGCCACCCTCGAACCACGTGCAAGTGCCCAACCAAATAAATAGGCTACGAAAAATATTATATGCCAACTAATTAGTTGCAAGCCCTCGTGCACTTCCGCCGAGATGCAGTTTCACCTGCCCATGCATATTCCCAGCCACTCGCACGGCTTATTATCTAAATTAAGTGGCGTATTTCAGACCGCTAAGCTCGTGCTTCCTTTTCCTGCCCTCATACATACTATACGCATACACGTACGTGTGCGGCGACAGGATTGCATAAGAATTGCCTTAAGCCTTTTTCGCGCCAGCCACAAAGCTAATTGCCATTCAAACAAACGAAATATACGCGAGGACTAGGATGCGGATGAGACAATCCTGCAATCCCTAATAACTATGGACACCCGGCACAATGAACTGTCACACAAAACTGTCACACAGCGATTCCTTTCTTTCGGCCATTGCCTCATTATGATGGCTCCACCACCCAACACCTAATTCCCCCCAACCACCCAACCACCCAACTACCCATCCCCCAATCCCTGCTCCAGCCACCGTTGTTCAAGTGCCGCCTCTGGGACAAAAAAAAAAAAAGGAACGGAGACACAGGGAAAAGATTTTCTATTTGCGCATTCTGCGCTTATTGTTTGGAAAAATCAACACGAGCGCTCTGGCACAACATGAGAAATGCATTTGGCGCTGCTACTGGGAAATCTTGAAATTAGCGCGATTATCGGAGCGTTGTCGAGGGCGGGGATGGGCTAGTGGGTGGACGGGTTGCCGAGCTGCCGGGCTGCGGGTGGGGGTACTGACAGCGAACGACTTTGCAGCAAAAAGACAACAATTAGTGCGAGGCAGACAATGCAGGCTCCGTGAGCCTAGATGGGACGAGCGGCCGAGTGGCAGCCAAGCCGGGAGGCATTGGGCAAAGACAAGCAATCACTTACAGTCTCCAAGCAAGGACCTCCCTCGGCATCCTTTGCTCTATCCCCTTGCGAGTGACAGCCCACACACAAATCACTTGACTAAACAAGGCGACGCAGCAGCAGCGGCAGCAGCAACGGCAGCAGCGCACTGCACTTGCTAATTAAATCCCCAACCCCCAGCGCAATGCGATGCGATTCCCCATCCCCGTATGCCTCCTTATTCCCCGGGAGAAACCGCAGCTAGAAGATGCCGCCTCGACTTGCAATTGTTATTGCACCACCTCCGACAGCACCAGCGCCACCGCCACCACCACCGCCACCACCATCCACCCATTGGCAAAGCTGCTGCTGCACATTTGAGATTTATTAAAAATTCTTTACACACCCACACTCTTGCACCAACTCTCACACACACACACACACACGCGAAGTCTTTTGGGGCGCGCCTAAGAGTATGCAGCGAATTATTAATAATGTCATACTCAAACAGCGATCCAATATAATGCATTAAGCCAGCAAAGGGGCCTCCTAGGAACAGAACGAGAAAGGAACGAGTACGAAACGTAGTGTGAGTGAGAGCAAGTGAGAGAGAATGCGAGTGACAGAGCGAGAGAGCGAGAGAAAGAGAGAGAGAGCAAGCAAGCATTAGTAATTTCCTTTGAATTTGGTTTACGACTTTACGACATTCCTCGGTTGAACTGCAGTCTTTCCTCCTTTGTTTTCCCGCCTTGGGTTTTGGTTAAACCTCGTTTATTATTTCATTTGCGTTGCGATTTTGTAAATTTGAATGCTGAAACCAAAAACAACAACAAAATAACCATAGAATAGAACCAAAAAGCTACCACAATACTGACCAAAATCAAACATATTCCTCATCTACGCATCTGCAGAGAATTCTACTACATACAAATGGAGAAATATGCACGACAAGCTGTCACCGAAGGCATCAAGACACCCGATGATCTGTTGATTGCTGGAGATAGTGAATTGTATCGCGTGCTCAATTTGCACTACAATCGCAATAACCACATTGAGGTATGCCAATAACCACTACGCCCACTACCAACACCCACTAACACTGACCCCCGCCACCGCCACCGCCACCCACACCCAAAACTTTTACCTAAACTGACTCTAAATGCACACACACACACCACACAAAAGTATTCATTCAAAAAAAGATGGAAAAATGCAAATAAGTAATCTTGACAAGTGTGTGTGTGGGCATGCAGAATCAGAGCAAAGCGTAAAAGAGATTCTGAAACCACTAACCCCACTAAACCATCAACTGAAGACACAACTAACCCAAGGAGTCCGAAAGACAGTCGCTAATCGCAATCCACCGGTCCACAGGTCCCCCAGAACTTCCGCTTCGTGGTCGAATCGACTCTGCGGGAGTTCTTCCGTGCAATACAGAGCGGCAAAGACACCGAGCAGTCGTGGAAGAAATCGATTTACAAGATCATTTCGCGCATGGACGATCCCGTGCCCGAGTACTTCAAGTCGCCGAATTTTTTAGAGCAGCTGGAATAAGTGGAGGAGTTGGCGCTGCCGCTGCCATCAGCCAACTGCAACACCACCTGCACCAGCAGCAGCAGCAGCACCACCACCCCCACAACCGCGAAGGCGAGGCGCAGGCCAAAGCTAAAAGGCTAAACCTGCGCAGGAAGCACGACTGGATATGACCACCTCTTCCCATGGTCGAGCCCACAGAACAAGCAACCAGCACACAAAACGGAACTTAGACATTTAGCTGAGAGATTTACTATACACAAGGGTCTGAAGCAAAAACGCGTTTAGAACAACACACTGAGCAAAAGTATTTTTTCAGAAATTTCCCCAAAAAACCACCACAAACATCCCAATACCACAAGCCCCCACACTTACTATACTGTACACGAACACATAACCTCAGCAAACAACCAAAACAGAAAAAGAGCGACATGAAAGTTGAAGAAGGGAATGTCAGAACCGAAACTAAACTTACTATAGAGCAAGTCTTAATCTTATGTGAAATAGTGCAAATTGAAACCTGAGCCACACACCTGAAAACACCCACATAACGAGCGTATCTAAAGAGCAGTGTAAACTGTACTCGCGTTGGTTTGTTAGTTGAAATTTTTTTGAAAATATTTACAGCAGATTACGTATACGTACATATACTATATATGTGTATATTTAACATATAGTTGAGCCGTCTAATGATCTACCGACAGTTGATGCACACATTCCACAGACACCACCATACACACGCATTCCACACGAACAAACAACAAAAACTTACACACGCAAATGCGGTACAAAGTGTGTGTTCATTTGAGGGCGAAAGTCGCTCTGCCAGGCAGGAAACAGGAAAGCGAACTGCTTGGCAGACCGATCTTTCGGCAAGCAGTTTCCCCACGATTCCGGCGGGCACGGCTTGCGCCATGCTTTCCAAAAGCAGTCGCAACTCTAACCCTAACCGGAGATCGGGAAGTAGTTTTTTTAAATATATACCCCACTAAGCGCTAAGCATATATTCGATGTCTATTAAGCGAAACTAAAATCAAGAAAGTAAGCATAAACAAAAACCATTAAAAAAACCAATAAGGTATCGCAAAAACTATTTAGATTTTTAAAGAGGAAATGAGAGGCAGAATAATTTGTACGATCAGCGGGCGTTAGGGTAGTTGAATTTATGATTTACAATACGTTATGCAAACCTTTGACCAAAGTTAATTGTTAACACGAATCCTTTGAATACGATTTATTTTTAATCAATTCTTTTACTTTAGTGCCTCACTTTAGAGCACGCGTCTTAGTTTCATAGAATAATCAACACAACACAACACACACCACACAAACACACACACACTAGTCTGTTACTTATGTAAATAATTTATACGTTTAGTTAAGTTAATGTTTAGTTTAATTATCTTACTTTACTTGGCCTTGAGTTGCAACAAAACAAAATATACACGAAACACCAAAAATACGGATTAAAACAATGTTTTTTCTACTTTATTTTAACGTTTTTACGTGCTATGCATACAGAGTATTTTAATGAGTCCTACATCAAGGAAGACCTGGCTGGCTGAGATCGATCATGCACTTCTCACTCATCAGCACAGCAGACTTAGCATGGAAAGTGGGCGGGTATAGAGGGATATGTTTGCCAGCTCCCAAGCCGGCGGTTCCTTGGGCTGGGACCAGGAGCTGGCAAACCAGCTGTTGCCGCTGCAGCTGCAACATCCCATCATCCATCCGATTGCAGCTGCAGCCGATCAACAGCCACATTACATCAACTTCATCATTGAAGCATGCAAATCATTCGAATATTTGGCGCATACAAAATCATATTCCTCGAAAGAAACGAACGAAGCGAAAACGATCTTTTCGGCCCCGACAATTGCTCTGAGGAGCTTCATCAGCCAGCCAGCCAGTCAGTCAGTTAGGACCTTATCCCTACTTACCCCCTTGTTCTGCCCCCACACACGCATCACGCACCCTAGCGCCCCCTGGCGGGAGTTAATTGATTAGATGGGAACACCACCGCAAGGAGCAGACGAAGAGATCGCACCCAGCAAACCTTTCGGCCACACCAACGATCACGAAATTATTGAACAATAGAAAAATTTTAGCTAAAACCAAATTAAAACGAACTATGTGAGTTTTTAGGCTTAACCAAAGTTCCTTTTCCGAGGGAGCTGATCAAAATTTGATGGCTTTTTGGCGTAACTATGACAAAATTAGTCGCGTACAGGACGGTGAGTTTCCTAGTCTAGAATTGGGTTTAAAATTGCAAAGGAAATTAGAGTTTGGACAATTTTAAAGAGAAACCAAAGGCATTTGCTGCGAAATTAGTATTTAGGAAATCGTACAAACAAAAGCAGGAAAGGTAGAAGGAGGCTTTCGCTAATCGAAATTTAAGTTTATTGCATTACACCGTTGAGTTCCGTAACCCTAAGTTTCACCAAAAAATTCACAGCAGACAGAAGTCGAAATTTAAGCCAGATGCCCGGAGGAGATGCGTTGATTGTTAATGCCTTTACAAAATTTACGGAGAAGGAAATGAGGAGGCGACTTTTGGCAATGGAGATGAAATTCGAAATTCGAAAAATTAAAATCTAAATACAATTGTAACTGATTTTGTGATAGAAAACGTAACTAACAACAAACTAAATCGAACTAACTGCATTATTGTTTCGGATAAAACCAATATGGAGACACCGTTTACGGAAGAACACCGTCTCCATACAAAATTATTGATTGATTGTAAAAATAGTTAATTGACGATTGCGAGTTGAGAAAACTGAGAGATGAAAAACCCTTTTAGGCAATTTAAGGCATATTAACAATAAACGTTTGGCAAACAAAACAAAACTTTAGGCGAAATTTTATCTTTAAGCAAAATTCGAAAATAGTAGGCGCAGGATCTAGGCCGTCGTAATTCAGGAAGCAACAGCGTAAATTGAAACCAACCAAATTATCGTACTTGGATCTTTCTGTTCTGTTCTGTTTCAATCAGTTTTAGTCAGTGCTTTCTTTCTATAGTTCAAGGAAGGCGAATGAACCGATATACATGCGTACCAACAAGAGCACACAACACAAAAAACACACATAAATACTTGCGTATATTTAAAGCAACATACATATTTCATACATTTATACTAAACATAAACATACATACTTACTCTTAAGTCAAGAAGTCTAGAGGCGTCTTGAACACCTCGATCGATAATTGGTTAATAAAAGCGAAATTAATTGAAAAACAGAAAACACAAATGACGGCGCTTGGATTTTTCTTTACCAAAATTATTGAATGATCCCCCCACCTTTTGGCTGTTTATGAACCTCCCAATTTTTCGTTGAAATTTCCCCAACCTCCGTCAGAAGCTTTTGGCATTTGTCAGCGCAAAATTGGAAACGATTGGCAACCACACCACCAACAAGAAAAACACCTCACAAACCACTTAAGTCACAATCAACGTCAACTACTCGGTGGAGCGCAGAGACGAGAAGGGTAAGCTAAAATTACAAAAAAATTCCCATGATCATCTTAAGCGAGCGACGCAAACCAAGCGCAGCGAAACCTGGCGGCCGCGGCCTGCAGCGGCGGCGTATCCTTCTAGCCACGCCCACCACATTTCGGCCCCTGTCTTTTTGGAGCAGCCAAAACGAGAAAAGCACTCAGTTCCTCCAGAGCAACCTTTCGGTGTGGAAATTCCAAAACGCGACGCAGAGATCAGACCATAGGCCAGAGCAAGTTATTCGTTCGTTTCCACCGCTGGGCTGCGGTCGCGGGGCGCCAGGTACATACAGTTTACACCCGCTAGGGGCGACAGGATCTCTCAGATCTAAGGTAGCCTAAGCACAGAGAATAAGACCGGCCGTAATGAATACCCGGAGCGAAAACGGATGTGGAGAAATACCAGCGACAGCAAAATCTACGAAAAACGAATTCACAGCACAGCAAACTTAACTTAAACCAAAAACGATGGATGAATAGTGATCAATGAAATCCGATAACGATAACGAACCGATCACGCGAACAATCGAGTGATCGAGGCAGACGATGAAAGCGAGAGCGAGATGGAAGGCGAGATAAGTATATACCTACTACACGTAAACCAATTACCAATTATAAATGCAGACGCAGCCATATGCAATTTTAACTAGATTTTAAAGGCATTAATACAACAGATTACCAAGCAAACCAAAAGAAATGAATACCCAAACTTACCGATTACTGAACGAAAACCAAAAAGAACAAAACAGCAATTGATCAGATTTGTACATAGCGACATTTAAATACAACTACATACACCTAATTAAAATATTACTACAGTTTAAGCCTAAGCAGACCCCGATCCGCCCCAAATCTTAAGCCCCTTGACAAGGTCACTTTTCCCAAAGCCAGGCAACAGTTCACTCAAAGCTTTACTGCATTGAAAATGCGCGCAGGACGGTTCTCGAAACAGGGAAGAGATGAAAATGAGGTAGGACATGTGCCAAATCTTAAGACCGGTATATATGTATATCAAGCAGATCCCCATTTGGCAAGCCCATGAAATAACACTCAAATCACACAAGTAAGGTACATACCCCAAGGTAAAATCAGAGTAAATCTATTCGTAACTTCAACTTCAACTTAACCATAAGTTTGTTAAACATCCTTAGTTCGGAAAACATCTGATCACAAGCGAATAAGAAAGATATAAGCAAGTACAAGAAACACACTGAAATTTGCAGTTTTGGTATACATAAAAGAAAACAAGTGAAAAACCCAGAAGAAAATCAAATCACGATACAAAAAATCTATTTAAACGGCGATGAAACATTTCAGAAACGATTGCGTTTTTTTAGTAGCAAGCGCGATTCTCAAAATTCTCAACCACTTTTGGCCCAAAATCGAAACATTGCAGAACCCGTTTGAAAGTAAAATTTTTATCACTTATTTGGCGTAGGAGGAATCAGATCACAGTGCAGCGGAGGAGAGTAAGAAGTTATGCCGTGGTGCAATACCACTTGCACCACCCTTTTCTGTTCAACAAACTGCAATAGAGCGGCGTCCGGGGCACTTACCTTTCGGCCAGCCTCGGGCGTCCGCACCACAGGACTTTGTTTAATCACCCGAAATTTATGCAATTCTGGGCAATTGATGCCGTTTTGCAACAGCAACCAAGTATGACAGAGCGTTTCAGTTGATTAATCAGGAATCAATCTTAAGCATCCTTAGTTCTGAAGTTTATGAAGAAGATTATAAAACTTTTGGCTTATTACGTAAACCTAAAATTTCGGCCGCAATGCAAATTGCCCTTGGAAATTCAAAATTTAAATTGATATATATATACCAATGTGAATATATATATACAACCACCACCACAATCACAAAAAGAACAACATCAAAAGCACATGAGAAAGTATAAAAATATAAAGTAAAAGTTGCATAACCCCAAGAAACCTTCATAACCGAATAAGAAACATCGATAACTATAACAAATACCTAAGTAATCAATGACAACAGTCGAGATGAGGATAGGGAGAATTTGGAATTTAGTTTTAACAACCAACAATAGCCAGGGAAACATACACAACTCGTATGTGATATTTTTGAGTTAGTCTCTGACAGTTTTCCACAACCACAATAAATATTTTTACTCAAATATACAAATAAAGATACGAATAAACGACAGCAACAACAAGCCCAATTAGAAGCGACAATACACGAAGCAGATCCAAAGTAACAACAAAACAAAGCACTTCCAGCAGCAACTTTTTTTGGGTTGTCTACACATATCAAAGATAAATACGCCATATATACGTACATATACCTGTATGTAGGAAGCGATAGGAGGGGATAGTATTTGTGTTAAGTCTTTAAGCCATCCTGAGTTCAAATTTTACAAAGAACATAACTGAATATTTACCCATGATCGAATAAAAATATAAATATATATACAAATAAACCAATATCAAGACTAATCAGTAAGTGTTTATAGTTGAATTTTGACAGGAAACCACTGAGGGAGGAGTTAAGCCAAGCAAAATCAGATTTATGCCACAGTTTCATTTGCAATAGACGAACGTGCCACGCACGAACCGGGATAATTTATAGTACAATACAATGCAACAAGCAGACAAACAAGAATATAACAAATAAGCAACAGCAACCAATAACTTTTTATAAAACGATTTATATTTTTATACTCAAAACGAAATCAATCAACAACAACCAAGCAATAGCCAATTAGCCAAATAAGCCAAAACTTTTAGTTCGTTCACGGAGGAGTTTCAGTTAGTCAATTAAGAACAACAGCAACGATTATGTTTTCATTTATGAATCAGCAATCGAGTCGACCTGAGGGCCCCACCTCAACCACGACGGTTCCTCGGGCGGGATGTACCCGCGAACTGCGCGGGTGGTGCACGCCACACTGAAAATTGCCGCAATAGAATGGCAACTGAGGACAGTTGCTAGTAGAACCAAATGACCAACGGAAGCCCCGAAGAAGATGCCTGCCTGCTGAACCCGAGGGAGAATCGAGAGGACGAGGACGAGAACGAACAAAACGATGACGAAAGGAGTAGCCACAATCAAAACTTTAGGCGATCGGTGCCTGCCCGTACCGAGGCCGTGGGTACATCCTTGCCGGGGACTCCGTCAAATAGCCAAATACGGGTCGGGGCCCACTCTCAGATCGACTCACATAGACAAGAATAAGTGATAAAAACCCTTTGTTTCACAATTCTCTTACAAGCCACTCTCAATCAAATGAGCCACAAACTTTGCGTGCGTTTGACTGGCTCCATTCCTGGCAATCGATTCGAATCGTCCAGGACCAGATTTCGGGGGCAGGCAACGGTCTGCGAACGAACTGCAAAACTCCTTTGGTTTACTCTCACAAACAGATACAGATACAGATGCACTTGCAGATGCAGCAACAATAAAACAGGTGAAAATTGACAAATCACAAATCGAGAACCGGGGGCCCATCCGACAGCCCCCAGACAATAGCCCAGCAATCTTATTATTATTTCCTATACGGCGCCCTTTGTAATCCTCCGAGGATTAAAGGCGCGCCACCAGCCGTCGTCAACAGAAGTACAACCAAATGAAATCGCACCCATTGGCACCACCAAGAAGCAAGCAGCCGCTGCCCCTGCCCCCGCCCTGACCATATACAATAAAGAAGGGGAAAACCACAAGAGTCGTTGCCAGGAACGGGGTTAGACGTTTGTCAAAATTCTACATGAAATTTTATGTAAAACAACTGTAGGAGCAAACGAAAAACGCAATTTCAACGAGCCAACACAAAACAAAATAATTGATTTTCAGTTCTACGTTTTTCCTTCTCGGCCATCGATCCAAGTTTTGATCGATCGCCTGTCCTATTATTTTTATCGATATCGAATTATGGTATCGATCGGCATGCCGCCGCAACCCAATGAAAATCCGAAAAAACGGGAGCCAGGCATGTGTACAATATGTAAAGTAATTTAAACGTAAACCATAAAAAACGAAGGCGATAAGCAAACAAATGAAACAACAATATTTATACAGAGACTGCAAACAAATGTGATCAGATATTTTATAATATATAAGTTTACAGAGAAATCGAGATCGAGCGAACCAGTCTATAGCTATGGCCGATTCGAACGATCCGATCAAATCAAAAGCTAACAAGAGCGAAAGCACAGCAACAGCAACCACAGTAAGCGTTAAAGCAAAACTTAGCGTAACAGTAACGTAAAGATAAAGCCGATAAAACCAAAGTATTTATAATGATATTTTTTACAATAGCATATACAACTAAATATAGCAAAACAACAAACAAACCGAGCGGGAGCCGCAGCGAGAGTTCCACACCCGAAACTTCCAACTCCCGCGATCCTGTGAAGTCTTCTAACCCCACTAAAACCACGTACATCCTCGATCCCGGCAAGGGACGAGCTGCGGCCTCCTAGCGCAACAGTTGCCTTTCACAGAAACAATTTACCGTTTAAGTTACCAATAGTGAAATAGACAAGCCAGAAGCGGTGCCAACCCCCCAGGCACCACCCACGGCCATTGGGGCGTGGCACCGCAGTTTTTCCAGCCAGTTTTCAGTTGAGCATCTTCTCAGTTCATTCGAGTACCACAACAACAGAGGGCGGAGCAGAGTTTTTCAGTTCACGGTTCATACAAAGCTTCTATTTAGTTCTGAAGGAGGAGGAGGAGAGGTCAGGTTGGGAGAGATAAGTCAACCGAGGTGACGATGAAGCAGTAACAACGAAGGAGTCTTAGGATATACACACGCACACACTTCTATGGATCGCACATGCAGCATATACGAGTACTTATGCATGCACTTGTGTGACTAGTTTTGATTTGAGTCGAATATTATACCGTTCAGTTGGATCAACAAAGTTTGGCAGCATTCTCAGTCTGATTTGGAGCATTCAAGCGTTATGGGAAATTAAGCAACTCCTGAGTTCAGAACAATAGTGCCGGTAACATTTATACGATAAGTGAAACTATATATAAAGCCATACAAATATATAATATATATAAATAGACATATATATAAATTACATACTCTAGACGTCGTAATCCGTATTTCAGCATAGCTAACGAATGTTTTAAATGTACACTGATAAAAAGAAAAACCAAACCGTAAGCAAACACCAAAGCAACAGACTATAGAAGGTGGCAGAATCGAGGAGCCGTAGGCGCAGCGTTTTCCGAGCAGGGAATGCCGAGCGAAGATTGCCTGAATTTGGGTCAGTGACCACGTCCCCCCCTCCATGGACCCCATGAGCCCCCTTACAAGTCCCGCCCCCAGCACACGAGCCACACTCAATCACATTACGATCCACAACCTTATAAATATATATACAACTTATTACTTATATAAGGAAATAACTCAAAACGCAAAGCAAAACAAAAGAGTAATAAATACAAATACAAGATAATGGTAGTTGCTATTTTAAATATGTATTACAAAACCAACAAAAACACAAAAAAAATACCAAAAAAACAAACCAAAAACTAAACAAACCGAAAATCAGTCGAAATAAAAAGGATCTTTAGCATATGCATCAAAGCAAATGTCTCTATAAAACTTAAGCAGGAACCAAAAGCCAACCTATGTAACAGCAACAGCAACAAGAACAGCAAAAGCCGAAACCAATTCAAGAACACCAGAAAAGCAAAAGCTATACAGTCAGACACACCTATAAACATAAATATATATGCAGTTTGTTCCAAAACCAAAGTCAGTACGAAAATATATGATATTTGTATGCTTTTTTACTCACACCATATAAGCCAAGTGGAAAATCGGATAAAACGGTTGGAGGGAGATCCTCTAACGCCGCCTTAGGTTTAATTTACGCACTCAGATACACGCCGACACCCACTCACAGAGATACTACGAAATTAAATGTCAGCATAAGTATAATCGTAACGAGAAGTCACCTAAAATTTATACTCATAGTTTAGCAGTCGCCGTAATTGATTTACGTTTTTTGTCAGTCACACGAAGCAGAATCAAGCCGCATATACATAGATGATCAGCCACACGAGGCGAACTAAGCTAGATACAAAGATACAATATATCCTAAAACGATAAAACTCATCATCAGCCGCAAAAAAGAAATAAAAAGCAGAACCTCAGACCCACGACAACAGCTGCAGTAACATTAACAACTTAATGCCGTTCAACCAGAAACAACAACTTACGAAGATCAGTTCACAGATGCATCAGCTTACTTATAGTTTTCAAGACACAATTTCCAGGATCAAAGATGCATACACAACTTCAGCTTACAAATAACAAACCCCAAGTAAAGAGTAACCATGAAATCAAGGAACCCATAACAGTTTTCTAAGTAGGATTAGTGGAAAAACAACAGGAAACACTTCAGAAAGTGGTAGCATTTCGAAAAACGTTTCAATATTTCGGCTTAGACAAATGTAGACAAAATGTACATCTTTCGGCTCAAAGCAACGCGCTGCATTTTGCAAAATAATTCAAAGCAAACAAAATCTTGCGAAAGTGCAAACTCGAAACCAAAAATCTAAATGAAGTAAAAACTCTCGGCTTAGACTTTGGCGTGAATTTCGGAAAAAGAAAACACAGACAGACGTAGAGAAAGTCAAGGATGCAGATAAGGATTAAGACGATTAAATTGAATACCAAATGTGACGAAAGACGCGATGCAAGTTGACCAGCAGCTTGGCGGCTGGGTCGGATCTCGCAGACCCCAAAAAAAAGTGTTTAGGTATAAGTGTAAAATTAAATATAAAAGTATTTCGGTAATGTTCCTATATAAACATATGAAAACACACTCACTCACAAACAAACACGCGTACATACATACATGCAGGCGCAAAAAGCGCACATGTATCGGAAAAATTTAAGGTTCGGTCAGACACAAGGGAAATTCAGCATTTAACCGTTTGGCACTAACATTAGCGGGGATTTCGGGAAATAGGAAACAAAAATTTGGTCTGCGAACTCGATTCAGCTGGAGCGCTTGGCTCTGGTCGACTTGCTAAATAAATTATAATATGTAAACACTAGCTTAATAATTTACAGGCAGCATTCTATGAGAACCATTGTAGATTTCTTTCGATTTGTTTCGATTCCCCATTTCCCTTTGAGAAGATTAAAATAATTGTACTTTTTAATGAAAAACGACGCGTTTAAAAACCAAAAATGATCAAGACAACCAGAAATCAATGAAGGACGCTACAAAATCACGAAATGAACAAAATGAAATGAACAAAATTGAAAACCTCTCGGCCATGTTTGGATAATTCTCTCTCGGTGTAAACATTCAGGACAAATTTACAAAAACAAAAAACGAAAACAAAAAAACCAAAAACTAAAAAACTTTAGGATTAAAAAAGGGAAACACGAAGTCAAAATCCAAAAATTATCAGCAAAATTACTAAATTTTGGAACTCAAAATTTCGTAAGAAAAAACTTGAACTGTAAGTGAAAGCAGGGCACTTCCGCTCCGCCATTGTGCAAGCAGTTCGCAGGGAAACAGGAGTCTAAGCAGAGCGACAAGCAGTAGAGAAACCGCCTAAGACCAGAACGGGGAACTTTGAAGGAAATTTTGAAAACGTGTTGGAAAAATATCAGAAAAAGTACAAGCTTATTTTAAGCACCTTCGCGCCTTATCTTTAAGAACGTAAATAAATCAATGAAAAATATGAAAAAAATGAAACATAAAAGCGAAAGCAAACCAAAAACAGAAACTTAAATTTAAATAAATTTAATACGAAAAAATTGTACATTTAGAAATTACGAGCAAAATTATGCAGGAAATTGCAAGTTTCGATACATCTCCTGGTAGTTAACCTTATCTAAGCTTAAGTTCCATCCGCGCCGATCCGGTCGTGTTTCGATCAGATTCGAGCTCGGATATTGCAAAAAGAAGTTTAGTTTCCCTTTAGTTCGGGTTTTGTGAAAAATCTGCCTTAAATTATAAACTAAAATACTGCAAAGGGCAGCAAAAACATGCAAAAAAAAACAGTAGATGCAACAAAAACATGACTAGTCGACAAACTCAAGCGGGACCAGTATCTGAAACTTCAACTCAGATCTGGTGCAAGCTGACAATTGAAACCGAATAAGCAACAAACAAAATTCAAAATCATCGCAGCAGCAGATTTCAAAATTTATAAGGAGGTAAAAGATAAACACAAACGTAAAACATAACGAAATTAACAAAATTCATAAAGGCGGATCGAGCCGCAGCAGGAAAATGTATGAAAGGTTTTCTCTATGTTATTGAAAGAATCCAAACGAGTGAACTAAAAATGAGATAAATTTAATTTATGTTCCCAAAAATCTGTAAATGTTTAGATGTATGAAAAGGAAACAAATCACGACACTACTTAAGTTAGGTTTTTGGTGGGGCTAAGACCGAATCCAAATTAAGATGTGTATGTATAAAAAAAAACTATAACGAATACTCTAAAGGTAACACTATGAATCCTAACCCTCCTAAATCCAGGTTCAGTTTTTAAATGTGACATGTACCCCTGTCCATCATCCTGTGTAGAACCCTTTATCCCATTGAGATTTTCCGACGACTATCCGGCGTGAATTTACTTCAATGTAGGTTGTCAGTTGTGACTGCAAAGCTCCACAAGCACATCACAGCGTGCGGTGGGGCCGGGCCAACGGTATGAGGCCGTTCTCAAGCATCCAAAATAAAACTAAACTGCCCAGGCAAGCGGCCAGAAGATCGGCGTTCGGCGCCGGGCAACTCCAGGACACCCAGATCCGATTCGCACCATAGTACTCAAGGCAATACAAGCATCCAGTAACCAGCAACCTGCGAGGCGGAAGAGAAGCAAAAAAGGAAGAAAGCAGAAGACGAAGACAAGGCAAAGGACAAGTTTCGAACTAAAAAATTTCGGTAACATTTCGAATGCAACTTTCGGCAGAGTTTCGAACAACTTTGGATTAGGCTTTTGTTATTAATTTGATTTTTTGCGGCCACGTCTCCATAGCACTCGAGCAAAATGTAACATGCAACAGCAAAATGCAATATGCAACATGCAACACGCCATACACACAAGAAGCAGTAAGCAGCAAACAGCAAGCAGCAACGTGATACACGAGTTGAGCAAGTGAAAAGCAAAATTTGAAATGGGGCCACAACGTCCGATCTAAAGTGCCTTCAAGTAACAATGAAAACAAAAGAAAAAGAAAATACCAAAAATAAAAATCTGTTAATTTTTTATGTAACTAAAGCAAACGAAGAGGAGAAAATTATAAATAAAAATTGTATAAAAATTAAACGTGTAAAATGTATAAACAAATTAAAAGGAAATAAGCGATAATGACGGAGAACGTGACAGCGGAAGCAAATAGAAGAAAGGGCTCCAAATAGACCGGAACGCAATCAAAAACCAAAAACTATCTCAAACGTTGGCCTGGTCACACTTGCCCCATGAGCGCATCGAAATGATATTGGAAATGAATGCAACGGAAAATCGCCCGCAAATCTCAATACAAGACCCCAAGTCCCTTTCCTAGAAAAAGTTGTAACTGACTACCTAAGTAAGCGATAAATATGTATGTATTTAGTTCTAGTATGTAAAAGAATGGAAATTAACCGAAAACTCGATTTAGACAAACATTATGTACGGTAAATTAATGATTTAGACTAGTGCGGACAGCAACAAAGGTTTGGACTTAAACACCCCGACTTGTGAGAGGCATATATACACTAGTATACCCCATATACCCCTTCCCCCAATGCATACATACACAACGCTGAGTTGCTCATCTATCAATGTACTTTATAACACGGAAACACAGATACTTGCATGTACTATGCTACATATAATTTAGATTTAGAAGCGAAAACTAAGTATTCGACTCAAAGTTAAGCGAACGAAGATGAGAGATGAACTAGGAACGGCATACTGAAAAGGTGGCATTTAGGTATAGAGCGAAATAATTTAAGGACTCGCAACTAGCGAAAACCGACCGACACACCCAAAAAAAAAAAAACCGAAAAATAAACAAAACAAACTAACATACAAAACACACACGCATTCGTATGCTCTGTGAAGACTAAAAGCAAGTGCGATCGAGTGGATGATCGCGGACACTCAACTTGCCACAGAATACTAAGTGGAATACTGAGAAGTTTCCCATTTTTGTGCTTCTTTCCTACCCCCCAATCGCACTCACACAATCACACACACCCAAATACACATAACAACACCCTGACACATATCCATTCACAAGGATACAAGGATCTTTAGTTGGCAGCATCGTAATCGTTTCTTTAGTCGACGATGGGAAAGAACTAGCGAAAATTAGCAAAATTTAAAATTGATTATGTAACACACAGACGCACACCACCACACCGACACCACATGTATGTATATAAGTATGTAAATTCCTTTGAGCTGAACATTGTATACCCAAGCGATTACGATCCATCCACACGCAAACACTCTCAATCACACGCACACTAACACAAACGGTAACACGAAGACACACGAATGTGTGTAAAGGGTTCTTTGCTTACAACTTTTCAAACATATTAAACTGTTTCGGCCAAGTTTAGAATTTGGAAGAGATCGAACTAGCCCCCACAAAGATAAAAAAAAAACTCGCAATGGGGGTTGGCAAACGCATCGTTTTGGTTTACAAGATGCAAGCGTTCAAAATTGATTGGCCCCCGGGCCAGGCGAAATCCAGCCAAGAAATTCATTTGAGTTCTATTAAGAAACCGAAAAAGAACGCAAGAAAATTTGAAAATGAAAAATGAAAACTTTAAGTTACAATACAACAATAGACCGGAATGATTTCCAAGCAATAGTACAAACAACTTTAGAAATAACTTTTATAATGTAATTGTAAACTAAGCGGTACCAGGAGGGCTCTGACGAACGCCAGTACCAGGTGTTCTGCGGGAATACGTGCCAAACAGAAAATATATTCCCGCAGTAGCCAGAGCAAAAGGAAGTGCGGGGAGTAAGACCCCAAAAATGCAAATACGATTTCCGTTGATTTGATTTGATTTGAGATCTTAACACACGTTTATTTCAACTTTGATTAGTGCGATGTAAGCGAAATTAAAAGCCGGCAAATGCCGATAAGGTTTTGGAAATTCCAACTTGACACAAGCATGTAATGCCAGAAAGGCTCCCCGATTTGGGAGCGGTAAAAACGATTCAAGTTACTTTACACAGACACAGTTTAAATTAATAAGAATATGTACTAACAATAGGAAACGACACTCTCTTTACCCAGTGTCCCTGGCCCCGATCCTCACACATTAATACGAGTATTTACCACATTATGAAGCGAATCGAACAGAAGGTCAAAATGCAAAGGTAAATTCAAGCAAAAGAAAACAAACGAGCATATACGCAAAGTTGGGAAACGAGAAAATTTCAGCATTCACTATGTCGCGTATACACTTACGATAGTACGATATACTAACTTTATATGATTAACTATCTCATTTCGAATGAAACATAGCGATATACTGTATAAGCCACGTTTTGGTTACGGTTTCGAATTCGTTTCCGTTTTCTAATTTAGTTTGGTGTACACTTTTTGAAAAACTTCGGAACCGAATTTCAGGCCAAAATAATCGACAAAATTGCATTTTTGGACAAATATTGTAACCCCAAGTGTCGAAAAATTGCGCAAAATTGTACATTTCGCGCAAACAAAATTTCCACACAAAAACCACGAACAATTTCGACCCCGCCCCACATTTGGAGAATGCATTTAGCGAAAAGCGAAAGCAAACGACACCACTCCACACAAAACCACACTACGCCACAACACCACACCACAAAATGTAACGCAGCATAGAAGAGATGAAATGTGTAAGGTAAATTCAGTATTTGGATCTAAGCGAATATTATTACATGCAAATTTATATTTATGCAAGCGACAAAATCGAATGAAAACATACTAAAACGTGTAATGGAAAGGAAACGGTAAATCAAGCGGAAAACACTAACTACAATATGACATTTTTAATCGAAAAAAACCAAAACAAACTTATTTTATTGAAATTATGTAAAATTTACTAAGAAAAATACAAAAAACACACAATAAAAGTATATTGTTTATTTTCATCTTTAAAAATAAAGTTTTAAAATCGTATAAAAATAGTAATTGCATTGTTGACTTTCGTTTGATTATGGGGACCTATGGAAAATATGTGTAAGTATCTATATTACTCAACGAATATTTCCCAAAAATCCTGACGATTATGAATGACTAGCCCCAATATACAATTTTTTTTAATCTCGAAACTCTACAAATACTCGTACTACCCTCGAGGTAAAATCTACCATTAATATTATATTGTCAATCATGAGATTTAATCATGCACCGTTTTGTTCGATGACCAATTCCCAATGAGAAAACAACTTCATTATTCGCCTCTTTTAGAAGCTCCCTCCTATTGGCAAACATTTCGGTGAACCTATTTTCCCAGGTTTTTTTTGGGCCCAACTTCCGACTACCAAAAAAAAAATGCTCCTTCGTTTTTTTCAAGAAAAATGTAGGTGGTAATAACATGGTGCGAGGTCCGGACTATACGGTGGATGCAAAAGATTCTCCCATCCAGGCTCCTGGAGCGTATGGCGTGGTACTAAAGATGTATATGGCCTGGCGTTGTCTTTTTGGAAGACATTTAGGCCTTCCTGGCGTTGTCTTTTTGGAAGACATTTAGGCCTTCATTGCCGTCAAACGGTCCAGTTGTTGGCAGGACAGGTCCGAATTGTCCATTTGGCCATATAAGAGCAGCTGATAGTGGAGACTTCCACCTAATCTCACCAAACACACAGCAAATCTTTCAGTCCGTCAATCCTGGCTTGACTACCCTCTGGGCCGCTTCACCGCTCTTTAACCACGACTTTTTGTGCTTAAAGTTGTCGTAAGAGGGTGTATTGCTGCGCTCCAAACTGTGCAAATGCCAGAACGATTTTATGGTAAATATATTATTAAAAAATTAAAATAAATATATATGTTTTTCCATTGCGGCCCCAAATTATAATTACCATAAGGAACCAGCTCGCTCGGAATGCTAAAATGAATTTGGCTTTTGGCAAATCGCAAATAGTGATTTACCAACGAATTTCTAAGGTGCTATCTATATCATTACTTTTACTGCTATAAATTAGGGTTGGGAATTTAAAAATTTACGGAATGCCTCGCTTTGCTTTTGTCATAGCAAAGTCATACTCTCGCTTCTTATATACACAATAAGGATCGACACAATAAGGTAATAAAACCTCGAAATTATAGAGCCTTGAAATGTGTTGTCCCCTGTATTGCAAGAAAAATGTATGTTAACTCAACCATATTTCGCCAGTGAAGTTTTTGTACCCTTTTCATATTTTAAACTTAGGGTACGAAGACAATGCACCTGTCTTTAAATTCATAGCAGATGCATCCAAGGGTCCCAATGGCCGAAATTGGTAACCTAGTCGCATAAATAGGATTTCAATCACTAAAATCCATTTAGATTTGTATGACAACTATTATATATATTATTCCGATCCGAATCCTTTATGCTATTAACAGTTTTTAGCAATCTATCCACCAAATGTAATCGATATCGGATAAGCCGTTGTTGAGTTAGAAATTTTGTAGCTAACACAACTTTCTTATTGTTTTATATATACATATCTGTATATGTTTTATTTATCTTATCTTTTATTTATATTGTCAAGGATCGCAAATTTAAGGGAAATGGTCCGCTGATTAAGATCAAGAATAACGATATTTTCCAGTGTTGGAAAAATATCCCAGCATTGTCGAGGGCCAAATATCGGCGCTTTTGCTCCGCCTCTAATCAGCTGATAGCACATTACGCAAAACAAAAACGATTCTTTTGGTTTATTAAAAAATGTCGCTGTTGGGCGCCTTTGCCAGGTGAGTGTCTGTGCCTCTTAGCTCCTAAACCTAATTTCAATGGGCTATTATCATAATCTCTGTCATAGATTGGGCCTGCAGCGCACCGGTTGCAGTGGGATAGCCGGCGCCGCGCTTGCACGCTGCCTGCATGTTTCACCGGTTATGTGCGCGGAGCCCCTGAAGAAAAAGAAGAAACTGGACCCCCAAATCATCAAGCAGAGAGAGGACCGCAAGAAGAAGAAGATCGAGAAGCAGATTCGGCGGCTGGAGAAGAATGCCCGCCAACTGAAGCCGGTGGAGGAGCTGGAGGTGCCGCTGGAACTGATCGATGAGAAGGAGTGGGTTCCCTCCCTTTCCGTTGCAATGAGTATATCGTACTAACAGATGGAAATCTTCCAGCAAACGCCAAAGGAAGCTGACGCCCCTGGGCAGCGTCGAGCTGGAGGAGCGCGCTCTACTCAAGAAGCAGTGGGCGCACTACAAGCACGAGGAAAGGGTGGCCGATTACCAAATCATTGACCGGCTGGTGCAGTCACAGAACAAGGCGCTGGCCGAGCTGCGGCGCGAGTCCGAGGAGCTCTACCAGGCTGCCGTCGAGGTGGATCCCCAGCTGATACCTGTTGCCGTCAAGGGCCCGGTGGCCACGCCCCCCATCAAGAACTACAGCAGCCCCGACGGCGACTACCTGCATCAGACCATGAAGTGGGAGGTTAAGTAAGAGAGGCTAGATTTGCAATAAATAAATCCCCTAAAAATCTTTGGTAAACATCTTAATATACAAAGTGGGAGCATATTCGGAGAAGACTAAGAATATCTGTGCGATATTTCGTAAAGATCGAACCTCAAGATCCGGAATTACAGCCGTTATCAGCGCCCTTCACAATCGTCCTTCTCGACAAAACACAAAATCTAAATATCGATTACTAGAAACAGACGTTAGAAATAACTCGAAAACTTTTTAACAGATTTGCCTATCTTTTTTTCCTATTTACAATGCCCGAGTACTTGAACGGTTTCTTTTTATTTCTCCATTATTTTTAATATTTGAATTTCCATGTTTAACCTCAAGAATCAAGATTTTACAAAAATTTCATTAGAAAAAACTATTTTTTTCGGTAAAAACCAGTTCAAGTACACCACATAATTTCCATATTTAATAAATATATTCAGTTTTTTATTTTAAATGTGCAGTTAGCCTTCAATAACGTTCTCCGCAAACCTCTGAAAAAAGTTTCTGACGGAAGCCTTATAGCTTTTACGATTGTTAATATTTTTGTATTATTAAACGAGCTTTTTTGTCTTCAAAACAATTTCTAAGAAACTGCATTTTGTTTTCATAAGAAAATCCGTATAAATAGGTATTTAAAAAATGTGCGAACATATCTTACTTTCCTTCATTAATTTTTTTTAACCCCTTAATAGATGCTTTTTCTCTCGAACCCTCCACCGAATGTCCGAAAGTTTAAGGGTTTTAGAAGGAAATTTATCCTGATGTGGGGGAGTCAGGTTAATGGCATCGCAGAGACCCAACTTCAGGGAAGAATTTGCAAAACGATCCGATTCGTGCGTTGTGTAGCGGATTTATTGTTACCAGTGATAAATGAGAATGCGGCAGGCGGCAGGCGGCCATCCCTGACGAGCTCTTTCGGTGAAGCGTCAAAATAAATAATACGCTAGAGGCGTAGCACTGTTGGCCACTGATGTTTGCGTGGAGGTGTGGAAGGCTTGTCTTAGGAGGGACCACTGCCGGTGTTCTTGGCAGCGGCCTGCCGTTTTTTCACCCCCCAGTTGTAGACTCGGGCCATGTTCACCTCCGTCGTGGTGATTTGGTCACTGAGCGAGGGAGTAATCGATTAGTGGTCATTCGCGGGGGGCAGCAAGATGTATACCAACCGCAGGAAGTCTTGGTCGTGCTCCACAGACTTGAGGTTGCTCACAGCCGCCGTGACGTTCTGCTTGAGCAGCTCCTCCGCCTCGTCCAGGGGATACTCCAGCATCACACTGGCGCCCAGCCAGAGGTATACGGTTTTTGTGGCCGGCACCAGGGTCTTGATGAACACCTGGTCGCTGAGCAGGAACTGCGTCTCGCGCTCCTCCTTCTCGGTGCGCAGCACGTCGACCATCTCCAGCGAGCGCTCGAGGTCCGGAATCTGGGCCTTGAGCTTGCGGCGCCGCGTCTCCAAGTTGTACGCCATGAAGCGGTACTTGCCGTGCTGCTCGTCCAGCCGCTGCAGCACCTTCTCGCAGTTCTCGTTCTCCGGCTGGGCCATGAACGAGTCGATCCCCTCCTGGAAGCAGCAGGCAATAATCGCCGGTTAGCGCTGTAGCTGCGTTTTCGGCTGCAGGTGCGGCGCGCACATGCTAGGTTAGGCTCGGCCCACGACCACTCACCAGGAACACTGCCTCGGGTATGTTGGCGAAGGTCTTCTGGTTTTCCGGCAATTTGGGCATTTCCACCGTATCCATTATGCCAGTCATCTTGCTCTGCTGCTCCTGAATCGCTACAATTGAAAATTACTTGCCAGGAGGTAGACGGCTGCCCCTGCAAAAGTCGATGGTGAGTCAAAATTCCGATGACACTGCCATGGTTATCGGTGGCCGAGAGTGCTCAGTCAGCCATTTTCCCGCTACACATATTTTCTCTTCCAAGTACGATTATGACCAACAAAACGTATAAATAGAAGAAACTGCCATTAATTAAATAGATATAAACCTGATAGACTATTTGTATTTCTATTTTTTTGATTGATACCGAAGCAATTATATTATACACGCCATGAATTTGTATGAGTCAATCCCAAATGAGCAACTAAATTTTCATAAATTATCTATATTTCAAAGTCATTATCTTAAATAAAAGTTTTTTTTATATTTAATACCATCCATCCATTTAAAGGAAGTTAACATCACAAACCATCAGTAATAGACTTACCTAAACGCTGGTAGACTCTTATCGCATCCCTAACCGATAACTTTTATCGGATGGATCTGCGTCGGTTACTCCGGCCGCTTGTGAAATAAGTTCGCGCATTTTCTGAGGGTGAAATATTCAAAGTCATGAGCACCTGGAACCCGGAGCACGATGTGGACCTGCTGTCCGGCTCCGAGGACGAGGAGGATGTGGCCATGAAGCGCGACTACCACGGCCGCGAGGCGCTCTTGTTCGTGGTGGATGGGAACCTGCAGACCGCGGGAACGGGGAGGCTCATGGAGGCGCTGAACATCATACGAACCGCCTTCATCTCCGGAATGCTGGTGAACGACAAGGACCTGATCGGACTGGCGTTCGCCAACACCAAGCACAGTCCCCTGCCGCTGGAGGCGACGGCCCTGGACAACATCGTCGTGCCGGAAAACTGCGCCGTGTTCCTTCCCCTGCGCCAGCTGACCAAGGCGATTGTGGAGCACTACCTGGAGTTCATGGGCGGGGTGGAGCAGCAGTTCGCCGAGGAGTACGGCCTGGCCGAGCCGGACGGATGCGGGAGATTCGACCTAATGGTTCGGCTCTGCATCGAAATGCTGGAGAAGTGCGGCAAGAAGCTGAACAACTCGAAGATCGTCTACCTAACAGATGTGAACTCGCCGCACCCGCCGTCCAGCAACGCGTTCCAGGCCGCCCTGCAGAAGGCCAGCGATCTGGAGGGGAAGGAGATCGAGTTTCACGTCATTCCCATGGTCGATGACTTCGACTACGAACCGTTCTACAAGGAGTTTATTACTCTCTCCCGAGGTAAGAATGCGTTAAGTAACATACTCTCTCAGGCTATGTCTGTTCCCCTCGAAAGCGTTGAATTTTCGCTTGCGAGGTTTAAAGACATCGCAGATCAAAGAGCAATCATTCACCCGCACCCAAATGCAGGCAAATTGGGCGGCGGTTTTGGATTGGCTTACAATTAACCCAGAGTTTGAGAGACACTCCTAACACGTTGTCATTGCAGCCATGGAACTAGACGCTTTTCAGGCGCCCGATCCGCAGGTGCTCCGCGAAATCCTGGCTGATCGCAAGCTGAAGCAGGACTTCCTGCGACGCTGCCTTGGACACTTCAGCTTCTACCTCGGACCAAACCTGTGCATGTCCGTGCAGTACTACAACTACTTTCAAAAGCGCTGCTACCCGCATAAAGTGCAGATCCTCCGCCGCGACAACAGCGTGGTGCGCAGCAAGCGGGTGATCATGGTGCAGCAGAAGGACGCGGAGTCGCAGGAGATTAAGCACGAGTACCAGATAAAGGCGACCGGCGGGTGGTACACCTGCCAGCTCGGGGAGAAGAGCCTGCGAATCAGCATGGAGAGGATAAACCGGGTTAGAAATCTGCACAAACCGCAGATGATGCTGCTGGGCTTCAAGCATCGCTCTTCCCTGCCGGAGTTCAGCTACAGCAAGCCCTCGAACTTCATGTACCCCGACCACCAGAATGTTGTCGGGTCTAGGCGCTTGTTTCGAGCCCTTTGGGAGCGATGTTTGGCACGGGAAAAGATTGCCATCTGCCTCTTCATGAGCAAGCGCAAGTCGATTCCCCGCTTCGTAGCCCTGGTTCCGGTGGAAGCCGCGAAGCAGGGCCAAGACAAAAGCTATCGCTCCTTGCTCTGCGGCGATGGGTTCAAGATTGTCTACCTGCCGGAGGCAAAGCACATCCGGCATATTGACTTCTGCGATTGGAACACCGCTGGCAATGCCTCGACCGACGAGGGTGTGGAGTTCTTTCAGAAAGTCATCAAAAAACTGCGAGTCGACTATCAACCCAATCTGTTCAACGACCCCAGCTTGGACGCCCTGCAGGCGAACCTACTGGCCCTGTCGTTGGACTTCACCACGGACGACAAGGGCCTCGAGAATCTGCTGGATACCACCCAGCAGGACAAGCGAATCGAGAAGCTCCTACCCGAATACGAGGAGCTCTTTGGCCCCGAGATGGAGCCGGCCAAAAAGCGGCCAGCTAGGACCGACCAGGAGGGAGCTAGTGCTCCGAAGGTGGCCAAGGTTGACATGGGACATCTGAAGAACTACTGCTTTGTAGAGGAACTCGTAAAGAGTAAGGACCTCCCCAGATGTACGGTCCCCCAGTTGCAGTATATTCTGAAGGAGCACTTCGGTGTTCAGGCGGCAAAGGCCACAAAAGCAAAAATGCTCGCCCAGATCGAAGAGCTGAGTGTTTAGGACAGAAAACCTGCATTTTGAAAGGCATAAAGTGATAAATTATGTAGTTTTAAGAAAAAAATACTTGTTAACAGCACAAATTTGAATTATGAATAAATCGTAATACAGTTACATTCTATATAACTTACTGATTGAAGTTGTCTGAGACTCTACTGCCTTTCCTTTTTTGAGCCATTTTTTTGAAAAAAAAATATATCTGGAATTTAACTTGAAAGTTGATTTTGAATCGGAAATCCCGCACCAGTGCTGCCCATTCCTGGATCAAGAGCCCCAAGGAAAACCGCCAACTTTTGCCGGGCTGGTCACTCTGACCAAAGTCACGCCGCGCCGGATTCTGTTTTGCGAATTTGGGCATCGCGAATTGGCAATTCGAAACTCAGGAAAAGAGACCTCACACACGATGTCGCTGCAATTCCAGAACGACTGCGGGGACTCCGTCAAGCAGGCGATCATCGAGGAGCTGCAGAACCTGCTCAGCTCCGACACGAACGTACTGCAGCAGGCGGAGAAGCGAACAAAGCAGCTGGAGTACACGGAAGGTGCGTGCTGATTTGGCGCCGCTCGCGGCTAATCCTAATCCCCTCCCCTCGTGTTGCAGGCTACGGCGTGTATCTGTCCGAGATCATCATGAACCAGGCGCACGAGCTGCCGCTGCGCCAGATCGCCATCATCATGCTCACCCGCTACGTGGAGAGCCACTGGTCGGACGACCAGGGGGCCGGCGAGAAGAGCAACGGCTGCCTGGCCAGCGAGCAGGCGAAGCGCACCATCCGCAACATCCTGCCCAACGGCCTGTACGATCCCAACTCCAAGATCCGCTCCTCGGTGGCGCACACCATTTCCACGATCGCTGCCACCGACTACCCGCACGGCTGGGCGGAGCTGTTCGACATCATTGTGAAGTGCCTGGGCGGCAACGAGGACTCGATCCACGGGGCCATGCAGGTGCTGCAGGACTTCACCTATGACGTGGCCCAGATCAAGGAGCTCGGCCCCGTGGTCATTCCGGAGGTGTACCGCATCTTCGACTCGGAGCAGAACTACTCGATCAAGACGCGTGTCTCGGCCATCCGCATCCTGAAGCCGCTGTTCACCTCGATCGCTGCGCTGATCACCAACAAGGAGGAGCAGGCGCCCATGATGAACTCCATTCTGACCAACTTCATGGACAAGCTGATGTTCTATCTGAGCATGAACAGCGGCGCCGGCTCCAACTTCCTGCTCCGCACCGAGATAATAAAGGGTACGTTCTGCCTCTCCCCCCCGACATTCAGATTCAGTTAGCTTCAACGTTTCGTTTAGTGTTCACGTACTTGGTCATGGAAATGCCCAAGTACATCCAGCCGTTTATGGACCGCGTGCTCCCCATAATCTGGCAGCTGCTCACCCAAATAGCCGAGACGTACGTCAAGGTTTCCGTCAACCAGACAGAGCAGAATCCGTTGGCCAGCGGCGACAGCGAGGACGACGACGAGCAGACCAACTTCCAGTCGCTGATCATCCAGATACTTGAGTTCATCAACTGCATCATCACGTGCAGCAAGCTGCGCGGCAGCATCAAGAACGTCTTGGCCGACCTCATCTACATCATGATTGTGTACATCCAGTTGAGCGAAGAGCAAATCGAGGACTGGCAGGAGGACCCCGAGAAATTCGTGGACGACGAGGACGAAGGCGGCGTGGAGTTGACGGTCCGGATGTGCGGGCTCGATGTGTTGCTGGTGAGTATGCAGAGGCACTTCGCACCAATCGGTCCTTATCCACTTCTATTTTAGGCAATAAACGACGAGTTTGAGGTCAAGGCAATCCAGCCGCTGCAGGAGGCTCTGGGAAGACACTTCAGTGTGGCCGAGGCGGAGAAGGCGGCCAACAACCCGAACTGGTGGAAGATCCAGGAAGCCTGCATGGACGCCGTTCATTGCTTCCGCAACGTCATACTCGAAGGCGACTCCAAGTTCGACCTGCTCAACTACTTGACCATTGTTCGGAATCTGCTGGTTCATCAGGAATCGCCACACTTGGTGGGCCGGGCCCTCTGGACCCTGAGCACGTACTCGAAGTCCGATCTGTATAATCCGCAGATGTTGTCCGAGATTCTCGATGTGACCCTGTGCAGTCTGTCGCCGGAGAAGTCGCACATTCTGCGGATAAGTGCTGTGCGTACCCTGTACGGTTTCCTCGATGCCAACGAGTCTAGCGAAGGCGAGAAGCGCACGCTCTTGGTGTCGAAGCTTCCTGGATTCCTTCAGGGAGTCATGTCCTTGGTGCCCGGGTGCAAGGCAACGGTTTTGGCCCTGCTCATGGAAGCCCTGACAATAATGGTCAAGGTAAGATATTAAACATTTAATGGGTGAACGTGTTTGCTTATAAACCTCGCAATTTCAGTTTGACGCAGACTTCGCCTACGCCGCAAATGGAAAGATCACCCCCCTGACCATCGCGGTGTTCCTCAAGTACGCCGAAGATCCATATGTTCTTGAGAACGTTCAGGAACTGATCAAGGCCCTGTGCCAGCGCAAGGCGTGCCTGGGCCCTCTACAGGAAAAGTTTATCCCCACCATTGTTAGCATCCTGGGATTGAGTGGAGAGGCTACCACCGAGAAACAGGATATTGCCTTGGACGTCCTCAACACGATAGTTCGCTACACCGAACCGCCGCTAAGTACCACCATGTTGGACACTGCCTTTCCTGCGGTGATCAACTGCGTTCTGCAAACGGACGACCATGCGGTGATGGTGGCAGGCGGTGAGTGCCTGCGCAGCTTCATCAACGTCTCGCCGGAGCAGATCTGTACGTACAAAAACGGCGAGGCCATAAACTGCATCATGAGGGTGGTAGCCACGGTCCTTCTGAACCCCATGAACAGCGAAATGACAGCCGGTGGTAAAATAGGTCGCCTTGTTATTACAATCATTACGAAACTGGGCAGCATGTTGGGTCAAAACGTGGACATGCTACTGAAGGCTGTGATCAGCAAAATGCAAAATCTAGAGTGCCTAAAGGTGATCATGAATCTGGTCCTTATCTTCGCCTATCTGTTCCTCACCCAAATGGATGCCGTCCTTAATTTCCTGACCACGGTTCCGGGCCCCAATGGAGAGCCCGCTATGCAGTACGTACTCACCAACTGGCTTATGCGTCAGAACTCATTCTTCGGCATGTACGAGCGAAAGGTAATTGAACATAAATCCAATCGACCTCCAAATGCCTATCATTTTCAATTCTACAGGTCACCACCATGGCTCTTTGCAAGCTCTTCGAGTACGGAGTGGCCACGCAGGACAACCGATTAACGACCATCACCTACAAGGAGCTCGTGGACGATGCATCCGACACGCGCAGACGCACCCGATCCGTGGCAGCTGCTACGCAAAAATGGGTGACCATACCGGGGCTCGTGAAGATCTTCAAGGTGCTCATATCCGAGTATCAGCATTTCCAGGAGGGCAAGACGGAGGATCCGTTTACGGACAGCGACGACGATGACGATGAAGATGAGGATGAAGATAGTGCCGGAAATGCGGCAAAACCGCGCTACGTCTCTGATTTATGTTTCGACATGGATGACGACAATGCTGAGGACGAACAGCTGTTACAGGAACTGCTCAAGGAAACAAACTACAAGGGCGACATCGCAGAGAACCTGCAGAATTTCCTTACCACATTCACTCAGAACGAACACTTTCCCACCTTCTTTGAGCATTTAAGCGAGGCCGAGCGCCTCGTCTTAGTGACCAAGGTGCAACAGAAGTAGGCCTGTTTTTAGAGAATCATATCCCAGATATCTCGAGAAGAATTGTGTTAAACGTATTTATATATTGTTGCTAACCCTATTGATTGAATACACATTTCTATATTTTCATAAAAAGTTATTTTTATACGTGGTCGCAATCGGAAAACACAATCTTATTGTGGACAAGTGTGTTTCGCATCAATCTTGTTTCGCAAAAATCTTGAAAGCGACGTTCGTTTTTGCAATATTGGGTCAACTGGGTCGGAATTAAAATACAATACAATACAATTTCAGCTACATTTGACTGTTTGGGGCGAGAATACTAATTATACAGGCAACCTTTAGAGAGCTACCTCGTCGTGGCGAAGCTTGTGTTGCTGCAGTGGAATGTCGGGCTTATAGGCATCCTATAAATTTATTTGTTAATGGATTTTGTAAATGTTTTTTGGTTGTCCAGCACTCACCATTGGTTTTTCGGAACCAAAGTTGAAGAACTTTCTAATGCAGGGCGTCAGAAGCACGGGATCCACTTTGTTTGGATTGTTTTTACCAAAGACCAGCGTGCCAAGCAACGCTATTATTATAGTGATGGAGGCGCCAAAGGTCGTATACCACATGTACGAAATGCGGTACAGCGGGAAAATATCACTAAATTGGAATATTTAGGTTAGTGGGATAAATAGGGGATCCAGTAGATATCTTACTCTGCGGATGCAGTCAGGTGAGTGGTGCTGTTGGCCAAACTATAAGGTTGATCGAAGCTGTATTCGCACTGCTCCACATTGAGCGGCTTAGTACTGTATTTGATTGCTCCGGAGGCGATGGCCCATTGAGCATTCAGACTCACCCATGCCATGCCTACCAAGCCCATAATCCCGCCCAGCAATGCGCTCTGAAAGATATCCATTCGTGAATAAATTAAGATAACTTCACTCTAATTTCTTACGCTTCCATTGATCCACGGCAGAAAGATGCCAATGGTGAAGATGCCAAACAGAGGTCCGTTTGTGATCGCTTCTAGACTCATGGTCAGTTGGAGCACTGTACCCATGTGCTCCACCACGTAAACCAGGCAGACACACAGGGCACCTACCGCGACAACCACCAGACGCATAATCCAATTGATAGCCCTGTTAGTTAGCGGCTTCTTAACGTACGGCTTAACGAAATCCTCAAGAACCACCGCAGACATGGAGTTGAGGCAGGTGGACAGCGAACTCAGAGCTGCACTGAAGACTCCTGCTATGAAGAGTCCAGTCATTCCAGGCAACTCACCCAAGGTGTCCATCACAAAGAGCGGGAGCAATTGATCGCGCGCCTTGGCCAACTGTAAAACCATTGCCATTAAATGACCTTTTTTATGTGAAACCAGAATTCGTATATTTGCCTTCGTGGTAAGTGGATCACAGTTCTGGTAGGTAGCATAGATGAGAAGTCCGTTGTAGCCGCAGAGGGCCATTAAGATCAGCACGCCGGCGAGAAACATGCAAAGCGCCTTGCGGGCATCGGCGAGAGTTGGCAGGGACAAATATCGTTGGATCATATTCTGGGATACGGCGTTCGTCTGGGTCCAGTACACGATTCCACCGAAAAACAGACACCAGAAAGTGTGCCGCACCGTAGGATCAATGCTGAGGCTACAATATTCAGTCCATCAATCGGATTCCTAATTAGAGGAAAATGTGTATGTGCTTACTCGGGGGCCTCCAGGCGATTGGAATTCCATGCCCTCTCAAGTACTACTCCAGCGCCTCCGATGTCGATGCTTCCCTTGATGGCCACCAGAAAGAGAGCCCCCAACATGGACACTGCCTGCACCACGTCTGTCCACACAACAGCCTTCAGACCGCCCAGGCTCGTGTAGAAAACGCAGATGAGGCAAACGATGGGTGTGATTGTGTGCACTGCGATCCCTGTCACTTGGTTGAAGGCCAACGCTGGCACATAGATCACAATGGGCAGGTATGCAACCTAGAATATCAATACGGCCAACAGATGATAATTGAATTATTTTCTAAGCCGGAGCTTTCTTATTTTAAGAATTTGCTACGACATGCAATATTTCTATATACATACATACCTTTAGCATAATTACGAGTATTTATACAATAGGCAATTTTCATTTTGTTGATTTTTAATATACTTGTTCGTAAGATTTTAATTAAAGTACTAATATTAAAAGTCCAATTTTTATATTTTTGAATCCTCCTTTAAATTCACGTTTAAAAAATCAGTTACATAGGACCTCATAATGGGGAGTAACACAATATCTCTTCGGAACAACATATGTACATATTTAACTCCCATGTGTCTTAGCGTGGGTATACTACAAAGATCATCCTATTTAACCAAAATTTCGAGCATATTTTATCTGCAATTTAAAATCCACTACAAAATTGGAAATATGCTACTTTTCTTGCGCTACAGGGGACACCCTGTGGCTCTCGCCTCGGTGATCGTAAACAGAGGCAATATGAGGACGGCGTGCCCAAGAGAGATCGGTTCTCTGTCTGGTAGCAACGATAGCTAGTGTTTGGAGAAGGAACTAAAAATAAGCACCCGCCGGTGGCGTGCTAAGATCAGTGTGTCTCAAACAGATCCCCGCCGCTAACGTAACAACGTGGTAAACTCGCCCCTTGGGAGATCATAGATTTTTTTTCGGCAGATGCAATGGGGTCGAGCACAGACTGTCCAGTTTGCGGAGTAGCTGCCACCATGGTCTGCACAAGGTGTAAGTTGGTGCGCTACTGCGACCGGGATCACCAGAAGCAACACTGGGCGCAGCACAAGCGGCGCTGCAAGCCGTTCCGCGAAGAGGAGGACCCCCAACTGGGTCGTTATCTGATGGCCACTCATGCCATTGCGGCCAAGCAGGTTGTGTTCGTGGAGGAGCCGCTGGTGGTGGGGCCCAAGTGGTACGTCTCCCAGGACGAGACTATCGTACCCTGTGTGGGCTGCTACTCGCCCTGCCGTTTGGGAAAGCACCAGTGCCGCAGGTAGGTGCTGTCGTCAAGTATTTGCACTTTTTTGCCTAAACTCCTACACTACACAGCTGTCGTTGGCCAGTCTGCAGCTCCGCCTGCATCCACGAAGCTCTGGAGTGCAGTGTGCTTAGCGTGGGTCCGATTCCTGCGGCTCGGGCGGATATCCGAGCCCTCAACGACTGTTTCAGGGGCGACGCCCTGCTGGTGCTGAGGTGTCTGCTGCTGCAGCAACAGAACCCGACCAAGTGGACGGCTCTGCTTGAAATGCAGTCGCATGAGGAAGAGCGACGCGGCACCGAGTTGCACGAGGAGGCGGAGAAGCGGGTTGTCAACTACCTTCAGCAGAGATTTCTACGCCGCCTGCAGCAAACCAAACCGGATCTCCTTGCCAACAGCGGATCGGAGCTTTTGCATCGGCTGTGCGGAATCATCGAGACCAATTACATGGTCATAGAGCTGCCGTCCGGTGTAGAACTGAGCGGTCTGTTCCGGCAGGCGTGCATGATGGAACACGCCTGCCAACCCAATTGTTACTTTCAGTTCGATGCCCTAACCCAGCAGATCACTGTGCGGGCAGGCTGTGATCTGCAGAAGGGAGACCACTTGAGGATCGCCTACACCAACATCCTTTGGGGCACCCAGCTGCGACAGCACCATCTTCGTCTCACCAAGCACTTCAGCTGTCACTGCGCTCGCTGCGTCGATCCCACGGAGAATGGAAGCTATGTGAGTGCCCTGGCCTGTCTGGGCGACGTCAACCAGACCTGCCCCGGCACCCATCTGCCCGTGGATCCGCTCGACGAGCACACCCAGTGGAAGTGCGACACCTGTCCGATGCTCGTGGACGCCGCTTACGTCTCCGAGTTGCAGACGCACATGACTGAGCAGGTGGAGGGCCTGCTGGCCGGTCGACCAACGGCAAGCCAGGTGGAGCTGCTGCTTGCGCGCCTGTCCCAAATGCTACACCCCAACCACTTCCACATGTTCAACCTGAAGCACACGCTGATTCAGTTGTACGGCAACGAAGCCGGCCTAGAGATGGAGAGACTCAGCCACGGACAACTGGAGCGGAAGCTGCGACTCTGTAAGGAGCTGTACGATGTCTGCCGCCGCATAGACCCGCACAGCATCAAGCTGGCCATTTATGTGACTGTCATCCTGATTGGGATCGCCCACACGCTGGAAGAGCAAGCTCGCAGGTCGCCTGAGGATGCGGCTTCCTTGCTGATTGAGGCCAGTGCCCGTCTCAAAGAGGCAGAGGAGGTCCTTGAAAAGGAGCATGACTCGGTAGCTGGCTTAAAGCTCAAGGACAAGCTACAGAGGGAGATCTTTGAGTGTGAAAAATTGACCCTACACCTCACTTATATTCAGAAAAGCGCGGAAGAAAACGGAAACCACTAGATACTTCCTCATCGTTACGGTGCTGCCGAGCCTCTGAGACCTTTGAGAGTAATACAAAAAAGTTTGTTGTGTAAACCAATTTCAGTTCACTTTACATATTGGGATATAGTTTGGGTAATAAAATCACCAATTAAAAAAAACATGTCTAACTTCGATAATGTTTGGGGATTATTATTGAACTATAAATTTACATGCTCACAACAAATAAGCAACCGTTTCGCAATCCGTTACACAATCTTTTTTCAGAAAATGATACAGCAATTTCTTCGGCTTAGCGTTACCAATTTAGCGCCAATAAGATATCATACTTATCATATATTTGAAATTCCGTTACGCTTCCCACGCATTTATCGAAAGGGATTCCTGAAAAGACCAATACATAGGGAGGCACGGTCATCAGCTGGCGTTGTCTTTCCTCATTCTCTTCAGATCGAATTCAGAATTGACCAAGTTAGATCTGTAGCCGTAAGACGAGAAATGAGAGCTGCGATCTGGAACAAGTTGGTGCCTGCGTATCTATCCACGCAGGCCACGACCCAACCTTTACGAACTGTTGTGCGAGGAATGAGCCAAGATGCTTCAGGTAAATAAACCGTTTGTTTACTATTATGTAATATGCATATGTGTGTTTCTATATTCACTCTAATCAGTTGTTCGCCTTACGTACTACGACCGCAAGGACGCCTTTCTGAAGAATAGCATTAAGGTAAAGAACCCGTTTTTCCTATTCAACGAATGGCTGGACTTGGCCCAAAAGACACCTGGAGTGGATGAACCGCACACAGCAGCTTTGGCTACCGTGGGTGCCGATGGCAAGCCATCGAACCGCTTCCTTCTGGTGAAGGACATCACCCCCGAGGGCCTGATTTTCCTAACCAACTTTAGCAGCCGCAAAGCGGTGGACATTACAGCCAATCCCAATGTTGCAGTGTCCTTTTATTGGCTTCCTCTGCGGCGCAGTGTTCGCATCGAGGGCGTGGCCGAGAAGATATCGGAGACGGACTCGCTCAAGTATTTCCAGCACCGACCACGCACCGCTCAGATAGCCGCCACCACCAGTCCGCAGAGCCAGGCGATTTCGTCGCGAAAGTACCTGGAAGACATACAGGCGGGCATCCAGAGGAAGCTGGGACCCGACGCGCAGGTGCCGCTGCCCAACTGGGGTGGCTATCTGGTGCGACCGTATGCCATGGAGTTCTGGCAAGGGCAGACGGATCGCCTGCACGATCGCATTCGGTTCAGGAGCGGGGTTGGTGTGGAATCTGAGGTCGACGGAAAAGTGGTTCACAAAGGCGAGGACGGATGGGTTTACGAACGATTGGCTCCTTAAGCCCACTAAAACTAAGAGAAGTTTTTATACAACTTACAAATGCCTTATTTTAGCCGCATTATAAGCGACCACTTGAATGCCTATACGTTAATGTGCCAACATGAAGGTGGCTTCAAATGTAAATTGCATTTAATTGTACATTAAAATCTATTAAAGATTATTTCCTATCTCATAAACTCATATAAAAAATATATATATATTTTATTGTGCAAACAATTTAAAGTTTTTGAACTGTGATTCAAATTTGGCGGTATTTGCAAAGACCTCAAAAATACCAAATGTTGCAATCTCAAGTATTCGAAATTAGGCAGCAATGTAGCAACTCTACTGCAATCAGCTGTCATCAGATAAAGCTGTTTCTTATCGAATGTGAAGTATGTTTTGCCAGCTGGTAATCAAGAGTCTGACCTTGAACAAGTACGTCTCCGCTTGTTTTCTCGGTTGCCATTAACTTAATCCCTTTACCCAATACAAACAGTGAAGTTCGTGAGGGCAGTGCGCAGGATGAGCCAGGAAATTTCCGAAATACAGCTTTCAGGTGAAAAATTTAGCGAGTTTTAAGTAATTTATAGGGCTTATAATCATCATTTTGCTTGCAGCCCTTCGCTTGAAGTACTGCGAGCGCAAAGATGCCTTTCTGGAGGAGAACATCATGGTGAAGAACCCCTATTGCGTGTTCCGCGACTGGCTAGAATTGGCATTGAAAACGCCGGAGATACTGGAGCCCAATGCCGCCGCTTTGGCAACCGTGAGCGCTGCCGGCAGGCCATCCAATCGCTTCATCCTGGTTAAAGAAGCCAGCGCCGAGGGCTTCACCTTCTTCACTAATTACGGCAGTCAAAAGGCCGAGGACATTAGGGCGAATCCGAACGTGGCCATTTCCTTCTATTGGCTGCCACTACGACGCAGTGTACGCATCGAGGGTGTAGCTGAGAAAATTCCAACCGCGGATTCCCTTAAGTACTTTCACCAACGACCGCGACCTAGTCAAATTGGAGCGGCCGCCAGCCCACAAAGTCAGCGGATTCCTTCTCGGGGCTATTTGGATGACAAGGAAGCGGACATCAAGAAGAAGCTGGGAGCCGAGGGAGAGGTACCCCTACCCAACTGGGGAGGCTTCCTAGTCCGTCCCGATCTGATCGAGTTCTGGCAAGGACAGACGGACCGCTTGCACGATCGGATCCGGTTCAGATGCGGACCAGGAGTTGAGGCCGAGGTGGATGGGAAACTGGTGCACAAGGGGGAGGATGGTTGGGTCTATGAGCGGCTGGCACCCTAAGTAACTGGGGAAAACATGTATTCACGATGTCTTCCAACTTTCATGGAAATGTGCTGAAAGTCGGCTATGGATTTATGCTATTATCACATATATGCGGTTATAATTGTAGAGCTTTAAAATAATAAATTTTTTCATCGCGGCTTAAGAACTGCTACGGGTTCTTAGGTCACAACGATTCCATATTCCTATTATGAATAGGTCATTTTTAAATTGTTGGTACACTGTAAATACAATCGGAATACAAAGCCTACAAACGTTAGTTGTGGCTACCGTAAGTGCCGATCGCGGGCCATCGAACCGCTTCCTTCTGGTGAAGGACATCACCCCCGAGGTCCTGATTTTCCTAACCAACTTTAGCAGCCGCAAAGCGGTGGACATTACAGCCAATTGGCTTCCTCTGCGGCGCAGTGTTCGCATCGAGGGCGTGGCCGAGAAGATATCGGAGACGGACTCGCTCAAGTATTTCCAGCACCGACCACGCACCGCTCAGATAGCCGCCACCACCAGTCCGCAGAGCCAGGCGATTTCGTCGCGAAAGTACCTGGAAGACATACAGGCGGGCATCCAGAGGAAGCTGGGAGCCGACGCGCAGGTGCCGCTGCCCAACTGGGGTGGCTATCTGGTGCAGCCGTATGCCTAGGAGTTCTGGCAAGGGCAGACAGATCGCCTTTATAATCGCATTCGGTTCAGGAGCGGGGTTGTTGTGGAATCTGAGGTCGACGGAAAAGTGGTTTACAAGGGCGAGGACAGATGGGCTTACGAACGAAAAGCTCCCCAACAGAAGTAACTTACAAATGCCTTGGAGTCATCGGCTGGCTTACGTTGTGGGCAGACGTCAGTTTTCTCATCAGCAGAGTCTAATCGGAGTATTTCTTTTGCAACCCGCGCGGTCTATCATCTATTGCTCTTCTCACATTCCTTCGCGAGTGCAGATAAGTTTTAGGTCTATAATATAAAGCTCAGTTCATCTGTCAATTTGATGGAATTTGCAAAGAACTCAATAATATCAAAAGTCTAGTATTCAAAATTATANACGCAGTGTACGCATCGAGGGTGTAGCTGAGAAAATTCCAACCGCGGATTCCCTTAAGTACTTTCACCAACGACCGCGACCTAGTCAAATTGGAGCGGCCGCCAGCCCACAAAGTCAGCGGATTCCTTCCCGGGGCTATTTGGATGACAAAGAAGCGGACATCAAGAAGAAGCTGGGAGCCGAGGGAGAGGTACCCCTACCCAACTGGGGAGGCTTCCTAGTCCGTCCCGATCTGATCGAGTTCTGGCAGGGACAGACGGACCGCTTGCACGATCGGATCCGGTTCAGATGCGGACCAGGAGTTGAGGCCGAGGTCGATGGGAAACTGGTGCACAAGGGGGAAGATGGTTGGGTCTATGAGCGGCTGGCACCCTAAGTAACTGGGGAAAACATGTATTCACGATGTCTTCCAACTTTCATGGAAATGTGCTGAAAGTCGGCTATGGATTTATGCTATTATCACATATATGCGGTTATAATTGTAGAGCTTTAAAATAATAAATTTTTTCATCGCGGTTTAAGAACTGCTACGGTTTCTTAGGTCACAACGATTCCATATTGCTATTATGAATAGGTCATTTTTAAATTGTTGGTACACTGTAAATACAATAGGGAAACAAAGCTTACAAACATTAGTTTTGGCTACCGTAAGTGCCGATCGCGGGCCATCGAACCGCTTCCTACTCGTGAAGGACATCACCCCCGAGGTCCTGATTTTCCTAACCAACTTTAGCAGCCGCAAAGCGGTGGACATTACAGCCAATTGGCTTCCTCTGCGGCGCAGTATTCGCATCGAGAGTTTGGAGATATCCGTGAAGATATCGGAGACGGACTCGCTCAAGTATTTGCAGCACCGACCACGCACCGCTCAGATAGCCATCACCAGTCCGCAGAGCCAGGCGATTTCGTCGCGAAAGTACCTGGAAGACATACAGGCGGGCATTCAGAAGAAGCTGGGAGCCGACGCGCAGGTGCCGCTGCCCAACTGGGGTGGCTATCTGGTGCAGCCGTATGCCTAGGAGTTCTGGCAAGGGCAGACAGATCGCCTTTATGATCGCATTCGGTTCAGGAGCGGGGTTGTTGTGGAATCTGAGGTCGACGGAAAAGTGGTTCACAAGGGCGAGGACGGATGGGTTTACGAACGAAAAGCTCCCCAACAGAAGTAACTTACAAATGCCTTGGAGTTGTCGGCTACCTTACGTTGCGGGCAGACGTCAATTTTCTCATCAGCAGAGTCTAATCGGAGTATTTCTTTTGCAACCCGCGCGGTCTATCATCTATTGCTCTTCTTACATTCCTTCGCGAGTGCAGATAAGTTTTAGGTTTATAATATAAAGCTTAATTCATCTGTCAATTTGACGGAATTTGCAAAGAACTCAATAATATCAAAAGTCTAGTATTCAAAATTATACAGCGAGGTAGCAAATATACTGCAATCAATTGTCAACAGATTAAGTTTTTTCTTAACAAATCAGAAGTTTGCTAAAAATTAAGGATCGAGATAAACGTTTTGCCAACCGGTAATCAATAGTCTGACCTTAGACAAGTACGTCTCCGCTTGTTTTCTCGGTTGCCATTAACTTAATCCCTTTACCCAATACAAACAGTGAAGCTCGTGAGGGCAGTGCGCAGGATGAGCCAGGTCATTTCCGAAGTACAGCTTTCAGGTGAAAAATTTAGCGAGTTTTAAGTAATTTAAAGGGCTTATAATCATCATTTTGCTTGCAGCCCTTCGATTGAAGCACTGCGAGCGCAAAGATGGCTTTCTGGAGGAGAACATCATGGTGAAGAACCCCTTTTGCGTGTTCCGCGACTGGCTAGAATTGGCCTTGAAAACGCCGGAGATCCTGGTGCCGAATGCCGCCGCTTTGGCAACCGTTAGCGCTGCCGGCAGGCCATCCATTCGCTTCATCATGGTCAAAGAAGCCAGCGCCGAGGACTTCACCTTCTTCACTAATTACGACAGTCCAAAGGCGAATGACATTAAGGAGAATCCGAACGTGGCCATTTCCTTCTATTGGATGCCACTACGACGCACTGTACGCATCGAGGGTGTGGCTGAGAAAATTCCAACCGCAGATTCTCTTAAGTTCTTTTACCAACGACCGCGACCTAGTCAAATTGGAGCGGCCGCCAGTCCACAAAGTCAGCGGATTCCTTCTCGGGGCTATTTGGATGACAAAGAAGCGGACATCAAGAAAAAGCTGGGAGCCGATGGCGAGGTGCCCCTGCCCAACTGGGGAGGCTTCCTAGTCCGTCCCGATCTGATCGAGTTCTGGCAGGGACACAATGATCGCTTGCACGATCGGATCCGGTTCAGATGCGGACCAGGAGTTGAGGCCGAGGTGGATGGGAAACTAGTGCACAAGGGGGAGGATGGTTGGGTCTATGAGCGGCTGGCACCCTAAGTAACTAAAGTAAACATGTATTCACGATGTCTTCCAACTTTCATGGAAATGTGCTGAAAGTCGGCTATGGTTTTATGCTAATATCACATATTTGCGATATTATTGGTTATAGTAGAGCTTTAAATTAGTAAATTTTTTCATCATGGCTTAAGAACTACAGTTTCTTAGTTCACAACATGTCCATATTCCTATTTTGAATAGTTTTTAAATTGTTAGTAAATACGAGTACAATCGGGAAACGAAACCTATAAAGCCTATATTTAGTTTTATACAAATTGCAAAGGCGGAGAGGGGCGTGGAAAATTTTTTTAATAAACTAAATCTGCCTGCAATAATAACACACCAAAAGGAAAAAGAATTACACCAAACAATCTAATATGCAGAATCAGCATCAACAGCTTTAATCAGCATCAACAGCCGAGTCGATATAGTCATGTCCGTCTGTCCGTCTGTCTGTATGTATGAACACCTCGTTCTCGGAGATGGTAAGAGCTAGAGGTCTAATTCTTTTTGCTTTTGATGTGTTATTATTGCAGGCATAGCAAGTTTTTTTTAAAAATTTTGCCACGCCCCTTTCCGCCTTCGTAATTTGCATTAAACTGTATTTTCTTCGACACATTTTCCTATAACTTGGACAAAATAAGAGCTAGAGACCTATTTCTTTTTGCAATATTTCCGTTTAACTATTGCGCAGATAATGTCATTCTTGGATTTTTGCCACGCCCCTTTCCGCCCTCGTATTTGCAAAAAAATCGATATCTTCGAAACGGTAAAAGCGAGAGGCATAATTTTCAGTCCAATAAGTCCACTAATCGTCAGACACGCACGTGCAAAATTACGTACGGTTCGGACAATAAATATAGAAGATATGGCTAATTAAAGTTTTACGCACCCCTTCCCTAGGCAACGGCATGCCGCACACGCTGGGGTGACGTCATCCGTCTCTTCTTTGACTTCAATTCGTTTGCATGTGTATACATACAGTAGTGTGTGTATGTGTGCACCTGCTGATTTTTTGGATGTCAACAAACGAAAATTTGGTGAATTATTTGAAAAAATAAAAATAAAATCAAAGAAATGGTTCATAAAGAAAAGAGGTACATGGTATCTTGTTGTCGAGAAATCTCGACTACAGCGTTCCTACTTGTTTTCAACTCACAAAATTGATGTCAAAATTAAATATTTTTCAGACAAATTTGAACACATATTTCGCTAGCACATTACCGAATTAAGAGCGTAGTCTAGTAAAAGTTATTTCGACTCACATTCATAACTGCAAACATAATGGATCCATAGAGACGGAGTCTGCGATCGAATCGAACCTCCAGATACTGCGGGAATTTAGTTTTTACGAAACCAACATATATGTATATTCAGAATATTGTAGCTTACCTCATAGGTGGAAGTAATATTCAGATCGTGAAAGACGGGGAGGTAAAACACACCCATTACTACGCCCATGCCGAGGACTCCGCAGGCTACATAGAGATACTGCACGCCGTAGGAGTACACCTCTGTTGGCAGCCCAAGTAGCGTTATTCCCGAAATAAAGCTGGCTACCAGCGAAAAGGCAATAGGGATCACAAGCATCTTTCGTCCTCCCAGCATGTAGTCCTCTTCCGACACTGACTGCTTCATGAACCCAAAGTATATCCCGATTCCGATGCAGAGCATGAACATGGCGACAAAGGCCACATAGTCAGGCCAAGCGAAGCGCTGCAGCTCACCCAAAACCTGCTCGATGTTCGGCATTCTGACTAACTAGACCCCGTGGGATGGCGGTCGAGATCGTGAACTGGACGAGATGTGTGACTCTCAGGTCTGTCGGCGGTAAACTAAGCCCATGCGTAGCACTGGGCGCCGAGATTTGGGTGCCTCTGCCGCGGCTCCGGCTGTGATTCAATTCAATTCCGCTCAATTATCAATTGTGGGGTAATTTAGTTCTGGAGCACGAGGGCAGCGACTATCTTTAGTTAAGCCGGCGGGCAGGAGAATTGCGACACCTCATCCCCAGTTCCGGGAACGTCCCACAGCTCATTGCTTCTCAGATGGACAACTGCCTCAATGTTTGCAATTATGTCACCCCCAACGCAAACTGATCTTGAAAAGATTCAAACAATGTCCGGCGACGATCTAATCTTGAGACAAATCACAGGGGGATCCCGAAGGACGCACCATGGAGCATCATATTCAAACGAGGTTGCCGAAATGTAACGTCCAATTGTCACTCGCGGAGTTCGCTCTGCGACGCTTGCGGGTTGCACAAGAAGACTGAGTGGAAGCCACGCGCTACCGCCGGATCACTAAGTGGCCATTCATGAAGCGGCAACCACCTGGCAGAGGGCCAGGAGAGCTGCACCAGCAGTGCAATCAAGTGCAAGATCGTTGCACTTGAAACACTTTTATTTTCTTTTTAAAATTTTTCAAAATGTTCAAAAGGTTTTCAATTTTGCTTTGAAATGTTAGGAAATTTACGAAAACCATTTTGTATGTTTGAATTTTTCAATATTTTTAAAAAGTGTTGCGGAATTTTCTTTTCTGTGTAATGGCTGTTTTCCACATTACAACACATTAGCTTTTAGCCCAATACAACAGTTGACAGGTGGTTCATAAGTTTGCACTAACAAATGATTGGTTGTATCTGATAATTAAAAGTCAAGTAAATCGTAATTATTAATTACAATTGTGTCTGAACAGTTGTCGTAAACACGAACAAAATATATTTTTAACAAGTTTTAATAGATATTTAAAAAACATAGAACATTTGAGGGCTCAGTGTTGCCCCTAAACTTAAAGCTTTTGAAAGCATTTCAAAGAGCAATTCAATTATTTGGCGTCAGTGCCGGCATTTAGTTCACTCTTTAGTATCCAGGAAGCTGCTCTCAGGGCAATGGCGACGATCGCCGTGTTGGGGTTCCCCGAGATGGGACGAGGTAGCACGCTGGCGTCCACCACCCGCACATTGTCCACGCCCCGCAATCTGGGGAAATCACTTAATGGGCGCTTCTGTTTTTTAATCAGACGAATAGTTACCTTAGTTGCGAGTCCACAACGCTGCCCAGGGCACAGGTGCCCCCGGGATGATGCGATCCTAGGCCAATGTGCCGCATCAAGCACTCTAAGTAGTGATCGGATGGATGGTGTTCAAAAAAGTCCCTCTCAAAAGGACCGAAATTGGAACACTCTTGCAGCTTTGGCCAGTGGATGCGCGGATGCAGCGGTGCAAAGGAGGAGGAAGTCACAAGCTAAAAATAAATACATATTTATATTGAATATGTAACTCATTTTCTTAATCACGCACCTTTACAGCACTCCGAATAGCCTTTATTGTGCAGGCCACATCCTCATCTCTACTAAGATAATTTGGATCGATAAGAGGATTACGTCGCATGTGCGGATTAAGAAGACCAACAGATCCACGGGATTGTGGCTGCAGGCAGCTGGAAATGACCACGAACCCCTCCTGCGATGAATTGTAGTAGCGAGGAAAGAGCGCTCGGAACGCTGGCCCCTTGAAGTTCGAAATGGACATGAGGGCAGACTCGTCGATTGCGCCGGCGCCAAAAACAGTGATGCCAAACGCATCGGGTCCTTCGTAACTCGCCACATTTCCCACAACTCCAAAGTTACCCAACGCTCCGGAGCCGGAGCTGAGGAAGTTAATCAGGGTCATGGGATGCAGCAGGGTATTCTGATTAAGCGTCGGTCCAGACACACCAATCGAAACGAAAAGTGGCATGTTGAAGTGGTCGTGCAGATTTTGACCCACTTCCGGCAAGTGATGCTTCACGGATATACCCAGTTTTTTCAACGTGGCGCTATCACCAATGCCTGAAGCTATTAGGAGCTGAGGCGTTTGATAGGCCCCGGCACAGAGAATTAGCTCTCTGCCAACCTCAATGGTGAACTCCTGCTCTTTGTTGTCCTCGTCCTTGATTCCCACCAGAATCGAAGTAGCATGGGGCACTGCAGTAGCTGAAAACTGAACTCGTTTTACCAAAGCCTCGGGCAACAGCCTTAAATTGGGTCGCTTCAGCACTACATTCAAAAACTGCTGCTGCACCGAATGGCGCAGACCGTTTCTAATATTGTACCTAGACCTACGAAAGACCCAATCTTTGTGCGAAAATTGGGCCTGTGCCTCTTCAAGAGCTTCAGTGAGCTTGGAGTATCCTCGTGGGATTTCAAGCATATCCGAAGGCCTTGCTTTGGCCGCCTCCATAAACGATCGCATTTGAGCCCAACTCCAGTCACTTAGGTTATGTAGATCCCGCCAGGAGTCAAAGTCCGGTGCGTGACCATCAAAATGCAGCATGTAGTTCAAGTTTGCCGATCCTCCAAGGCCCTTGCCCCTCGGCAGGCACTGTTTCCGGTCAACTAACCCCTTGGAGGAGTGCGATTGGGGCACTGACAGGAAGGACCAGTCGTTGATGCCCTTCTGCTGAAAGGTAGTGAGTAGGGGGATCCGGCTAAGCAGACCAAATGGCCCCCCAGCTTCAATCAGTAGCACACTGCCATTGCTATGCTTGGCCAAGAGCGATGTAAGAGTGCTGCCTCCAGTTCCGGCACCAACTAAAGTAAGGAAATGGCCATCAGTGTTATCCTTATCCTTAATGGCACTCACCAATAATGTAGTCGAACGACAGGTGTCGCTCTTCGGGTGCCAGCACATTGGGAATAGGATTCTTTAGAAGAGCACCAACTAAAACAACGATAACTGACAAGAGCCCTAGAAAGATGCCTCCAAATACCAGAATCTCTGCGGAGGAAATAAACATGGAATTTCTTTGCGCATTTAATGCTAATACCCACTTTGAAATTGCGAACCCATGTTGTGCTAGACGATGACGAAATTCAACTAGCTAAAAAGCGAGATGCATTGACTGCCCGCTGACTTGGTCTAATCCAATTATAGCCACTGCGGTGTGGGCCAGGGCGGCGATATTTAAATTCAAATGCGCCTAGAGAAGAGCTTTTGAAATCGATAGCATTCTTGCGCGCCCAAAAGAAATATGTACATAATTAAAGTCTAACTATGTTTTGTATGATTGTGCCGATGTTTCAGAAATTTGAAGATGCTAGGCTTTTATCTAAAACTCATTAAAAAAAACTTCTTTGTATTATAATATTCATGTAATGGGACACTGCATTATGACAAACCTCTGTAATGACAAACTGCATTATATGCAGTTACTAGTATAAAACAAGTTCGATTATAGCCAATAATATAGATTACAGTTCTTCGTTTTCATCTGATTTTTAAAGCATGGATAAATATTGACAACTTGAATATAATATGCTTTTCCCGTGCACGCCATGTTTCTATAGGAAAGCTTGTGGGCGCCACACAATTTGGCCATTTTGGACGTTTTCAACCAATATTTTCGAATAAAGTGTTTCCAATGTGAAACGTCCCTTTAAAGAACCGGGTATATTTTTTTATAACGCCCATAAGTAAATATGTAAAATACTTAAATTCTTAAACAGCATCAAAAACCAAGTCAATGAAACAATGTCAAATCTTGTTTGTTTAACAAACACCACATCACCCTAATGTTTACTCAAAGCCATATATGTATGTTTGTAAATAGAAAATGCTTGCTTAGCAAAGAAGATATACGAGTATGTGATGTAGTAGGAAGAAACCTAATTAATTAAAAAAATATTGATTCTTAAAGTGTTTTGACGGTGGTTCTGGTTAAACCAACTAGTATCTGTCGGTTATCTGCTACCAAAATGTATGATTTAGTGGGCCTGAAGTAATCAGTGCTACGAAAATCGCTGAGGATTACCGGTGACCCTATAATCCCGCGTCCGATGGATGGGGACGTAGTCAAAGACACCGTCGAAGCTATCGCACGTACTCCCAGGGCTGGGAAGACGGAACAGCTCGCACCTATCGGATAGTAATCGATGGCTAGCCATTTTATTCGTAAATATGAATTGTTGATGTGCGCGTCTAGTCTTTGTTGTCCGACTCTTCTGCACTCGAAGATCGGCGGAGCCGGATTATTTGATCGACTCCAGCCTGACCGGAGATAATATGCGGGCGCCCCTTATCGCGGCCCAGTGCAAACTCGAAGCTGAAGCCCGAACAGCTGCTCTGCGGGCGAAAACAGAGGCCGCCGGAGCCGAAGCGAAAACAAAAGCCCAGACCGAAGCAGAGGCTCGACAAAACAATAGCCCCGATAGGAGCAAAATCAGCAGCGGGCCGCAGTGCTCACCGAGCGGCGGGCAGGGAACATAGGGACCTACTTAGGAGTCGGAGGTCGAGCAATGAACCAGCCGCAGTAGAAGCGACGAAAACACGAGCAACAGGTGCCCCAAGATGTCGGACGTGGAGGAGCCAGTGCGTCAGCTGTTGGACCTGCTGCCCGCAGAGCAGCGTCAAGTTTTCGAGGTGTGTTTGCCATTTTCCCACGGCCCAGTCCTCTTAGTGTGTAATCGATTTTGTTGACCCCTTTTCAGACATTTATTCAGTGGCTGAATGGCAAGGTCAACGGGTCCGTGCAAGTGCAGCAGGCCGAACTGCAATCGCTACTGCAGTCATCGCCCTATCCTGCTCTGAACCTGCTTCGGCTGCTCCACGAACGCGCCAAGCTGCACATTGGCCAGATCATTGGCAACGCGCTGCGGGAACTGCTCGACGGCGATGTGTCATCCCCGCAATCCCTTTGTGTGCTAGCAAACTTTCCCGCGAATGTTTTGGAGGCGGCCTCGCTGCGGCACAAGCTGATGACACGTCTGACCCGTGATTCACCAGCCAGCGAGCATGTAATGCTGGCTCTGATATCACGGCGCGAGGGCGACATTCTGGCGGACCTGATACGCGAGCAGGAGCTCAGCATGCGGAGGCAGTGCAGCGAGGCAGGGCCGACCAGGCACTTGGTTCTTTGGCTTGCCTTCAGCCAGCGGGAGCACTTCGTGGCCAGTGTGTGCCAGCAACTGAAGAACTTTGACTGCATCCAAGACCGAACATTGAAGAACACCCTCCTAATTCTGCGGCTGGCCAATGAATTTTCCCTGGGCACCCAGACTATTGACGAGTTGGGCTGCCTCGACAAATGTCTCGCGGATTTGGACTTGGGAGCCCTGCCGGAGGAGCTACGGGAAGTGCATCAGTTCTTCTACGCAGACTTTCAGCGACTGTCCATCCTGCTCAACTTTCTAAGGCCGCGCGAGGTTAGCAAAACCCTCAAAGTTGACGCCCTGCTTCGAGCACCGGGCGTGTTGTCTCTGATCCACGAGCATGGCATTCAGTGCGAGCAGCAGGAGCTGCTGCGTTTGCTCGACGAAACACACAAGTGGCAGTCGCAAACACCAGCCCTACGAAATCTGCACCAGCAAGAAATCGAGGTCCTCAGCTATTACACCTCACTCTGCCATGTGTATAACGTGGTCTTGGATCACGGCGAGCAATGTATAAAAGCGAAACTTGTCCAGCTATCGGAGCAACTTCGGCAAGTGCATCAGTTGGGAACCTTGTGTTCCCTGCTGGAGGATGTTTTCCTTTTAGTGTTTCTGCGTTGGGAACAACTGGAGCAGACGGCCCCGAAGCGCAGGGAGGATGGTGATGACGACGAAGAGGATGACGACGAGCAATACGTCGACGACGATGTTGCAAAGCCCATACGTCCCGCGGTCACACATAGCCAGCGCTCCAGATACGGTTTTATCTGCCGTGAGCCGTCGATATCTGGGCTTTTTACATTCCTTAAGGCGTTCGTCACTAAAAAACTGCACTCCCAGGACTACAAGTGCGCCACAGAGCACCAACAGCGATTCCAGCGCCTCGTGGATGCCATTACCGAAGCCCTTTGGAAGTTGCACGTGCTCCGGAAGATCGAGCACCCGATCTCTAAGGGGAAGCCATCGCTCAGCTGTGTATTGGAGCCGGAACAGCTCCTCCAGCTGGTGCAACTTCACAGCACTGCGAAGGAGAAAGCCTCGAGTGACGACGAGAGTCGGGAGCGAAGCAACCACGCATCAAGCTTGAACCGCAGGAAGGCCAAGCGACAGAGACGTGCGGCCAGTTTCAGCGGGGCAGCTGCGGTGAAATCCTCGATTAGTGGACACCCGACCATGGAACAGTTTCGGGCACAAGCCCATTTGCTTTCTGCCGGTGCCAATCGAAAGGGTTCCTGCGTTACTCCCTCCATCGAGCGTTCCATTATTCCCAAAATGCTTAGCAGCCCGGAACAGCTGGCCATCATGGCACTGACCCTAAAGAATTTTAACGATGTTAAGCAGATTATCGAGGTGAGTTTGCTTTGATTTGATTGTTGCTTCTTTCGCAAAGTCGGTCTTCTTCAATTGCCCTTTTATTTTATCCGCAGACCTTTCATCTGGAGCAGAGCCAGGTGAGCCGGGAACTGCACTTCATGGAGCAGCAGCAGCTGGTGAAGCAAAAGCTGGCCACCATCTACGCCAACTACCAGGCTTTAGAGGCCCGTCAGTCGAACAACGGAGAGACCACTGTCGAGCAGATCAGAAGCGTGGCGGCCAAGGGGTTCGAGCAGTCCAAGATCATTAGTGTGGTGGACAACTTTGCCCAGGCCCAGCGCCTCCAGCAGACTCCTGAACTAAAGGCTCTCATACAGCGACACAGTTCCAACGGGCAACATGGGTTTCTTCAACAGTTCGAGGAGCGCAATTTAAATGCTCTGATTATTTGCGATCTCATAGTCAACCTGGGATTCGACCGTGAAATTACCAGCAATCTTCTATTGGTCATCCGGCGCCAGCAACAGCAGAAGATGGCCGTGGCCGCCGATGAAGCGAGCACATCCCCTAGCTCCACTGACATCGGTGCCATGAACCTGCTGCAGAATCTCTGCGAGTGCATGCGTCTCCTAGAGCGATCCGGGCAGCAACCAGCTCTCAACGAACTGCTGTGCCATCAAAGCTATCCGCTCCGGCCATCAGTTTTAGCCCTGCAGCTCCAGCGAGAGACCGCTTTCAAAGCACTTTATGCTAAGCCGCCGGCCGAGTACTCACATGATCAGGAGCTAAAGGCCAGTTCCGGACAATTCCAGCAGTTACGCTCCAGGCACAATTATTACGGCCGCTTTTGCAGCTACATCCAACAACTGGCGCGCCTCTTGCAACTGCGAGACCCAAACCTGGAATACCACAACACGCAGCTCCTGAAGAACGACCCGTATGAGGTCATCGGGGAGCTAATCTACGAGTGCGGTATCACACCAATGGAGATTGAAGCCAGCGTTACGGCCCTGCATCTAAATCTCGTCCATGTAATCGCTCTTAACATATGTCCCCAGTTGGGCGAGGAAAGTGCGGGGAGGAGCCCACGCACTGTGGCGACCCAAAAACAAGAATCGATTCACAACTACATCGCCCAACACAACCAACTACTGGCGCAACTCCTACTCGCAGTGCAGCTCGGCAATCTCCCGGATAGCGTGGCGGGACTGAACTTTACCTTCCTGGGACAGCTGATGCAGTTGGCAGAGGTGGAAATATTGTCTGCTGTAAACGACGGCAACCGCGTTTTGGCTGCCCTAAAGGCTTACAAGTTGGACACTGCCAAGCTGGAAGCACAAGTGTCAGATAGAGAGCTGTTGCTGCAAATTCTCGTGCAGGGAATCGATGGACAGACAGCATCCGACGAACAGCTCCAGTCCAGGATCGACAGCTACATAGAAGATCTCATCGAACGTGATCCGCGGAACGTCCAGCTAGTGGTGCACATGAGCGATCTTGGGAAGCGGGCCCTTCTGCTCAAGGACCATTTTGCCCGCATATCCAGCAGTCAGTTGGCCAAGGAGCTAATCGAGCGAACACTGCAACACCGGCTGGCGTCCACGCATATTCCGCCGGTTCTTCGCTTCCAACTGGAAAATACTTTGCCAGACATAACGATATACGCCCGAGTGTCGGCTCTGCTCCAGTTCGAGAGCTGGCCACAGGCCTATGACTTTGGTCGGCAAACGCCAAACGTGATCTTTGAGCAGCTGCTGCAGCGACGCCGTTTCAAACTGTGCCTGGAGTGGAGTCGGGTGGTTTTCCTCGCGGAATCGGCTGGTCAACAGCGGGCTTGCCTGCTTACGCTGCTCGATGCTCTGCTGGAACTGCAGGACGGAGAGGATTTGGATGAGTCGCTTCTGGAAATTGTAGCGATGTTTCCCCCCGCCTCGTTGGTTAATTTTCTGGACACGCATAAAGACAAGTTCAGGTCGCTTCCGCTGCTTCAGTGGGTCATAGATTACCTTGAGAGCCACGCTCGTGACCCCCGACTGTACCGCAACTATCAGCTGGCTCTGGAAATGATGCGGCACATGGACGCCATCGATCGTTCGCAGTTCTGGAAGTTGCTACGACATCCCCTCCTCATCGTTGAGCAGTTAGTTATGAACTCGCGGTTTGAGTTGCTCGGCAAGCTCTTGGATGCCTGTCGGGACAAATTACAAAAGGAAAAGCCTTTGGGACCCTGTCCGTATTGCTTTCTGAAGCGTGGTCACATCTACGATGTTCAGCCCAGCGCAACAGGCGGTGGACCATCAGGAGTCACTCCTGCTAAGATTCGGTTTCAGCTGGGACACACCACCTCGGAGGCGTTCATTCTATTGAACTTCAACTCCTACCAACAGGATCACTTCGTCGGCCAGGAGTGTCTGGATCTATTGCTTCGAATTTATGCCAGCAAGGCGTTGGACTATAATGTGGCCAATGTGCGAGCCCCCTCCGAGCCGAGTTCACTGGGCACGGATGTTCAAAACTCACTGGACTCGCTGTGTGGGGCCTTCGTAATGCCCAAGCAGGCACCCTCCCGTCAGCAGTGGACGCGCGATGAGGAAGCCACCCACTGCATGTGCTGCCGAAGAGCAGCCTTTACCATGCTGATGCGGCGTCACCACTGCCGCCGGTGTGGCCGGGTGGTGTGCTACGCCTGCTCCACGCATCGAATACGCATACCGGAGTTGTACGACGAGCTGGAGGTGCGCATCTGCAACGATTGCGCCAGCATCTCGGCCCCGAAAGGTCAAAGTGATGGCACACCCAGTGACAGGAGCTCTACTACCGGAGCGAGTGCAAGATCTTCTCTCCATGGTGATGCCAACAAATGGCGTTTGAGCGGAATCATAACTCACGACAAGCTGCTGCGCGAAGAGTTCTCCTACGAGCACGCGCCTAGTGTTGCGCTGAGTTTATCAATCTTGAGAAATCACCAGGAGCAGCGCAGTTGTGTTGAGCTCCTTCTATTCCACTGTTGCAAGCTGGAGAAGCTGTTTGTGCCTAACCCGGAAGTGGATTACGGTCTGGTGGCAAAGATGATCAACTGTCTGTCCTTCGCGGCAAAGGTGAGAAAGAGATTACTTTTACTTCAAATATGTTTTCATATTGTACCAATGCTTAGGTTCGTGGCGCTGCCGGCGAGTTTGAGAACATTCGGGAGCACTCGGAGATCATCATGGCTGTGGTGCAACAGGGATGTGAGTCTCTGATTCCGGCCGGACCGCTGAACAATGACGATTTGCGCAAGCTGGCAGACGCCCTTGTTGAGGCGGAGCACTGGTCTCTCGCCTTGGAAGTGCACATGAAGTTCGGATTCGCTACTACTGGTGTAATGGCGGCCCACGGACTAGCCTGCCTTCGTGCCGGGTGCTATGAAGCCGGTAAGTGTCCCTCAGCGCTCTCTTCTGATACACCTATTGTGATACTCTGAAAAATTCTTTCAGCCCGTGAAAAATTCTCACACTGCATGACCCGCCTTTCCACTGAGCAATTAAATAGTAGCATCTACAAGTGCATATTCGGAGGCACAGCACCAGAGACCGTGCTTCTGCCCAAAAAGCGACCCCTGCGTGGTCCAGCACTGCTCCAAGAGATCCTCCAACTTATAGCAACAACGCCGCAATCACAGCCCCAACCGGAGACGCTTCACAGAGCCACCATGATTCGCAATTCGAACACCTCCTTGGCGTCGCTCTTTTCGCGTCGGAGGGAGCCTTACGTTCAGCAGCGTCCGCTCCAGGAGCCTGCACTAAACATAATAAACGCTCTGGCGGGCCTCAAGAATATTGCCAAGGGTAACTACGGAGGTAAAACGTCGCTTAGCGATGAAAGCCGTAGACAGGAGCGCGGCTTCGAGGAGTCCATTCACTATGTGCTCACCTATGGCAGTCACAGCGACATCCTGACCTTTTTGATGCGTCGCAATGAGCTTCGAGCAGCTCTGCGTTACTGGCAGAACCAGCAGTTGGACGTGGATCTCTTCATCCACCACATCTTTCAGCCGCAACTGGCCAGCGGTGTTCTACCCCAGCTGATCGAAGAACTGCAGCAACTGGACGACGCTCAACTGAACGGATGGCGACTGCCGCTCCTTCAAACATGCCGCCACCTGGAGCAGCACCAGCAGCTTAACTCGCTGTACCAGCTTCAACTTCTCCTAAAAGACCCCATTCGCGCCAGCATGACTTGCGTTAAATTCTATCCCCTGCAGTGCGAGAACTTTCAAAAACTACATGGCAATGCGCAGCATCTGACCTCGGCCCACATGCACCTGCAGGGGGAGCTGGACTTGGCCGAGTGGGAGCATCTGCAGCGGCAGCAGGAAAGGCGGGGAAGCGTGGCGAGTGGGGCGAGTGTTCGAGGCGCCTGCTTTGCCATGCAGATGGATCCCAGGGCTCTCAACGGACACATTAACACTATCCGCCGACAGATGGAGGTGGCCAAGTTTCTGGCCCAATGTGAGCGGCAACAGTCGCTGGATGAGCCGCTGTGCACCCTTGTAACTCTCAAGCAGGTGACTACGATTCTGTTTTTTTCCTCTTAGCGTTTAGTTACAATTAAAATGATATTTTTAGATACGCCTGGACTCGAATAGAGGAACACTTCCCACGCTATTTGAGGGAGCTGCGGATCGCATTCAAATTTGCATTCTCATCTTATTGTGCGGAAAAAATATAGATGAAGGCTTTGGCCTGGCATACGGGTAGGATAAGGCCTGACGTGCGCCCATAACGATTATAAGTCTAATGATCTTGGTTTTCGATTTCAGCATTATGCAGGACTACAAGCTGGCTACACTCAAAGTGTTTGGAGCCACTGCCAAGTACCTGGCGCGCAACCAACGTCTGGCCGAGGTTGAGCGCCTGTTGGATTGTATTGGCAGCAACAACGGCGGGTGCGTGCCCGCCGAGTCCGACGAGATCCTCTCGATCGCTATCAATGCCGCTGTTCATAGCAGTTCTCCGGAAACGAAGCAAACACTAGAGCGACTCATTCGCCGCATTGGCAGTGTGGAGCTGCGCATATCGTCGTACATTTACCTTGGGCAACTCAAGTCCGCCTACCTGCTGGCCAACAAGCACGAGCGCCTGCTGGACATCCGGCGGATTCAGCGACAAGCAGAGCTCACCGGGCAGGTCCACATAAAGAAGCTGTGCGAGATGAAGCTCCAAATCAGCGCCTCGTCTACGCCTCTGTGATATCGGAAACCTCGGGCAATAACATTTTATAACCATTTTATGCAACGGGAAGTGCACTGGATCCGGCCCAAAGTGGTAATTACAAAAGAACGTCGGAGATTATTCGTTATGTTACCACTGCAGTCGTTCCTTTGAACATCCCAACTATTTGATATACTGGCTAGAATAGGCAATTTGTTTTTAGAAATTTACATTTTCCTAGGTGAATTTTAACCTTTCCAAAGGGCCAGCAAGTATTCCACCCTCTCGAGCTCAAAGACTCTCCCAAGTAACCAAATTATACAATATTGATCGTACTGTATTATCTCAATGTTATCGATTTTTATATATATTAAATATACTGTTATATGTTTATTCACACATGGAGATATTCAATATTTTGGAGTTTATAAAACTGATCATGCGTTCCTGAAAGAATACGTAAAGTTCTCTGATCTGCCGCCTCATGCAAACCCATTATTCAAAATTACTTTGAATGGCAATATACATGTTAGAATGCATGTTCTCACATCATCGTTACCAAAACAATTTTAGAAAAGAATAAAAATTAAAGCTATTTCCATACCATTTGATAAGCAGCTGTATTTGAATTCCCCGCCGTGTGACCAACACTAAAACATTTTTAAACTGTGCAGCACTATGGGTGGCCTTCTCCAAAGTATTTTGATCGCTGAATAGCTAAAAATTAAGAAATATAGAGTAATGCGAGCGGTTATTCAAAGGGTGAGGGCTGCCAAGGTGACGGGTAATGTTGCATGGACAACGTTCTATTCATCAGACGAGTAAAATTCGATTAAATTGCAGTACTAGATGAGCTGGTATCCTCCATTGGACCCGGGCTATGTGTTCTGGTGGGGATTAAGGCCAACGACACTGTCGCAGACGTGGAGTATCTGTACGTAATTCCTTGCCAGCGGCTTTAAGGTTTTGAACCCTCAATTCTCTCATCCCGAAGAGTCCGAAAGATTCTGGCGCTGCGATTATTCGAAGAGGAAGGCAAGCGATGGCAGAAGTGCGTCAAGGACATGAACCTCGAGATCCTTTGCGTCTCGCAGTTCACACTCTACCACCGACTGAAGGGCAACAAGCCTGATTTCTCGGGGGCCATGAAGGGCGAGGAGGCCCAGCAGTTGTACAGCCTCTTTCTGGAGCGGCTGGGGAAATGCTACGACAGTAGCAAAATCAAAGGTACTTGCAATCAAATGGTGTCATTCTAAGCTGACAAATCTCATCCCCCAAATAGACGGAAAGTTCGGAGCGTACATGCAGGTGCACATAGAGAACGACGGACCCGTGACCATCAATCTGGAGTCTCCCGACCAAAAACCAGCCGGTGAGGGCGTGGAGAAGTAGGGTCCGATGCTTGTCAATAAACGTGAATGCAGTCTTTATATACCACAGGGTTTTTATATTGTTTATTTTCATAGGGCGATTTAAAACTAAATTCAGTGTACGGGTGCTTAGGCTTCTAACATCTCCAGATCCTCGATTCCCATGCCCTCCTCGAGCTTCTTCTCCAGCTCGCGAGCGTCCACGTAGGTGATCTTCTCCTCGGGCAGATCCTCCTCCATGAGGGCGGCCTCCTCCGCCGCCTCCTTGGCGCGTCGCTCCCTGAGCCCAGCGGCCGGGGAACGGATGAGGGACATGTTGCGCTGCACGTCCTTGACGTCCATCAGGATCTCCACCTGGCGGCCCTTGCGCAGGCGCTCCATGACAAAGTGGTTCTGGCGGCGCTCCTTGATCTCGGTCACCTTCTTGATGGCTTCCAGGGCCTTCTGCCAGGTCTCCCGGCTGTACTTAATAGGGATATTGCGGCGCTTTTCAAACTCGAAGCTGGGATCGATGGCCAGCTCCTTACCGGCGGCCTTGCGGTGCGCCTTAGTCCATCCCACCTTGCGGGGGTTCTTCTTACGCTTGAAGGCCTTGTGGCACTTTCCTCTGCAGAACTTAAATATCTGCGGACGAACGAAAACGGTTGGCCAAAATAAACACGCGATCATGTAAACAGGCAGTTGGGGCCACTCACCTTGCAGTCATTGCGCACGAAATTCACCCCGTGGCCTGGGTATATCTTGCTAGAGCAAAAATAGCACGTTTCAATGCGCATTTTCGTAAATTACGACGAATAATTCACGAAAAATACACAAAACACAAGCAGCAAGCACATGTGCTGCTAGAGAAGGGAAGGAAAATGTTCGCCAGTAATCGATGTGCCCAAGCTACTCTTTCGATAAGCATAATCGGTTATCGTCTATCGGTAGGCCCAATTTTATATGAAAATTAATAGCCAAAAAGGCTAAATTAAAACAAAACAAGTTTTAGAATTACGCACACGAATACACTATCATATTTTGAAATTTCTTTGTATTTGGGAAGCAAATAAAAAATTGTTTGTGCCTACAGTTGCTTTTGAGCTTGAGCTTAAGATTTCGCGGCTATGTGCGACAAAACAATAAATTGCGACAAAAATATACTTCCTTGCAACAGCTGGTGCATCAGCTGATTAGGCGCGGAGACATTGGTCACACCGGCAGCATCCAAACAATATCCGCAGACCCGAAAAATCGGACACATCACCTGGACCGCGATCTTGCTGACGTGCGACGTGCGAGGTACGAAGCAGCAGCATCAGCAGCAGCAGCAGTAGCAGCAGCGCAGCTAGATGCAGAGCCCCGCCTTCGCGTACAGGGAACACGCAGATCACTCGCCTTCGCCCCGCGCCATGTACATGCGCGATTGGCGGTCGGCCCTGCGTACGCCCACGTACCGGATTGGGAACCGGACGGTGCGCTTTAATTACCACTTTGCCTTGCTGGTTGCGTGCGCCCTCGGCCTCGTCCTGCTCTTCTACTTCGCGCGCCAAGGCTCGCGCTCCTCCTCCGATGGCTACTGGCTGCGGCGCAGCCTGCTGGACACCTCCGCGCTCAGGCTGGAGAACGGGCCGGTGGCCCACGTATACAACGCTACGTATCCGCTTACGCCGCCCATGGTGCTCCGCGGCGGGGTCATCAACTACCGGATAGCCATAATAGCCGACCTCGACACCAACTCCTCGGTGACCAAGAGCGACGGCAGCACCACCTGGCGGAGCTACCTGAAGAAGGGATACCTCACCTACACGGTGGCGCGGTCCGACATCCAGATTAGCTGGGACGACGGCGCCCCCGTCACCTTGGAGTCCGCGTTCGCCCTGAAGGGCCGGGGCATGGAGCTCTCCGAGCTGGTCACCTTCAACGGGAGGCTGCTCAGCTTCGACGATCGCACGGGACTGATCTACGAGATAGTCAACAACAAGGTCATTCCCTGGGTGATCCTGCTGGACGGCGACGGGCACAGCGCCAAGGGCTTCAAGTCCGAGTGGGCCACGGTCAAGCAGCAAACGCTCTACGTGGGCTCCATGGGCAAGGAGTGGACGACAAGTGGCGGCGACTTCGAGAACCACAATCCCATGTACGTCAAGGCCGTCACGACCAGCGGCGAAGTGCGGTCCATCAACTGGATGGAGAAGTACAAGCAGCTGCGCCTGCAGTCCCAGCAGATCTCGTGGCCGGGCTACATGATTCACGAAAGCGGCGCCTGGTCGGAGATCAGGCAACGCTGGTTCTTCCTGCCGCGACGATGCTCCAAGGAGAAGTACGTCCCTTCTGAACTTACCCAAAAACAGATCATTTAAGGGAAACCCTTGCAGGTACAACGAAAAGAAGGACGAGCACATGGGCTGCAATGTGCTGGTGTCCGCTGACGAGAGCTTCAGCGACATCGAGACCGTGAAACTCGACCCGGAGAACACGGCGCCGACGCACGGTTTCTCCAGCTTCAAGTTCCTGCCCGGCACCGATGACTCCATCATCGTGGCGCTCAAGTCAGAGGAGCTGAACGGCAAGACGGCCACGTTCGTCACGGCCTTCGACACCGCGGGAAAGACACTGCTTCCGGAGACGCGCATCGAAACGGAGTTCAAGTACGAGGGGTTCGAGTTCATTTAGCCCCGATTTCTGCATCCCCCTCGACCTCACTGCACTCCGCACCGATCCAGGTGCTCCAGTTGTAAGCGTGTACATAGTAGGGTATCAGTAAGCTTTATATTTTAGTCACCTAGGTTAGACCACAGATGCTCATCTGCCTCGTGACCCGTGTCTCCTAGTATTGTACCATAGCCAATCATGTTTTAGTTTATTTTTATTGAAACTTAAATACAGAACGTACAAAGCCCGCGGCAAACTAAACAAGGCAATGTCTCACCCGACCTTGGACGTGGCCTCCAGCCCGGCCACCAAAAGATCGGCCTTGTCCACGCGGCCCTCGCTGGCCCGCACCTCCAGCCGGTCGGCGTTGTGATTGACGCTCCAGAGCTTGGGCAGAAACTGCGGCTGCATGGTGTGCAGGAAGTGCTCTCGCCAGATCCGCTCCAGCTCCACGAGGCCGCCGAACTGGTCGCGGTAGCGCTGCACCACCCGTTCCCCGTGCTGGCAGTAGTTCGCGTTCTCCACGCGGTAGTCCACGTCGGCCGCCTGCCGCAGCAGGTCCTCCGTGACTGTCGGGTACTCCGTGAAGAAGTCCAGAAGGGTCTGCTGCATGGCCGCCACCTTGGCGGCGGGTATCTTATCGCCATGCTGCAGCAGCGCCCTGCCGGCGGACTGGACACGCCTGAAAGTTGTTGAAACTCAATTAATAGATGCTGCGAAAACACGTTCGCGTGTAGCGGAAGCCGCGACACTGATAAGGCTCTCGCTTCCCCGATACTAACTTGAGCTCTTGGTCTTCGTGGTACTTTACCATTCCGTCGCAGTGCTTGAAGGGGGCGTCGCACTGGGCGGCCAGCTTGTTTTTCACCCGCAGGTCGGAGATGTTGCTCAACTGGTGGCAGCGGGGACAGAGGAGCAGCACGTCGTGGGAGGTGTGCGACTTCATGACCTCTGGAAAGTGCCGTCTGTACTCTCTGGGCACCACGTTCTTCCGGATGTAGGCCTCGCGGTCGCCGCACACCACGCACTGGTTCTCCTTGGGCGTCTGGTAGTAGCGTCCCACCTCGCCCACCGCCCTACCCGCAGGCTCGAAGTTCAGACGCACCGTGAAGGGCTCCTGGCTGATGCGGGTGCCAAGGTTCTGGTCCAGGTACCAGGTCGCCTTGCGCCTGTCGATGGTGCACAGGAGCTCGCCGTCCGGGGCCTGAAGGAGGCAGTTGTCGTAGAAGGCCTTCGACTGGGTGCCCAATTGGCGGCGCAGCTGCTTTTGGGACAGCAGCCTGCTCGGCTTCGCCACTCCTGCCCCTCGGTTGCGGGTAGCTCCGCCGCCCGCCACGCTCAGCGAGAACCCCTTCGTGAAGTCCACGTCCAGGAAGGGCTCGAATTTGTGCCGCAGGCTTTGATCGCTAGGCGCCCGCCGGTCCCAGAAGTGGCGGGGCTCCAGGTCGCCGCAGAGCTTTCGGTAGATGGCGACGGCCACCAGGGCGTCGTTGGCCGCGTAGTTGAGCTGGGCGGGCTCCAGCTGCTTGGCCTCCCAGTTGGAGCAGGCCAGGCGCCAGTTCTTGTCGAGGGCATACTTCAGGTGCGTGAAGGAGAGCTTGCCCAGGCCCTCGGGCTTGTGGCCGGCCATGACGCAGAGGAAGCGCAGGTCCAGGGTGCTGGCCACGCCCACGCCGTAGTCGTGAGACAGCTTCATGGCGTCCTCCTGGGGCGCCACGCCCACCTTGATCACGCCATCGTCCTCGAGCAGTTCGCGCAGGTCCCTGGGTATCTGCTTCATGTGGCACAGCCGGAAGAGGGCGCACAGTCCCTCGTGGGAGCTGATCTGGAGCAGGGCCACGGGCCGACGACTGCCGCCCACGGTGATCCACTCGCAGTCGAACCCCAGGACGCGGAACTTCTGGCAGTGTCTGCGAAGAGCGGGAGGAATTTGTGGGGTGCGCAATCGAAGGAAACGCCTGCGAAGGCCTCACTGTTTCAGCTCTGCGATGATGCGCTGCGTGGCAGGGTCCTGGGCGGAGTTGATCACCTCAACGCGGCGGTCCCGCAGCATATTGGGCAGCACGCGGCGCAGCATGGACTGCCGGTGACGCACCAGGACGTAGACCAGGCCCACGCCGGCGGCCACGATCGCCCATTTCCGGGCATTGGCCCATCCCGGTTCCTTGGTCATTGTCTTCGCTTTCTCCGCAGACCAGCTGATCGCCTGGACTGATAACTCGCTCAACAGCTTGAGGTGGGGAGGCAACCCTGGCAACACTGGCTTCCGGCGCAATTTAAAATCGTCACAAAGCAATCGAGTTGAGAGTAAAATAAAGTTGCTATAAAATGATTTACTTTTGGAAAAACGAAAAAATTTTGGCAGTCATACTAAACTTGGCATCTAAAACGCTTCTGGAGTACGAACCAAATTAATATTTTGCTCAAAAATTTTCCAAGGTATTTGGGGGTAGGTTCCTCCGGGAGTGCAGCTCCAGCCTGTTAGACGGGGGTTAATATCGTATTTACAAACATATGTACCATATATGGTAGTAATGAGATTTTGAGGTTTTCTAACACAATAGAAATCTTTCCACTCCCGGGAAACCAAAAATATTCTATTTACAAGCATGTGTGTACAAAAGTTGGTTCCCACAATTGTGATATATTGGTAAAAGTAATTCATTCATTCTCATAGCAGTGGAAAGGTGGCTGTCCGACTGGCGCATTAAAATAAACGAACAAAAGTGTAAACATGTAACTTTTACTCTTAATAGAAAAACATGCCCTCCGCTTTCACTAAACGGTACGCAAATCCCTCAAGCTAACGAAGTAACGTACCTAGGCGTCCACCTTGATAGACGACTAACCTGGCNCCGCAGGCTTACAGCCGACCACAATGTTACAGCCGGGACACCTGCTTCTCTGGCGGCCGGTCCTCTTGCGCAGCCTGCACACCGCGCTCAGCCTGCAGGCGAGTCACTACGAGGCGTTGGGCATCGCCAAGAGGTCGACCCAGAATGAAATCAAGGCCGCGTACTACAAGCTATCTATGCTCTACCATCCGGACCGCAACCAGGGCAGCGAGAGCGCCGCCAAGAAGTTCCGCGAGATTAACCAGGCCTACGAGATCCTTGGCAACTACAGGCTGCGGCGGCTCTACGACAAGGGAATCGTGCACACAGCCAGCTCGCAATACGCGCAGGACATACACGATGTGGATGTGGATATGGAGGAGCCCGTCGTGGAGGACGATCCTGAGACAAAGTTCTACAAGTCGCGTTTCCAAAAGACCCGCGTGGCCGACGCCGACGGCCGGACGCCCATCTACAACTTCGACGAGTGGTCCCGCAACCACTACGGCAAGTCCTTCGACCGCCGGCAGGCGGCCCAGGCGAAATACGACCGGATAAAGGTGCAAAAGGAGGCCAACAAAATATCCGGCCAGACAGACCTCGTCCTCATTTCGCTGCTCTTTGGCGCCGTGGCTATCTACCTAATGTTCCTTGCGGAGAGCTCATACGACACCCCAAAGCACCGGGCGGAGGAGCGCTACCGTAAAGAACAGGAGGAGAAGAAACAGGAGCGGGAGCGGCAGCTGCTGGGGAAGGAATCCTAGAACGCCTTAGTCAATTGTGTATATAGCTTTAGGCCTTAATTGTTTAATGAAGCAGGCTATGTTTATGGATAGGCTCCAAAAGTGTTTTGACTCGAAAGGTGGGCGACGAGACCAACGAGCCAACGAGGCTGTCCAATCACTAATTTCAACGTGTCCAACTCGAAAAAAAAGTGAATTCAAATCTACGTGTGAATAAAATGTACATAAATTAATAAGCAACAGTACGAGATTAACTGAATAAGCTTTAATCAAAATTTCCCACTGCGCTTGCGAGCCGTGTACTTGGTGTCCGGGCGCGTTTCCAAGCCCTGGCGGCGTCTGCGCTCCTTCTTTGCCAAAATCCAATCGCGGGACTTTTTGGGGGCCTTGCCACGGGCTTCGCGGCAGGCGTCGCGTTTTTTAATGTAGTTCACGCGACGCTCCTCCTCCGGGGAACCTGGAGAAGCACAAAACCAATGACTCGGGCTCACAAAATGTAAGGAGGAGGGCTTACCCAAAGCCTTTGGCAGCTCGGCGGATCCGCCGGTCATCAACACCAGGTAGTACTTCTTGGCCTTGGCGGAGTTGGGGTAATCCACGACCAGGCCGCCGTAGAAACCCGCCTTCATGGCCTGCGAGGTGACCATTTCCACCTGGTCCGCGTTCTCGGGATAGAATTGGAAGACGGCGCGGGCGGTCCGCGTCAGGCAGGAGAACAGGGTGGTGAAGAACTTGAGCAGACGCTTGTGCGGGTTGTGGTACGACTTGTCGGCGTTGCAGAGCCACTGGAGGGCGGAGATTGAGATGGCGCCGTCGAAGGTGCCCGGCTTGAAGGGCATGCCCTCGCCCATGTCTCCCAAGATGACGTCTCCGGCCACCTCGCGCTCGACGGCTATGTCCAGCATGGACTTGGATATGTCAATGCCAATCCACATGTGATCGGCGTCCTCCAGAACGCTTCCCGACAGTCCCGAGCCGCAGCCTATGTCCAAAATGAGGCGGGTCTCGTCGTCGTCCGGAAGCGCCAGCAGCTCCAGGGCCCGTTCGGCCATTTCCACCTGGATCTCGATGATGCGCGTGCTAGAATGCAGACAATGTCAGTAAAATCGCGATCGTATTTTGATCAATTCACGTACTTTGTGGAGTATTTCTTGGCCTCATCGTCGTTGTAGAACTGTTTAAAACAATTTTAACAATTAGGGCTGCTTAAACAGGTTGTATTTCCAGTGCTTACGATCTCTGGTGGAGCCGAATGCTCTGGTCTTCTAGCCATCGTGTCTGAATATTTCAGTTGCGTTTCGGATAAACAATAAACTCAAACACACGTGCATCGAAAACAGCTGTGTTGTCTAAGGGGTATCGATTAGTTATCGGCAGGTCTATCGAGAAAATGCTTGGTATAATTGAACTTTTTTTCCTGAAAAGAAGCCTAGCCCAAATAGATATTTGTTCCTATTTCTCTACGAGCTTTCGGAAAACAACGCCAATAGTTTTGTTGAAAATGCATTTAAAAAAAAACTATAAAAAGCGCAGTATGTTCTTTGAGCAAGTGCTGCTGCCGTCTGGTCACACCGGCGAAAACGAGCAACAATAAAAATAACAAATTTTCCCATTAGCAGACTGAAAAATGGGAATAAGTGAAAATTTCCCAGTTAACTAAAAGCAATAACGATGTGACGAGTGCAAATTAGAGTGAACACTTCTTACGGCATCAAGTGAAACGGTGAGTGTGGCCGTAAAACTTGCTAAAAGGAAAAAAAAACAGTTTTTTTTTTGGAAAAACTGTTGGGGCAAAGGGCCCCAATGCAGTTTCACGCATCCTCGGAGCGCAGAAACCTATTTTATCAACTAGCTTAGAGTCCTGGCCAGCTGCGATTAGGATGTGACTTGAAAAACCCATGGAAATAACACTTAATCGACCATTTGGCTGGCAGTTGGGGTGTTCTCTTTACGAGTGTGTAATCAGGGTGTGGGGGAAGTGTCACCTGTGCTTGTGTGTAGGGGTTCCTGACGCGTCAACAAAAAAATGTACGTATGAGTGGTCTAGTCGCAAATGCCAATTAGCGGAAGTGCAAAAAAAAAAACAACTGCTTGTGCAAATGTGTATTGTGTGTGCCGTTCGTAACGCTACTGACACAATTTGCGGGGCAGAGCCGTTAACCAGTTAACCCGTTATGCCCGACCCGTTTACCTTGCTCCCTTTAAAGCGAAAAAAAGCGAAAACTCTTCTAGCCACCAGACAAGAACAACAACGGCAACAACAGGTTAATCCTCTCCACAGGTAGAACTTGCGCTCTCTCCGTCGGTCTCCTCAGCTGTTCCTTCTCATTGATCAAAAGCACCGGGGCCAGTGGTTCCCAAACAAGCCGAGTGCATTTCAAACTGCACTGCACTCGGTGTATCTTTGTTTTCGAACGAAAAATAAATAAACCGAACAAATTCAGGTTTATGTGCGGCTTTGTTTGCACGTACATTTTGCATATTTATGAGCCGCCGTTCGGCACAAAACGGGTTCTTCTTTTTGGCAGCGGAACATCTTTCACTCTTCCCAAGAACAACGTTCCCAATCCAAATCGGGGATTACAAAATTTACGCAACGTGAGGCGCTCGCGCTCGCGGTCGCTGGCCTCTGCCTTCTCCACGCAACAAGTTTGTCAAAACCCCCAGTAAAAAAAATACGGATTCGAACCGGTGACTGCATCCCCAAATACCCTAACCAGCGCGAGGTTCTCCTAGTATGCCACGGCTTTCATTATGCAAGGTTTAAGGAGTACTGCTTTCCTCAATCGGGATACAAGCCGGAGCTTAGTCTAAGCTCAAATCTAAGATACAAGAACGGAGTATTTTACTGCTGTAAAGCTTAAGAGACTTGCGGCTGGTGGTTTCGCATTGATCGCTTGCTTAGAATCGCAAAGCTGCGGCCAAAATGCTAATACCCCCTGCTACGGTATAAACTACAACCGAACCCGCTGCTGACTTCCATTTTGGAAACCAGATACAGATACGGGGACAAAGGCAGTGGTCGCAGAGACACAGATACAGATACAGACACCGCACAGCCAGCAAACTACCGATGCTCACGGGCTGCTGGAAAGTGTCGGTCAAGCCTCAGTTGTGCGCCTCCAGTTCTCCAGAGCAAACCAAGCCGTTCCCGCCAGAAGAAAGTCGCCAAAGAAGAGCAAGAAATGCGCAGTGGCCTGCCGATTGAACCGCTGGTGGTGGTGCTCCTAGTGGGTCACCTGGTGGCCCCCGGCGAGCCGGCCAGCCTGCTGAACAGCTATCTGCCGGCCTCCATGCAGGCTCTGGCCTACTACATAGACCTCCTGCAGTACGAGCCGCTATCGAGCACCACGGTGGAGCCGCCGTTCAGTGCGGACGATGGCAACGAGCTCGCAGGTAGCAGCAGCACGCCCGCATTCGCACCCACAGCGGCACCTACGACAGCAAAGCCTACGAGAATGAGGACCACTACCAGGCGACCGGGGGCCTCCTCGTCTGGCTGGTGGCAGCCTCCGAGTTGGTGGGAGACCAATCAGAGAACCACCACCACCGAGAGGCCTACGTCGCCACCCACGTTGCCCCATCGTCCGGCGATTTTTGCACCGCCTCCCAAACCGGGCACGAAAAAGGTACTCGAGGGTCACGACCTCTTCGAAGAAATCGGAGATGATGGGGACTTTGACAAACTGCCCCTGTCGCTGATCCGAGACATCCAGAGCGAGAGCGAAGACTTTACCAATGACGTCGAATCGCTCGACAACTTTTTGCGGCTCTACGACGACAACTACGGGCGGGCCGCCTTCGATTTCGAGTCGGCTATGGACCGCTGGAGCAGCGCCTCCATTGCGGGGAAGAAGAGGGTGCCACCCACCAAACCCTACGTGGACTTCCTGCTGGTGTACGATCTCCTCAAGCGCGACGCCAAGGCGAACAATCTCAGCAAGTACGAGGGCTACGCCGAGGACCTGCTGGAGCACCTGCACGAGCTGTCGCAGGTCTCGTCGGCCCGGCAACTGCACACTCTCTTCCAACGGATGTTGGATCGGGGCGACATTCAGCGCAGCGATGTGGTGGCCCGTGTTCAGGGAATCATCAAGGACCTGGGGAACCCCAAGAGCCTCACGGCCAAGGCCTTGACTTTCATCCCGAGCATGCAGTTTCTGCCGTAGCCCTAAGATAAGTCGCAATAAATCCGAGAAACGACTTGACCTCATTTAATATTATTTGTAGATTGGGGCCAAAATACCAGTCCTAAAATTTTTCGATAATCAAAATAAAGTATACAGATTAAAATCCAGACAACCTATGAAGTACCATTTGGTTATTAGAAGTAATTTGATTGCTGATATTTTTCTTACGGTCGATTTGGTCCCCCTTAAATGGCTTGATTTGATGTCGAATTTATTAGTGCTTTGGCTCTAGCATTGGCTGTCCACCTGCGGCCGGAAGTGCCACGAATCACTGCCCGGTGGACACACCCCTGCGGCCTGCGCCCTCGCTCCCACTCGCTTTTTTGTTGACCAAGCCACCGAACTCTGACACATTGACACAATTGCGGGGGTTAATGTGTTATCGATAACAAGCCCAGCCGGCTGCAATTTGTTGCTGCCGCTGTCGCTGCGCTGCCTTTGTTGTTGCATTTCGTATCAGCTGCTACTCTCTTGGTGCGGCGCTCTCCCAGTGCTTTCTCCCACCGTGGCCGCTCTCTCGCCGCCTGCCACCCTCTTCCGCTTCCGCTCTCTGCTGCCACAAACCACACTTGAAAAAATACGCCAGGTTTACCAACCACTTTTTAATAAAATCTCATTAATACCTCTTTTTGAAAATGATTTTAAACTGGAAAACGATCCGTGCACTTAACGTTTTAAGTTTGTAGGTATCCTTGATTCATGATTACATAGCTTTGTTGAATACAATTGAAGTGAATAAATACACTAATATAAGTGTTAATTCTGCTATTTTGCCAGGATATTTTCTCTCAGTGCAGGCGGTTGGATTTTTGCAAGACCAAAGCTCTTTCTTGCCGAGTTTTGAGCTCATTTTGTTTTTGTGTGCCGTGCGCGTAGCAAGTGTGAGCGGTTTTTGTTCCGCCTATTTTCCATTATCATTTAGTTCGGGCTTTTCGCAATTTCCCGGACATTAGGTGGCAGGCGGCTATTCAACGAGTTATAGCCTAATTGGAATGCAAATTGAAAGGCAAATACAATTAAACTGATGCAGTGCAACTTGTTGTTATTGTGGAAAATTTATCGATTTGTGTGAAAGTTGCTGGCTGCTGCAGATTGGTGGAAAAAGCGAAGAAAGTTTTCTCGTCATGGCATGGGAGAAATAACCGACAACAATGGAAAACTTAAATTTTGCACGCACGCCGCAATTTCTGCGCAAAGTTATCAACGAGGCGCGCAGGTAAATGCTGAAAAATAACAACAAACAATGGCGAGGCGGGGTGCCAGGGGGAGGGAGGGGAAGGGTGGAAAAGTCAAGTCAACCCACCACCGTTACCACCAAGAATCACCACCCGCCGGTGAAATGAGACACCCTGTTTTCCAGGCGACATGTCTAGCCGGGATTTCCATTTGTGGTTGGTTCTAGGCTTCTTTTCTCGTTTGTTGCACCTTACAGGTTTTACTTGTTTTCCTTCGGGAGGGGGCAAGAAGCAAGGGGCCGGCGGAGGCGCTACAGCAGCCCTGTAGCGTCTTATGTAACTCGAGCCTGCAGACGTCAATGGTGCGGTGTCCTCACGCCTCGAGCTTATGTGGGCCCCTGTACGTTCCACATGTACATTGTACACACAAAAGTACTATACGTGCAATATTTGCAACACGCGACACTCGAGGCGACCGCAAACAAAGCCGAAAGACAACAAAGGCGAAGAGGAGCCCCTTTAAGGCTGCAGACCCCTGTTGGGGGACACCCTTATGCAGGCAAACAATTAGTCATAGGCAACTGCACATTCAAAATGCAAGAAATGAAATCATCCCAAGCAAACTCCCATGATTATAGTAATCGGATACTCTATTCATAGTCCGAGTATATTTATAAAAATTTAACTATTTGGCAGGGAAAAACAAAGTTTAATTTTAATGCCTTAAAATTCTTAAAATCCACACAAGTAGACCATATTGTAGGCCCCATTGGCTTTAGGGTATTCAACACATACGAGTATCTGAAATATGTATGCCATGCCCCATGGTGCACTCATCCTCGGCACCGTCTTTGTTTCGGCTACCCCATTACCCATAGCCTACGGAAATCATTTCGTATTTCGAACAAAAAGGACGAGGACAAGGCCCTCCCTCTACCCTTGCCAAGCTTTTGGATTTCCGAAGGAAAAGTCTTTGTTTCGAATTAATAATTTGGCTCCTCTTGACTTTGCCATCTGTGTCAATGGGCGCGCAGCAATCGAGCCCAAGGCGACAGCTCTTTCCCGCACTTATCAAATTCAAATGGGTGTGGGTATGGATAAAAGAAAATAATGGGTCGCTGTGGGGTGGGTATTGGGTGGCTTTTTTTTAGTAGCACTACTGGTGCAGCTTCCGTTTGAAGCGTCCCAAGCGGTGGGTGTACCAATATGTATCGATATATTTAAATATGCTTTTGGCCCCTCGGAGCCTATGGTATAATCATCATCATCATCGCCATATATATAGAGCGTGTGATGCATGCTTTTCCACACAATTGGGTAGTCCCCAACCCGCCTGGCCCCTATTTGTGTCGGTTCCGTAAAGTGATTGTTGTGCTCATTACGTGTACAGATCGAGGGCATATTCGTGTTAGTCTTTCTTCAGCATTGTTATCATACTTGGAATAGGACTTACTTTAAAATAATTAGTGTTACAAAATGATTATATTCTAATGAATGTAAAAAAGGTCCAATTGTTAGGAGCTACTATATTTTGTAATTACCTCAAGAATCGTATGCTCTAGAATCGTATTATTTACAAGAGTGACGGGAATGTGATCCACAAATGTGCTAATCGATATTCCAGCTGTTGGTTAAGAGGAGAAGGGCGAGGGGAATTGGTGGAATCAAATGGCAAGGTCAAAGTCTCATCACACTCACATCAGACATATGTTGAGTTTAATTAACGAAACATTCCGCAATTTATAATGTTTGTTTTTCCCTCTTTCGGTCGCTTGCAGATCGTTTATTCACAGCGATTCATCAGCCGCCGCATCTGCCGCTCCAGATCCCGAGGAGGAAGCGTCCGCCGTAATGGAGCTCGCCCACACTTTGACCCTGAATGAGGAGGCCCTCAAGCAGCTGCCGGAGCACAAGAGGCCGGTCTTTGAGCTGGAATGGCTGCGATATCTGGAGAAGGCCCTGCCCAATGTGGCCAAGCCCGAGATAAAGGCCAGTCAGAAGAAGCTGGTCCAGCAGCTCTCGGAGCGGATCCAGGGCGCCCCTGGGCCTCCTATGCGCAAGCTCATAGCCAGCGCATTGGCCACGCTTTTCTCGGTGGGCGATACCTTCATGCTCTTCGACACTGTGAATGCCTGCAACGACATACTCAAAAATAAAGACGACTCACCCAGTTACCTGCCCACCAAGCTGTAAGTATCACACCTGCTATCAATATACACAATTATAGAACTAAACAATGGATATTTTCGCAATTTACAGTGCCGCCATTTGCGTGCTGGGTTCCATGTATGAGAAACTGGGGCGCATGATGGGACGCACCTACGAGGATACCGTGCAGATCTTAATCCGAACATTGCGCAACGCGGAGTCACAGGCCCGGATCGAGATCATGCACACGCTGGAAAAGGTGAGCGCAGGAATGGGCACTGCGATATCCAACGTGCACAAAGACATATACAAGGCAGCCAAGCACTGCCTCCTGGATCGAGTGATGGCTGTTCGCGTAGCCGCTGCCCGCTGCATTCTCAAGATGATCTACAGCGCCCCGTTTTTGTACCAATCCGAGCTGGAGAGCCTAGGAACCCTGTGCTTCCGAGCTTTCGATGGAAGCAACTACGAAGTGCGATGTGCGGTGGCCCAGCTGCTGGGCACTCTCTTGGCCTACACTCAGCAACTGGCCGAGGCAGCTACTGGAAAGAAGAAACAAACCCAGGCAGCGGCCCTGCATGCCGCCAAGGGAGCCAACCAGCGATTGGTGTCCCTAGACGAAGCCCTGGGCATCCTGATGTCGGGATTCCTGAGAGGCGGTGCATCGTTTCTCAAGGGGACTGGAGAGATTATCAAGGGAAGCTCTGGCGTGAACCGGGAAGTCCGGGTCGGAGTAACGCACGCCTATGTGGTTTTCGTTCAGTTCATGGGCAGCGTTTGGCTGGAACGTCAATTAAGCACCTTTTTGGGCCACGTCCTGGATCTGGTGGCCAACCCGAAGGCAGCCTGCTCTCACGTGGATGCCGTGTACTCCCGCAAGTGCATTAACTTCATTCTCCGCTCGACGATCGGCAAGATGCTCGGCGAAAAGGCCCAGAGTGCTGCGTGCAAAGAGCTAGTCCATCTCGTGGCGAAGCAGATGAACTCGATAGACTTCAATCCCGAGAACGCAAAGGATTCCAACCAGGAGACGCTGTTCAGCCAGCATTTGCTTGTTTGTGCGCTACAAGAATTGAGCTCCCTGCTTATTGGACTGGGCACCACGGCCCAAAACCTGCTGGGCGATCAATCTCTGCAGGCAATCGACGCCACTTGCGCGGTCCTTGTGCATCCGTGTGCTGCAGCCCGTTTGGCAGCCGCGTGGTGCTTGCGTTGTGCCTGCGTGGCGGTTCCTGGGCACATCACTCCCCTGATCGATCGCTTCGTGGACGCCATCGAGCAGATGCGATCCTCCCCGGAAGCCGTGTCCGGATATAGCTGCGCTTTGGCGGCCATTTTGGGAAGTGTCCGCTACTCGCCCCTGGGCATTCCCCACACCAAAGGCAAAGTGGTCTTCAACTGTGCGGAGGAACTGCTTCGCTCCGCTTCCCAGAATAGCCGCATGTCGCTGCACCGCACGCAGGCCGGCTGGCTTCTGATTGGAGCCATAATGACTCTTGGCTCGCCGGTGGTCAAGGGCTTGTTGCCGAGGATGCTGCTGCTCTGGCGCAACTCATTCCCCCGGTCCAATAAGGAGCTGGAGTCGGAGAAGGCACGCGGCGATGCATTCACCTGGCAAGTCACCCTGGAGGGCAGGGCCGGAGCATTGTCGGTGATGCATAGCTTCCTCTTGAATTGCCCGGATCTTGTCAGCGAAGACATCACCCGGCGGCTGCTGACGCCCATCGAAAGTGCTCTGGCTATGTTGGTCAAGTATGTGATTTAATTTATTATTTTGAAGGGATTTAAAGGGATAACATCTCCATTTTACTCTAGTTTGTCCACCGTCCTAAAGAGTTATGGCACCCAACTGAAGGCGCCGGCAGCCATGGTGCGTCTTCGTCTTTTTGAGACATTGACTCTACTGCCACCTAACGCCTTGGAGGCCTCCTACACACATCTTCTCCGTATGCTTGTCTCGGAATTCACCTTGTCGGACAACGCGGCCAATACCACAAACTCCCTGCTGCGGACGCTTTGTCATGGCGACGACTCCATTATCCTGGGCACTTGGCTGCAGGAAACCAATCATCGCACCATCGAGGATCAGGTGAGTTTGAAATTTGAGTGAATTGTCCTCCACTTCCCTATGTGGTGTGCGTGGTTGTGTGTTCTGCCCATGAACTGTCTACCCGTGGTCTCCTTTCTCACTGTTTCCTCTGCCTTTCTCTTCACAATTCTGCATTTCAAAAGATGGAGCCCAATCGCAAAGTCGATGGCGAGCATGTAAGTGGAGTGTTATGATTCCCTGCTGAATACCAATCTTTCAATTTTGTTTTGGCATTGTTAGTTCCGAGTGCCGTTGAAGCCATGTTTTATTCCTCTGCATGATCGTATAGTCTGGCCCACTAGTTTGCATATTATTTGATTTTATTATATGTGGTGCCAATATTTTTGATTTGAAGTGAATGCCAAGTTTGGTTTTTTTATAGGTGGTGCATTAATTCTTTCGATTTCTTACGAATTGTATTAAAATTACGTCGATATACACATATTAATATAATGTTTCCCCCTTAGTTGCAACCCAATAGCGCTGCTGGATCCGGAGCGCTGGAGCACGATCCCTGCTGTCTTTACCGTCCCAATTGGTTCATCCAAGGATCGAACGTCGCCGTCACGGCATCGGCCACATCTTCTGGAGGCGGCAGCGCTGGATCCACCACCAACATCCAGCTGATCAGTAAGGCGCAGCAGTGCCCGGGCCCATTGCCCTTGGGGGTCGCGGTGATTGACATGTCCGTAACTCTTTACGGAACCATCTTCCCCAAGGTGGCTAACAAGCATCGGCTGCAGATGCTCGATCACTTTGCCGAGTGCATTCGCCAGGCGAAGAGCAGTCGCCAGGAGGCCGTTCAGATGAACATTTTCACGGCCCTGCTCTGTGCTCTGAAGAATTTAACAGACAGCAAGACCAGTTTGGGACAGGAGGATGTTCGCAAGAGCGCAACTGCTTTGATAGTGGCCTCGCTGACGAGTTCGAACTCAACCATTCGGTGTGCAGCAGGCGAAGCCTTGGGAAGACTAGCCCAGGTGGTTGGAGACTCCCACTTCACGGCCGAATTGGCTCAGAACAGCTTCGATAAACTGAAGTCAGCTAGGGATGTGGTCACAAGGACTGGACACTCGCACGCCTTGGGCTGCCTGCATCGCTATGTGGGTGGAATGGGCTCGTCCCAGCACTTAAGCACAAGCGTCTCCATCCTTTTGGCCCTGGCCCAGGACAGTGCCTCGCCGGTGGTGCAAGCCTGGTCGCTGTATGCCCTGGCGCAGATTGCCGATTCCGGCGGACCCATGTTCCGGGGCTACGTGGAGGCCACACTGACTCTCTGCCTCAAACTCTTGCTCACTGTTCCGCATGCCCATGTGGACGTGCACCAGTGCGTGGGTCGCGTGGTCAATGCCCTAATCACCACAGTGGGACCGGAGCTACAAGGCGGCGTAGCCAGCATGCGCGGATCCTTCTTGTGCTCGGCAGCTCTGCTGCAAGCGCACTCGGATCCTCTGGTCCAGGCAGAAGCAATAGGCTGCCTCCAACAGCTTCACCTGTTCGCCTGCAAGTCGCTGCAGCTCGAGGAGCTGGTGCCGACATTAGTTGGCATGCTGGCGAGCAACTACTTCATTCTCCGCAAAGCATCCGTTTCCTGTCTTCGTCAATTGGCTCATCGGGAGGCCAAGGAGGTGTGCGATCTGGCTCTCACCATTAACGCAGAGCTGCTGCCCGATCTGGTGATTACGGAGTACGGTCTGCCAGGCCTGCTGTTCTCACTCCTAGACACCGAAACCGATGCGGAGATGCTGAGGAACATTCACGACACCCTCACCTCGATGCTGCAAATGCTGGCGGCTGATAACCTAAGCTCTTGGTTGAGTCTATGCAAGAATGTGCTGACCGTGGCGGTCGAGGGAGGTCTAAGCGATGATCCCACAGGCGATCAAGGCAAGACAAAGGATGCCGGCGGGGAACAAGAGGAGGAAGATGAACAGGAGGAATATGCGGACGATGTAACCGAGTACCGAGCGGAGGAGAACACGTCAACGCACCCGGCCGTGCAGCCCAGGTGGCCCACTCGTGTTTTTGCCGCCCAGTGCGTCCGAAGGATAATTTCAAGCTGCGAGTCAGCTAGCGCCGTGCATTTTGACCTGCTGCAGGCCAAGGAGCAACAGCTGATTCGTTCCCGCGGTGATTACCTCATCCTGCACTTGGCGGAACTTATTCGCATGTCCTTCATGGCAGCCACATCCGACTCAGACCAGCTGAGATTGGAGGGACTACGTACGCTTCAGGAGATCATTGATCGCTTCGCCAATGTCCCAGAACCCGAGTTCCCTGGACATCTTTTGCTGGAGCAGTTCCAGGCTCAAGTGGGCGCCGCTTTACGTCCGGCTTTTGCACCAGACACTCCATCCCATGTTACGGCTGCTGCCTGCGAGGTTTGCTCCGCCTGGATCGGTTCCGGGGTGGCCAGAGACATTGGCGACTTGCGACGCGTCCACCAGTTGCTCGTGAGTTCCCTCAGCAAACTCTCGTCAAAGACCAACAGCACGCAGCTGTACAACGAATCAATGGCCACGCTGGAGAAGCTTAGCATCCTGAAGGCCTGGGCGGAGGTTTACATTGTGGCCATGTTGGGCAATGGCAAGGCCCCTGCATCACTCTTAAATCTCCAGTCCCAACAGGCGGGGATCCAATCATTGACGAACGTCGAGGCGGACCAAGATCTGCCGGATAGCAGGGGCGAGAGTCTGCTTGGCTTGGTGCAGCCGGAGCTGCACAATCTCTCCACCCACTGGCTCAGTGCCATGAAGGATCACGCGTTGTTGCTGCTCCCCGCCGAATTTCAGTCCCAGCTGCCGCACGATGGCGGAGCCTTCTACACCACGGACACCATCAACTCTTCGAAGCCACACTATATGGCCAGCTGGCCCCCGATTCTGTACGCCTCTGCACTTTGGCTACGAGATGAGGGCTTCGCCCGGCACCAGGACACCAGTGATGCCGCGGCGGAATCGAACAACAACCAGATCACGCATGGCTCCTTGTCAGCGGACCGCTTCCACATGATCTTCGGCATTTGCATGGAGGCCCTTTGCAGCATGAGAAGTTCGGAACGGCCACGGAACATAATCAGTTGCCTGCGCTCGCTGCACAGCATTTTCGACTCTGATTGGGCCCGACGGCAGCTGGTAAAGGATCGGGCCCTAACCATAGAGCTCTGTCATGTGCTGCACCGCCAAATTCTAACACGAGATGAGCTGCTGGTGCAACTGCTCTGTGTAGAAATCATGAAGCAAACAATACGAGCGGCTCGCGAGGATCTGGAGAGGAAACGGGACGACAACGCGAACACGGAGGATGGAAATGGAGGCGAGAGATTGGGCGAAGACGACTCGATGCAGCCAGGCAGCTCCCATGTATATGCCGTTTTGGAAGTGTGCCTCTGCTTGTTTGTTCGCCAGATACCCAGCATGAATCCCAGCCGACAAGGATCCGGGCTCCAGCTGGACTTTTCGTACGCCAAAATGGCATCCGGCTCCTCGTTCTTCTCGGTGCTGGGCGACGACAATGGACTCCTGGTGGCCAGCGGGCTGCAGTGTGTCGAACAGTTGCTGGACCTGTGCACACCCAAAGGGGCTCTCGCCATTCTGCCCACCGTTCTGTACATGACCACCAGCATCGTTAAGGAGATTGCCAATAAATCTTCCATCGACAGCACCATTCTGGCGAACACGAGTGCAGTGAAGGCCGCCCTTCAGTGCCTGCGCTCCGTTTGTGTCCATAAGTGGTCCAAAGTGGAGGAAGCGTCCGAGGAGTGGCAGCAGCTGCTGCAGAGTGCTTTGGCCACCATTGTCGATTTGACAAAGACAGCCGGCGACAATGAGGAGCGTAAGGTGGATGAGGTGACCATGCTACTGGCTATCGCGGTCTTCATTCTGCACACGCCCGCGGCCGTGGTGGCGACGCCATCGCTGCAGTACCCATGCATCAACCATTTCCGGCAGTGCCTGCAGTCGGAGCACATGTCCGTGAAGCTGCGATGCATCGAGACCACGCGCTCCATCTTTGCCAGGGCGGAGTTGAAGACAGCCACGCCCTACATCCATGCCCTAGCCCCTCGCATCATCGAATCCCTATACGCTGAGTCTAGCAAAACTCCATCTAATGAACTCGAGCTGCAGGTCACCCTGGAGAGCGTTGTTACCGTGGAGCAGTTGATCGACCTGGCGGAGCCACAGCACCGTAAGTGGATTTGTTTTTGTGTAATTTGCTTAATCGCATTTCGGTTTAGAGGAATATTCCTGTGAAGGTCTATGAATTTCATATTGTACATCTATTTTAAATAATTAATGAGGTACAAACAATTGGATTTAAGAACGTTATTTTGATTGATTAATATTTTCTTAAAATAATAATGTTTCCAACTTTACCTCGACGGACCATGATTGTACACCAGGCACCTTCTAATTCGGAATATCCCATCGTAGAAGCTAGTTTGTGAACCAAGCAACCATTTACCCTTCTCTAGTTGATGACACTACTCCCACTTGATACGAACCCAGCAATTGCATAGCCTTTGCATTGGTCTTTAGGCTATTTCATCTGGCCAACTAACTATATACATATATGTAAACTTCCCCTTTTTTCAATCGCAGTCAACAGTTTTAGCAATACTAATTAAGTAAGCCACAAACTCAAATGCACACCTTTGAGACAAGAAACAGAAATGCGTTATTATATTTTTGCTCTTTTCTCTGTCTTCTCTTTTAATCAACTCACTGAATCATAACAAAACACTAATCAATCAAAAACAAAAACCTATAAAAAATCGTTAGGAAACATGAACTTGCTACAAGGTAAATAGATGAGCTCTCTAAAAATGTACATGATGCACGTCACCAATGCGTTACAGAAATTAGGGCAGTAAAGATCAAAGTTAATGAATTTATGTAAAATAATTAAATATTTGTAATTGTATATTGCAATATCTTTGTGTTAATTTTTCAAACCGAATGCCACATACATTTCTTTAAAGTTCATTTTCGAACTTTTGATCTTCTGTAGATACTTTAAAGGGAAACTGTCTTGTCTGACCTGTAGTTCTGAAACGCATTTTCCTACGCACACTTGATGTTTTTGATGCACCAACCCATTAATTAAACGAATAGATATAGATGCTGAAAAACAAATCACGCTTTTAATGTTGCATGTGTGATGAACGTTATTCCTAGTGTGAGCTAAATATCGTATGTCGTTTTCTACGTTTATGGGACTTATGTTCCAAGTCCCTCGTAGTAAAAGCCAGATGTTAATGATTCCTTCACATCTTTTCACAGACATTCAAATGCTGACGCTGTTGGTACCCGTACTTATCGGATTTTTGGCCGAGCCAAGTCGTCTGCGGACGTTGCCAAAATACCAGAGGCAACTACACGACCAGGCATTGCAGTGGCTACTGAAGATCGGTCCCAAGTACCCCAAGGAGTTCAAGGGCCTGATGGGCCAGACCCCTGAGCTGCGCCAAAAATTGGAGGCGGCCATCCGCAGTCAACAGCAGTCCATAAACATCGCCCAAAAGGCAACGGAGGCGCAAAGGAGCGGCCTGCTGGCCAAGCCACAAAAGCCCACGATCAAACTGAAGACGGACTTCAGCAACTTCCAATGAGCCCAACTAAGTAATTCGCCACCCGCTAATGCTAACGCCAGCATGCTTTGCATTGAATTGTTAAATCGTGTACAATAGGATGGATTGTTTTCTCAAAGAAAAACCAAGCCGTGCAGTTGACCTTCTACTTTGGTGTGAATATGTAGAGTTTCACTTAGGACGCTGTAACTGAACATCTAAATTTATTTGCAAAATTTTTATGAGTTTACAATGTAGAACTTTTTGTGCAATTTTCCCGATGGGAAGTAAGATCATCTGTAAATTCCCAAAGTTTAAGCTCAGCCTCTAGGCCTTTTGTCCTTTTTTTTGAAAATATAAAAATCGAGCCACCTTAGTGTACATCATTTGGGGTACTCCTGCGGTCCGACATTAGCTTTTGCTAAACGTGAAACACAATGAAAGTACCTAGAAATTTATAAATTATTTGTTAGCTATTGTAATGAATTATTATACGATGCGATATAAAGCAAGATAAAATTATAAATAAATAAATAAAATAAAAAAGCTTAACCCAATGTTTTTTAGTACATCCCATTTTATGGGATTATGTACTCCGGTTCCGTTTCCTCTTTGAAGATGCTGCTTATAGATTCATCATCGCTCAGCTGCTCTGCTTTCAGTTCATCTACGTCCCCTAACTTTAAGTTGGATCCCAATTCAACAATATCGGGAGTGGGCCTCACGGAACTGATTAGAGATTCGGGCAGATGGGAGATCTTTTTGGGTGCTAATCGGCTCAGCAGGGTGGTGCGAAAGAAGAGAGCCCGCAATCTGCGCCGGAACAGCAGGATAGCAGGATTTGGATCTCCGGCGGCGGCGGACAGCTCTTCAGAGTTAGACTGCTTACGGTAGTCCGCGGAGAGAATGCAGATAGCGCGGAGGCCCATCATCGTAGACCAGTTAGGTGGCAAAAGCGGGTCTTTTAAATCCGCCTTTTCATGCGCTAGGTCGCGCATCAGTCTGTTGTAGCGCCTTTGCAGCTCCTGCGGCATGGCTACGCTTTGCAAACGCTGGAGACGACTCGATGGATGGTATGCCAAGGCCTTAGCCGCATACGCGAGATTCTGAGCATCTTTTGGCAGAGGAAAAGTGGCTGCTGCTGTCAGTGACAGGTTATAGCCATACTTGAAGTACTCCTGGAACTCTAGATCAGTTTTTCCATATTTGATCACCGTTTGCGTCTTTTTTATCCTTGTCTTTTTTCCCGCTCCCCTACTTCTTTTTGCGGCGAGTGATTTTTCAGCTTCCGCCAGAGATTCGGGGTTTTCCTGCCACTCCATCAAACACTGCGACCAATTATCCGCAGTCACCAAGGAGGGTTGGTGGTACTTACGGCGGGGAAGATGTTCCACCGAGGCCGAGGGATTCTGTTCTAAAAATCGCTTTATAACTAGGTAGCGGGTTCGGCAGCTAGTGCGCGAATGATTGCCCAAAAAGTTTGCACAGTTCAGCCATTGGGAGGAGCCGTGATTGGTTACAAAGTCAATTAATTTGGTGTCGTCTTCAACAGTCCACGCGCCGGTTTTTGTCCTTTGAGCCAAAGTGTTGTGGTAGCGCGTCCGCAGCTGTGCCAGTGACCGGTTAGGAAACATCGCACGTGGTATGCAATGAAACTTTCCGTTGTACTCTTTGACGGCAGCAAATAACAGCATGTCCTCCTTGGCGGTGAAAGGGGCTACAAATAATCAGTGACGTTAGATAAGTGAAACAAGGGTAATCGGGAATACTCACCCCTACTGATGCTAGGATGCAGTACATATGTATAGCGCCCGATGAGCGTTGACTTCGACCTTCCTGGGAAGTGCTCCACAATATTGTTCCAGTTAACTATACCATTCGAGGTGTTCCGCTGTACCATCGAAAATAGCTTCTCGTTTTCCTCTGTCGTCCAGCGAACAGTGGGGCCCGGCTCGATTAAATGTTGCAGACCCGTGTGGACACGTATGAAGCACTGGTAGTCTGATCTTCGATCAGTGTATTCGGCTATAAGCTCCCAGTTCTGCATCTGATTGTCTGTAGCCGTAAGAATCAAATTGTCGTCTTCCTCGGTTGTCCATTCGTCTCGATTGCAATCTGGGTGGAGGTAAATCCGCCACATGGCCTCACAGCTGAACGGCGAGTGGCGATATTTTAGATCGAGGGTGCTGATCTGCATCCAGTCAATGCTAAAGCTGCTGCCTGCGGCGGCCAAAAGGCTGACCATCGACATTGAATGCTGTTCGATGGCCCCGCGCTTACGTTTTCTCGATACCTTATTGTACGCACAATGATCCAGCAGCTGCAGAAAGAAACCAGAACTTCGGTTACAAACTCATCCAAAACCTTCCAAGGGCCGATGTGCCCTGTACCTGCTGCTTAACGCCCATTATCACACTCTTTTTGTCGTACAAGGTCCAGACATGCCGGGAGCGCATGTCAAAGTCGGTGGGGAACATTTCTGTCAAACGCCGCGTCTCGTAGTCCTCGTTGTTGGGACAGCTCCGTCCGTCGATGTCCCGGAAGTACAGGTTGCCCTTGAAATGGAATGTGCCCTTGCGCAGGATCGCCCCGCTCATCGAATACTGCTCCATACCGCAGTGGGAGCGAGGCTGCATGCGGCGCGTCAGGATCTTCTGGTTCCGACGGTAGCGATCCTTCACGATCTGCAACAGGGACAAGATCTGCGAGCGCACCTGCAGCAGGCGGCGCTGAACCTCCTGGTTTAGCAGCAGCGCATTGGCGGCGCATGGTTCTTTGGCGGACTGCAGCAAACAGGCTATTTCCGCTAACAGCTGCTGTTGTTCCCAGCGGAAATCCTCAGCCACATCCATGTTCCAATGGTTTGTTTTGATTTTTTAAGTAGATTCTTTAATTGAGATGGGCGACAACATCGATAGCAATTATCGATGACCAGGACAACCAGTCGTAAATCTAGCGATTGTACCGACCTTCATATACCCATTGCAAGACTTGTTTTGATGTTCTCAGGTGAAAATGTAAATCATTTGCTCTTCATGGTTAAGAGTTTATAGAGAAAGGAACCGCATTTAACGCAACCAAATTTTAGATCACTCAGGTAAATCTAGTCTATGGCAACGGTGATATAATAAAATTTATCCCACATGCAGTTGCTTTGTTTTTTAATCCCAAATGGGATATAAAATGCCAAAGAATCTGTATTCTCGTTTTGATTTGAATGAGCAAGCAACGAATATGCCCGCGATGATATGCACACCGCTGTCCCGTGACAAGCAAGTCCACCATCCCCAAATCGATGACGGATAGCACTGCCTATCGCCCATCACTGCGGTGGGGGCAAACAACAAAAGAGAACTGAGAGAAAAAACGCGTAGTACACCAGTTGGGTCACTTAATTAACAAAATTCGCGGTGAATGCGATAGCGTAACATGGACGATGTGCCAGTCAAGATAGTGGAACGCTACAAACCCCCGCCTGCCGTCTACCACCTCCCCCAGGCGACCCTCAACCGCCTGGGCCAGTTCCGCGAAGACTTCTACGCGGAGCACCCGGACTACCAGTATGACTTTCAGCTGGAGCGGGCCGTCCTGGCCCAGGGCCACCGCTGGCGCCAGCTAAGGCGGCAGCAGAGGGAGGAGCGGGCGCGGCGGCAGGAGCGGCGCAGGGAGGAGCGCCAGCGGGCGATCGAGGCGAAACAAAAGGAGATGCTCGGAGCGGTCGAGTACCCCAGCACGGATGATTTGTCATCGGGGGAAGAGGAAGAGGAGGAGAACGCGAAGGAGAAGCAGCAGCAGCAGCAGAAGCAGGAGGTCGGAGAGGAGGCGAAACAGCTGCTTGAGTCACGCAACTCCCACGAACCAAAGTCAATCAGCGTGTGCAACTTCCACACCATCTTGCAGCCCACCATCTTGAGCGCCACTCCGGTGGTGTGCAGTCCGCAGACGCTGCACAAGCGTAACAGCTCGTTGAACTATGCCGACTTCGAATACAACATGAACTCCACGCCCTTCGACAACATCGAACTGAAGACCATCAACGATCTGGACATTCTGGCGCAAGTGCTGTCCCAGACGCAGTTGCAGGAGCGAAGGGATCACGTCCAATCGAACAAGGAGCAGGATGAAAGGGAGAAGCAGCATTCCAGCCAGGAGAATTCGCTTCCCATGGAGCCAACGATGACGACTCTGGCGGAGACCAAAGCGACGCTTGACAGCGTCAATTTCCATGTTCACTGTGATGACGATCCGGCCAGAAATGAGCCGAGCCACGTTCCAGCCACACCCCAATACCCAGCGACCGTGTACAGCGTTTCCCAGCAGCAGCTGCCGCAGCTGCATCAGCCGGAGCACTTTCAGGTGGGCCACTAAACAAAGGTTTGGGGATGGCTGCCGCTGGGCAGATTGTGTTACTCTTTAAAGTGTATTTGTATGTTACCAAGCAAATGTTTTTCCAAACTAAGGTGCAATAAATAGTAAATAACAATCAGTTTAAGTTTTATTACATACCAGTTTTGTGTTTGCCACTTCTCCAGACTTTTTATAATATATTTCGGCACCGAAATATATTTAAAGCTTTCGAAATGCTATGCTATCATAATCCATTGCCTATTCTTGCAGGTTTATCACCCGCAGGGCTATCACCAGCTATATTACTCCCCGCAGCAGCAATACTCTTTCCAGCAGCAAAGCTCCTACAACGTCAACGGGCTTGGCACTCCAAACCATTTGATGGCTCCTCCTACGGCTTTCCCTGCAGTGGCAATCACGCAGGCGGAGGACGAGGTGGCCACCAAGTCGCGGAGTGTGCCCGACATCTTGCGCGAACTGAAGTCGGAGCTCCAGCTGGCGGAGAAGCGTCGCACCCGCCTGCACAGTCACAATGAGGAGCAGCAATCGCAACATTCCCAGCAGCAACCAAAGAAGGAGGCGGCGGTGGGCAGAAACTCCTTCCGGGAGTTGGCCGGACCGGCTCAAAAGCTGGCGCAACGCATAAGCAGCATGGGTTTTCCCCTGGAACGGGTGGCCACAGTGGTTGGTCTCTGCGGCATCGATGATAAGAAGGTTGACTGCTTTTGGAAGCTCTTGCCACACCGTTTGCCTAATGCTGCATATTTCACAGATAATCGAACACCTCATTCCGCTGGGCGAGCTCATAGACCTGGGCTTTGACGAATCGAAAATCTCAGCGGCACTCCTCAAGTTCGACAATAACAAGGACAAGGCTTTGGACTATCTAATCAACTAGTTAAATTTAGGGCGAACCTTTTGATATGTCCAGCTTTTACCCCGCGACACTATGCATCCCCAATCCCCAGCCAAGCAACTTTCGCAAGTGAATCCCCTAAACGTATTTTAATTATTGAAGGTTATCGCGAGATATTCTTTGCCTCAGTTGGGAGTTGAATGCTTAAGAATCCTCAGACGCAACGGCAGCAGAATAAATATAAGTTCATAAACTAAGCACAATTAAGTCTCTGGTCTCAGTTCATGCCAAGCATAAGTAGATTGATAGCGTGCTCCACGTTACCATCGGCCAATGCCAGGTAGTTAACGTTCTGGGTGTGATCGATGAAGCCCATGGCAGCCATGGTGCGCAGTTGTTCGGTGAACCGATGCCGACGGTAGCGGCGCGGCAGTACGTCGCTGTCGTCGCCACCATCGTCGTCGTCTTCGTCTTGCATCTCCCCCATCGAGGCACTGGCTGCTGACGGTGCACCTCCCGTCTCCACGTCCATGTTCTCTACGGCCGCCGCTGGCTGCTGCTGCGAGAGCGATTGAAAGGCGCGATCCAGCTCATTGCGGAACAACGAGGAGGAGATGCCGCCGCTGCCGCTGCCGCTCGCTCCGCTGCTACTCCCAGCCGCTGTGCCTGCAGTTGCCGCCGGTCCACTGCCTTCCTGCAGCGCCTCGTCCGCATTCCGTTGGGCAATGTTTGACAGAGAGTTGAACGAGGTCACATTGGCCAGGGCATTGGCCAGCTGCTGGCGGCTGATCTGGCGAATGTTGGCGGTCACGGCGGTGCTGCTACTGCCGCCACTGCTGCTGCTGCCGGCGCCCAGGGAGTTCTCCTCCTCCGACGAAGTGGTGGACTCCGAGGCGGCTTGCTCTTGGACTAACAGGGGGGAAAAAAACGTAAGATATTGTGATCCCAAGCGGGTGGCTGGCTCCGATGGACTCACACTGCGTAGCCGAGCTGTTCCGGGCGAGCTCCTTGCGAATGGTATCCACAATGAAGGGAGCCGCATCGCAGATGAGTGGATAGTCGCGCACGAGGTTCTGGACCACCTCCGGCTCGTGCAGCATGTTGAACAGAACCGAGTCCCGGATCAGGGCCTGGGCACCCAGGTTGCGCCTGAACTCCGGGTACTCGGCCAGAATCTTCTGAAGGATGTTGAAGCGCGAGGTGACGGAGATCTGGAGGTGAGAGGTCAGCGAGAAGAGCTCCTGGATGTGCTTCGTGTTGATCTCGGAGGCAGGCGGCGGCACATAAGGCGTGTAACGATTCGTCTTCCGGAAGCAGTGGATCACGGCGTTGGGCTGAACAGACATGCAAATGGTATCGGCGTCCTGCAGCACTTTTCCGTGGTGTATGATCTCTGCAAGTGCGCAGCAGATGACTTGCCAAAATGAAAACAATGACGGCGATTTGAATTTCGATTTATGCTCACCCAGTTCATTGGCATCAAACTGCAGCTGCAGCTCCTTGGCGACCACATCCTTCAAGTGGGCTACGTCCTTGTCCAAGTCGATATTGTGCAATGTGTGCACGTCGCTCAGCTTGTTCTTGAACAGCGCGTACAGTGTGTACATGGTGCTATCAGCTACTTATTTTCGTTTGTTTGGCCTGCGTTTTCTCCGGACGAATATTGTCTTGTTCAAAGAGTCAGAGGTGAAAGCAAAATGCTTATCGATGATTCCTCTCATGACGGAAAAATGCCTTACCCGATTTGTTTACCTTTTGAGTATGATTTGGTTAATACTTTAATGGAAAATGTATTTTTAATTTTTGTATTCTAATGTTGACACCATTATGATTAGAAAGTAAGGATCTTGCTAAAGTAAACCGACTCCGATAGTCGGACAATTTAAATCGATTAAATACGAATTCCCGCCAAATTTGAATAATGATAAAATTCGAGACATTTATTTTTGGAAATAGAAACGAAGTAGGCAACATTCGAAATAATCGCTTTTGGCAGTTAATCTTTGATTTAATTCTATTTAGTTAGTAAATAGAATTGAATAAAAAAAATAAATGTATAATTTTCGTTGGCCATGAAGTCCGTCGCGACGCAGACAGATTCAAAGCAGCGTGTGAAAAAAGAGGAGCAGTCGACGGGAAATGACCAGGTTGAAAATAAAGACGCAACCACAGACGACTCGGGCGTTGTCTTCCACTGCAGCTTTGAGGTTTTCGGTATCGTTCAAGGTAAGAATTTGTACAGTTTGTTGAGCCAGCCTACCACTATAAAAAAGTCATTATTGCAGGTGTTTCATTCCGCATGGTAAGTAACTACATTTAATAACCTTTTGGTTATAAGATTATTATATTTTATTTCGTAATAACGCTAGTACACCTTGAGAAGGGCGCAAAAGCTGGGCGTCCGCGGATGGTGCATGAATACTTCAGAAAATACCGTGAAGGGTGAAATTGAGGGCTATCTTCGACCTTTTGAGTCGATGTAAGTAGTAGACTATACGTACTGATACAATATAATTTTTTGTTTGACACAGGCGCCTGTGGTTAAAGCACACCGGAAGCCCCACCAGTAGAATCGACAAGTGCATTTTCACCGAAATCCTAAAACAGCCCGATTTCACATTTTCCAGCTTCTCTATTTTAGTGGAGTAATCATGCAACCTCAACGAGGTTGCATTTATCCGAGCTTTTACTTTTGTACCGATCCTATTATTATTGTTTCTTCGAGGATTAAAAATTATTAGACGAAAATCATTGGAATGTAAACTTAAAAATTGTAAACTGTGGCCACGGACAAATTGCTTTTTTATTATTATTTGTCCAGCTTAATATTTGAGCGCTTTAGGGTTTAAAATTTTATATTGTTTTTTAACATTGGCACCAACGAGTATGGCCGCATTTTGGAATTAAAATAATCCCATGGCGTTGGGAGCTTTGGTGGCGAGCCGGCTGGGTGTGTTTCATTCTAGTTCTAACCTTTGAAGCAACAGGTTCTGTTGGTGCCTTATAGGAGTATTTCCGGAATATCTATTTATAAAATCAAATGGCTTGTAATAAGTTTTTGACCTTCAACAATGGCGAAAAGATGCCCGTGATTGGTATCGGCACTTGGCAGGTAATTATGCAAATCTTGGTCAATTCACTAGGGATAAAACTCCCTATGTAAGTGGATTTGCCTTTAATAATTCCAAGTATATTGTTAATGATAATTGGTGAATGACTATTGATTCAACTAATGAAAGGCCTCTGTTGAAGAGCTGACACGTCGTTTGAATCCAATCAATGCAATCAAAATCTTTGTGCTGCGACTGCAGACCGGTTTTAAAAGTCAAACAATACCCTATCATTCAGGCAATGTGTCTGGGTTAGTGGGTTCGACTTTCTCTGGTTATAATGAAAAACCATTGTTGGTGGGGGTCCTGGTATCAGCGTAGATAGAAGACATTTTAAATGAGACAGAACGCAACCACTTAACCACAATTTCATTACAACACCGAAGGCATCTGATGAGGAAATCGAGACCGCCATCGACGCCGCCCTGGAGGCGGGTTATCGCCACATAGACACGGCGCCAGTCTACGGAAATGAGAAAGCCATTGGTCGCGTCCTTAAGCGCTGGCTGGACTCTGGAAAAATTAAGCGCGAGGAGCTGTTCATCGTCACCAAGTTGCCACCTATTGGTGAGTTAAGCGAGTTTCTAACAATTATGTTTTAGAATTGAACTATTTTCCAGTACTCTTTCATTATATTTTATCCAAATTTAAACAAAAATCCTCTAAGTTGGTCCCCATATCTTTTCATTCGATTTGTATTAAATTTAGAATTAGAATTAACCCCTTTTTCATTCACCAATTTCGCTTCTTCCCTTAGAATGTTCCAGAATATCATATTTGTAAACAGTTTTTTATCAGCACTATTTTTTTTTTAAATTCCTACAACACAAAAATGTATTATCAAAATAGCAACTGGCTTTGACAAACTATACTCTTATCAATCTTATAACAAAAGATCTAAACCTTTTTATTTGATAAGTTATTTCACCATAGCTCATAATTAGTTTCTTTTTTTAGAATTCAGCATGATTATCATTAAAGAGGTGTCTGTTGCTACCCCGTTGCCATCAATCACTTAGAGAAACGTGATACTTAAATAAATTTGTGTCCGATCAATTTCCAGCCAACCGTCCTCACGAAGTGGAACCCACCATCAAGAATTCTCTCGCCGACCTGCAGCTGGACTATGTGGACCTTTACTTGATCCACACGCCGTTCACTCTCAACATTAATGAGGACGGAAGCTTCAAGCTGGACAAGGACGGCCTAATGGAGGTGGACGTGACCACTAATCACGCCGCTACTTGGGCGGCTATGGAACCACTTGTGGAGAAGGGCCTAGCCAAGTCTATTGGTGTGTCCAACTTCAGCAAGGATCAGGTGGCCAGGTTGCTGAAGAACTGCAAGATTCGGCCGGCCAACAACCAGGTGGAGCACCACGTTTACCTACAACAACGTGATCTGGTGGACTATTGCAAATCGGAGAACGTGACCATCACCGCCTACTCGCCGCTGGGCTCCAAGGGCATTGCCAAGTTCAACGCTGCCGGCGGAATCGTCCGGGACTTGCCCGATCTGATGGACATTCCCGAGGTAAAGGAGATTGCCGCAGCGCATGGAAAAACCCCGGCCCAGGTGCTGCTTCGCTGGATCATTGATACCGGGGTGTCTGCCATTCCAAAGAGCACAAATCCCGCTCGCCTCAAGCAAAACCTCGACGTCTTTGACTTCGAGCTTACTGCGGCGGAGGTGGCCAAGCTGTCCGCCCTGGATAAGAATATTCGCATTTGCGATTTTGCCTTTTTCCACGGGTATGTTAATGCTTTTCCTTAAACGATTTTAATTGACCTATTGGGTTTTCTTTTCAGTGTGGAAAGGCACCCGGAGTTCACCTTTAAGAATCAGTACACCAACTAAATACACATTTAGTCCTACCAAGCGCTACAAAGACAATATTATCTTCCGGATGTCTTTAGTTGCTATAGCAACTATAGTGACTATGAGAAACATAATTTATATATTTCCATTATTGCTCTAAATCTCACGTTTATTGTATTTTGATTAATGCACCCCACACACATTTATACTTAACGCTGTTTTTAGAAAAAATATAAATATAAATGTACATTATTCACTGGTTCTCTTTGGCATTAAGAAGGTGAAAAGTTTTGGTTTTCGTTACAATTTTCAGCTCAACGGGTTTTCCCCCCGCCGTCGATTGGTCCGGGTTCGGTTTTACAGGTTTTTCCCGAGCATCAGTGCAGTCGTTGACCCTTGGCGCGATTGAGCTGAAATCAACCTTGAAATTTAGGCATCGCATAGTACAGACAAAAATATATTTGCAACATATGGTTTACCTAAGCTTAGAAAATCACAATATTACATTTTACATTAAGCAATTAGTAGCGAGCACAAAATCGGTACTTGATTCGAGGTACATAATGCATTTTAAAACTATCAAGTTTCGTATATTAGAGCTCTTGCGGGCTTACTGTTTAGACGGAATATTTAATACTTAAATTTAGTACGAACAATCAGTTTTAAAAGCGAAGAAATTATTAACTGCGAAATCAACAAGAGCCAACGGAAATGAATCCCTATAACTAGGTTATGCCAGTGGCGGCCAATCTCAATTTGATTGTCAGGTTTTTGGCCGCACAGCTTGGGTTAGTTTGCAGTTCGAGTATTAAAAGGAAATTCGTAGTTGCTGTCCCCTGCCAACTCACGTGGTCCGGGTCTCCTCATCCGAGCTGGGTCTGCAAGACACATATACAAGATGGTTAGTTTGTGGCCAGTAAGTGCGTTTCGGAGTAATAAAGCCAACCGCTAGAAAGCCAACCAAAGAAAAAAGGAAACACTCACGTCAACGCCTTGGCCGCACAAGATGGACAAGATTCATACTTTTGCATGCAAATCAAATAATTAAGCTATGTCCATTGCCTAAGCCTAATTTACCTGGGTTCCTGATGACTGCGCATGGCCAGAGTGGCCACCTCGAAGAGGCCGATGAAAAAGCAAAGCATTAGGGGCCCGAATATGGCGCCCTGCCAGCCGATCCAATACATGCCCCCGGCAATGGCCAGACCATTTAGGTAGGGATGTCCTCCACTGAACGGCAAAGTAATTAGTTGCAAAACATTGGCCTCTCTTTGATTATCCATCTCACCCCTTGAGGTCCGCATAAATTGCCGTCTCAAACGAGGATGGCACGAAGAATTGGAGCATAAACAATATCAGTCCCGCGTAGAATCGATCCTGGGCCAACCAGAGCTCCAGGAAGGCGGGCACTGCGCACCAGTAACTTCCAAGGAACGGAGCTGCTGCCAGCATGGCCGCCAGGGCGGAGGGCAGAAAAACTATCCTTGCGCCGAACACCGTGTGCACCAGCCACGTGAAGAGACCAGTGAACGTCGAGCACTTGAACATGGAGACAAGGACCACAGTGATCGAGTTTTCGAGGGCATCGGCTATTTTAATGCCCGAGCTGGAGTAACCCAAATATTTGGTGATTTGCAGCGGCGCGTACTTCTCCTGGCTATTTGAGAGCAGATAGAACAGGGCCGTAAAGAAGACAATCTGAAAAAGGTTGGGATTAATTCACATTTTCGACTTTGGGAGAGAAAAGTAGAAGAAAGATTTACCATATCTAGGATAAACTCAATACACGCCTGTCCACCGGACAGCAGCAGGGAGAGGATCTCGCCCGTCACGCCCATGATCACGGAAAGATTGGTGCGGATGATGTGCCACAGGGATTCCGCTACCTCGAGGATTGTCTGCGTGTTGCTTTGCGCCCAGCCAATGATGCCCTGTTTTGCCACTAAAACTAGCTCTTTAAAATGTCCTTGGTTAAATAAACGGCCATTTGTTAGCAGATGGAACACACAATGAGTTAGTTTGTATACGCAAACTGGGGTTACGGGATGGAAAGTGCGCCAATCAACACAAATAAAAAACATAATACCACAGCAATACCCCAAAAAATGAACACAAGGCTTTTAGTAATTCGGGGAAAATGAAAAGGTAAAAAGCTAAAATAAAGATTCTCAGCACTTACCTGGGTTGTCCACAATCTCGCCAAAGGTGCTCTTCAACGCATCCGTGGGCACCCGCGGTCCGTACGAGGTTCCCGCCTTGTTAAAGTCGATCCAGTACTGAATTAGCCTGTCCCAGACGTCCAGAATTTGATCCTTCAGCTTGGTTGCGTGCACTTTGTCCGCATCCGCCAGCCAGTCGTCGATATACGTTTCGATCTTTCGGCGGCCATAATGGTGCGCATTATCCAGCGCATCATCAATGGACGCCTGAATGTTAGCGGGCAAGATATCAATTAGCTCAGGCCGATCTGTGATCGTCTTGTTAATTAGATCCTTGCCCAGGTAGGCCACCTCGATCGTCTCCGAGTAGATGTTCACGCAAAAGAACACGCTCAAAAATACGATAATGAGCAGCATAAGAATGATCATCAGAATGGAGGTGACCGACTCCACGGATGCCTTCAGCGAGTCGCGCACGATCTTGTTAATCTTGTAGTTCAGTTCCAAGACTCCAGGCAGGCAAAGCGGCAGGACTGCGGAATGGTGTTCGATGGCCCATGCCTGTAAGATTGAAATCATGATGTGGCTACATTTTCCGATTGTATTCAGCAGAAAAATGCTCTCCAAAACGTACCCGCAGGGCCAAGTAAAGCTCGTTGATCTTGCCACATACGAACTGGGTGATGCCCGTGTATGCGCCCACCGTGTAGATCAAATGCAGCAAAACAGGTATCGCTGCCAGGATGAACATCCACACATTGCGATAGAGGAATGTGCCCAAGCAGGCGTAGAACAGAAGCTTAAAAAAGGTACCACTTTGATGGCTCTCCGATTCAGCACCGGCCTTTACATCAAGCGTCTCCGTCGAGTCGATTGTGTCGCTCAGCGATATGTCCTCCACCTCGGATTGGATGCCAGGGCTTACAGGCTCGCCGCCTTGTTTGCCGCAGATACTGAAGTTGCTCAGGGACCGCTCGAAGTCGTTCTTGTCGAAGAGCTTCTGCAGGCGGTGCAAGAAGGAGCCGGGCTCCTCCCTCGTCTGCAGATGATAGACCGTGGAGGCCGTCACATAGGCCATTACCAGCAGGAACACCGGCACCTGAAGGGCGCCCAGGAAGCTGCTCAGGTACCCGGCTATTGCTATCCACATGGACTGGCCGGCAACCACAAAGTGGACGCTGTTCTCCGGCTTCCAGAGGAAGTGCACGCAAGTCAGGTAGATAACCACAAGCGAGAGGAGCTGTAAATGACGAGGAATTAGTATTAGTATTAATGGAGCCACAATGAGACTGCCTGAATCATACCACATAGACGTTGAGGAACCCGATGATCTGGACGAACAGTCCATGGGAGAAGGTGATCCAATGCCACAGCGCCAAGAGGAACCCCTTGGGGGCGTAGAGCACCAGCAGCTTGACACAGCCGGCCACTCCGCACCCGGCGAGGAGCAGCTGCCAGTGCTCGCAGAGCCAGCCGATCAGCAGCCGGCCGGAGTACTCGGTGGCCTCCAGGGGGGCCAGGCAGATGGAGACGAGCACGTTGGTGTCGCGCTCCTCCAGCCGCTGGAACCAGCTGTTGACGCTGTCCGCCAGCCGGCGCTTGAACGGGAAGAGCACGGCGCCCATGAGGAAGGCCCAGAGCAGGGGGCGCACAAAGGGTCCGAGTATGAAGCAGACAGCCACGAAGGCAATCAGGCCGGCAGCGATTAGAAAGTTGTACATGGCCGCGCGGAACGCCTCGTGGTTCTGCGAGCGCATCCGGAGCAGCCGATGGAGGACGCTGTCGAAGGAGCGATCCCGCCGAATGGGAATCGGTTCCGAGTGATTCATTTTGGGGGTTGTAGCAAGCCAGGAACTGCTAGCGGGCACAGCGTCAGATTAGATACTGTAAATGGAAATGGAAATGTCAAGCGGAAGCGGATACACCCGGATACGGTGTGTTGATCGCCCTGACTCTGCTTTCGGAACGGCAACTCCGTTGACGACGAAACTCACTTTTGATTTTGTTCTGCTCGGCAGAGGGTTGAGATTCACATTGCTCGTCGGAAGGAAGGAAAGGAAGCGCTCAGCCGGACGTGGACATCTGGGAACAGGCGGCGAAGACTTCCCAGGGGGCGGGGCACGGGCGCGGGCACATAAACAAAAATATGTACGTCGTTTCTAGCGAATTACGTCAGGCGGGCAGGGCTGTTCAAGCCGTTTTCGAGCACTGGCAAAAGCCAAAGCAGTAACCCCTTCGAAATAGTGCGACTTTTCTTAAAAGTTGTTTGCATATTGTTCACTTATGGCTAAGCTTTCCACTTGTAAACTCACAAAGTTATATGTGTTAAGTCGTAGGATAAAAGCATCCCATTATAGTCTATAATTATTATTAATAAAACAAAAGCAATATACACGAAAACCAAGTTTGAAAATTATGGTATTTATTATTAATGCTTAATATTTATATAAAGCAATTAATACAAAAAAATTATACCACAAGGTAATATCTAAAAAGCAAATGATAGCCAAATTAAATAACAAATATAAGATCACTACTCTGTTAATTCGGGACAAAAAAAAAAACATTATTTAACTTATCAGTTAAAATCAAATGCTTATCTTTGTAGTGTAAATGAATCAAGCACAAATAAACTGAAAAACTGATATAAACAAAACAGCTACATCAATGCACAGTACTTTGATTGTTATTATTGAACTGTTAACCAAAAAACAAGACTATTAGTAGAACATCTACATATATAGTATTTCTAAACAAAAAAAAACAAAAACAGAGAGCTAGTGTGTGGCAAATTGCATTTCAAACATAGCCAAGTACCCGCTAACTGGTGTCTACTGTCATTGGGCCCACAAAAACACTTTACAACACTGCTATATTTTCAAAACAAAAAACAGACGCCATGAGTGGTGAGCGGTTTACATTGAAAAACAAAGCGAACAAATGAAGAATTCAATCGTTTCAGACTTATCTTTGGAACAGGTGGAGGACCTGCGACAACTGCAGCTGCAACTAAACGCCAACAATGAAATCTACATGAGCCAGTACAAAAGAATAATTAAAACCATATACACGAAGCAACTCAGCAATTTGGTAGGTTTTCGTTTATTAACAATCCGTCTGGCATAATAATAACAGTTCCCTTTGCCTGCGCAGATGAAGGCCGAATTCAACGTAGAGGATGTCAAACTAAATATTCCCCAACTGCCGCCCCTGCCCGCCCCCCAGGACTACACGCCCATGTTTCAGGTAACCATTGATCCCCCCTCGTTAGCAGTCCCGGAATCACTATAAACAAACCCTGCACCCACCCAACAGCTAAGCAAAATGGAGGAGCTCTACGAGGCCACCACCAAGGGGCTGTCCATGCTGTAGTTCTTCTCGGAAAGCGCCTTGGAATCGGAGTTGTTCAGCCAGTAGCCGTGCAGGATCTTGTAAATGTGCTGCAGGCACTCAAACGACGGCGACTGACTCTGCAAAACAAAGGATAGTAATCATATTTGGATGTCCCAAGCAACTCACGTTGAATAAAGGCACAATCGGGCGTTTCTTGAACAGACTGCCCTTGGTCCTCAAAATCAGCATGTACTTGACATCCAACTGAAAAAAAAACCGTCCGATTAGTCGGCAATCAGATGAGCTTGGCTCCACTGTACGTTTTCAATGACTTCGTTGAGCACCACGTCGTGGATGTTGCCCCGCTCGACGCACTGCACCCTCTCCCTGCCGAACGAGCGCACCGTCTCCGTCTGCAGGGCCAGGTCCCAGCTGTAGAACAGGCGCTCCGTCTCCACCAGGCCCAAGGTGGAGCGGAGCATGAGGAGGGCCGCGGACAAGCAGGTGGCCAGCGGGTAGAGGATGCGAGGCTGCCACAGGCCAAGCGACCTCTGCGAGAGGCCACAGACCCCGGCGAAATACGCAACTGAGAGGGCGAGTAGGAGCAAAAGCCGGCGCAGCTGCCTCCGCAGCTGGACCCCGTGCTGGCGGTTGAGCAGTTCCATGCGCACCACATCGCCGGCATAGCGCTGGACAATCAGCTCCAGGTCGGCGTCCGCGTAGCCGGCGTATTTGGCCTGCCGGCTGAAGTATCTGTGGATAGTCACTTGCGGCTCCATACCACTAGAAGAGGTAAACAAACCAACAATCGGATTCGGATTAGTGTGACCCTGGGCGGCCTCAACTATCGGATAGCAAATGGAATTGGGTCGTTACATTGGTTTGTGTCTAAGCTATGCATGCACACATTCCATTTTTTAATTTATAAATACATTGCCTCTTTGTAATTGCACTAATACTCGAAATCGTCAGCACAGATTTGGCTCATTGTTGGGTGTTGAATTATTGTGGAAGCCCAGGTTTACGGAATAATGGCAAAAACTTGTACAAAATCGATTATGGCAGTCTGCAACCGATGGCAGACCTCAACAAGCCAAACGGCATTTAGCCATTTAGCAGAGTTTAAATTATTTTGTTTTTCAAATTTTCGCGGTATGGTGTTATTTATTTTTGGTGGCTTGGATCCATACAAAGTTGCGATGGTTTCATATGCGAAATATTTAATTTGAAGGCAAGCCATATAGATAATATATATTATTTTAGGGTCTCTGTTTAATGTAGATATATCAATTTGACGAATTTGACAAGGGCGCTAGTGGGATTGAAAACAAAACATCGATACCTGCTCCCGATGAGTGGGGCACAAGCTGTCCCGTTCTGGCGAAAACTATCGCTTGTGATGTGACCGTGCGACATAGATGTCACCATTTTCTCTCTAACACCAACGCTCGAGCGTCGGTCCGCGGAAAATTGTAAAACCGTAATTGTCCGGGAGTGTATTTTGAATAGCGCGTGGTCAATAATAAATATGCGCAAGCGTAAATTGTATATAAACTGAAAGCATCATACGGCGCGGCAAGAAAGAAGCAAAGCATTACAGCGTGAGTTGGGTTGAGTGTACAACATTTTTGGTTGGTACCCGTCAGTCAGTCAGTCAGCAGCATTGCCCCCGCGCTCCTGCCCCCCTCTCTGGGCCCCACTCCCCCACTCTCTCTCTCTCTCCCCATCTACATCTCCATCTCCTTCGCTGTTGCGGCGGCTTCTGTGTTTGCGTGCGGGTGTGTGCGTGTGTTGCCCTCTCTCACGTACTCTGCGGATGATTGGCGGCCTTGCGGAGTCGGAAACGAAGGATATTCAGCAGGGACCAGGACGCGGATCTCAGGACCTTCTCCGGGGGCTGCCCCGGGGCCGTGGACTGCGGATTGGGCGATCCTCCTTTAATCGCTATCGCACTTTATGCAACAACGCAAACGTCGCCGAGAGTCGAGTTGAGTTCGCTCCTCTCCGCCTCTTTCTCTCCCTCGCCGCGGTGGCTCTTTGAATGTGTGTAGTGTGTTGAGATTGTCGGGCCAATGAGGTGAGTTTGGCGTCGTCGTCGTCTGTTTTCTGTTTTTCTTTTCTGCCCTGCGTTTTGTGTGTGTGCTTCAAGTAAATGCAAAAATTCGTTGCGAATATCGGCATAATGTGGTATACATAAATAGAAAATCAAAACAAAAGGCGCTTGCCGATGAGGCGGTGGAGTGGGTGTGTGGTGGGGAGACGGCATTTTCTTTACCTCACGCCTCTTCTTCTTCTACGCGATATACGCTGCAATTTGTGCGATTCTGTTTTGCGCCTGCTATTCGCAATAATTTTATTGAATGAACCGCAAAAGAGACGGCCCAAAAACCGATGTACTTGCTAGACGGTGCGCCTGTGTGTGCTTGTGTGTGTGGTGTATGTGTGCGTGCGAGCGCGAGAGAGAGCGCGTTTTGTGTGTATATCGCGTATGAAAATACGTGCACTGTTCAATATTTGTATCAAATAAAGGAAATTCGCTGACATTGCAATCGGAACGGAGCGGAGATAATCAGCAATTGGCGATTTTCGATTTTCGAATTCTCGATCCTAATCGCGGCTTCCTCCTCCCCGGTTCATCCGTCGTCCCAATACCACCCCAAAAAGGTGCATACATGCACGCACGCACACCTTTGCGTGCGACTGCGAACGCGAGTGTGTCTGTGAGCGCGCGTATTCTGCACACATTGTCATGCATGCAAAACAAGATACGACGCGTTCGTAATCGTCCTGCTCCTCCTACTCAGCCCCCTCCCGCGGCTGCCCCTCTCTCGGCCAGCCCTTTGTCCCCCATTGCCATATATTATTTTAATTCATGGTGAGCGCTAAAAGTAACGGCCAAAAGGAAGAGAAATAAGCGCGCGAGTCGAATTTTGACCGCTTTTTCCCAATCGACTCCTCGCCCTCGTCCTGCATCCTTCGTTTTTTCCTGTTCCTTCCATTGCCCCTGCCGTTGTTCTCGCTTGCTCCTCTTCGGCTTTTTCGCGGACACTTGCAGCTTTCGTGTGCGAAATGGACGAAAAGAGGATGAGCGGGTATCCAACGGTTACAGTTGCGGTCAAAATAACGTCACTGCTGATTTTGATCTGCGATAATGAAGTTGTAAACAACTCGACGGATAGGAAGCAATATTTACAATATAGTTTAATTTATATTGTTTACAAATTCCTTGGAGCTCCTACGCATTCCACAAAGTCCAAAAGATACTGATTAAAGTGATACTATCTTGGCCGTATCTGGGTATCTCCTCAATACAACCTCCAATAAAAAAAAAAACGGTCGTTGCCAGGCGAAATAAAGTCGCACTTTGGGGAAATTCATCAGAGAGAAGAGAGTCCAGGCTGGGCCGGCGAATTTCGCAATTTTTCTTGCGGGCTCTTTGGCTGGGCCGCTGGTTATTAATAAACATTAATAACCGATGGCCATAGGCACAAGCATTCGCATTCGCATTCGCGTGTGTTTCGCAGCTGATTGCGTAAACCGCTCGCGTTTGTTTTGAATTGCTGCGTTTGTTTTGGTACGATTCTCCGACGTACGACGGCCAGAGGAACAGACTTACTTGCTTCCCAGTGTCCCGCGCCCATGCTCCGCGTCTTATCAGCGCTGAATTGGCCTATGGCGCTTCTACGGGCCCTCTAGTATACTGCTGCTCCGCCTGGTATAGTACTACCTCTCGCACTGTGATCGCAATCGCAGTCGTCGTGCACATCGTGTTGAAAGAGCGCGGCACGCATTTCGTCAACATTGGCAACCTTGGCGGCGGGAGGAAGTGGGAGGCGTTGGGGCGGTTCAGTGTCGATCTGAGGTGACGTTTGAGGGGTATTCACCAGCTTTTTGGGGTGGCGCTCGCGGTGACGATGACGTAGGTTTTCGTACGTTCTGTTTACTCGCACATTATTTTACACATTGCCCATTGATTTTCGCCTTGCGAGAATGGATAGTTTCGTGCTTTCCACTTCCCACTTCCACTCCCAGGTGCCCCACTCTCGGGCTCTCTCTGCCGTTTGTTTTCTTCGCGCGCGTGTTTGCACTCACCGCTGCACAGTGGAGCGGCCAGCGAAGCCCGAAATTGATGGCATTGTGGCGGTGCTAAAGCAGGAAACTTTATTGCAAACACTGGGCTTTCGTCCGGGTGTTGCATGCGTTTGTCTTCTGACAACCACTGTGCGTGGTGGTGGTGGAGCGAAAGCGCGGTGCGATGACAGTTGCTTACAGCGCCCGCCCCACACACAAACAGTGCCAAAAGCACTCTCGCTCGGAGGCGCACTCCCAAGCACACAGCAGGCCTAGATCTAACGGAAAACGTTTAATGTTTGTAAACAGACCGGGCAAAGAAAAATTTGCTTTTGCATTTGTCATCTCTGACCGAACGGACTTCTCTCGCCGTTTTCTTTGCCTCTCTCAGCTTTCACATTTTCATTCATAGCAATTTTTCGCAAAAAAATGTAACTTGTTTTTGCAGTGTCCATAAACATTGTTTTCCCGGTTTCAGGTTGGCAATTTTTGTATGTTTAAATTGATAAAATAAATTAAACTATGTTTGCTCTATTTTACAGATCAGTCTGGTGCACCCCAACCGGCTCTGGATTAGCAGCTGAAAATGGATGTACAAGTCATGAATAGAGATTAGCCGAATCCTTTGAATTCTAAATTCAAGATCCTAATTTAAATTAGCCAAGTAGCATAGCCTAGCCTATAGCGTAGCCCAAAACTGAAAAAGTCTCCAAGCAATCAGCACAGCAGCGCTCACAAAACGGTCAGTCCCGGTGCAAAACTCATTCGAGGATCTTCTGCCAATAGTTATTAAAAGTTCGTTGGCACCATGACGACCGACACTCGCCGCCGTGTCAAGCTGTACGCGCTGAATGCGGAGCGGCAGTGGGACGACCGTGGCACGGGTCACGTCTCCTCCACCTACGTGGACAGGTTGAAAGGTGAGCACTGTAATGCCCCCCGTGGGAATAGCAGTCAAGTTTTACATCTCGATGATTTTAGGCATCTCCCTGTTGGTGCGCGCCGAATCTGATGGATCTCTGCTTTTGGAGAGCAAGATACAGCCGGATACTGCCTACCAGAAGCAGCAGGACACTCTAATTGTGTGGTCCGAGGGCGATAACTTCGATCTGGCCCTGAGTTTTCAGGAGAAGGCTGGTTGTGACGAAATATGGGAGAAGATATGTCAAGTGAGTTATCGAATATTTTATTCAATGTAAACCTGCCACTTGCTTGCTCGCAAGCCTTATATTTTTTATTGAAAAAAAAAAACTTGCATTCCTAATAGGTGCAAGGGAAGGATCCCTCTGTGGAAATCACACAGGACATTGTGGAGGAGTCCGAGGACGAACGCTTCGAGGATATGTCGGACACGGCCCCGCCTATCGAGCTGCCGCCTTGCGAGCTCTCGCGGCTCGAGGACATCTCGGAGACGATACAGAGCTGTCTCTCGACGCCGCTGCGCAAGGAGAAGCTGTCGATGGCCCTCGAGTCGGAGAGCTATATCAAGAAGCTGCTAAACCTATTTCATGTCTGCGAGGACCTTGACAACACCGAGGGCCTGCACCATCTGTTCGAGATCTTCAAGAACATCTTCTTGCTGAACAAGAACGCTTTATTCGAGATCATGTTCGCGGACGACACCATTTTTGATGTGGTGGGCTGTCTCGAATACGATCCGAGTGTGGCGCAGCCAAAGAAGCACCGGCAGTATCTGAAACAGTGGGCCAAGTTCCGCGAGGCAGTGCCGATTAAGAACCAGGACCTGCTGGCCAAAATTCACCAGACGTTCCGGGTGCAGTACATCCAGGACATCATTCTGCCCACGCCGTCGGTCTTTGTCGAGGACAACATGCTGAACACCTTGTCCAGCTTCATATTTTTCAACAAGGTTGAGATTGTCACCATGATCCAGGACGACGAGCGCTTCCTCCTCGACGTCTTTGCAGTTTTAACGGACCCCGCGACTGGAGACGCAAAGCGCCGCGACACAGTCCTATTTCTCAAGGAGTTCTGCAACTTCGCACAGAACCTGCAGCCGCAGGGCAAGGACTCGTTCTACAAAACGCTCACTTGTCTGGGCATCCTGCAGGCCCTCGAGCTCACCCTCGTCATGAACGACAAGAAGACAAAGTCGGCCTCCATCGACATCTTAACGGCTATCGTCGAGTTTTCGCCGCTGGTGGTGCGCAATTATACGCTCAACCAGGCCAACAGGGCAGAAGGGGTGAGTTATTGGTAGATTAAATTCAATTTTCGCGTGGCCTGCCATTTCTGTTTCTTAATTATGAGAACGTGCTAACTTGATTCGATTTTTCAGGAGCGTATGCTGTTGAACATTGCCATCGAACAAATGCTAAACGACTCCGAGCCCGAGTTGGGCATTGCAGTGCAGTTGATGGGCATTGTTAAGATTCTCTTGGAGCCGGAGAATATGCTTACCGAGAAGGGCGATTTTCTCAACTTCTTCTATAAGTACAGCGTTCAAACGTTGGTTGGTAAGTTAACCTCCCAATTGGTGTATATTGCGCGGGACTGACTCTCGTTTCTTGATGCTTGCAGCTCCATTGATGCTTAACACGATGGGCGATCGTCCGCAGAACGAGGACTATCAAACGGCCCAGCTGCTGGGCATTGTCCTGGACATTTTGTCGTTCTGCGTGGAGCACCACAGCTACCACATCAAGAACTTCTTGTTACAAAAGGATCTCCTCAAGCGAATTCTGGTGCTGATGAAGAGCACACATACGTTCCTTGTCCTCGGCGCTTTGCGGCTGTTGCGCAAGATAATTGCACTCAAAGACGAGTTCTACAATAGGTGAGTAGTTTATTCTTGCTGCAGGATTTGCGGTTTTTTTCTACCCGGAATGTATGGAATAGGTAAAAGGAAGATCTTTCCGATCAGCATCAACAGTTGGGTCAATCAAGCCCTGTCCATATGAACCCCGAGATTTTNACACATACGTTCCTTGTCCTCGGCGCTTTGCGGCTGTTGCGCAAGATAATTGCACTCAAAGACGAGTTCTACAATAGGTGAGTAGTTCATTCTTGCTGCAGCATTTGCGGTTTTTTTTCTACCCGGAATGTATGGAATAGGTAAAAGGAAGATCTTTCCGACCCCATAAAGTATATACATACATATATTCTTGATCAGCATCAACAGTTGAGTCAATCAAGCCCTGTCCCTATGAACCCCGAGATTTTGGAGACTAGAATAGATAGAGAAAATATAATTGCATATTCAGCATAGCGTAATGTCAATTAAGCAAAAGTTTGTTTTTAAAATTGGCTACCAATTTGTGGCGTCCACAATTTTAACTCTAGAGTAGTACTGAACTCTAGTACTGAATTAATTGGTAGAGCCAATGTCCATCTGTTGTGAAAATCAGCCCGCGCAAATGGCAAAAAGGTGTTTCACCCACGAGCTTCTCCATAGAAACAGGCCTCGCACTTCTTATACACACTTACAAACAAAAATTACGAAACTTTGTTGCGCCCCCAATTTTTAGTGAAAATGGAAAAAACAGTTTCTAACAATCAGGTAGAAACTTACTCATTGTCGTTTTGACTTATTATACTTAAACTAATGAAGATACACCTAATTGTATGTCCTAATTAAATGCGTTTACTTTTCGCCCCAGACACATTGTCAAGTGCAATCTTTTTGCGCCCGTGGTGGACGCCTTTATTCGCAACAACGGCCGCTACAATTTGCTGGAGTCGGCCATTTTGGAGCTGTTTGAGTTTATAAAACTCGAGGACATACGCACCTTGTGCGTTTACTTCGTGGAGAACTTTAGCAAAATATTTGATGAAATCGAATACGTGCAGACATTCAAGTACTTGAAAAACCGCTATGACCAATACCAGGACCGGCTCAAGGACCGCGACAAGATGGAGAACCGAACGGACGGGTAAGCAATCGCATTGGTGTGCCTCGTGCTCCAAATCCGTAAATGGATGTGTTATCTTAAAGTGGCCTGCCCATCATCCGCAGCGGTGGCCGGTTTCGTAGGGATCAGCGTCAAATGGAGGAGGAGGAGGAGATGTGGTTCAACGAGGAGGACGACTTCACCGAAGAGATCGACACATACAACAATGTTATTAAATGTAAGTGAATTTTTTCCGCCCAAGGCATATACTATATGTGAAAACTAACAACTATTGTTTTGTTTTATTTTGGCTTGCAGCCGTCAGCGAAAAGAATGGCCCGCAAACGCAAAACCCGCAGCAAAAATCCTCACCGCCACACAGCACGTCCCCGCACAGTGGTCTCTTGGGCAACCTGAATGCCAGTGCAACATCAACGTCCGCATCCGCCTCTTCAGGAGCCCCTGTGGCCAGTGGCAGCAGTAGCCCCGAAGCGAGTATCGCCGACGAACAGACGCAGGCGGCGGTGCACTTGGCTGCCGCGGCCAATATTGCGTTGCAGCACCACCAGCAACAACAGCAGCAGCAGCACTCATTCCAGCAACAGACACAGCCCGAAATCGCCGAGCTGCAGCAGCAGCTTGCAAATGTGGAGGCGCCGCAGAGCCAAGAGCAGGAACTGGCGCAATCGTCTGGCCTCAATGTCTCACCCTCGTCATCAACGTCATCGCTCGAGGCGTCCACGTCATCGTCATCTTCCTCTTCCTCCTCGTCTTCGTCCTCGCCGCCGGGCTCTTCGGCAGCCGCATCTCTGTGCGATTCAGCGGCAGTGGCAGTGGTGACTGCTTCGCAGTTTCTCAATACAATCGCCACCATGGCGGCATCCGTGACGGCAGCGGCGGCCACCAACTCGTCGATACCATCTGCCTCCGCTATAGTTTCAAACCCTGATTCCGACCCCATAGACATTCAGATAGGGGCTGTTCACGATGTCAGCAGCCAGGACAACGGAGAGCGGGAGGAGAGCAGCGAAGACGCGTGCAGCGAAGCGGACAAGGCGACGGCTAAAAAGGTAGGTGGAAGAAATGCCTTAAAACTGTAACCGATACTCCGATTCCGCAACTGAAATGCCAATGTCTGAGCATTCTGGTGTCTAAATGCAGCGCTTAAAACTATTCTCTTTGGTTTTACGCAGGGCCTGGTGGACTACGAGAGTGATTCTGGCGAGGAAGACTACGAGGAGGACGACGACTCCGAGGGGGGGCCACAAGCACAAAAGCGCGTCCGCCTGGCATAGTTCAGATCAGATACTGAACGTGGCGGCATCAATTATAAATTAGTACACACATAAACACAGCAACCAACCAACAACAAGCGGCAAACAATATGCAGAACAGAACAGAACAGAATAGGAAACAAAACAGAATAGAAAACAGAACACACCAACGAATGTTAGGATTGCATTGGCAAAGCGACGACAGCACAGCAGACAGCGGTACGATGTAAGATCGAACAAGAAAAACAAAACAAAACAAAACATACAATTAAATTTTAGCATAAAATTTATTTTAAAGGAGAAGCGGATACAGTTAAAGTAAACGAGAAATTATATAAATTACTTTACTAAATTAAACACCTACGTATAAATATATATTCAAATATATATGCATATGAGAACACAGCAGACACAGAGATATCTAAACGGATCGGCATCCGCGAGCAGAGTGCGAGTAACTCGCGCACTCGTCGCACTCGTTCGGCAGGTTGAATGACATTAGCGAAACAAACCAAAATAACCATGTATTTAGTAGGCAAACACACACACTGGACAGAAAGGACGTCAGGTGGTGTAGGACATCTGTATACAGACAGCATTCATGACCGCAGCAGCGTCGCTGGTGGAACCGCAGTTAACAGATCCTGTTCAGTTGGCTGCTGCCTGATGCCCGAAAATGTTGTGTGGAAATTCTCAATCAGTTTTGTGCAATATTTTATTTATTTAGGTGTTTGGGAGACAATTGCAATCGAAGTTTAGTTCTAATTTGTAATCATTATATTTATCACTATTATTATTGGTTTGCGATAACACCATCCTGCCAATCGCAACCGCAATCGAAATCGCAATCGCGGCGATTACAGCGTTGTTTACAACTTGCGATTTGTAAGTCTTACCTCGAGTTGCTGTGTCAAAGTTGCTTTTGTAAATAACCCTGTAATTTTGCGCACACCGCAGCGTGCAATTGTAAATCATTTTCATAATATTCGGCAAATTGCGTACTCCATGTATACATATATGCTCCGCCAGTCTATTGCAATTGTTTTGTAAATACCTAACTACCAGATGCAGTGGCCAACTGGACAAATTTTGTTAGCCCCCTCCCAAGCCCCCAAGCCCCGAACCGCAAACCCCAAACTTGTATATAATTTAGCAATTCCTCATGCCCTAGCACCGCGGAGAATACAACTTTTTGTGGAAACGACCTAGGGAAGCGTTGTCTGACTGTGTAATTAATAACGATTGTTGCGTTACCTTTGCATTATGCATTATTGTATCACAGACACACATCAACAAATTACTAATTATAACGATAACGGATACCAGATAGAACTTAAAGTTAAACTAAAGTGTGGGGGAAACGAACAACAGCAGCATCAAACAAACAACACGTAACAATAAAGTAACGTAAAGAAAAGAAGTAGTCGTATTACGTTTTCCTGTAAGCTATTTTTTTCCCATAACTATAAAATTACTTTGTACTAAACGAATGTAGTCGGGGCACACTTGGAACTACACCACCAATATACGCAACATACATACAAGCTCGCTGAAACACAAAGGCCAACACCCAAGACAACACCACACCACACATCAACATACACATCCAGATCCCTGCGTACACAAAGTAATAAAGTTATTTGTTAAAACTCGTATTTGCCATGTGCGTGTGCGTACTGTACTACATTTATTTATTTTAGTGTTTAAATTGCAATTAAGATGAAAATACTTGTCACTGCAGATGGTTTCCCCCTTACCCGCGTAATTACGATATGGCCGTGTAGTACGTACACAAACAAACCTAAATGCATACATATATCCTTCCAAGTTGTTGTTTTTGGTTGATTGATTAAGCAACAATAACAATACGCATCCGCAAAGTGCATCAAACCAGAGAGAATAGCAAAAAAAAGAAGCAGAAAATAACAAAAACTGAAACCGAAACAGAAACTGAAACCGAAACTAAACACAAATGATAAAGATAATGAGAACTAAAAGTAAACGTAAACGTAAAGCGACAACACTATAGTGTATACATAGTATTTATATGAATCGTGTACTGTATATGATATGCTGTCTAATCCCTAATCCTAACACATACCCATTACGTCTATAATTTGAATATTTTATTTAGTTTTTAAACATCTGTGCGTCAAAGCGATATATATAACTCTATATTATGATTATGAGTAAATTAAATAATAGTTTTTAATAGTTTTTAAACGGAAACAAATGGCTAAGCTTCCAATGTGCGTTTTTATTCAATATATCCAAACACCTGATGTCAGGGGTCTGCCGGGGGTGGCAGGGGGTGTCAGGGGCTGGTGGCAACATTGTCATGGCAACGGATTCAAGGACCAAACAAATGTTTCCTGCAAATGTTGAACAAACCATCGTCCACCCAAAGGTTTAGTCACTGCTTTTACCTCTAGCGAAAATGTCTGTCGACGATTCGTGGGTTTTTGATTCGTTGGTCTGTTTTCTGCACGGACCCGTGTGGAACGCTCCCCTCCAGACATTCATTGAGCAGAAATCCCTAGGTGAGAATGCGTCACGGCCCACGTCATCGCCTAACCTTCGCTCCCGCTGCAGTCTTCGATCCCAACCTTCAGCTGGATGAGAATAATTCGGACATCCTCCAGATCCACGAGGAGTACAAGAACCTGGTCGACTATATGCTGGGCAGCTTCATGGAGGAAATGCAGATATCGCCAGAGCAGTTCGAAATGGCCTGCCTAGAGGGCAGGCAGCAGGGTCAGGGCGAGAACCCCTTCCAGTTCCACCAGGTGTTGTTCCAGCAGGTAAGTGCCGGCGGCGGATGGTGTGTGTGAATCCGAAACCACGAGACGGAGTCGTTGCAGATTTGGGCCGCCAACGACCTGAAAATCTTTATACGCATGATGACGCAACGCAATGTGGAGCTGCAGCTGCAGGCCCTCGATCTCATCGAGAAAAATCAATTGGCCCACAGCGGCGCTGAGGACGGGGATGACCATCACACAGCGGAAAGTGGTTCGGATCAGGCGTGAGTTTTCGGATCCATTAACATCAATGTATTGAAAGCATTATGCAACGTTGTCTCGTACTATTATGAGCAATACGTAAAAGCAGATGAATTCTTTTAACAGATTAACCTATATTTGGTTTATGCACAGATAGTTATAATTACCTTATATTCACAGCGATTCTGCCGCTGAAGTCGAACAATTAATAGCCAAAACAGTGGCCGACGATCTGGAGAGTCCAGAGGCTGCCCTCACCCCCGAGCAGGAAGCCAATCTCGATTTGGTTAGCGACAAGTTCCAACGCCTAAACCTGTTCTTCGAGCAGGAGGACCGTGTGGATCCCAGCGATGTGATGTCGCGGCAGGAGTACCTGCGCCAGCAACGCGACAAGATCGTGGAGATCAAGAAGCAGACGCGGGCAAAGCAGTTGCAGGAGACCATGTCGCGCGGCACTCCGCATGCCCCGGAGGGAGCTCGCCCCAGCTCCGCCTTGGTAGCCCAGCAGCTGCTGGAGAACGGTGGTCGGACCAAGGAGTTGTCGGTGCCAGCTCCTCTGGAGAGTGAGGAAAACGCTGCCCTCCAGCTGAGACGGAATTTGGCCAAACGCCTGCGCAGCGAGGTGGTGGAGCAAAAATGAAGAGTCTGGCTTTCTTTACATTCCCATTTATTAATGATTCTCATTCAGGATTATATATGTGCGTCGTGTGTTGCCTCTCGCTGACTAGTTCAGTAGCTGCTCATACCGAGTATATCCTAAATTTTAAAGTTTCTGAGCGATCACCTCAGTACACAGACAATCTCTTGGTGCAAAGATTGGGTGTGCACTGACCTGATCGAACGGAACTGAAAATTTCGGCTATGCTCCTCTTCAAAATAATCGTATTGCTTGCGAAGTGTTGCTTTAGAAAAATAATAACTTCGGTGAAAATTGTGATGGCTTTTCTATGTCGGTATGCGGTCCCGTAGATACGACATTATGGCATCCGTGCCCTTCATCAGGATCTGATGGCGGGGCTGTCGGAACGGATTACCTACGAGCTCCAGGTGACTGCAAATTGGGAAAAACAAAACTGTTAGCGAAAAAGAAGGAATTCGAATTAAAAGTCATACGTTATATTGGTCAGATTTCCCAAAATCGGCGGCACATTGTCAATATCGTTATTGCGCAGATCGAGCGTTGTAAGGCGAGGCATACACTGTAGGCCCGACACATTCAGCAACTTTATGTGGTTTTCACTGGCAATGAGAATCTCCAGACCTTGCAACTCATACACACTATTGGGAATGAGTTCGAAACTGCGGGCGAAATTTTAGATATATCTATTTGATGGCAATGGGACCCCATTTACCCACCGATTGTTGGCTACATTAAGCTCACGAAGAGTGACCAGGACTCCGAACTCCTTGGGCAGGTCGTTCAACAGGTTGTTGGACAGATTCAGGTACGAGATGCGTGTGAACTGCGATATAAACTGCGGCACATAGCCGATGAGGTTGTTGGAGAGCACCAGCTCAGTGAGCTGCTCCCGCATGTGCTGCAAGCTGCAAGGGACTTGGAGTTATACCACTGTCTGCTATTAACGAAGCTTGTAGCTTGTAGCCTACCCATTCGGCAAAGTGCTTAGCTGGTTACGTGCAAAATCGACCACATGCACACCCTCCTCCTTGGCCAACTGGAACACCTGGTCCGGAACCTCAGTGAGCTGCTCCAAGTTGACAGCTAATGTACGTGTATGTCGTAACTTGTATCTGCAGAAGGAACGAAATGGGAAAATTAGACATGATACTACCACACGCTGCTTGGTCAAGGACAACGTCAATGTATTGAAAATATTGGAACTTGGTGATACACTACACCCAACGCGGATGCACAGCCATATTTTGCGAGCTGCGAGAGGAGTTCTTGTGAACATATTGGTCTTGCTGCTGGTACATGAAACAATTCGGATACGGGGATGACCGGCGCTGCTCCTGCTGGTGCATGAAGAGGTCCCGCACGTTGCCACCCTGGTGCTGCTGCTCATAACTCTCGGGCTCGTAGATATGACTTTGGGTCTGGGGATTGTATGGTGGACAATTTCGAAGCGGTTCATAGACACAAAATTGATCAAAATTCTGTTGCATGTGCTGCTGATAAGAATATGGACATCCACGTGCGAATTGTGGTTGTTGATGCGCTTGATAGCTACTGCGGCAGAGATAAATCTACTGGCCTGGCTAAGAGGCAATTCGAGGGCACATACCTATCCGGAAAATTTTCGGGCATATCCCCGTCGTCCGTTTGACCGCCCCGAAGGCGGGTAACACTAATGCCCCCCATGCCGGAGCCAACATCCGAACCGCCTGCCTCCTCCTTGTTGGCCATAGCACGTTCATGCAGCGTCTTCAGGATACGGGACGTTCCACACTGCAGGATGTCTCGGCGAATCGTCTTGATCGGATTCCCCTCCACTTGCAAGCTGATGAGATGGGCCAGCGATGCCAAAGTGACGGGCAGAACGCTGATCGTGTTGTTGGATACGTCCAGGCGGGTTAGGTTTCGCAAAAGGCACATTTCGTCGGGCAATTGAGTGATCTTGTTGTCACGCAAGTCGAGGATTTTCAAGTGGGGCAAGTTGCTGCACATGCTCTTAGGAATGGTCTGTAACAAGTGGTGGAGCTTAGGACAACCATTTAAAATTGCAGCTTTTAAAAAGACGCACCTTAATGAAGTTGTTGCTGGCGTGTAGTTCGCTTAAAGTCTCGTTACCTTCAAAATCGGGTAGCTCCAGGATATCGTTGTGCTGCAAGTACAGGCACTCCAGCTTCCTAAGCAGCCCCATGTCCTCTGGTAAGGCGACCAGGTCATTTTGCATCAGGTCGATCTTTTGCAAAGCTATTCAGCGAATGATTAGATTCAACTTAATCGTCGGAGAAATGTCACTTACAGCGCATGTTAACAAGATCGGGCGGCAGCTCCTTGATATGATTATAGGGCAAGAGGAGCGAAGTTAGTCGCACCAGGAACCCAATGCCACCGGGCAGACATTGGATGTTGTTATGCCCGCCGTCCTTTCGTTACAATTTGGGGTTAGCAAGCAGGTGGTTAAAAGGGAAATTTATCGGGTGGGATTAGTCAGATAAGTCACCGCAACCAATTAAATTCAGGGTTCAGATAGGTTAATATACTCGTATGTAAAATTAAATTCTCGAAAGAATAAGTATTTTTGACGTAATTGACGTTTACGCAGAATACAAATTATACTCCTACGTATGGATGGGAGTCTCGAATTACTTTTTAAATACAAAGAAATACTGATTTAGAATATTTTTACATTGATGTTTAGAATGTTCACGGTCACCATAGATTGAATCAAATGAGATCCTCGCCTAACTCACCAGAAACTCGAGCATGTGCAGATCGCTGATGTCCGGGTCGAGTTCGCTGAACTCGTTGTGCGAGATATTGAGGTGTCGCAGCTCCGGCAGACTGTAAACCTCGCGGGGCATCACATTGAGCTTGTTGTGGCTAACATTTAGGCGCATAAGCTTCTCCAGCTTTCCGATCTCCGGCGGCAGCTCCACCAAGGCATTGTCGTGTAGCTGAAAATGATTAGATAGCGTTCAAATTGTAGGAACGCGTCCTGTCGAGGAATTCACTTACTGTGAGCACAGTAAGCGATTGCAAGTTCTCGATCTTGGGCGATAAGTGCGTGAGGGCGTTAGAGCTGAGATCCAGGTTATTCAATGGAACTTGATTCCACCAGGCGTCCTCTTCCTTAATCGTCAGCTTCTCCAGGTTCGCAGCCTTGCTGTCCGCGTCCGCCTCGTTGATCTCGTAGAGTCGCTCGGGCACTGCAAGAAACGCAGAAATGGAATCAATTAGAAAGCGCTGGCTCTGCGGCAGTCACTACTCTACAGGAATCGAGTGGGGTCTCGGGCTGTGGCGGTGGGTCGTCCAGCTCGAGTTCCAGCTCGTCGTCCGGATCCTCGCTCTCCAGCTCGTCCGCGGAGGAGGCCATCTGGAATTCGCGGATCTGGTAGTAGCGACGCCTTCGCGGATAGGGACCGCACATGCAGAACGAGGTTAGCTGCTTCCTGGGCGAAGCAATCTTGGCGAATGGTGGCGCGTCCGACAGTCGACAGCTCTCTGGGTCGACTGAAGCAAACGATAGCGAGGGTGCTGACGCAAGCCGACGCATTTTTATGGATCGCCTCGAGGCGGGGATGCTGAGCAGCCAAGCGGCAAATATGTTCCCTGCCTTATTGGGCTGCCACCAGGGTCAAGTTTGAGATCGCGATCCGGATGGCCTTACATGAACTCGAACCACAAGGCGCTGCTGTCGACGAGGCCGGTGGCCCAGGGTGCCGGGGTACCCGTTTCTGCTATCTTTGGGGCACTTATTCGGGGCCTAGCCAAATCCTTCCAGCGACGAAGTTGCTCCTGGTTCACCACTGTATGTAAGCTCCTGAATGTATCTACTATTTTGTGGGTAAGGCAGTGGCACTTCCATAATTGGCTGGCAAGTAATCAGTTTGGAAGTCTACCTAAATAAAACGCTAAGTTGTCTCGAGCTCTCTATCAACACAATAAGATATAATTTAAAACGGAAAACAAAATCTTAGTAAAATTTCAGGGCCCTAAAACAAATAAGGTTTACAATCTCTGTGCTAAAACATAAATTTATGTAATTGAATCGTGATTTCTATATCTATTTAATGACTTATTATTAATACAAAATAAAGTAATGTAAAATTTATAATAGATTACTAAACTAATTTAATTAAATGATAGTATTTGATATATATGACTGAAAAAATGTAATGTTTACGCTGTTTTATCTTTGCAATCATCTATGAACAATCAGTCTAATGGTGACAAATTAAATATTAAAAGCGTGGAACAATAAATATTTAACGCGTGCTCTTGTTAATTTCATATTCCTATTTTTGGACGTATGTTCTGTTTATGGTGTTTTTATGTATTTGTTCCCAATTACGGAAGTCCCACCGCAGCGTCTTGTGTAGCAGCCTTCCGACTCACCTCTGGCCAGGCCCTTGTTGGCGAGATTGAGGGTGCCGGACTTGCGGGCCAGCTTCCACAGCTGCTGGGTGAGCACGGAGTCGTCCTCATGGGAGGTCCGCTCGTGGAACACGGGCTGGAACGAGTAGTTGATCTTCGGTGCAGGGGGCTCGCGCGGCCGCTGCGCCGAGCGGGGAATCCTGCTGGAGGCGGTGCCGCTCCGGGTGGAGGGGAAGCAGACCCCGCGGCCTCGTCCAGGCTGGGAACTCATCGCGTCCGGACAGCCGTAGTGGGTGAAGCAAGAGTGGCCGAAGTTGAAGTCGCCGCCGAAAGCGGAGGCCTGGTTGCATTCCTGGTTTCCGTTGATAACCCCCAGTTGGTAGAGCGCCTCTGAGTCCAACTGGTTTCCGAAGCTGGGGGGCGGTGCAAGTTTGTGGGTCAGTAGGAAGCAAATCAGCCTCCGAATCGCAGTTGAATTCGGGTGTTTTTGGGGTTTTGCGTAGTTTTCTGCTCACTGTCAGGAATCAGCTGTTTACCCCACCATGCGCTGTTTTCCAACACTTCTCTCTCTCAACGGTATTTCGTTACTTTTTGTGTTTCAAAAGAAGTCTTATTTAGTGCAAATACAATTTCGTAATATTCTTTATATTTAAATTTAAGCTTCTAAGATCCAGCGAAAAAATTGCACATTTGTACAAATACTATTCTTATTTGTAGAATTATTAATAAATTTAAATATATTTATAGTGTTAATTATATCAGTTAATACTAAAATGTCTATATGTAATAGCGTTCTTAAGTACAATTGAATGCACAAATTACGCCTTCTAAACACTATAAGTTTAGCCTTAAATCCAAATTGAACTTTTTGCTAAAATTATACAAAGTTATAAAAGATCAATTTTGTGAATTAGGGAAGGCCAGATGGTCATTAAATTAAAGTTAACATCAATCTATATTTATTGCCCTGAGCGGCGGCAATGTTTCAGAACAGTGCACCTGCGATTCGGAAAACATATCGGATTGGAGCTGATAGCCAACACAGAGCAGTAATTGATTTGATCGTGAACTTAAATCTGCACATGGTGGGGGCTACGCTAAATCCGCGAGCAGCTTAGAGGTTTAGGTTAAGTCAGGTTACTCACTTCATCATCTTGTTGCAAGCAGTTTAGTCTATTCCTCTGCTTAGGGGCTTCTCTTTCTGCGGGAGATATGTATGTATGTACATATATGATATGCAAGGCACATTACTTTGGAGCAAGGTCAGCCGCAAAAGTCAGTCAGTGGGGTGTGCCAGTATTAGATTTCCCCACACCGGGGCTATGGGAGCTATGGAAAACACGTGGGCGGTTGGGTGGTTGCCGAAGCGGCAAAAATGCTGAGCCCCTTGTCTTTCCACCGTTCGGTCCGCCTGGCAATGGAACTGGATTGGAATAGGGGCTACTTTGGTCGTCGACTGTCAATCAAAATTATGAATAACGCTGCCGGCTGGCGCACAGTCTAGGGTCAGTTGCCTCCAATTGGCTGCCACCCCCATCACAGCCCTCATCCCTAAGCCTAATTCCCATGCCCATGCCCGTACCCATAGGTTTTAGGCGACTAGGTGAGAAGCACACGGAGCCCCAGCCAGTTGCCGTTTGGTTCTCACTGCAAGCGGATCGGCCACGTGGGCTTGAATTGATTTTTAACTCCGAGCCATTGGATACAATTCAGTTTATACGGAACACCCCCATTGCTCCAAGGCGTTCCGGAACTTACCCTAGGATTTCTCTACAATGGCAGCCGGCGTCTTCAAGAGCTTCATGCGCGATTTTTTTGCGGTTAGTTGTTGGAAAACATCCACGTGTGGGTTCAATTGGTTACAAAAGAAATTTTACAAAATTTGGATACAGGATTTCCAAAAATTGCCCAAAACTAGTGACAGAATTTCAAATGAAATACGGACAAAATCCCGCAAGCTCTGCAGACAAAGAAGTCGTATGGTGGTAGATGTGCTTGGCGAGACCATGTCATATATCTGAGCTTGTTAAAATATTCATGTTCCTTGAGAACGTTTCCAGCTGATGAAATACTTGGAATGCTTAAAGCATGTAACTGAGGACAGCGGATAATCCGTGCTAATCAGCGGAAAAGCGCGAGGGATTAGGGTGCAAACAAGGCAACTAAAAGCGTTAACCCAGTGCTATTGTGATCCGCAGGTGAAATACGACGAGCAGCAGCATGACCCGCAGTCTCAACGCATTGATGGAAATGGGAGCCATTATCCCAACTGTAACTCGGACGTGTGGTTACGCTCCTGCGAACGCGAGATTGTGGATCCCATCGAGGGTCACGTGAGTGGTCACATTCCACGCTGGATTACCGGAAGTCTACTGCGGAACGGACCCGGAAGCTGGAAGGTGGGGGACATGACCTTCGGCCACCTGTTCGACTGCTCTGCTCTTCTGCACAGATTTGCCATAAAAAACGGCCGTGTTACCTACCAGAATCGGTTCGTGGACACGGAAACATTGCGCAAGAACCGAGCTGCTCAACGGATAGTGGTCACGGAGTTCGGAACTGCGGCCGTGCCGGATCCTTGCCACTCCATCTTCGATAGATTTGCGGCCATTTTCAGGCCGGACAACGGCACGGATAACTCGATGATTTCCATCTACCCGTTTGGGGACCAGTACTATACATTCACCGAAACACCTTTCATGCATCGGTAAGTTATCGTCAGAAAAACATCCTTATCAATTACAGTATACATATAAATATAAAGAGTTGCATTAAATATATGTATATGTACATTATACATTTGTATATAACATACTTTAATTAAATCCTACTTGAAAAACTAAATAAATGATGGGATATAGTGTATGTATCTTATGCTAGCAAGAACCTGCTTATATAAAGTCAAAATAGTACCTATATAAAATTGTACTTGATTTTTAGTAGCTTATTTGTATTAAAATCTACTCTGTTCCAGCATCAATCCCTGTACCCTGGCCACCGAGGCTCGGATCTGCACATCGGACTTTGTGGGCGTGGTAAACCACACCTCGCACCCACACGTCCTGCCCAGCGGCACTGTCTACAATCTTGGCACCACGATGACCAGATCGGGTCCGGCTTACACCATCATCTGCTTCCCCAATGGACGCCACATGTTCGATGACGCCCAAGTGGTGGCCACGCTGCCTTGTCGCTGGAAACTGCACCCCGGCTACATGCACACCTTCGGCATCACGGAGCACTATTTCGTGATTGTGGAGCAGCCCCTGTCGGTGTCTCTTACGGAGTACATCAAAGCCCAAATGCATGGTCAAAATCTATCCGCGTGCCTCAAGTGGTTTGAGGACAAGCCCACATTGTTCCACCTGATAGACAGGGTCTCCGGAAAGCTGGTGCAAACATACGAGTCCGAGGCCTTTTTCTACCTCCACGTCATTAACTGCTTTGAGCTGGATGGCCATGTGGTGGTGGACATATGCAGCTACAAGAATCCCGAGATGATAAACTGCATGTACCTGGAGGCCATTGTCAATATGCAAACGAATCCCAATTATGCCACTCTCTTTCGCGGGCGTCCTTTGCGGTTTGTCCTGCCATTGGGCTCAGTTCCGGATGTGAGTACCGGAAGGCGTGGTCTAGTGAAGTCCTTCTCTCTGGGTGGTTTCAATTCACCCCAGACGTCTCGAGTCATGAAACACTCGGTTTCCCAGTACACAGACATCACCTACTTAGCCACTAATGGAAAGCAGGATAGCCTGTCCGGCGAAGAGAGTCCCCAAAGAGATGCCAAGCGAGGGCGCTACGACGAGGAGGAGAATCTTATTAATCTGGTAACCCTTAAAGATAGTGAAGCCGTGGCATTTCGGAGAACCGGAGCCGTTTTTCTTCGCCCGGAAATGCTGTGCGATTGGGGTTGTGAGACGCCACGAATTTTCTACGAACAGAACAATGGCAAGAACTATCGCTATTTTTACGCCATCAGCTCGGATGTGGATGCAAAAAATCCGGGAACTGTACGTATTTTCACTCTTAAAATGCTATTTTTTAAATAACAAATGTTATTGCTGTAAAGCTAATTAAGGTAGATGTGTGGCGCAAGACCTGCCTCACCTGGTGCGAGGATAATGTCTACCCCAGCGAACCGATCTTTGTGCCCTCTCCGGATCCCCAAACCGAGGACGATGGCGTTATCCTAGCGTCTATGGTCGTTGGCGGACTCAACGATCGCTACGTTGGCCTCATCGTTCTATGTGCCAAAACCATGATAGAACTGGGACGCTGTGATTTCCATACAAACGGACCAGTGCCCAAATGCCTGCACGGATGGTTTGCACCTAATACTGTTTAGAATCTAAACTTGAGATGTACAACCTTTTAGTTTTTGTTTTACCTGGTAATCGTATTTGGATATATCAAGAGGTAGTCAGCAATTTATAACCCAATAAGTGTTGAGATTTAATAGTATTTTTTAACATTTACGTCGGTGTAGTCTCATTCGTCCGATGGTTTATCCGTCTGCCTAGATTATGCGAACTGCATCACCTTTATAGATTCCGGGACGTATATAGATTTCTAGATTTACAAATTTTACCACAAAATTTCATGTAATTGCACTAAGATGCAATTAAAAATCAGAGTACCGGGCTTTTGTAGCCAACTCACTCGTTTATAGACACTCCCAGTTGCTTCAATTAGAGTACAACACAGTATTATGTTAAGAAATTAGACTAGTGACTTTTATAATCTCAAAACCTTGGATTTAACATATTTGCAATAAACTCCTGCCACTTGCGCTGGAAGACCCTATTGATCTTGCGCCGCTCATCCGAAGTGAGCACTGCATATTTAATGGAGTTCAGGGCCAGCTGCTTGAGGAAGCGGAGGTCGGCTTCTGCCGGAGCCAGGGCCATGAAGGCGTAGTAAAAGTCGTAGCTTAGCCCCTTGGCGCCCCACGCTCCCGGGTCGTCGGCGGAGATCACGATCGGAAAGTTCTCGGCGATAAGGAAGCTTGCCGGATGATTACGCAAATCCCAGACAAAGCCGAGGACCTGGTTCGAAATGGGATTGACCTCGATGGCAATGTTGCGCTTTTTGATGGTGGACCATAGTTGAGGGTGTTTAGGCAAAGCATAGGCATGTCCGATACGCTTTGTGTTAAGCAGGATGGCATCCATCATGTTCCAGTCGGTTCTCCCGTTCCAGTCTAGGAAAGATTCACTATAGGACATATCTAGCAAGTATCTGGAACTTACTTGTCTCGCCGGCATGGAAGAAGTAGTTCGCTGTGCTGGGTAGATCGGAGAGTTGACTGATGTACTTCTTGAGTGGATCTCCCGAGTCCTCCTCGCCAATCAAGTCAAATCCAATCACAAAGTTCGGCTTGGCATGACTAAACAACAAACAAAATAAAAGTTTAAAAGCGGAAATCGACTAAAAGAGCTTATTATATTGTCGTAATTGGAATTAGTCAATGAACCAATGGGATAAGTGGATTTAAATTAAAACTTACTGCAGTTGTTTAAACGTCGTTATACGTTTCAACATCTCCTCCTCAGTGGCTCGATTCCGTTTGGCGTAAATTACTTTTAGGCCCACAAAGTCATGGTGCTTGGCCTTGAATTCCTCCACAATCCGCTCCAGCTCGTTGGCCACATCCAGTGTACTTAAGGTGCGATTGTTGTCGTCATATAACTTAAACATTGGAGAAGCTAATAAGCAAAAAAACTAATTTGAATTCGTTTTCTCCTTTCTTACCGGCGACAGGGACGCTCGTACTTCCGCATAGATGATATTGTCCTCACAGAGCTCTTCCAACAGTCGCTTGTGGTACGCACAGTAGGTGGGTCTGTACTTGTACAGCCGATCCACGGTGGTAAAGATGTTTTCAAAGCGTTCCCAAATCTTCTTCCGCTTTGGCAAAAGAGCTGCAAATTTAAAAGGGTTAATTACACAATGTCACTACTCATATTTAATAATTCCGATTAATGTAGGTAAATTTATCGGTCAAGGACAAAATTTTTGAGACCACTGATTAGACTTACCTTCCGGCCGGGGTCCGTGCATATTGATGTGCTTCTCCAGCTGCCGCTCGTACTTTGCCCGATCCTCGGCATTGATCCGCTCCGTGCAGACGTTCTGCACTTCGCTGTGGCATCCTGCCTGGTCGTAGGTGAAAACCAGAAGACCTTGCTCGTTGCGACAGGTGTACAGGTTGTTGGTGGTGGTCAGGTTGCCTATGATCCAGCGCGAGGTGACCATGCCTGTGTTGTGGCCATGTAAAAAGGCTCCCTTCGGCATTTTCTGGATTATACGAAAGACCTCACTCTGGCGCACGTACTGCCTTCCCTGGAAAAAGTGCATCGCCGGTGCGTATTTCTCGGGTGTCTTGATACCCTCGGCAATCTCTGCTCGCTTCGCGTTCATCAGGATGTTGTTGGCCTTCTCCTCATCAGAAGTTAGCCAGACGCTACCTCCTAGAGAGGCCATTCGCTCAGCCTCCATAATCTGTTCCCTCAAAGTCTCATAGGCTAATGGAGGAAGATATGATTTCCAAAAATTCCGTTGAAAAAATATGTTACACAAGCTATATGATATTACAGAATTTTCTGTTTGTTTTTCTTTACAGAATCACAATCATTGAAAGCACAATTGAATGATAATAGATTACTCTGTGTCATTGGAATTGGGTTTTACTCAGGCTGGGAAATACTTTTTTGCTGAGAAAATACTCGTATTTGTGCCTTAGAGTGACGTTTATTTTGTGCTGGGACGCATTTATTTGGTTATCAGTTGAAATTCTTTTAAAATTCACTATGCCAACACAATATTACTCAGAAAACGCCAAGTTGTTATCATGTGAAATTCTTTTAATTTACACTATACAAAGGTCTATAAATTTTGAAAACAATTCCCCAATTGTTTGTCATATACGTTGTTTGCTGACACCTTAATTAACATTGATATAAATTATTTGCGAAAGTTGTTTTGTGCATAAAAAATGCATTTCCTCATTAGTATGTATGTAATATACATATATTTGTCATACAAACAGATTTTTGTTATCAGGGGCTTAGGCAATTCGTGCTGGAATAAATTCTATATTTCTTTTCATCCGGGACAAGTTTTCCTACGAATCCTGACTGGACTTACGCAAGTCAGCGGCCTGAAGGCCGCCCACGAGCAGTAGAACTAGGCCTGTCCACCGCAACATCGTCGTCCAGATGCCCGAATCTCGGTTCCTTCTCAGATTTCACTTATACGCCGTAGTTATTCGATGCGCGTCGCTCGGCTTCCAGCAGCCAACTGATAAAGCCTCCCGCATCCGTATAATTCGGGCACTCTGTTCATGATCTTGGAAGCTATGGGAGCAGTAGTGGCGCAGCAGCTGCAGTTCAATGCCGGCGATTATTCAGCTCTGGAATGGAAACGGGGTGCGAAATGTTTGAATGCCCCGGTTGGCACTTTCGTTGACACTACTGGTCAATTTGCAAATAAATTTCATGACGTAGGATGGCCAGTGCCAAGATACCCTACCCCGAAGCAACGCCTCTCGGTGGACCATCCAGCGCGGATTTAAACCTGCGCTAGGTTCTGCCGTAAATATTGTGTTACAGCACATTACGGAACCACGTTGGCTGAAAATGTATGCTCCTATTTGCAGAGCTGTGGGCATATTTTTGCACATTGTTTACTAAACCAATTTGCAGGCGCAATGACTATGTTTATGAATGTTTACCCTCCGAAATTATACTTGACATTGAACATGAAATGGGGGCATCGGATCATCAATCATAAAACAAAATTCGCTCTCGAAAACATTCACCCAATGAAGTGGTCGAAGAAACTTGCTCAATAACTGAATTGTAAGCCTTACCGAATTGTTTTACCGAATTTGCTCTTCTCCATGGGCCTTCTTGAGTTCAAATTTTTATTAATTGTTTCAAAAAGATACTATTATGGAAAACCTCAACCAACCAGCATTACATAGATTATCTTAAATGGCGCTTCTGAACAACAAATTAAGTGCTTATTTGTTTCTATTTTCTTTGCCTGTAATTCAGGAATAATTGGCGCATCTGCAATTACCGCAAATGTCACACACCCCCATCGCACTTGGAGAGGTTGGGGACCGGGACCCACGTCTAATTCCAGAGCCGTGAGCCAGTGGAGACAAAAATTTGCCTCCGCCAACGTCAGCGAAAATTTGCCAAAAAAAAAAAAACATAACAAATTGTTTATAGCTAAAGATCGTGAAGCGGCGGTCGCGCGCCGTTGTTGGTTTTAAATCACTTAATATGCAGGCGGCATTCAATCAGAGATACCCGAAAAAAAGATACCTATACAATCTGGCTATTACTTAGAATGAAATTGTTCCGAGAGCGGGAGCGTTGTCAACCGTTAAGAGTGCACAGCCCAACAATATAGTTGGGTTGCTTATCGTTTTGGGTTTTGGTGGCTACAGTTCTGGCTCGGCTCTGGAGGCGCGCGGTTGTAGAGGTTTTATACGTTCCGAAGGAAACTTAACCATAAGCTGCACGTAGACGACGACAAGTAAATAATAACAAGTCAATGTCCGCAGTCGTGTCAATATTTGGACAGTGAGCTCATTAGCTCGACCCACAAGTTCTTTAGAATCGAAGAAACTCCCAAAAGGACCCTAACATTATGAGGCGTTTGGTGCCCCTGCTCCTGCTCTTTACTCTACTTCTGCTGGTTGGAGCTCAATCTCAACTGAGTATGTCGTGTAATAGCAATAGGCAGGAAGGGCAAAGCCTACACCTCTAATCCTTTGCAGGCTATGAACAGGCTCGACAGGCGGTGCTGATCGCCGAGGAGGAGTTGATGACCGGCGGCCACACATACCTGAGCGTTAAGGAGGCCAAGGTGGACGACATCTTCATGGAGTACAAGCTGGGAGAGCTCTCCCAGGGTTTCCGAAATGCGGAGCAAAACCCCGCCGCTCTGCATTTTTTCAAGGCAAAACCGCTGATTGACCGGAGCGGCGTCTTCCGGTTTCTGCAGAAGATGCCCAAGGGGGCAGTGCTGCACTTGCACAACACTGCCTCTGTGAGCTCCAAGTGGGTGGTCCAGAACATGTCCTACATGCCCGGCATGCTGCGTTGCACTACGGCCACGGGTCGGAGTGTCCTGACTTTCCGCCGGGCCCCCAAGGAGCACAAGTGTCAGTCGCAGTATGTCCGGGTCTCGGATGAGCGGCACAACTCAATAGATCCGCAGATCTACGACCAGAATTTCGAGCGTTTAATCAATTTGTATACCCCCGTTCCGGAACGTAAGTCTGGAAAATACCAAAATCCTTCCATCCGTTTGTGACTGGATTTTTTATATTTTAGTGGAATATCCAACCATCACTCAGGTGTGGGATAAATTTCAGGACATGTTCGATGTCTTCGGCGATGCTATAGCATACTTGCCGGCATTCCGGGCCTATCACTGGCAGATGCTAGAGGAACTCTACAACGACAATGTCATGTACGCCGAGATTCGGACCAGTTGCAAGATGGTTTGTCTAACCCATAACTTTTTTCAATAAAAATCTTACAATTGTAATCGATGATTTAGCTTTACGATGCCAGTGGACGCACTTTCCCGAAGGAGCACACTGTGCGGGAACTGTACGCTCTAAACGAGAAGTTCGTGCGACTGCATCCCGACTTTTTGGGCATCAAAATAATATACGCCGTGTATCGTGGCTACGACGTGGATCAAATAAAGGAATCCGTTGAGGAGTTCCGACAATTTCAGTGGGTATGATTAACGTGGCAAATAACTTTGGCTCACCGCCGATTCATCCACAGCGAGGCCTTGCCGCACTTCGTGGTCGGATTCGATTTGGTGGGTCAGGAGGATAAAGGCAAACCGCTTTTTGCCTTTTTGCCCGCATTGACCAATTTGCCTTCGACTGCTAGGTTTTTCTTTCACGGAGGAGAAACAAGTAAGTGGCGATCACTGGAGACTCGCGTCAACCTTTTGACCACTTTATTGCAGATTGGTTTGGTGCCTCCACGGACACCAACTTGCTAGACGCCGTACTGCTGAACACCACTCGGATAGGTCACGGTTATGCCCTAGCAAAGCACCCAATACTTCTGAATGCGGTGAAAACCCGTCAGATAGCCGTGGAGGTGAGTCCCATCTCGAACCAGGTACTGCATCTGGTCTGGGACCTGAGAAATCATCCCGGTGCCCAGTACCTGGCCCTCGATGTACCCATCGTGATATGCAACGACGATCCCGGATTCTGGAATGCCAAGGGACTGAGCTACGATTTTTACTATGCCATCATGAGCCTGGCGCCAAACAATGCCGGCGTCCGGCTGCTCAAGACCCTGGTGTGGAACTCGGTGCGGTACTCCACTCTCACGGAGGAGGAGCAGACACGGGCCTTCAAGATCCTAGAGCTTAGTTGGTCGCGCTTTATAGACAAAGTCCTTGAGGGAAGTGTCTTTTGAAAGATGCTGTAACAAATAAAGAACCAAAGAGCAAACTACAACATTTTTTTATTTCTTATTTTCTTATCAAAAGGCAGTAATTTGAGACTTCTACGAATACGAAAATATTTGTTAGGTGACGATTGTATATCCATTAAAACTAAAATCGGTTTAGACCTACTAAATTGGGAAATAACTACAAACGTCTATGCATTTTGCTGAGTAATCATGGATAATCGTTGTCACTGTCATTACATTACAACTCCCACCAAAAATAATAGTCATTAAAGCAATGTAGATATAAATCACACATTTTACTATTAAATTCACTAAACAAACTATTACATATTCCGACTCGGGTGTATATCACGTAAATTGTAAACATTAATTTGTTTTTTCTAGACTTGTGTTATTACAGTTTATACCACTCTAAAAATTATTTTTATTTTTCATGATTACAAGTGTTCATTTGTGAAAGCCTTAAATTTCACCTAACTTTTCTAAATTATTGAAACGTACCCTAAAATTAACATCGCTGGCTAGGGTTTCATCCCATTCATGGTCTGAGAACTTATGTGATTCAAATGCAAATATAAGTATTCAGGTCCTTTATTTACCATCGCAAAAAACGTTTAAGCTTAAAAAAACATGTTTTAATTTCAGTCTTTGAGGATTGCAGTATCTGCAATGTGGGTATTCTCAAAAAAAAGTTCTTAACGTTTGTAGCGCTATTTAGTAAAATTAAAATAAACACTTAATAAAATTACAATGTACTTTGAAAATTGTATTTTTTTTAAATTCTAAGTAATATGAAAACTAAGTTCTTTCTATAATCACATAAATTATCCCGAAACGCTTAAATTATTCGTGATATGATGGGTATGCTGTTTATGCAAATGGGCTATGCCAGGTGTGAACATGGTTTTCTACTACAGCGGACCATTTTTCCCGAGAATGGAAGCATTCCCAAATATAAATCAAAATTAATGAATCAAAACCGATCGTAAATTTGTTTGGATTTTTCTTCAACAAATTTTGGGCATCCGCCTTTTCATTCGACTTTCACAGTTCTCACCGGACGGTTTCGGTGAACAGACGCATTCCGAGCTTTTTCATTACTAAAAATTTGGCAGGATTAGTTAATATTTTGATTTATAGAGAAAGTTACCTCTAAAAGGACCTTTCTCACGATGCAAGCTTGGCACTTAATGTTCCTGTTTGTGATTCCGCAAGTGTCGGAACAAGCGGTCTCCATCCAAGGTAAACCTAATCATACGTTTTAAATTGTTTGCTTTCATTTGAAATATGTAAAACACACTAAGATTACGAAAAAGTCCGGAAAGCTGTTCTGAAGACGGAGCAGGAGCTTATGACCGGAGGCCACACTTACTTGAGCGTTAAGGAGGCTAAGGCAAACGAGATCTTCATGCAATATAAACGAGAAGATCTGGAGCAGGGTGTCCGAGACGAAGAACAGAATGCAGCTGCTCTGCATTTCTTTAAGGCCAAACCCCTCATCGACCGGAGTAGGGTATTTCGCTTTCTTCGGGAAATGCCGAAGGGAGCGGTTCTACATTTGCACAACAGCGCTTCGGTTAGTTCCTCTTGGGTGGTTCAGAACATATCCTATATGCAGGGTATGCTGCGGTGTACCACGACCTCGGGTGAAACTTTGCTGACCTTCAGACGAACGCCCAAGGAGCACAATTGTCAATCGGAATACATCTTAGTCTCGGACGAGAGAGCAAGTGCTAGTAATCCCAAAGACTATGACCAGAACTTCGAGCGTCTAATTAACTTATACACTCCAACTCCAGAAGGTGAGTTTTTTTAAATATTTGGCATAGTGTCCTTGTTACATTGCGAAAATATTTGCAGTGGAATATCCCACCTCCACGAGAGTATGGGATAAATTCCAAGGCATGTTCAACGCCTTCCACGATGCTCTCGCCTATTTGCCCGCATTCCGGAAATATACCTGGCAAATGCTGGAGGAGCTTTACAACGACAATATAATGTATGCAGAGATTCGTTCGACCATCAGAAAAGTAACTAACATAGTGAAATGTCAATTTAATTCGAACAGCGTATATTTATATTATTATCTGCTAGCTTTACGACGAAAGTGGGCAAGATCTGTCCCTAGAACGCGCTGTCCAAGAGTTCTTGGATGTCAACACAGAGTTCGTTCGGTTGCATCCGGATTTCCTGGGATTTAAGATAATATTTTGCGTATATCGGGGCTTCGAAATGGATCGCTTGCGGAAAGCCGTAAATGCGTTCAAGAAATTGAGGTAGGTTGCAATTACTTAAACGTTTTCGGCAATTCGAAGTTTCCCTTCACAGAGAAGCCTTTCCAAATTTTGTGATTGGATTCGATTTGGTGGGCCAGGAGGATAAGGGAAAACCACTTTATGATCTTCTGCCCGCTCTTCGGGATCTCCCGGCCAATACCCGATTCTTCCTTCACGGGGGAGAAACCAGTTAGTGATTTGGAATCGATTTTGGAATCAAATTGCAAAGTTTCTCATTTAAGATTGGTTTGGAGCTCCGGTGGACGTCAATCTATTGGATGCCTTGTTGTTGAACACCACTAGGATTGGCCATGGTTTCGCTCTAGCAAAGCATCCGATAGTCATGAATGCAGTTAAAGCTCGCAACATAGCCGTGGAGGTGAGTCCCATATCGAACCAAGTGCTGCATCTGGTTTGGGACCTGAGGAATCATCCGGCTGCCCAGTACCTGGCCCTCGATATACCCATCGTGATTTGCAACGACGATCCCGGATTCTGGAATGCCCAGGGACTAAGCTACGACTTTTACTATGCCATCATGAGCCTGGCGCCAAACAATGCCGGCGTCCGGCTCCTCAAGACCCTGGTGTGGAACTCGGTGCGGTACTCCACTCTCACGGAGGAGGAGCAGAGACGGGCCTTCAAGTTTCTGGAGGTTAGCTGGACGCGCTTCATCGAAAAAACTGTTGCCGGGTATTTCCTTTGAAAGCACCCAAGATAATACTGTGAAAATATCTAAAGAAAACTCGATTTAACTAATTTCTCTATCCGTATTCAACAGTAAGAACACCCAGCACCATTCCTAATTCTAAATTTCACAGCCAAACTTGGTCTCAAATTGCCATACAAAAAAAAGAAACAAAACCCACAGCTATTAAAAATAATAAAGTAAACAGAAGCACAATATGTGTCAAATCAGTGTACTTTTATGGTTTGGATTATAACTGGAAACGGATGATAGTTGGGACCTTCATTTCTTAGTATAGATAGACAAAGCAATAAGTACAGTATCCCTGAAATCCGACTCATTTGGTTTGGGAGCGCAAAAAATTTTCGCAGCTCTCCAAGATTTGCAGATAGGCCGTATTAAAACCTCCCATGCCTTGGCTCTGTGGAAACAGGAAAGATTAGCCTTCCGCCTAATGCCATCCTATCTATGTATGTAAGTTACAAAATATGGATCCTGGATTATTTCGTCTTCCTTGCGGCCAATATACGTGCCCAGCAATTGGATTTTGCAGCTTGGAGGAGGTTGCAGGCCTGCTGCCATCTGCCGAAGTTCCATCAGGTTGCTGGTGTCCATGGCGAAGATGTAGTCAAAGACATAGAAGTCCTGCGCCGTTATCTGCGTATACCCAAAGGTTCAGGACAGCTTTGGCACACTAGTTACCCCAGTACCATACGGCCAAGATGTTTCGTTTTGAGGCCATGTTGTTTGAGCAGGTGCAGGCCGCGCGCCTGAGGTGGCTTGCCCACATTCCAGTCCCGCAGGCCAGCGCTGTCCACTTGCCAGTCCTGGAGGTTTTTCTTCAGGACCAGGTGCTGAAGAACAGCCTCCGCCATTGGGGAGCGACAGGTGTTGCCTAGTTGAGTGGCGTGTGTAGTAAATATGCTTTTTAGTGGCTGCCTCTTACCGATGCACACAAAGAGAACCTGCATGTTCACGGGGAACTGAACTGCCGGTTCCGAGTTTTCGCTGCTGATTCATTATAGAATAGAAAAACCGGTTCACATTTTGTACCAGCCGTTTATTAGTTTAACTATACATCACAATATTGTCTGCAAAACACTTAATTCTGGAGGCGCTCTTTCACGAAGGCGGCGCAGGCCACCACGCACTGTTGGTAGGCGGTCTCGAATCTCTCGGCTCCCCGATCCTGGAAGTAAAAATCAATAAGGTGACAATATTGTCGTATCCTATTTTTGTGGGGATTTTAATTTTTGGCAACTAAGAAAGCCAATTGGTTAAGGGTTAGCTCTACAGATCAGCGGTGGGCACAAATTTTTAGCTTGGGAGCCGGTTAAGAAAGAAAAAAAAGAAGGAGAAAGAAGGCTTTTTGTTTTTGGGAGCTAAAAGAGCTATGGAGTGCCCACCGCTGCTACAGATATTGGACCTATTGGCAGTATTGGGAATAGTAGTATAGCCCAGTTAAGAAGTAAATGTACTAGTAAACATAATATTTTGTGGTGTATTAATGTCTAAATGCCTGCTTTTTAAGGGCATGAATTCCTAAATGTTGCAAACTCTCGAGAATAATGATGGATGACTAACAGTTACCATGTGTTAGTTGTTTTAGCACTGATTCCACTGGTAATACAATAAAAACATCGTAATGAGACATCGTACAGGACAAAAGCATCTATTGAGGCTTAGCCGGAAGACTTTAAAAGCTTTGGGCCAAGAAACCTTGCACACGAAATGAGTTTTGCGAATGTATACTCACGTAGTAGGGATCCTCGATGATGCGGTTCTTCTTCTCCAGCCCGAAATCGCCGAGCAGCAGCAGCTCCGCCTTCGTGTTGGGGGGCTTGAGGCGGCTCAGCTCGCTCATGTTGTCATCGTCCATGCCGAAGATGAAGTCGAACTCGGAGAAGTCCTCCTTGCGGATCTGGCGCACGATGTGCGGACACTTGAGGCCGTGCTGCTGCAGGGTGCTGATGGCGCGCGGGTCGGCGCGCTTGCCCACGTGCCAGGGCCCGATGGCGGCGCTGTCCACCTGCACGTTCGCGACCTTCCCCTTGCCCAAGGACTCCACCATCACCACCTCGGCGATCGGCGACCGGCAGATGTTGCCTGCAAGGTCAAGGGACAGAATTAGCGGTCACGGTCAAGGTCACGAGCTTGATCGCATTAATTACCCAAACAAATCATTAGAATCTTCTGCACCATTGTCCGGAACTAAATTACAATCAATTTTGGTAGCTGTGCTTTTTCCGGCTGGTCAGCTGCGGTTCCCTCAGCGCAGCCCTGTGTCAATGACTTGGTTGGCAACGCGACCAAGTCAGCTGTGAACCAGGGCTAGATTATCTGATTCATGCGCGCCTGTTTCAAAAAGTTTGTACAAGCCACACTGCACTGCTGGTAGATCTTCTCGAAGGCTGCCACTCCCATTTCCTGCATTCAGATTGCAGTCGAATTTAAATATTTTAAATATATGAAATTAAATATATATGGTTCAATAAGTCCTTGGAAAATCGATGAAGAACGCTCGTGTAATCGCAATTCCAAGGTTCAAAAACGCATTCTCAGTCTAGTTATTTAACATAAAACCAATAGTTTATGGGAATAAATTTAAAGCACTGTGTTAAACTTAATGATGCGACATAAACATAATGCTATCAATTTTTTGCCAGGAAATGTTAAGTTAAACGTACGCAAATTCTGCGTGATCATCTTAGAAAAATTAATTGTCACAAGTATTAAAACTATGTTTTTTCAATAAAAATGTAATAAATGAAGGTTGCAAAATAATTATAATCAATTTATTATGTGTTAGTACGTATATACGTTTTTAAGCAAATTTGAAAAGAGTATTGAGATTCTTAGTCAATTGACAAAGATCAAAGCTTACAATCGACATGGATGTTTTCGGATAAATTGTTTATATATTCTTCAACAAGCAACTGCGTTTTCTCTTTGCTGAGACAAAATAATAGGCGTATATTCAGTTAAAACTTACGTAGTAGGGATCCTCGAGGATGCGCTCGTCCGGCTTGAGCCCAAAGTCTCCCAAGAGCAGCACCTTGGCCGTGGAATAGCTCGGCGCCATCCGCCGCAGGGCGGCCATGTTGCTCCGATCCATGCCGAAGATGTAGTCGAACTTTTGAAAGTCCTCGCTGGCCAGGACCCGCGCACAGTGGTGGCTCTCGATGTTGTGCTGGGCCAGGACGTGGAGGGCCCGCTCGTCCGGCCGGCAGCCGGAGTGCCAGCCCTCGAGCCCGGCACTGTCCACGTGCCACTCCCTCTGCAGACCCGCCCCCGCAATGACGTCACGCATCACAGCCTCGGCAATGGGGGAGCGACAAATGTTGCCTGTGGGCGCAGTCCATTTGCATAATAAAACCAACAAAATGCCCAAGGATTAATATTAATGGGCATATTCCACTGGCTTATACCCACCCACACAGACCATCAGGACGCTGCTCCTCTGCGATCTCTTTCCCATTGCTTTTAGTTCGGATGCGTTCAGGGCTTGCCCCTTTTGGGTTTCCTTTGCTTTGGGGGCGATGCAGTTGAAGGACAATGTGTAACTGAAGAGTGGAACAGGCAGTCGGGGTACAAAAATATACAAAACTTGTGCTTTGTGAGAAAACGCTCGCAAAAAGGAATGTACTCGAATGACAACTAATCCCTTAAATCCCAAAGTTTCCTATTTTTTCAATAAACTAATCTACAATACAATAAAAAAACATTGTTAATATAGGTCAAAAAGAGTTGAAAAATGATTGTCGTGCCGAGACCATTGTGGTCCTTAGAGATGTTGCTATTGTAATATACTTTTACATAGTTTGGAGTGCGCATCTTTATAGTGCTCTAAGAACACACAATTGTGCTGATTTGTTCTTACTAATATGGTAAACGCATATCGTAAATTTATGCATATGGAAGAGAATAATATTATAAAAACGCACATCGTAAATGTATGCATATGGAAGAGAAAAATATTATAATAAGGTACCTAAGCAATTGCAAGATATTTTTCAAACATTTTGCACTATTTCCAACAAGATAAATTTTCCCCGAACCCAAGCCCATTTATGACGGTAAATATATTTAGGTTGACGTGTAAACACACCTTGGTTATAAACAATCCAAAAATTAGCCCATGGATGGGGAAATACTCAGGATCTACAAAAAGTCAAGTGCCCTCTGACTAGATCGCACCTCTGTCGCACTTCCTGCTGCCTGCTGCACCACATCCTGTTTACGCAGCCTGCCTGTTTACTCTGAAATTGGCTAAAAACTGCGCTCACAGCAACTTCAACTATAAACATTTAATTAAAGTTCATTTGCCTGGGACAGCGGGACCAGGGGAGGTTTGCACCCACTTCCAGCGCTTTGCCGGCACAGGGAGGGCCACCTGCCCAGCGGCCAGGGAAAACTTTTGCCGAGCAAAGCGAAGAGGTGATGAGCTCTGGTCGGGGTCTCGTTTTGGTTCTGGCTTTGGTTTTGAGGTCCGAGGTGGGGGCTCCGGTCCTCGGCCGCCCATGAATATGCAAGAGGGGCTTTGAATCCAAATCTCCCGCTGCACCTGCATCTGTCCTTGCTCCGCCCCAAAGGCCAGGACACTGGACTCGAAAAACCTTAATGACTGTCAAGAAGGCCAGGTCGGGAATGGGATCCGGCCGGGGTGTGGTGCGAACTTAAGGCAGATGACCACGTCTGGCAGGAATAAAGTTGCTTTTAAAATAAATTCGGTTTGCTTTTGTGTGGCACAAAACTGAGTTTTATGCAAATTGTATACATGCCTCATGGAGTGCCAGACGCTTGTGTGTGCACGAAGTTTGCCCAGCTTGCGCTGTGGTTGTTGATGTTGCCGTTGCATTTGTTGTTGCTGTTTGCACTGGGCTCTTGCTGTCGTTGTTGTTGTTGTTGTTCTTGGGGGCGGCTTTGATGGCATCAAAGTGAGCTTGTCGTTGCACAGACAAATGTTACGTACTCTCGTCACACTCTTACATATGCAAATGTCCCCTGCTGCAGTGCGTCCTCTGCAATTGACAATTGTTGAAAATGCAAATGCAAATGGAAATGGGAATGGAAATGCCACGACATGTGCCCAACAGCCACACCAGTAATTCATACATATGCCACCGGAGACATAGACGGCGGATACGGGGCGGCTGGGCAGGTGGTGGAGGCAAAGACAAATGCAAAGGCGTTGTCACAGCTATCATCATCCGGCGACGACATCTCCTCAGATAAGATAAACGATGGCAAAGTCAACAGCAACATCTAAATAAGCATTCTGCATAGAGAGAATGCCAAGGTTGCATATCCCAAATATTGTCAATCAGCTGATACTCCGAGAGTCTGTCAAAAAATGACAGCCAGGAATGAATAACCTCAGAAAATATACCTTTAAAGCGTGCCAGTGAGATTACAAAATTATACCAAGCCCCGTAAGCCGCCGCAACCTGGAAGTTTGAAATTCAAAGGTTACTATCAATTAGTGGCAATTATATTTTGGATATTTTATATTTTTGTTTAAATTTTAATCAGGTTGATGAAAATATTATTGTGCATATGTTTTGTGAAGCAATTAGAAGGGATTCTACGCATAAATACTCAATTCAGTAAATATGATCAATTTTTAATCGATTTTCAATTTAAGCTTATAAATTATCGTCAACTGTGAATTTGCAGTGAAATTTGAAAATAACTTGATCTAAAGTGGTACCGCTTTTGTCCGGTATTACTTGATAATTATAGTCTCCAAAGTACATGGTGTTTATTTAGGTTTTTTACTGCCCGTTCATCTATACACAACATATGTTTACGCTCATTTTGTCATGTGTAATGGGAAAGGTCACTGTTAATAGATAAACATGCCATTCGCAGGCCACCGCAGGCCCAAATAACCCTCGAGTGCAAATGAGGTAAATGACAAGAGGTACGAAACAATCATAAACCCGGGAACTTTACGCCCGGAGCCTACCTACCCGCCCAACGCTCCAACCGCCGAGATGACGAGCGAGTTGACGGGCGAGTGCAAACATGTCCAAGATGAACATCCATTTTGCATTCGGCAAATGAAAAGCGGAAAAGCTAAAACTGATGCAGTAGCTTCAGATGCTGTCAAACGGCCTGACTATCCGTCTGTGCATGCATCTTGTATCTCTATCTGTATCCCTCTGTCTGCCTTTTGCAGCTTCATCAAATATTTAGCGCCAGGCAGGCGCTTCTTTCTCTCAAGAGATAAATGAAGGCAGGGCCACAGGGCGGGAGCGGTACTAGACAAATAAGCGCATTCATTGTGCTCGTTCAGTGTAAATACGAAACAGACGTAGCACTGCTTGGAAAATAACAACTTTGGTTGGTTAAGTAACAGCACCGACTAATGTGATACTGTGGCCTAAAGATGATGCCACAGCACGAAATTGTTCTCGTGGGTTTCAAAAGCTTTCAAAACTAATATGATCAGCATTCTCCCAAAACTGTTTTTCGTTTTATCGATTTGCGATAAAGGACTTTTAATATTGTCTTGTTTATGGTATAATTTGGCTAAAGCATAGCCGTTGCATGGGTCTGGCTTGAGGCGTATTTAAAAGCACGCTGCCAAAACAACGCTTCCGAAAGTAATGAATAAAACAAACTCTGATGGCATCGATTCGAGACCTTGTTTGCTCATAAATTTACCAATCCACCCACACCCGCCCAGAGAATCCAGTATACCCTTGCAGCGGATGGCTTATGAAGGCGCAGGCAGACAAACTACCCTGTTACCCGGTTAGTTGTTGGGGGTGGGACAGTCAGTGCCAACGACCAACGCCGACCAGCCAACAAAAACAACCGGCACAGCCAAAAAGCCGGCTACAACAAACGCCGGCAACGCCAGCAACATGTTGCCAAACAGAGCGGCACAGTGGGACACAAATGCAAATGCCCATCTACCTGAGATCCTTGCTTGACCCCATGTCGAAATATAGCGCTTTGTTTTGGTAAAAATAAAAATAGTGATAAAAGTAGTTAACGTTTTAAAGCAGAAAGGGCATAGTAAAAATTTTAAACATATCCCTACATACTTAAACTTTCGTTTATTGAGATTACCCATTTTAAAATATTTGAACCCAGATGCCCATGTTTTTTTACCGACTCAAAACCTACTTTAGTTTATTTGATAAAATATAATGTATAATGTTTCTGGGATGTAATGTCTACATTTGGAGTATGTTGCTCCACCGTGGCATGTTGCAGGCATGCATTTGCGCCGGCAACAAGAGCGGCGAATCGCAGTTGTGTGCGTTGCAGTCGCAAATGCATCTGTCTGTGTGCCTTTATCTCGATTTCAGTTGTAATGTTGCTTGGCGGCAGCCACCAGCAACACCATCGCAGGCAGCAGCAACAGCAACATCAATCGCAGCGGCAGCAGCAGCAGCAGCAACGCGTTTCGAAAACTTGTTTTCAACGTAGTTGGGTTTAGTTTACTTTGAGACGGCGACGCAGGTGGACGTGTCCGGGAGCGAGTGGCAGAGCGAAAGATAGCTAAGAACGCGAGCGGGCCAGGTTGTATCGAAACGTTAGCGGACCGCGCTATAAAAATACCCAACAACAACAACAACAACAACAGCGGCAGCACAAGCAAAGCGGCAGCAACAACGCTCCAGTGTTTGTCTTTAGTTTTATGGCGCGCGCGTAGCGTCAGGTAGTTTTCAGATATTTTTTCGTGTTATTCCTCGGCGCGATTTAATGGCTGACAAAACCATCGAGCGTGTAAAAGTTGTTAGCAGTGACCAGTACAACAAAGTGGTGTACATTCTCCGGGAAATGTGCTAGTGCCAAAGTAAGCAGAATCAGTGTTTATCCGCGTCGGGATTACTCACCATCGCTCATCCACCACCAACTCCGCATCGAGCTCCAGGGCAAATCAACGACTCCACTGCGCTTCTTTACGATACCGAAATACGACAATCCCGAAACCAGTATCTGAGCCAATGTATCTGTAAGATACGAGCCCATATTGGAATTTACTTAACACGTATGCGACGCACCAACACAGCCCCAGCAACGTCTTGGTGGAACCGAGTCTATTGGATTTTCGGACTCGACTCTCGCACATCCAGGGTAGGTAATCGCCGTATCTTTCCCAGGAAAAACTCTGCCACACATGCACACTTGTCCAGCTGCGTTTTTCCACCCTCGGCTTAACTAATGAAGCTGACCTGCCTGGTGCTGGGCGATCGGTCGGCTACCTGTTCGGGGCGACCCAGGGTTTCCCATTTTTCCCATTAGCCGCTAGAAGATTTCACTGCACATATCGAAAGCTGTGGCTATTTATAAATGCCCCAGCCCGGGCAGGGCCGTGCGCTGAACAGTGCGTTTTGGAGTCCAGGCTCGAGTCTCAAATCCGGTTTTTGGCCCCGGCCCCGGCCCCGTCCCCTCCCGTTCCCGTTGATTCGTGGCCCGGCCCAAGCTATCCCATATAACAACATGTAGTATCCCCGGCGATGTCTGGCGGGGCCAACATCAATTCAATTTCTACCGGCTGAGTGAGTTTTTAGCTCTCTGCGCACAGAAGAAGCATCTCCATCTTCATCGTCATCGTCATCGCCGAAGCCATCCCCATCTCCACCTCCATTTCCATCTCCATCTCCATCTCCAGGTCGAGCATCTTCGCGTCTTCAATCTCTGGAGCCGGAGAAGACGAAGCTGGTTTCGAGCTGTTTTCTTTTCCCTCGCTTTGTTTTCGTTCGTTTCGTTTCGTTTTCGTTTTTTACTATTTACTGATCGTCTTGCGGCGAGTTGATCATCATGAAGATCGTGTTGCTGGCCGCTAAAGCCGAGATTTTTTCGCCGATTTCTGCTGGTCGCTTAAGGTGCATGGCCTTATTTACCCAGTTTCCAAATCGCTCACCGATTTGTGCCCGTTCTTCCGCCGCGATCTGTGCGCCTCCGATTGGGGGGTTTATTTGAGGTATTCGCTGAATCACACGGGGATCATTTGAATTTCAACTTAAATATGGGTTTTTTGTTTGGCCAGACATTGGCTGCTTCGGGTTTGGGGCGAGGTAGCGAGGTAGCGAGGTGGCACACCCATGACGGCGGGGTTAGAGTCCCGCTCCGGATTTGACTCAGAGCCAAACAATGCGACATGCGGGAATTGTTGTGGGGCCACTGGCACGACCAACAGTGAGAGAAAATCAAAATGCAAAACTTGTTGCTAATAAACAACAATTACAACAACAAAAACAAGTTGAGCTAACCACAAAAATGCTGGCAGCTAACTTTATACTCGTTCGTCGCCCAGGAGCTCTGCACACAACAAAAAATACAGCAAAACAGCGAAGAAAAAACGAGTAGAAGCTGGAGCCACAGTCCCGTCCCGTCCCGTCCATGGCTGGTGCTATTGCTGCTGTCACACTAGCCAGCAGCAACACCAGCCAAAGCCGCAGCAGCAGCACGAGCAGCAGCAACATCAGCAATTTGTTGTTTCTGCTCGCAGCCTGCACAGCAAACAATTTCGCCTGTTCGGGGGGCGGCCCATATTCGTTCCGGTTTTGTTTAAATATCCCAAACATCAGCCATCGACGAGGTCTATAAAAAAGATTTATGCGCTTTTTAAATCACATCAATTGTGTTTCATCAATAAGCAGTAAATACAAATTTAGCTTGATAAACTCACACAAACTTGTCTCGAAGAGAAATCTAATCAGAACCAGTTTCCAAAAATAGTACATTTGTTTCAAGTAGACTTGATAAGATGGAAAAAATAAATAATTTTTTAAACAATTATTAATAATCTTATCAGCTAACGATAAACTCAGTTTTCTTACAAAAAACAAAGCGTATAATCAATTGATAAAGATGGAGAAGCGCCTTTAGTAATGCGATTTTCTCTCTCTGTTCGCATATACGAGTATAAAAGTAGCATTATTTTGTCCCCATGAGAAGACCATAAAGAGCAGCCAAGTGGCCAACTGTCTCCGCCATTCTTCGCCAGGAGAAACCAAAGTGCGGACAGAAGACCGTGCCACAAAAGCAGCCATAACTGTGTCAGTGTGCAACTGGAAGAGGCCTAAGCCTATTAAGCTCGCTGGCTTAAGATCGCTGCCAGGAGGTAATGCTTCGCGGGCGAATTAAGCGTAATTAATGCCGACAGGTGTCATGGAATTGGCGCAAGCTCAAAGAGATTGCATTGCCCTAATTGGATGCGCCAATTAGGAGTTATGCCCCCCGCACTTTGAAGATACGGCGAATGTTTGCCCTCGGGAAATCCAGTGAAAAATCGTAGAAATTGTTTAAATCTTACCCAAGGTTTCCAAAAAACATTTCATTGATGCTATAAAAATGTTTCCTGGAAACAATTTGATTTTGTAGGTTTGATTTTAATAGACCATTTAAATTTCTAATCGGCAGAAAATCCGCAGAGACAAGACTCATAAAAATTTCGTTTTCATGGCCAAACATCTAAATAAAAACGTCTACAAATGTTACTTGGCTCTAACCAAAAACGATAAATGAAACCGTAAACACATGACTTCAAAACTATGCGCTGACTTTATTTACGTGTTTAGTGTGTCACCAGATAGCTGCCACTGCTCCGAGCGGCCGGCGGGAATTGGATGAGTTAGACCTCCTCCTGGCTACGGCGCACGCAGCGGGTGACCTTGCGCTTGAATTCTGTGTAGTCTTCGCGCCATTCCTTGGCCGCGTCAACATTGGCAGCCGACTCGTCGTTGGGGTCCGTCAGCATCGAAATCACCGATAGAAGAATTGTCTCCACGGTGTGCACAGGCAGCCAGCGTTCTTCGGCCTTCTCGTAGCCCCACTTGTCGTCTCCGGGCTCGTGAAGGATCGAGATGCACACGTCGCCGGCCTTGTCTATATTCGGGTGCCAAATCTCAGTTACGAACTTCATGCGCGGCGGACGCAGCGGGTACTCCTTGGGGAATATGAGGTGGGCCTTGAAGCAGCCACCTTCATAAAGGGTGTCCGGGGGACCGATGATCACAACCTCCCACTTGAAGATGTCAGAATCGCTGACCAATCCGGCGGAGAATCCCTCAACGGGATTGCGTTGCAGCTCGGCGAGCTGGCGCTTGAGCAGCAGCGATGCTTGTAGTTCGGACATATCACTGGGCTGTGGACGGAGCAGGGAGCACGTGTGGTAACGCTGTCTTCCGGGGGATTGCATACGAATACTTACTGGAATTTTGTTCAATAATTTCGAGTCTCTTTCTGGGTTACTTCTACAGCTGCTGAACTACGCTGAATGTCTAGGCGTGTGTTGAAGGTTCAGGCATGGGCAACTGTGATTCCAGGCAGCGCAGTGGCATGCTAGCGCACTTTGGGACATTTTTCTTTTGTCCCTTATATTCCCTTATATTGCTAACGCTTATAATTTATTGAATGAAATCTTCGGTTTTGCACGATTTTTAACAGACAGTAACAAAATTCTTTGCAATCTCTTGACAATTACGTCCTTTGCATCGAAAGTATCGCCACAGAATTGCTCTTGAAAGCGTCTCGAAAGTTTCCATTGTAGTATCTTTTGACCGTTGGCTCATTCAAGCACCAGCCCGGGGAAAGTCCTCCTATCTCCTTTCCCTCCATTACCAGCAATTACTGGGCCCGGCTAAGGCCTCTCCACTCTAGTCCACTCGCAGCCGCGCTCCTTTGGCTTTTTTGCCGTGCTGGCTGGAACTGAATGGAAATTATGATGGCTGCCACATTGTTGCCGTTGGTTTTGGCTTTCGTAATTGCGCAAATGTTGGCACAGAGTTTTGCCGGCCTGCAACTTCGACCACGACATGTGGCCAGGGCCTTGCATCCATTGGGTAGTGTCCCCACTTCCCTCGACCCCACCAAGTCTGCGGCTTTTCTGCCAATTGCATTTTCAACTCGCCGTTTGCTGGCCGTTTGCTGGCATTTTGAAGTCCCCGGGCCAGGGCCGCGGGGGGCAGACTATCACACTATCGCTAACTTAAATTATGCTGCCGCAAATGTGCGAATTGTTAATGTCTCGTTGCCAGCTGAGCCGCAGTGTTCGCCTGCTGCAGTTGACTGACTTTTCATGTGGCTGCGCGACTCGGTTTTCGGCTTTCGGCATTCGGTACTGCCGGTTTTTCAAGTTTTCCATGCTGCCCGTTTTCACAAATTCCAACTGCGTTTGCATTGCATTATAGTTGCAATAATATTTACCTAGCGTTGCTCCAGCGGCAACAACATGTGTGTACGCCCGGCGCACAGAGTTCTTTTCTAACAGAGGAACTCAGTGGGATTCGATATTCGCCAAATTATCCAGCAGCACACGCCAGGGAGGAAAACATGTTTGGCTGGCCCATAAGACTGACAGCTGCTGCTCGGCCGGTTCTTTTCCCATCTTCCTCCGCTCTGCTCTGCTCCACTCCACTGCCACTCCGGCCGGCCCATTTAAGTGCCACATGTCGGAGGCGCTCCGCCAGGTCCCGCAGGGAAAGCGATATGACAGCGAGAGCCGGGAACTCACACGTGCCACACGGCTGCTGCGGGCAAAACTCGAATTTCCATTTGCTACACCGAGCGAAACACGCCCACAAAACGTTGTGCGGGATTGAGCAGTTCCGATTTACATTACAATAGCTGGGCATTTGGATCTGAACAATCCGTGTTAATCAAGATCTTTGTAATGCTAATCGACTGATTAAGGAGGATTGTTGAATTCAATTTCGGGCCCAAATTAGAGCTTGATTATTGGGGAATTAAAAATCAATTTTCGTACAGAAATCGGGTAAGCGAACTGATGCCTACATGTAGATTTTAAAGGCAATCACACCGAATATAATATCATTTTAAAATAGTTCTATAAATCAACAACCCAAGGCACAACTTGTATTCCAATTGAACACTCCAAAGTGGAAACGGTTTGTTTTAGTGTCGGGAAAGTGTCGCGCTGGCTTTTAGTGATAAAGTGGCATTGACTCGCTGTTGTTCCAACTCATTTTTGGCTTCGCTTTGTGAAATTGATTTTCAATATTCATTAAGACGCCCCCGCACACTCGCGGGTATCTGTCGGGGTCGTTGCCACGGCGTTTCAAAGAGAGAGCGGGGTGGCGGGGTGTCGGGGCTACCCGCTTGTTTTCCTCGATTTTGGGTGGGCGTGCCGGCTGCATGCGACAATTGCACTTCCGGCAACACCAGCATACACGCCTCAAAATCCCCTTCGCTCGGCCATTCCCGCTACCTCCGTTTGCCCCGGACCAGAGTTCTGCCCTTTTCGATTCTTTTACTGGGTTTGGTCTCCGTCTCTGCGACTGCGACTGCGACTGTTTTGGAACGGGAGCAGGTGCTCTGCGGCCCTCGGTGGCTGCTCTTGGCTGCGTGCCTCAAATTGCTGGCTCATGTTGCGTCCATCAAACAGCTGACGGCGTCGATCAATTGAAATTGCCTTGCCTTCCTCGATTTCAAGCGCTGCAACGCTGCCGCGCTGCTGCGGTGGGTTCTTCTTGTCGCTGATGACTTCCTGGAACTAATGGCTGGGCAACCTGCTGATGAATTGTCTTTCAAGTTGATCATAAAATATATTAATAGCGCCCATTTATTGCGGGCTCGTCCGCCGCCGCCTACACGACGAGAAATGCAGCAGAAAGTCTCGTGTTACCGTAAAATATGACCGCTCTGATTGATTTTTATTAACAAGTCATTCGGGAGATAGAAGATATTGATATGAATTGCATTTTTATATCATCCAGAGGAATATGTGTTTATGGGGCCAACATTTTTGGGAGGAAAAAAGCTGCCCTGTCTGAATTTTAACTTGAGCGAGTGAACAGCTGGACTAACATAGTAGGGCTTTATTGGGGCTCTGAGTTATGCACACCCATTTGTGGGCTGCCCCTGGAACACAATTTGCAATTGCATACAGAAATATGAGGCGGAATTGCCTGGCCGGAGGAGAGTTGGCCATTATTTCGTTCCGCATTGGGGGAACAAAACAATGCTGGGCCGGAGAGAACTCAATAAATTGCAGAAAAGCGAAAAGTGGAAAGAACGCAAAATAAACAAGCGCAAACTTGGTGGAAAAAAAGCAAAAACAAGCTCTCCTCCACTTGCAGTTTTAATGTGTTTTGTGCGTTGTTCCTAGGTTTATAATTGAGTTGGCAGTTGCAGCCGAAGTTGCAGTTGCAGTTGCAGCAGCGCTCCCACCCATCCGACCATCCGACCACCCGCCCACTGTGCACCACAAAATCGCATCCCTTCGGGAGCGGCGGGAGCTGTCCCAGGAGTTGGACACGATGGAGCGGTGTGCGCTCGTGTGCAGTGAATGCGAAAAAGTTCTGCACACTTTTCGACTGAAACGCGATATTACTATACACATTCCTTTATTTTTTTTATTTTACTTTTATTATTGCTCTCATAACACTCAGTGCAGCTCAGTGCGGACTTACCTTTATGGGCCGCATTGAAATGGAAACGCAAACCCAAACGCCCAGGGATCTGGTGTGCATTGTGGCTGCACAAAAACCGCCATCCTTGGTGGGTTCCGTAATGAGCGTTTCCGTCAAAGCAGTTTTTCCATTCATACACTTGGCAAAAACTCTGCGAAGCTTTACAAAACGCATAATTTCTAATTCAATGTTCCAATTACTAATCTAAAACTATTCTGTTTTTTACAGATATTGGCTGAAATTTAAGGTGAGTTTTCATTTATAAATCTCTTTGGGGCCACCTACGAGCATTTTGTTAAAGTGTAGGCTGGCTTTTAGCCCAAGTGGGCCACATTTAAAAGCGCATTATCTTTCTATCACCGCACGACGGACTTAAAGCTGGATCGACACCCCGTAATTGCTCAATTTCTTGCTTCATTAACGGGCTTTTCTCTTGCATTTGGCCAGTAATTTATCAGACCGACTGAGAGATCACCCAGGAAGCCAGAAACTCTTAATTTGTCTGACCATAAACGTGCCCCCATCCTCTTCCCGTTTTGTTGTTCCCGCTCCGGAAAATTGCGCCCAGCAAAGTGTGAAGTGTGTGCAGTGTAAGGCGTTATGCGTACGATTACTTCATAGGCCATGATTCATCGCCCCCAGTCCGGCAAGCAAATGAGCAAAAGTGTGCTACTGGGGACCGGAATCTGGGCTCCAAAATCCGGACAGCCGGGGATGGATCGGGAGCCCCTTCTGCTGCCAGATGATGGGCCGTTAGGCGGCGCTGATGGCGTTCCGGAGTTCATTTACTCTTTGCTCGCCACAAAAAGAAAATTCTGCGGAAAGAAAGGGCAGCAGCAGACACCGTCTCAAAAAACCCCGAGCTACGTTATTTGTAGTTTTATATCTTTTATTTTCTGCTTTCTGTTATATTTTATTCTTCTGCCCGTATTTTGCTAGACCATTTCGTTTTTAAATGCTGGGCTGGTGGCTTTGTGCTCCGGTTGGGGAGCAGTCGGGGGAGCGGGTCAGAATAGGGCCTGAAAAAATCCAAGCTTGGCCTGAAAAAGTGCTTATTAAATTTAATGACAGCACGTTTACTTGCGAAAAGCGATTCGGTTTTTTAGTTTTGTTTCGGGCTTCGGCTATGACTTTTTTCCGGTACCTACCTAGTTTTGTTTTTTGTAAGTACGAGTATTCGGTTTATTGAGGGCTGGGGCTCATTGGGAGCACTGAGGCCGTAACAGCACAGTCTTTAAGTTTAATTATGTGGCGCGGACTTAATAAAAAGGATCGTTAGGGACATAATCGTCAAATTGTTTAAATTGAAATGGTAACAAATTTTATTGTTTGTGATCCCAGCTGGAAAAATGAAAGTTGTTTCAAATTAATGAATATTATCCGCTTCCACAAAGCAAAGCTATTGTTTGCTTAAAATCAGTTCCAAGGAGTTATAGCATTACCGGCCCTATTCAGGCAATATACCTTGATTGACGCCAGCTTACAGACCAGCAATCAGGCTGTCCAGTGCCCAGTAGTTTCCCCTTTAAGCGCCATTCATTTCCCTGTTTCTTTTCCCCCACCTGTCACTGATTTATCCAAATCCTGCCGTGATTCCCATCGACCCCTTTGGCCAACTGTCGCCTGCCTAGTTTGCATGAGATTTCTCACAATTATGAACGACTAACTGGCATAAATTTATGACTGGCACTGGCACTGGGATTGGGACTCGGCATTTGCAGTAAGCAGGCAGTGAAAGTACGAGTATTTTAATGAAATGCCCCCCGAGAGTTAACCAAGGAAGGGGCCTCCAGAGCCGCAGGTTATGAGTTGGTAATTTGCAATTTGCCCGCTTCCAAGACCTGGCTCACTCGGCTGGCTTATTATTCAACTGGTTTCTTGTGCTCGCTGAACTTCAAATTGTGCGCGAAAAAAGTGAAATTTGCCTTGGATCGACCCGGACAAACATCAAAACACACATCACAATGTGGCCGAGTTAATGAACTGCGAGCAAATCTGCAAGACAGGAAGCCACTTTGTAACATTAGCACAGTTCCCTCTGCCTTGGCTTGGTCAGGAAAAAACTATGCTAATTTTTTGGCCGCTTGGGATTTATGGAATGAATTCGTTTTCGTTTTAAGCAAACGCCAGGCGGAAGGGCGGGTTCGCTTGCGTGTCGAGGCGTTGGCCACAACTGTTGACTTTTATTCACACAATTACAGCCGGCGAATTTGCATTCACCTCTTCCGCTCACCTGCCCGAAGACTTACCTGTTCGCCTGTCACGCTTGAGTGATTCCTCGGGGGAGTCGCTTCACTTGTTAACAATTAAGAGACGAACCCTTGGCTCTGCTTCGAGATGCACAGACCTCGCGTTCCTCGAAGTTCGCCCACTGACCTGGGCCGTCTAATTGGCTTTCTTTTGACATTGCGGCCGCAGTTTCGTTTGTGTTTTTGTCTTTGTCAAAATTAGCATTTTGAAGGCAAACAAAGTGGACATGGAAATGCTCAATCCAGCGCTCGCTGGCTCCTATAAATAATTCAAAACTGACCCGTGGCTTTCATTTCAATTCACTTCATTCCGGCTGAGGGTTTCGTTTGGGTTTTGTTTTCCCCCGATCCACGATTGTTTTTCATGTGACGCAGCAACAGTTGTCGGCCGAGGCCCTGTGGGAATCTCTCGAAGAAGTCATAAAACTAACCGTCGAGCGGAAATTAACACAGATACTTCAGGCCAACCTCGAAGGGCCCTCCAGCCCGCTTCGGGCCAAACAACAATCGGGGCTCTATGTCTCCGGCACTGCCCGCCGATTGAGATGTAGATGGGCGATGGCAGATAGCCGGCGGACAGGTCAACCCGGTTTGTTTACCATCGAGAGGATTATGCTTTGGTCTAAATAGCCATCAGATGACGTTGCACAACCGGGTTAATACTAGTATGTGGGCTTCATTAGTCTACAGTTAGTCTTGGGTGCGTTGTTGCCATCGGGAACATTTGATGGCACTAAATTGCGGATTGGGAACACCATTCACTGTCAAGGCATTCATGAGGGCTTATGCTCTTTGTGCTGGGGAAGATCTTTGGGGGGATAATACCCCTTCTCAATGACAACAAATTGACATGCTTCGGAAAACTTCCTTTTTGTGTCTTGGCTGCTCAACCACGAGTGTGCTGGCTCTAATTAAAAAGTGGTGGGTTCTCAGGGAATATCCTATGACATTGACCTGAATTTCCGGAGCATCTGCTCTAAAATGCAGTTCTTTGATTTTGTATCTAATAGGAGTTTTGACGGTTTTCTTGGGGTTTTCTTCAGTAATGTTCAAAGCTCTTTCGGCCAACTCATTTGGGACTCAATATCATATGGTTTTGTATGGCAGGTAGTTTTCTCTCCGTGTAGTCTTGCCATCTTGATAACCAGACATGGTTGGCTGTTGTGCGTTCCATTTCGCTTCTCTGAACTCGTTGAAAGAGAGTAAAATGTGCCAATTTTCTATATATACACATGTAGTATATCTTTATGTGCTCGTAATGCAAGAACCGGGGAGAGGGTCCATATATGGCCACTTCATCACGCAGCGCTGCCCAAGCGTGCTGTTGCTCCTCCTGCAACATGCAACTGAGCGACGCCGTCGCCCCCTCACACGCTTGCCACTCGTTCCAACGGCCCCATGTGCCGCCCGCCAATGCCCTTCGGCGGTCCGCAGCTTCTATTGTTGTTCTGGCCGCTCGATCGTGCTTGTGCTAGATTTATGCTCCGCCTCTGGTGGCATGCCCCGGCTCACTTTCCTCTGCCCTCCGCCACTCCCACTCCCATTCCCTGGCCATGGCCATCTCCCAGAGGCAGTTTCGATTTCAATTTAAAGCGGATGTGCGCTTTAATTGCTGGCCTGGCGAATTATAATTCATGTATGCAGAGCCGCCACGGGATGTTTCAGGTTGCAACACCAATCCCCGGGTGGCAATGAACTTGCCGATTGAGTGGGAAGCAGTCGCTTCCAGAAATCATTGTTTATGCATCGTTAAATGCTGCTTCTCAACTTGGTAATAGGGATTAAAGTTACCTATATTTGCATCCCCTTTTAAATGATGCTAGTAAAACATATTTGCTAGAAACTTTTGTCACCAGCTGGAGATTCCAAAGCACTTTGCGATGCGGTTCAATGGTCTTGTCCGCCGCTGCACTTGACACTGCCACTGCAACTGCAACTACCTCTGCCACTGGCAATGGCAAATTGCAATTGGCAATGCAATTGATTGTGGCAGCCAATTGAAGGGGATGGATGGCGACTCACTCACTTTCACTGATCGAAAGCGTGAAGCCAAAGTTTAATTGAATCCGCAGCTGCCAGCAACAATGATTGGTAACATTCAATGGCCGTGTCTCTAGCCAACTTTCAAACTTGGGCATTTGAAAGTTATTGGCCACAAGTGCGCTGCTCTCTGTGCCCGTACACACACGCACCCATTGCAGGCGGCTGCCCCTTTGCCACACACATACTATGGATACACACTCACACCCCTCGATACATCAAACGAAACTCGAAGTAAACTGAACGTGTCAGCAAGTCGGGCTGAGGTTTCCAGCCACAGAGAAACTTGGCCTGGCCCGGACCGGCCTGGCCCGACCTGGGCTCTTGGAGTTGCGACAAAATCAATAGGAAAACTTCGCACCGACCGGGAAGGGGCTAGGGAGCTGCTACCTCAACGGGTGGGGGCGTGGCCCAGTGCAGCAATTTGTTATATTCAGGCGTCGCCTTAAATTGGGTCACCGAAAATGTTCAATTATTCGAGTGAAATGCAGCATTGCGGCCCAATGGAGCAAGTCCAAAGGGAGTTGGGGCCCGCACCAAACCCGTTTCCAGAGTTGATGTAAGCGAGATTTTGGCTGGCTTCCCGCAACACTCCGCTGTCAATGCGGTCTTGTTTCATACACTTTATGAGTAAAGTTATTTCCGAGAATTTGTCACGCACTCGCGATGGAAACAGAACAGAAAAATATTATATTTTTCTCATTTTCTTTCTAGTTTCTAGAGCTTAAGATTAATCTGTTTTCGGTAGTACGCTCGTTGCTAATCACTCGACCAAACCCAGCGATCGAGTGGAACAAGCTTGTATAATTTCTCGCAGCAACTCAAGAAATTTAATGAAATGTTTCAAGCCCATTTGGAGTTTATTTGACTGCTAGCTGGCCAAAGTGCGCATTTTGTTTTGGAAATATTTTCCACAGTTTTAAAACTGGACAATAAATTCACGGCTTAATGGGGAACTATATTATATTACCTAAAGCACGTCCCACAGTGCATCTGGTCTTCGCTGCATGGCTGATAAATTTTCCTTCATTTTTCCCCCATCTCCATATTTTATGAGTTTTACAAGTTTATAAGCCCAAAACCCTTCGGCACACATGGGAATGCCATATATATATGTACTTGGGTGTATGTGTTGCTGCGACTTTCCATTTGCAGAGATTTCCACATTTCACATTTTTCGGATTTGAGATTTCAATATGTAAACGCCGTTTATACCAAATGCGCCATGAATAAAATTCGTCTCGTTTCGTTTCGATGGTCGTTTTCTGGGGGGAAAGTCCCAATGGGATTTTATTTACGAACCGGAGAGCTTGAGGAGCGGCAGGGGGCGGGCCATTCACTCTGAAATTCCAGCCACTGGCCATGGTAAATCAGTTGCCATTGCGTTGGGCAAACATTGCACAAATCAATGCAGTTGCACGAATGCGGCTCAGAAGTTTGATCGATTTAGTTCCCGTTTGTGGAAGGCCACTGAAAGAAGAGCTCTAGGGCTCTTTGGAGAAAGATAATACGTAATTTACTCCATGTTTTTGACTTGGACAGTCAGAGCCAACAGTTCCATTTAGTACCTCAATGTTCACTGCTTCAGTTATTGACTTTTCTCATTCCGCATTTGGGTGCGAAATGTTTCGTTTGGGCGAGTGTAGCACCACACCTCGCCCGGCGGTTGTGTGGTTCTCGGGAGGCGGGAACGTGGGGCTGGCGGGGCGGGACACTCAGGCCAAACTGTACTGTAACAGTTGTGGTTGGCCTCGGGCCTGACCGCCCATAAAGTGGCAAAGGGCGCGTCGCAATGGATTGCGTGGCTTTACTAAATGTTTGGAACACCCTGCGGTTGTCGACTGTCCGGCCAGATCGCCGGAGTGGGGAGGAATCAGCTCATTATTGAACTGCTACGCGGCCGACATAGTTTGGTTGATTTATTTCGGTAAATGGAATCAATTTACGGCCCTATTTCAAATATTTAGCTTCGCTTATCGCGTCTGGCCCACTTTTCAACTCACTGACCGCCTGATAAGCGCATCCCAGCATCGTGTGCTGCAAATGTTGACACAAATACGCTGTTCAACCACAAAATAGACACTCTGGCAGATGTTGCTGTTGCACTTTTCCGTCCATATTGCTCTGTCCCTTGCCGGCTCGTTGGCTCACTGCCTTGCTGCCCTGGCAATTTGCTGTCAAATTGTCGCAAATTCTTACAAGCGCCGCTCATTAAAATTACCCAAATGCCAGTGCCAATTGCCGGCGCAGTCCAAGACGAAGCGCAAACGGCATCGCATGACAAATGGCAGCACGGAGCTCCAGACAAGTGCCACCAAATGGTGCACGTCTCAAAAATGTTGCAGATTTAAAACCAATACTACGCGTACAAGTGCTTCAATGTAGTAAGACCCCGAGGTCCTTTTAAAACTGCCTTCCCTTGTCATTTATCGAATTTATCGATATTAGATGATTTGCAACTTCTTTGAGTTGCCATGACCCCAAAGTCTTTTTAAAACTGCCCTGCCTTTTCATTTATCGAATTTATCGATTTTATCGATTTAAGATGATTTTCTAATAACTTTGGTTGCAATATTGATAGTTAATAATATACAGTAGCCAATTTAAACATATATTTGTTTAATTCAGGTGGAAATGAAGGAAAAATATGCTCTCCAACTCTGTAATACTTTTCAAGACATTTTGGAAACACAGGTATCCTTTTTTTGCGTGCACCGCTCTTTCTCATTCCCCAGCAACTGCAGCGATTTGGCAATTGCGAGTTTTCCCCGCCAGCTGCAGCAACAAATTTGTCGCTGGCATTTGCAACGTGATTTCGGCGGCTTGAGTGCAGCTGATAAGCGAGCTACTTGTCCGCCAATTTCTGATTTCGAACCCACCGAGCCAGAGCTCTTTCCGTTCGGATATAAGTGGCATGTACAATATGCACACACAGGTTGTCTACATACATAGTGTAATGGAAAATGTGATGATGGCGAGTATTACCTTACTACTTTGCGGGACTGTAATACAAAGCGCGGACAAAATGTGCTGATCGAGCGGGAAATTGCTTGATGAAGCGTGGCGTATATGAACGTACATATACTCGTATGTATGTTATAGTGGTATACCCAGAAGTAAATGTGGGGAGTAGAAGCAACGGAACCGCCGGCATTAGTCAGGTGAGTCGAATCTGAAACCGAAGATCGGTTCAAGCCATGGCCAACCGGTGGGACAGCAAAATTGGCAAGCGAAAAGAGCGGCACGATCGATGCGATCCATGGGATTGATCGGGGTCTCTGCTCAGTGCAACTCCGGTAACTCCAACAAGCAGGTGCACATAGCCAATCAGTTGCGCAACAATTGAGCCAGCAAGGCGAAACTTTTGGCTTTTTGTTTGCTGCCACTCGGGTCTTGAATCTTTGTAGAGATCGTGGCCGGGCTGTCAGCGGTTCAGTTCGATCTGGTCTGGTTTAGATTTCGGTCTCTAGCCGCGAATGAAATGTCATTCAGCGCATTGAAATGGAAAGCGAAAAAGTTAACGTTGCCTGCGGACCCTGGGCCGCAAATAAAAAAAAACTGAATAGTTCTGAATACTAAAACCTCAATCGTGAATGGAAATCCGCTGAAGCAAGCTGGAAGCTGAAAAAGGATCGAAGTATTTTACACCCTCTATATTGTTGCTAATAATGTTTCATTATTTCTTGCAAGTCTTTTATTTTCTGAAATTGCTTTCTAATACCAAAATAGAGATTCAAATTGCGGTTTTAAGCGACAGCTTTTAGAATCCAAATTTAGATATTTCATTTTGCAAGTAATCATGATGACAGCCGTAAATTGCATCTTAAATCAAGGTTTATTGTCATAGCTCTCAAACTACGAAAACCCTTGAGTAGTCTAGGCAAAACTTCGCTTGTAAACCCTATATCTGAATCTATTATGGTTCGAACTTCCCCGAGCTACCCCCTAAACGAATGATGTATGCGTTGCATTCAGATCCGAACAAAACGGCTGCTCATTTGGCATTCTGTGTACTTGCCAACTTGCCGGCATTTGGTGTTACGCGACTTTGAGCGCTCTAATTGTGCGCTTGTTCGGCTAACACACACACGGAGCCAAAGTCAAAAACAAAAACTGCGAAAAATAAAACAAAAATACTCAGACACACACACGTTGGGCGACATGCAACAGTGCACAGGCGGTTGGGGGCAGGGAACATTTAGCATCGCCGAAAGCCCAAACAAAAATAAAACATATTGTAAAACCAAATACAACATACTCGTACCTACCTACATGAGAAATAAAACCAGACAAAATAAAATAAAACAATGCGAAATGTACTCGAACTCGACAGACAAAACACGCGACTGCCGGTGCAGATAATGTGCCATTAAGTGGAGTGGAAATGCGTAGGAAAATATGATATAATCGGGCAGGGGCAGAGCTTGGGCGTATGCATGCATGGCCGGGCATATGGAGCCGTTTTCCTCGCTTTTCAAGATCAAGTTCAAGTTTGGAGCGATTAATATGCCTCGTTGAAGTGTACGAAAACGATGTTCCGGTAGCCGGCGGACCGCACTGACGATGGGAACCTGGCAATCGGCGATTTCACAAACCCAATCGCCGGGCAGGGGGGCCCGGCAACCGCAAAACCTTGACGACGCTGCTGGCAATTTGCCAAACGGCAGAAAAAGCATCTAAGCGCGGGGAAATCACCTTTTGACCCACTTTAAAGAGCCGCTCTTCCCCCCGCCGCCGGCAAATGATGTTGCAGCCGCTGATTGATGGGCCACAGCTAGGTGGAAATCAATCCGAAGGCACTGTGTAATGAGGATGTACAAGTACATTGTACACAGTTGTAGATACAAACTGTAGATGCAGATGCAGATGCACAGATTCAGATACGCCGGCGGCTGTCTTTGGTGAAAATCAACGGAACGAACGGAAGTTGGCGGCAATTTGCGAACGCAAACCAAGCCAGTTACCGCCGATGGGCTGGTCGTTACATAGTTAGCTGCCGATGAATGGGTAAATGTCAAATGTGAAAAGCAGATGCTAGCGGTTTTCTTTTTTGCGGTGACTTTAACAGCTCAAACGTGACTGTTGCATTTACCGGCTCGAACTCGCGGCTGAGATGGCAACTTTAAGTTCAGGCAGGATAGAGCCTTTTCAAGTGTGTCAGTCACCATTGCATTGCAGCAACAACTACAAGGTGCGGCGTTGCACGCACACTTAAGCGGAGGGAGGCTGTCATAGATACACGCTCACAGGCGCACTTAATTATGCATTAGACTGCAGCATTGACAGCGACACTTTGCCAGGGGAAGAGACGCAGTTCAACGACCCCGGACCGGCAAGGGTTAATGGTTCCTCCGGTTAAAATGAGCTTATAGCAGCCCCGCAACTCGGGGATAGTTTACGATGTCAGTGAATAAAAGCGCAAATGTGTAACTAATTGGTTCTCTTTGCGAAATTCTAGTAACCACTAGAGTTACATACCGAAAGCAAAATAGTTTATTACGGCCTATAAACCACAAGCTGCTTGGCAACCAAGATGTTATCCAAATCGCTTTGTTGCACAAATATTTCAAACAGCAGATTCTGCTAATGGATTCTCAAGTGCATGCACCAGCCGAAAGCAGTGATAAATCGAAGGCTTAGCAAATTCAATAAACCCTAATGAATTGCAGCTCTGCAACAAGCAAACTCGATAATTTGCCACACGAATTACCAGCCTGCCGGTAGTTATAATTTACTCAAAGATTCCTGTAAACTGCCCACATGAGATGCAGGGCACCGGACGGAGCACGAGGCAGAAATATTTTGCCGATGGCCCACAGGTGCAATAATTTAAATCAGCTTACTGCCCGGCCATGCGGCCCTCTACACTAAATCAGAGTCCATTGTTTAGGGCAATCAATTGCCACCTTGAGATCCCCCGTTGTTGTCGCCGCTTCGGCGCGGCATTAGAGGCCGGCTCCTGGCCAGCTGTCAAAGGTGGTTGCCGTAATTGGCGAAATACGTTCGCCGTTTGCTGGCGCTGTGAATGCTCAATGGAGCGTGGAGTGGCTGCTACGCCTGGCGCAGCCTGCTGGTCACACTTCGGTGCTCGCCCTGATGACGAGTATGGGGCAGGGGGTCCAGCAATTGATGGCTTAACCCACGCATGTGGGTGCTGTGTAGATTTGAATTGAATTTGCAGCACCACCACACGCAGATGCGCGGCCAAATCGATGTTGCTGCTGTTGCTGCTGTTCCTGCCGCTTGCTGACCGCTGACTAATGGCCAAAGTGTGCGGGCTTGCGCGCGTTTCAGTGATGCATGGGCGCTGTGTGCGAATTTATATTGCCTACTTTTCGGAGTGGCTGCGACCGAAGGGCCCAATTGATTTTGTGTAGCTTCAAAGCTTCCGCAAACATGAACACGATGTTGTCACACTCTCAATCTCCCAACAGACTTCGCAGAAGGATAAACAGAATATATGTGTGGGCTGGACTTAATAGAAGAGCCAAACAGTTGAATGCATTTAAATGCTTAAAGGCAATAGCACCATAGTATTTTGTTCCACAATTTCGAAACGAATAAGTTATAAGGGCGGTCCAAAAACGTATGAATTCATTTTGAAGAGTTCTAGACAAACAAAACATCAAGTAAATTTTATTGTGAAGTAGGAGTACTTTCATTGTGAAGTAGGATGATAGTGTGACGATTTTCCTGTTTAATCTGCGCTCCCTTGCATTTGTGCCCGAGGCCCACATTTTGGTTGAGTATGAATCCTGAGGGGGGGCAATGCTTATGCCTCGTTGCCCACGGCAGAACGAGAGGGTCAGAGGGCAGGGAGGGACGAATGAGAAGGATAACGTGTCCTGGACCGCACGAGCGCCTTGTTTATTGAATTTGGGCGCCTTTGTGTGAGAGCGACGACAACGCGTCGGTCGCCTGCTCCTGCAATTGAGGATGTAATTTTTGCATGTCTCCGGCATTAAATTCTGCCTCCCTCTTGTGCTTGGGTGTGCTCTTGGGCAATTAGGACTATGACATTCCGCTCTAAATCTCCTGCACACTTTGCTAATTGTTTCCAATTCCACAAACACTCGCAGTGAGACGCACACCAGCAGCAGCGGCAGCCACAGATAGCCGACAAGTAATTGCAGCTGAAGCCTGACCCCGGGCAAATTGGCTGTGAAAGTTCAGGGGGAAGAGTGGCAATTAGAATTTGCCGAACGGCTTGCCAAGATGGCCAAATGCTTTGATTCCTGTCGTTTAATAATTTGACTTTGACCCAATTTGCTTGGCTTAACGCAAATTGGATTGGTCAACTCATTTCCTGGCCGGCATTTGATTTACATTTCTCTTTGAATAAAAGCCTTTCCCAAGCCAATTTTTCCCCACATTTTGGTTATTCAGAGCTGCGTTTACCGAGTCCTTTTTCTAAAAGGTAAATGCATTTTTATGGCTCTCGAGTCTGGATCAATTTTTATTCACCGGTTTCGTTGGCTTTTGAGTTTTTACACTCACACAGTTTGTGGCGTAAGGAAAACTAACTGAATAAGATTGAAAATCAATTGAAGCATTATTGTAGACCTTTGAATATTGTAACTAAAAAAGCTCATAATTAATGGACGATGGATATAATAAGATTTAAATGAGCATGCTTGATTTTTAGGGTTTGTTTAACTAATGCATTTCGCGTCGTGTATGGATTGGGTCCCGAAACTATTCAACTGGGATCCGCTGGGCTCCCAGTGCTAGCAGTTGGGCAGCGCGTGTTTTGTCGTTTCGGCCGGCACGTGACCTGTGTGAGCAATGGCTCCTTTCCCCTTCGGAATTCGAATTCCTCCTGCCACTACTCACTTCGGGTTGTTCGCCCATCGCCTGGCAACTCAAACAGCGCTTTGCATTTGCGTGCAGCGATTTGTGTGTTGCCGGGAATCGAAACTGACTTCTGGCATAGCTCTTCTACCACTGCCATGTTTGTCGCTCGGGAGCCGGCCCTTTGTTATAGGCTTTTAATTGACATACGCGTTTTTTACACGATTTCCCAGCCGACCGGGCTGCTCCCCTTCGAACCTATTCCGGCCGCATACTAATTCCACTCCCCGTCTGGTTTCCAATTCTCTTTGCAGCTCCCGATGATGGCCGCCTGCTGAATTTGTTGGCCAACGCACACACTCGCTCGACTGCCAGCCCCAGAGGTGAGTTATTAGCCAGAGTTCGAGTTAGATACCGGGTTCAGTTAATTGGCCTCGCATGCGCTTCGATGATAATTAAAGCCGACAGCTCAAGCAGACGAGCACGAGCGCGGCTTGGATTATTGGTATTAACACCGATTTTATGACCTCGCACGCGCTCCCACCTGAAAAATGGCCCAGAGTTTGCGACTTCGTCTCGGAGTTCCGTCGGGTCTCCGGCTGAAACTTTGTATCTCACAGCATCCATATCTCATTTCTATGCTGCCGGAGTTTCTTTTCCGCATTTTGGACTGGCTGCTTGGGTCAAATTAGAAATAAAAGCTTCTGCGTTGCCTACTCTTTTAGCATAAACACAAGAAAAACAAAAGTGAGGAGAGCAGATCCACGAGTAAGAGGTGGTGCAAAGGTGCCATGTGGGTTGGCAGAGCTTTTACTCGGAGCTGTTTGAGTGGTTCTTACCTCCCCGAAAGGAATCCGTTGGATTCGTGGCAGATATAAATAAAAAATGTAATCAGAACTCGCCAAAAGCTCGGCCTAAATGGAGCCAAGTCACTCAAAGATGTTACTATATATTTGAATAGAGCAAATGCGATATTAAAGAAGACGATATGTGGGATGATAAAGTCAGAAGTTTGGGAAATATAACAATTTTTTTTTGGAGGTAAAGCCCAAAACGCTACGGGTAGTAAATCAAGGATTGGCCTCTACTTAGTATTTCACAACATTGTTTTCTAATGTAATTAGATTATGAATCGGAAATTTAATTTGAAGTTTTAAATAACAAATTGTATGCAATTTTCAAATCTTATTAAGTAGTAAACATAGTTAAATCGCTGTAGGAACTTGTCAAACCACCCTCCAAGCTTTTACCCGAGCTTTCCTCCAGCTTTCACTCACAACTCCCATCCGACCAGCTGCGTGTCCTTCTCACCGAGCAGCGAATGACACGAACTGTGCTTTTCTGGCGATTCAGGATTCGGCGGGACTCGAAATCAGTCTCCCTACGAGCCTTTCCTGGCACACAACGCTGGCGGTCGGGAAACGCGCGCGCTCTCCTCGCTCAAACGTGGGGCAAAACGCAAAAACGGCAACCCGTCGGTCGTCCTGTGGGGAGGGAGGTGGAGGAGCAAGTGGAAGGGGACAACGGTCGAGGCGCGATAGCAGGACCTAAGGCAGGAGCAGGAGACGGCGGTGGGCGGGCCACGCGCAATCCGAAAAGTAAAATGAATTAGAAAATGTGCGCGCCGTTGTTACATAAACGAAGCGATATTTTCGCACACACAAAAACACAGTCACACACACCCATGTACGCACGCACACGTGAAGTTGCCCAAAAAGCGCGTCCTGTGAGAGTGAAATTATCCTGGCAGAGTTGTTGGCGTTGTTCCTTCACTACGTTCGCCGTTCGTTGTGGTTCTGCTGATGGGGCTCACGTATATTATGTAAATGATTATGTGCCAGAAACAGGACGAAGTGGAGCGGAGCGGAGGTGCTCACGAGGCCCAGACCACGTCGTCGTCATCAGTCGTGGTCGTCGTCGTGGCTGTGTTAGCCGAGATGTGGAGCCGAGCCCACTTTCACAGTTCACAGTTCAGAGTCCAAAGCCCGCAGTCCCGCTGTCCGTTGCCCAGAGTGGGCGTATTTGCGGGCCGGTCGCGTCCACCTTTGCATTTTGTTGTTGGAGGGGCTTACGGTGTCCTTTTTACTGGACACCATGGGCTCTAGGCTCTGAAGTTTGCCAAGCCAAAGCCTCGATTTACATGAGGTCTTGGGGCTGCCATGGCTGATGCTTCAGCGCCTACGTACTCGTATTTTCCGTTGGCAACAAAGTGTTCATTTCACCACCTCGACACTGCGAAAAAAGTAGTTCCTCTTCGAATTTGGTCTTGGCTTTCTAGGATGTTTACAAATGTTTACAAACAATAAAAGTCTATTATGTTGTGAGTGGAAAGTACAAATGTATCGATGCAACGATTAACAAGGCTTTAGATGACGCAAAAAATGAGAATTGGCATTACAAAGACTTAAGGATAACATTTCTAAATTCAAGTGCTCTTCATTAGCGCTATATAAAATGATATTTAATTTGTTGATCTTTCATCTTTAATTGAGCTTCGCACTGTATGCTCTCCTCTGAGTATCCTTTGACTTGGCTTTCGCCAAAGCCTTTTATTTCTTTGGAGAAACATGAGTGGCGCCTCATGTGTGTAGGCGGTAGCCGGAAATACAAAAAGCCGTGTGGCACCTGCAGAATGTGGAAACAACGAGGACAAAAGGCAACTAAATTGTTGCCAAGTTGCGCTATCTTTGGCAGCTCGCTTGGCGGCTCCTTTTTAAAGCAATTTATTATGCCTGAAGGCGAATAATTTACACACACACACTCGCCCGGGCCCCGTCGGATCCTATCTAATGAATAAGTTATTTAAAAAATGTATCTACATATTCGCCATCACCAGGCCGAGCTTCATGGCTCGTGCATATTAAGCGGATTGCGGGCAAGGACATTGCGCCACTCTGGGTCCTGGAACCAGGGTGCACGATGCACACGGGTGGGCATTTAGTTAGAGCCCAGCCTAGGGAGCTTAATACAAATCAAATTCAGCATTAATTCAACTAATTGGCGCTTGTTAAACTCCGTTAACGGAGGCCAGAGCGCTGGGGTGGCGAGGTTCGATGTTAAATTGAATAAAAGCCCGTCCGGCGGTTTGCAACGGTTTATTCAATTAAGTACCCCTGCCGTCCGCTGGTTCCCCTTTCCGAGCACCCATGGGCAGGGGGTCGGCGTATGCCGGTATATGAACTCCACCTCTTAGAACAAAAGCCCCATTCGGCGGTCTTGTAGGTGCTTCGAGTTCTGAAAACTTTTAGGTGTCCACCTGTGTGGCCCGAAAGTTTTACAACCTTGGTTTTTATTAAAGTTCGCACGAAACTCCTTGTCAACGGGTCAAAAAGCTCAGACATTATAATAGTTAGATCAAGTCATTTAAGCCTCCCTTAACTTGGTTAACTTGGTTACAGTTTCTTAAAGATTTTTAACAAAGCTTCGCTACATGTGTATGCTTGCCACATTTAATATTAGCCCTTAAGGTATTTACTTAAATGAAATGGTAATGACATTTAATAACCTTTTGGCCCAGGTATTCCGCTTTTTAACAAAGTTTTCAAGGTTTCAAGCAGATACTAGGGAACAATTCCACAACTTTGCAGAAAGCAAAAGTTCTCTGTGGTTGGCCTCATCAAAGGCTGTGCTCCATTTTCTGTGCGTTGGGTGTTTCCCGGAAAATTATTCCGAGCGCTCAGATAATTGTGTTCGACAGAAATTGAATAATATATGAGCGCGGCGGCATGTACGCGAGCTTTGCAGCTAAAAAAAGACACTTTCCACTCTCGCCCCCTTTCAAACACATTTTCACATCAATTAGAGAGAGTGCGGCCCCCTTTTGCATAGTTTTATTCTCTGCATTTCAATTTTCGTAATTTCATAATTTCGTAATGGCCTTGCCTAATTCCGCTCGGGCGGAACCCAGATTTGAGATGTTGGACCCACAGAACAATTTGCATCTCGCGTGGCCACGCCTCATTTTCATTTGATTTTTCTCAGGTTGCACACAGATTTGATTTGCACGCCTCTGGGAAAGTGCATGGCTTCCGTTCGATGTCTCCCTGCTGCGCTAATGAGACACCACTTTATTTGGTGCGTGTTTTGCCGATTACTGCTGATTTCTGGTTTTGCATGCATCAGCAATTAAAAGTTGGACATTCGATTCAGCAGGTAATTGCGGGGAGACCGGCGGCGCGGCAATAATTACGAAAGTCATTACGTTGCCGCTTTCGGGGCGGAAGAACCGAGCTGAAAGCGGAGGGAACTTCTGCTGCGGGGCAAATGTCAGTGGCAAAAGTTTTGCTAAACTGTTTGAGTTGTGCAGCCGCAAGCAAGCTGCTTGCCAAACTCTGCATGACAGGATTTCGCCTCGCACTTTCCGTTATATATGATACTGGCTCAACTTTCGGCTGGGCCGCCTTCGACTCCAACCTCAAGTAAGTCGAAAAGTCAAGCAGAGTGCATTTCGGAATGAATTTACGGCCACGCAGAGGCCCTGCTGGCTAACGGGGCGTATGGGTAATATTTCAGTTTATTGCCTAAACTGGCGTGCAAATGAAAATAGTTTGTCTTGCCTCCGCTTCTTATTGAATTTGTTCGAAATAAATTTGCCCGGCCCCACTAGATTTGAAGGAAGCACACAAAGGTTTACAGGGTGGCGGGGTCAAAAATTGCAAATGTTCAAATTTATTACAGCACCGAGCACGATTCGTAGAAACGGGCGCCATGTTGGGGTATCTGGGTGCTTGTGTTTGTGACAGAGTGTTCTTATGCCTTTATAGTTTTATGTGGAGCATAATCAATAACAATTTGCATTTATATACAATGGTCTGAATGGACGACGTTCGGTTCGAATGGTAGGGCCCTGGGTCCCCTTCAGACAAACACTCACGCTCCGGCACAGACCAAAATATATGTGCTTGTATTTTTTCATTGTGCACAAGCAACCGGGCAGCCGGGAAAAGGAAAACAAGAAATATCGAGGGCCAAATGGAGGAGCACAAGTAAAAAAAGAAACGGCTCGTAATAAAAACAACAAAATTCCACAATGCAGCGAAATATACGGTTGGGTTGAAACATCAAATATTCTGTGAAATTTTGGAGCGGAAAATCGAAATCAGCTCGCATCTGCTTGTATATTAATGTACAATGTCTTTAAAGCAATTTAAAACCATCGCTTGATTGTGAAAAATACAAGAGCTTGAGGCCATGTTTGCTTTTTGTAATATTCCTTCCTATCACAATTCAAGAAAAGTCCCAACCACAAATTATATTTTGAAGCTCCAAGTTGTTTCATGGGTTTCCCATAAAAATGCGTTTCTGGAAAAATAAATCTTCCTAAAAAATAGAATGACGACTACAAAAGACACAAAACAATACCGATAATCCTGCTTCGGTGGCACTCGTACTCCTTTATCGCATTCGATATGCTTTTGTCCCCCATTTCTGGTCAGCTCCCGTAACATTTTTTCCTCCTTTTTCGGACAAGCTGTGCAAGAAAGTGCCAAACAATACACAATAAACAAAGGCCCCAAAAACCCATTCCACCCACACGAGCGAGCCGAAATACTCGTACAAAGCAAACTTTTGCGACAACTAAAAACGGCAAAATATTTTTGCTTGTCTTTGTTTCCAGGACAACTCTCTCAAAGCGAGGAGCGCAGGGGGGCAGATGGGGCAGCTGGGGTAGCTGGAGCAGCAGCTATAAACATGGCACACATCCTGGAGGCACAGGACTCGAGTGGCTTTTGTGTTGCTGCCAGAAGCGGAAATGGGTAACAGCACCGCATGTGCTGGTGTGCGTATGCGCGCGCTTACGCTCTTTCCCCGCCAGGACCCGCCATCTGAGGTCCTGGTTTGCTCTTATTTTCCCGCCGCCTGTCCCGTGCGTGCCACGTATTTAAATTAGTATGCACCATGAATGACAGCCGTCATTGCCATCGCTCATGCTTCCCAGATAAACTCTTTACACTCGCACGTGTGTATCCCCTGTGTGTGTCCTTGATTTGAATTTTTAGCTTGTGCAAGGCGCAAATGAAAGCGAGCATTAGCGAGATGCCTAAGCGCCTGTCTCTTGCGATGGCTTGATGAAATTTCCTCCCGCCCAATGACTTATTCAGCTTCCCACGCTCGCTTAGCGCTGTTCCCCGATCCTGAGCTCTGGCTTTGCGGAAACCAATTTGGTGTCTCCAGGATAATCACCCTGGAGACAGAGAGTTCGGGAATCTGCTTAATAGTCGGCTGCCACTTTGGCTGCTGCATTGGCGCCTTCGAAAGGATGGGCGTCGCCTCTCACACCTGCACACCTGCCGCGCCGGGCACGTGCCCGGGATCCTGATGTTCGTCAGGCGCAGGCAGATAGAAAAGTATTGCACCCGCCTGGCGGATATGACGATGATGATGATGCGGATGAGTAGGAGGAGGCTGGGCATGCAGGCACGTCTGTTGCTTCTTTTCCCGATTGCTGTCTGTGCCAATCAAGCTCAAGTTCTAAGGACAGGACCACTCTGCAGCCAACAACGGCAAAAGTGAAAGCAACAAAATCTTCATCATGAAGTGTCATCCTGGGCAGAAGTTGGCGCATACGTGTACACACTGAACGAAAAGGGGGCATCTGTCAAGTGTGCATGCGTTCAGGGGCTGTTAAACAACAATATAAGCCCCATTGCATTTGTTAGAAAATCCATAAATCCGTCGGATCCCTTAGCTTCATTTTTTTGTTGAGTGCATTAATGCCATATTGAGGCATCTGTCCGTGTGCATCTCTATCTATCCGGATGGGTCCCCCTAGTTCGCTCTTTTTTCACATCTATTGCCATGAATATTTATGCTTTGTAGCCAGGACCTCTTTCCCCGAATCGTTTCGGGTGCTGTTTTTTTAGGTTTTCAACCCGAAGAGGTGTTGGGGGTCGGGGCCACTGAGCCAAGCTGTTGTTTCTCAAGAGCACACAGTGTCTGGCAAATCAAGTGGGCAACTTTAAGAGCCGTTGTTGGCGGGCAACAATTTAGTTTTGCCTGAGACTTTGCTCAGACTTCACAAGGCACTTGGGCGGCACTCCCCGCCCCGTTGAACCATTATCCGAAACTCAATTTCCGATTCTAAATGCAAGGCTTTCTTGCGAAACCCACTGGTCGGCCGGGTCGGCCGGATCGGCGGCATAATTAATAATTCCTGACCCTCCCGGTTTACGCTGGCAATCGGAACCGATTGAGCTTAATGCTTCGCAGAAACAGATTGCAGACGAGTGCTTAATGCCATTATCCGGGCACATATGCACGAACACTCGTGAACTCGTTTCGATGATTGATTTGAGTTTAATTGCTTTCAATTGTTTTGCGGAATGCAAATTTTACAATCGGCTGGCCGACCTGCCACGGACATCAATATGCGCTGAGCAAATATTTTTGCGTCAGAGCTGGGAAGAGGCCGATTTGTTGAATGGCCTGCCATTCCAGCCCCGGGCAAATATTATGCAACACTTTTGGCCCAAATGCGCATACCCTAAAAATGTCTGTCTATCGCCGCCCATTGACAACTCATCAAAGGCGACTGGCAAGGTCATGATGTGCCAAATGCCCCGGGGGCTCTCAAGGAAACGGCAAAAATAAAACTGAAAGAACTTACGAGCATTTCTGACTCCATCTCTCCCCCAGTCCGTGTGTGTATCTGTGTGCTTGGGCCACTTTCCCTCGCTGCCACCAACTTTGTCACACTTTCAGCATTGCCATCAAATATTTGCTGCCTTGCCTCTGTATCTCTACTTTTCGCTTTTCTTGTTTATTGATTTTCCCCCTCGGGTACACATGGAAAAAAGGAACAGCAAATCGAATCGTATTGCTTGAAGGAAAGATATTGCATTTCCCTCTTTAACTGCTTAAGGATATCTAGGAAGCTCTCAAACTAGAGAATTGTTTCAATTCTGGGGCATTAATGTCTGTCATATTTCTTGAGATACAAACAAACCCACAATTTTGGGACAGTGAGGAGTCAAGTTTTCCTTTAAGGTACTTTTCTTGTATTATTTATTGTTCCACTTCTTTCTTCTGCCAGTCGGGCCCAAGAATCTTTGGCTGATGAGTATTTATAATTGCACTTAGCGTATTACAAGTGTCCATAGAAAGTGGGTGGCGAGTGGGCGGTCTCAACACTAATTAAGTTGGCCAGTTGGCGGGCCCAGCCAACGACTACGGCCAATTCAAATTGAAACGACTCGTTGAGTGGCTGGCAGAAGTTGTGCCCGGCTCGCCTGCTCCCTCGCTCGGGCCCCATTCGATCCGCCCTCTTGGCCGGAGTGGCACTTGCCTTTCTGGGCAATGACGTCAGTGCGGCCAGTTGGTGGCCAGAGTGCGGGGAGCTGGCTGGGAGGTGTGTCATCTTTGTGGGCGATGGGTGTGTAGGTCTGTGCGGGCGACAGGTTGCTGTTGCATATGTCACAGCAATTATATTCAATCCACTGCGGGGTTGCTAAAAATATCCAGGCTACTACCTTCCTGTCACCCTAAAAAGTAGGCAATACCGCCTATCGGACCCACATCAGACCCCCTTTGACCTGCTTCTGACACGGGAATGGTGGGCTGTGGCCTGCAAGTATAATTATACGTATCGCAAGCCCTTCGGACCTAATTGAATTCCACCGCGCATACCGGCAGTATTCATTGAAATGTGTTCCTATCCGGCCCCACAAGATACTGGCGCATGCCAATCAAATGCCAATCATCGAGCCGAGTTCCATTATCGACATAGTTTCGCTCCATTACCATTAGCATTTCCCTATCGCAGACAGTTTTCAAATATTCACATATTTTTCGGTGCCACATGCAAATTTGAGCAAACAACAAAGACGCCGCACAATCGACACCATTTCCCGGTCATGGTGCGTGCCGAACGGAGTGCCGCCATGTAAACACACATGGCCAGATGACCTCTAATCGGGTCTATTGTAATTTGTTATATAAATAAGCATAATATGCCGTGTATCATCATACCATCATCATCGTCGGCGTCATCGTTTCGGGGCTGGCTTGATGCCAGATTTATATCATCTTTCTCTACAACATTCACTGCAAATGTGTGCATATAGTATATGTGGTATGTAGGTAGGCCATTGTATGTGGGCCATTTATATGCACATATTTTTTGGCACATTCTTGTGCCCAACCCCTCCGTCCTGCACACCCATCCTTTTGCCAGTTCTTTCGCTCTGGTTGTGTGCATAAAATATTTTTGCGGTAATTTTTCATGCTCGCATTAGCGGCGTCTGTCAACAAAAAAAAGAAAAAAGCCGGGGAAAACGATAGCCGCTGGGTCTGGGCCACGTTGGCTGTGCATGGGGAAATGTTGCAACATCCAGAAGCTGCACGCTCCGCCCTGCCACCCGCATAAATAAATAAAAACTCAAGCGAGAAAAGCCAAGGGCCTGCGAGAGAACGCGCTGCTTGTCGTTTAATCGGTATTGATTTTGTACTGTTGTTCCGTCGCCAATATTTTATTGTGCTTTTGGCTCTCTGGCTGGTCTTTTACTTGCCAGCGATCCGGCGTTTGTGCTTTTAGCCAAGCGGGCCCGGTTGGCGTTAATTGAAAGCCATACAAAAGGCGGCCAGGCCCAACCGGGCTGGCAGGCAATTATAAAATTGTTTGGCCAAAGTTGATGGTGGAGCTAAATAGCTGGGGAGTTCCACTGCAGGCACGTGAGCGAGGAAATAAGGGGACTCCTAACATTGGTATCAATAGCTTATTTATTGCGTAACAATTTCAACAGGATTCCGCTTTTAAGCTCCAGCGTCGTCGCAGTCTGAGCCATTTTTTGTCACTGAGGGAAAACATTGGGTTTTTATACCATGTACCTTAAGGTACGAATGGTATATTAGGTTAGTGCAAATTTATTTAACAGAGAGAAGCATTTCCGCCATATAAAGTATATATATTCTTGCTCAGCATAGATCTAGCCATGTTCGTGTGTCTGTCTGTGTATGTATGTATGAACACGTTGTTCTCCGAGATGGTAAAAGCTAGAGATGTAATTTCTTTTGCTTTAGGTTCGTTATATGTGGACGAAGATCGAATTTATTTCAAATTGTTGCCACGCACTTTTCCGCCTTTGTCATTTGCATATAACTATCTCTGATATGGTAGGAGCTAGAGGCATAATGATAGGTTTCATTGGAAATCAAGAGCTCGAGGTAAAACTGATTGATAATTTCTCCTCGTGCAGTCATTGCAGTTAAGAGGGATATGGATGGATTCATTTAATGCCACGGCAGACAGTATAGAAAAGGGCCACAGGCATAGGGCTTCAATCTATTCGTCCTGTCCCATGAATGGGCATGTGACAGGCGCTTCAATACAGGCAATTCATATTTCATTTGGCAAAAAGGCCCTAGCCATGCATCCAATGCAGACGCATCTACCTGTACGATCCTGAGTGCCTCTCCTGGCAACGTTGGATTGCATTAAAATGCTGCCACTGGATAGTCTCGCTATCGAATATTCAGAATCACGAGTGCTTGTTGTGTGTGTCGTATCGGATTTCTCATTTATTAAAACCAAATTCGTGTCCCTTGTTAATGGGCATATTAAATGCCGAATTATGGTCTCCTAGGAGATGATTTATTTTTGTGTATTGTTTTGGGGGAACGGGCGCCAGTGGCTCCCGTGAATATGTTTAACGAAATTACGAGGTCTCTGATTCGCAATTGAATATGCACAGTATAAACAAATTTGAAACAGGCTCTACCAAATCGAATTAAATTCAATTCAATTTCCCATGATGCAATACCCAGAGAGAAGTTCTCGGTCTGCGCTTCGCTTTCCCCGTCACTCTGAAAATTCTTTTGTGACTTTTGGCCCCATCTCACAATTTGGGCTCTTGGCAATGCCGCAAAAAGTCTGTGCCCCTCCTCAATAAAAATAGACTGCAACTAGGCGGTGGCAGCGTTGGAAATTGCAATTTTTCAGTGCCCCAAAACTCGAACACACGCGAAGAGCAACGTTACAAAAAACACAAAAAACGGCCGACAAAAAGGCTTTGCCACATTTCATTGGGGGAACTGAATCGTTGAAAAGTTTTAATTGAGTTTTTGCAACCAATCGAATAATCAAATCAAAACTCATTACAATAAAAGCGAACAGGCGAGCGCGAAGAGGAATTAGTGCGATTGAATAAAGGCCTCTATAAGGCCAATTAAGTTATTAACCGAATTAACACGCGACAAATAAAAGTGCAAAATGTTTGGCTGCATTTATCAGCTCTGGGACTGGTAAGTAGTAGTGGTAGCGTGCAAATCTCGTAGATTTTCAGTTCCATCCGCATGGGGGAGCACCCCGGTTTTCCTCGACCAGCGAAAATGAGGCCTGCAAGGTCAGCCGTGTGTCTGCGGCCGCAGCGGCGACTGCAGTTAATCAATTACGGTCAATTACTCGGCGAGCCCCTGCAACTGCAACTGCCACTGCACGGCGGTCCGTGCCTTCCGCAGCTCGAACAAGTAGAAACGCTGTACCAGACATTAACCCTCCAAGTGTGTGCTAAGCGATGAGGGTTTTAGCTAGAAATCAGAGAGAGATAACTTAAAACATTGCCTAGATAATATTTTAGAGCCAAAGTATGTTTAAGGACAATTTTTGGAATTCCAAATCAATAAAGATACAGTACAGGTGGCTTTGCACTTTTTCAGTAGTAGTTTAAAGTTTAAACTTTAAATTATTACAGTTTTTATTTTAGATAATGATGATGTATTTATATATGCAGAAGAGTAACAAGATCTAAACAATAATAATTTTTATCGTGTCGTGTCTTTATAGAACTAAAGACCCTAAAATATTGAAAGAAAATAAAATGCAGGTTTCCCTGTAACTGAAGCAACATGCAGGGGGTTAACTGCCCCGGCCACGCAATCGAATTAAGCCCGACGACCTCAGCCAATTGAATCACAGTGGCACTTGTCCGGCGGATTTGTACTGATTGCATTTTCCTCTCTTCTGTGCTTGCAGGTTGGAGGCGCCACCACTCTTCACGGCCGGCACCATGGACGCCAAGAAGCTGCAGCAGCTGCAGGAGGCGGCCATGCTGGCGCAGCAGCAGAAGAAGCTGCCGCTGGCCTACCAAACGAATCTCGTCGACTACCGGACGGCGGCCTACAGCCAGGCCCTCTACCAGCAGTCCCCCACGGCCACCAGCTCGAGCGGGGGCGGGCCGCTGTCGCCGATTGAGATGCAGCCGCAGTCGAAGCACCACAGCCTCCTGAAGCACGCAACAGGCAACGGGGGAGGCACCTCGAGCAGCTCGCACAGCTCCCCGTACCACCAGTCGTACTCGAGCAGTGGGGGCGGCACCGTCGCCGAGCAGCTCTACCAGTCGCCCACGGAGCGCACCTATATGGCGGCAGCGGGACGGCTGCAGGCCAACAACGCAACCGCTGGACATCACCCGATCTCGGCGCTGCAGGCCCAGTACCAACAGTTGCAGGCGGCCAAAATGCAGGCCCAGATGGCCACCCAGAACGAGGCTGCCCAACAGCAGCAGCGCACCTTTGCCCTGCGGCAGGCCATGAACCCGCCCACTAGCCACTACCACATGAGCCAGTCCCCGAGCATGGTATCCAATATGACGACGATTACCCAGCAGCAGCAGCAGCAGCAGCAGCAACAGCAGCATCAAAGGGCTCCACCTTCGTCGCTGAACTTGCAAAATCAATATCAGCCGGCACAGGGCCCTTTGAAGTTGCAACAGCAGCAGCCGGTCATGCCGAAGCACTATCAAGAGCAACTCTATGCGCAGCAGCAGCAATTACAGCAGCAGCAGTTGCAGCAACAGCAATTACATCAGCAACAGTTGCAACAGCAACAGCAACAGCAGCAGCAACATCGGCACAAAACCGAAATCCAGACCCCGGGCAGCGAGCACGGCACTGTTTATATTCAACAGAACCATCCCGGCCATGTGGTGAACCAGGCCTGCCAGACGCAGATATCGGCGGTGAAGCCGAAGGCCACGCCCAGCTCAGAGGAGTCCTCCACTACCTCGGCCAGGAGCCCATCGCATGCACCCTTGGATCGCAAGAAGAGCGCAGGATCCATTCAGGCGCTGAAATCGCCGATAACCAAGAGGCCCCCATCCACGCCGGTGACTCTATCCGGGTGGCTGCACAAGCAGGGCTCTGACGGTCTGAAGGTGTGGCGCAAACGCTGGTTCGTCCTGGCCGAGTACTGCCTGTACTATTACAAAGGACCCGAGGAAGAGAAGCTTCTGGGCTCGGTGCTGCTGCCATCGTACCGGGTGTCTGCTTGCCTGCCGGAGGACAAGATCTACCGGAAGTTTGCTTTCAAGTGCGAGCACCAGAACATGCGCACTTACTGGCTGGCCGCCGACAACTCGGAGTCAATGATGCAGTGGGTGCGGGCCCTTTCCGCCGCCAGCATGATGCAGGCCCCCAGCAGCGGGGAATCGGATCCGAGCGTGAGCTCCTCGCTTAACCACAGCGGGGAGAATTCCGATTCGGGGATCCACACCCTGCAGTCGCAGCCGAGTAAGGGGCAGCCCACGCCCTCGTCCGACGGTGTCGGCGGCGGCAGCTCCCAGCCGCTGTATGCCAATGCTCCTCCCAAGCCGAGACGCAGCAACGACGGGGGCTACTCTTCCCCATCGCCGGAGCACAGCGAACAGCAGCAGCAGCAGCAACAGCATCACTCTAGTCGCCGCATGATGTCGCCCACACAGCAACTTTTCCATCAACAGCAGCAGCAGCAACATCAGCGATCTCAGCAGCAGCAGCAACCACAGCAGCATCACGCCATCTACGACACCCGAACGGGTCACGTGTCCAGCGCCTTGCAACTGCAACAGGGCCAGCAGCAGTACTCCTTGGACCACCTGGAGGCGCAGTTCCAGCAGCAACAGCTGGACATGGAGGAGCAGATCGCCAGGTTGCAGCAGCAGCGAGCCGTCGAGGAGATCTATGGCGAGAGGGAGATGTACATGGCCAAGCTGATGCAGCAGCGCCAAGGCCCGAACGGCAGCTATCCCACCCAGCAACAGCTGCTTCAGGCAGAGCGCAGGACACCCGATGCCTATGGGCGATCGAAGCAGCAACGTCTCTTCGCCGCCGCAGCTGCTGCCGCGGACTACGAGGATATTTACAACATGTCGCAGCTGGCCGGTGGCGGCGGCGTTTTGTCCGCTCAGGAGGCTCTGCTCCAGGAAGCGGCCAGCTACCGGAGACCACTTAGCCCACCCAGCTACGATGGCTCCAAGCACGTTCCGGCAATGCCGCAGCGGTACACGCCCAATCACTTGGAGGTAAGTGTGGAATATAAAGGAAACCTTGGGGCTATACGAAAGTAAAATGCGTTAAAAAATTCATCAAATATCTTGATAGGAAAGCTTTAATTAATTGTTCAACTACTAAGTATGTTTCCATCCCCTTAGGATAGGTTAAATGAAAGTTTCTTTTCACATTTTTATTTAAGTGCCACCAATGGTGCTGCCTTGAATCTCAATAGTTCCCTGTGATCCGCTGCAGATGCAGCAATGCCAACCCAAAGAGCAATTTGCAACGGCAATCAAAATGGCAAAACCGCTGCCCAGGGCAGTCCAGAGTTGCGATTCCCAGTCCCATTGAGATAGAGATTGCAATTGCGATTGCTGATGACCTGGCACTTGGCATGGCAACCACGAGCTTATGGATGCTCCGAACTGCAACTGGGAGCTTGGGGGCGTGGCAGTTGCGAAGGTCAGCCCCGCAAATCATCTGTGATGCCACTTGATGCTGTCTGATTGCAGCGGCAAATGGAAGAACTGCAAATGCAGCTCGCCAAAGGCCAGGCGGACTGGGAGGGAAAGTGAGATGGTGGTTGCGTTTTATTTCCGCACCTCTTTCCCTGACCTAGTTGGAAAATATCGGACTACAACGCTCCGGGAATTTTACCTCAGCACGTATCAGCTTTTCACTTTTATTTGCCCTTGCCGGAGTGCCAGGTAACCTCATTCCGAGGATGAGTCGGCGTGCCAGTGCTTGCGCCTGTGTTTCCCCCTTTTCCGAGATAACTCCTTGGACTCGGCTCTACCACGCGGCACACAAAAGCCGCTTCTGCTGCGGAGAGCGCTTCCATTGATGGAGGATAATGCCCCAGAGACGCGCACGGAAACTTTCGGTTTCAGGCAGCTGTCTCAAGTCCGTGGCTTACACTTTAATTGGACTTTAGTGTGTCAGTGGGTTGCTAAATTGCAGACATTTCTGCGAAGCGCCGCACTCGCACTTGTTCGCCCCGGCTGCAGTTTTCTTCAAATGCAACCTTATGAGCCCTCTGTCCTTTCGAAGTTTCGGAGCAGCTGCTTAGTGGGTCAGGTCAGGCACAGCCAGTTAGCCGGGAAATGAGTGGCGTGCATGATTTATGGTCGCAGGCTTTTCTGGGCCCGAAACCAGCTGCTCGGCCTGCCAAGTGTCGAACAAGTCGCAGGCCACGCCAATCGTCCGCACTCCCAAAACGAATTTGGCTTTCAAAACTTTGCCAAGCGCATTTCCAAGAAAGGGGGCGACATGGCAACGTAACTGTCAATTGGTAAACAACTGGATTAAAATCCTTAGGGGTATTCTGACGAGGTGCACCATTGTAGTCTATGAAAGAGAACGTTGTTAAAAACTAAATATTGCACAATAAATTGTGAGGTGCTTTAAGAAAAAGGCCAAGGAACATCCCTCTAAAATATAGTTACTAGCACTAGTTTTATATAGGTTTAGGTAAACCTTTACGTGAAATGTAGTTTCATTCCCTTACGTTATGAGAGAGAAAAAAAAATTCCGTGTCGAGGTAGCTTAAAATTCACAAGGCACTTGCATGTATTCCAACTTATTACGTAACTCGAGCGCACTAGTTTAACTCTGTTTTTTCATTTGGTTTTCCAGGGCAGCGCCGCCGATCAACTAATCAATGCAATGGACTTGCGTGCACGCTCCGCGGCCGCCATCGTGCGTCCGCACTCCGCCGACTTTCTGGAGTATGAGGCGCGTGCTGAGGCCGCGGCTGCAGCGGCAGCTGCCGCCATAGCCCAGAGCCAGCAGGAGAGTGGCAGGGCGCCCCGGCCCAAGTCCAGCCTGGACATCAACCGCACGCCAGACAGCTTCTACTACTCCGAGGCCAGCTACGCGGACAAGATGCGAAAGAGCGCCCTGTATCTGCAGAGTGGAGCTCAGCCGCAGCAGGCGGGCAGTTACCGCACTGCCCCTGGTGACTTCAATGCCGGAGTGAACACCATCGGTTACGAGAACCCCTACGAGCGGGCCTACAAGCGGCAGGAGCTCCTGGCCGAGGCCCAAGCCCAGGCTCAGGCGCAGGCCAGCAGCATGCCGCGGATGAGCCGCTCAGCTAGCCAGGGTCGTTCCGTGGCAGCTCAGCTTCAGTCTCCGCAGCAGGAGGACTTGCCGCCGCTGAATGTGCATCCGGGCTCCATTTTCCCGCCCTCCATGTCCACGCAGGAGATTATAAGCAAGAACGAGCAGTTCCTGCGGTCCGCCAGCGCCCGTTTGCCCAAGAGACCGGGTGGCATGGACGATTATTCCTCGGCAGCCAATTCCACTACCACCTCGCCCACTGGCGGCTCCGGAGCAGCTGCCTCGCCGCAGCACAACCAGGACGGGGAGAGAAAGCGCGAGGAGTCCATGAAGCGGTTGCTGGAGTGGAAGCAGCGCATGTTGCAGTCCCCGCTGACCCGCAAGGGCATCCAGCAGGGCGGCAGCAACATGTCCGCCATGTCCAAGCTGGGCAGTAATCCGAACATCCTGCTCGCCTCCACGGCAGTGGCCAGCGGAGCTCGCTACGGCCCCCAGTCGGGCAAGACGGGCCTGGTGGGCAATGCCAATGCAACTGGAAGCGCTGCTGGGACAGGAAATGCTCCAGCCGGTCACGGGATCCAACGGTCGCGATCGGAAACCCAGGCCAATGTGGGACCTGGCGGAGTGGTGTACAACAACTACTCCTCGGACGATGAGGGTGAGTGTCAGTCTGAGTGATTCCCATACGTATTCCCCATCTGCTTGGCTTCAACTCTGTCCCTAATTAAAACGACTCTATCTGTATCCTGTGACTATTTCTACTTCGTATCTGTAGCTATGTTTATGCGCCGGTTAGCTTGCAAAATAGAACATATAACTATGGCTTTGGTTTTGGTTTTTTTAGTTCAAATTTAAAATTAAAGAGCTTATAATCCTTGAAAAGCACAACCGTAATTGGTTGTCAAATCTTAAAGAAGCTAAATTTTTTTTGATTTCATTCCGAATTAAATTAAAGCTATTTATAAAAGGTTATCGGCTTTACACATAATATTTAAGCCCAAAGCCATATAGGTTACTTTCAATTCATTTAACATTTGAAAAACTTTTTTTTTGCAATTTAACGTGCGCATAAACTTGGTATGTATCTCTATTTACATCACTATCGTAACTGTAACTGTAACTGTATCTGTATCTGTTGCTGCATCTGTAGTTGTATCTGTAGCTGCATCTGTAGTTGTATCCGTAGCTGTTGCTAACCGCGCTGCCATGTTCTGCGCTTCCTACTTTTACTTTTATTTACTCTCCGGCTTTGCTTTCAGTTAGTTGCATGTTTTGTTGCAGGTCCTTGGCAGCCAGCTCTCTTACTTTGTGGTTGTCAAGTTTCCCCCTCAAGAGCAAGTTATTTGCCTGTAATTGAAAACGCCGCTTTCCGCTTTGCTTTAAGCTAAAAACTTTAAAAGGCCCAACTGCATAAAGGCCCCCCCTTTCCGGAGCGGTTGCTTCTGTTTTTGGCACCCACTTTTGGCTGATGGCAATTGTGCAGCCAGCCCCCCGCAATAACTAATTATAAGCTTTCCCCATTTGAATGCCAGACTAAACGACAAACGAAAGCCCTATGTAGTACATACTAGTTTGTTTTACCATTTTTTGTTGCATTGTTTTACGATTTAATATGGTTAATTGGAATAGGAGAGGCAAAACCGCGCAGGTTGAGCTCAATTGAAATCAGAACAAAGCAGCAACCTTCCTGCCGTGCGCACACAAAACACAACCACAGCTATCCATTCACCCCACAGGCACGAATTTACAATACGTATATGCACAAAAAATCATAAAAACGTAAATGCCAAATCAAATATTCAAAAATCAAGAGCAACGTGAGGAGATTCAATTAGAGGCGCTGCCGAAAAGCAGGCAACACAGAAGCAACATTTTGGCCATGTTTCAAGTTTTTGGCCAAATTCAAAAGCTCCTCGGCCAACAACAGTTTTGTTTGCTTTTAATCGAGAGGGAACTATTAAGGGCAAACAAAATGGGATTATTTTTGTAGTCAATAAATCTTACTCTGTTTAAAAATCCTTCTATCTTTCATGGGTTTAGATTTTTGCAATTGGTAAACAACATTTTTGGCGTAGTCTCGTTTCGGATTTGTTTCATTCATGTCTACATACATATATATAGTTCGTTTTCCAATCATGACAACCGGGTGCTTGGTGTTTCCACTACTAAATGCCGCTGTAAACTTCGCACTAAAACCCAAACAACCGAAAAAATAAATACTGAAAACTCAATATCAAACTGGGTCCATAGCGCATTCGACCACCCATTTGATTGAATTTAATTACTTTCCAACCAGCAAGCTATACAAACATGTTTTATATTTCTTCTTTTCCATACATACTCGTACGATATATATACGAAAATAAAAATAACAAATTGTTGTCTATACGTTGAATTTGGTACCTCTCGTTGCAAACAATTCCTCAATTTGTAAATGCTGTAAATGTAACAATGAATCAAAAACAATGTCAAAACACAAAACTTAACGCACGATACGCAGCTGCGACTGTGGATGATAACTTGTATAAAGCGACGGCAGGAAGGTCAACACCACAACCTACAAAAACAATAGCAACAACAGAAACACAGGCAATCTCAGCAACAACAACAGCAGCAATGGCAACAGCAATATCGGTAGCAACAACAACAGCGTTAGCAAACCCTAGCAATAGCACAAATTTAGAGATTCCACCTGCCACAACAGCAGCAGCAGCAGCAGCAGCATCAGCGAGAGGCACTCAGCTAGCTGAAACAGCAAACCAAACACCAGCACCACCACCATCGACACTAAAAGCAACCAATGCCAAATTCCACCTAAAGCCCATTTTGAAAGTGCACGAGGCGAGCAAGACCCGCATTATTCAGGTGCAACCCAAACAGCCCGAGGAGAGGCCCAAACTCAAATTGCAGTTGCCGCATGTTGCAAGTGCGGAACACGAGCCAGATCTCCAGCCGGAGCGGGAGCAGGAGCAGGAGCAGGAGGCGGGGGATGGGGAGGGGGAGGGAAAACAGGCAAATAAGGCGGAGGAGGAGCATCTGGCCGTTCCCATTTTGCCAAAGAAGACAGCACCCAAATCGCCGCAGAATGCCAATTATGTGCCCGTGTACAGCAATAAGCTGGTCAGCAGCAACTACGAGAACGTGGAATTTGGCAAGCCAGTCCCCCCGGAGACCAAGGCTGCGATTACAGATCCAGAGGAGACGCCCATGCTGATGCAACTGAAACTCTTTAAGGAGCAGCAACAGCAAAAGGAACAGCCACCGTCGCCAGAGGACGACCTGACACCCACGGCCGAAAGCAAGCCCATTCCGGGAGAGATCCTGTCGGAGGATAATCTGCTGACGCCAAAGGAGGCCGAGCAGGAGGACGAAGATGAGAGCACAGCGTGTGAGGAGTACACAGACGATGATATTGACGAGGCTCTAGCCCAGGACGACGACGAGGTGATGGATGGGGACACCGAGCAAAAGGATCTCATAGGCGAAAAGCAAAGAAAAGAGCGAGAGGCTGAGGAGGAAGAGGCAAAAGAGCTGCAGCAGATTTATGTCAACGAACCCATAACCCCAACCGACCAGCAATTCGACGAGGGTCACTACCTGCCCATGACCCCCAAAAAGATGGAGCTGGGGCAGCCGGGTTTTCTGAGTCTGGTGGCCACGCACGAGATTTACGCCGAAGAGGAGGAGAACCACTACGTGGAGATGACCAAGGGCGTCCAGGAAGAGGACGGCAAGAGCAACTATGAGATCATGTGCCTGGCCAGTTCAAGTGCGGCCAGCAGCTTCAAGTTGTCGGCCAAATCGGAACCTGTCTACATGGAACTGGCAGGGGTTAAAGCCGCTGTTCCAGCGGCCGAAGAAGCTCACTGTTCGTCGGGTCGTTCCACCCTAAAGAAGGGCAAGAAACCAGGCAGCGATACACTAAAGAAAAAGACCAAGAAACGGCAGGGTAAGGACATGCCGGACATCCTCAAGCCAGCCAAGAGTGCCCTAGCTTTGGCCAGCGACAGCTCTGATGCGGATGATGAGAGCAGCCGGCAGCAATTGGAGGCGAAGAAGCTGCGATCTAGGTCGCGGTTTAGTTTGTCGGATACGTTCCGACCGGCATCATATTATTTGGGTGCTTCAACGCCCCTTAATAACTATGCCGAGAGCTCGGATAGCGAAATCCTGCCACCACCTCCGATTCCAGACTCTCCGCCACCGATGGAGGAGCTTAAAACCGAGGAGATATTTTCCTCGGAGCACTATGACACGGTGAAGAGACGCGACAGCCAGAGCAAAGTAAATCTATCATACGAACAATTACCCAAGATGCATGCAAGTAACACTTCCCTGAACTTGCCCAAGGCCGTTCCCAGCCCTACTTTGAAAAGCAGTCGTTTATCCCTCCCGGATCATTTCACGAAGATGCGGCTAACACCGCAGAGATTGCAGGTTGCGGCCACGCCACCGCAACAGCACCACGCACGAACTTTGTCCGACTCGAACTACAGTTGTCAGTTGACGGACAACAGTTCACGCACTTCCTCGGACCTGGATTTGTACCGCAGGCGGGGCCAGCAACAAAGGTGCACCAGCAATAACTCCCTGCCCCTGAGCAGCGAAAGCGAGTCCGTGGAGTTTAGGCAGAGATCGGACTCGGAGCTCGATCGCCAGCGATCGAGACGTCCGCTGTCCCAGGAGTCCATCAGCGAAATAGAGTCTCTGAGCGAACAGTTCGAGGAGACGTTAAGCAGCCACGAACTGGACACATACCTAAGTCACCTGCACCTGCCCACGGGCCAGGCCACGCCTACGAGTCATCTGCTGAACGATGTCAACGCCGCGGCGGGAGCCGATATCCTAACGAATTTGATCAAGCCCCCAAAAACATTCCGCAACGCCGAGGATGAGGAGCAGCACTTTTACGGAAACATACACTTCCTCTCCTCCACAGACTCCATTCAGCAGCTGGGTGGTGGTGTGGACCACCTGCACTTGGGCGGCAGTGCTGTTGGTGGAGCACCTGCCGCTCTGGTGGCCCTGCATAGCCGTACCAACAGCAATATATCCACGCAGTCGGCGCCGTACTACTACTCCGAGCTACCTGCCGCACCACTGCAGCTGAACAACCAGCGGGATATTCACGCCCACGGTTTGAACATCGCGCACATTCACAACCCCATCGACAGGCACCAGTTCGATGTGGACGCCTTGGTGGACAAGGATCAGGCCATTGACAGCAAGAACCTGTACTGCATGAAGGGCAATAACGAGAAGCTGAGCAACAAGAACCTGAAGCTGAACAACACGCAGCTTGTGGACGCGGTGGAGCCACCGGAGAGTGGCGGTAGTGGCGCACTAAACCCATCACACTCATATCTCACAACTACTAAAAACACAAATCTCGCCCGCAAGGCGACTGGTGGTAGCGAAGGAACCCCTAACGAAGGTGCTGGTGAAGACTCGGAGGCAGGAGGCGATGGAGTCGGAGTTCAAAATGAATTTGAAGCTGGAAAGAGCCCGTCGAGTAATTTGAGTTCCAACCTCTCAGTTCTAGGTGGCGAGCTGCTCTGGGAGGAGGATGCTCTATGGCGGGAGAGCTTGCGCCGAGTGTCGCAGCGCCATGCCCGATCCCTGGACGATTTGGACAGGATAGCGACAGGGCCGGTTCCGTTGTCGGTTTCGATTCCCGTCACGTCAACCGGTCCCGTGGCCAGCACGCCCAAGTCAAAATTAAGCCGCGAGGTGACCTATGTGAACGACAGCCTCAAGCCCCGGCAACATCCGCAGCCACTCAATGAGCACGACGTGTATGTTCAGCTCTTGGATAATTCCTCTCTCGGCCAGGATCAATCCGACTCGGATGTGTACGAGGTGCTGCGGGAAGAAACGGCCTCCAATTTGTCGCATAAGTCCACTGAACTGGATCGCGAAACAATTCGCCAGTGGGACGCCATGTCGAGTGGCCTTATGAAGAGTCACCACGGCAATACAGAAACCGCCGGAGGTCCTGGGGCTCCCCACCTGCCTCTAACGAGCAACGTGCGTTCTATCATCCAGCAGCTGAATAATAGTGCAACTGTCATTGAGGATGCCAATGGCAATCCCCTGGCGACGGGGAAAAAGTCCAGGAACATCAGCAACAACAACCACTGAGGCAGACAATCCACTAGCGGCTAAAAAAAAGAACACAGAACGAATTCAACATTTGCAATATACACTATCCGTAGTTACCATTTAGTTTTCCCCGTTTCCATTGCTGTCGGGCCAGTTATTTTGTGGGTGTCTATCTGCCTGCGTGTGTGCTCCATTTTTGTTTGCCCATCATGTTTCCCAGTTAGATAGTGCTTTGTTTGTTTGTCGATTGTTACTGTTACTGATACTGTTGTTGTCGTTGTTGTTGTGTTGTTTTGTTTAATTAATCAACTGGTAAGCAAACTTATATATTTATTTACGAAACCCACATACACATATCTCATTAAGTCATTGAAGCGCTTGTAAATATCTGCTACCCACTTACTCACCATCACTCCATTGCACCATTTGTTTATCCAATACTCACGCTGTAAAATTGAAAATACAAGATTAAAATTCACCAACCATAGATAGATGCTCATGTCAATGTTTTGGGCCAACTGCATTTAGGTTCAGCAGATACAGCTACAGGTTACACAACAATTTCCGCCAGTAGCCGCCACTCTTCTATCTGACCCCCTAAGTAAAACCCAAAACAAATAAAACTTAAAAACAACAAAAAATTAATTAAAAGCCCCGGCGAGTAAAATTAAATACTTCCCGCAACTGCCGGGGTGCATTCGCTAACTGACTGACTGATTGCTTTCCTAAATATTTCGCGCACGCATTTACAAACCCAAATTTAAGGCCCGCCCTTTCCCAAAAGCCTCCTTCAAAAGTATTCGCCTAATGAAATTTTTCCGTCCTTTTAGCCTCTATATCCGTGCGCAATGTGAACAACCTGCCCATGGGCAACCTCACGGTGAAGCCGGATCCCTCGGACGCCCTCCATCAACTGCATCAGGAGCACCAGGAATCGGCGTTTGCCCCCTATTACGGCGGGGCCGCGGAGACCAAGTACGCCAAGAACACCGTGCTCACGGAACGCGGTCTCTACGCCGGAAACGGAGCCGGATTGGCCACATCCACGCCGCAACATCAGCAGCAGCAGTTCCGCATGCGGCGCGCCGGCAGTCGGGCGGAAATTGATATGCTCGAGCGCGAGACGAGCAGCCAGATCCGGGTAAGTGGAGGGCCAAGCAACGTGCATCAAAATATTTCTAAAATCAAACCAGAGCTGAACCCCTTTGGGGTTCACCCGAAGGAGTTTTTTAAAGCGTTTTATAGGTGTTGTAGACATCTCATAAAGATGCATTGAGTGAAGTCTTATGTATATCGAAATCTAGGGCTTTTCAATGGCAACAATCGATATGACTATGGGTTTACGCTTAAGCTTGGAGTTTTTTTCTCAATATTTCTAATCAACATTTTAAGGGACGCATTCGAAAATCATAGAACATTTATAATTTCGCACAACCCCCACAGAACTTGGATGTGTCGGCTGGGGACCTATTGAGTCGTACCCACGAGGAGCTCGTCCTGCTTTTGATCCAACTGAGGCGCCAGAGCAGCCAAACGGCCAGAGCCATCGAGCAGTGCTGCAGTGACATACACGACGTGCAGGTGGATAAAAATCCATTGATTCCATGTTATTTGGTGGGGGCTAATATCTGGTGCTGGTTCTGTGACTAATTATAACCATTAAAGTGCTAACTTTGTAGCCTAATGCTTGTATTTGAGACTGCATCTGACACCCTTCTAACCATTTTTATTGAAATCCCTCCCAGAATCGCCTGCGCAGTGCCGAGGGCTTGACACGAGCCGAGAGCATCCAGCGGTTGGACTATCTGAAGCAACATCTCCTCGACCTGGAGCGGCACTACGAGAAGAGCAAGCCGCTGGTCAACTTGGTGGACAACATGGTCAAGCTGGGATCGCTGTACCGGAACGATGCCAACGGCAGGGCTCAGCCAGCTACCTTGGATCGGCTGGAGTTCAATCAGCGGATGCAGGAGCGCCAGATGCTTCAGGAAGAGCAGCAGCAGTGGGAGCGCCTTAGTCCCAACCAGGCCGAGTTGCAGGTGGGTTTTTGTATAATTATTATAAGAAATCATACTCCCAAGAATATGAAGGAAAATCTGCCTACCCTTTGTTACAATGCATTTATTAAAACTGAATTTTCTTGTGTGGCCAGGCCAAAGTGCACGAGCTGTACCAACTGGACCAGCTGCTGCAGGAGGAGTCCGGCACCTTGCAGAACCTGCAGCGGGATAAGGAGGACCTCGAGCGGGCCCTGGGCGGGCTGAGGGCACGCATCCATGACAGCAATGCCACGCCAATGGCTCTGGAGGCGGCCAAGAAGCAGCAGCACATTTTGGAGCGCGAGCTGTCGCGTGTCCACCAGCTGCTGGCCGAGAACTCAAAGGTAGCCAAGGTGCCTAGTAGAAGTTTTTTGCATTTTGTGTCCACGCGACGTCAGCTTCGTGTATTTGTCTGCTTGAGCTTCGCATGTCGCTTTTGTCACTAACCATAACTAATTTCAGAGATTAATCCATCAAGTGTACCCCTTAAAAGTTAAAAGTTATTACTCTAATGGATTACCAAAGTGATCATCGATTGCATCACGTTGTTAGTTATCCATTATTTGAACTCGTAAATTTAAAAAACTTTTCATTGATATATACGAGTACTATTAAAATCAATAGCGTCACATTTAAATATTCAAAAGATATACCCATCATCTTTGTGGTCATAATAACTAATTTATAACACGTAAACAAAATTTCGTCTCGTCTTCCCAAGAGCTCAGACCCAGGAATGAATGCAAAAGACTTCTCCTGTTTGTAGCTTCTGCTGCATGTGCCCCTTCTGCACCCAAGATAAGTGGGACTAATACGAATATTGTGCCTTTCAGAAACTGGAACTGACCGTTGCAGGCAATGCCCGCCTAGAGCAGGAGCTACTGCTCCTCCGCCAGAAGGTGCAGGCCAGCCGGGGTGCCGCTTCAAACGGCATCGGGGGCGACGCCTCTCACTTGAATGGCGACCAGACCGCCGCCGTTTTGCAATCGGAGTTGGAGCGAGTACAATCCCTGGTGGGTGACATGCAGAGGCAGCGCCACGAGCTCAGCTCCGCAGTGCGCCAGCTGACGGAGAACTCCAGCAGGTTGTACCAGGAGATTGGCAACAAGGAGATGGCCAATGGGGGCGGAGGCTCCACCAACGGTAGCCTGAAGAAGCGCAGCAGCTCGACTAGTTGGACGGAGACGGACCTGGACGCCAACATGCTGCGGAGCGGCAGTCGCCAGCAGCTAAACGACTCCACGCTGAACCTGTCCACGCCCCTGTACGTGGACACCAATAGCTCCACAAAGTTGAGCGACTATAACCGCTACAACGGCGGCGGCAGCAGCGATGCCCTAGAGATGAGCGGAGTGGACAGCGACTGCTTCCTCGACAGCAATCCCTTTGCCAGTGGCCTGGAAAAGCAGGAGATCAAGACGGTGAGAATTGTGAAGCGGGAGTCGGAGCGCCGTAATCGCGATCGCAGTGAGCGGGGTCTCAGCAGCTCCATCCAGAACCTGGACCAGGTCATGGAGGAGGAGATGTATGCGCAGCAGCAGCGGGAGCAGAACGCCATGTATCCCCAGAACCAGGAGGAGCCGCAGCCCATGTCCAACGGGCACCACAGTCGCTCAAAGTCGTTGCCGCGGAACTACAGCGAACCACCAAAACCGAGCCGCCATAGCAGCCGCCACATGAACGGGAAATCCAACGGGCACCAGCACCATCACTACGGCAACGGGGGCTACGACTACGACCGGAACAGCAACTATGAGCACCAGCCGCCTCCGCCGCCGGCTCCACAGAGCAGCAATGGTCACCACCAGCAGCAGCAGCAGCAGCAGCGGGAGCACCTTAATCCCCTGGCCAACGCCTACTTCGCCAAGCAGCTGCAGCAGCAGGCAAATCCCTCGCGGGACAGCGCTCGTGTTGCCCTCCGCACCAAGACCGACTCCCTGCAGAGCCTGAACAAGAGCCTCACTGACCTGAGCCCGGAGCCGGTGTTCCAGAGTGTGGCCGCGCGCCAGATCATCAACGAAATGTCCGCAGGGTCCGCCTCGGAGGACACCGAAAAGGTTGTGGAGAAGGTGCCGCCCTCGCATAAGCACCGCCGGGCGGTGCCGAGGGAGAAGAGGCGGCACTACACTGCCCCGAACAACGTCAACCAGAAGGCCATGGAGAAGGTGCAGGCCGAGAACGATATGAACCGCAATGTAAGTGCCCGTTGATTTTGCTGTGTCTAAAATTGATTAAACATTTGGTGGCATGACGAAATTAAACAAATAAGAAAGACAAATTGAGTAATATGACAACGCAACTTTTGCAGAACACTAACTGGCGGGCTCGCGATGACCTAGACATGGAGGTGGCCCTCCGACCGCGGATGAATGCCCCGGATGTGGTGCGGTCAGCTCTGGGACAAGGAGAGAAGATCTCGGAGAATACCATTGACAACTTGCTCTTGGCGCCGAATAAAATAGTGATTCCCGAGCGTTACATACCAGAAACAGTAAGTAGACCACACTCGTATTTTCGCTGGCAATGTTAGGTACTGATTTCCCTTAAACTAAACAGACGCCCGAACTTTCGCCGGAGGAGAAGAAGCGTCGTCAGGAGAAGGTCGAGTCCATAAAGAAAATGCTTTCCGAGGCGCCCATCAGCAGCAACGTAGGTGTCACAAATAGGTCTTACGATCTCAATCTAATCTGTGTTTTGGAACAGGAAAACGAGAGCCTGCCGCCGAGCAAACTCAATGCCGAGAAGAAGCAGCGCGAGCACCTGCTGCAGCTCAACCAAATCCTGGCCCAGCAGGTGATGCAGGTCAGCAAGATCGTGGCCGGTGAGTACAGCCATTGCAGGGCTCGTTTAGGTCTCTTACCATCAGATAGCCTTGCGTTAAGTTCCAATTGAATTCCCGAAGCAAATCCCAATTCAATCGTATACGCAATGCCTTGCAAGTTGAGTTTCCGTTCCACGTTTATGTTTATTACTAATATGCTCTCCAATTCGATGATGTATTCATTACTATATGTGTGTATATATACCTAAGCGTTTGTTCAGTGTAATCTAACCATGCCAGCGACCCGACCAACTCTGTCTACCCCCATCCATTTCAACTGTCAACTTATGCTCTTCTAATCTCTATATGTATCTTCTTTCGACTCTTTCTAATTTCTAGATGATTAATGATAATACATATCATATGCATACCATCTTATCTAATGCGTTAAGTCCCCAGTTCGAATAAGATTTCTCAGATCATCTCCCCACCTCATTGAGAGCTCATCGACGGCGTCCGACTTCATAGCCCCCCCCTTGAACACTCTATTTCACCCAAAACCCAAACCCACATGTCAACACGCCCGCAAACAGTTTCAAACATTCAAACATTCAACACTTTCACCAAACAGTCAATCGTACATTTCAAACTTGTGGTCCACACCTCCTCTCATGCATTCGCATTCGCACCTGACCAGTTAATCTATAATTAATCATTAATTAAGTGACCAAAAGCCGGATTGCGCATACGCAGGGTTAGCCGTAAAAGATATTTGGAATATTTTTCGAAAGCATTCATTCACCAATATTTAATTTTATGTAATCTATGGGTCGTATTGAGGGGGTATTAATTGTATGCCTTCGCAGTGCGCAATAAGATTTTAATTAGCCTATCAAAATTCATTAGTAGGTATTCATTCAGTTAAATATAAACACGCCACACTTATCAGTTTAATTATATATGTTACTTTGTTTATGTACCTGCATCGTTTAATTTTACATGTTTATTTGTTTGTTCTGCATATTTTTCTAGGCAACCCCACTAGTCACAACTAATCCGCAAGTAGCCTGTTGAGTTGTTTCCGTTCACATTTTGTGTTTTAAATTGCATTGCATTTGATTTTCGTTCACGTTGTGTTTCGCAAATCGATACCTGAGAGGGCTCGCATCATGATTTGCGCGATGTGGGAACATGTTGTTCAGTACATATGAAACATACATATAAATGCATAATAGTACGTTACACCTAAGTAAACTACAGTACAATAACAAAAGCTATGGCAAAAAAGAACACACGCGAAATTGAGATTTACAGCATGCTAAACTCACGAAAACTCACTCCAAACCAAACGCAAATTCACTACAAAAATACTAAATAAACAACAACCAAATAGAAAAACAGAAACAACAACAAGATTAAACAGCAACGCAATAGCAACAAGAACAAGTACAACAACAACAAGCACAAGAACAACAACAACAGAAATACGATCCGTAAGTCCAGGTTTGTACACGTTTCGATTAATAACCGAGTATTGTAGCTTCCATGCCATGCATTCCATACTTACTACCTATAATCACGCAAAAAGTCTGCTTAGCCTAGAGTATTACCAATATTGGCAAAGGAATTATCAAACTGCACGCACTAAGTATAATTATACCAAATAATCCACTAAGCCACACAAAGCAAAACTAACCCAACACACACTAACCGTATCAAATAGGTTAGCAGCACATGATATTTTAAGATATGATATTCAAGCAATTGGAGAATTATCGATAACAATTGAGGAAATAGCACATGTTGAGGAATTTCGAGTGAGCGCCAGTAATAAATTTGTTGATAATTTTAATTCAGGAGATTTCACTCTTCTGAACTTTACGTTTTTAAACCTTTTGATTGACATTCCCTATATGGAGGGCAAAGGAGTTCAGAGAAATACACTTTTTTTTGAAAATTGCTTAGTTTCCAAACTAAATTTCTGCACTGCCTAACATGCGTATAAAAGTTTGCCGAAAGAGTCAAGATGCGATAAATCGCTGACGAAAACGAGTAAGTATAAGCTCAACGCACCAATAAAACAGCAAAGCAGGAGTAGCAGCCAAGTCAACTTTTACAAACCAAGCCCACACAAACCAAAATGACACAAAATATACTACATGTAATATATATTCTCGTATATACTTCCAAATGGTTTTCGGTGTACTTTTTTATATACTTCAAACTTTTACAGCACGCTTGGGAAGGCCTTGGTCTAAGAACAAGCCATTTTCTGACAAGGTGAACTAACTTGTGCCATTTCTCTTAACCCACAGAGAAAGCCATGTCGAGGTCGGCAGAGAAGAGCAACCAGGACGAGGGTGACCGGTCGGAGTCACCGAGCGAACCACTGCCGATATTCCAGCAACGCGACAACTTTTACAGCTAAGCGAGAGGCGCAACCAAATAACTAACTCCGATTAGCGAATATATTAATCAGGCACAATATCCGCTGCATTTATCTTGAGAATCAAACTAGAAAATTTGCTAACAATTTTAACCGAAAATCGTATTAATGCATATTTGTGACTGAGTTATATCGAATGTTATATATCTGTTAAAAAGACTACGGCAGAACGCAATCCGAGAGGAGAGTGGGGAAAATAAACGAATTTTCGCGGGAGAGGATCGTTATTGCGTAAACGAAACTATGCATATTATAACTATATAATATATACAACATATACAATATGGAAATCAAAGATTCAACATATCAATGTAAGCGTTGCAAGTGTTGCAAGTCATTCAAACGATATCAATTACACACAATTAGTGAGCGTTCGTAAACTGTAGAAAATCGATTGGGAAATCAGAAACGAGACACAATTTACATATATCGTGGTTGAGGCGAATCAAATATAGTACGTTCCTGTAAGGCAGCAAATGGAAATTGGTCAAAACTCATTCACGACAACTAAAACAATAACTTCAAAGACTTTTGTAACGGACTTTCGAGAGCAGCGCATTTTCTCTACAAAGCAACTAAGCAACCAATCAACAGCCAACAAGGCGAGCTGAAGTTGAAAGCATTTTGGAGCCAATATATTGCATTTGATATGAACAAGTTTTTAAGGTCACCCAGAAAACATAAGTCAACAGCAACGGCAGCAACATCAAAACCATGTAGCTAGAGAGAGACTCGGGATCGAACTCAACCCTCAAAATTCCTATAGGGCGGAGTCTGAAGCTCCTGCAGAACGCACAGCGCACTCAATGCACTTTGACCCTTCGCAATTTCCCCCAAAAGGTACCTATCGCAATTACTAGTAACGGAATATTATAAATACTTAACTGAGAAGATATAATTAAATTGTATTCGAACGAGAACATATAAAGAGCAACGCTGAATTACGACATGCATATGCATATATTAATTTTAAATTATACATATTTAAACGAGCATAATGCTATAGTGCACACGCGCGGACACATAATTATTTAAATGTAGGTCAATTAGCCGGGCAATTAAAGCGATGAGAAGGGGAGGCGGTTGAATTCAAATATTGGATCAAGTCGGAGAATGTTACGGAAACTGCAAACAAGTCAATGGATAAAATAAACGCAATCGCTGGTTCAATTTAATGTCTATGTAACTTCAAAAGTTATTAGAATCGCATAGCTCTACTCACAACTAAATATACACAATTGTAATCGTAGTACCCACAAAATACGAGTAAACAACGAGAAATTGTTAATAGACAAACAAGAATCTTAGGCAAACGATTCATGCAAAATTGTACAAACGTATACCTTAAGTTCATAGCTTTTAGTTGTTATTACGATGATTATGTTACAGATATTCGATAATTTGGTTTAAGCTACTCTTTCTTTACCATTAAGATGCCGATGATTCCATAAGTTTTTTGTACATTTCGCGGTGCTATATGAATGTGTATATGTAGATTCTTTGTCCCGAGGTTCGTGTCCCCTGTTATGTTCGTGCAAACACTGAACTCAATTAAGCAAAGTCAAATTAAATGTAGATTTGTCAGGCTTGACGATGCAACAGCACGACGCACGCGTACTCCCTAAAAACCATGAAAACATTAAAAAGCCACAACAAATATTTATTGCATATATATATACACGTATATAAATATTAATATATACATAAACATATACAAGCTGTACGTCATAATATGGTAAGAGTTGAAGACGATAAACTGCGAACGAGAAATGTTATCAATAAAGATTATAGTTGAAAATTCAATTGCCTTTGTTTCCGTTTGCAACGATGTGCGAAGGCGAAGGTTTCGCGGAACAGGAACTATATACTTGTACTGGTCACCTCAGCTCATGACGAATCTCAATCGCAGTCCCAATTGCCGGGAAATTCAAGATCAATGTTAAGGGGCGCGGACTGCGACGTCGTTGTCATGAATCACAATGAGACCAGGCGCTGACAGCTGCGGATGTTCCTTAGCGGCGGAGCTAAGTTCCCCGGCACTGGGCACACGCGGCATGACAAATGCGTAGAACCAGAAATCGCCAGCAAACCGACAACAAAAAGTGCGCGGGCGGTGGAGCCAGATATCGGGTGAAATGTGGAGCATTCGATAACTTTCTAAAAGCCGTCTTATCACAGTTCGATACCGGATTAGCATAATCGTGACTCTTGTGTCCCAACGATCGCCCACAACGAAAGTGCTCGACCAGTCGGTGGGTCGCTTGGAGAGTTGCTTTTAATATTCACGACTGTTTTCTGTTCTGCAATAAAAACACCAACAACTGTTGGCGGAATGATTTGAACTTCGTCGTAGCTACCATTCAAATAAACCTTTTGATGAATAAATAAGATATTATGTTATGTATATACCGCATCATTATAAATGGTCGTATAATACATCTTATTTCAGCGACGATTAGTTATTTTGGCGTTCACAAAATCGCATATTTAATGTTTCTATTTAAAAGCTGCGTTGATTTTCCGACCCTAATAAGAAGCTTGCTATTTTATAAAAACTGTTCATGCTTGTTATAAATTCTTGAAAAGTAAAAGGTTTTTATTCTTTTAAAATCTTAAAAGAAAGTTCTATTATGTATAATTGTTGGGTTTTAGTTTTTGGAGCATCTCCAAAACTATTCCAAATAAAGCGCATTTTATAAGACAACAAATCTTATGAATCGTTTTGGCATCTCTAGATAGAGATAACTTATATCCCTGGGGTGTGAAACTAATTAAATTATATAAACATAAAATTCAGGAATTAAGAACTTGCGAGCACTGAATGCAAAATCGTTTGTTTGTAATCCCGCATTTCATTATCATTTCATACAAACAAGTAATTAAATATCGCGAATATGCAACGTATTCTCACAACCGCAGTTACATCTTATTAAATGCTTTACAATGTAAAAATTCGCCAAGTGTAGCGGCTATACAAATTTAATTAACCCTTTTTGTGAATATCCCAGCCATTCAAGAAGAAGCTGTTCGTTTGAAAGGTTTTCGCACTCTCGCCCAACCAGCCAATGAGGTTCAATTTGTGGACCGCAAAATTAACAACAGTTTGTCACATTAACTGGCAATTATAGTGCGTTTGCGGCTATTCCGGAGTCCGGACCACCATACGCCCGGTGCAGGCCCGACTAATTACAATACGCCCCAAGACAATCGGGTATGCGGCATATGTAGATATGTAGGGGTTTGTTTCAAAAACCTGAATTATCTGTAGCCAATCAGGTTTATGGCGTCGAGGCGCGTAAAAACAACTCGAAATCTGAATGAGTAAGGGAGCAGCAGATAAAAAAGCCCCGACTTGCGACATTGTCCAAGTATTAATTGTGCGGAATAAAGTGAGTCGCCCCGTGAGTTTTTTAGTCGATGCTGCGCGGCTAAACCGCGAGGTTCAGGCGAATCGTTTTCAGAAAAATACACCCGTAAATTGCATGAAGCCAGGGGATTGCCGCGTCCGCGCACGAGAATGTTAGCATCCGTTCCCGCCTGGGTAAGTGCGGCGCTTGTCTCCTGACGGGCCGTAAATTTTGCTGCCACCACCACCCCATTTCAAATGCATATTTCACGCAGCTGGCGCTGTTCGCCGTGATAAGCCCGCCGACCCTGCTCCTCCAGGCAGCTCCTTACCCAGCAATCGAGAATGCGTCAGTATCCCCGGGACGGTTGTAGCCGTATCCTCTCCGCCTCACCTTGTTTTTGTTTTTTAGGGCCTTCACCAGCGACGATTTATTGGCCGAGGCATCGGCACCGGCGCCGGATTTGAGCCAGGCCCACGTCCAGCACAATCGGCATCGCCGTCATCATGGGGAAGGCAATCACCATATCCACAACCACCACAAGCGTCATTGGGATCACCACTTCCCGGGACCGGGCCCGGGCCCTGGAGCCGAGTGCCATCCTCACCACCGAGGATTTGGATTTGGGCACAACCATAGATTCGAGCCACATCCTTTCGGTCTTGAGCCCTTTCCGAACAACTTTGGACCGCCGGACTATGAGGAGCATCAGCGACCCTTTAAGGCGGACCTGGAGCCCTTCCAAGGTAGGAATACTACGAGTAAGACTTGCTAAATCCATTAGGCCGAGTAAATATAGTTGCGAGAATTACAGAACTGTTTATCGGGAAGCAAAGTTTAACAAGTAAAAAGTAGAAACACTTTTAATTTTCTGATTACTTGTCCAACATTTAGCTTAAATCTCTGAATCTTTCATTATTCGTTAGTTTGTTTGTTTGTACCATCAAAGCTGCAAACAAACACATATTTTTACCGAGGCTAGATTACAGAGTCTATTTATTATCAGTTTTCACATTTATAAGATGTATTTCACAACACAAAATTCATAGATTATTTATAAACTCACGTTCCCGCACCCGATGGGTGCCTGTAAAATTTAACAAAAGTAAACAAAATAAAAGGCTGCTAATATGCAATATGTTGTTGTTTAGGTTATTTATAAACGAACTTACATCTCATCGGTTTCGGGTATATGTTATTTGTTGTTTGCGTTGGTAAAAACATGTGTGCTTAATTTAGTCTATTTAACTATTATTTAACAAATTTGTTTGAGTTAAAACCAAGAATCATATGCTTATTTTGACTGCAATTTCGAAATGTAAATGTACCTTTTTGCCACAATACCTTTTAGGTAACAAAGAGCGTTCGCAGTCCGGAACAGAAGCCACCAGCTTGACCAGCGTTGCTCCACCCGCAGTCCCTGTGGCTACCCCAACAACCACAGCTACAACCACAACAACAACCAGCACACCTGCACCCACCACACCTGCACCCACCAGCTCCAGCACCGAAGACGCCTCCTTGGCCATTGACATTCGCATCGGCTGACATTAGCACTTAAGTCTTAAGAGAAGACCCTGTTCTATCTGTAGTTTGTGACATTAAAGTGGCCACCTTGACCACAAGCTAGGTCTATCCATTACCACTGCCTTCGCCATTATTATTGTGGCGCAGCCAAGCCTGGATGCGAAAAGGCAACATTATCGGGGCCATTTGCAGGGATCTTTATTTAGGCCCGGCCAGAAGTATGGTAATTCAAGAGCGTAAACAACAGCGGGGGGAGTCGTAAACTAAAATGCGCATGCAAAACAATCGGAAAGAAAGTGGCAAAACAAGCGATCTGAAAACGGGCACAGCCGGCCATAAGCCAGAAGCCAGAAGAAACACAAAAGCTCGTTCGCCGCCTCTCTCCCCGACCAATTCTGCGGAGAATCGCACCTCTCACGCACTCTACGCAGGAACAAAGGCGCAATCCAAGAACCGGACTGCAAAAAGAGCCACCACCTCCCACTATAAAAGCCGGGCTGTTCGAGAGTTTGACTGTCATTTGACGCCAAACGCGCGGCATACGCAGATCGCCCGAGTTACCCTCCTATATAAGTGGCAAACATATAAACGCTCGAGTCTTTCCCGATCGCCGGTTCACTGCGGAGGAGCATTGAGAAATGGGTAAGCCTGGCCGTGCATACAAAGTGCACATCGGTGAACGAACTTGAGGGCTGCCGCAATATGGACACATAACCTTAGCATTTCCATAAACACAGGCAATAAAGCCGCTGGGGGCGTGAGGTTCCTTCAATTATTATATATTCAAATCACGTGGATCTCGAGAACAAGTGATCGTAATCGGGAATCGGCTGCGGCTTTAACGCTTTGTAAACTGAGAAACGCATACTGTGAAAAAGCCCTATTTTGACTTCTATAGGATTTGTCAATATCGGCTTAAAACTTAATTGTTCGCTCGGCTTACTATTGTAATTGTTAAAATATATACGTTTAAAAAAGAGTTTACGATTTGTTAACACAGGGAACCCCAATTTAGTGAGAAATTAGTGTTAAAATCACCTGATCCAATTTCTTTGTTTCTAATTACGATCAAGTGCACCACCTGGCGCTCCTAGTGCTGGGCTTGCTCGGATCCTGGTCAGCTGGTGTCCTGGCCAGTGATCAACCCGCTCGGATCGTCTGCTACTTCAGTAATTGGGCGGTCTATCGTCCGGGAATCGGTCGCTACGGCCTGGAGGATGTGCCCGCCAACCTCTGCACCCATCTGGTTTACTCCTTCATCGGAGTGAATGACAAGAGCTGGGATGTTTTGGTAATCGATCCTGATCTCGATGTGGACCAGCAGGGATTCAGCAAGTTTACGCAGCTGAAGAAGACCCATCCCAATCTGAAGCTCCAGGTGGCAGTGGGCGGTTGGGCCGAAGGTGGCTCCAAGTACTCCCAAATGGTGGCGGTCCGCGAGAGGCGACAGAGCTTCATACGCAGTGTGGTGCAATTTATGCGGCAGTACAATTTCGATGGCTTTGACCTGGACTGGGAGTACCCGGGCGCCACGGATCGCGGTGGCACTTTTGGGGACAAGGACAAGTTCCTGTACTTTGTGCAGGAGCTGCGCCGAGCCTTCGACCGCGAAGGCAAAGGTTGGGAAATCACCATGGCGGTGCCGGTGGCCAAATTTCGGCTTCAAGAGGGCTACCACGTTCCGGAGCTCTGCGAGTAAGTAAACGCGAATGGCTTGTAAGTTTCTCGTTAAAATTTTGAGCTTTAAGCATAGCTAACAATTTCCACAGTTCTCTTAAATATGGATGCACCTAGAATGTTAATCAAAATGTTAATCATTTCATAGTTTCTTTATCCAACAAAAACTCATACATAACCAAAAATTTGTTTAGAGTATTGCAAACACAAATGCATTTCCCATATTTTATTGGTTTTTTTAATCTCTTTAGTTTTTCTGTTTGGGAGATACGCAACACTGCGTATGAGTAATAAAAATTTTGCAAAATTATTCAGACATTGCAGCCTGCCCCTGCAATGATAAACCCAAAAGTCTTACCTGCGCTGATTTATTGCCGACCCTTTCAGGTTGCTAGATGCCATCCATGCCATGACCTATGACCTGCGAGGAAACTGGGCCGGATTCGCCGACGTGCACAGTCCGCTCTACAAGCGAAAGCACGACCAGTACGCCTACGAGCGCCTCAATGTGGTGAGTACGGGGAAGATGCAGCCCCAAAGAGGTGCCAAATTAATTAGCGTTGCCATTCAAGAACGACGGACTGGCACTCTGGGAGGAGATGGGCTGTCCGGCGAACAAGCTGGTGGTGGGCATACCGTTCTACGGCCGCACATTCACGCTAAGCAATTCGAACAAGAACTATAACATGGGCACCTACATCAACAAGGAGGCTGGCGGCGGGGCTCCCGGTCCGTATACGAATGCCAGCGGGTTTCTGGCCTACTACGAGATCTGCAAGGAGGTTATGGATAAGTCGAAGGGTTGGACCCTGGAGTGGGACGATGCAGGCATGGTGCCCTTCACCTACAAGGACACCCAGTGGGTGGGCTACGAAAACGAGGCCTCAGTGCAGATCAAGATGGACTTCATCAAGAATCGAGGCTACGCCGGCGCCATGACCTGGGCCATTGACATGGACGATTTCCACGGCATCTGTGGCCGGAAAAACGGACTCATGCAGATCCTGTACGACAACATGAAGAGCTATCGCGTTCCGGAGCCAACGCGTGAAACCACTCCAAGGGTAATTTCCTCGTGAATAATTTTTCTTATCGAAAAAGTTTCGAGATACCTCTTTCTGGTTTGTTTCAGCCCGAATGGGCAAAGCCGCCAGCAACACCACCAAACCCGGATGAGGGTCCTGTGGTGGAGGCCCAACCTACAACGACCACTCGCAAGCCGAAGCCAAAGCCGAAACCTACTTCCAGCTCGTTGAGCACAACATCTGCCCCGATTCCAACTGTGGCCAGCAGCACCCAGAAACCGACCACAAAGGTAAGTTGTAATTTACACAAAGCAGTTGAAAACTTAATAGACAATTCATATTTGAATACCAAAATTCAGAAGCCGAAAAAACCCAAGAAAACCACAACAACCACTACAACCACAGTGGCTCCTGAGAAGTCCACGGAAGGACCAGAGGAAGTTGTTGATCCGGAGCCATCCATGGAGCCCCAGTTCGATCCCAGCGAGATCGATTGCACCAACAAGGACTTTGTGCCCCATCCAAACTGCAGAAAGGTTAGTGAATCTCATCGCTCGAAATATATTGGCAAATTAATTGAATTCTTTGCTACACCCCCAGTACTTCCGGTGCGTTCATGGCAAGCCCGTGGAGTTCGAGTGCAAGGAGGGCACCGCCTTCCACACAGTCCTGAATGTGTGCGATTGGATTGAGAACAGTGATCGCTATTACTGCACCCGCGCAAAGAAGCAGTCGGAGGGCAACGAGGCCCACTAATTGTCGCAAATCAAATATTTATCTATACGCACCATAATTTATAAACGGCTGAACAGAGCCAAACACTAGCATAAGTTGGGAAGTCTGCATTGCACTTAGGATTAGTGGTTTTAGTATTTTAATTTAATAGCTGTCGAGAGTAATAAAACACTTCCATAAGATTACCAGGCGAGACGAAAACAATGAAAATAAATTCAATTTGCGAAACAAATAAATATGAAACCAAACGAGCCGTTCAATAGAAGTGTGAGCAATCGTTTTTCTGGCAGAGTGAGGCCTTACATAACGCCGCGATGAATAGCGGATAACGTAAGCAGATTGCTCCTTGCCCTGCCGCAATTTGTACGAGAATTTGCCATTCCTAATTACGCTAATAAACGCAATGACTTGGGACATATCTGCACTTGTCCGCGGCGAAGTGCGATGAGGTGAGGCGGGGTGAGGTGGCACGGGGCAGGAGGTGAGTGGTGCAAACCTTGGAACATGAACAGCTGTTCGTGCGATCAACCATTCAAACGAGCAATGATAAATGCTGCTAACGAAATTTATAATTTCGATCCTTAGCATTCTGTTTTCATAATCTCAACCCGTGTTCCGAGATCTTCTCTAGTGCGAGAGCGTTCCGGGGAAATGGGACCCCGATGCGACACGAAACAAATCGCCCAAGAGCCCAGCACGCTGCTCAAGCCGCAAGATTATAATTTATTTTAGCTCAAATGATGCTCTGAGTAATATGCGGACTGAGCACCGCATTGTCTATAATTAAACATTCCAAAACGAAAGTGTTGCGAGAGAAAGTGACCCAATGCCAGCTAGTTTCCAATCAATCAGAAAATCTTTTCGGAGTACAGGATCTATTGAATCAAAATTTAAAATACGATATCCCCTGATTTCGCGCTGATTTCCCTCGTCTTTTCCCCTGGGTCCTGCTGCCCATCGGAGAAGGTGCGCGGTGAGAACCCATCACCCGGCGAGAGGAAACGGAAAGAAAATAGAAAAGCGAAGACGCGCAGGCAGAGCACCAACTCACTCACTCGCGCAACGACAAAATTCGAGCTACGAAAATATCAAAATCGAATAATTTTCGCGGTCACAAGGTAAATTCATGGTATATGCATGCTGAGTTACGAATTGGTTTTGGACCGGGAGAGATCGTCTCGTATACTCGTGTACGCCACACCGAAATTTCCTCCTCCTTTCAGGCCAACTAGCAGATAGAAAATAGATGCCTGTTCTGTTCCGTTTAGTTGGGAAAATTCGAGCTGGCCCGTTCAAAAAACGACACGCACACGACGTGCACAGACGACCAAATCGAAGACGACCACGACGGCCAGAAATAAGCAAATTATTTGGCTAACAATCGTCGAAAGGGACACTAAGGATTACCCAGCCGACGATTGTTGGTTAAATTTTGCTAACGGCAGCGCGAAAATTCAACTTTTAAATTAATTCAAAAGAATACAAAATAAATGTATAGTTTTTAAATAAATAATCGATCTGCAAAGTGAAAGAAACAACGAACAAGTGCAAAATTGGAATCCTGTGACAAAATTTGTGCGATCCCAATAGAAATAAATGAGCCCGTAAACAGCAGATTCCCACCACATACATTATACGATATATTCCACATAGTATATTCTTCGAAAACACCAAAATATTATCCATATATCGGCTGTTTGGTTTTAAATAATCGTTTTCGAATTCTTTACCCTTTCATTTAGTGCATTTAAACGAGCGCATATATAGCGGATGCATATATATGCAGAATACGAGCAAAAGTGTTAATTCTAATTTTCCCTAATTATCTATAATTACGGAAAACTTGCAAAGAGAATTTATGACGTGGCTAACGTGTTGACCACGCTGGAAACTCGAGGATAATTTGTTGTGTTGGTTATTATGGGGCGGCTAACAATTTGGTTCCTCCTGGGACTAACGTTAATCGCCGTCTCCAATCATGGTGAGTATCCCTATCCCCACCATTGCCCTTCCACATTTTACCTCTCGGATTATATAAGGCAAAGGGCTGGTTGGCACTTTTGAATTCTTGACAGTTCTTCACGCAGCCTGGGCAGGCACATTATGCAATTTTAAAACAAAAAGCCAAGAAAAACACAAGGAAGACGTCTGAAAAGTATATATTAATATACGTTTAAAAATATTTGCCTGAGTTTGTGCGTTCTCTATATCTATAACTTTTTTTTCCTGTTGGATCTGTGTTGGTGTCTGCAAACGTCAGTGGACGACAACCACTAGAGGCAGCACAGATACAGATACAGATACATTTCGCCTTGCCGTTTTCTTTTTCATTTAAATTTTAATTTTTTTTGTGAGCAGTGAGATTGGTGCGCCGTTTGGCCGCTCTTCGTTGTCATCGTTTGTAATATTTTTAATTTTAGAATTGCTAAGTTATTTTATTTACGCTCAGCGAGCGCTTTCCACCTATCTATTTGCCATCGTGTGCGAAATGTCTCTGTGTATTTTGTTTGGTTTGCTCAAGTTTGCAAAACAGCCGCAAAAAAACTGGGAAAAATGAGAAATGGCGCAAATGCGGTAGACTGTATTGTACGGGCTGGGATGGGCTCGATTGCAGCAACATAAACACAATGTGCAGGCAGCCGCCAGCAGGCATCAGGCAGGCGGTCGGAAAAATTTGTATAAATAATTCTATCAATGCGGATAGCTTTGAAATGCGAAATTGCTTAAATAGTTTCCTGCCCCATCCACCTACAAAAGCGCCTTCAGATAAATCAAACGAATTATCCGCTGACAGGAAAACTGCACCCTGAAAGCTAGCGGGTCATATCATTTAATTCAGACTTAATTGAGCCCTGTATTGTCTGGTACAGGGTCAAATCTGTAGCCCGGTTATGCTGATCTCATGCAGGCATTTGTCCTAATTGGCTGAAAGGAGAGAAAGTAATTAGCCAGACGACCCCACGGCCAAAAGCGTCACTCAAAACGGCGACCTTCCATTGCTAAAAAGCAAAAGCTGAAGATGTAGAATATTCCACTGCAAATGGTACGCCCCCGCATCCGGATTTTTTTTCGATTTGGGTGCAAACAGTAAGGTGGCCAAGAGAAACAAAAATAAAGAAGTAAAGCCAAAGTGGGCGAGCAGCCAACAAAATGGTACAAAAATGTACTCATCCACAAGCTGGCGAAATGTGTTTGAGTTTTCGTCTTTTAAAAATAAAATTCATAAATCCGCCGCGTATACTTATTTTGCCGAAGAGTGTGTGTTTGTACAATGCGAGTACCATAAATAATGTCAAGTTTGAACAGATAGAATGACCTCGTCGCCGGCGCTGACACAAAAACTGAGAAAGTGCGGCCATTGTTCTGCGTTTAGAAATGATGAAAATGTCTTAAGGGCGCTTCCTAGGGCTACCGAGCACTCCGCTTACACTCGAGTTACAAATTGATCTGTCATGTTCGGTGATATCTTGCAGTTGGGTTCGTCAATGCCGATGTCGGACCAAGTGAATCAGAATGTCGACCCTATATTGAAAAGGCCATACATGAATTGAAAACAGGTAAGAAAGATTCAGAAAAACAACTCTTTATAAAAATTGTCGCTTCCGTTCCATTTCAAAAATTAATTAAATTATTAGTCACTAATAAGCAAAATACCCGTAAATATACTTAAACAAGTAGAAACGCGTGGGAAGGGGTGGGTAAAACTTTAATTGGCCATATCTTCTATATTTATTGTCCGATCTGAGCGTAATTTTGCATGCACGTGTTAGCCGATCAGCAGACCTAACAGACTTAAAATTAAGTTTCTAGCTTTTACCGTTTTGGAGACATCGAGATTTTTGCGAATACGAGGGCGGTAAGGGGCGTGGCAAAAATCTGTAAATGACATTATCTGCATAATAGTTAAACGGTCCTAATGCAACAAGAAACAGGTCTCTAGCTCTTATTTTGTCAAAGTTATCGAAGAAAATGCAGTTTTATGTAAATTACGAAGGCGGAAAGGGGCGTGGCAAAAATTTGAAATAAACTCGACCTGCGTACACATATAACGGACCTAAAGCAAAAAGAATTACACCTCTAGCTCTTACCATCTCCGAGAACGACGTGTTCATACATACAGACGGACGGACAGACGGACAGACGGACAGACAGACAGACGGACAGACGGACAGACGGACATGGCTAGATCGACTCGGCTGTTGATGCTGATCAAGAATATATATACTTTATAGGGTCGGAAACGCTTCCTTCTCCATGTTACATACTTTGCACAAACTTAATATACCATTTGTACCTTAAGGTACATGGTATAAAAATCAGTCATAGCTAAATAAACTTGTCTATTTTGTTTTTTTGCTTCCCTTTCAACTAAAAAGTTTCTTTAATAGATTAAAGTAGAAGATTTATTTCCATAAAACTCAGAAAGAACTAAGAAAGTAGCAACAAAAAGGCCGGATTTTAAAGACACGCGTTTCTGAAGCGCAGTCAACTCATAGATGGTGTCCGCCTTATCCTATATATACTTAGTTGGTATATCCAATAATGTTAAACATAAATTCAATTTGTATATATAATCTAAAAGATCAGAACTAAATTCATGTTGTCGTGTCAGAGATAATAGCATTTGGTTTTCTGAAAAAACACGATTTTATGATTCATATTGGGCGGTACATTTATTCGTATTGCTTTATTCTAGATGGTGTCAAAGATGGCTCTGGAGAACTGCAATCCGACCAGCCACGCGGGGACGACGACGACGACGATGATGGTGGGCTATCTGCGATTGATGAGAAAGATACGATAGAAATTGAAACTGTCGAATTGGATTCCACAGAGGACGCGAAAAGTGCCAACGACTTGGACGGCGACGGCATTCCCGATGACGAGGACGATGATATCGACGGAGATGGCATACCAAACGAAAAGGACGATGATATCGATGGCGATGGCATACCGAACGAGGAAGATGATGACATCGACGGCGATGGAATACCGAACGATGAGGACGACGATATCGATGGCGATGGTGTGCCTAACTCCAAGGACGAGGACATCGATGGCGATGGTGTGCCCAACTCCAAGGACGAAGATATCGATGGCGATGGCAAAGCGAATCACGGTGAGTGCTATTTGCTTTCGTATTGAGAGGAAAAAGATCATTCAAGCTTTTATCCGACAGAGGACGATGATCTAGATGGCGATGGCACTCCAAATCATGGTATGTTGTCTTTATTTTTATAAAGCTTTTTTTTGCGTTGCCTTAGAATTTATAAATGTATAAATGTGTTGTCTGTTCTTACAGCTGTTTTAATTTTTGCCCATAATTTGCTTAAAACAACGAATTTATTTATTTTCCAGCTATAAAATGCTTTATTTGCAGCTTCTGCTTATGTGCGGTTTTTTATAAGCATATGTTATATAATAATTTTCAAAAACTTTCAGAGGATGATGACCTGGATGGCGATGGTGTGCCCAACACCGAAGATGACGATCTGGATGGCGACGGAACCGTCAACCACGGTAAATTTAATACAAATTTGATGTAAGAAATTTAAATTGAGCCATTTTGTTTGCATTAACAGAGGACGAAGATCTCGATGGTGATGGTGTGAAAAATGATGATGACGATGATCTCGATGGCGATGGCAAAGTAAATCATGGTAGGACATTGTGCAAGTTTGATCACATTGACTGTTAAAATAATTAAATAAACCCTTCAGAGGATGATGACTTGGACGGAGATGGCGTGAGGAATGAAAAGGACGACGATTTGGACGGCGATGGCACCAACAACTCTCGTGGGTTCGGTTTCGATATTTAATAACACTTAATTTCCTAATCGCTTTCCCCTTATTCTTATAGAGGATGAAGATCTTGACGGGGATGGTGTGCCAAACGAAAAGGACGAAGATTTGGATGGAGATGGTATCCTCAACGAGCATGACGGAGATGTGGATGGCGATGGAGTTCCTAACGAGCATGACCACAAGGATAGCGGCGAAAATGCCGATGATGACACCGAGGACGACGACGACGATGAGAAGGAGGCAGTGAAGAAGCGCAGCAAGCGTGAGGTGGATGCTGCTCCAGTTCTGGACGTCGAAGCGCCACCAAGCCCTGCCGAAGAATTCCCCGTAGAGGAAGAAATCGTCAAGGAGGAATCTGCCGAGGTCGAGGAAGAGAAGGAGCCTGAGCCAGAGACGGAAGCAGAGGAGGAGAAAGAACCTGAAGAAGAGGAAGTCGAGCAGGACCCTGTAGCACAGGAAGAGGAGAAGCAGGAGTCTGAGGAAGACAAGGAGGAGGCTGAAAAGGCTCCAGTCCAGGAGGCAGAAGAGGATTCTGTTGAGCAGGAAGCGGCTCCAAAGGAACCCGAAGCTGTGCAAGAAGGTGCCGTGGAGTCTGAGGAAGCTCAGGATGAGCCTCAAGCCGAGGCTGGCAAGGAAGCTGCTGACGATGACGATGAAGACGATACCAAACCTGAAGATGAACTGCTCTGGGTGAGTTTATATGCCTATCTCAATACCTTTAAGTTCTAAATGACCAGGGAAAATCTCTAAATGTGCAGGAAGGAGAAATTCCCGCAAACCGTCGCAGTCGCCAACACATCTCGGAGCTTCTCCAGCTCGACGAGGAATTCAATGCCCGCGAGAAGGCCACCGACAATGTGGCCGAAATCATCCTGCGGGACATCAAGCGCATCTATGAGAATGCCGTTAAGCCCCTAGAGACTCTCTACAAGTACCGCGACCTGAGCAACCGTCACTTCAGCGACCCCGAGATTTTCTCCAAGCCCCTGATCCTGTTCATGGGTCCCTGGTCGGGCGGCAAGTCCTCCATCCTGAATTATTTGACCGACAACGAGTACACACCGAACTCGCTGAGAACTGGTGAGTTGATCACAACCAATTACTAAGACAAATTTTAACGAATAATTTATTGAGTTTAAATGGTTTCATTCGCAAACTAATCTCACTATTATAGTTAATTTTCAAAACCCCAAGAAAGTGCAATTAAAGGCTACCTGTATAAAAATTATATTCATAAATTTGAAAAAACTTTAAAAATATATCAAATTAAACAACAAATTTTGTTTTATAGAATTTTAAGTTAAACATATTTATTATGCTAAAAAATTAAACGTAGACTTAATCATTTCAAACATACGTAATAATATTCAAGCATTTTGATTTGTTTTCCCATATAAATAATTCAAATTCCCACCTGTGATTCCCAACAGGTGCTGAGCCGTCTCCGGCCTACTTCAACATTCTGATGTGGGGCAATGAGACGGAGGTTCTCGACGGCACCCAGCTGGCGGCGGACTACACCTTCTCCGGCCTGCAAAAGTTCGGCCAGGGATTGGAGGAGCGCCTGCGGGGCCTCAAGATGAAGAGCAAGCTGCTCGAGAAGGTGAGTGAACGGACAGACAACAGGCGGGTCAGATCAGGGACAGGAGCTCGTTATGAGGGCACCGGCACATTAACTTGTTTCCCAGGGCAGCTGCCTGCCGATTGGGAAACTGCAAGCAACTGGCCACCTGCCAAACGGAATTTATAGCTTTTAGCGCACAGCCTGCATTAATTTCGTTATTAATAAATTGGATGCGGAATGGCAGAGCGGGCTGCAAATGCAAATAGTTAAATGGGGAAAATAGCAAAGGCAGCATTACTAAATTTAACCACCGAATATGTATGAGATTGTGAGTGCCAATGCAAATGCGATTCCGAATGCTGTTTTCAGGTCAACATCGTCGAGATACCCGGCATTCTAGAGGTGCGCAAACAAGTGTCCCGCGTCTTCCCCTTCAACGATGCCTGCCAGTGGTTCATCGATCGGGCGGACATCATCTTTTTGGTCTACGACCCGGCCAAGTTGGATGTAGGTCCCGAGACGGAGGCCATTCTTGACCAGCTGAAGGGGCGTGAGTACCAGACGCGCATCATCCTCAACAAGGCCGACACCGTCAAGCCGGAGGAGTTGCTGCGCGTCCAGGGCGCCCTGATCTGGAATATCTCGCCCCTGATGTCTTCCGCCCAGCCGCCGCTCATGTACACCACCTCGCTGTGGACGCATCCCTACCAGGATGGAGCTCCCGCCCGATTGTTGCTTGCACAGGAGCGTGCCTTCCTGCGCGACCTGCGCACAGCGATCGATAAGCGGATCGAGCACAAGATAGCCAGTGCCCGTCGCTTTGCGGTGAGTAACGGGGCGTATGCGTAATTTATCGCTATGATATTGTCCGGCCAGGTTAGAGATTTCCAAAAATTAACATTTTTTAAACGCTATATTATGTGGGTATCGAGATTTCTAAGCTTTTTCAAAAGGTAGCATTTGAAAATGTTCTCTTTAATTACATTAAAATAAGAGTATGCAGGCATATTTAATTCCATCTCCAATGCAACAATTTCTCATTCCAAAACCTTTTCCTCTAGAAATATTTTATTTATTAAAATTAGTATTTTATAAATAGTAATGTTCTAAACGTATCCCATTTTAAATAATCCCTCAATTAGGTGCGTGTGCGCAACCATGCCAAGATGGTTGACTGCTACCTGAACACGTACTACAACCACAAGACGCTGTTCGGCAACAAGAAGCGCATCGCCGACGACATCATCGACCATCCGCAGAACTACCACATCTACGAGGGCCTGTCCACGCTAACGAACATCTCTCGCTACGATCTGCCGGATCCGGAGGTCTACCGTGACTTCTTCCGCCTGAACCCGCTGTACGAGTTCAAGAAGCTGACGGACACATGCACCTACTTCCGCGGATGCCCGATCACCAAGCTGGACGTGGCTATTGCCTACGAACTGCCCGAGCTGGCCGGCAAGTACAAGAAGATGTCCGAGTCGGCCCTGTCCAGTATCGAGGCGCAGCAGGACGCCGCGGCCTCTGGCCAGAGTGAGCAGAAGAACATCAACCAGGCCGATCCAAAGAAGACGAGTTGAGGTCCTGGCTCCTCCCGAGGAGTAAACCTGCCATTTAGTTTGTTTTAGTGAGAGATAGAGAGAATGTGACATCGGCACCGGTAACCGTCAATAGAGAATTTTTGAGAGAAGAAAGCAGGCGAGGGGAGAAGGGTGGAGAGAGAGAGGGGTCGCACTTACAGGGCCAAGGAGAAAGTTAATCCTTGTTAAAGTAACCCCCAAATATTATCTGTAGAGAACAACAGCGCAAGACAAGGCACAGCCGATGTTTTTTAGATGGAGAATAGAAAAGGATTCTGAAGAAAGCTGTGGGAGAGAGAGAGAGGGGGAGATTATAGCGATGAGCTAGAGAGCACTTTTGTGGGAAATCTTTACTTTTCCGATTTCCTCTAACACACTTAACCGAACTGAGAGCTTTGAGAGGGAAGAATAATAACAATGCAATATCGAGAGCCAAACATGCAATCACACACAGAAGACACCTGTATTACCGTTTCGATCGAGCAGAGAGGTCACGTTTCGAGCCTTTTAGATAGGAGCAAAGCAGCAACTAACACTTAACTGAGAGCAATAACTTATAGACGAGCAACCAACCGACGATATCTAACCCATCCCCGACCCCTCATTGGCCAGCATCCGCTTATGATTTTCAGGGATACGATGCCTTCCCTTCTAATCCTACCCTTTCCCCCAGTAGTAGTAGTCGACAACAGCGCAGAGTTTCGAGTTTGAGATCTGAGATTTGAGCAAATGGAATATGGCTAAAGTTTTGATTTTTGTTTTTTGGTTTCTGACCCTGACGATGTCGTAGTTGATAAGACTTTTTGATAAAAGCAAACAGTGAAGACGATAATAAACAACTTAACTATTTGATCATGAATGACTTAGACGCATGTGAGATAAATCCAACTTGTTGACGAGCGCGACCAGCGCGCAAATGTACACATAAACAAATTATAATCAATTTTACACACTGTGAACCTACGTAAAATGAACTGTGAGAGCGGGTGAAATACACAACTAAATAAAAATAAAAACAACAGAAAACCCCAAGCAATGACGTGTTTTATTTAACTAGAATGATGATAAATTTATGATATATGTAGATATATAAAAACCAGTCGAAGGTCTCAAAACTGTAACCTTAATACCTTAACTCTACAGTTCCCCTAAAAATATTCTCAAGTTTTATATGTATGGGCGTGGTTATCTTAAAACTCGTTTAAATTCAACAGGTCCCCTGAAAATTATACCAATTTTTAGCTTTTCCATGAGGTGGAATCTTTTAGAAAACTATTCTAAGAATATTTTCAAATTCCTTTTTGAATTCCCAACAACTAGTGGTATTTTTCAGTATTAATTAGGAACAGCTGACTGCTGCCGGCGCTCCGTTATCGTTATCGCGTTACCTAACATCATCTGTCAAGCACGTATCGGGCCTGGAATCAAAATACCGGACTTGCTGAAAATGCATACGGATCTCTCCGCCCACCTGCACACGCCCGCTTGCAATAAACTAATCGAGGAGCTCCAGGCCTGCCACCAGAACGTGAGTATCTCAGACAACCGCCAAGGGCCACCAGAAGTACTAATTTCCAAACACGCAGAACCCGTTCTCCAAGTTCATTGGCGTGTGCAACTCTATCGACGACAAGGTAGTCAAGTGCTTGAAGGCGGAACGCGTTGCCCGATCTGCCGCCAACAGGGCCAGAGCCCGCGAGCGCCAGCAGCAGTACAGGGAGAAGCTCCTGCAGGAAAACCAGTAGATTAAAAAAACAGCTTCCGGGATGACGGCCGCCGCAGGGGATCCCCTGGAGGCGTTCTATTTCGAGCACGAGGAGCAAAGGATTTGCGGCCAGCCAGTGAGCCCCATAACAGAAAGCTTCGACGCCAACTACCCCAGCGTCGTGGACCGGTTCTTCACCAGGTACTACTACTTCAAGGGCGAGGTGCCGTACCAGGTGCTGTACCACTCCAATCGCATCTGCCTGGTCTGCCTGGCCCCCGAGCATCCCGCCCTCGGTCAGGGTGTCGCCTCGGTAAACTTCGATGTCGGCAACGTGGATCGCAGTCAGAATGTAGTCAAGGGCAAGGCCAAAAGGGGCGGAATGATCCTGCAACCGGAGTCCACGCTGGCCCTGCTCACCACCGAAGGCGGCGACACCTACAAGATTCCCAGCTGCATTCGCGGCAAGCTGGTTGAGGTGAACACGAGTCTGGTGGACGAGCCCAAGCTGCTGGAGCAACTGCCCGAGGGAGCGGGCTACTTCGCCATCCTCCTCCCGAAAATCGAGAACTGCGAAGCCATCAAGGCCAGCTTACTGACGCAGGAGCAGTACGAGGAGCGCCTCAAGGCAAAGAAGGAGATGGCAAAGGATACGTGACTGTGGTTAAAATAAGGCTATAAGTTCGATACATTTTTGTAACAAGTTTGTTTTCCAAGAAAATTATCTAGAGCCGCTGTCAGGTGGAAGTGTTCTATGCGATTATGACATTTAAAATAAACTTTAAATAATGTTTAAAATATTTAGTCTGGTTCTTTTGTCTGATTTTTGATAGCAATATTGGGTGATGCAGTATCAGGTCCGGTAACGTTACTCTCTTATTATTTTATGAAAACTATTGTTAGACGCATCTACTGCTATTTGATTACATTGAAACTGTTTTAACTAATTTATATTTAAAAGTACTCTATTTGTTAGTTGGTTTTTTTATAATAGAATTTCTTTACTATTCAGTTATGAAAATCCACCACGATACAATATTTTAACATAGTCTCTGTTAGCGCGAACAGATCGCTGTTAACTCACAACAATTGGCAACGCGAAGCAACACGTGCTATTCAACAAACAGCTGCGAGAAGCCGCATTTTGTTTTCCTTCCAAAAGTTGTTCATTTTGGTTAGCACAATGTCCGCGAGCAAGCAAAAGAAATTGAACAACATGGAGGTGGATCCCAACGACGACTCGAGCTCCAGTGATGACGACGACGACGATGGGCCGCATCCAGACGCTTACAGAGGCAACGAGGTGAGTCCATGCCTTGACATTAAGGAAGCCAATTGCTAAGCAATGAATTTTCAATTCAAGGAAGTTCAAATCGACTTCGAGGGCCGTGCGCCTGTGGATCCCGATGCCCAGGGAATCTCCCAGCTGCTGCAGCGTCTCTTCCTGCGGGCCCACGTAAACACTAACCAGATGGCGGATCTGATCATTGGTGAGCAATCGCGAAACTCCGATTTGTATGAAAATGAAATCTACTATATTCATGCGCCTTGCAGCCCAAAACTATGTGGGCAGCGTGATTTGCCAGTGCGACGATGACGGCGCCGAGAGCGAAACGGATGACGACAACATGGTGGAGGATGGCACGGTCTTCGGCATCACCTCCGTGCTGAACCTGACCGCCAAAAAGGACCAACCCAGCATCGCCCAGCTGCGGACGTATCTCCTGGACCGTGCAAAGACACACGCTCCCGAGCCGGTGCAGAAGCAGCTGAAAGAGCTGCTGGACAGCGAGCAGAGCCACGTGGGATTCCTCGTCAACGAGCGCTTCATCAATATCCCTGCGCAGATTTCAGTGCCGCTGCTGCAGAATCTGCAACAGGAAATCGACGCCGCCAAGGCCAAGAAAATGAAGTTCGACTTTGGCACCTTGTTGCTGCTGGTTAAGTTCTACCGCAAGGAGGCCAAGAAGGGCAAACCGGCCGAGGACAACTACACCAACGCCGAGGACGAACTGCTTTCGGAGCGGGCCAAGTTCTCGTTCGAGTACTCCGTGGCCTCGGAAACCGATTCTGGCATGTCCGGCGACTGGCTGGAGGGCGATGCCGTGATGACGCCCTACAGGAAACTCCTGGCGCTGGAGGCCAAGCAGTTGCCCCAACTGATCACTGACATTCAGAGCTTCATCAATGGTGAATAAATGTTTTCATTGTTACTGGTCACAGTGTTTGCAATTTAGGAGGGATTTTAAATGTTATGAACCAACACATCATTTTGGGACAGATTAGGATCAAAAGGTGATTAATTAATCATGATTGTTCAATTCAAATGATAGTGAAAGAAGAAAATTCAAAGTTGACCCCAAAATAGATTTCACAAGTAATATAAAAATCACACCTTTGATCTTTAGAGCTAAATAAAAGGGTTATTGGCTAAAAACAATGCTACCACAACATTTTTCCAATCCTATTATATTACAATAATTTACTAGCTGCCCTCTAGAAATATGGAGTAATGCTGAAGTTCTAAACATGCTGATTTTATTTACGATTATAGTCGAGTGTCGGGTATCCCAGTTTCCACAGAATTGTGGACGCCACAGAATTTCGCATTCACAGAAATTCACAGAATTCGGAATATGTAATTGGTTTTTTTCTATATATTATAGTTTCCAAGGCGTTCATACGGACAGACGGACATGGCATGATCGACTCGGCTGTTGATGCTGATCAAGAATATATATAGTTCAGTGGGTCGGAAAAGCTTCCTTTTCCCTATTACATACATTCATACGAATTCAATATACCCTTGTTCCTTTTAAGAACCAGGTATACAAATTATTGAGGTATCAACATCCACCCGTTTGTCGATCGGGAAAGCCAGGAGAGTAATTCGACATTCGTATCTTAATGCTTCTTGGGCCAATTTCAAATGCGTTGAAGGAGTTGGCAACGCGGTCAAATGGCAAATCTCAAGCAGCTGTTGGCCGGCATTTGAAAGCTCCCAGCGCCGGCTGGTCTGACGACGAATGCGTTGAGTAAGTGGTATCGGGTAGCTATTGTTTTCGCGTTTTGGCACAGCAACTGCATCCAGCGTGGACGTGACTGGCAAGAGGAAGTATCTGCCTGCCCGAGCCACTCCGATCCGATCCGAGGCGACGTGAGTAGACTTTGCCTTTGCTGCTGCCGTTGCTACAAATCGAGCTATATCCGAGTTCTAGCATTACGCTGCGACCACACAAGCGATTATTCATCGCTCGTGCAATCTGTTTTCTGTTTTCGCTGCCTAATTGCCCCACTGCTGCGGCCCCGGTCGTATAAAAGCTCCGGCACCCAGGCATAGCGTTCCAGAGAGTTATCACCATCGTTCCCGGCGCCTTATCGTTCGCTTTCTGTTCCAGTTTCGCTTCCAGATTCCCCAATCTCCCAGATTCCAGCTGCAGGGTCTCCCGCTTTGTTCAAGTTCACTGACGCCCCACTTGCCGATCGATCGAGTCGCATTTTGCCGCCTCCAATTGCTCTCGCCATGGGTATCGAAAAGTAAGTACAACCGTAGCCTTACAACCAGTTGCTAGCAGGTGCTAACCGTTAAGTACTACCAGTGGGTGTGTTCTAAATCAAGGCGGCTTAGTTATCGCGGCACGCTTAGCCATTTTCCCAATCGATCGTTTCGAAAGCTCTTGTGTCCACTGATCTCAGCTGTACTTGACGAAATCGAAATTTGTGGAGTGATACTCTTGAAAATGACATCTGAAATGTTTCGTATATCGTATACTTTGACACTGCTCTCCAGTTGACAACAAATTATTTTAAACAATGACAGTTCGCACAAATGTCTCTCGGTTTTAAATTGAATACATCTTAGTTATTTACGAGCACAACAGCCACAAGGGGTGGCTCTCTTTGTTGTTATTTTACCACTGTTGTTGGGCAATTCACTTGTTTGATTATGGTCATTCCATAAGCTTATCTCACTGCTTTATTGCACTCAAAGTTAAGATAATCTTAGCGTCAGAAATTCGACAGGAGGGGGAAACCTCCCCGGACATGGGTGTGGTTTATATAATTCACAGGGTACTTGCAAGGGACACATATTTTTCAAATCATTGTACAATGCATGCATAAATGTTTGAACGGGGTGTGCTTGGATAACATTGCTAACCATATTTAGTTTAATTTAAATCCAATATACACACCTGTAACGTGATAGAATGCAACCGAATTGCCGCTGTAACCAAAATTATTATGCAATCGATATCAGTGAAGCTACTTCCGTTACACCTTCAACGTTGTTATCCTCTAGAATTGTGCCATGCACTCTCCGGCTGAACAAGCTGATGAACCGGACGGGGACCGATTGCCTCTGCGTAATTGATCGGGACGCAGTGCCCAATGAGTTGAAGGATACCTTTGAGGAGCACCGCAGCTTCGACAAGTCCTTCGACAGCAGCGTCTCTTGCTTCAAGGCCCCCAACGTGGAGCAGCCCGTGGTGTACGCCCCGGTCCCCGAGCTGACCGACTACGATGATGTGAGAAGCTACCAGGAGGCCGCCAAGAACTCGATCAAAAAGGCTGTCAAGGTGCGTATTAAGCGCTATTTATATGTTAAAACATTTATGCTGAAATATTTTTATATTCCAGGCTGGATTCCAAACGCCGCTGCTGTTTGTGCCCAAGGTGAAGCGGTTCCCTCAGGCGGAACTTTGCACTATCCTCGGTGCCCTGGAGCAGCTCTATGTGGTAAGATTACCTTCTTTTATAGGCTACGAGTATTCCACCTCGGAACCGAGAATCTGACTTACGAAGTTAAAATGATTGGAGCTCTAATATTTGACTTAAATACTCTTGAAGTTGCTTCTGTAAAGCTTTATGTCAAGAAATGTAAATTCAACAACTGCGATTATGCATTTTCAGCCCATTCAACTACGCGAGGCTGGTTCCTGCAAGGACCCCAGCGTAACCACGCTCAATGTCCAGATTGACGATCCCAAGGCTGAGGAGATAATCAAGGAGGCCATGATCCTGGAGGCCGGTCGCTTTGTGGCCCGCGATATTGGCGTGGGTGACCCAGAGCGCATGACGCCTCTCCAGGTCGAGAAGTACATCAAACCGCTGTTTGATAAGCTGTCCGTGAACGTGGTCAGTGATACGAAGGTCCTGGAAAAGGAATATCCTCTGTTCGCTGCTGTGAATCGGGCCGCTGATGCCGTGGAGCGACACCGTGGGCGCATTATCTTCCTGGAGTACAAGCCCCCGAAACCGGCCAAGAAGACCCTAATGCTGGTCGGCAAGGGAGTGACCTATGACACCGGCGGTGCTGACATCAAGGCCGGTGGTGTGATGGCCGGAATGTCGCGGGACAAGTGCGGAGCAGCAGCTGCTGCCGGCTTCATGCATGTCGTCAACGAGCTTCAGCCGGACGACATCCATGTGGTGGCCGCCCTCTGCATGGTGCGCAACTCCGTGGGCGAGGAGTGTTATGTGGCCGATGAGGTCATCACCTCGCGAGCTGGTCTCCATGTGAGGATCGGCAACACAGACGCCGAGGGCAGGATGTGCATGACCGATGCCCTTTGCCGCATGAAGGAATTAGTCGTGGAGAAGAACCTTCCGGATCCGCATCTATTCACCATTGCCACTCTGACGGGACACGCTTTTATCTCCGCCGGTGAGGGCCAGTCCATTGCCATCGACAACAGCGTGGCCCATCGGGAGGATCACGCCAGGAGGCTGCAGGCTGCCGGCCAGGCGTTCGGCGAACCCTTCGAGGTCTCCATTCTGCGTCCCAGTGACTTTGCCTTCAACGCCGGAAAGGTAATTGGCGAGGATCTCGTCCAGGCCAATAACGCCCCGTCGGTGAGGACTCCGCGCGGCCACCAAGTGCCCGCTGCATTTATGATCAAGGCTTCGGGGCTGGACAAACACGGGTTGGACTCGAAAAAACCGATCAAGTACACCCACATTGACATCGCCGGCAGCGCCGGTGAGCATCCCGCTATGCCCACCGCTGCTCCTTTGGTTTCCCTGGTGAAGACCCATTTGCAGAATTAAGTGCTATCAAATTGGACTGATATGATGCATTTCCGAAAACACACCCGTACTTAGCTACGTTGATCTAAAGTTACCCAACAATATTATTAATCTGTCCACTCATGTCATCACTTTATAAATAATAAATGCAAGCATAATCGAAAATCAAGAAGATTCCAAAGTGTTGCACGATACAGAGTGCATGAAAAATCCACATAGCTGAAACTCACGTTATATAATGTAGTAGTAGCACTTGAAAATAATCTAAAAATACTCGTATATATCAGAACTAGGGGGCTTAAAGAAACTAAAACCAACTATACCTTCATAACCAAACAGCTTTTGAAATATTAATAAATATTAAAATTAAGTAAACCAATTATAGTAGAAAGTTGAAGCCCAATTGCAATCCCTCTTTTCCAGCAGTCCCAGCTGTTTTTTGCCTTTTCATTTTGCAGCCGCATTGTTTGCATAATTGGCGAGCGCCCTGCATTTCGAGCTCTCCAGTTGGCCAGCCCCGCTGACCGCCCTTGCCTCCGCCTTGGAATCGAATTGGCCTACAGCCTAGAACCCGTTAGCCGCTTCTTGGCCGCTTTTCTCCTCCGCCCGCGGGTGCTTTTCTTTGTGCCTCGGCTCGGGAGCCTGAGCTGGGGCCTGCAACATGGTTGGTTCTCGGTTCTCGGTTCTCCAGTTCTCCATTTCACCGTTTCTCCGCGTCCCTGGTTCTCCGGCTCTACGGGCCCACTTGTCAGCTGTCGCATGTGTCGTGGTACCGTTATTGCCTGGCTATGGAAACTCGGTCAAGAGTGTCTCATTCATGCTGCGATTGCATAATATACCGTTGCGCCTCTTGTTGGCCTTCTTCTTTTCCTTTTGCTGCTGCTGCTGCTGCCGCTACAGTTGCTCCCCGTTCTTGGCCTTCTCCAGCGGCAACCCGGCTCCTTCTTCGGCTCTGCTCTTGGGCGCGTTACTAGGTAATTTATGGATGCATGGATGCATGCGAGAGTCCCACGACTGCGACTGCGACTGCGAATTTGGTCATCTGGCCAAGTCTGGGAGTCTGGCTAACGGTGCTTATTATTGATGAACGTAAATGTCTTTTTCGTTGACTGCTCTTCCAGGCCGCCCCGTTAGTGTGAATTTATTGCCGCGGCGATACAAGCCACAAACAAAGCTCACATACGGCCCAAACAATGTATGGCAGATGAGGAAATGGCAAGAACTACCGTCTTGGCAGTGTTCTCAAGCTGGCAATTTAACGGGCCCGGGCAGAGTCTTGACCTGATTATGGCAGGACTGGTTGAAGTTGTCCAGGAAAGCCAAAGATCTGGTTTGCGTCGGTTGTAATTAATCGTCCCGATTAACGGAGTCGATTAGTGAAACAACTTGTTCCATTTTTAAGGAGTTCATACAACAGTTTAACCCAAATCATTTGAAAAATGGGACTGATACATTATAATTGTAATAATACCATGCAAATAGTTATCAATCGCAGAGTGCCGGGAATGCATAAGTATGTACGTGATGTTTAATCCTTCAAGATCGATTGAATACAGTTGATTATCTGCGCTTTTCCGTTCGTGTCCAGTATCGGGACATCTGATTATTCCGGCTCCTGCGACCACCCAAGTATGACATCAACGGTTCGCAGCAACTGCAACAGCAACCGCAACAACAACAAGACAAGGAACGAGGAACAACAATCCGGTATGGACAATCACCAAAACACCTTGTCAATTGGGCTCTCGAGTTTTGGATGCAGACGAACTGGCTCCGGCTCCGTATCCGTGGCAGCATCGCTTCCATGCAAGTGTGCGCAGTTGCTCTCCGATCCATAAATTCGCGAAAACAGCAAATGAAGAAAACAGCAGCCAAGCCAGGCCGAGAGACATGCGACGCCGGTGGTGGCGGCGGTGGTGGTGGTGGTGGCGGCGGCATTAATAATAGCAAACAACACCAAATGAGGGGGGCTGTGTTGATGCTTGTTGCAACTTGCAACTCTTGCACCGGCAACAGCAGCATCAGCAGCAGCAGCGGCAACAGCAGCAGCAACCACTTGGAGCTGCAAACGACAGAAATGATCTTAAATGAATGCGGAAGTTTTTCTTGGGGTTTCGTAACCAGCTACAGCAAAAGCAGCGGCTATAGTAGCACCAGCCGCAGCAGCAGCAGCAGCAGCAGCAACAACAGCAACAGCGTTGGTAGCGCCAAAGAGGTCGCAATTCCAGTGGCAGCTATGTTGCTACATTTATGTACATGTGTTTGTTGGCCAGTCCAACTCTGACTTAAGCCCAACTGCGGCTCTGCACCGATGCCGTGAGCCCATAATCATAGATGCGGCTGCTTCTGGCTAGGTCGAAAACAGCCCACTCCATGGACATATTAAAATTAATCCAATGATTGCAGCGGCAGCACCAGCAGCCACTTGAAAATTGTTAGCCAATTTGGTAGCCTCACTTGGCCTCGCTTCAGTGAGCAGGGATCGTGTGAATCGGAAGCTGAGGCAGCCAGCTGCCAATAGTCATTTGATCCTGGCCCAAAAGCTTAGCCACTTTCCCATGTGCCCAATCAGATGGAATGGATGCCCTGCAGCAGCAGACCCCCAGCCAGTCCCCGCAGCAGCAGCAGCTGCTGTACCAAAGTTCAAGGCTGCCAGGCTGCCATGCTGCCTTGCTGCCAGGATCCATATTGAATGTCCTCCCCCGCCTGCAGTTGTTCATTCATGGCCAGGAATCTGGGCTCCGAATGCGTGTGTGTGGGCCAGCAGATCCTGCCTGGGAACAGACAAATTTCTGCATAAACCCATAAATATCAAATTGATCTAAACGGCGCCGGCGCCTTGAACTTGAACTATCGAACAAAACCAGGCCGACACATCACGTACCAAGGCGCTTGACAACTCATAAATAAACGTTAAATTATGAACTCTCCTGCAAAAGGAGACAAATAAAATTGAAATGTTTTTGCCACACCAAAAGATTTTCCTTTTACCCACAAAACCCACAAGCGAGGGAAAACTCGTACCAAGTTACACAGAAAGAAATTAAACCTCAGGGATATCTTATCTTCAAGCGGTGATCATTTAAAGATTTGAAATTTCAATACATTTGAAATACCAAAAAAAAAACCGAAATACGCAAAAAAACAAACCGACAGTTTATAGACTTTTGATGGGAAATGGCTGTCATATTAAATTCCCCGACGAATTTTTCATCCCAATTTGTTCGGTGTAAAAAGGCGCCTCATAATCCATAATATTGTGTCATGTTCATGATCAACGCGGCCTCAGCCTTGGAAAATGTTTTGCCAGCCCACACCTTGGTGGCAAAATTATTTGGAAAACTCCTCGCCGGGCGAACGAAAGTAAAAGAAAGGCCCGAAAAACAGAGCCGCAGCCAAAGTGAAAAACCGACGAGCAACAACCGATTTCGACCCGCTCGCCGGCTAATGAAGTGGTAAAAAGGGGCTTGGAAAACGGCATGCCATTGCATTTGGTGTGGCGGTTGCCGTTGCCACCAACGCCGCTGCGGTGCTACGGTGCTGCGGTGCTGCAGTTGCAATGTGGCCGCCGGTGAGCCGGGCGCAGTCGCCTTGCCATTTTTATGGCCTCTTTGGGCAAAATGTTAACAACAACACCTTTGCGCAAGCAAACGCCAAGGGGCGGGGGAGAATTATGAATTTTTACTTTCACCGCATGTGGCAAATGGCAAATTCAGGTTTGCAGGCGGGCTTGAACTTGAGGCAGAGCCAAAGACAAGGCGTCGGCAACTGTCAAGGCTGCCAAAGGTCACAAGACCCTGCCACCCGAAAGGTGTGGTCGGGCAGATAAGCGAGGTGCCACACCGCGCGACAAGGGCTGCGGATGCCGAGCGACAGATGCAACATCCTGCATGCAGATAACACTCATTTAGCGTTTCAATTGGGATAATTTTACACTGTATTAAAATTGAATTATATAAAATTACAGCATCTAATACTGTGATCATGTGGTATCTTTGTATTTATGACAAGATTGTCAAAATAAATTACTATTTATGACATAAATTGATGTATCTGTTGACTATGGATACAATAATTGCATATGCATCTAATTATTGTGTTTATATATCTAATCTATTTATTAATTTATCGATGCTTATAAAGTTTGTTGAATTCCTTAATCCCGACCAACAATTAATTTAAACAAAAAAAACACTAAGGGAAAACATTTGCCATATTTTCCAAGTGTGCCAACATTTTTCCAAGTGTGCCCTCAACGCTACACACTCAGATGCGGCGAGATCATAATTGATTGCTGCAACAAATATTTTTATGGTCAGGGCCGAAATCACTTTGGCCAAGAGAGAACGGGATGGACGGAGAGGCGAGTGGAGCTTGCCATCCAATTTGCTTTTAATCTAGCCTGATGAAGATGTCCGCTGCGATGGGATTAACACAGCACCAATAAAAAGGCAAGACACCAGCACAAACCAGTGAAAACAAACACCCATACAGCCGCGCATGTGTAACTTGCAACATTTCCGCGTTGTGGCCGAGAGCAAGCCAAACAGTTAAGAGACGCCAACGGACGCGGGGCCGACTCTTAGGCCCGGCGCAGCTGCTCTTAAGCCAAATCCAATTTCCGAGGTTCGCTTCAAACCAAGCGATACTCGGAAGAGCAAGCCCGGCCCAAAAGGTCTCAGCCCGGTTCGTTTCGGCCTCGTTCGAGCTTCGGCTGCTGTTGCTGTTGCTGTTGCCGCTGCTGCTGCTTCTTCGATATGGGAGGCAATACGTCACTAGGGTGAACGTACTCGCGGATGTTAGTGGGTCACTATTTGTACGGTCAACGAACCTTTGCCCGCTTGTAAATACAACAAAAGAAAAAGCCCGGGCAGCCTCTTCTTCCTCCACTGCCGTTGCTGCTGCTGCTGCTGCTGGTTCATCTTCCTCTTCTTGGCCAGGGCAGCAACTTGCTTTCTTTCTTAACTTTTCTCACACAAACGCACACCGCACACCGCACAGAGATGACTCTCGTCTTGACTGACTTGACTGGTTGACTTGCAGTCGTCGTTGTCGTAATTTACTTGGGCTATAGGTTGATCAGAGCGGTCTGCCCGCCGCCCCGTCCGGGAGGCCCTCCCCTCGTCGGTTGCATCCTGCTTAGGGATGGCAGTTGCATTAATATTGTAAGCGTGTTTGCAGGGAAATTATTCTTTTATTTTGCTATTTCTTGATTCCTTACAAATTTATCTTAATGAAGTATATTCAAAACGAGTTTATGCATAGTTTGTATCTAATTCTAATGGATAAACCATTATCATATCTTATAGTTTTGAAACAATCCAAGGGATCTTTGGTATATGGTGCCAAGAAATACCCTGCCTCTCGATATACATCCCTAATCCTGGCAGTTGTTGTTGCCATTTTGGTTGCATTGCCAAGCTGCAACACGCTGATGTTGCTGTTGTTGCAACTGCTGCTGCTGCTGTTGATGTTGCTGCTGCTGCTGCTGCTGCAGGCAGCTGCATTGCTTGGTGTTCTTATTATGCCCCAAACAGGTCCATGGGAGGCTCTTCGGATGAGGCGGACGCTTCGGCTTCGGCTTGGCCTGGCCTCGCCTCGCCTGGCTTTGGCTTTGGTTTGGTTTTCACATGATTATCATGATCATCATTACCATCCGCAGCCACATTAATATCGTCATCTTCGGGCCAACCCAAGCAGGTGGGGGAGCGGGCGGGGGCAAATCGGTGGCGGAGGGGGAGGGCAGCAGGTTGCGGGAAGGGGAGGGGAGGGGAGAGGAGGGGAGGGAGCGACTCGCACTGCAACGTTCACATGCAAGTTTCGCCGGCTGGCATGACTTGTGGTGTTTGACTTGTGTGTAAGTAAGTCCATAGAAATGCATTTCCGCATATTTTACACCACTAAAAAGTCCAAAAAGAAGCAGGAAGAATTGAAAAAAATAAATAACACATATACATATGTTTGTTTACTCTTTTGTTGTTGTGGGGCGTTCGTCAGACCCGGCCTCCTGCCTCCCCCCCCCCTGCCCCTTGCCACCTCCCCTATCCCTATCGCATTGTTGCCGGGTAATTGAAACCATTATCTGCAGCCAGCAGCCAACAGCCAGCAGGCTGCAGCCTTCTGCGGCCTCTCAATCAGTTGGGTTCACTCCGGCTCAGCTCAGTTGTTGCCGCTCCATTATAATGGAGTAATTATGGCGTGTTCGAGAGTAAGAATTTTCTGCAGCGATTTCAATGCCGGCCAATACCAATTCCCTTCTGCCGAGATACGGCTTATCGGCGCCCCGGTCCTCCTCTGAATGCTCCTCCCCTGATACCCTGATAGTGTGTCACTGAACCCGCCGGATCGCCAGATCGCCAGTTTGCCGGATCGGGGATTGTTTAACCCCAAGCTGCCGGGTGCTGCCAACAAATTTGCATTATCACCGAATATTCATGCCGATTTCTTGAAACGCCATCGGAATGGCCGAATTATTTAAATGCCGCCCTGCGCAGCGTATAAAATGTTAAGCATCAGCTATATTAGATTTCCATTAATTGGAATTAGGAGTTCAGTTTTGTTTTATTGGCGAGATCGGTATTTGGGGCTGAAGCAGAGGTGTGATAAAGTTCAAATACCAAGCTAAGCTGGCTTTTGAAGCTTTCAGTTGACGCTTCTGAAATGTGACCCCTTCAAAGTTCACACGAATGGCAACATATCCATCATCTTAGCACTTTATGGCCAACCATCCATCAACTTTCTTCAGTCGACCTGCGCTATCTATCTTTCTACGAACTTCTTTATCATTAGGAGTGCACGATCATGCCAATAAAAGAAAGAAATCACGGCCCGCGATCGTTCGCCATGGTAACAAACTTAATGCATTCCGCGTTAAAGTGTCAATGATCTCGTTACCGAAAAAGAACGAAGAGCTTCAAACATTTCACGCACCGGAGTTCATTGTACCACCGAAATGGACGGAAAAGCCACGGACAGCGGCAAGGGCCGGCTCTATAAGGCAGATTCGTCGTAGATACAGTTTAGCTCCTTTACATTCAACTTTCCAAAGCCTCATTGGCATCAGCTTTCACCGAATCTAATGCTAATTTGGGGAAATTAAAACCACAACTTTTCCTTAACCTTTCCAAGACGCTTTCGGGGAAATTATACGTAAAAATCTAGCAAGTACTTCACCAAATAAATAATATTAATTTATAATCTTCATATATTAAGGGACATTAAGATTATAACTCGGTTAAACATTTAATAGGAAGATTCCGAAATAAATCATTGTTTTATATAGGACCCCTATGGAGTGGTCTATAGATGGTGAGAGATCTATGTAGTCTCTAGGGGTTCCTGTTAAAGAAGCTGGACTGTAGGTGACGGAGTCTTGGGCCGGGAAGAAAGGGGCAACTCCATTGGTGGTAATGGCCAAATCATGCACGAGCTTTTGCAGAAAGAAGATAAATTAATATGGTCAGCATGTCATGAATTAGCTTTCTTCCTATGGCTGCGCTCCGCCTCTGCTGCCTCTGCTGTTTTTTTTTTATTCGCTACCTATCCCAGTACAAAGCAACAAACAAAGCACACAAACTTTCACGCAAAACGTACATTCAACTCCGACTGGAATAGAAACAGAAATAGAAGCAGAAGCTAGCGCTGGAGCTGGGACTGGAGCTGGGGCTGGAGCTGAGACAGAATCGGAATCAGAAGCAAAATCAGAATCAGATTCACAACCAGCAGCAGCAGCAACAGCAGCAGGCCATAGAGCTGGATGGGCATGGGTATACGTACAAATTCCCATAAATCAGCTGTGAGCCAAAGGGTCAAATACCTCAGGCGGGCTAAAAATTACACACGAACATGTGTTGAAAGGAGAAATTAAAACCAAATTAGTTTTACACGCTGACCAGCTGGGAAAAGAGAGCAAAATAGATCGAAAGATAGAGTCCGACCAGTGCAGTGCAATAGAAGAAATTGCAGGAGACCGGCCAGCAATCTCGTTCGATTGGTTCGGGAAACAGTGACAAGCAGTTGATTCAACTGCTTTGACAAATGTTGGGGCAACTCCATCGGCCTATCTAGTTGGACTCCAAGACCGCCAAATCCCATTCATCACGCAGCCACCACGCCCCCTATGGAAAATCGCTCCAGTTTGGTTCCAGCAGAGAAGCAAAAGCTTCTTAGACACGGATAGAATGTCTTCTTCACTTAGCCTCTTTGGTCACATGTGCGATGCGAGCGCCTCTCGCGAGGATCAGTGGGAATCAGAGTGTGGGAAGAAGCGCACAAACAAAATTAAACAAAACGACGGGCCGGGCGAAAGCCCTAAAACCTCGGGCAAGACTTTTGTGTGGCCATAAAAATGCGTGAGTTACGTTCGGGCCAAAAGCTGAAAGCTGAAATCAGAAGCAGAAGCAGAAGCACCGGAGACGTCACTCAGTCAGTCAGTGCTCCAAACTTTCGGACCAAGACAATCGGCGCTGTTGGAGTTTGGCCAAGCCAAATGCAAAGCAAATTAAACATTGCTCTGCCTGACCCCCTCCAACTCCTCCTGCACTGAAAGAAAATTCACAAAAAGGGAGTTTGCTGAATACAGCAGAAAGGTTATGTCTTGGATCTAGCATTTGCTATGCAGAAAGCGAAAACATTAGGAAATTAAATTTGATTTTTAGTTGGGAAATGAAACGCGATGCCAGGGGCTTTCCGTGTACGTATCCTCCACCCAGTAAAACCTCCTTTAGTGAGCCAAAAAGCCCTGGGATCCGCCGTGGTCTTCATGATGAAACGATGATGATGACGATGAGGTTGTGGCTTTGGCTTTTGGGTCTCGGGCCTGGGGTCTTGGTCCGCCGCCGCTGCCACCGCTGCGGCCACTGCTACGTTTAATGCGCCGCGGTGGTACCAAAGTGGCAACGACAGTTGCGGCCATTCACCTCCCAAAAAACCAAATGTCTGTGTGCGCCACACATATGCAGCATACAAAGTGTGTAAGTCGGGCCCAAACCGAAACCAAAACCAAAACCAAAACCAAAACCCAAAACAAAAAAATGACCGACCAGCTATGCCAACGGAGCTGTAACCAAGTTAACATATCCAAGCTCGCTAGGCCCACACCCATACTTATGCGGATTCACGATCACGGGCGGCGTTGTAAGTGTGAGTGCGTTTCGGGTCCGAGAGGTTTACGAAATTTTTGTACCCGGTCAAATATACACACATAGGCAGCCTTACAAGGCCCAAGCGTACAAGGGTATTGTATCTTTTGACGAGGTTTATAAAGAGATTAAATTTAGTCCCGGGAAAGCAGAACATGCTTGAATCCATGGATGGGATAAGAGATTTAACATCTAAATTGGCCAAATCACCTGCTCAAAGGGCCGGTTAGTAGTAGAAATACTGTTAGGGCAAAAGCAAAGGCCTAGTCTTATCTATGATAGATGTAGATTGTAATATTAGTTAAAAAAATGTTATTATTTGATAAGCTGTGCTTAGTCGTAAGCTCGTGGTAATGGATCTGGAGATGTTGGCGGGTTGGCTGGGACGGAAACACGTTCCGCCGCTTTGGCCTGCTTCCGTGGACAGGGCCAAGGAGTGATTGGCATTGGGCAGGGTCGCCATCAGCGTCGGCGACTGACATGCTAATGTGCCAAGAGCCGAGCGCACGCCGCTCCAAAACAAACATGCCAAGCAAAAGGCCGCGAGCTGCACTGCAAGAGCGGAAGATACAGATACAGATACAGATACAAAAGCAAACCGGCAAAAGTTCAAGCAAAACAAAATCAGCTGACTGCCGGGGAGCCGAAGAGAGCCCCCGCCTCGCAAGAGAGCCAAGCAGAGAGCTGGTGGTGGTGGGGCTGTGAGGGGGCAGGGGAGGCGTAAGAGACCCCACAGTGCAACCTCAGAAATGCGGAAGTGTACGCTGCTCGTGCATCCGTCGTTCATGTAACGCAGCTGTGGCGGCAGCGGCCGAAGAGAAGCCAGCGCTGGCGAGAGATCGGCGGCGAGCGCAACTGGTTTGGCGCTATTTGAGCTTGAGTGTGTTTGTTTGTTTGTCACTGTTTAGGCAAACATTGTTTATAACTTGTTTATATAAATATTGTTAATTCCGCGCGGCGCGAGAGGCCTGAAAACTGGCCCCCAACCGGCACGGCCGCCTCTCTTCAGTCGCTCTTGGGCCATGAATACTACAAGTTTATTTGTGTGTTGGGGAGATCTGTGCGGGAGCAGGCTCACAAGCGGGGAGGGAGCTGGTGAGCTCGGGAGCGGGGCCGGGGGTCGGCCAAAGGCCAATTAATTGCCGGCGGCCAATATCGCATCGGAATCGTTTTAATGAATTGCACAAATGTGTGCTGATTGCCGCTGATTTGTCGCGCGATTCATTGAAGAGCAGGGAACTGGTCGGCCGATGGGTCGCGGTTCAAGTGGTAAACGCTTGAATGTCGCACTGATTCACTCCCAGGAAGTGGGTTCACTTCTCGAAACACTAGACCCTGACATAACAGTTAGTGGTTCCCCAGCTTGAAATGCAACCAGCGATGAATATTTACATTTAACCAGAAATGGGGAGGGATATGGAACAACAATGGAAAAAAACGATGTGATACAGACATGAAGGCCAGGGGGAATCACCCAACCCCGCCTAGGTACGCCATACAGGTTAATCGATTAACTAATATGGCTCAGAATCCATATCATCAGCGCTGGGTGCGCGGTCACAACAAATTGGGTATATCATCGTTTTATTTATAGCCATCAATTACCGTTTATGCATTTCCAATTAGGCTGGTAGTAGGTGCTGGGCCAGCGCCGCACGGCCCGCGACTCCGCCCTGTTGGCCCCAGCTGCCACTGCAACATTCACACGTGCAACTGCAGCGGAGGCAGCCCAAGAGCTGCTGCAACTATGAAAGCATTTTCCAATTCCGATGCATGGCATTAGATGCGCTCTCGCATACACGAAGCCACGAAGCTACGTACGTATGCATGGAAGGAATCCCAACTGGTAATGAAAATAAAGTGCACGTCGCATGCGGTAATAATAACAATAAAATAAAATAACAAATTACACGCAACACTGCCTCGGCCTGGGACTTTTGACTCTGGCCGATCTGGCCTGCACTGCAAAAAAGCAGTGCTCCCCTTGCGGCGTTTTTCATTTACATTTTCTTCGTGGTTGCATGAAAATAAGCCAGCATGGAACTGGGCAACGGGTTGTTCCTATTTGGTTTGCAGTCTGCGTTCCTGTTTTGTTTAAATATTTGTATCTGAAACTTTTCCCGGACTAGTTGTCCTCAGTGTGGCTTTCGGCTTGGACTGACTGCGACCGGAGGTTTGGGAGTTGGCCGGGCGAGCGATAATTACGGAGACACGGCAACAAAGCCAATCGAGCCGACTCACTGAAAAGACGCCAGCAGGAGAAGCCACTGCGGCTGGGAATCGTGTGTCCCCATTCCGATGGAGGAGCCACGGAGAGAGGGATCGGGATCGGGATCGGGACCGGGACTGGCATAGGGATTGCAATGGAATTGGGATCGAAGTCGGAAAGGGGAACTCGGCCCGGGGCATAGAAAGCGGCTGATGTCGAGGGCAAGCAACAAAAAACCGATTTGAAGACACTTTCCGGGGGGTTACAGCCAAGGGCAAGCTCGGCTTACAAGCTGGCTGAGAGCTGGGAAGAGAGACGTGAATCGGGCCGGCACTCTCTTAGCCCGGCTCTTTGTTCTGAAGAGCTGGCCAACACAGACGGCACACGAATACGTGCGGGGAAAACACAGGAAAGAGCAAGCAGCACACATGTGGCTCCACGGCTTAGTTGTGCAGCTCAGACAATCTGGGTCACATTTTGCCATTGAACCGGTGACGTCACAGCGGGGCAACGACCGCAAAGCACGACCAGCTACAGCAGCACCACCAACAGCAACAGCAACAGCAACAGCAATGGCAACAACTACAACAAGTCATCGGCAACCATTGGAAAGCGTGCAAGCAAACATTTTTACAACGACAACACGAAGCTGCGACTTGGAGGCTTTAGCTTCAGCTTCAGCTTCAGTTTTAGCTTCAATTCTGGTTTTGGCCGGTCGCTGCCTGATTTGTTGCCCAGCGAGCAAAACTGTGTGTGCGACACCAGCCCCAGCGCCCGCCGCCCCCCGCCAGTCAGGCCCCCTCTGGGTGCTGCCGCTGCTGGTGCAGCTCCTCCTCCCCCGCCCACAATAGTTCATTAGATGCCATGTGCCATCGTGGTGGAACAAACATGATTTGGCTGCGGACCGAGAATCAGCAGCAGCGCACCCAGAGAATGTTTTACACGAACGAATCTTTCCACTGTGACATTGACTATTGGGAGTTGTGGTGCTCTGGCAAATCCCTAAGCCAGATTATTGCATTTGAAGTGCCATTGGAATTCCTTCTGGGAGTTCTGGGCCGCCGCCCCTTTGGCCCCAGGTGCTATTTTCAATGTGCCCGCGATTAGATAAGCCCCACAGCACGGCCGAGCACCGGCGGAAATTGCCGAGCGGCTGTCAAGGGGAGGGCGGCACGATAACACAGAGCTTTGTAGCAGCGGAAACATGCAGCCGAAATAGCTCAGTTGGGAGAGCGTTAGACTGAAGATCTAAAGGTCCCCGGTTCAATCCCGGGTTTCGGCAATCCAATTTTTTTTTTTATTTTGAAATCAAATTTATTTTAGGATAAATCAAAAATTGTGCCAGCAAAAAGTTTGCTTAAGAATATATTTTCAAATGGTTTTTTACAATTTTGATGTTTTCTACTTGTCATTCCACAGATTGTCTGCGGTTTCTATTTTTAAACAAACGTGCACGCTCAAAATGAATGAACATTATGAACAATACAATGATTTGGTTTTAATGAAGCATGTTCTTTGGATTGATAGCATCCAGCTCCAATTATCACTAAATATAGTACTTCTGCAATCAGTTGGCAAAATGTTTTTAGAGCTCGCTTTCTTTTTGCAACCGTTACTAAGGAACTAGCAATCATTCCCATTTTATATTATAACAATAATGCTAGTATGGTATAAATAATATTAATAATTCATGAAAAATAGACTACCTATGCGTTGTCTATTTGAAAGCCCCTAACAATCGATTTAAAGTGCCACAAACATCCACAGCGCCCGCTTAAAAACCATTTAGGAACCAGATTGGCCTTTGTCCAGCCTGGCTGGTGTCCAGTAGCCTGTGGCTGTCAATCACGAGATGCTCGCAAAATTAAACTAAGCCGGCGCAGCAAATGCTGACCTGGCCGAGGACACAATGGCCTGCAGGCTGGCCCGGTCAGGACGAAAGGTGCGGATTAAGATGCATAATGGCAGCGACTCAATCAACAGCTGAATGGCCCAAGGCCAGCCAAAAGTGAAATGGGAAAAGGGAAAATGGAAATGCAAATCGCATTATTAACGCAGCCGCTGACACATTGGACCTTGGCGAGGCCCCAGGGCCGCATAGACCATTGTCCAGTTGACTGACACGGTTCATCCTGAGATAAAGCAAAAGTGTGACGAATGCGCTGACAACAATTAGGACCTGGAAAAGGTGGGCAGCTTCCTCCCAGGTAAGGACACACTTTCAAGTGGACAACCGATTAAGACCACGAGCAGCCGAGGGGGGCGTGATGATAGATTCATCCCGGCAGCTGCAGAATACCATACACAGCTTGTATGCAAAGGATCTGGCCCGGAATCGAATCCTGTTCCGGCGGTGTCCAACGACAGCTGCCAAGTGCAGGACGCGTGCTAGGCGACCACAAAAGCCATCGACTCGCGATGAAAGGGAATTGGAATTGGATTGGAAAGGCATAGAAAGGCGAGATTGCTCCGGCCTACGCCCCAGAATATCGCATATCCGCTTGGCATAAAAAACCAAATGCTCCATGGCAACTGGCACGCACCACATGGCGCCCTTGGTGTCCTTTGCATAAAAAAAACCTAAGAAAAACTGGGCCTCTCGTTTTTTCTATAATTTCATTGTTAAATGTGTTTTGTATTGAAAGTGAAAGACGGAACAAGGCACCCTCGAATTGCAGCGGCCAGGAAGTGTGGCAGCCGCGAAAAAAACTCGAGATGCGAACAAGAGAACCGAAAAAAAAAGTGAAAAGGTCCATTCAGGTCTGCGGTTTGGGGTGCCAATTGTCTATGACGCAGTCCCGGCTTTTTTATGTGCCTGCCTGGCAAGGAAATGATTTAGGCCTGTCTTTGGCTCTACTTACACGGAAAGAAATGCTTCTAACAAAGAATTTGGGTTCCTAATGGTAAAGTAGGTTATAAACTATTGTAAATACCAGTTAATGCGTTATTTGAATACCTTTAACGCACTGTAACATCTTACTGATTTGTTTCCCAATTATCGTTTTCTTAAAAAATATTCCCACAAATATGACAAATTCACCCACGACACTGTGAGCAATCCTCGAATATGTTCTCTGTGCACTGCCTGTAAAAAACCATGCCCATCCTTTTTGTGTGCCACGCAAATTCCATTGAGGGCGCGTCTGCAGCGCCTTTTACTCTCGATTTCGTTTCCTTGCCGAGAAAAACAGGGAAGACACCGCCCGGTGCCGGGTCCCTCGAGCAGATGCGCTTAGAATTTAGAAATATGCAAACTTGTATCAGGGCCGCAGCGATTGTGGCGCGTCGAAAGCGTCTGGCAAGCCCGCTAGTCAAACATGACCCACGGACACCCACATGGGTGTGTGACACACGCGGGTCTGTAAGGGTTGCCCCGCTAAACACAGTTACTAACTTGCCGCAAGGGGTGACATGTAAATTTTTGGTAGATTTGTAGTACAAATTCCTGTAAAAGGTAATAGGCTAGCAGCCGTCGCCAGTCCGACAACAATGTACGCGCATTTACAGCGCTTCCCAGTCCGGCGCAGAGATTGCCGGGCGGTGATTTCGACACCAATCCACCCTTATGGCGCTTGCTTCCACATTGTGGCAATCGCATTTTGTGTTACAAAGGTACTCACCAACACCAGCGGGCTCCCAATAGGGTGGCTGCTACCTACAGTGGGTCTATGCACAGCTGTTTGGAGCTAAAAATGGGGAAGACTAATGCTTAACGACTAATTGTTGCTAAAAAAACAAGTAGAAAGAGTCTCTCATCATGAAATTCTACACGCAAACTTGATGGATCTATTCAGTCTTCGAAATCCAAGCGATCATATAGAAGGACGATCGGGCATGAACTGATAGGCTTGGCTGTTGATGCTGATTAAAATGGTATATCGTAAGTAGTACAAGTATGCAGCACTTTTTGTCATCGGAAATTATATGTTAGTGCATTCGCATGAATCATGATTCTTAACTCTGCGAAAAGGTACAAGATACAAAACATCGTGTTTATAACGAGTTAATAAATATTACATTTAGACCGGTAGTGCAGCCCACCGTGCTTCAATACATAAAGGAAAATGAGAAGTGGGTCCTGCCCCCGATAGTGGCGCTCTCTCTGCGTCTGCGCAATCTCGGATGTCCTTGCGAGTCGCAGGGACGCCTTGGAATGCGTCCACCTGCTGGCGGCTCCTGTTGGCCCGCTAACAGAATCTACAACATTTCTTTTTCTCCATAGGAATGCGACGCCCACGCGAAAGTAATTTTAGGCGCCAAGTTGGACACGCAGCGCGTGCATTGATAATATATGCAGACGCTCTCTCACGTGGCGGACACGGACATAAAAATTTCTTATCATTATCGTAAGGGTAATAGGCAAGCAAAGTTGGCCAGTAAGTCGGGGGCGTTAGTGGGAGTGAAAGCCAGAGCAGCAGGGAAAGTGGGAGAAAGCGAGAGAGTCGGATTGAGCGGGAGCGGGACCGACAGGATTCGCCCCCATTAACTGGCATTTTTAACGTTGGCTCCAAGCGGCCTCGGCAGTCTGCGCATGTCCTGCGAGGAATTAGATGCACTTGCCGCTCCTGCTGGGGGCCTGGTGGAAATGGACGCCGACAAGTTGACTGTTTTCGCATTAAAATGCCAGATTTATGGCCCGCAAGAGAGCCTTTCTAATGCCGCCTTCTAATGCCGCTCTCGGTGGCACATTCTTTTTCTAACATTTCTATGCGAAATATCTGGCTAACAGGCGTCCAGGAGCGCGCAGATGGGGATCGGAATGCGGCGTCTTTGCCAGCGCACCATGGGCCTGGGCCCGGAATTGTAAATTCCGCATGCGGGCTCCGGTTCCTCCTGTTGGCCTGACAACGTGTGACGAAAATGGAAATTTTCTAATGGCCTCGCTCCACCGCCCGCGCATTTTGGGCCCGAAACTGCCTTTGGCCTGGGGTCGGAGTTCTGGGCCAGGCTGGGAGCCTGTTCGAATGGGCCAGAAGATTGATGACTTGACGTTTTAATGACGTGCTAAATGCCCATAAAAGTCAACGACAGCCTCGCTTTATTCCTTTCATTTTGTGCCTTTTTTTGGGCTTCTTTTGGTACGATTGAGGTTTTTATATGCGACGTTTTTTATGTGGAAACACATGTCTTTCGGCCTGATAGCCTGCTCGCATCAGCTCGAAAATATTTTTTTAAAGCCACTCAAAGCAGCCACAATGTGGGCGGCGGCAAGAGGGGCTCATGTGGCAGACAGGACTCGTTTTTATTGTCTCCCCGACATGAGTGCGACGTGATTGGGTTGCCGGAGAATGTATTGCCTACTTAGGAGCGCTCAAGTTCCCGAAGTTTGCCGGGGAGACGAGCATAACATTTATATATACATTGTGCACATACACATGCGTGACACTGTGGTGCTCGGGTTGCTTATTTAAATGGTGCCTGCTCCGCCTAGCTGGGCACCTGGTCGCCCAAAGCCACAAGTTGGCACTTTAAGAAGCGGCGCCATTTTGAAAATTTTACTAGCATCCTCGCCACTGCTGCTTAACATTTAAAACTTGGCTCACGCGGCGTATCCCTGCGTTCGCCGGCATTCGGGAACCCGTAGCCCGTTTCCCGTGGGTTCGCGCTGCTGTTGCCAAATCCTGGACGCCCGGTGCCGCACATGCAACGGATCAATAGCTGCTCCGGCCACGCCCGCCGGCCGGAGCATTACGATATACGGAACGGATATCGGGGACTCCAGAGTCCCGACCCCTAGTGCCACACATGCGGAACTGATGCATTTTCACTTACCAGGCGATCAGCGGCCGCGCACCGGAAGTGAATTCCTAAGCTCACTTCCGCCTGTGGGCCGTGCGCCATCGTCACGAGCACACCCAGCTCGCCTGCCGCCAGTCCTGTCCGCCTGTCAGCCCGACGTCCTAAACTGATGCCTTGGCCAATGTTGCCATGGGGCCTTGGCCATGGGCTCCATCCGAACGTGACAAATGCGCAGCGTATTTGCCTGCAAAGTATTTGGCATTTTTGGGGCCGTTTTTTGGGCCCACGTCATCGGATCGGAATGCGCCGCCGCCGCTTTTGCGGGCATCTGGTGGCCTAATGACGGTATTCTACCGCCGGCTCCAAAAATTCCTTCGGCATTCGCCGGGTGCCCCGCACGAAAGGTGGAATTTTCCACCTATCGGCCGCTTCTCAGCGCCCGACTCTCGGCATTTGCGAGGGTTACTTTCACTTACTGTGTGACTGCGATTAGCGACCCTTAACTGGGTAGCTGGAACGCTCGGTGTGCGCCATCTGCGGGGTGGAGGAGAAAAAAACACCGAGAGCCCGGTGGGGGTTGCTTAGATTTTTTATTGGCCGACGCCGAGGCCGAGGCCGGGGCTGGGGCAACATCTTGCTGGAGCTTAGACGCCTCACATGTGTAGTTTTCGAGTGCCAAGAGCGCAGGACACTTTCCCTTTCGCTTTCCACACATGAGCCGGAGCGTGAGTGCGACCGTGATTGGGGAGAGAGAGAACTAGTTTTGCGTAGTGAAAGTCCACTGAGATAGTGGCTCGTCCTGCTGCCGAATCCTGCTGACCTGATAGCCGGGTATGGTAATACTGTTAGTTTTGAAACACTATAGTTTCGTAGTTTTAGTTATAACAGTCATTGCCCACCCCCCAACGGAAGGGGGTGAAAGCAGTTACCACGTGTGCGGGTGGGTTTTATCTAACGACATAATGGGCTCACCCGATTCCACCCAATTGCTGTTCGCCTTGTGGAAATATACGAAAAAATCCATTATTATGAGCGCCAACTCCTGCCGCTGGAGTCGCTGGATTGGCTCCTGTCGCGCACCTGTCGCCGGTGTCTCTGCCGAAGATTGCATAATTTACCTGGCCCCAACAGGCAAGCAGAAAAGCCAGTGTGGAGCCGCGGCACCACACGTTTTGTCGCCCCACTCAGGTGTCGCGAGGCACGGTAAAAAAGCCGACTGAAAAGGTAACAAATTCTAATACCTCGAGGGTGGCAAGGCAGCCTGCCGGGACACGTTGCCCTGGGGTTGCGGCGGCGTTAGAATTTTCTAAGCGAGAATTTCAATATTAGAAGCTACCAGGCGACGATGAACGCGCAGGAGGCGTTGGTATGCATTAGCACAGTTAGATGTTCGTGGCACGCCAGTTATGCGCATGACACATAACACCAGCCCCTGCCAGACATCCGCCCACCCAGGCCACCAGAGCCACCCCCTCTGCCTAGGGGGAGGGGCAGTACATACGTGCCACACAGGCAGAAACTCGATAGCTTTCTGGTCTTGAATAGGGAGTTGGAATAGAGTATTATTAAAATGAACTTGAATCTAAAAGACTCTATTTTTGACAAATATTTAAGGCCTCAAGGCCTTAAGGCCTATTTAAGGCTCAAAACTTTGATAATATGCTAAAAATGTTTAATGGGGATTAATCGATTACGCTGCTAGCTAGAATCGTAATAGACATACACTTTAAGTGTGCTAGATGTCTGGTAACTTATAGACTATAAGCCAAATCATACTTATAACTTGTAGACCTGAAGCCTTATAGACTATGAGCCAATTATCTCAATTGTATTATCTTAAAATTAACTTACAATATGTTCCGGTAAATGATAAAGAATTGATTGCAGTGCAGCTTTCGTGACCTGACCACGGGGAGTGCCTAACCGTATACGGTAAATAAAATTGAACAAAAACAAACCGGATAAAAAATTCCGACCAGGACTAACACGAATACGAGCACTCACCCTGGCAATAGCTATGGCGACCGCACGGAGGACACCTACTGGTCCCGTGCGGCGGAGGGCAGCATTCCAGCGTCCTGCAGGCGGTCGCTGGCAGCCTGTTCCAAATGAATTTCTGGAGCTTTGAAGATTATGGCCTCACTTAGGAGACGCTTTGATGTCGTCACGCTGAGCATGCTCAAGCCGCCGCTCTCGAGGCCTAATTAGTTTAAGAGGATCAAAGGGAGCTTCAAGTGGTTGCCAGGGCCAACACGCCCGCCGGTCGAATGCCGCACAAGTTGCATTTAAAGGATACGCAAACAGGCGTGCAGGATGTCGCAGTTGGCGAACGACCTCCGGGACAAATCCGAGCAACTTGACAATAAATATAAAAAAAACACGGACAAAAGGATACCGGAAAACGAACGAATAAAACGGGCAGAAACCAAAATGGAAGCGGGGTGAAATAAAATTGATAAAATGCCATAAATAAATTGCTGGTCAAGTAAGCACACACACTCACAAGGCCATGGCATGTGAGTGGGAACACGGGCGCTTGGTGGCCTCGTGTGTGTGCGATGGTGAGCGGGTGTTTGTGTGCTTTGTATCTGGCAGATACATGTGTCTAGGCATGTATATCTGTGGCATGTATTTAATGAACTGGCAACCGGCAACATGTGTAGCATATTATTTACACAATTTAATGTATTTAAATGCAATTCTTTGTACCGTCCCCCCACTGCCCCTAACACCGCCGTTCGGTTGATCTGGCGGGTAATGCGCCGCCACCGCACCACCTCACCCGCGCCCGGGAACTTGCAGCCCCGCGAGGGGACGCCACCAACACCAGTGCAATGATGTAAGTATATGAAATGCGAATAGGTTCGCAGGATGTGAGCGCAAGTGCCGGAGCCATTGACTGGAGTGGTCGGGGCTACTCCATGTGGTCCGGAGCTGGTGCGGGTGGGTGGTGCTCCGGGCCGGGGGTAGCAGCTATCATCAGCGCCGTCGTCCGGAACGGGGTGGGGCGGAGTAGCAACCCCGTGTCGACACGTCCGCCCTGGCTCTGTTCCTTCCCGTGTCTGCTCGACTGTGTGTGCGAGTGCCGGCACTCCCTCTTGCCACCCCGGCCCCAGCCGGCCCCATTTCGGATTTTTTCCAGCTTTTTTCCCTGTTTTTCGGTCGGCAGGGGTACACATATTTATGTGTAGTACATATGTTTAGATTTGTTATTCATGCCATGTAATGGAGACAGCTGAGCTCTCTATCTCGCACTCGCCGTCTGGATTTGTAAATGGCATTATGTGCTTTGTACATGCGACGGGGCCTGGGATTACCAAGCACAGGGCTCCCGAGCCCAAATGTCCTCTTATGTATCCCACTTGTGGATGTGTGCGCGGCAGGAGCTCCGGAGCATAGACTGCGATTGTTCTGCTGAGCTCCTGGAGTGGCCCCAAAGGAAGGGGACAGCCCAATCGGGTGGGTTAGCCAAAACACGCAAACAAACTACTTCCATCGATTTCAGCCGCATTACGTCTATGACCTTGGATTAGTTTTGGGAACTTAGCCTATGAGCCAGAAAAAAAAAATACAATCAGCCACAAGGCAGGTAGCCTTAAAAACTTTGTATGGTAACCAGAAACCAGTAAGTACGGCCAAGTCGAATGTTTTTAATGCTTTTCAGGTTATGTATAGAAAATAACCATACAAATATCCATGATTCTCATTGATTATCGTTTAAAAATTAGAGACGATACAGAAGTAATAACATTTTAGGTCCGATAGGGAACATTTTCGCAAGAAACCTTACTATTTATGGTTCCTAAGAGTCAGTTTAAGCTGTTCAAGAACATACAACAAGTTAACTTTATCCTGATACAAACGATCGAATCGAATATACGCCCATTCTCTATGCGAACGGGGGAGGTTAAACATTTTTCTTCTTATTTATCAACGAACGACGACTATCAGTCAGCCGGATTCTGGGAGCATATCCCCAAGATCCTCGGTTCGCTTTGGAGCCAACGCGGAATTCGCGTCAGTGGCCCAAATCGCTTGGGCCTAATGCGCAGACTTTCGCTTTCGTTCGCTCGCTCGCCGGCAGCATCAATAATAAAGCCATTTGGCTGCTAAACGCTCCGCTAAATGTTTGCCATAAACCGGCGCCAGCGTAATAAAACCAAGGCAGATACCAGCTGGCGGTGGTGACGGCAAAGGTAGCGGCCAAACCGGGGGAACCGTCGGGCCGACGCGGGGCAGCCAGGGCGGACCGGGAAGGTGGTCTCGTGGAGAGGAGCAAGTTCAAAAACCCCACGACACGGGCACTATCATTGTTGTTGAGTGTGGCTATCTGGGTTTATTGTACTTTAAGCGTGCAGAGTTGCCAGCTCTAATTGCGGCTCTGTGTGCGTGTATCTGTGCATCTGCGCGAGAGTATCTAAGTATCTGGTGGCGAGGTGGCGAGGTGGCCCTCGACGGTGGCGCGCTGTGCATGTGTCCAGGTCTATGAAAATGCATCGGTAACAATGTCCACGTCCACAGCAGCTCTAATTGTTTGTCGTGCTGCCGCTGCTGCACTCGTCTCGTATCTGTGCGACTTAGACGCTGCCGGGCGAGTGTATCTGTATCTGTATCTCGTTCATGTTTGCTATAATTTTTTGACGCTTGAGTTAAATTTCAAGCCATCAACGTCTGCGTTCCAGCCCACAGCACTCTCTTCCTCCAAGCGATATCCCTAGGGTATATGGGGCATACTGGGATTGGTGTAGGCTTCTAAAGCAACTTTACTTATCCGTGGCTGTCGAAGCTATCATATCCGCTTGGAACAGGTATTTAACCTATGGGGCTTACACAAATAAAATTTTAAACCAAATATCATTACATTAAGCTTTCATTTAGATAGGTTCTTACTTTAATTAAATGTGATTGGTTAGGATTATCCAGCACCGAATAGTCGAACCCTTGCAGAGCTCATCCGCACTTGCTGCGATTGTTAATGAGGAAGGAAATCGCTCTAATTGGATGTCAACAAACATATTAAACGCAAGCCGCGAGCGTCTGTGATACGAGTGTATTATTGCATTTGCTTTCCCGGTACTCGGTGCTCTCCACCCGGCCCCCAGTTCCTCATCCCCCAGTGCGCTCGGTATCCAGTATCCAGCGCTCAGTACCCAGTACCCGATTGTGTGGGCAGCCAGTCAGTTTCCGGAAACTTTTTCGCGATAAGTTAATTGTATCTGTCGTCTGCAGCCGCTGTTGCGAATTGCTGGCGGAACACGAAGTACAAAATACGAAACACAAGGTTTAATTGAGAGAAATTGAGACTGCAATCGCGGCTCAAGCCATAGGCAAAAGGCCACTTATTGATATATCCGGACTGCCAGCCGCAAACAAGTTGCAGTCGGACGGGGACCCGGCGAGCGGGTTCGCGGGGCGGCAAATCACATTTCTCTACGAGTTCATTCAACCTCGCCCCAGTGAACTTAACTGAGGTTATTTTTACTCCCAGCAGCTCCCCGCCAGCCCCAGCCCCGGCCCCGGCAGCCTCCTAGGCCAGGCCAACTGGTCGCAGCCAGCCAGAGCAACTGGTCTGGTCTCTGGTTCGGGCCAAAAGAACTGGCTGACTGGCTGCTAGCTGGCTGGCTGGTTGCCTGACTGGAGATACCAAAGTCTCGGGCCTCCCGAGGCAGTGCAGATTTATAGGGCCCTAGGCTGGTACACTGCGGGAAAAGAAATAAAAGTATAGGTTCTAGAACTACAGTACATATCGGTGGTTCCCGGCATAGGACCACATTTGTATATATTTCGCATAACTGGTCATAATATTCCTTACAAGAGATCCAGGTACCTAGTTCGCTGTATTGTCTAAGAGTTGACAGTTTAATATTTAATCAAACATCTCAAAGTATGGGATGTTTTGTCTCATCTGTGACCCGGAACAGCAAAGACCCCAGAAGGATCACAACTCACTCGAAAACCAGTCTATTGGAAACTTGTTAAAGCCCTTTACTTGGCGTTAAAAAAGAGTTTTTTGCTGTGCAGCGCCTCAGTTTTTTGCTGTGCAGCGCCTCAGTTTTTTGCTGTTTCGTTTTATGTTTTGCTTGGCTGCAGTTTCTGGTTGTTGCTGCTGTTGCATGTGCCGCTGGCTGCTTTGCTTCCTTATTGGGTGAAAATCGCGGCGATGCCATGGGGAAGTCGCTTTTNTCTCATCTGTGACCCGGAACAGCAAAGACCCCAGAAGGATCACAACTCACTCGAAAACCAGTCTATTGGAAACTTGTGAAGCCCTTTACTTGGCGTTAAAAAAGAGTTTTTTTGCTGTGCAGCGCCTCAGTTTTTTGCTGTTTCGTTTTATGTTTTGCTTGGCTGCAGTTTCTGGTTGTTGCTGCTGTTGCATGTGCCGCTGGCTGCTTTGCTTCCTTATTGGGTGAAAATCGCGGCGATGCCATGGGGAAGTCGCTTTTGATTGCCACCAGATTGATTTGTCATTTAGTCCGCTTTTTCGCCTTTGGCCTCTTACTCTACGAGGGGCGTAGGGGCCACCCCGACCGGCTATCGCCCCCACAGAAGGCCACCCCCCGAGCTCTTTCGTAAGCCGTTCAGAATGCGGCGCCTTTGTTACGCATGCGATGCGGTGCATTGATCTAATGGCCATTGACAGGCGCGCTGACGCGTCGGCTGATAAATTATGAAATCAATAACAGAGCTGTAATAGGAGCGCGAGCAAGGTTCATAGTTGGATCGCATGCATAAGCCACTAGCACTCGCACTTTCCAGATACACATCCGTCCGCTGCAAGTGCCGGATAATTACAGTCACAATCTGCGCGCCGCCGATTGTGTCGCATATGCAAATCAATGCGGAATTTCCACAGATCGCCGTCCGGCGATTTCCATAGACCTGGCAGCGTCTTTGATTGATAGCTTAGAATCAAAGGCAGCTCTTGTGCTCCCATACCCTCACCGAGGAATTCTACATTTTTCGCAATTTTCGCAGCGACAAATATATCGGCAGCGCAAGCCTAGCGAGTAAACTGGACAATCGATATCTGAAAGGAAGTTGAAGGCTCTCCCAATCGGAGTTTATTAGATAACCCCAAAATATGGGACAGCTCTACGGATTGAAAATCATCACGGCTAGAGTATTTCCAGTTTGGATACCGGAGGCAGGCTCGCTAGGCGTTGTTTTTCTCGTTGCCGGCTCTGTTTTCATAAATAATTTTGCGTAAGCTGCGCCAACACATGGTGAAAGATGCCAAGACTGCTTACGTGCCGGCAAACAGCACTCGACGGCAGCCGGAGCATCGAGAGATACAGATACCGGAGGAGGAGTATCGGCGAGATACGCGGCTGATGCGCAAACAGGCCAATGACCGTTTGACCGCTGTGTAATGATCGACAGCCGGTCCATAGGCCGCAGCAAAAGCCACATCCATATGCAGATTCTTATGCACCGCCCAGGCGATCCCCGGCTCATATTGGTGCCATTAACGGCGAATGACCCGCCGGCGCACTTACCTAATATCCTTCGCGGACCGTTCTTCAATGAGTTTCGGCAAACAGTAGTCGCCTGGCCGTCCGAAATGGCAAATCTCTAAGGGATTTGCATGGGACGGCACTGCGGGAGTGCGTCAGTGCGTCAATGCGTCTGTTATGAACCGATAGATCGGTCGATCGACCGATCGGTTTAGCATATTCAGTGCCCGCCGATACGGCCTGTTTAACATATTCGCCAGTCATTACAAGCGAAATGGGCCCAGGGAGGTGGCATTTCGGTGGCTGCGCGGCGGGGTGGAAATCGCTGGGTGTTTGGAAATCGAGGAAAAGTTCCATCACAGTCACGTTTACTTGATTTCATTCGTTGACCAAAATCTGGAGTAAAAGTTCACATTTTAATGTATACGGGTGCGCGAAATTTTCCAAGAAGCACGTGGATCGCAACGATTTCGGGCGGCGCAGGAGCCCGGTTAGGTTTCTCATCGGGAATGTGAATCGATACTCGCAGCGAAAAGTCATGCAATGCCAGGTGTTACCAATTGGGACCGTAAATATGATGAAGTACCCGGTACCAAGTTTACAGAGCCTGTTTGTCGGCTATTTATTCTGTCACACTGCAATCCCAATGGCTTTGCGAGGAATCAAATCGCCAATGTGGGTCACCTGGACCGAGTTTTCAGAATACAGTTAATTTTGGCACGCAGCTAATGAAATGTGCAAAGTGATCTGTCCCAGTTAAGTGGCTTGGCCTGGAGCAAGCCAGACCACTGAGTATCTATGTACCATCTAGCACCCAGCAGCTGGCCAAGAGCCCAAAAGCACGCGAATGGCCAAACTGTCAACGCGGCAGCAGCGGACAACGCCAACAAGTTTGTGGCATTGCAACTGCGATTGGGGGAAAAACAACAAGCCAAAATAATAAATGAATGTGTGCAAGAAAACTGCAGCATTGCATGGCCAAGTCCAAGAGCAAGAAAAGTCAGCGGAAAATACTGTTAAATGCGCACAAACCGAAATAAACAAGCGAATGGCCAAACGCCGGAACATTGACCCAAATCTTTAAGAAACCCCCAAGACCGTTTGGTGTGGCGCGGTCTTGTGGGCTTCGTAGCCCTCGGCAAACATTGCATAAGTAGTAGGGACGGCAAACCACAGCAGCCGTCCTGGCTCCCAAAACACAAAGGCGAATCGATCGAATTACAAAGCAAACGCGGCAGGGAAAGTGAGTGATCGATGGAGGAGGCGCGGGGAGCCAGCTCACCGGCTGACAGTTGTGCCAACAATGCTGGATGTGGCACGTGGCGCATTTGGGAAAACAAAGGTGCAAAACGGGAAGGAAAATGAAAACCCAAACGGTGCATAACGAATTCGTTAATAAAAAAGCAAGAGCCTGCGGAAAGTGAAAACTGGAGAGCGGAAGCGCCAAAATGCAGCGCATCCGGGCCACCACTCAGGAAAGGTAAACTCCGCTTGGGGCTCCCACGTAGCCAGGTAGCCAAATAGATTAACGGGCCGGCCGGATGGATGCCTTGACGCAGCATCAAGAGTTGACGTGGCTTGGCAATCGAGGAAACCAGAGTGTTCCCACAGCTGGAAGACGACCTAAGCATTTAATAACTCCCCAAACCCACGAGTAACCTTCAGCTTCGCTTGAACTAGGCGATAGACTTCGCTGCTTCTCAGTTGCCAAGGCTGGTAATCAATAAGCAGTGAGTGCCTCCTGGCCCCTGATTCCATTCCCCCGATCATTAGGTGACATGTGCCAGGGGCTGTGGCCTGGCGATCGTCTTACAGGCATCCAGCAGCCTCTCAAGGCGAGTTCCAGCCAACCCCCGACCCGTGCCAAAGGGTTGCGACCCCGCTCGTGCCGCGCAGGCGACCCAATAATCGTATATTCTTCGTTTTGGCTGTGTGCCGGAAGTCCTTGTGGCACTCCCGGCTGTCCCTGTTGTTGATTCGTTTTTTACGCCGCTGTAATAAAGCGAAAGGATTTATATTTCCTATTGTGCGGCAGATGACACATCTTGTAATCGGCTGCTCCTCAACAGCTGACTTGGGCCGACAATTTTGGGCCAAAAGTTCGAGAAATTCGACGATTTCTGCAACACTCCGGCGCAGTGCGTGCAGTTTTTTGTATCTTTTTTAATGGATTTGCAGCCACCGATCTCCGAATGCGCCTTTGTGAGTGGACCTGCCTCCGGTGTCGCATTTCGCGGAAGCACCCGTCGCTGGGTCGGCCTGCTGACTCATGCCGAGCGTTTATCCTTTTTATGAGTCGGCAGTTGCGGCCTAAGCCTTTGAGCCAAGTTGAGCCGCACTGGCCGGCGGCTTAGGCTACCGCAAATGTCACGTAAAGTGGGCAGTGGCCGTCGCGCCGCCGGCTCAAAGACCATTAATTTGGGACTTATGCCACATAAGGATATTAGCATTTTCGCAAGGATGTGCAGCCTCTTTGTTTGCGCACCGGCGACAGCTAGGACACTGGGCTAACAATTGCCTTTAGCCGGATACACTCGGAGAACAAGTGGTCAAGCGCGTTAAACGGGTCTTTGCAATCGTGACAATTAACGCATTTTAAAATTTTATTGTTATCTAGCCCATTTGGAATACAAATTTCTTTATTTATATGAATTACAGATTGAGAGCTATGTATTACATATATGCATAACGTTTAAATTAACTTTTTTTCAAATTAAAAGACTTAGACATCCTCATTGACGTTTGCCATATTTCACAAAAATAAATCAGAAATGGAATATTTTTCAAAACAATCGATAACAAAATAAATGTTGTTTCACTTTTCTGTTCAATATTATAGGAGTTACCTTGGGAAACGTTTTGAAAAACGTTATTTAGAGAAAATGCAAATCATTATAAAAATTATTTCTAGTTCTTCTAACTCTTATAGTGATAGTGATCCATACATCTCATCTTAAAATAATCCTAAGAAGGTAAAGTTTTATTGGAAGTGATAATCGCATTGGGTTAAAATACTTTGAGGGTCGTGAAACCTGTTATACGCTTAGTAACTCTTTTAGCGATCCATAAATTGTCTTCTGAAAGATCTCAAAGTTCTCCTAAGAAGGTAGAGATTTATAGAAATTGATCGCATTGGTTTTAGAATACTTTGAGGGTCGGAAAACCTCTTATACTCGTAGTAACTCTTTTAGTGATCCATAAATTGTCTTCGGAGACATCTCAAATAATCTGAAAAGGTATAGTTTTATACGAATTGATGATCGCATTGGGCTTAGAATACTTTGAGGGTCGGGATCCTCCTGCGACCGTTGCGGATTTGCATTACCCACACCTCTGTGCAGGGTAATGCGGATTTGCAACCTGCCGATCCGAATTCTTGCAGTGCACTTTTTGGCCCGGACCAAACAGATTTGGCCAAGTCATGGCCGGGGATGAGCCTCAATTAGCCGCCTAAGGGAGAGCGCTGGAGGTGGAGCCTGGCTCCTGAGGGATCGCAGGCCAACGAAGAGCGGAGCACCAATCGGCAGCAAGGACTACCTGGAACAGCTGTTTCGTGAATGAATTCCAGGTGGGTGTGAGTGGTGCCGGGCCTTTACTTCGGGAAGAGAAAGAGCGGAGGTCGGCTGAGCAGGGGGAGCGAGGGAGAGGGCACGAAAACCAGGTGAATGAAAACTGGCACTGTGTCTGTCCAAGAGCGGACTCTGTGGGGCTAAGAGAGGCGAACACCTGCTCTTTTACTCTCAAGCCTCGTTCCAGGCAGAGGTTCGGCAGAGGTTGCGAGCGGCTCGACAGCGGCCCGCGATCGGGTGGGCTCTCTCTTCCGACTCTCTTGCTGGAAGAGTCCAAGCAGCCATTTGAAGTAGTATTGTTGTATTGGTAAGGGGATATGGGAAGAGTGAAAATCGTGTGGTTGTTGTACAACATCTGGTGTGCCGGCCAAGAGAGACATATTTCTGAAGTTGCGACCAACTGATCGGATTTATCATCTTCTTTACACAGGGGCGGTGGGCTAAAGTCACTGCTTGCGCTTTTCCTCTGTGCTATTTCAGTTGACCTCTCAGGGGTTTTATTATTTTGGATTCCTAAAATTTAAGCCCCATAGAAATACGATTCATTGTGCCATCTTAAATTGCTGTCCCATTACCTTTGTGTTGTGGAATCACGCATGTTCTCTACGAGTCTAAGAGAGCTACTGATAACGGGCCAAATTGCTCTCTTCAACCCCTGACTGCGAGCGGACTTTGTCGGGCAAATGTCGCTACCTGACCGCCGCGCTCGCTGTCAGCACCGCTGGGCGGGCGAATATAAACGGCTGCGATCTCGGAGGGCAACTCAATTCACAAGCGATCTCAGAGTATTCACAAGCCACCCGACTTCCGATCGGTCGCAGAGTCCGCTGATTTTTCACGTGGAAAAGCCTGAACGCGCACGCTCCGGTTTCATAAGTTCTCCAAAGTTGTAAACCCAATCGAAAGCAACCGAAACGCTCGGATCGATAGAACATTTAATGGATTTGTAGTGTCAGTTCAGTGACTCTTGTACACAGAAACAAGCTAAAACAAAAGCCCATCCCAAACGTGGCCGTATAATCAGCCAAGAAACCCAACAACATCGGTCCGTGGTGATAATAAAAGAACTTACAACAACAGCGCCGAGAACCAGTATAAAGTTCAACATCAAGTCGATTCCGAATTAAACAAAGGAGAGGCGGCAGCAGAAGCAACAACAGCCGAACAAAACGTATCTTGGTTTTGTCATTCACGTATTTTTGGTCAACACATTCGAAATGGCAGCCTATCTGGATCCCACCGGCCAGTACTGAGGAGGAAGTCGAGGGAAACCGACTAAGCCAGGCCCGAAGAAAATCGCCCAGAGACACTCAAGATTTCCACGATGGCCGCTTACCTGGACCCCACCGGTCAGTACTGAGGAGGACGAGATCGCCGCAGCACAAGCATTCGTTTCCGGAAAGCAAACCTTAAGCTCGCACAAAATGTCTCTGGCCCTGGACCCCACTGGCACCTACTGAGCCACAGCAGTAGCAGAAGCCACAGCACCAGACAGCACAGCTGCACAGCAAGTCACAGCGCCATTCGCCCGAAAACCACCCAAAGCACACCACTTCGCCGCTGCAAGATGCTGGACCCCACAGGAACCTATCGGCGGCCCCGCGACTCGCAGGACACACGCCAGAAGCGGCGCCAGGAGTTCCTGGACCCAACCGGGCAGTACTGAGAACCAACAACCACACACACAGCCCCGCACCGCCGTTGCCTTGTTCGCAGGAGGGTCCTGGGCATGATTGGGGGAGCGCGCTGGCTGCGCGTCCGAGGCCGCGAGGAGACTTCCAGTTGCCGGCGCAGGAGAAAGCTGAGCCCTTGCCGCACACCAGCCGCCGCCGCTAAATTTGTATTTATGTAGTTTTTGCGTAGCTTACCAGACCTATTATATTAATTATTTATTATTACCATACGAGCTAATCTAAATATTTGTTCACTGCTGTTCACAAAAGCGCACACATAAGCATTTGCATATGCATATGCATATGCATATGCATACCCGTATATCCTAGCACACCACATACAAATGTTTATACATACATACATACATATCACCTATGAACTTTTGTAGCTGTCTCTCGAAGATGAACGAAATTATGCAAAGAGTATTACGTTTAGTGTCATATATCCCGAGCAATCTCCAAATCTCCATTTGTTTAAATTGCGCATACCCCTTATTTATTGCCAACAATCAGCGTAATGCTCCCGACTGCCACCTACTTGTTGTACATTTGCCTGGGAAAATGCCGAGCAGCGGAGTTCACTCGGAGCAAGAAGATTTGTTTAGACCTTAAGCGTATTAAGCTATTTATATTTACATACACACAGCATCCATATGCAGAGCCCAACCAACTCACACGCCCATAAAAATGTAATATTAAAGAAAACGCATATTTAAAACTGAAAATGTCGAGTGCATTCTTCCTTTTCTCCCGGTTGGTCGCCGATCGCTGATCGCCGGTCGCCGGACGCTCCGGTTCCTTTAGGTGGGCAAGACGGGATGTCTTGCGGATTGGGATGGGGATGGGACAGGCCAGCGCCCAAGCCACAGGCGCACAAAATTGTCGCATTAAATTACAAGATTTTCCAGATACACACACACGCGGCGCAGATACAAGCATCTGATCTCTGGGGGCTCTGCCGCAGACAAATTGCTGCCGGGGGGGCATGAAATATGATTTTCCAAACGGCCGGCGCATATTTGATGAATCTGCGGGCATTAATTAATGTCACTGGGCGGTCGCCGGCGGCCAAGCGGCTGGAAAATGATCAATAAAAGCTGAGAAGCCCCCGCCGGACGATCAATATCAATGTATAAATCGTATTAAAAAAAAGAAGCGTTGAAAATAGCGAATTTGAGCAAAAGGAGCGAGTCTCGCATGCAACGCCAAATGCGGAAGTAAAAGTTCAATGTTCGTTTGTGCTCCACAAGTGATTAGGTCAATAATGGCACAACAACCACAACAACAACAGCAGAAGCAGCAGCAGCAGTAGCGCTCAGATTGCAGTTGCATTCTGAGAGCGGCCGGGCTTTGGGCTTGGGGCTTAAGAGAGCCCCGCTTTTCGACCTCGCCGCCAGTTTTCCGCGGCGCAGGTAAGAGAGGAAAAGCCGAAGAGTGCGGCGCGATGCGGATGTGCGGAGCGCACAACGTGCGGCCGCTATTAATAGACATCCACTCGCGCATTAGCTTTTCAGACTGAAGTTCAGGGAAATCCACTCGCCGACAGCTGATCGCCAAGGTCCGGTGACGTCGCCTAACGGAAAGCTTTCCCATCGCTACGCCCTCGCCCTCGCCTCCGCCACAGCCCCGCCACCCGATCGCATTGAAAGTGCAATTAAGCGATCATCTCAGTTCCGACTGCAATCAGATCTGCCGAGCCCGCCTCCCCGCACACGCGCTGACCCAGTTAACGGGCGCTGCGCAGCCGCCAGGAGGCACTCATATTCGTTTTCATTCATATCGCTTTCAGCCGAGGAAAGTTGCCCGAGGCCCTGAATACCCTGCCGCCAAATGTGCCGAGACTCCTGACCGAGATTGTTGGCCACTGCAATTGCTAAGAGCAACGTGGCTGTTGTTGGCTGGTTTATCAAGCCATACGTACTTTTGCCTGGCATTCCCCCCAGGTTGCAGAGCAGAAGTACTATAGTACGACTTAAATTACCTCCTCTGCCCAGGAAACATGAGCAACCCTCGGCCAGGGTAGCCGGGGCAAAACCAAGAGCCAAAAACCGATTCCGCATAACCGCAAGCAGAACTTTCTAAGTGAAAGTTGGCCCGGGACGAAGCTACTAGAAAATACTGCTGCCGGTGCCGCCGGCTGACTTTTAGTCAGTCATTCAGAGTGCGACGGGATGACAGCCCCCTACCGCCACCGCAACCACCACCGCCGCCCCTCGCTCCTGCCACGCCACTGCGTCCCACAAGATACTCCGCTCGCACACACAGGCACAGACACACGGCGGCCGTATAACTTGACCTACATTTGTGCAAGACAATAACAGCGAAAAAAGCCAACAAAAAGTCAAAACAAATTTATACACACTCGCACACTCTCGAGAGCCGAGAAAAGAAAAGAAAAGGCAAGAAATTTCCAACGGTACATGAGCTGCTGCCTGGAAGCGACTGATTCAATGTGTATAAACGATTTTGGATGAATCGGCCGGCAGGCAGGGCTTCCATCCGCTTCCAGCTCCGGTGCTTTCAAAAAATTATTATCGTAAAATTGATTTCATTGAAGTTGAGTCGCCGTCTTCGTCATCGCCCTGGCCTGGCCTGGCTTGGCCTGGCCTGTCCGAAGCTTTTGCACTGGGAACGGGGCTCCCTTTACACCAGCAGACCACGCTTGTGTATTTTGATAATTAGGCGAAAGGTGAATAAACTCATTGGCCCGATGGCGCTGCCGCTGCCACTGCCGCTGCCACTGCCGGGTCTTTAATTTACACATTTTGGTAAAAGAAATCGAGTCAGCAGACTGCAGCCCGCGGAGCGCTGGTTCCGCATTGGAAAACGCTAGAAGACACCACAAATAGAAAGCGACAGTAGATGCCAAAACAATCTGGGCCAAAAACCAGCCATCCCGCCCAACGGTTAAGAGGCGAGTTTGATGCCGAATTCGGGTCAAACTAAATTGCACGGCGCATACATATGTAGGATCAATATGTAATTCAAGTTTGTAAAGAAAGTGAATGAGGATGATGAAACCTATAGTCTGATTACAGAATAACTCCAAAACAACTGCATACATGGGAGTTACTTTCATAACAATAAACATATACTCTTTTAGCGTTTGGTATTCGATTTTCCCCAACAGGTTACATCGAATGGAAAGGTCTATTTACACGTCAACATTGAGAATTTCCCAGCCAGCCACGGCTTTATTTTTAGCAATCGAAATTTCGCCAATCCGCCAGATAAAAAGCAATAATTGCATTCACAAAAGCTACTCTTTCACCGGTGTTTTCCCTGGGCCAAGCAACTGAAACCGAAAGATAAACAACAGGCAACACTCTCACTCACTGCTTTTGGGGCAACTCGAAGACGGAAAGGTCAATGACATGGTCCAATTTCCAGAAGATTGTCTTGGCGAGCATCTGCCGTCGGTCCTCCCCTCGTGCTCGTTGTTTTCAGTGTAAACAAAGCGGCACCCCGATGAAGACGACAACGTCAAGAGCAATGAAGCGAACGGCTCGAAACGGCAGCGAAAACAAATTCAATTCACTTTCTATTCCAATGAAAAATCGCTCAAAGCTCTGGCGGCTCGAAAAGATCAACAACAGTAACAACGAAAGTGGTAGACCAGCGCCAGCAACTCTGGTTTGGTCTTGGTCTTGCTCTTGGTCATACCATCCATTGATCTTCAGGCGCTTTCAAGTGGGGTAAACAACGGAGCACGCCTCATCAGCAGCGGCAACATCTACCAAAACAAGCGCGCACCGGGAGAAATACTATACTGGAACCCCCTGCTGCCCAGGCGCCGCAAAATTATTGCCATGCCGTGCAGGATTCGTTTGGCTATTCGTGTCCACTACAAACGGACGATTGGTAATTGAAAGATCGCAGCATAGCAGGTTCACTTGTTCACTTGTGATGCCTTGAAAGTTTTATTGCTTTTTGTACGGTGTACAATTTGAAAGCGAGTCCGAAACTAACGTTTGATGTTGTTGCTGTTGACTTTTTCGGTTTTAACGGTTTCCGTTTTTTGTGTGTTGGTTGTTGTTTGCTTGCTCTGGCAGCAGCAGCAATGGCAACAGCAACAACGGCAGCAAAGGCAGCAACATTTGTTGTTCATTTGAATATCCAGTGAAAATTTCACCCAGACAAGTGCCTTTTGTTATATATTCAGTTTCGGTTTCATCTCCCTTGGGTACCGGGTGCCGGGTGCCGGGTACCTTTGAAAATGTGAGAGTTTCTCCTAATTTGCAAATATTTTTTACTTCGCGCCTTTTCAGCCACGGCCAAAAGGAGAGATGCAAAATATTTGGAATATCTCGAGTGATCTGCAGAGGCTGGCGCATAGTTTAACGACGATTCACGTGCCAAACGCTGCCTTTCGTCTTAATCGGGCATTAGTCATGCGGGGACTGGGCTTGATTCAGCGACACGGGGCGTATGCGCAATCTTCGGGCTAAATGGGTCGCCCGTCGCCCATGGCCCGTGGTGTATGGCGCGCAACACTTGCCCGAACGCGGGGGTTTTGGTTTTTCCTCGCACCCAAACTCAGACTTTGGCCGCTGTCCAAGCCAAGAACCCTTTGGGCCAGAAAGACTTAATAGGCCAACGGGCCAAAATATGCACTGCACAGCACGTACGCAAAGAAATGGCAGAATGCAACACAAACAAACGTGCGAGGTAGAATGGATAAGATGGAAAAGCGCGGAATGAAAAGTGAAAAGTTAGCCAGCCCGCAGGCAGGCAGCTCCCCGGTCGCGGGTATTGTTGACGTTGCTGGATGTCTTGGACTTGGTTTTGCCAATTGCAAATTACGTGCCATAAAAGTCAACTAACTGGCGTTGGTGTGGGCAGCTCTGCGCTCACCTTTCCTCGCCCCTGTCCCTGCCCCTGCCCCTGCCCCGCGCCGGCTTCACCCACTCACAGCCAGTCGCCGGTGCAAACTCGCACTTTCACGTCTAATGCCAAAACACGTTGCAATTTTCATGGCTTGGCACTGACTTTAGGCCTGTTGGCCAAGTCCAAGTCAACCAATTGCGCAGCCATTCAGCCATCCAGCGCGTCGCAAAATATCCGAGTTGTTTGTATACTTAGTTGCTTGCTAACTTTGCCATTTGCTGCTGCTGCTGCTGTTGTTGCTGCTGCTGCTATCAGTGACGTCAGGCGGCAGTGTATCACCTGTATCACCTGTGCAAACACCGCCGCATTGCGTAAGCGGAGCTCAGCCCCAGCCTCAGCCTCTGCTGCTGCTGCTGCTTCAGTTTCATTCCCTGTTTTCAGTTTTCAGTTTTGACTTTTATTTTTGTTTCTGTTGTCAGCCTCGCTCCCAGCATCTCTCGGCCCGCCCACTCGCGGTTAGATTGTGTAATAAGCACATGACAATTAATTAATAGCACCCAAACAAAACGCACGCTTCGCCTACAGCGGCAAAAACAGTAACAGGGCCCGTAAAAATGTCTGACAAAAATAGCTTCGAAAGCAGTCGAGTACTTGTTTTTGCGACAATTCAATTAAAAACATATTACGCTTTTTTTGGCAGTGCCTTGGGGTCCCTCCAAGGGGCCTACCACCTTTGGCCTCGAATTGTTTCATAGCAATATTTTTGAGTGCAGTTTATTAGGGTTTGAGGATGACTCAACGTTTCCAACCAACAAAACTGGGACATGCCAAATATTTAGCATATAATATTAGTACCAGCGACTTGCCTATATATTTAGCATGTAACATCACTACTAGAGACTTAGTACCTTCTCAGGGCGATAAGATTTTAACACTCGGCCAGCGATAGAGTGTGACATTCAGAAGTTGACGTAAGAGTAAGAAATAAATCCCATTACAGTCCAACTCTCGGCAAATCAGCAAATCAGTGTTAATGTGCTCATTACATCCTATTACAACTCTTTAAGAGCATTAATACTTCGACGCCTCGGAAATGCTAAATATTCATAATTGTTTTGTGGGTAAAAATTTGATTGTATTTGGTCAAAAAAAGATAAAAAACTCTGCGGCTTGGAGCTCCCCGGACGACGAACGAAACGTGAGCTGGCCGACACTCACACTCGCACAGTTGCCGGGCTACCTGTGTGTTTGTACACCTGTCAGGTGAGGCTCTTGTGTGCTTTTTGTTTTTCCTCTTAATTTTTTTGGGCCTCAAGCTGAAACCAATCCATCTAGCGCCTCTATCAGCATAACAATTAAGCTTAAATACTTTTTGCTTACTGACTCGCCCCGAATGCGATTATTCACACTTGATTAGAGTCATGTGAAAATGCTTTTTGCGGGTTGTTGGGTTTTGTTTGGGCCTGGGCCTGGGTCGGGGTCGGGGCATGCAGCTTTGAAAATTCATTCAGAATTAGCAGCGAAGAGGAACCGGCCAGAGGGCCTACGTGACAATATTTTGGGAATACCTCGGACACGCTTGCTGGTATACACAAGCGCCCAATTAAATGCAGATCAAAGTTTGGGGGGCTGCGGCATCGGTTATCGATGTATGTAAAATGTATCTTCCAGATACACAATTATTTGTTGTAAGCTTTCAGTGCATTTTGGAGAGCCCGAAAATATTTCCCACCTTGCGGCTACATAAAAAATAAATTCAAATAGCCAAGACAAATAGAAATAAAACATAAATAAATACAGGCACACACGCTGGTGCGCGACAGTGGTGGTGAGAAAGAGACAGGGAGGGGCGGGCAGGCAGACAGAATGGGAGGGAGCGAGAGAGCGACCAGCATAGCAACATACAACAAAAAAAAGTTCATTGAACTATTTGTGAGCTTTTCGGTGTGTGGCTGCGAGTGTGTGTATCTGTGTGTTGGTCGCTGGTTTCTTTGGCTTTATTCGTGGATTATGGTATCATAGCCATAGCTTCTTCTTCGAAAAATTTTCGTCTGCTTCTTCTTCCCTTTAGTTGGTTTTTTTTTTAGTTTTTTTAGGTTTTTTTCGGGTTGGTTTGAGGTGTCATGTGCTTCTTTGGGTCTTGGATTTCGGGCTTTGACGGCTGGCAGCCGATTGTAATGTTAACTCTTATAATGAAATTAAAATTGATAGCAACACACCATTGTGATTAATCATAACCGGCATGGGAAGTGTTGGCCCTTTCTGCAGAGCCCTCGACGGTGGGATCGGGCTGCGTTTTTACTTCTTATTTGGGGTTATTTGTGTTTGTTTTAGCCGAGTCATTCTCCATCCAGGAATGCCCAAAACCAAGCCCAGATTAACCCATTATTTGCACCCTGGGTGTTAGCCGCACCGTTTAAAAGCCCATAAAAAGCGGGGCATGGGAGCCGGCCTTGGGATTAGCCGGCAGGTGAGAAGTCCATTAAAGCAGGTCCTCCTCTGTCCGTATAAATTTCAATTAATACCCAAACAATACGCCGCGTATTACGACTGGGAGTATTCCTACCAGACATTAAACAGCGCCAAACCCGTCTGCTTGCTGGCAAACAGAATGCACTTAATTAACTCAATTTTATATATTATTAGTATTTTTTGTGTGCCAATTCTGTTGTATTTCAAGTTGAAAGGCGTCGGGTATCCGAATAGTCTTGCGACTATGCCAGACGGCTTGCACATTAGTCGATTGTCGTCATGCGTCTCTTTGTTGTACAGATTAGCACAAATTAATTACTGTATCGTATTTTAAGCGAAACGAGTATTTTACCTTCTTTATTGGGATCTTTGTAATGCTTTTTTTTCGGGACGAAATACACACTGAACCGGAATATGGCGGTGGCCTGGGGGAGAATCCAATTACATTTGAATATTGGCAGGCTGATTGATCTAGTTCGATGCCGAAAGCGAACAAAAGTGTCTCAGAAATTAGCATATAATTTATTTGCTTGGGTACTTAACAGAATGCGGCCATAAATACACAACAAGTCGGGCTTATTCTCATTTCGAAACTTCTTTGGTTACATATTTATGAATTGATTGAACCGCAGTGAATGCAAACATCTTTCGGCCTAATAATACCACAATTGGTTGTTACTGCAGTATAGCATGGCATTAACCCCCAATTGCGGACACATGTGCCGCATTAAAAATTTGGCTCTTGCATAAATCAAATCAATAACCATGCAAATGGCTCTAAGGCGTTTAATGCACAAAATGCGCCACACACACGCCACCCCCGCCACCCCTGCCAGCCGCAGCACTGCCACCTACAGTGCGCACCGCCGCCCGATGACAACATAAATAAATAATTAATAAATTAGAATAAGACGAGGAACAACGCGCTCCGGTTTGCGCGGCAGAACTCGTGCCACACTCGGCGCAAGCGTCAAAGCCAAGTTCAATACCAAACAACACGCGCGCTATGCTCGAGCTTGAGATCAGGCAGCTCAATGATCGTCGATCGGCTGGGAAAAGACGCCCAGTCATACTCTCGCACACACGCTCGCAGCTGCCTGAAAATGCATTCGCATGCGCACTCGCACTCGCGCAGCCGATCACTCGATCAGCCGATCAGCGAGCTTTTCTGATGGAGAACAGGAAGCTGGCGAAGATAAAAAACGCCGTAAAAGGCGAATCGCAATAAATCAAAATTAGCAGCATACAACTTTGGGCCAGCACACGCCCTTTGGCCGCGGTCAAAAGTCGTCCAGCTTCCAATCTCAATCTCAATCCCAATCGCAGTCTCAATCGCCATCCCGCTGCCCCTGCCCCCGCTCCTTCCCACTCGCTCTGCCTCCCTCGCACGGAGTCGCGCTCTCTGTTGCTCTAAGTGCAGGTTGCAATCAATGCCGTAATAGCAACAGCAGCAAAAACAACTTCCGTATTTCATGCGCTGTAATTTAGCTCAAGTAAGAAAATGCAAAGCCAAACTAAATGTTGACGGTGACGCGACACGAAGCTGAAACTCTAAGCTGGGAGCCGCACGCGGCACTCGGAAAAACCCGATAAAAGTTCCAAAAAGCCGACATTTATCGATCACCCATTCTGATGACAATTGCTGCACATTAGTTCATCACTGTGATTGCTATTTATTAAGCAAGGTTCGAAGATGGAGCTGCTAGAATATTATGTTTTAAGAGAGCAAGCAACACTAATTGCTATACCATAAAGATAGTATATGGGTGGTAGGTATACTTGTATAGCTTTTAAGTAGCAATTTGAACACAGTTTTTCATTATACATGGGCAAGAGTTGTTTAGGGCTCCCTACATCCAAAAAGGCCTAGACGGATTTGGTCTCTTTTTTGCCAGTGTTTGATCTGTAAGCTGAACCGACTGCGAAGTGGCGGCAGCAAACTGCAATCCAATATTTGCAATCTGTGAGCCGGGGAGCCAAAAGCCGACTCTTAACACGTCTGCATTCAATGGCCAGCTAGCCAGCCACTCGCTGTGATTTGATTCGATTTCGTGTTTACATACAAATTGACATAATTTGTTTATAAATGTTTAATGATCAGCGTGTGACCAGGCCCAGCCGCCTATTGTATATTTGCGGCCTGCAAGTAAGCAAATATACAAACCAAATGAAGACTAAAGAACAGATGATTGGAAAACGCAGACATCGCAATTCAGATGGTACTTTACGGCCGATACTTGGGATGATTTAAAAGCAACACCAATTAATTGATCGCACTGGACATAACTAACTCATTGGCAGCTGCCCAAATGAGTCCACGCAAAGTCAACGGCAAGAACAATAAACATAAATAAAATCGTGCGAAATACCCAAATCCAGCCAGTCGGCCGAAAACTGGATATGCATATCCTTACTTTTTTCCCAAGTGTTCTTTTTATTATTATTATTGTAGAAGCGTTGAAATTATCGACTTGATTGCATAACAGCGAAATTATCAGCCAGAAAAGTAAGCAGCAAATGCGCACCGGGAGTGTTTCGAGAAAAAAGGAACACTTTGGGGTAAAAAATTAATTAACATATTTTTATATTAAGTTGTGTTGACGAAATCCATCCGAATGTTTTGCATATAATTAAGGGATTTATGTACACAAGCGCATTAGCATTCATAGATAATAATAGAGGCTATTTATAAGGCCTTTATTTTTAACAAGCAATTTGCGAAGCAGCGTCTTTGTTCCTGGAAATTAAAACTAATGTCTAATTTTAGATTTTACATAAGATGCTCATCGCTTGGATATTGACTGAAAACACCGCAGTAAAATGTGAGTCAAATGTTTCACTTGCCATCGATCCCAGAGTTTCAATTGCAAACTAGTCCACGAGTGTCAATATCTGTAGGAGCTCCATCCACCACACTTTCGAATATTCTGCCAAAAACAAGCCTGATTCTCCTCCCACCTTGTCTTCCCTCAGCTTGTCGCAAAAAGCTGGAACCCAGCCCAACCCGGTGCCAGTCGACTGACGCAATGAAGGCACCATAAATTGTGTATATATCGCTCGAGTATCATCGGCAAATCGAAATCGACCCCTGGCTGTACACACATGTACATACATAAGTGCATTATTAGCACTTTCATGGAATGGGAATTGGAATTGGAAATGTCAAATGGGCGGCGTAGTGCCGCCGAGAACCGCGGCTTGGGGACGCGGGAGTGCGTAGAGCGCTCGAGGGGGACAGACTGTTGACCAAAGTCGAGTAGATCGGCCCCTCTGACATATTGGCATATATGTGGCTGCTGGCCATTACAATTATTATTACATATTAACATTTGTAGCATTCTTACATACTTAATACATTATTACAGTAATTTAATAACATGTTCTCATGGTCAACCTGCTGCGTGGTTGCTGCGACTGTAGCTGCGGCTGTGGTGGTGCTCCAGCGTTCCGGCGTTCTGGGGCTCTGTGGAGTGCCAAGTGGATTCCATCCGAGTGCTGGGCGGTGGAGTGGAGTGGATATTGACAGTATCGCCGCTGCATATTTTAAAGCGCCGCCAGCGATTACATTGTAGCCAGCAACAACATCGAGCGACCACAGCGCTAGGAGGTCATAATGAACGACACTTTACGGGCGGTGCGCTCCATTGATGGCTCAATGGGGTTCCCGTTCCTGGTCAAATCGCAGATACAAACATCACACATCACGATTTTCAGCTGTCAATCCGCCTGCAGATGCAGATGCGGATGCGGATGTGGACGTTTCGGTTTTCGCCTGGTGGAAAGTGAAAATGCACCGGTCTAATTATAACACGTGATATCATCGGACGCGCATGATCTATGCGCAAGTGCACCAGATCCGGCAACAACAATCGGGTAGAACCTGATTGGATTGTCTTGGATTGTGCACCGCCGCCCGGAGAGATAGAGAGAGCTCAAGTTCAATGTGGAAGCGGCAAATCCGAGCCGCCAGACAAGGCAAACCCTTGGAAATGGAAGCGCACCGTGCGCTATCGCTGCTGCACTGCAAACAAAAGATACAAAAACCCAATATCAAGCCAAGGGAGATTTGGAATGTTTTAGGGGCGAGCATATCAGTTGGAAAACCAAAGAATAATTTCTCTGTAACTGTAATTGAAAAGCTCCCGTTAAAAACAAGACAGTGGCCGAATTTGCGATACAAAATCTAAGCTTTTTATCAGTGCAGGGGCCTCCACCATCTATCCACCCGATACGGCTCTGGACACCCAAAACCACAAACCTCGACGTGAAAATGTCTATGCAAATGCGGCACCCTCGGCGCTGACATCCCCTCCCCAATGAACCGGCGGCTTTTGCACAAACAATTCCATTTCGCTTTTAATTTCTTCGCGCAAATTCGTGTGTGCGAGGGTGTGTGTGGTTGTCAACTAAATTGGGTCTAGTTTATGCGGTTTTTATGAATCTGACCTTAGTCATGATCATGAAATACACAAAACTGTTTCACTGGGCTGCAATTAGGGCATGAATGGGGGATACTCAGTGCCAGTCACCCGCCAAAGGAATAGCATCAAAATTGGATAACAAGCGCAGAAGATGGTGCTGAATTTGGGAAATACATAGGCCCACAAATGAATATAAATGGGGCCCGCGTCGTGTAAATTTAACTTAAGCCAATTTCCCCCCTCAACCAGGATAATGCTGATAGTAATAGTATCTATATATTTGTTATATACGTTTATTCTTGTTGCAGGTCCGGTTGCCGGCGAGGGTTAGGTTAGGTAACTCGAAACCCGTGTCAATTAGTAGGGATAACTACAATGCGAGATGGGAGGTGATATGCAGTAGTAATCCGACTATTGCGATGACTAGACGGAACAGAGCAAGCCCCAATTTTCGTTGAAGTTCTCAAGCTGATATTCCATACCCGACACGTGATAGAGGGCTTCGTTCTCTGCCAACCGATGAACTTCCCAGACCGACGCCTATTGACACATTTGCCGTTTTGGCTTCAAACAAGCTCTAAATCAAGTTCAAAGTCAAACTAATTATCAGCAATTTAGCTAATCCATAATAACAGCGAGCTCTGGGGGAGCCCATAGACGAATCGCCCCACAGCGCAAAGGCCCGAAAAACTTGAAACATGTTTGGTTTCGGTTTGGGTTCCAGTTGAAGTCTGTGTTTATGTTTGGTTTTTTTGAATCTTGATCCGTGGTTCTCGCCTCAGTTTGGGCAGACTAAACAAAGCGAGCCACCGAACTACTTACACCGACTGCAAAACAGCAACACACACCGGGCACATTAATGCAAATAAATAATTAAAAGCAAATACAGCAGCGCCAGCCGGGGCAACAACAAATCAGCGCGGACGGCATTATTTTGGCAGCGAACTTGTTTAATTTGCATAAAATCGCACAAACACAGCCGCGGAGCGACGAATCGCTGGCGCGGGGCAGGAGGCCCACGCAGATGCAATTAAAAAGGCGCGCGCGTAGATCAAGTCAGCTGATGATGGGTTCGGATTGGCCAAGGCGGGTGGATCGGATCCAGGGGGCAGCCGGGCGGGGCCGAGAAGCCAAGGGAAGCGGCCGGGGGAGTGGCGGCGGGCAGGGGAGCTGCTTGAGCCGGCAGTCGGGTAAATTTAAATACATTTTTTATATGCACTCTGTTGACTTTTTTCGCGCCGCTGTGTTGTTTAATATTGCTCGGAATTCAGGAATCGGAATCGGAATCTGTTGTCTGGAAACTAGTTCGTCGCAAACTTAGTGCAGTAAATATACAAAAAAAAAAAAGGAAAACAAAATTATAATGTATCAAAATATGCACGGATGTGTGTGAGCTAAACACGTATGCACTTGGATGCTAAAATAAGCTTTATTTAGCGTCTTCTATTGAAAGGACAATAAACTCTCGGCGATTCGTCAAGGTCAACCACATCGTATTAGAGACGTCGATCGATTCTTATTCGGGTCGCCTTAGATATATTTGTTTCGGTTCTATATTCAGCTGAATTTGATCGCTTCGCTTATGCAAATGCCTGAAGAATTGCCAGCAGATCATCCCCCCTGCTTTGGTAAATAAAAAAAAATCACTATGTACATCGTTTTTTGCTGCATTGTCTCAAATTATGAAAAGCGGCTTATAAATATTAGGGGGGGGGGCCGTCACAGCTGATTTCATGAAAGGACTCATCCGCACGCAGGCCCCCAAGCATCAGGCATCCGATGCTCCGGGCTAGCAGCATGGGTAACAGCTGCAACAGCCGCCACAGCCACCACTTGCACAGCACGGACCACAGATGTTGGGTCCAAAGCACGGTCCGCAGCACGGTCCACAAGGTCCGCAGCACGGTCCACAAGGGCCGCAGCAAGGTCCACAGGGTCCGCAGCACATAATGAGTCCGTTCTGAAAACAACCGAAAACATTAAAAACCAGTAGCAACGATAATAATTCGCAACACAGACGTTGGCTCTACCATTGTAATATCCAAATTCTGTGGACGCCACAGAATATATTACGCGTTTATACGGACGGACGGACGGACGGACATGACCAGATCATGTCGGCTGTTGATGCTGATCAAGAATATACGAGTATATATATACTTTATGGGATCGGAAAAGCTTCCGTCTCTTTGTTACTATACATACATTCGAAAGAATTAAATAAACCTATGTTCTTGTTAAGAACAAAGTAAAAAAATAAATAAAATAAAAGTTTTTCAGAACTTACTAAAAACCGAGTTACAAAATAATTTGGGACTAGACAACAAATTTTGATGTGTTTTGGTCGGAAGTGTGAAATAGACTGAGGCAAATCCAAAATCGAGCTGGACAAAAACGAGAAAAACAAAGACGACAAGCCTACTAAATATATATTTTTTAAGCAAATAGTAGTTTGCAACACATTCATATGTAGTCGTCTAGTTGCAATAATTTATCGTTAATCGAGATGGCAGGATTGGTCAATGGAAATTAATTGAGACGTTGATCAATGACAGACAAGGCGGAAAATGATTTGTTACATTTGTTGTGCGGTATAATATACATATAATGGATATAATGGATCTTTGCCAAGGCGTAATTTTAAAACTTTTTGTAATAGATATTCATTGTATGGAGTACCTAAGTATGGGAATATACCGGTATATGATTGCAATTTCAAATGTAATTTTAAACAGCCGCACAACACTTTTCTGAGGTTCAACCTCTTTTTCAATTTTTCCAACCATACCACCACTCTTTCAGTGCATGGCCCGACATACTTAATATAGGTAAATGAGATTTAAATTTTTGTTTTGCGGCCGGATCATGTGTTCAATGCACCCGATGGAGCTCGGAATCACTGCCGGTTCCCAGGTCGAGTTCTGCGCTGCACTTTTGTTTACTCGCGATTTTGTCGTACTTTTTGATTAAGTGCGTGGCGCATCGGGGCTGAAAGGGCAGATTGCAGTTGTATAGTACGCAAGTGTATATGGAGTTTATTATCTGAAGAGCTGTGTTGTTCTCCTGCCGATCGGAGCCAAGACAGTCGAACGGCGCTGTCGCATTGAAAGAGGTCAATCACCAGCGGTCGCGATTGCGCCTTGGATGTCACCCGTGTAATTGAGCACAATTTATTTTATTTGCTAACGATTTAGCGATTTCGCTTAATTAACCCCCGAAAAGCAGGAAGCCAGCAAGTTGACAGAGCGATGTCTGGAGCCACTGGATCTTCATAAACCATGTGCGTATCGAACATATAGGTAGGTAGGTAGTAAGTTAAGTGTGCCTATGTGGCATGGCCCAAGGTACCTACGAGTATATGCTTATACAATGATTTGTATTTTTGCATGACTGAGTCAGCCCGAGCATTCGGGCAGAAAAGTATGGGTTGCAAATAAAAAGCGCATAATAGGCGTTTAAATGCAATTTTCTCGGCAAAATGGTCGGTCGAAATATCAAAAATTCGAATTATATGTTTTGCAGCATTTTGATTAGAATGAAATGAATGTGTGCGCGGAGGGTCGGCGCAGAAGTAGCAAAAACCACCTCGACAAGCCGCCGCACAGAAGTCCTCTCCCTTCTAGCAGAAATATTTGGGTAGCATCTCGCATCCGAGGAGACGGACAAGTCCAACTCAAAGTCCGACTGCTTGGGCTCGTCCTGCACGCGAAGAAAAAGCGTGCATGCCGGGCTAGGCTCACATTTAGTTCATATAGTGTGACATGACATTTCGATGGGATCGCCTATTTGTGCAATACTCATCAGTCTGAAAACTGCAAAGAGTATGACTTAACTTGATCCAGAATTTGTTTGGACTGGTGGTGGTCGGACGGGATTTGTTTTTCTCGCAGTGCTGCCTCGGCTTTTTTTCCGCTCGGGATGGATGGAACGCTGGTCAATAATTTTGCGAGGGTGCCGCCAAAGGGCAGCAGCAGACACTGTTCTAACTTAGTTTTTTCGTATGCGCGCTGGTCTTTGTTTGAAATAGATTATTGGCAATACATATGTATACAAATATTTTTATTTTGTCTGGCGGCGGGGGTTCAAGGATTTTTCTCGGGTTCAGTGAACCAAATGTCTCTCCTCCGGGCCGGAAATATCGAATTCGCTTTAATTATGGCTCCTCGCGCAACTTATTAATATAAGTTTGATGAAAAGTGAAACACAATGGGCAGGCACAGATGTCATCAACTGGCAGGCGACCGGTCCCATCCAGAGAAATCAATATCCGCCCCGACGTAAGTGTGCGCCCTAATGACTTGGGGGCGTGGCAGTCGGAGACGTCGAAGGGTTAAAAGGTGAGCACAGGTAACCCGAGTAGCTGTCGCCACCCCCGGCAACAAGCAGATGATCGCGTAAAAAGAGGAAAACTAAGAAAATTGGAAGAAATCAATTAAAAACCAAAAAAGAGTACAGATTCACATTGGCTGGCTCGTCATAGTAAAAGCGCTCTTAATTCATTTAATAACAAGAAGAATCGCTGTAGTCTCGACAACGAGATACCATATACCTACCTATTTTTTACGATCAAATAGTTTTCCGCTTAAGTATTTTAATCCCAAATTTAGTCAACGCAGATAAATATGATAAATAATAAATATGACGTCACTTTGAAAAGACTGTGAACATATTTGTTGGGCGTATCTTCATATTTATTGTCCAATCTTAATCGGACAATCTTCACATTTGGCTAGATATTAACATTTTTAGCTAAAAGCAAAAATATTTTTAACTCTTGCTGTAACCATTTCGGATATAAGTTAATATGCACAAGAAAACATAGTTTTCTGAAAATTACAAAGGCTGAAAGGAGCGTAACCAAAATTCAAAAATGACATACTCTGCGTATGTATTTAAGGCACTTAAAGCAAAAAGAATCTAGCTCATACCATCTCGGAGATATTGTCAAATATTTAACAAAAAATTAAGTTTTATGCAAATTACGAAGGCGGAAAGGTACACATATAAAGGACCTAATGCAAAAATAATTACGTCTCTAGCTCTTACAAACTCGGAGAACGACGTGACTATCAGACTAAAGGACTGACTGACATATGTATACTCGTAGTAGACAGACGGACATGGCTAGATCGACTCTGCTGTTGGTGCTGATCAAGAATACATATGTATATACTTTAAAGTTTAAACGGTCGGAAACGCTTCATTCTCCCTGTTACATACATTTGCACAAGCCTAATAAACCGTTTGTACCTTAAGGTACATGGAATAACAACTAATCAAAACAAGGCATAGAATCCATTTTTTAAAATTCTAAATGAAAGGAACTGGGACAGCTGTAAAAGTGAAACCTATTGCTTGAAAGGGTAAATGGGTTTACAGGTAACCTGAGCAGTTAAAGAAAGTAGTGTTGAAAAGTTCTAGGCACGTGCCGCCCTCCTGAATACGTTCAGCTGCCTAAAAAAGGAAAGTGAAATGGAAGTCAACATAATTCAGATCCCGATCGGAGCCAAAGCAACTGATGGACGCCTGGAACTCTGATTGATCGTGCGACACGGGATGGGGATGGGGCCGTTCGGGCTGCCGGGAATTCCTAAGAAAATGGCACACACAAAAAACGCAGCACGCAATAAAAAAAAGGGTGGAATACAGCAATATAATAATAACAAGGAGCGCTGGGCACACACTCACGTCCATCCGTTCTCGTATTATTTAATTTGGAACTGGGCCGCTTTTTTCTGTGTTGGTGTGGCCCGGTATCAATGAATTGAAATGAAATAAAATGAAATGCGAATGTCCCGATCGCGTGCGGCTACATTTTCACAGATTTCAGATTTCGGACGCTAGCTTTTTGCCCTGGATTCGGGTTCTGACTCTGATTCTGATGCTGCGTTTTGATTTGTGCCTTCCTTTTGATCATGGCCCGTTTTTTCCTTTGGCCCGGTTGTGTGTAATCGTGGGGGTTGTGTCTTCTCTTCTGTTTAGGCAACAAATGGCACATGAACGCATACTTTGGCTTAACCCACGGCTGCGCTGATGTTCCCCATACAATCTCGACGAATCAATAATTTAATTTCATGGCCTAAATGGTTTAAAAGGTTTGTATTTCGCACAAACTTGGGCACCCGAAGTTTCCTTGGGGAGCTTTTTTTGTTGGGCATGGTTTCGACGGGTTAAGGGTCCACCAATGCAACCACTTTTCACGTTGATTTTTTTCCCCCAGCCCGTTGATGACGAATACGCATGCAAGTTCCTGGAAAACCAACGCCCCCGACCCGCCGCCGCCACCGCCGCATTCCACGAATAGTTGGGCAGTGCCTGCCAAATTGCAACTCAATTATAAATTGCAGAGGCGAATAGGAAAAAACCAAACGCGAAACCGAAACCAAAGCCAAATCTGATGGTCGAGAAAAAACCCGAAAGAGTCGCAGTGTAAAATTGCAGCTCTGGCAGCGGCAAAAACTGCTAATTTAACTGCTAGTTTCGCATGCGAGCTCGCGCAGACACATTCAGTCTGGAAAACATCAATGGAAATGCCATGAAAATGCAGACTGGAAATCCCATGAAACGAGCGAGTACGGCGAAATCTTCCGCGTTTGTGTAATGCAGGAAGATTTTGCATGATGTTTGCTTTTGTGTTCGCTTTACATTTGCCACAGACAAGTTGGTAGTCACATGGAACACAGTGCATGCACTGGGATTATTTCGAACAAACCATTAAATGCACACCTGCCTTAAAAACATATCCTCTCATTGAGAGCATTTTCCAATTCATTAATTACAAAATATGTGTATGTATCTTCACACAAAAATTCGAGACCGGCTTGACCGATTTGATAATTTTTGTGTAGAATTATTTTGGAAGTCCAGAAATGGATTAAAAGATAAATTCTTCTTATAAAATAGACTAAACAAATGGAAGGATAGCTTGAGCCCGGATTCTTCTCATTGTTTTGACTGCTTCTTGTTTGCCTTCTTCCAGTGCAGGCAAAGGGGCATCTGCGAGATCTGAAGTTCGCATCCGAAGGAGTGGTGGATGCGTGAGCGCACTAGAAGATCCGACTGGACGAGTCCGCTGGAAAAGCGCCGCCCAATCGATCAAATTTCTCTTCGGCGGTGCAGAGTGGAGAGCGAAAGCACACGAGGCGATCTCCGTTTCGAAGAAAGCAGGTGAGGTGAGAGCGGCGCTGGCTCGTAAAGCGCTCAAAACTTGACACCCCAGATGCGCCTGCTCCCCCGTTCCTTCGGCTTAAGGTTGGTCCGGAGGGGAGCGGGGAGGAAGGGGACAGCGTGCGAAAGTGAAATCGAACCTTCGCTGCCGGCGTTTGCGCTTTTGAACAGCAGCAAAAACAACGAAGCCGGGCAGGTTTCAAAGTTTACGAGGGGCGCGACTGTCGCGCACAGTGTACCAACATTCATAAATTGCGAAGGCAAAAATAGCTCTTTGTCGCAAAGCCGGCAATTTGAGACACCTTCAAATGTGTTTTTCCAGTATCCCAACCTCCAACCCCTAGTTAATTTCAACAAAACCTTTGGAATACACACCTAGTGCACATCGGTTGGTTTCTTTCGTACTTTTGCATATTATTTCTATACTCTAATCGTAATACTTGGAGGTTGCTTCATTGCACATTATACCGAAACCAAATAAATTTAATTTAAAAACTCTTACTTGCATTACAAATTATGCGAATCCTTTTTCTCCCAGCTAAATACACTGTGCAAAGACCCGTCTTTGGACAAGTGCAGCGAGCAAGGCGAGCGTCAGTGCATGCGCTGCGACTTCAATTAATAATAACAAAAATACGAATTTGTAAAAGTTTCGCATTTATTTTTACAGACGATGAATGAAAATCCGTTTCGGATTTAATTTTGGCTCCTCGCTGCCAGCGCGGGGTATAATTTTTGGCCCGGTCACCGAACTTTGTCCGACTGGACTTTCGTCACGAAATCTTTTGCATACGTGAGCGTCACCGGTGACGCGCTGGCCGGGCCCTAACCCGGTAATTATAATTATCTGCCACCGGGTGGGTGGTTGGCTGGGTGGTCGTTTGGCGATGAATCGGCCGGCTTTTCTCGGACTCGGGCGTAAGACACTCTTTTATGGCCAGAATCTTAACTCGGTCATCAGGCAAGCTCCCTTAGCTCGTGTGGCCTGCGTTCAGTTAAGTTATTTTATCCTTTAGTTAATTGCTTGGAGAACATGACCTTTGGGCAAACGGAAGATAAGCCAACGCGTATTAGAGATATTGGATATATATATTACCAGAGCAGGCCCTGTTGGCTTCTAACCAATTCCAGGGGCAATTGGCAATGCAAATCAATACTGAGATCTCAAGAAATATGCAGCTTTAATTAGTTAATAAGCGGCGCTGGCTCGCAGCTGACACCGTCGCGACATGGCCGTGGCTTTGGCTTTGGAATTGGCTATGCCTGTTGTTGTGGCTTTGGCTACCCAGGATTCCTCAGACGACGCTGATAAAGTGGCGCTGGACTGGACCACAAATGGGCGTCGATCGCAATTAGCGCCATATATCAATTACTCTGCGCTGGTCCACTCAACATTACGTGTACGCAGACGACGCGCGGTTAAAGTGTTTTCATTATAAATCATTTATTCAAATTGCATATTGGAGCGACTGTTAGCGCTCGGCTGCGCCGCTCCGATTTGTATCGGGACTGGCGTTGGGTTAGGTTCCGGTGTTGTTGGGGTCTCCAACAGCTGATCGATGGATCGGGCGAATATATAAAATGTATTCCGGCGGTAATCGGTAGACGCCCCACGACTGGACAGCTGCTCGAATGCGATCGTCAAGCATGCAGTATTTAAATGAATGCGGCTCAAGGAATTCCCCAGTGGCAAACTATTCCCAACGCTTCAAAAAATTATACAGTGAGATATTATTATTTGCTAATAACATTTATTTATTTTTCAATTCTTAAGCCACCAATATGTTAGCGTGTTAGTTTTCAAAGTATGAAACACTAGGATGTTAATTTATGTATTTAACACATTTGTCACAAATGTAAAATGAAATAACTGAATTCTCCTTTACTCCAAATTACAAATATTACAATTACATGAAATAGTTTTAGATACGTTTTTAAGTTACGTTATTAAGTAAAAATAAAAGAATGAAATAAAAATGTACAATCCACATGCATGAATTCATGCGAGTTCAATAGTTCGAATCCAGTTTCGAAAAAGCTGAGGCATGCATTGCCCATCCAAGCTGTGACTTGAACCGTATAAAGCTAAGTTTGAAACCTAAACTGATCGCCCTTACCGATTCATATTTATTAATCCGATAGGTCGATTTTCAAAAATTGAGTTACACCTTACAAGTTGGATGTATAAGTTTCTCGTATAAAATCGCTAACAGTGGTCACTGTCGATTGATCTTCTTTAAAGCTTTGTTTATTTTTGGGTGACAGGATTACCTACTATTAATAAAATATAGAAAAACACAAATCTACGAGAAAATCTCTTTCCATTCCAGGACCTTGCTATTATATGCTGCCTGAATTATCTAACAATTCATTTAATATTTCGTCAAATTCGTTTCCTCTCTCCCATAAAGTTGGTTCAAAACGATTTCTCCATAAAACTGTAAAAAATACATTTATAAACGTTTTTTAAAAATTGTGCATAGCCAAATAGCTAAGTTTACGCCGCAAACTTTATCCTGATCCGTGATCTTTAAATGCAAGTATTGAAAAATCGTTGGGTCCTGTGGGCTTGAAATTTATGATATATGCCCGGTTATCTTGCAATTTGGTCTTCTGTCGTTGTGCGCTTCGGTGTTACTGTTTTATGCCAATGTATTGAGGTTAGTAAATGTAAGATTAGTTTAGAGATATAATAGGTTAGGTTTTAAACTTAAAAATCAATTTATTAGGGTGCATAGGTGAGTCGATTCGATCACACAAATATCAAATTTACCGAATCAATTCAAATTTCTTGTTTTCATACCAGTTCTAGTGAATCGTCGATTCAGTAAATTAGTTTGAAAACAACAAATTTTAGGAAATCCGGAGAACTTGCGCCTCACATTATACGTGGACAGCTTCAAGGACAATAAATATTCAACGTGATAACTAAATCGACTCACCCATACCGTTGGAATGTGAATTATTAAAAGGCATCAGGGAGCTCCACAAGGGACAAACGAAGCTCAGCAAGGGGCGGTAGCTAGTGCGTTTTAACCACCAAGTCCAGACCACCCTCCTCCTCCATTTTGCTGAGAAACTTGATCACGCGCTGGTGCGGCTCCGACTGGCGGACCATGTCTATGAGCGCCAGTAACTTTTTGATCCCGATGCAGACCCGTTTCCCGGCCATTTTCCTGGCGATGCTTTGCAGTTCGTCGGGACTGAAAAAATCAGAATCATCCAACACGGCCAGCACATGCTCTGGGCTGGACAGATTCGAGACATGCAGCACGGCGGTAAAAGCCGGCAGCATCTCCATCTCCTCGAGCACATCTCGCCGGCTGGAGGTGCACAGTATGAGCAGTTTGCGGCCCTTGGGCGGCTGCTTTTTCAGCAGCACTAGCAGGGCCTGTAACGTCAGGTTGGAGTACCGCGGCCCGATGGGTCCGTAGTCCAGTAGCCTCTCGACATTATCCACAACAATGCAGCTGAGGGTAGAGCGGTATGCGTCGTCGAAGATCTTTCTGATGTGCAAGCACTTGGCGGACTCGGTGAAGCCCACCATGTCCTCTGGTGAGCAAACCTTTACGAACGGAAAGTCGCTCATCTTGGCCAATCTGGCGGCCAGCGCCGATTTACCCGAATTGGGGGCTCCCTCAATGAGCACGGAGACCAGTCCGGAGCCCTCGACCGCCTTGGCCTGCTGCACGGCCAACAAGCCATCCTCCAGGATCTCGGCGACCGGAGGCCCCCAGTTGATGATGTGGCGCGCCAGCATATTCTCCAGCATTTCCTGAGCGGCTCCGAAGGCGGGCTTAATGTCGTTCTCCAGCGCGTGCAGGAAGTCCGAGCGGGTAACCTTCAGCTTCTCCATTGCCTCCGGATCCACGTGGACCTAAAAAGAACAAAAGGACCTCGATATTACTTATGCTAAACTGGTATTTTTTGTTTATATATTATAATCTTCAAGATTTAGGCCTTCATATGGCCAGATAGACATAGTTATATCTTCATATGCCGGCTCTCAAGTTGAAAATCTGTCCCCTTCGCTGTGACGTACCTGCTTTTTTAGTTATATAAGAACATATAGTATAGAATTGCCCGAAAATTAAGAGCGCCCCTCTTTTAGCCACTTTTAGCCTGTTTGGATAGTTTGGATAAAATACCTTTGAGTCTGCTTTTATGAGTCGATTCATGGCCGTGGACTGGGCCGCTCGGACCAGACCCTCCAACTCTGCGCCGCTGAAATTCTTTGTGATGGAAGCTATCTCGTGGTTGTCCACGTCCCCGGCGATCTTGTCAAAGTCCCGCATCCGCTTTGTGTGGATGTTCAGGATTTGAACGCGACCGTCCTCGTTGGGTAGGCTGATTTCCATTTGAACTTCCAGGCGACCGGGTCGCAGGAGCGCCTCGTCGATCATGTCTCGCCGGTTGGTCATTCCGATTACCAGGATGTTGTTGAGTTGCTCGACTCCGTCGATCTTGGCCAGCAGCTGGTTGACCACAGTGTCGTGGACCCCGCTATTACCGGCCACCGAGCCACGGGCCTTGCAAATGGCATCAATCTCGTCGAAGATGATAATGTGCAGACCGCTGTTGGGCCCCAAGCGCTTCTCCTCCTCCTCGGCCTCGGCGAACAGGCGTCGGATATTCGCCTCCGACTCGCCCACGTACTTGTCCAGGATCTGGGGGCCGTTCACGATCTTCGGTTCGCGGGCATTCAGCATGGTTCCAATCTGGCGGGCCATTAGAGTTTTTCCCGTGCCAGGAGGGCCGTACAGGAGGATTCCCTTCACGTGCTTGATGCCCAGTTGCTCGACCAGTTCCGGGGGAAAGACTCGCGACGCGAACGCGCGCCGGAATATCGCGTTGAACTCCTTGTCCAAGCCACCAATACCCATTTTTCCAAAGTCCCAGTCCGGATTGATAATCGACTGCCGGACTATCTTGCCCTTCGAACGGCCTTGCAGGTTCAGGACGGAATTCTCGGCCTTTTCAAACTGCACCACCGTGTTGCCGAGGATGCGGCCAAAGCGCACGTTTCGCGCTTTGGGTACCACATCGCCCACAGTCCGGGGATCCACTGCCTCCAGCGTCTTCACCGCCAGTCCCAGGAACTTCTTGTCTTTGAACTGCAAGACAAGGAAGATTATTGTATAAGCTTGAACAGATGCACGCCGATTAGTTGTTGAGTTTAATGCTGTAGTCTTGAGGATAAGGCCCGCAAATGAAATAGCAAAAACACGAAGATTTATCTGGTCTATACGAGAGAGAGCTATGTATTTAGTATAACATACATATGTATGGGTGCAAAAGACGCGTCAGCTGTTGAAAATGAATCACATCAAATGAATCAAGTGAAATTGCGAAATACAAAATTAGTCACAGCTCATTCAATGGGCGGACACAAAGTTTAGCTTAGGATAAAGAAGCATTTTTTGCAAAATGAATATATAGAAAAAAGGTAACTGCTGAGCAATTTCAAAACTTGTTAGTTATTATTAGATTTAGTTACAATTAGAGGCTGGTGTAACATCGAAAAACATGCAAATTTATTTGACGAAAGAGAATGACAACAGCGAGTTTTCATACTCTTTGTTTTTTTCGCATTCTGAATACCTTTGTAGGCATTAGTTTTATAAGGTGGCGGCCTTATGCTCCTACACTTGTTATTTCAATATTTCATACTTCTACATTCCGCATATTATAGGCTCAACTAATGTACTCCAAATCTGACAAAATTTAGTTCTCCAATCTCATTCAGAGTATAATTACAATGTATTAATAGCTATGAGTGAAGTCCCTGTCAAAACATTTAATGGTTGTACATAGAGGACAATTTTGAAAAAACAATACCCTGCTATTACACAAAAAAAAACAACAAAAAAGTAAACAAACGAGATACCATGTACCTATTTTCATTATCAATTAGTTTTTCCGACTAAATATTTTAATTACAATGACTTATGTCAAATTCTGCATTTATGTGACGTCATCCGGCGTTTGGAAAGACGGTGAAAATTTTTGTTGGCCGTATCTTCACTACTTATTGTCTGATCTTGTTGAAACTTGGCACGTGACTAGATATTACAATTTGTAGCTGTAAGCAAAAGGCTATATCGACTCGGCTGCCGGTCCTGATCAGGAATATAGTCCTTTACAGGGTCGAAAACGCTTTCCTGTCCCTATTACATACATTGGCACAAACTATTTCGAAAAATTCGTTGTTGGCTAAACGGATCAAAGCCCAAGCGATATGTGATAGGAAAATGACTCGATAAATCTCTAATTCAGAGAAATCCGAACAAACAACTGCCCGGGCAGGCACTTGCACGCACATGGAGGCAGCACTCAACTGCGACAGGGAGGCACCCACCTGGAAGACGAGGGTCTGGCCCACTGTGAGCGGCATGCCCGCGAACTGCATGATGAACTCCTTGGCCATCTCGTCGGAGTCGTAGGGCTCCTGCGTGGTGGTCTTCTTCTGCAGGAAGTCGGTCTCGAAGGAGACGAGCGTGATGAGGTCGGCGCTGGCGTCGAAGCGGTACGGCCGCACGTCTATCTCCTGGTTGATGGACAGCGTGGCCCACTTGCGCTGCACGAGCGAGAAGCCGACGTGGCCGCTGGGCAGCTCCTGGCCCGCCAGCTTCAGCAGGGCGAAGATGTAGTGCAGGCCGGGTCCGGGCGAGATGTCCGCATATCTGACAAGTGGGGGGGCGGAGAGACGAGCAGACGTTAGATCGACCAATTCGGAGCAATGGCTAGTGGGACGGCACTCACTTGACCTCCTCGGTGAAATCGCTGGCATTCACGATTGCCCGGTTCGTTAGCGACAGCTCGTCCGTCGGGCACTTGATCGCTCGCATCCTGTGCGCCATTTCAGTTGACATTTTACGTTCCTGCAGTGCCACTGAGTTGGAGTCAATGCATAGAATAACTATATAGCGCAGCAAATTTTTTGGACGAGTCTTTTTCTCGTTTTGTCGCTCAGCTGTTTTGGATGTTGTGTTGAAATGCGCGAGGCAACCGAGATAGGTCGAAGCGGCCGTAAGCCGCCGAGCGTTGAAAGAGTCCCGCTAGTGGCTGCAAAAAGCGAATCTCACCTCAGCGCGCAGTTTGAAACCTAAATTTGTTCATAGATTATTGGTAAAATGAATGCATATTTACCTTCTTTGAAGCATGTCATTTGATTATTTTTGAACAGCCCCTATTTCTGTCAAGTTCCTTCAAAAAATTATATTGGTTTCTGCGCTCGAGCCCAGGGTTTTTTGGGGAAAAAAATGTGTGGCTGAATAACTTATTGCAAATATAATTTAATTGCTTCGAAAATGTGTTACTACTTGTCATATCCTTTTAATTCTAACATTGTATTTTCACCTTTTTGGTTACCCCTCCTTTTGGAACTTGTTTCTCTCGCTGAGCATAGCGCCGCTCACACGCACGCAATACATTTGTATGAAAGAGAGCTTTCAGTTTTGTAGCTCTCTACTTGATTTTGGTCTCTGCGGAAATTGAAATTGAATTTCTTGGCGCGCATTTGAAATTAGCAGATAAACTGAAAGATTCGCGGCGCTGCATAGGCCGCTGTGTGTAAACTACATTTCATGAACAGAGGTCAGTGGATTTTGATACAAGTACCCAAAAAATAGAACTAATAAATATTAGCATCTCTAGGGGTCATATAAATTTAATTCCCTGAGGTGACATGTTTATGCTCCCCAGATTGGTGACATATAATTGCAACAACAAGGCTAATAGATACTCTTTGCATTTTCCGTACCTGAATTGCACGGAGTTGCCGTTAATTCTTCATTTTCAGTTTACTGACCAGCCATCAGCTGATTCAACCTGAGTGTTATCGATAACAGAGTATCTACCGGAGCAGCAGATGGCAACACTGTGCGGTAACAAACCTGTATTTCGGGTTCGAGTATTAATTTCGAAATTATTATAGTTGTGCCCCTTGATTTCAATAAAATAAGAGCTTTTTTTTTATTTTGCTGATGAAAGCCGTATTGGAATTTATTTATTTCTCTAAACTACTCGTAGATATACAAACGTTACTTGCTTGATTTTGAGGAAAACAAACGGTAAGATGAAGCATTTTTGCTTTAGTGTTTTTATCGTTTGATAGTCTTTGAATGCCACAGGTACTCTTAACGATTCTATATATTTATAGTGCATTAGTTCTATTTTTGGTTATTTTAATATTAAAATAAGTATTTAGTGTTATGGATGTAACAAAATTTTGCTAGTCTTTTAGCTCTCTTTAGAGATTCAAGTGACGAATGAATACTTTGTGGCATAATTAACTTACAAAGGCACTTATTAAGGTAGTGAAGTTGTCGTGGATTTTATAAAACACTCTCCTCGTTATTTTAAAAAATTAAATTGGTTGTAGATTTATCGACTCTATAGGTTCCGTATTTCCAATGGATTCAAAAGCAGAGGTAAAAAATAATATTATTAATTTTCTTTTTCTGTAATGGCTACTTCCATAAAGTCTCTCAATATTTTAATAAATTCGGCAGCACGCCAACCTGGTTTTAGGCGATACACCATTGCAGCGAATTCGAGCAGCCTCTTTATGCCAATGCATATTGGGATTCCCCTCAAACCGTCGGCAATGGTCTTGAGCTCCTCAGAATCAAATCGGTGCCCCTCCTTTAATGCAAAAATGAGTTGCTCCGCTGTCGACAGATTTGGCACCTTGATCACCGAACTAAAGACCGACATTATGCCCAGTTCTTCGAGAACATTACGGTTGCAAGTGCACAGGACTAGAAGTTTACAATGTTTTGGCGGCTGATTCTTCAGTTGGTTAAGCAAAGTCTGCAGCACCAGTTGCGAGTATTGCGGTCCAATTGATCCGTAGTCCAGTAACCCCTCCACATTATCCACTACGATGCAGCTGAGCGTGGAGCGGTATGCGTCGTCGAAGATCTTGCGGATATGCAAGCACTTGGCGGACTCGGTGAAGCCCACCATATCCTCTGGTGAGCAAACCTTTACGAACGGAAAGTCGCTCATCTTGGCCAATCTGGCGGCCAGCGCAGATTTACCCGAATTGGGGGCTCCCTTAATGAGCACGGAGACCAGTCCGGAGCCCTCGACCGCCTTGGCCTGCTGCACGGACAATAAGCCACCCTCCAGGAGCTCGGCGACGGGCGGACCCCAGTTGATGATGCCATGACGCATCATGCCCATCAACTTCTCTATGTCCACTCCAAATTCGGGCTTAAAATCGTTTTCTAGCGCATCCAGAATGTCCGCGCGCGTTACCTTTAACTTCTCCATAGCCTTCGGATCGACATGAATCTTGGAAAGAAAAGGTTTGTATTATACGTTTATGTTACGTAAGTATGTTACCGATTTAGACATGTTAAGGTTTCATTAGTAAAAAAATTAGGCTTCTGTTAACAAAAGTGTTAATCAATAGAATAAAAACAAGTAAGAACGATTATAGGCGAGTGTCTTGACTATAAATATTGCACCCCGTTCTCAGTTTCCAGCTGATTTTTTCAGAGCAATATAATAGCATCCTCAACGGAACCCTTCATGAGGATGCCGGCTGGGCAATAGACGTACCTCCTCGAACCGAGGGGTACCGGCACCACAGGCATCTGGCACCGGGTGCCACTGGGGTGCGATGTCTAGCCAAGGCTTGTCCTGCACTACTCGCAGGTACTGCTTGAGTTCAGGGAAAGCTATAGTCCGAGGTCCTTGGCAGCAAGGATATAATGAAAAGGATGTACTCCGCTCAAAGATACCAGATGGAGGCGAACAAGGAGCAAAGCAAATGCCCTGTGCAAAGCGGCTCTCAAGATTGAGGCCGGGCTACGAAAGAAGCACGACCTCTCACCAGATCAGTCTCACGTTGGCCAAGTCCAAAATAAAAGAGAGCCGTGCCTACCTTGCCCAGAACCCAAATATGAAACCTAAGTAAACAAGGTGGCGGAGCAACTGGCGAAACGCCAACACCCCCAAGATGAGGCTAAGGCGGAGGCACCAGCAAGCAAGCGATCCCGATTTCTGGGCCCTATCAAAGTGCTATCAAAATTTAGAGTTAAAATTTTGGACGTCACAGAATTTTGTGTTTTGCGGGGTGTGGTAGTCAATTTTTAAACTAAATGTGCTGAACCGATTCTGCAAAGTTTAACAAGTAAGAACGATTATAGTCGAGTGTCTCGACTATAAATACCCGGTTCTCAGTTTTCAGCTGATGTTAAGAACATTATAATAGCATTGAAATTGTGGGCGCAACAAATTTAGATGTGTGTGTGTGCGGCATGTTTCTATGGAAAAGCTTTTGGGCGCAACACATTTTTGTCATTTTCGCGGACGGAAGTGGGCGTAGCCCGCTAATTTTCGCAATACATCATATCTATCTGTATTGCGAAAATAGCCCTATCAATGTGCAATCAAAACGTAGTGGCTCTAGAGTTAAATTTGTGGACGTCACAGAATATTACGGTTTGTGGGGGTACGGGGGGTGGTAGTCAAATTTTAAAACAAACTTTTACTGAACATGTGTCACAAAATTATAAATATGCAAATCATTTTGTTTATCTATTATAGCGTTCATATAGACAGACGGGCGGACGGACGGACAGATGGACATGGCTAGGTATACTTTATGGGGTCTGAAAAGCATCTTTCTCCCGGTTACATACATTCGCTCAAATTCAATATACCCTTGTTCTTTTTAATAACAGGGTATAAAAAGGATTAAAACCGGTTGATTTCTTACAAGCATGGTTTTACGATTTTATGTTACTAAATATGTCTTTCATGGTATTAAACAATGAATAACGGGTATAAATAGTCAATAACCGTAGGAATGGCTTACTGATTTTTTAGCGGTTGCAATACATAATATGTTATATATGACGCATTAAGATGTTACAACAAATACAACGGATAACATATATACTCTGAGTTGAATTTAGCTTATCAATCTTTTCCATTTGGCACAGTTTCTGTGCAAACAAAAAAAAAAAATATCCCCAAATATCTGACATGCCAGTAATGAAACATCAAGATTTGCTTGCTCTCCCATATACTCAACACACACTGCCGAGTTTGTGAATTTTGGAAGATTCAACGGATCTGTTCAGAAAATATATTAAAAAAAAAAAAAATTGTAGGGAGAAATTGTCCAAGACGCTGAAGGTACTAAGAAACTTACCTTAGATTCAATTTTGACCAGGCGACTCATGGCTCTGGACAACGAATCGCGTATTAATGCGTTTAGCTCTAGCTCCGTAAAATTTGTCGTTTTGGCAACAATTTCTTCAATGTCCAAATCCTTGGCGATCTTGTCACTGATCTTTTCGGTAACTTTATAAAAAAACAGAGTTCGCTCCTGATCGTTGGGCAAGTTGATTCTCTTTTGCGGATTGATGCTTGCTTGGCGAGCTTTCGAGAATTGATCCGGCTGCCGCATTGAGGCTTCAAAACAGCTAAACTGAATCTTCACGTTACAGTCTACGAGTAGTATGCCAAATTGCTCGTAGTGGGCTCCAGCGTTAGTATCCTGAAGCGTTTTTACAGTGAGCTTCAGGTACTCTTTTCCTTGGAACTAGATAAAAGCAAATAATATGAGTCCTAATGATATTAGAACGTTAGTACCTTTAAAAAAAATTCCTTTTATATCCTTTTTTTGTATTAGTTTTTATTAGTTCTTTTATTAGTACCACGTGATGAGAGTCGCAGGATATCGTTAAAAACATAGTGGACCGCATTATTACAGCATTTGCTAAGCTACCTTAAATAAATAATTACTATTTAAAGCATTTGCTTAGCTAGCTTAAATAAAAATGTAATAATTATATGAAAAAGCAGCAGATCGGAAATGAAGTTTATTTTTGGAAAGCGTAATATTTCTAAGAATACCTTGATGACCAACATTTGGCCCACTGTCAAGGGCATGCCATCGAACTGCACGGCGAACTCCTTGGCCAGCTCATCTGGGTCGAACAGATCCTGGGTCATGGCCTTCTTTGGCATACCTTCTACCTCTAATGAGGCGGCATTGATTCGACGGGAACTGGGATTCAATCGACACGGTGCAACCTCAATCATTTCGAAAATGGACAGTTTAAGGAATTTCCTAATGACCCTCGGTATTCCAACTTGCTCCTTAGCCATTTCCGATTTATCGACCTTATAAACCGAAAGAATAATCTTCCGACCACTTTCAGACGAGAGTTCGACGTATCTGGGAGATGGAGATCAATAAAAGCACGGAGAGCTCACGAACTTTTCAAAATCTTTTCATTCAAGTGGTAAATTCAAACTTACTTGACATCCTGGTCGAAATCAGCTGGATTTACAATAAGCTGGTTCTTAAGTGCCAATATATTGCTAGGGCACTTGACCACCTTCATTCTGCGTATCATTATGCTGATCGACTTGGTCGGAACGTAAGGGAATGTAAATATTTTATTTTCTATAAAACGTTTGGCCTATGAATTATAGAATCTTAAATTAATGAGAACCGATTATTTTATATTTTAAAATAAACTAAAAACCGGCTGTAAATTTATTTTGTGTGTTTCTTAATGCACACAACGGCCCCCCGTGCAAATATAATATTTATGTTAGCCAAGAAAACACGAATAAATAAAGAAATGTTGTGTATAGTAACTGGAAAAAGAATGCAACATATTTTTTCACAATGCAGAATACTGTATAGCACGTCACATTTTTCATCCCAAAATTTGTATGGAGGTGACGTGCCCAAGAGACAATATTTTCAAGTTTATTTTTGTGCTAAAAGTATTTCATACATTGTATCATAAAATAAGTCCCATTTTTGAGCTGACGCTAAATTCAGCAAGTGTAAATACATAATTATCATTTAATTCCCGCAAAATTGCGCTTCGATAGCATCGCTAATGAATGTTTCGTTTATCGTTGGCCTTGTTTATAAATCTGCCATTCATCGTAAAATAAAACACATACACGTAAACATTTAGCAAATTTAAAATTCGATTTGGAATGCACTTATGTTATATACTAGGTAATAAAAAATTGAGCGACTATTGCAGGGTTGAGATCGTTATGAATTTAAGGCCGTTGACCCGGCCTTGCACTGTTCGTACAAGTTTGTTACGCAGATAAGCGAAAACGCTATCGCCACATAAAGCGTCAGAAAGCGCGTCTCAAACCGATCGAAAATTCGTTGAAAAGGCTAGCCTAAAGGAGGGTTGTGGCGCAATGTATAACTTGGAAAATGTTCTGTCTGGTCGGACTAAGCACGTGACGAGTTTAGCCTGCAAAAGCTTGGGCCGCGTAGGTAGTTTAAAATGCACACTACACTCAACCCGTATTTATAAGGAAGATTTTGGTAACAGTTTTTTATAAGTTTTACTCTCCACTTTGGTTAACTAATTACCTTGAACTCTATACTGAATTCAATTATTAAACTAGTCTCCTTGATGTTCCAATAGGAAATGAACAGGAGGGTTGGGGTTTCATATGGTGAAATGCCGGTCTATTGTGAATGGTTAACCTGTTAGACAAAAGGGTATTTTTTAGTGTGCCCGTTTTTAAACTAACTTTTCACGTGCTTTTCAAATATTTCTGATTGCCAAAAGTTTAAACAGAGAAGCAGGTTTGGATGCCTTTGGGTTCGTCGAACTGGAAGCTACCAGTTCAGGAATAACAGACAAAATATTATAAGTTCGGTGGCCTTAAAGTCAGCTGTTCGTTGATCAGAAACGTTGACTTTTTTTTTTTTGCATGCAAGACAAAATAGTCGCTTAAAAACAAAGTCTGACATTTTTTGTTACATAGATCATTTTAATGTATCGATGCCTATTCCTTTGATTTAGATGTTGAAAGGGATTAAAAATTAATTAAGTAAATATAATATAATTGTTCAAGATGCATTATTTAGTTTGGAAGTTGAAGATTGGTAGGGCGGGAGAGGATAGGGGATAGAGGAGATATTTACTAAAGTTAGTTTATATATATTTAAACTTTATTGGATATATTGGCCCAATTTTCATGGATATTTTGTAAATTTTTGTCCCAGGGTGCATTGGTTTCTATGGGGCGGAAAAGAAGGCGTGAACCGATCGGCACAAAATTGTATCCAGACTTTGCATATGTAATAACTATATATATAGTGAAGCCAAGTTTCAAGTCTGTAGCTTAATTTTTTTAGTTTATGCAAAAATATTGGTCATTGGGACCATTGTGGAGTGGTTCCATTGTACCATTCCGTCCAGCCGTATAGCTCGGAAAATAAACGTATTTACACATACGTATACTTTGTGCAGATTGTAAATATTTATATCTCATACACAATCACTAGGGTAATCCGGGCATAGATTAAACTCATTCTGCTTCCTCATTAATCCCTTGCTCTAAAAATATCAAACTATCCCGTTTGACAATTTAAGATGCCTATATGTGTTTTTTTTTTAAATTAACAAGTATTCGTATGCACATAAAAATATCTGAATTTGCAAATATGTATATGGAAATGGCATTGAATTAATGGCCTCAAAAGTGTCATCTTTAAAACACCAGAGGGCGGCACCTACCTGATGTATTTTCTAGATCTGGCAATATTTGTTGAAGTTTACACCAATTCCCAGTATTTTCAATTACAATTTATAAGAAGCATAAACCTTAGTTTTGTTCGTACTTTTCTTTGTTGGCGCAATTATTTAGTATTATTATATGTATGTTCTTTTAAATAAATCAAATTATTTACAATGATTATTTTTTTAAATAATTCTTAAATATGGCTAAAATACATTCGCACTACTTCCGTACACCCTTTGAACCATTTCTTTAAGATTGGTTGAGATTGCCTTCGACATAGATACATCTAGGGCTTCAGCTCGTGCACAAAAAAAAACAGTAACTTAATGCAAATCTAAACATCGACTAGAAAAAACAAAAATGTTTGTTTATGATTTCCCATCGCCGCTTAAGGTCATATGTATGTATGTATGTATGTATGTATGTATGCATTATGTATGTATGTATACATAACTTGAGTGCTTATACTCCCAAATACTACTAATTGTTGATATAGCAGCATACCTGTATTAATTATAAGGTATCACACGACTTGGGGTTAGATTATGATAACCTAATTCACTTTGAATATATTTGAGAGAGGGAATACTATTTATATTTGTTAATATCTTTACTGTCAAATCCCTTGTCCTGGGGGTTGCCCAATCTGATAACGTAGCATTTTAGAGATAAACGTTGATAAGATATATTCACGCATTCAAAGCCATATTTACGGTACCAACCGTTAATCTGTTTGTATTTCGTGAAACTGATAATGTTAACGTCATAATTAAGTATATGGTAAGAAAATACCCTAGTAATTCCATCTATTGAATATGTAGTTAAAAAAAAACCACAGCTCTACACAACCTCTTTAGATATATGTAACATAACTCTAAAATTTTTCTACCATGTACCTTAAGATAAAAATGGTATTTTAATTGTTTAATGTATGTAACATACATATGTGTGCACGTGCTATTTGTATGTCAACAAACAAAAATTTGATAAAGACCAAATGCACATGGTATCTGGTTGTCGAGAAATCTCGACTACAGCGTTTCTACTTGTTTAATTTTCAAACGATATATTTTTTATTTCACATATTTTATTTCACGGACTGCTAGACACATAGCTTTATGGATTCTTGAAATTCAGATCGATGGTGAAATGGGCGTCACAACAGAGCACAGCAAATCTTATCAGAGCTGATAATAATTCACCCGATATGTATTTGTTTGTCATCCTAAGTCTGCGATTTTGGCTAATCAAATATAAGGGTTTGCCGGCAAGTGGCCCATTGCAGTCTGCAGAACGCTACAATGGAGTACAAGCGGAGTCGATTTTTTTTGCTGGCAGTAGCCATCTGCCTTATCGGTGGCACCCAGGGCGCAAACATCCTTGGCCTCTTTCCGAGCCTCAGCCCCTCGCACTTGATCATCCAAATGTCTACGGCAAAAGTACTCGCCGAACGGGGGCACAATGTGACGGTGGTGACAGTCTTGAAACCGGTGGTGACCCACAAGGACATCACCCTGATACAGGTGCCACTGAGCAAGGAGGAGGCCCAGCATATGAGTGACACAATAGGAGCGATGTCCAAGACAGACAACAGCAACATGGCAATTTCCCTGCTTCGCATGACTGGTCAAATGGAATTTATGTTTCAAAAGATGGTGGACACAATGAAGGATCCGCGAGTTCGCGACCTGTATCTAAACCGCGACAACAAGTTTGACCTTGTGCTTTCCGGCTACTTCATGAACGATTACCAACTCGGGTTCGCAAAAAAGCTGAAAGCGCCATCCATTGTCGTGGCCACTATGCCCCCGAACCAGTTATTGAATTATCTTATCGGAAATCCCTTGGAACTGTCTTACGTTACCTCTATCGATGACAGTGTGGAGCCGGGCCAGGGCGTAAGCTTTGGACAGCGGCTAAGAACCTATATTACCAGCACAGTTTTTTCGCTGTTTACGCACATTACTAATAAGAGGAACAGGAACGCCTACAAGTAAGTATGCTGCTTTGGGAGAATATGTTTCCATGATCGACGATCGCTCTTTGGTTCCAGCGAACTATTTTCCGATGATCCGACGATGCCCGAATACGACGAAGTGGTCAAAAATGCTTCGCTGGTATTTTTTACTTACCATGCGCCCAGTGAGGGGGGCATTCGGCCCAACGTTCCGGCCGCCATCGAGATCGGGGGAGTTCATATTAAGGACTCTCCGGATCCGCTGCCCCAAAACATGGCGGACTTCCTCGGAAATGCCACGAACGGAGCCATTCTTCTAACTTTGGGCTCCAACGTAAAGGGTGCCCACCTGCACGTCGACACTGTGAAGAGAATGTTCAACGTGCTCTCCCAGTTGAAGCAGCGCGTGATTTGGAAGTGGGAGGATCTCGAGAATACCCCAGGGAAGTCGGACAACATTCTGTACTCGAAATGGCTTCCGCAGGCCGATGTCCTGGCCCACCCGAACATCAAGTTGTTCATCAATCACGCCGGAAAAGGCGGCATTACAGAAGCGCAGTACTATGGGAAGCCCATGCTGTCGCTGCCCGTGTTCGGCGATCAGCCAGGCAACGCTGCCACAATGGTCAAAAAGGGTTTCGGACTCACCCTCAGCCTGCTTACCCTAGAGGAGCAACCTTTCCGGGAGGCTATTCAGGAGATTTTGACCAATCCTCAGTACGCCGATAAGGTTGCCTCGTTTTCTACTCTCTACCGCGACCGCCCAATAACCGCCCGGGAATCGTTAATCTACTGGGCGGAGTATGTAATCCGACATCACGGAGCGGCCCACCTGCAAAGCCCCCTGGTGCATATGGGCTACATAGCCGCCAACAACTTTGATGTCTACGCCCTGCTTTTATTTGTTTTTGTGGCAATTATACTGTTGGCATCGATGGTGCTCCGATGGATTGTCAGTAGGTTCTTCACCAGACAGAAGAAAGTGGTTAAGCAAAAAAAGCATTGAGCACATGGCTCGTGTTTCAAAAGATCCCCTTTTCCAAAATACTCGATGACCACTACTCAAAATACGGTCGTTTCTACATAAATGTAACCGTTCATTATTTTAATAAAGTAATAATGCACATACTCATAATAACATGCGAATAATGATTCTTATGTTGTCTGTGGATGCTGTAGAAATCATGTGCTCCAAAATCAGGAAGTCTGTTGTGAGGTGACACATATCCTTCAAATCAGGAGCCGACACATTTCTTTTCCAAATTTCTGCAAGAGCTTAGGACACGGCGACCAGGCCTCAGGAGACTGACCCATTTAATCAGCTCTAGCAGACGATTGATGCCAATGGAAATCGGTTTGCCCAGCAACTGACGCGACGCAGCCAGGTGATCAGATGGGTCGAACTTGTTTTTACCTCTTTCCACTCCTTCAAGACGGTCTGTACTCTGTGCTCTACGGTCAGAATGCTAGACACTCCTGTATCCGGGATATTTTTTCTTTTTGGGTAATAATGCGCCGCCCACTCGACAATTTCTCTCGTCCAGTAAAAGTTACCGGAAATAGTCTTCCGCAGTTATTAGCCCATTAATCATAGGGCGACCGTTGTTCATTGGACACCTGCCGCAGCGGCTCCCTTCGATGATTTCTCCCCGCTTCAAAGGCTCAGTGTCTCCTGCTGGGTCACCCATTGCGGTTCAACTGCGCTTTTGGCGGCCCGGAAGTTCTGGGTGATCTGCACACCCGATGGTTCCAGGTTTGTGCAGCACCGCGTCCTCGGTGAGAACAGCAATGCTTTCCGGAACTAGAAGCTCCTCATGCTGCTCGCGATTGGGAATCGTGTTGCGAATCATATTAGAGCACGCATAGTCGTGTAAATCTAATAGATCTTCTTTATTTCGTGTGAGCTGCAGCTTTCTATTGTGCCTATCACTGGTTGCAAATTGCAATCAGCTCAGGGGCGCTAAAGCCCCGTTTTTAGGCGGGATCCAAATCTGCTTGTACGAATCTGCTTACCATCGGGGTGCATCTCGAACACTGCTGATCAAGAACAAAGTGTACTCCTTCTTACTTGAGTGGCATTAACAGCGTTAAGCCGTAGATCAGTCACAATCGGTGAGGTTAATTTTTAGTTGTCTTGCAGTCAACTGTCTTTATTGGGGCACTCGGCTGCTGCGCCTGTCCGCTGGGCCACCAGCACAACGTTCTCCAGCGTCATCTCGCGCGGCACGTAGAACTTCAGCTCCGCCTGGTACCCCTTCGAGCGGAGGTGCTGCAGGCGCCCGAAGTCCAGCAGGCGCTTGCACTGCAGCCCGATCTCCTCCCGCTCCTCGCGCCCCAGTCGCTGCGCGGTCGCCTCCTCCGGCTGTCCTCCCGCCTCCTGGCCCGCCAGCTCCATGGCCCGCCGTCGCTCGCGACTCAATCCGGTGCCGCACACCGCCCAGCTGGCCATTTTGGTCAGCACGGCAAAGTGGCGCGCCCCGATGCCGCATGCCTCGAAGAAGGCCCGCCCCACGTAGGAGGGCCAGGAGCAGCGATGGTGGCAGCACAGGGCGATCAGCACGTAGTCCACGGCGGCGGCTCCGTCTAAACGAAATCGTATTAGCTATGGGCAATTACAGGCAATTACTGCGGCCAATTGCTGTCCTACCTCCGAGGATGCAGCGCAGGGTCAGGTCCGTGGCCGCCCCGCACAGGTGCTTCGAGAGCGCCACCGTGCGCTGGCCCCTGGCCAGCTGGGGCAGGGCGGAGAGCTTCAGGTCGGCGATGTCCGCCCGGATGCGCTGCACCAGCTGCCTGTTGGCCACCTTGTTGTCCTTCTTGTGGCGCAGCGAGAGCCGGTCGACGAGGACCACCTGCGAGTCGGCCAGCTGCCGCTCCTCCAGCAGCGTGGCCAGGTAGTAGGCCAGCTGGCCCTTGCCGGCTCCGAACTCCACGTAGCTGGTGCGCTGCGTCAGCTGCTTGTCCCGCTCCAGCATGCCCAGCAGGCTGGCCGTCTGGGCGAGCTGGCGGCGCGTCTCCTGCCCGTACTCCTCCCGCCCGAGCTCCTCCTCGAGGCGCCCGTGCAGCGCCCGCGTCTCCTGTGCGCTGGCCTGGATGGTGTCCTGGACGTGCTCTGCGTGCAGAGCCCTCACCTTGGCTATCAGCCCGTAGAACTCCTCGTCCGGCAGCTCGTGCAGCTTGATGCGGCTGTGGCCCTCGAGCTCCTCCGCCGGCTGCGCGTCCCCGCCGGAGTTGATGTTGCGCACGATGTAGGGCGGGGGGCGCTCCTGCTCCCGGGCATTGCAGATGGCCAGGTGCTTGGCCAGCTTGCGCCGGAAGACGGTGTGCTTGGGGTCGAGCGGGCAGGGCACCCGCTCCCCCGGCGAGTCCCCTCCAGCAGCGGCGTCCGCGTCCGTGTCCGGTTGGGGGGTGGGCGGGGCGTGGGCCCCGCAGAAGGGACTGCCCTTGTTGGCCGTCATCTTGCAGCGCCGCTTCTTGCGGGGCACCCAGAACGAGCAGGTGGCCGGGTCAGGCCCCTCGCCCATTTTCGGTTTCTTTTTCTCCATTTCGGGAGCCAAAGCAATGCCATGCGACCCCCCTGGTGTGACCGGGCTTGCAGCTGCCAGTGATGGCGAGTTAGCCGGTTTCCGTCTTTTATCTCCCCCAGCCAAAAAGTATACTTCGTATTTTCCTCGATACCCTTGTTAATAAAAATAAACAAATATTTGAAACCACCATTAATGGATTTTGGAAGCATTATATTTTGTTTTTCCAAAGGAAGGGCGTCTTGACCAATTTGTTTATTCCAGAAATTCATTTATGTATCATATACAGTTGAGTGTGTGGTATTTGTTTGTTCAAGCCCGATGTAACAGTACTACGCGACATGCAAATAAATGCATAAAAACAAAAAATTTTAAGGCGTAATTTAAGTTAAGAAATTTTTTTTTATTTTGTATTCCTCTAGTTACAGTGATTGTCTAGTTAAAGCATTTACAAATATAGTTTCTTTATTTTAAGGAACCCTAATTTTAGTTATATTCACAAGCCGGCCAACGGCCAAGGTAGTCGTTTTATAAATAAATTGTATGTTTGTCTAACAAGAATTCCAAGCGAAATAAACTACACCTTTGAAGGTTAAAGCGACAAACATGTAGTGCGAATTTTGAGCAGACCTGACAACCCTAAACACATCGCCCCGGCACCAGCGATAGTGCCATCTCTAGAAAAGCAAAGCCGCGCTGGGAAAGCATTTGCCGAAAAAACTGCGAAGGACGCGAGAATCGAAGAAAACCAACGCGGAACCGCACTCAGGACCCGAAACAAACACGCTGCCATGTAAGTGACGCAAAGAGCGGCAGGCCCTCGGCCGCCGAACAGATCGCAAGGCAAATGGCGGGCACATGTGCGCCGGCCTTCCGGAGGCGGCAGCCTTGCGGCCTTTTTTTTGAGTGGAAACCAATTTCATGGCGGGAAACCTTTGCAGGGCTCTGGTGAAACCGAAGTCGGAGCTGACGCCCGAGGAGCTGGCCCGCCAGGAGGAGGAGGAGTTCAACACCGGGCCCCTGTCCGTGCTGACGCAGTCGGTGAAGAACAACACGCAGGTGCTGATCAACTGCCGCAACAACAAGAAGCTGCTGGGCAGGGTCAAGGCCTTCGACCGCCACTGCAACATGGTCCTCGAGAACGTGAAGGAGATGTGGACGGAGCTGCCCCGCACCGGCAAGGGCAAGAAGAAGGTGAAGCCGGTGAACAAGGACCGCTTCATCTCGAAGATGTTCCTGCGCGGCGACTCCGTCATCCTGGTCCTGCGCAATCCCCTGGCCACGGCGGCGGGGAAGTAGTCAATCCCCAGCTGCACTCAATAAACCCAAAGCGAGTCTGCCAATTTACACATGCATTTGGAGACTTGCGAGAACCAGTAGATTTAAGTAATTAAACAATCAACAATATGTATTGTAGACGTTCCTACGGAGGCCAACGGGACAGCGGGACAGCGGGACTGTGGGAGTGCGGCTCAGCTGCCTAGTTGGCGGCCAGCTGCTGGTGGAGGATGGGAACGTAGTCGTCGTATTGGGCCTGGTAGAAGGTCCCGGCGACCGGTTGACCCAGCTGATGCTTTTCGGCAAACTTGGCGGCACTGAACTTGGGCCGGTCCCTGCGGGACTTGTTGCTCACGCGCTCCTCGTCGAACTGCAGCTTACCGGACTGCTTGTACAGCAGGAAGACGTAGCGATGCAGACCAGTTCCCTTTGGCGGGCCGGAGCCCACGTATCCGGCTATCTGGTCCCCGGTGGTCAGGTCGTTGCCGGCGATGTTCACCAGAACCCAGTGCTTGAACTCGCGGAACTTCGGTTCCGCGCGACTTGGGGCATCCGGATCGGTCATGATGAGGGTGTAGTACTCTCCGGGCTGCACGTCCCACTCGACAGCGGGCTGATCCTTCACCTGGGTGGGCGTCAGCTCCACTCCGTCCTTGGCCACGAGTCCGTTGGCATAGGTGACCTATGTAAGTGATAGAAGCATTTAGCGATCACATTGTGCGGATTACTTAACAAGCAAGCGTCGGGTGATTTCGCCAATTTTGGCTGTTCGGAGGATTGTTGGACACATTTGTAGATGTAGTTGACCTTTGAACGGAAAGTTCCCAGTCACACATACATATCAGCATCCCTGGAAATTTTATACTTAGCAATGACCCAAATTGATTTATTCGGATTGATGGTTTGTAGGCAATCTTCCTTTCAACTCCAATGGTGCATATAATTGGGTATGTACATACAATAATATACATATGTATGTATTTATGTCCACTGTTTTGATTTTGGTTGTGATTGACTTACCTTCAGCAACTGGGGCGGTGCATTGGCTACAACATCAGGCACTACTCCGTTTGACTTGAAAACTTCCTCCACGGAATTGGCCTGGACGGCCAGCAGGCAGCTGATTAGTGGTAAAATAAACAGCTGCATCTTTCCAGATAAAATTAATTATGTTCCCGATAAGATATTTGTTTGAAACAGAGACTTGCGGCGCCCTGCTCCCGAACGAGGTCTGAAAGCGAATGAAACCAGTTTTTCCTGAGGCCAGGCCTTTAAAACAGAGCTAAAGCTTTTATTACTTCAACAGCTGTTGGAGAAAAAGCGTTCCCAAAACAACAATCATAACAAAATCTCATGATTATGGCTCCATGGCCATGTTTGTCTAATTGATTATACATGAGAAATAGCCACAAAATTTTCCCTATTTTAAATACACAGCAATACAAAATTACTTTTTATTTAAAAAAAATGCTTCGAACATTAACACCCGCAGCTTACACGGTACAAAGTAAATACCGCTGTGGAAATGAAATTCATAAAATATTTAAAGGGATACCCTGCACTCGAGGCAATACGTATGAACTATACATATTCATATATACAAATATTAACAAATTACATGTGCTGCTTGATTTAAATGGACGGTGACATCCTCTTCTATTTGACCGTCAAATGGCGGGGTCTTGAAAATATCCCTTCGTTCAAGGACGAGAGAGGCACCAACAAAGAAGCTGAAAAATCATTTATTGTAAACCATTCCTCACATGCACTAATTCAATTTGAACTGTTTCTCCACCCCAAGTCGAATGTATCATAATCACGAAACATCTTCAGCTTCAGTCAATAATTCAGTTAATCAAGTGTAACTACTTGCCCGAGAGCTGCTTATACAACTTCGGAACGTAGTCGTCCCACTGGGCCTGATAAAAGTTCCCGGCAATGGGATCTCCCAGATTGTACTTCTTTATGAACTTTGCCGTGCTGAACTTGGCCCTCTTGTCGCCGCTGGTCTTTGGGATTTTTGGCTCGCTGCAGGTGAGCTTTTGGGGCTGTTTGAAGACCAAAAAGACGTAGCGGTGCAGGCCAGTGCCCTGCGGCGGACCCGATCCCACGTATGCGGTCAAAACCAGGCCACTACCGATGTCGTTGCCCTGAATGTTGACAACCAGCCAGTGGTGCCACTCCCTAAACTTGGGATCCTTTCGACTGGGTGCATCCGGATCGGTTAGGATCAGGGAGTATAATGCGTTCGGGTCCGCATCCCACTCCACCTTTGGCTGATCCTTAACCTGCGTGGGCGTGAGCTCGATCCCCATGTTCGCTTCCACGCCACTGGAATACGTCACCTACAGATGCAAATGCCGAAAATTAAATACTTCCCAAAGCAAAATCATACCTTCAGCAGCTTGCCGGGACATGCTTTAATGACATCCGGCACAACTTTGTGTCTGGAAAAACATTCAGTAGTCTCCGAAGACATTTTTAAAAACCACGGGGAGCCGAGAGAAAAGGAGTCGAGACTGGATATCGACTTTTATTGTGAAATATACGCAGCCTCTAAATTGTCAATGGTAACAAATATTGCTTGGTTTAGAGTTTTATTTACAATCCGACATTTGACGGAAATGGTTGACGGTAAAGCATATGTTCTATGTCTACATGGACGATTCATCACTCATTCCAGATTTGAAAGTATTCGGGATAAAAATTGCTGATGGCCTTAATTAGTTGGGGAACATCACTACTCCAGCTAGAGATGAACAAGTTTCCTGCCACAGGGTTACGCAAGTTATATTTCTTGGCAAATTGTTTGGTGTGGAACTCTAAGCGCCCGGGGATGTTGTGCTTGGCCAGCTTTTTGAATTTGAACTTGGTGTATTCTACCTGCTTGTAGAGCAGGAACACATATCGATGGGATCCGCTTCCATTCATAGGAGTGGCGCCCAAGTAGCCCACGCGAACGTCTCCTAGGCTCAGCAGGTTACTGGGAATGTTGAGTACCATCCAATGGAGGAACTCCCGCTGAAAGGGGCGGATGGCGTTCGGCATATCCGGATCTACCATCAGCAAGGTGTAGTAACTATCCGCCGAAGCCGGCCACGTTACGGCGGGTTCGTCACGCACTTGCATGGGCTTCAGTTCATTTCCACCATCGACTTGGACATTGCCATGGTATGTGATCTGTAGGAAAGGTGGGTTAGAAGTTTTCCAAATCATGGTTCGCGAATGCCTTTGCGCACATTTAAAAAATCCTGTGGTCCCTCATCGAGGATATCCGGTATAACATCCATGGTCTTCATGAAGTTGGTGATTTCCGTGTCCAAATAGTCCCGAGCCTTAGCTACTCCTACGCAGAGACTTAGGCTAACCGATAAGTAAATCCGGACCCACTGGCTGCTCAGCATTGTGGTTGCTTGTGATTTCGCTTATTCACTTAACGATCTGCGCGTCGCCTCCTATTTTATATAGCCTCTGGCAGAGGGTTTGTTTACCAATAAGAATCTGATGAAAACAGCTTTATACGATTACGAACAGTTACTTCGAAGCTGTTTGGCGTTGGCCAAATATTTGCGTTTAGTCAGCTGGAGGAATAACCTTTCGGAAGTGTCCCGCTACACTTGCATTATGAAAATAATGCAATACAGTATCAGTTAGTGCCTCATTAAGCAGACGAGTACTTTCTGCATGCAAGCGCAGGGAACACCTTTTATATTAAAACGTGAATCTGACGAAACTATATGTACTATTTATTTGCTAGAATATACAAATGCCTCTTTTACACCCTAACTAAGCATGCCCCAATTCACTGGAATCCGATCGTTTGGCTTTCTTTTGAGATGCGCATGTGCATTTGCATATGCATGTGCGTTCAGAACCGGTATCCGAAGACCCGGAGAGCTCGCTGCGGTCGCTTAGGCTATCCAACTTGTCATTTGAGTAGTCCGGAAAAATACGTTGCTGACTGCTAACCAAATCTTGCGATGGAAAGGAACCTGAAGTGCTAGCTTCGACATGTTCTTGCCAATAATTCGATTTTGATGTGTCAGAGTGATGTTTCTGTTTTCGCGCCGGTCTCTTCTGAACATTGGTCCTCTCGTCATCCGGCCTTGCCTTCGCAAAGGGCATCCTACTGCTTGAGCCGCTGGAGGATGGCCCTTGAGCTGGCGTTTCGCGTGGAGATGAGATGGGCCTGGAATGCTTAGCCGAGCGCCTGATACGGGAGGGGACCGACCTGCCGGCCGCCTTGCCAAAGGTCCCCTCGCTGCATACACACTGCGCTTTGGTGGTCTTGGTACTGCAGGGGAGTGCCTGAGACTGAGTCTTGCGCAGGAAAGAGGAGGAAGTGGGATTTTCAACACAGGCAAGGCCCATTTTAGTTTTGCCCAAAATATGTTTAAGCATGTTTTGAGTGAGGCCCTTAAATTCTTGGCACGGGATATACTTCACGCCGTTCCTGTCCCCTGATTTATTTGATACCGTGCGTCCGGCTAATTTTGGACCAGGCTTGCCCCCTAATCCGTTTTTTTTGGCACTTTGACTAAGCTTGTCCCCTGATCCGTTTTTGTTAACAGATTGAATTTGTTTTGCATCAATGGCATCCGCTTTGTCAGCCCGCTTTTGAGATTTTTTGGGATTCTTTCGTTCCTTTTTTTTATCTCTCCGACTTGACTTACGCTCGGAAACTGGCGGCATGAACTCTTGTTTCCCGTAGTCGGTGTCAGACCAGCTCTCCTTCAAATACATTTCCCTAGAGTTTCGCTTGTTTTCTGGAGCCTCACGACTGCCACACACACAGGTCCCATCAGGGGAGCCCTCGAAATCAGTCCCGAAAGAAACCCCAGCTGCTACCGCCAGATCCTCGAGACGTCCTCGCAGCTGGGAGATTATTTTATGCTGTTTGCTGCGGACACTGCCCAAGCACGAGGAGTCGAGCTGCAGGCTGGGTAGCTGCTCTTCCTTGGCGGAGGTACAGCCATCTAGCCCCTGGGTTGTCATCCGCTCCAGCTCCCGGAGTAGGCCGTTCCTCTCTCCGTCCGTAGCGGATGATATCTGGCGCAGGCGCAACTGAACCTTGGAGTAGTGGGAGGAAATGGTGAACAGGGCGTCCTGGAGCTGCTGCACGTCGTCCTCCAACTTGCATTCGTAGGTGGTGAGTGGCCGGCTGACCACATGACCCCCCGCGTCGAGTTCGGTATACATTCGACCTGCGGGCGATAAAGCTGTCGTTGCCACCGCGCACTTAGAGCTCGTATTTTCAGGCTCGGCTGCCTCTTGTATGTTGGCTTTCGACATCTTTTTTTGCATCAGCGTCATTGTATTTATTCCATGTAAATATAATTTGGGAATGAAATTTTGAGGTCAATAATTCCAAACTGCTAAATGGGATCTGGCCTGCTCAAAACAATTATTGAAAAGCTAAAAACTGTAGAGCCGTAGCCACACGACAAGTGCTCAAATGTAAAAAATATTGGTAATTTTTTATATTACAATATATGTATGTCTGTAGTACCTGTACATCAATAAGCTTCAAATTGCGTTTGCATGTTTCAACAACTTTCCCTGATTTGTTCCAAGCAAGGACACCCATTATAAAAAAACAATACGACCTGAGAAGTGTTTTTAATTTTTGCACTTTTAATAAATTAAATAAATAATAATTCAATTCAGTTTGTTTTTGGTCGATTTGTGACGATATGACAGGGGTAAAAAATAGCAAAGTGGAGGGCGGGATGAGGAAGAGAGATGTGGGGATGCGTGAAAAATCTGGCTAAGTGGTAACAGCTGAAGAATGGCTTAAACTCTTGCGTGCTTAACCCTTAACGACTATGTTTATGGCCTAGGCAGGTTCCGGTTCCATGTGGTCTGTGCGACTCGTAGTGATCTCGGCTAAAGGGAGTCACCCGCAGCGATCCTTTATATGTACAAATGCGTGTCCGTGTCTCCCCCGATTTACGAGGAGGAGCTGTAGCTGGAGGAGCTCGAGGATCCCGAAGAAGATCCCGAGGAGTAGGATGACGAGCTGCTGGGGTGGTACGAACTGTAGGCCAGGTTCTGCGAGTCCCAGCGGGCATAGGGACCTCCGCTCATGGGCTCCCAGCTGCTTGGGTCGTACGAGGAGGCCGTAGTGCTGGGCACGCCGTATTCACTGGCGGGAACCGGAGCCGGCATCGGGACCATGTTCATCTTCATGCCGCCGAGCTTCTGGATGAGGTTGTAGATGAGGAAGCCTAGCACCAGCTTGATGGCGATCTTGGACAGAATCAGAGCCTTGGTGGCCTTCAGACCGATCAGAGCCAGCAGAATGGGCATGACCACTTTGAGCTTCAGTTTCATCAGCAGCAACAGGGGCAGGAAGAGCTTGTCCTTGTTCTTCTTCTCGGCACGTCCTATTGACCAAAGGAAATGAAATAAATTAAAGGGTTTTCCCCACATAGATGGGATTTCCCAGCGACCAAATTGCCCACAACTAACCCTCCTCCTTGGGCAGCTCCAGGTCGAATCCGCGGTCCGAGCGATAGGTCATCACTGATCCGGCGAAAAAGGTCTGCGGCAGCTGCAGCCTCATCTCGTTGGTGTTCAAGATGCGGGCCACACGATCCACAATCACCTTGTCGATCACGTCGTCGTCCAGGGCACGACCGCTCACCTCGTCACCCTCCACGTTGGCCACTGTGTCCAGGTAGCTGAGCACCTTCTCCTTGAGGCAATGCATGGCATTGGCATGGAAGCACTTATCCACAATGGTCGAGATCAGCTCGTCAGAACTGTGGATCCGCGGGGTCACAGCGTTCTCGATGGCCGCTCCCGAGACGGAGGCGGAGGAGGCCACCAAGAGCAAAACGCACGCGAGCAAGGACGTGAAACGGAAGGCCATTGTGGTTCCTAGCGATTAATTACAATTATATATATTACACTACCAGAGCGCGTAGTGTTCACTGCGGAGTCGATGCGGCGACAATGTTGGATCATTTGGCGAACGGTTCGAATTTTATACTGCCGCTCCCCGAGAGCGCCGAAGAGACCAGAGGTCCGCCTATTGGATTTTTGGAGCGCACAGTTTTTGGGTTTTCGGATTTTGGACAGCCCAGTGCTGCGAGTGACGACCGACGAAAGTCGAGCCCTGGGCCAAGCCAAGTCCACGGAAAGCAAGTGGCCAAAGTTTTTCACAAAAACAAGAAAACCCATAAAACTACAAAAAGAAAACCATTGGCCTGTGTGCAAGTGATACGACTAGCATGTACCCTTTTACAATAAAAACTCCAAGCCAATTAAATCTTTAATAAGTTATATTTTTGTTTAATACACTCTCTTCTCTCTTATTGCATGATGTGTGCAATGTTTCGAAGTTCTTTTCTACATTCATTGTGTACAACAACAAGATTTTAATACTTTTAGGTCCAACTGGCCCTATAGATTATTAGACTTTAACATAACAATTTGTATTGCATACTTTAGCGGGTTGTCTTGTGGGATTCGCTTTGCCACCCCAAATACAGCAAAATATGCTTGCTTGTTTTGTTGTAACTAAACTTATAGCTAGCCTATATTTTTTTTAATTCATAAATTGATTCGTTTTAAATTCGGTATACCTTACCGAGGCGAGGAGTACGCAGTATGAAAACAGTAGCCTCTCCTCTGTTAACTGGGTTGCCCCCTAAGCTTTCTCGCTTTCCATATCGACCCGAGGCACCAAACGCTCCCTCCCACCCGCCAATGTTGCATTATTGACGCCTCGATGGTCATCACTTTTGCCCGCAATTAGTATGCAGGTCCTCAACTCTTACGCGACCGTCGCAAGAAAGCCAAATCGGTGGCACGTACATACTTCGGCGTATTGTGTCAAATTTCGATACAAGAAATCAGTACGGAACTCACCTACACATTTGTATTGACTCCGCATGCGTTTGATGTGTTTTTCGGTCTATGAATTTTTTGGACACGGAACTGAGGGTTCGATTCAGCAGGGTTTCGATTTTAGCAATATAGGTGTTGTTGTAGTTTCCAGATTACGCCATAGATTTTCGATTTTATTTGTGCCAAATGTGTATGTACTTGTATAATTGGGTGACCCACTTCCTGAATGAACGCATGCTTTCCTTTGAAATGTATCTTCAAAATAATCGATTAATTAATGAGCTAATGCTTCTCCTAATATTCATATTAACGCTAAAATACAATTAAGTTTATATAGAGAGCGTAGCGTTTGTAAGTTTAATTTCAATGCCTTAAAAAAATTGCTTAATCTTAAAACATTGTAGTTGAGAAATCGCGATTAATTGAATATACAAAGCTTTTGAGAATCCAATTTACATATGTGTAGAGATATAATACATTTTAGCCCAAAGCCATAGCCCCAAAAAATGTTTTTCCAAAGTTACACAATCGCAAATCTTTATTTTGCCTGCCAAAATCATTGCTATCATCGTAGATTACCTAATGGTCAGCTTAAATAATGCAACAGGTGTCGTTGTAGTGCTTTTTATTTGTATCACTCGGATCCCTTGCTAAAAGAAATTGGTGGAACAGCTTCATGTTTATTTCACTAGCGCCACACTTTTGCTCGGATCGTGCCAAGCGAATAAGAGCCGGCCGTTTTATATGTCCCCATAAATTTCCATAAGCTCGTGTCTTGGCTCTGGGCTGCCTCGATGCTAGTGATGATGTGAGTCGGTTTGATGGTGTAATGGTACAATGACCAAAACAGCGCCTTTGGCATATGCAGCGCTTATGTAAGCTGGACACCTGTGCAGGACATCTGGACAACACAAAAGATCTTATTCCACACTGAAACGCTCCATTCGAGTGATAAAGTGCCTAGAGTTCGGGGGAAATTGCCAACTGCGAGAGGCCGTTGCCCGAAAATGCTTAGATAAGGCCAATTTTCACACTTTATTGGTTTCCAGATTGGACCGGGCAGTTGGTCAAAGTACACATGGAAAATTGATGCCTTATCATTGACCATTGCCTGGCGATGCCTATCAAATTGAATTAGAGTCCACTGATACGTATGCTGATTATTTCGGGCCTTGAAAACAGGGCATATTGTTGATAGCAAACAACGGGCAATAAGAGTAAAAAATATTCATGTAATATGTGTAGATCCAGAGATTGTTATGTATTCCGTTTAAACAATTGACATCGTCATGAATGCAACAAACTAAAAATACAGTATTCAATCACCGAATTATTCAGATTTGCCTTTCAGACACTTGCTCCCAGTTCCTGCGAAGACCTTCGGGTGCATTGGAGCACAATCAAGCTGCTGCTTAGTTCGACGACAGGGATTTATTTGTGACATTTTTTTTCTTTCTAGGCCACCTATCGATTTTTGACCGTGGCTTCTGAAATTCCCCAACCAAAGCGACCCCTCATCAAGAATTTCAAAAGACTTTCACTCTCTGCCGAGTGACAGCTTTCGCACAAGTGAAAGAAGAAATTTAAATTTTTAAATTGTATGCAGTTGATCAATTGAATTGGCTATCCCGGCCGGGCCTCAATGCGGCTTGCGTGGAATATTTAATTAGATTTTCTGCCGAGAGTCGGTGTTTACGGTGGATTAAATTTGGCTAATTAGGACGCAATCGCTTTGCCTGCGATGGCTTGTTAATATTGTATGCCAAGTGAAATTGGTCGGAGCTGCGATGCGGGAACGATGCCAAGGGGCTGGAATCGTAATTAGGCTTGCGGGTTAGGCATTCAACCACAATGGTATTAACCAAAGTCTGTTCTGGCAAACAGCTGCGGGGAAAATCTCAGATCAGATTTTCAAAGCTGACCCAATGCGGAGTCCCCCAAAAGTAAAAAGAAATTTAGCATATTCAAGGCATTCATTTTGCTACTTTATTTTGGTTTTTTGCTTCTCTGAACTTCTTAATCTCTTGTTTTCAATAAATAGTTAATAAATATTATATAGTCTAGGAAATAGGGGCAGCGCAGGGAAAACGCGGAAAACTGGTCGGGTAAATGGGCCAAAAGTCTCAGAATGCGTTTAACAATTAACAAATCATTTTGGGCTTTGGGCGCACACTTTGGGGCCTTCAAGGATCTATTGTTTCACATTGCCCTGCTCCAAATTGTCTTCCAAATACGAGCAAATTATGGCTTAGGCATAGGCCTTGTAGGCCAATTTCTGGGCCAAGTTTTGGGGCTGCTCCACCACGGGCACGGGAGCGGCGCCAAAAGTGCGACCATCCCAAGGACCGTGAGCGGTGATGTGGGCGGTGTGATGGTGGTCATGGGCGATCTGGGGAGGCAAGGAAGGAGAATATGTTAGCATAATTTATTGTGAGCATAATCTCTCGCAGTTCAAATTATTCTATTTGCTAGTTTTGGTTGGGTAGTCAGTTTGGCGGATTGGTTGGGTAGCGGGATTTGTGGGCGAGGATTCTGGCTGGACTTACCCTGCTGCTGCCGCCCTCTTGACTTCTTAAACATACATACATGCATTACATATGACTCTTAATTGCAATAAACTCATCCACAACATCATCCCAACACACAAAACGCACTCTAATTACCACAGCCAGCGAATGCCTGGAAGACAATTAGAGATGCGTTTTAATATCGCTGCCGGCTTACCTTTTTGCACAATTGGAAAATGGCCAAACCAACCGAGACAATGAAGGAGAAGAAGCCCAGAGCCAGAGCGTTGAAGGCCTTGATCTTGAGGATACCGATTGCCATTGGGATGACGGTGATGGCCTTCAGCAGGATGAGAACCAGGATGGGCATGGCCAGCTTGCGGAGTCGGTTCTTCTTGCCTGGCAATCCAAAAGGAATGCGTTTACATGTTTTTCGTGTACAATTTTTCTTGGCCAAATAGCATGCGGAAAGTGAACCCACCCTTCTTGAAGATGTTGCCCTTCTTACCCCTGGCTTCGACATCGGTGGCCTCGTCGCTGTCCTCGCCCTCGAGCTGGAGGTTCAGGCTCAGCTGGTTGTTGGCCAGGTTGCGGGCCGAGACCGTGACCTTGGCGTCGGCCAAGGGCAAGTTCATGCTGACGTCGTGACCGCGGATGTAGTTCTCAATGGCATCGAAGAAGCCGTCGGCACTGCTGGCACGAGCTTCACTGATCGCGGCACTCTTCAGGCCGTTGGAGCGCACCTCCAGGTTGGAAACCTAAGCGGGAACCAGAGTAAGATTTTGTTTACAAAACTGCTATCTAAACGTCTAATTATAAAACTCTGGGACTAAATAAGCCTAGCATCTAAGGCAAGGTAATCGAAAACAGACCCCAATTGAGGGTCTCAATTGGGGTATGATATTTGGTCAAATCATTTGACAAATTTTCACAGGGCAATTATAATCAAAATGTCTTATATATTTAGATGTCTATTTAATCTCGCTTACCTGGAAGTTGTCTTTGCTCATCACATTGTCCACGAATCGCATGGCGCGCTCTTTGATGCAGGCCATGGAGTCTTGCCCGCTGGCGCACTTGCTCTGCTCCTCGGCAATCAGCCGCTGCAGCTGCTCGGAGGTGCCGCTTGGTGTCGCCGCCGCCTGGCCCACGGCCACGAGGGCCGCCACACCGACAATCACAAGGAGCAGTTTGGCCATTTTGTGGATTTGGCTTGGCTTGGATAGGATTGGCTCGGTTTGGTCGTTTTCGTCGTCACTTGCCGCTGGTCAACACACAACTCGCCTCTGCGCTGGCACAATTGCGTTTAATAATCGTTTTTCTATTGTCCACGATTTTTATACTCACTGGATCTTTAAACTCGTCCGCTGGCGAATGGCGGCGCAAAAGAAATGGCCGGAGAAGACATGAATGAAGCGGACGTCGAAAGAGTTGCCCCAACTTTGTTATTTTTGTCTCTTGGCGTGCGTGCCTCCGTGCACCACGTGTCGTATGCTTAATGCGGCTTTATTTCGGGCGCGTGCCGGTCGCATCCGAGAGGTTTCTAAGTGGGTGGATGGCAGCACTTGGAGATATTTCCTCCCCATATTTCCTCTCTTGATTAATTGCAGAGCTTATGCTTAAAACAAATCTGGTAGTGCCTGGCAGTTGCAATTTTTTTTCTCTTTGGATATGAAATCGATTGAATACAACATGCACCAATATATAAATTTAATCAAAACAATCCACACTAACTGAAATTTTATCTCCCAGTGTAGTTGGGCCATTCAACAGTTTGCTCTTTGATTATGAACTGCCCCAATGGAACAGCAAAGTTTGCAAGGAGTGCCGCCATTAACTGATTAAATCTTGTAACAACGGAAGTAACCCCTAAATAGTGATAATAAGTTCCTGGGAATTGTATAAGAGTCTCCGCAGTTTGAGTTTGTTAATTATTGCCGTAAAACGGGAAGGAGTCCCAAATTGATTTTGGGACAACAAACCTGTAGGCACTTTATTGACTTGGATTACAAAAACTACCTTGAAACTTGAGCAGCGCACAAACTTTGGTCAAACAATTGTTTTCTTTCCTTTTTATGTTTGATTTAAAATATTAAATAGGTGAGAGCTGTGTACCAACGGACCCCTAGAAAATATACACAAAACCTATTTCTTCTTTTATAGCCGGCCTTTAAAACTTTTAATTGGCTACAACAGCAATCAATGTTTTCTTTTAATATAGTCACCGTTCTCAGCTAATGGACGCTAATCGGCGGGCCCTCTCGTGGTCCAAGTCATAAAACGTTTATTGCCCACAAGAAACTAGCAATTGTAATAATGTAACACATAATTTTATACAGACGGGCCACGCGAAATTGCGCAAACTAATTACGGCACTCAAATCATAATTAATAATGGGCCAGGGAATACGCAAGCCGTGCGTTTAGCATATGACTTTGGCTGCTAAGTGGGCAAAAGTAAGCCCAAAACAATGAAAAATGGCCCCCTCCCCGTCAAAGAAATAGAAAGTGATTTTCCTTAACGAAAGCGAAAGTGACACAACGAAGGCATGCACTGAATTGCGAAACATTCAGAGTGTCCGGCTAAATTATGAATCCCGGCGATGGATTACGCGCCACTCGCCATGAAAATTGATTTGATAGCGGTGGCACTGTGGTGTGGTTTTTCTCCCTCGCCGAGCCTCTTAATTCGTTTGGCCAAAAGTTTCACCTTCTCATTGACCGACAATTTGCCATTCCGGTCGCATTTCTTTTTCGAGCCAATGAAATTGGAAAACATTTTCATATTCGAAATTGTTGCGTAGAAACGATGGTCAAGCGGTGGCGGCCAAGTGCATGTCGTTAAATATAAATGAAGTGCCGTCGCACACACCGTTTTGTTATTGTTTTTCAATTTCGATTGCCGTCGCTGAAGTTTTTGTTGGCGCCATCGCCATTTTGCATTGTTTCACGCCATCTCCGTCGACATTTTGGCCGCGAGGTGCGTGCGACGTAGGGGATGTCAGTGGTGGCTTTCCAACCCACCAGCGCCAGGTGGTGCAGCGGTTTATTTGGTGGCTCCTATTGGCAGCTGATATGGCCGCACTGGCGAGCATCGATTTTCTCTCCCGGGTGCACAGAAAGCCAGAAAAGAATGAAAGAATGCAATAAATAAAATGCTTACCCTGGGGACTATGAACTCTCCCGAAAGTATGCTAAAATGTGAAAATTGTTACGAGACCACAGTAAAAAATCTAATATTATTTTTAATATTTTAATATTTTCTAGACAGCCGTTGTTGTGGCAACTAAGGTATTCATTAGGCCTAAGGTTTGGTTTATATTAAGTCCCTGAAAATGGGTTTATGTCTCTTTAAACAAAACAGCCATTGGCCATCCTGTATCACAGGGTGCAGCATTTTTTCGCTCAGGCATGGAAAGTGTATGCATAGCATTGAAGCCTTGCTTGGCGGCTTACTTTATTCGAACACGGCAGCCTTTAATCACTCTTTCAGGAGTTTGCTCTCGTTATGGTAATGCATTTAACTTTCCCGAATTTAAAAGGGAGTCCGTGTTAAATTTCCAGGCATCGTGGTAAAAAGGTTTAACCGCACTAGAAAAGTTTCCCAGTTAATTACTCATTATGTGTTGCTGCTGCACCCGAAAGAGACTTCAATTAGGCACAACATTTTGCACGATTTTATTGCAGACATATTTACACAAAAAGGGCGCCACAGCAGGGCCCGCTGAGTGCCTCTCAAACGCCTCTGGGAGTGGTATCATTTTATGCTTTTTGCTTGCTTTGTACACTTCTCAATAAATAAATAAAAACAATACGCCGCAGATCCGAGCGTTTCAACTACCTAAGTCTAGGGCGAAATAAATAAGGTTGCATCTTGGCCAAATTCTGGAAGGGGGTTGCGCTGCACGGTCTCTTAGCCTCACTTTTGTGCGGCGTAGGCCAAGTCCTGGGCGTCCTGCGGCTCCTGGGAGGACCTGGCCCAAGCGTGGGGATCCCAGGCGGGCGAGGGGTGCTCCAGGTGCTCGATGTGCTCCACCGGCAGGTCCACGTGGTGGTCGATATGGTGATCCAGATGGTGGTCAATGTGGTGCGGCACAATGTGTTCGATGTGGTGGGGAACCACATGCTCGATGTGATGGGGAACCACGTGCTCAATGTGATGGGGCACCACGTGATCGACGTGGTGGGGATAGTGCACCACCTCGTAGTTGACAATCTTCGGCTTGGCGATCTTGAAGATGACCAGGGCCCCGGACAACACCAGCGAGAGCAGGCCCAGAGTCATGGCTTTCCAGGTCTTCAGAGCAATCAGGCCCAAAGCCAGCGGCACCAGAACAGTGGTCTTCAGCTTCAGACCCAAAAGGAAGGGCAGCACGGCCTTGCGAATCATACCACGGCCTGTAAAATATGAAAAAAGTATTGATTAAGTATTGAAAGATTGTACATACTTAATACAAAATTAAATTATTTGGGTTTGGTTTGTGTGTATTTTGGGATTATAATTTACACTTTCAAATGAACGATCACTAAGAGGATAATATGCTGTGTCATCGGTAAATCTTAAGAGACACTACACTATTTTAGAGTTTTTCCACTTCGCTGGACTGTATCACAAGTTAAGGTATGGCGGATTGAAAGTTATTTGTCACCAAGAGAAATTTCATCTCATCAAGATATTTGAGGTGTGGGTATTTCATTGATGTATCAGTCATTACTCACCTTCGTTGGCGGCCGCCAGGGGAATGAGTCCGCCCTGGGTGAGTGGATTCTCCATGAGGAAATCGGGCACCAGGGAGCGGGCCTCGGAGCTGCGGAAGTACTCCGGGGCCTGGATGCTCAGCGAGTGGCTGGCTAGGTAGCTGTCGATGGCGTCGAACATGCGCTCGTCCGGATTCAAGGAGCGGGACTCCGCCTGCTCGGCGGTGCGCACGATTGACAGGCGCTCGGTGAGGCGCACCTGCGGCTGCTGGAGGGCGGCGTTGAACCACTGCAGGGCCTTGGGGCGCACACACGAGACACTGAGGTCCTTAAGGCAGCCGTGGTACATGTCCAGGGCCAGCTGGGCGGCGGACTGGGGAGCGGGGTGACTTTCGGTAGAAGCGGGCGCCGAGTGGGCGGCGGAAAGCGCCGCCAGGGCGACTATCAAACCAGCAAGGCTCTTCATCCTTTCGCGGTGACTTTGGGCGTCTCTGTTCTCGTTTGGTGGTGCGCACGCGTTGGCCACTCAGCGGGTTATGCAAATGCCGCACTGGCACCGCTTCGTTTTTATACGGCGTGCACTTTGCTAATTGAATTGCGTATGCCAGGTACGCACGGCGCTCTTTTTCCGCCCGCTTCGCTGACCATTTCTTTTTGCCTCGCATTGCTTTGGCTCGATTCGTCGCAAAGCCATGGAAAGCGCAAGTTAAGAGTTTCACCTTTGTGCAGCTTTGATTTTCGGAGCCCGTTAACGGGCTTCTGGTTCTACCAATAGCCCATTGACCCAATATTGACCGTCGCGTCTTTTTATGGGCACGCGGTTCTCTTTGCTGGCGTAGGAATCCATCATGTCGCATTCCAGCATAATGCCCGCAATAATATGCCGCACATAATTGAAAGTTATTCGATGGCTTCTCAGGGGACTCCGCTCCACTCGTAAATCGAGTGGCCAGCAATCCGCGGTGCGTGCCTGGAAACCCAATTAGAATACAACTCTCCAAGCGGTCGCCGCTTCAGCATTGCCCACCGAATCACCCGTCAACTGCACCTGCTGACCGTTGACCACTGAAATGGAAAACGCTTTTGGTACTCCTCCCAGCAAAGCCGATTCTGCTTGATTTTTTTTTAAAGAATGGTTGTTACTCATTTTGTAATGGGCTCAGCGGCTGATAAAATGCACGTGCTGCAGCGCATTAAGTTTTTAATATCTGGCAGCTGATGCGGGTTTTTTCAAGTAACATACTTGTGCTTTGCATTGAAAAGTGTGAAGGCTTTTTAGTGGGTTCATTTTTATATTGAATTGTGGTTTATATTTAAAGAAATGTGTATACGAGTACAAATAAAAATAGTTTTTAATAAATAGAGTTGGGGTAAAAGCCTCGACGGACCTTTTAGTTCTGATTTATTCCCAAGTATTTTCACGTATTTAAACCATTCAGAAAACATTATCAGTGTGCATATCACAGATTATTTTAAATATCAGCTTTGCATCCAATAATTTGTAATCATAAACAAAAGCACTACTAGATTTTAAACATATTGGGCATACGGAAATATCTAGATGCAAAATAAACTATCAACGGAGTAACCATTACGCTCTTCGCATTGGCCAAAAGTGCGAATATAACATACATATGTTTTATTTCTATTTGTATGATTTTTCAACATCCAAAGTTTCGTTATTTGCTAGATAAACGTTGCAAAGTGAGTTTACGCACTGACATTGTGTAATGTGAACCAGCACACAGGACTTTGGCTGAAGCTTCATGATTTCGTTTATTTTTCTCATGTTTCGCCTTTAAAATGACATTTAAGAAATAAATACTCCAATGAAAATGTGTGTGCGAAAGAAATAAATGGACGTATTAAATAAAGTTGCTTGCCATTTCCTTGCTAAGTAAATACAACAGCCAATAATGGAAACCGGGCTCAGGAGTGGCCATCGCAATGGAGTGTTGTCTCAAGGAGCCATTGTCCTTGTAGTTTGACACTGTTCGCAATAGCCTGGGCCTTGTTGAATCGAAATGCCATAGCATTGGCAAGTATTAATTATCCGGTGAGAGGGGGCAAGGCGAGCCCGTCGGTGGTTCATTTGCTTTCATTAAAAACGTTTGCTCGGCTTCGAATAGCGGAAATATAGTCGTAGGCCACCAATATGAAGCCAAGCCCATGGAAATTATGGGGGCAGAGCCAGGGTTTCGTGACGCTGACGTTTTTCGAAGTACTTGGCATTTAATGAGCTGCCAATTTGGCAATCGGTGTTTTGATGTCAGTGCAGTTGGCTGGGCCGAGACAGCGGGCCCACGAATCTTAATGTCTTACTTACGCTTCCGCTCTTTGTTGTAATTTGTTTTATTTTTGGTGTGTTTTATTTTGCATTTGTTTCTTGTTTGGGCAATAAGGAATTTCGCTGCTGGAGGAAAGTGAAAGCTTCGCCATTTGCGTGTTAATTGCGCCTTGAATTTACATAAATATTAATTTCTGATGAGTTCGTGCGCGCGTCTTGGAGACATCAAAGTCGCCCAGTCCGCCTCCCAATAAATATATTTATGCAAATGGATTCTTTTCCATTCCGACTGTTTACCAGCAACAATTAGACGACATATTGGCACGCTATTCCCGCTGACTCGGAATGCCCTGATTTATGCAAAGAAAATGTGTTATTACCGAACCTGCTGGTCTGGGTGAGTGATTTCCCAGCATGTGGGAAAGCCAGAACTCCGAATATAGGCTCCACAAATATTCACGAATTTACAGCACAAATTCTGAAGAATGCTATCCGAAATCAAAGAAGCATATTTTGGCTAAATTAGGCTAAGCCTCAGGAGAACCGTGCTTGGTTTCCAGGTAAGTAATGCGGAGGATGTTCATCAGCAATTCATTTTGACGATTAAATTATCCGGGGAGTGAAGTCACACATGGCAGAGCCCAATAATTTCAATTATTAATTTTAATGCACGCTATTTCGGTATAGTTACATTATTCCTCTTTGAAGAAACAACATCTGAAAATGTAACATTTCCAGGTCTCGGAAAAACAAATAACTCACTGCGGCATAAAATTGGTATTGATTCGTCAGAATAAATGAATCAGGTGCCTCTCAATATGTTTGACACAATTTCAGTTTATTTTTTGTAATAACAATTTTTGCGTATTGACTAATTGAATTGTCCGCCGCGTTCGTCTGGCCGGCAATTAATATAGATTCTGATTTCATTATCGTTTTAACTTGCGTTTTAGCGAATTATTTATAAATAAAATATGAATGTGCCTTTCAATTGGGCGTGAGTGTGAGCAATTTAAAAGGTGTGTTGACCGCAGCCGATTGAAGTGAATATTGTGTGTCCTATCATCAACAAAATCAGAATGAATATTAACGAGTCGGTTGAATGACAAATGAGCCGGTATTAACATAACCTGGGCGGACCATTACATTACAATAAATAATTCAATAAATAAATAAATACGAGTTTAACAAATTAATTATGCTTAAGTTGAAGTTCCTAGCCTATTTACAGTTCGGTTGGTAACAAGGAAATGTTGACTTTAAAGTTGCTCGTTTTCACTGCGCGCACCTGGACCACGTCCATTCACAGCCCTCTGGGCACGGGGCTCATTTGGCCGGCATATTGCACTGTGGGTACAGGCTCTGGCAGTCCTTTTGATCCTGCCCATCCCGGGCTGCCTGGATGAGGCGGTAAAAACGACGCACTGCTTCATTCGCATGCGTTACGGGCTCCAGTTCGCTGGTATCGCTGCAACGGACACAAATGGTTAACTTTTGCACAAAATCAACAACTTTTCGCGTATTTAATTAAGTGGTCTAAATACATTTTTTGTTTGCCAAGGCCCCCCCAGCAGATGCTCCCCCAATGCGGTTCGTTTTGTAATTAGTTAGCCGTGGCTATGAAGGCGCAGGCTTTTCCCGGCTGCGAGCTGCTAGGAAGTCGGCTAATTAATTTTGCAATAAAGTTTTCGGGAAGGAGCAGGTTGAATCACTTCGGCTTACTTTCGGGCTTACCAGCACGCGCCTTTTGTGCGCCAGACACCCATGCATGGCCATGTTTCCTTCTCAAAGCCCCCGCCGACTACTCAGCCATTCAACAAGCTTGCGTCGCAGGCGTCTGGAGCAATTGACTCCGGAGGCGGGGTGTTGCTAATGGATTTCATGTGACTAGTGAGTCGTGCCGTGAATGTGGCAGAGTTGGGAGTTTCATGTGTTTGGATGCTGGGCCGGGGGTGGCGGATAATAGCCCCCGCCCAAGCCAAGGCCAAACTGATTTCCTATGCTCTTTGCCCCGACCTCTGAATGCTAGGGGCTGAAAGTGAAATGGGAGGACGTGACCTGACCATACAACATCTTGTCTTACTTTTAATGTGCACAACAATTCCGGCGATACATTAGCATTACATACTTCTCATTCTGGCTTCATATGATAAGTACGAGTATTTGAAAACTTCTAATGAACCCATTGAGGATCGAAGTTTAGTGGGGAGTTACTAAAGAATTGTAAAGTAACGGAGTTGAAGCATAACATGTGAATCGCTGTATTCGAGATTACTCGACAACGGGTTACCATGTACCTATTTTCTTTATCAACCACTTTTTTGTGTTAATTTAAAATGTAAATGTTTGTTTTGGCATTTAAACAAACAGCACGTGCATACACTTGTCGAAGAAGTGTACTGCTTGTCGAAGCATGACATCGGTCTTTGTATTGGCAAGAAGTAGCCGTATCTATTATATTTATTTTCCGATCTGAATGTAAGATAATCAGCAGATTTGTGTCTACAAAAATGATTACTCTAGATTTTACTATATTTGAGATACAGCGTTTTTGAAATTTTCGAAGGCGGGAAAGGGTAAAATATAACGGTATGATCTGGGTATATGTTAAACGAACCTAATGTTTCAAAAGCAAAAAGAATTACAACTCTAGCTCCTACCATCTCGGAGAACGAGGTGTTAATACATACAGACGGACAGACGGACATGGCTATATCGACTCGGCTGTTGATGCTGATCAAGAATATTCATACTTTGTGTCGGAAGAGCTCTCTTCTCCCTGTTACATACATTCGTACNCTATGCTCTTTGCCCCGACCTCTGAATGCTAGGGGCTGAAAGTGAAATGGGAGGACGTGACCTGACCATACAACATCTTGTCTTACTTTTAATGTGCACAACAATTCCGGCGATACATTAGCATTACATACTTCTCATTCTGGCTTCATATGATAAGTACGAGTATTTGAAAACTTCTAATGAACCCATTGAGGATCGAAGTTTAGTGGGGAGTTACTAAAGAATTGTAAAGTAACGGAGTTGAAGCATAACATGTGAATCGCTGTATTCGAGATTACTCGACAACGGGTTACCATGTACCTATTTTCTTTATCAACCACTTTTTTGTGTTAATTTAAAATGTAAAAGTATGTTTTAACATTTAAACAAACAGCACGTGCATACACTTGTCGAAGAAGGGTACTGCTTGTCGAAGCATTACATCGGTCTTTGTATTGGCAAGAAGTAGCCGTATCTATTATATTTATTTTCCGATCTGAATGTAAGATATTCAGCAGATTTGTGTCTACAAAAATGATTACTCTAGATTTTTCTATATTTGAGATACAGCGTTTTTGAAATTTTCGAAGGCGGGTAAGGGTAAAATATAACGGTATGATCTGGGTATATGTTAAACGAATCTAATGTTTCAAAAGCAAAAAGAATTACAACTCTAGCTCCTACCATCTCGGAGAACGAGGTGTTAATACATACAAACGGACAGACGGACATGGCTATATCAACTCGGCTGTTGATGCTGATCAAGAATATTCATACTTTGTGTCGGAGGAGATCTCCTCTCCCTGTTACATACATTCGTACGAATTCATTATATCCTTCTTCTTTGAATGAAACGGGTGTTTGGCAATGTAATTAGAGTCTTGTTTAAAACAGGCATCAATATTAATTTACACGACATTGTCAATGATTGCATTTAACCCGAGAGCAACACTTCTAATTAATATTTGCCTTTGGATAACAATTATAAATGGCTTAAAATGCTTATTTCAAATATGAATGCCAAACGCAGCTCTAGACCTTTTGCGAAGCTATTTCTATGCGGGCCCGCTTGGTCAAAGGTGTGTCGGGCGCTTAAACAAAAGTTGCCCTTCATTAGGCAAAATTATATTAATTAATTTTAAACTAGAAAGGCCAAAACCTGAGTGGCGAGCGACGCGCTGGTTGGGACTCCGATAAGGCAATTAGGCACACTTGGGGCACTCAATTAATGACTTGTCACGGGCACGCAGACCCATAAATCACACAATAGCTAGACATAGGTCTCAATGAATTCTCCTGGGACGCCGCGGCTGTCAGTCTGAATTTTGTCAAGGCACACTTATCTCGCGAAGGCAGCGAAAAAGTCGTTGAAACAGTTTTGCACTCATTGTCGTCGGCGTGAAAAACCTGGGCATGACCCGAAAGATAATGAGCCATGGGAAATATGATGAATGCGAAATTGCGAGTTTATCTGGCCTGAGCCACGCTCGAGTGACTCCGGAGTGACCGATGTGGGTGGAACCATTGACGGCCCAGGCGATGACGGGCGGCATGTAGCATGTGGCAGGCGTCCCACTTGGTCGCCCATGTGCGGTGCGCGGTTCAATTAGAAGATGGGATGCGACAGCCACGAACTTGCTTTGACAAACTGCACTCAGGCAGCTTAACTTGGCTAAGCGCAGAGCTGCAAGCCGAAAGCTCCACTTTCTTTTCACGCTCTTGCCCATTAATTGAAAGGCGATGATGGGGGACGGGTTCAGGTTTTCTCCCCAGCGAAACGCATCGAACTGGGCGAGCGGGAAAACTAATTTCAGTTTTGACTGCCTGACATCACAATTTGCAATGCCCGGGAAACAATTAGAGCACAAAATGGCAAATGACAAGGCCAAGACAGATGAACAGCTCTGGCCTAATGCGTCGTTTGCTTGCATTGAAATATACAAAGCATGTCGTTGCATCTTAAGTCAAAGGCGACACTAAATCAATAGTCATATTTATAACAGGAAACACGACAAGTTAAGTCCAATAGCAACATATTGTCCAGGAGATTGACTTAATCAGATGTCCTACGATGACTCCCCAGTTTTCAATTTAACTCACCGACTTAGCTCGGCGGAAACAAAATTGCTATGGGGGCTGTAGGTTGCCGGATCCTTGTACATACTGCAAACGATCCGCTCCTTGCACAGGTCGTTCTTCACGCCCAGCTGCTCTATGATTTTGTCGATTTTCAGCAGGATCGGGCTATAAAACGGATCGTAGTTGAGCGGGTAGAGGGGCTGGAAATGGACAGTAAAAACACGAATTATTCACAGATTGGAGCTGGGAAGTGACGGCGTCAAACCTGTCCGTCCTGCACAAATGGCTGGTGCTCGAGTATCTTTTGCTGTTGCTGGATCAATCGCTGTTCGGCCTGGATGCGAATGGCCTCCTTCAGCTGGGCGGCCAGTTCAGGCTGGAAAATGAAATGCGGGAAATGATACATATTTATTTGCCCAGGGGGTAGGAAAATTATGGCTCACAGCACAACCGAAAACCATTACGCTTATATTATTAATTTTAATTGGGATATTTGTTGTTCTGAAAGGCCATTGCATTTTCTCATATTCACCGTCAGATTGGGGTTTTTTGCACACGAGCCATGGAAAGCCGCTTTTAATTTTACTATTCATATTTTACAGCCATAGGAAATCGCTGGGCAATGTGAGTTAATATTAAATTTTGGAAATGTGTCAGCATTGGGGCGGCGAACTTTCCGAGTGCGAAGGGTCGAGTGCGGTGCAGGCCATCTGCTTTGGACAGCTCAACCGAGTGAATATGGAGCCGCTGGCACACTTTCTCGACATGCACACCAGGTTCCCATCATATTCGGGTGGCTTTGGCAAGGCGTGCTTATTTAATTAAGGTGAACAGCGGGGCATTTTGCAAGCTTACGGGCTGGCTGTCAGCTTTGCACTGGCACTGCAAAACGGCACCGACATTGGCAATGGCAATGGCAAAGTGCATTTTAATTATGGCTTAGTTGACAAGCCAAGTGCCTAAAAGCACAGCCCACATGTAGCCATTGGTCGGTCGCCCGGCACTCGAAAGTGAAAACTGTCACTGGGTGTCAGTCTGGCAAATGGTTTGCCAAGCAATCCACCTTGCACGGCCCTGCAATTTGAGTGGTGTCGTTAAAGAAGAAAGAGAAAAGAATACAGACACCGAGCCGGGCATAACATAACAATTTGCATCGGAAAAATAAGTATCTTCACACAGAGGAAAGTGTCAATAGACGCAACTGCAATGTGCCGGGTCTAGCCGCCTGCCTGTCGCCCAGTAAGTATTGTTAGTTGTTAGTGAAACTGCAGCAGCCTGATTGATTGTGTTGTCTTGTTGCCCAGCTGTGCAAACGTGCACTCAACTCTCTGTGCAATCTGCAAATAGGACCCGGCACTGTGCCACTAATGACGGGCGAAGGCGGTGGTGCCACTGGTCGGTGGGCCCAGTGACCCACACAGGAAATGAGCCCGCTGCGAAAGTTGGCAGCATCTTTACGCACAAGCCGGCCATGAATTTACGCCCTTGAGTATTTTCAGAAGGTTTATTTTTACTAGGAAGTAATGCCAATATTTGCCTATTTAGTTCAGTTTGAATCGAAATTCTGCAAAGGTTTTTATTTGCCGTAATTTAAACATAATCAGTCTATAGGTATTTCTTGTATTTTCGTAGCATTCTTTTATGTTGATTAAAGCAAGACTTAAATAAACTCTCGCCGCAAAATCGCTCTTCTACATTTTGGCCGAGTTTGATTTGCTGGAAATACTTGGTAGAACCTTTAACGAGTAATTGTGCAACCCGTGCTAACGACCACATGATTGCATGGGCAAGCTATCTGATTTCACAGATTTCCCATTTTTATGTGCGCGGGTGTCGTCTTCAATTACTTGTATACATGCACATTTGCCGAGTCCGGTTGTACTTTAAACAATCTGCACTTTGTATGTAATGGACTGTAATGTGACACTCACCGAAAGTTGGGGCTCCGGCGAATTCTGCGGCTGCTGCTGTGTCTGTTGCTGTGGCTGGTGGAGCTGGAGCTGATTGTTCCGTGCCGGGTCATACTGCGCGGCAATTTGCGCCGCTGCTGTGAGTCCTGGACCCCCCTGCGATGGATGGTGTCCCGGAACGTACACCGGGTGGTGCTGGGAGTGAGCCGGCCTTGAGCTGGAAAACCAGAGGAAAATTAGGTGCGGAATGCTAGGAGGCGACACAGTTTCCTGGAGCGCCGAATCAAATTTCCATTTCGCTGCTCTTTTTAATTGGCAATAATTACTATGGCCTTGTGTTGTTTGGCTTTAATTAAAAAAATTAAATTGCTTTTGCATGTGCCGGAAGGACACTTATGTGGCGTTGGAAAAACAAACCAATGGGTTACATTGCCTTTGCCTTTTGAATTGGTTATTGAGAATGTTTTGAGTGGTATTGGGGTAAACAAAGATGGAAAAATCACAGGTGGAAGTCTCGTTGATAAAATTATCCTATGGGTCCCTTTGAGAGAATTTGCAATCTATTTTTCTAAATGCAATATACAAATATAGGAAGTGTGCTGCAACATTAATAGCAATGTATGTACATTTAATTTAACAAGATTTGTTTCATTCATTTGTTTAGTAATTGATTTTTTATATACAAACAGGTACCGCAGAAAACCTTTTTTTCTTTGCGCATATTTGGGGAAACAAGTAAATACCTTCAGGAAAACGTATGTCGCAGGGCTTTTAGAAGGGGGTTAGTAGCTTATGACTTTATTTATGAGTGCGCTTGTTTTTCACGTGTGTTCTGTGTGCCTTGGGTGCCAGTGCAAATGGGTTTCGTGTGCGTGGGTTTTGTTGTTCTTTGACGCCCTTTAACTAGCGTGTTTGGTATGTACCTTTGTTTATCCTGACTTTGAAATGGGTTTAAACTGTGACTAGAGGCATGAACTTTCTGGGCACTTAATTGCTGCTGCTGTTGTTGCAGCTGTAGCTGAAGCTTTAGCTGTTGCTGCTGCTGCTGGGAAATTTGGTGTTTGTGCTGCGTCGTCGGGGGCCTCGACTGTTGCGAGGCGACTGGCCAGCGTTGTGGCTGCTGCGATTTCTGGTGTTGCTGCTGCTGTTTAGCATGTTGCTGGTGTGTCTGGTGCGGCGGGTGTCCCTGTGCGGTGCCCAGGCCCCAAGCATGCAGAACCCCGGCATCTTTTGCCGGTTCGGGCTTAAAGTAAGACGCATTCTCCTCAATTTGTGCATTGCGATTTATATCGCCTATGTATCTATATAGTGATGCAAGTCGTTTGATGTGTGAGTTGGTGTGAGTGTGATTTAGAGACAAGACAGATACACAGATAGTTACAGTTGCGGACTTGGGAGGCATGGGATGCGGAGGCGGAACTTGAAACTTACTCAGAGCCCAGGCCGGGACCGCTGTTCTCCCAGGCGCCCTCGAAGTGCTCGAATCCCGGGCCGTAGCTCTCATGCACAGGAGCTCCATGGAGATACGCGGATGGATGGCCCTTGGGAGGGTGCGTGTAGATAATTTCGGGCCCCGAGTGGTGCTCCCCACTGTGCCATGGGGGCACCACCTAAAAAGCAGAAAAACAAGGAAAGTTTAAATATAAATTTTTGCCTTTTTGCGGAAACTAATAAATTTTACAAGGGCCCTGGCTTACATTTTTTTGACAAAATCACACCAACAAAAAATGTTATTCTTTTTGATCGGTATGTGGACAACACCATGAAATTGAATCGACTAATTTTGAGCTGCATTTTATTTTTGTGTACAACTGCGAGGCTTCCACTTGACATTTAATGAACTTCACGCAGTTGAAACTTTTGGCACTGCTCTGGAGGGCTTCTATTTGAGGGCCCTCATCGCGACATCTTTGCTTTTCAGCTATTTATAGCCAATATAGCAGCACCCGACATAATAGGCGTAATGCTGCTCGATTTTGTCTGGTGGATTGGTCCCCTTTGGCTCAGTTCAATGACTGCCAAATAGCCGTAAATAACGAATAAACGTCAAGATATGCGACTGTGTCATTGCCTGGTGGTTCGGCTTTGGGTTCATGTGCCGCCCATTATTTGAGCTTTTTATTGTGCCCCAAATTCGAATCATATTTCATGCTGTGCGCGGCCAAAAACTTTTCCTAGTAAAGAGGTGACAAACGCTCAGGAACAGACGTCAAGTCAAGCTAACTGGGTGTTTCCTTGGCTTCCTAAGAATGCGGAATTCTAGTAAAATTAATTTTCAGCGCTTGTGAAAGTAGCCAGGGATGGCAAACACTTTGCAGTTTATTGAAGCGCCAATTGGAAGGAAATTATGCACATATCATTGGCCACCCGGGTGTAAATTCAGGCCATAANGATTGGTCCCCTTTGGCTCAGTTCAATGACTGCCAAATAGCCGTAAATAACGAATAAACGTCAAGATATGCGACTGTGTCATTGCCTGGTGGTTCGGCTTTGGGTTCATGTGCCGCCCATTATTTGAGCTTTTTATTGTGCCCCAAATTCGAATCATATTTCATGCTGTGCGCGGCCAAAAACTTTTCCTAGTAAAGAGGTGACAAACGCTCAGGAACAGACGTCAAGTCAAGCTAACTGGGTGTTTCCTTGGGTTCCTGAGAATGCGGAATTCTAGTAAAATTAATTTTCAGCGCTTGTGAAAGTAGCCAGGGATGGCAAACACTTTGCAGTTTATTGAAGCGCCAATTGGAAGGAAATTATGCACATATCATTGGCCACCTGGGTGTAAATTCAGGCCATAAACTTTTCCGTGGTTGATACTTTTTATTGTCATCTTAGCATTCCGCTCACTGCTCCATACATTTTTTTGTAAGAGAACATGCTACATTTTCCCAATGGATATGAGCTTTCTCTGATTGCCGTTTTTCGTGTTGTATGCCTAAACTCAATTACACTCGAGCAAACGACAGTTGTAAAGGATTATAATTGGCGAGCCGACTGTGTGTGTTTATTAAATCAATTTTGGGGCAAATCCTCCTTGTCTGAGGCTGTGAGCAAACATGGGAGCCCGGATTATCCCGTGGCCTTTGGCGAAACGCCAGGCCCTGGTCCCAGTTCAATAGCATTCCAGGCGACATTTTCAGATACGAGCATAAACATCTCATAAATACGAGTATCTACGCGTGTGCAGTCTTTTCAAACAAAGCAGGCATTGCGAAATGCCTGAGCAGGACGGTGTCAAGGAGGGCGGTGGAAGCGAACAGATATAATCCCTGCCTACGGGCACAATTCAAAGGCCGGGATTTCATTTGACGATATGTCAAGCTGCTGGGTGCTGTCTGTGTCAGCGTGAGCCCTCTTTCGCGGAAGGGGCCGGCACGTGCTACTTTAACTAACATCCCAGATTCTCTAAATGAAAATACTTTTCAGCTCCCGACTGGTTGTTGAGTGCCGATGAGAGCGCGTCTCTAGACTTTGCTAATTGAATTTCCGGGGACTCATGTAGCGGCAACAAAAGAAACTTCCGACCGGCAGACGAATAGACAACACCCAATCACATCCATATTATTTATGAATTTTGGGAAAAATTCGAGACGTGAAAATATTAATCGGCCTAACCCAAACCAGTTAGCCACACCGAGAGGTATAAAAGAAAGCTCCGATAGGTGTCATGTGCCTAGCATGTTTCTGTTTGTCTAAAATGTTGTATACAAAGCATACAAAATTACCGGCACAAGACTCTTTTGATTAATAAATACTCGTTGGTATTTGAGGCATCTGCGACAAATAACTTAAATAAAATTAGATTAATTGTACGTAAAAAGTAATTCTGACGTGACTATTTGAAATGATATCTTTAGTTTCGGTTTTTTGCCTAAAGTTAGTAACAATTTATTTAGCAAAGTCATATCAGCTGAAGGAACTTATTGCTGAAAGGTATATCAGCATCGAAAACATTTTAGAAGAGTTTGTTAAGATATTTTTTTTAATGATTTTGGGACAATTGTAATTATTTTAGCATTCTTTGGAGGAAAGAAGGCTCTCGACAATTTCAATAATCAAACAGTTTCCTAGCTTAGTAGTGTCCGACTTTCTGGGATGAAATATATGCGTATATTGTGAATCATCTTACCGTGTGATGGTGGTCGATTAGATGGTGGTGGTGGTGGTACTTGGTGGGTGCGTGGTACGACTGCTGGTAGTACGAGCAGAGCTTGAAGAGGTGCGACAGCGCTGGGAACAGGAAGAGCAGGAACTTGAGCAGCAGCTTCTTGGCCGCCCCGACGCCGATGACGATTGGCAGCAGCCAGAACAACTTGATCTTGATTATCTTGATGATCAGCAGCAAGGCCAGAAATGACAGCACCAGCTTGCTGCGTAGAAATTTTTCTGGACAAACGAAACGAAAGTAGCAAACAAATCGAAACTGTTAATGCGCCGGCGGAGAGTGAAAGCGCTTTCGACTGCAGAATCTCGTCCGCGGATGCATGTGCATCTGCATCTGCATCTGTATGCGGGTTTCTGGTATCTGGTATCTGGATTTCTGCGTGATGGGGCAACTAATTGCGCGTGTTACTTACGTATCTTCTTCTGGATTATCGCGCCGAGCAGCCGGGCCTTGACAACCTGTTTGGGGATCAGCTCCAGCTTGGCAATGATCCCGTTTCCCTCGATCGCCCGCGGCGAGATGCGGAACGTGGCGCCATTGAACATGACCTCTGGAAGGTCCACCTCCAGATCATGTGTCATTGCGAACTTGATGCTCTTTCCATACAGAGCGCTGGTAACTTCCTCGATGGGGCTTTCCGGAGTGGCTGCTTGGATACGAATGGGATTTGCATTAGACGTCTAAGGGACACGGAATCAAATGAGCACTGAGTGACGCTTTTGGGTTAATAAAAGTTGTGCTCGATTCCACCACCCCAGGATGGCGGATTGTTCTTGTGCAACCGAGGGTGAATGCCTTGTGCCTTAAAGTTAGCTTTGTGTCTATAAATAATTTCCAATTTGTGAGGGCGTATGAAAAATGTGTGGGAGGTGGTCTTCCGCCCGGGAAGCACAAGTTGTTCAATTTAAGTTGTATAGTAACTCGCGTACAGCTGGATTGGCGAGGATTTGGGGGAAATTGATGCTTTAATATTTAAAATGGCATTTGCTAAACCTAATAAGGAACCCCATTTCAACGTAAAATTTTTTCCCTGGCTATCAAATTTATTTTAAAAGATGTCTGTTTGAAGAGGTAACATGCAGAATAATTCAATTAGCATTTATTTTGCAAATGCTCTTTGGCTTATTCTTGGCCAGATTACATAATTATTAATGGACAACTTGATTGTTGTTAATGTGTGATGGTTACAGAGTTTGCCACTCTGTGAGCAAAAGAAAACATCGGATGCCTGGTAAAAAGCCGCATAATTGAGCGTAGTCAAACCGCCGTGACTCACATAAACGAAAGATCGTTGCCGGGCAGATATTTTACTGACTCTCTGGCGGAGCTAAAATACGTAAAAAATCAAATCAAAACTCGGCAAGTGAAAGTTACTGGAAGCGGCAGTGGCAGTGGCAGCGACAGCGTTATGTTTTGTGAACGTGCGCAGGTATATCGGCAAACAAAGCGAAGAAAAGAATCACAGATGTGAAAACCGATCGCACACAAACAAACACCACCACAAAGAAGGGCTCTTACATAACATAAGGTGCCTATTAGCAAAACCACCAACCATGTGGAAAAGCCCTTTAAAAGTGAGAATGCATACGAGAATGAGGGGAAAAATTGCATTGTCTTAAAAGAACACATTTTGTGGCCTATGGGACCCTTGCAATTTTTTCTGATAAAATTAGTTGGAGCCAACTACTCACCTGCCCGTCCCTCGTTGAGGTCCTCCTTTTCCTTCTCAACCTCGTAGTGCACCTGATTCCTGAAGAACTTCAGCCGCTGCGTCACATTGACATCCCGTGAATCCAGGGCACCGTCCAGGTAGCTGAAGACATTCTTCTGGAAGCACGAGATATCCGGCTGCAGATAGCAGTCGCGAACCAGGCCATCCCACAGCTCGTTTCCGCTGGAGAATCGCCGTGCCAGACGCAGGAGCAGCGAGTCACTGCCACTTATCCTCCCCGGCTTCTGTGGCTTCCCAGGCGGAGTTTGAGTGGCATTCGCCTCGCTCACAGGCTGCCAGTCCTCCGTCACTGGGGATTCCGTGGCCGGATCTGTGGTCGCCGCACCCTCGTCGCCCGGTGACTCCGTTTCCAGGTGTGTCAGCGGAGTGGTGGAGAGGTGCCGGCCTAGGCGGCCACTTCGAGTTGCCTCATCCGCTTGGACGGCCGAGTTTACTAGGCAGATCAAGAGGAAAACCAACATGCTGCGATTTCGATGCGGTTTCCAGATGCGATTTCTACTGGCTGCCCGCTTGGAGGATGTGCTCTGCCGCCGGCTCTCACCCGAACTCCAATTATGGGGCACTTGCTGCTTGATTTGTGAGCTTTGCTGCATTTTCAGTTTCGTTTTAACTTTTCCGATTTCGGTGTCAGTCTCGGTTTCGGTTTTCCTCTGCCAGTTAGCACAGTGTCTGCCCGTCAGGTAATTCACACCTTCAACCTGCAATTGCAGCCCTGCAATTTGTGTCTTTTCCGTTTCCCAAACTGTTTACCCAACTGATGTACTAGTGCTCTACTGCAGATACAAATGATACAAATGGTCGCGGTACATGCGGGTCTAGGAACCTTTAACTCTTGCTCGACACAATGGCCGGCTTTATTGGCGAAATCGTTAGCCAATTGACGAATCAATTTATGTGGCACTCGGGCTTAGCACGCAAACACAATGCCATTGATTGGGGATGGCTCCGATTCGTGCGCTTGCCACCTTGATTCTTTTACCGGCTTGTATTTCGGGCGTACTTTCTTCTTGAATATTTACTTTGGACTCGTTTGTTTGGAATTTCGCTGCCGCATTTAGCGCGTTTTCTATTTACCAGCTCGCGTTATCTAGCTGCCAGCAATTACTTCATCGCGCGACACTCCTACGGCGTAACGGTGTATCTTATGGCTCGTTTCGAGTTTATCGTATCTGGTATCTTGTATCGGGCGGATATGCAAATCACCTGTTAGCGCGTTTCGCGTGCGCATGCGTGCGCGTCTTCCGTGCGACTGAGCTCGATGCGGCCCACACTGCTGGCCAAGATCATGGCCGGGCCAACTGAGACAGCAGACCGGTCTCACTCGCTCTCTTCGCAGCTGTGTCTGGTTTCGTTCAGTTCAGTCGTTTACTTTTCGCACTGCAACATCGGTTGTACCTTCCTCTGCAGCTCTGCATTCACACGTTGTATCTGCAAGATTCTTCCGCCGCGCGCAAAATGTTAACTGTAACTCTGACCGCTGAAAGTTGTTCCATCTGCTCGCTGCTGCTCTCTATGTTTGTTTATACATATTCCAGTTAGCTGTAGATTGTTTCAGGCGCAGCTTGTCTGCTGACTTGACGTTAATTCCGCTTGTTTTTGCTATTCACTGTGCCCCGTTGTCTGTTGTCTTCAGTGTTTTAGTCGCCGCTTTTCACGGCCATTTAGGATTCATAGCCACAAACGAGTTTTCCTGCAACGACAAAGCGAAGATTTTATTATGTTTTTATGGCGCCAATAAGTTAGGCAAATGTTTGATTTTCCTGAAACTTAAGTTGAAGTTGAAAGAGAAAATGGGTCAAAATCTCGCCCACATTTGTTAAAAAATAGGATGTTGATATTGGTCTTGAGTTTGCATCACAAGAAAAACCCGCTTCATGCAATTTTTCAGTAATTTTTTGTACGGAGAATATAGGTCGATGAACGACCTGCCAAAAATACGAAACTCTGGAAAAAGGAAATCATAACGATCTTAGATTGAGAACGGAATGAAAAGAGGTTCTTGTCGACAAAAGAAAGCAATCAAATTGTCAAATGAAATCGCCATTACTTAAACCATCTTCGGGGCCAAACAAAAGGTGACATACTTATGACAAACAGGTAGAGTATAAAGTCAATAAGCCACTGTTGTCAGGTCGTTGAGAGCAGTTACAAATAAGCCCATCATCTATAATCAAGATATGAATCTGGGCGNGCCAAGATCATGGCCGGGCCAACTGAGACAGCAGACCGGTCTCACTCGCTCTCTTCGCAGCTGTGTCTGGTTTCGTTCAGTTCAGTCGTTTACTTTTCGCACTGCAACATCGGTTGTACCTTCCTCTGCAGCTCTGCATTCACACGTTGTATCTGCAAGATTCTTCCGCCGCGCGCAAAATGTTAACTGTAACTCTGACCGCTGAAAGTTGTTCCATCTGCTCGCTGCTGCTCTCTATGTTTGTTTATACATATTCCAGTTAGCTGTAGATTGTTTCAGGCGCAGCTTGTCTGCTGACTTGACGTTAATTCCGCTTGTTTTTGCTATTCACTGTGCCCCGTTGTCTGTTGTCTTCAGTGTTTTTAGTCGCCGCTTTTCACGGCCATTTAGGATTCATAGCCACAAACGAGTTTTCCTGCAACGACAAAGCTACGATTTTATTATGTTTTTATGGCGCCAATAAGTTAGGCAAATGTTTGATTTTCCTCCAACTTAATTTAAAGTTGAAAGAGAAAATGGGTCAAAATCTCGCCCACATTTGTTGAAAAATAGGATGTTGATATTTGTCTTGAGTTTGCATCACAAGGAAAACCCGCTTCATGCAATTTTTCAGTAATTTTTTGTACGGAGAATATAGGTCGATGAACGACCTGCCAAAAATATGAAACTCTGGAAAAAAGGAAATCATAACGATCTTAGATTGAGAACGGAATGAAAAGAGGTTCTTGTCGACAAAAGAAAGCAATCAAATTGTCAAATGAAATCGCCATTACTTAAACCACTTTCGGGGCCCAACAAAAGGCGACATACTTATGACAAACAGGTAGAGTATAAAGTCAATAAGCCACTGTTGTCAGGTCGTTGAGAGCAGTTACAAATAAGCCCATCATCTATAATCAAGATATGAATCTGGGCGATTGCGCTTTGACCTTATTAACACTGGTCCTTGACAACTGCGAGGCATTCTAATTAGCTTAAAATTCCCACTAATATAGGCTCAGACATGAAAGGCATTCCAGCCAATTCGATTTGAACTGCTTGGCTGGCTTAATCGTCTTTCCAATGCAATCAATTGTGGCATATTACGCAGGCAGACAGCTGCACTCTGAACGCCACAAATGATTATTATTTTTAATGAGCTCGCCTATGTTACTGGCAGCGGATGGTACGTACTACGTATGCGTAATGTGCATAAACGACGACATATGTATAGTCTGTTTCATGTAACGAGTCGCGTTGTTATGGCTTTTCATATTAAATCCCATTCTATTAAATGCCACGCTGCTTATGTCATGCCGAAAAACATTCCCATAAAGCAGCGAGTACACAATTGCCATAAAGATAATGGCCGGCTAAATCAAGTTTTCGGGGTGGCCGGCGGCAGAACTCACTGCCCGCCCAAAAAGCGCTCAAGTGATGTAAGTTCTTGGCGGGTTCACCTGAGTCGTAGACCCAGGTCCGACCGTTAGGCGACTGGAGGGGTTAGCGGCACAGAAACTAGCTAAATTTCAGGCGTTGCACACCAAAAAAGCAGATCATTTGTTACCAATTTTGATGGTTGCAAAAACGGAAAGAGTGCACGAAAAGTGGACTCAACAAACACGAATTATTTTTTCTGCCCAAAGGATTTTTGATGTTCCTTATCAACATATCCCAGTTTATTGTTTGTGAGAATAACTTCCAATGGTATTAACAAATTTCATGTTTTGTTATAAATCTCTAGAACAGTGAGTTCAAACCCCATTAGGTTTTGTCAAGTACCCCGACGTTACGTCTTACCTTATGCAAGACATGAGATTCATTTGCTTGGCCTGCTGTCGTTCTGTCGCCGTGACTTTCACTTGAATGCTTTCTGCTCTTTTTTTAATAATGATTCAATTACATCTACCGTAATGGCACTTGAAAATGGCCAGCTCGCGGTGGCTCGGCAGATTACGTTTTCGGAAGGTAACAAGCTTTCCCTGTACTATGTGTTTTTTTCCTGTTCGTGTTATTTCTGCCACTGTCAGTCACAGCATTTTCGTGAGATTTTATTGCATTTTTATGTGACAATTTCTCGGGCGGACACACGCATCCGAACATCGCATCGCCGGCGAGTGGTTGACTGTGTTTACATAAGCTTTAGGCATTTGCATTTCATTAAATTGTATCCGTTCCTGAGAGCTGCTACAACTTTCAGTTTCAGTCGAACGCCTAGTGAATGTGTCTAATAGATTACTAATTTCACTCGATGCGTGCCCGTATCTGAGTTGGCCGGCCAAGTGGTGCGATTTGAGCTAGCGTGCAAATATTTTAAAGAGTTTTCATCTCTGTCTTTTGCGTTGCTATTTGTTTGCCGTCAGAGAAATCTATCGGCACGGCGAACCAAAAAACAAATTCACTTTCGTTGCGGCTAACCAACTTGACTTACTAATGGCTTATTAAGTCCAAACGGATCGGATTCAACGTACTTTTTACGATCCATCTGCAAGGGAGTGCAACAAATTGAACGTAATTACCGCCAGTGGGCCAATAAAGAAGCGAATAAAAATAATTCGGACTGCGGTGGCAGTGTCATTGGTTGCGGTTTATGGTCCGCAATTTATGCTAAAAGGTTTCAATTACAATAAGGCTCAATTATTTGAACCAAACGACAATTCAAGCTCGGCCAAAACCATTTGTTTACTTTCTTCCGACATGCCCGTTTTGTTGCTGGAACTCTATAAACACCGGGCATGGGGTCACCTTGCTGTAAGAATCTACAAGCGGTAAGCACGCCATCTAAAACACTAATTGGGATTCTAATGAGTATCAGAGCGTGTTAAGATTCCCATCTAACATGCGCTAATAACTCAAGTGAGCCAATGCCTAAGTGAGCGGGTGTTTAAGAACCTTGCGAAGGCAGCTGGGGAGCTAAGCTCCCGGCGCCACAGGAAATTTCACTTTTACCCAGTGGCAGTTGCACTGGCAAATGCACATGCCTATGCACATTTCCCTGTAAACAGGTTTTTCATTTTTTCGGATGATAAGCTGAGCCACAAAATTCAAACAACCGGCTCTGCCAGCAGCTGTTACCGCTTGTTTGAGTGGTCATCCAAAAAACTGGGTCAAATATTTGCATTCACGGGCAAACGGGTTCGATTTGTTTGGCATTCGGCCCGAGCTTACTCATTTGGTGAAAAGTTCCTCCACCGGCAACAAACACTCGTAAACACGCACGGAAACTTGGGCCTGCAAACTGGCCGTTGTGTTGTTTTGATCGTAGTTCTCGAACGCAGTTTGTTTTGCGGCTGGACGTCTAATTAGCGAGATACTTTGTGGCTTGTGACGGTCACTTTCGCTTTCGGTTTTCACAAGAAGAAATTCGGGAGCTTTGATGACGAGAATCCATCACCTAGGGCCGCCGCGTCTTTCACTTTTCACAGTTTTTTTCTGGGCTTAGTTTATGTTTTTTTTCAGCGCAGAGGTGCGATAAACGTCGCAAACCGGCAAGCGTGGAAGACCAACTGAATCCGTGAACCGAGGTGCTGTGGCGTTCAAGATGCGACCAACTTTGGGTGTTGGTAGGTGAGTTGAATCGCACAGCGACTTGCCACAAACACAAACAGGCCAGGAGAGAAAGCAGTCATTTCTCCGGCTGCCTGAAAGTTTACCTCGAATTGTTCCGCAAGTGACTTTTATTTATCGTCGCAGGCATAATAATTTAATATAATATAATTCTTGGCACGGGAGTTTTAAGTTATCTCTTGAAATAATTTGTATAATTTTAAATAATGATTAAATAAAAGTTCAATTAGTTTCTCTGTGGATTCTCTTTAATTTAACTAATACTCATAGGTGTAAATTTCGTAACAAAATCTTAAACAATCTTATCTGTTTCTCCGTTTTCAGGATTATCTTCGAGCAATCGAGTTGATGGAGTCGGTTTTGTAGGAGGAGTGCCAGGATCTGTAGGAGGTGTGGCAGTGTTTGTAGGCGGAGTTGCTGTGGTTGTAGATGTGGTTATGGGCGTAGTCTTTCGCCATTTTCCCTGCCACTTCTGGCCACTATTTAGGTTGAAAGGCTTCATTCTATTCTTGGTTATTGGTCGCTGCCATTCAGTGTCGTCACTGAAGAGACCCTCGGACATAAAATGTTGAAATCTTTGATTAAATCTCTCAGATATTTTTTCTTCCAAACTGTTATTCTGAATTTTGCCAGTTACTCGCATCGGTGTGGTTAGCATGAAAGGAATCGGATAAGGGATATATACTGGCATGGGATAGAAAATTGGCTGAATTTGTGACTGCTGGGACATAGCTTCCAGTACATTCATCGGCAAGCTGTCCCACGGAGCCGGCATTGATAAAAAATCTTGGACTTTTAATTTTTGTTTTGGTTGATGCTCAATGAAGGGTTTCTTTTTCTGCGGCTGTCGGGGTTTCTTTGTTGACTTTGATTCAGTCGTTGCATCAGGAATTGTTGGAAGTGTAGTTTGATCATCTAAGGTAAGAGTGGTTTCGGCGTCGGGTTCAATTTTTTCGGAGGCTCCCATTTTGGGATCTGGCATGGGGTTTGCTAGTAAAATTAGGGGTGACTTAGGATCATCAACCCCTTTTAGAACTTTTAGCAGCGACGGTCCGTCGCTTGCTTGCCCAAAGTCAATTTTTGATAGGCTTAACAAGAGCACTGTGCCTGAATTATGAAAAAAGTTAGCCATTTCAGAAAACAAATGTGTCTCTAAACTCACCAATGTATATTAACTCCATGGTGGTGCGAAATCTACTAAAGTTCTTTTGGTGTATTTGGCTTTTATATACCAGAAAGTAGGTTACTGGGAAACTCAGTGTTTAGTTTTGCTAATTGATCGATAAACCAAACTGGTATTATTAAAAATTATTGTGCGCCTGTTTCTTGACTTGTTAATTGAAGAAATAGCCGTAGTGTTGAATATATGAGATATCTATATCAGGTAAAATTATAAAAACTAATACGTTTTGTTACAAAACTGTATATTTGGAAAAATGAAAGGATATTCAAGTATTCTATTGTCGCAGAACAAGAATAAGCAAATATCGATTTGGAAATAAAAAAAGTTTTTACTTAATAGAACAACTAGAAATGCTGTGGTATAGATTTCTCGACAACGAGATACCATGTATCTTTTGAAGAGAGGTACTCTTTTCTCTTATCTTTATCAACCATTTTTTTTCAAATAATTCAAGACATTTTTTTTTTTTTGACATCCAAACAAATAGCACGTGCTCACATACATATAATGCCGTATCTCTACACACACTTCTGTAAGTATACATGTGCGAACGGATCGAAGTCAAAGAGACGGATGACGTCACCCAGCATGTTCAGTAGTATGCCTTTGCCGTGGGAAGGGTAAAACTTTAATTGGTCATATCTTCTATATTTATTGTCTGATCTAGACGTAATATTGCAGTTTCTTCCATTTTGTCTCTAGGGCTTACCATTTTGGAGATATAGATATTTTTGCAAATGAGAGGGCGGAAAGGGGCGTGGAAAAAATCCGGGAATGACTTCTACGTAATATGTAAAGTAATAGTTAAAAAGAACTATTATTTTGTCCAAGTTTTGGGAAAATTTGTCGAAGAAAATACAGTTATATGCAAGGCGGCGTGGGAAAATTTTTAAAATAAGCTTGATTTGCCTGCAATGATTACATACTAAAAGCAAAAAGAATTACACGTTTATCTTTTACCATCTCCGAGAACGAGGTGTACCTTTATGGAGTCGGCGACGTATCGTTCAGCCTGTTACATACTCATACATACATTTGAACAAAGTTAGAATACCATTTGTATCTTAAGGTACATGTTATAAAAAAAAATTTGGATTAATAAATGTATTTGGATTAAATGTATTTTAAATTGGATTATTATATTACGATGAATATGCTATATGGTTGCTTTTTTATCGACACACCTTCAAAGATAGGTTTTTTATGAGAAGTTTAAAAATGGGTTAGCGGTTAAAATAGTCGCTAATTGAGGCAAGACCGTTTTTTCTAAAAAAAATTTACGCTTTTTGTGGTTGTGTTTTGGTGTATATACGGTATTTGGTAGGTATACATGTAATGTACAATATTTGTATTATTTTCTATTTAACGGTTGTTTAGATTAAGGGTACATTAATACGAGTTCTATTACTTTTTATCTAATAAATTCTATTCTTCTACATGTATATACAGAAAACCGTAAATGCGAAATGACGCATAGCTGCTCTGTATTGAAGATAACACTCATTAAAGATACGCTCATTAAAAATAAGAAACATTGTAGTTAGATTTATTATTGCAAATAAAAGTATTTTACTTAACGCATTGAGCTCACATAATAAATAATTATATTGGATAATCCATATGCAAATTCATTCATAGTCGCTTAAACATACTATATTAGCCTGAGTCTTTTGTTCTTGTTGCTGGTGTCGCTACAGATTAAGTTATTATACATATTCCTTAGAATATGTTCTTTAGAACATATTCTTTAGAGATTAGGAAACATACTACAAAGGGAATTTTCAGATGAATCTGTTGGTATCGCTGTAGAAGTTGTTCCTGCGTCTGTAGTCGTCGATGTAGTTTCCGTTGATGCAGTATCTGTTGATGTTGGGATAGCTGTCGAAGTTGTTGGTGTTTCTGTTATTACTGATGACGATGTTGCTATCGCTGTAGAAGTAGTTCCTGCGTCTGTAGTCGTCGATGTAGTTTCTGTTTATGCAGTTTCTGTTGATGTTGGGATAGCTGTCGAAGTTGTTGGTGTTTCTGTTATTACGGATGAAGACGTTGCTATCGCTGTAGAAGTAGTTCCTGCGTCTGTAGTCGTCGATGTAGTTTCTGTTGATGCAGTTTCTGTTGATGTTGGGATAGCTGTCGATGTTGTTGGTGTTTCTGTTATTACTGATGAAGACGTAGCTATCGCTGTAGAAGTAGTTCCTGCGTCTGTAGTCGTCGATGTTGTTTCCGTTGATGCAGTTTCTGTTGATGTTGGGATAGCTGTCGACGTTGTTGTTGGTTTTGTCGGGGTTGCTGTGGATGTAGTTCCTGCATCTGTAGTCGTCGATGTAGTTTCTGTTGATGCAGTTTCTGTTGATGTTGGGATAGCTGTCGAAGTTGTTGGTGTTTCTGTTATTACTGATGAAGATGTAGCTATCGCTGTAGAAGTAGTTCCTGCGTCTGTAGTTGTCGATGTAGTTTCTGTTGATGCAGTATCTGTTGATGTTGGGATAGCTGTCGAAGTTGTTGGTGTTTCTGTTATTACTGATGAAGACGTAGCTATCGCTGTAGAAGTAGTTCCTGCGTCTGTAGTCGTCGATGTAGTTTCTGTTGATGCAGTATCTGTTGATGTTGGGATAGCTGTCGAAGTTGATGGTGTTTCTGTTATTACTGATGAAGACGTAGCTATCGCTGTAGAAGTAGTTCCTGCGTCTGTAGTCGTCGATGTAGTTTCTGTTGATGCAGTTTCTGTTGATGTTGGGATGGCTGTCGAAGTTGTTGGTGTTTCTGTTATTACTGATGAAGACGTTGCTATCGCTGTAGAAGTAGTTCCTGCGTCTTTAGTCGTCGATGTAGTTTCCGTTGATGCAGTTTCTGTTGATGTTGGGATAGCTGTCGAAGTTGTTGTTGGTTTTGTCGGGATTGCTGTGGATGTAGTTCCTGCATCTGTAGTCGTCGATGAACTTGAAGTTGGAATCGCGGTAGATGTTGATTCAGTTTCTGTTGATGTTGGGATAGCTGTCGAAGTTGTTGGTGTTTCTGTTATTACTGATGAAGACGTTGGTATTGCTGTAGAAGTAGTGTCTGCGTCTGTAGTCGTCGATAAACTTGAAGTGGGAATCGCTGTAGATGTTGATGGAGTTTCTGTTGATGTTGGGATTGCTGTTGAAGTTGTTGTTGGTTTTGTCGGGATTGCTGTGGATGTAGTTCCGGCATCTGTAGTCGTCGATGAACTGGAAGTTGGAATCGCGGTAGATGTTTGCGGGTCCCCTGTTGAAGTTGGAATGGCTGTTGATGTTGTTGGCGTTGCAGTTGAAGTCGGAATTGCGGTGGACGTTGTGGGGATTCCGGTTGAGGTTGGTAGAGCTGTGGATGTAGTTGGGGTTCCTGTAGATGTCGGAATTGCTGTGGATGTAGTTGGGGTTCCTGTAGATGTCGGAATTGCAGTAGATGTTGCTGGGCTAGGTTTTGTGGTATTAGGGTCCAAAGATGTTGCTGTCGGTGGTGCATGGGTCGATGTCCTGCGATGTTTCCGGCGCCATTTTCCCCAAAACTTTGTTTGTGGTAGATCTGAATCAATAGGATAGTCGATATCTTTTGGTTTTTCGATGTTCTCTATCTCTATTGCATTGATCGCCATAATATTTTGATTTTCTATGTTTTTTTTTTCTGATCCATACTTATTGCGTTCATAGCTAAACCTTAATGGGATTGGATAGGTTATGTCGACAATAGCTGGGAGTTCTTTATCACCACGCGTTAAAGAAGGTGGTCTGTCTAATTCTGTTTCTCCAAAACATAAGCATGGTATGCATAGCATTAAAGTTATAACTGTAAGTATGGTATTTTGGTTAACTTATGTTATTCTTATCTATAAGTGCATATCTCACCACATGAAAGTTGTCCCATGCTGATTGTTAGCCTACTGATTTCTTGCTGGAAACTTTCGCATTTATAGGGAGAAATTCGCTGCGATTGGAAAGTTTTTAGTCGCAACGCCTTTATAATGATGCTAATTAGAAATATACGATTTGCAAACCTTATCGTTCTATATTTTCAAGATGAAAAGGAAAAAAAAATTAAAATATTGAAATACATAAAATATATACATCTTAAGATTTGCTTATTTTTATTGCTTTTATTAACCTAGAATAAATAAATACACATTACATATAATATTACAAGTGTCTAATGGAATTATTGGATGTTATTAGCGGAGGGATCTACATCAAGGGACCTAGCATAGCCACCGTAGCCGTAGCCACTGGCAGTGCCACCGCCCCCTCCTCCAAAGTGGGCACTATGCCCGTGTCCATCGTCGTGTGTCACTGAGTGCGAGTGGCTCGATGTGTAAATTGGCTTGGCCACAATCTCGTAGGTCGTGGATTTTCCCCCGCCACTGGCTAAACTCTTTAGACCCAATACTCCCGAAAGAGTCAGGGCCATGAGAGCTGTCATCAGAGCCTTGCCGGCCATCAAAGCGATGGCACCGAAGCCCATGGCCATCAGCATACCCTTCATCATTACTCCGGCGGCTACGAGCGCCTCCAGGCCACCCTTCTTGCCAAACTTGTGCTTGCGCCCTTCCACCAGAGACCGTTCATCCAGCAAGCGGAAGCGGAGAAAGCGCGTCTTGAGGATATTCTCCAGCTTGGCCACAATGTAGCCATTTAATCGAGTGCTTGGGTCGCTGGGATAACTGCGAGCAACTTCTGCAAATATTAAAAATTTGTATAAATAGATTCCAGTATTTTGCAGGCGATATTTTTTGGAATTTTAGAAGATATCAAGCCTACCCGCCATCAGTTCGGATGTCTTTAGTTCCGTGGCATTCTCATCCTTCACCACACTGACGCCTGGCAGTACATTAAGCTCCTGTTGCTCGGCCAGCTTCTCCATTATCTTGACAAACTCGATCTTAAGACACATCCAGCTGAACGAGGACGCCTCACAGCCGGTGAGCATGTTCTCACCCCGTTGGGGCTTCTTCAAGGTTTCCGTAGGAAGTGACGGTGATTCCGTGGACGGCACACTCGCTGCCTGGGCATACTTGCACATGAAGGCGAAAAGGGCCAGATAAAATAGATACTCCAGGGTTTTTGTCAGCAACATATTCAATCGGCTCGACAAGTAAACAATGTATTGCCTTTGGGGTCGTTAGAGAGACTGCAACATCTCAATTTTATGGGTTTACCTTTTATACCAGCTACTGTGCCACAGCCACTGCTATTGCCACTGCCACTGCCACTTCCAATTCCCATTTCCCTTTCACCAAACTCTAGCTCTGTACTCACGGCGGCCCTTGTGCTTTTCTAATTACCCAAAACGATTTGTGGTCGAAATTCTTCCCAGCGCCAGTCAGCTGCGTCCAACTGGGCGGCACTTTCGCTTTCCTATGCGGCCGGTGGTGGTGGTGGTTAGTCCAGCGGAACGCCTGGGACTGGCTAATTCTGTCACCAAAAGCCCAAAAGTTCCAGCTAATGAATTCCCCCCGAGAGCCAGAGACAATAAAAGCAAAAGAAACTCCCAGGCTCGGGCGCAGACGAAGACTCGGAGACATCCAGATAATTACGAGTACCGGGCAGATAGAAGTCGCGTGCCTCGGACTTCCATAAATTAAGACACAGTATTTTGCCTGCCTAACTGGGACTGACTAACAATTCATTGTTAATTATTACTACATTTTCATTTGTGCCGGGTCTAGCCTCGTTTCGCTACTTTCTTTGCTCATTTTGCCCATGAGGTAATATATCTTTCCTCGCCGCGTCTTGCCTGCTTTATATTCAGATTACATGCAGTGCTAATGGCCAATTTGTTGGTCAATTTTTGATTTTAGCTCTTCTCCGATTTGTCGGGTACATTTTGGTGGATTTCTGGGGAGAATAAGTCATTTTTAATTAAATATCCAAGAAGATGTTACCTGTTCAATTGCTTGACAAATGAATTGTTACCATTTCAGGATAGATTTTTCAAGGACTTTGATATTTTATATTGAAAATGTCTAAGTGTCCTGTCGGATAGATATTCTTGCATTTTAGATTTGATTAAAATTAAAATTTTTTGGTCAGAATGTAAAGATTTAATTGCTTGGGAAGAAGTGTGAAACCACAAGACAGGACAAATAGATAATAATTTAAGAGTTTAGTCATTTTATTCAAAATTTCAAAGAACGTATTGGAACAGAATGTTAAACCAGGAACTGCGCTTTGATTTGTAAACGTTTTTTGAATTGACATGCATTTTTATTCGGAATATCTTAGTTTGCATATATACATATGTATTTTCAACTTTTATAAATATTTAAATAAAACGTCAATGAACTCGTCTAATTCGGTGGAGGAGCTTTTGTAGTAGTCGTGGTTGTAGTTGAAGAGGTCCATTTGTTCCTAAACTTTTCACCGAACCTCTCGAAGAACCCAGTGCCATTATTGTTGAAAGGAGGGAATCGTAACTGGCCGACACTCGATGTTTCCTCTATAACTGGAACACCTTCAACAAATTCCTCGGCATCAGCAGATCCACCCTCGACAGAGGTTAATGTCTCCGAATTTTCGACAGGAAGCGACCATGCCAAGGACACTAAAAGGCCGACGACTAGGGCGATTTTAATCTGACACCCGATGAGTTTGCAGCTTAGACCGTTCATCTTGGATTTCGTGATATTATCGACGGCTTGATTCCACTTATATAGCAACTTTAAGTGGGACATTTGATTCAATGGAAATTAGGAAGCTTACGCAAAGAAAGCCAGTGAGCCTATTGCAAAGCAATTAAATTTGCTAATCGAATTAGGAGACTTAGCTTTTGTTTTCACCCAAATAAATTGAAAGTGTTTGAAGAGAGTCGCATAAGTCCGCTATGAGCATTTGTAACTATAAACTGGATCTTGATTTTATCTATACTTTGCGTGCAACACAGTAATACAGTTTATTTGGGTGTATGTGTCATGGCCAAAGTAGTCATAAATCAATTTGTCAGCTGACAATTCATCTCCACCTCTGTCGAACATTGTTGACCATTGCCGGGGACCTGCGACACATTTTCGTGCTGGAAAAAAGGTCCGAAAATATGTTTGCCATCTATCAAGGAAGCAGAGCGCTCTCAATTTGTTGCCCCAACGCTTTGATAATATTTATAGCCCCATGATACTTGTTTCGCTTTCATATATGTACGAGTATTCCATTTCCATTTGCTTTAAGCGCTTGAGTAAAAAAGTGGGTCAGAAAGCTTGTGTTTGCATTTGATGAATCATTTTTATTCAATTGCTTTAAGTTATCTGAATAAATACTTAGTATGTAAGCTCTTGGACAGGCGTAATTTTCGTTGTTTCCTTCGATGGACCTGAGTGACATTTACAGCCGCCAAGAGACAAGTGGACTGTGGGAATGTGCAATAAATATGGCGCAATCATGAATGATTTTTGTGTCCTTAAGCATTGTCCTGAGCTAGCCAAGGGTCGCGGGACCGTTTCAATTGTTCTCTTTTTTTGTGTTTTTTTTCGCGTTGTTTTTTGGTATGTCGCAGCTAACTAACTAAATGTAACTAAATAATTATTGACTACGAGTTAAGCCATTCTTCAGTGGGGAGGGGGGGAAGTCTTAGGAGGAAGCGGAAGTACAGAGGGGATGTAGGTAGGCAGATAGTTAGGGGAAATGGAAATTGATAGGGAAGAAGGATAGACTTGGAGCTTTGGTAGGGTAAGATGCAGCAGATAGTCTAGTGTGGGATGGGGGGGTCAAGTCAGCTTCGGGTCCGGCTTAGAAGGGCTGGGCCAGGCCGTAGTGGTTGTAGGCCAGGTCGGCGGCACCGGCCTGTCCGTTGCGGCTCCAGTCGGAGTGCACGATGTCAGCGTTCAGGGGGCTGCCGGTGATGTAGGCAGTGGTGATGTGTTCCTTCTTCTTGGCCAGCAGATCCTTGAAGAAGGTGGCACCTGCGCGAAGGTTATATTGGAAAGTTAAACATTATATACATTCGTCACATACTGAAGTTCTTGTGGGTAACTCACCAGCCAGAATGAGGGCAAGGAAGGAGATGGCCAGAGCCTTCAGCGAGATGAACTTGATGATGGTGAACAGGACCTTGACAACGATGGCCTTCTTGAGCTTCAGGGCCAGCAGGAGGGGCAGGAGCATCTTCTTCATGCGCTTGCTGCGGGACTCTAGTGTTCCGAATTTTTGTTTTGTGGAGAGAAAGCAAGAGAAAGCGGAAAATTTAGCAGAGCTCCAAAAAGTATTCAACGCTGTGCTGTTGGGTGAAAGCTCTCACTCTGCGTTTCTACATAAGCAACAAAATATGCCACAAGTTTTTTGATTTGCGGTTTGTGGCCTGGAAACTTTGTTTCAGACTTTCTGGGGTAAACCGCCATGTGGTACCCTATAATTGTTAAACTTTTAATTGTCACAAGGCTGTCAGCTGCTCCGGAAGCTTAGGCGCTTGGCACTTATGTGGGCACTTCATGTTGAATTTCGATTATAGGACAAATCTAGGCGTTGGAGGTCTAGGCGATTTTTGCCTTACTATTTGATTTTGGTTTTTGATAAATCACTTGGGCAATTTTCCAACAGAGCGTTTGAGCATTTCGAGAATACTCACCCTCCATGGCACGACCGGTGTACTCGTTCTCGGCGTTCTCCTCCTGCTCGTCGCCGGAGAAGGAGAGGTTCAGCTCGTGGGTCTCCAGGTAGCGCTCGGCGCGGTCCTCGAAGGACTCGACGGCGTTGCCGGCGCCGAAGCTGCGGCCCGTCTCCGACCTGTCAATGCGGAGTCCCCCGAAGAGGGCAACCGACTCCTCGCCATCCAGGCGGTTGAGCATGTTGACCAGGTCCCGCTCACTGGAGTCCTGCGAGGGCAGGGCCAAAGCGCCGCACACAAGGCTGGCCAGCAGCACAACACATACGAATTTCGCGCACATTTTTCTGGTTTGTTTTTGGCTAGAACTGGGGGGTTTGGTAGAAATAATCCTTGGATCGGTCGCCGGACTGCTGCCTGGGGAGCTCTTGTGTGCTGGCTTTGTGAACGGTAATCGCTTTGTGATTAATTGTATGCACTGCCCCCGCGTTTTATAGCATTTCGAATCGAATGCGTGCCCGTCGTCGATTGACCAATTTAGTGGCTAGAAATCGCGCGCCCGTCCAAAACTGAGCGAGAAAAAAGCAAAAACGCACCCCGCTGCAATAACAATACCGAAATCCAAACAAATTTATGCAAAGCATATGCGTATGCTACCTGGCCGGCAATTTCTTGACCATATTTCCACGCACGTCGCGGTGTCAACGAAAGGGAAGTGGCTCTGTGGCACATGGCTACGCGGATACTTGGCTGCTTGTCTGCCGGGTGAATATGATTTTTGTATATACTTTATATAAGCATGTGGCCCAATTTCGGGTGTCCACCGTTAGTTGAATCGCAATTGGCATGCACTGGGCCCTCGGGGCGGACGTGTTCGGATTGCCTGTGCCAGATTCTTGGCCGGTGTTCCTCCTCCGCCTTGTTCATTAGGCGAGCCATTGGATGGCATTAGGGCCTGCAGATTATGCATATGACTGGGGAGCGGGAGCCAAAGAGAGATGGATATGTTGTGTGTGGATGCCACCCGTATTTGGTATGCCCCAGCGGTGGTGACTTAATGCTCGTTTTGGCCCAGTTAGTTGCTCTGGCGCTTTCGGCGCTTTCGATTTCATTCTCCCACTGGCAAGTGGCATTCGCAGGTCGTTTTCTATTTCAATTGCTTCTAAATCTATTTCCAAAAGAAAGCTGAATTGTAGCACATCGCCGCATATATCTTTTCAATCGCAAGCGACACTTTTATGAGCATAAGTAGAAAGTTTCTGGTAAACAATTAACATGCCAAGCGGCCGTCACATGGCCACTAGAAACTCCAATTATGAGCAGTGCCACCAGTTACTAACTTGCAAAAATGTTGTTATTTTTCCCCAGCTTATCAGATATTCTTTTCGCTTTGCTTGCTTTTGTTGGCAGCAGAACCTGCCACAAGTTTTAATTGCCACAAGCAGTACACAGAAGCCCCAAAACTTGTTGCAGCCGCCCGAAGACAAAGTTCCAGATATTTTTGTCGTTTTTTCGGCAACATTGCGGCATTTCAATTAAGCCCTGGGAAAGTCTTTCCCTCTTGGTCGCTCCCACAGGTGGACACGTGCGTCGGTTTCGGACTCTCAGGTGAAATACTCTTGGTTTTATTCAAACATTCAACTTGACTGGGTTGTGGACGACGTGTGTGAGTGTTGCAATAAATTAGTTAATTACATTTCGAATAAATTACTACAGGCTAAAGGTTTCAAAACGAAGGCACATCAGTGGCTCTGGAGCTCCTCCAGCTCGCAACTTTGTCAGTTGCGATTGCTTTTACTGCTGCTGCTGCTGCTGAGCGGAGTAGGCCAACTGCTGGGCATCGGACTCGTCGCTGATGCTGCGGGCATAGGGGTAGGAGGAGGAGGCTCCCGAGCTCCAGCCGGCACTGGCAGGGGCCGACCAGGCGTTCGAGCTGTAGCCGCCGTACGAGCTGCCGCCGAACTTGTTGCCAAATCCGCCGAGCAGGCGCGATCCACCGACCAGGATGGCCAGGAAGAAGGCGATCTTGGCCACGATCACGGCCTTGAAGGTGAGCAGAGCCAGGAAGCCGAGCACCAGGGGAATGACGGCGAACAGCTTGGCGCCAATGGCCAGGGCCAGGGGTCCCATCATTTTCTTGATCTTGCCGCGGCCTGAAACGGTGAATATAAATTTTCAGTTAAGAGTTTTATTTTAAGGAAATGTCAATACAATCTTATGCTTTTCAAAACCAATTAGGGTATAAGACTAAAAAATATATTGTGGTATAATAACCAAACACTTCAATGATATTAACTTTGCCGCGTTCAAAGTTTCTTAAAATGAATTGCATGATATTTTCCGACTCACCTTCATCCAGAGCACGGGCAACCTGCTGGGTAGTCTCGGCCGGCAGCTTGAACTCCAGGTTGTGGCTGCCGAGGAAATCGGTGGCGCTGGAAATGGCCAGATCCACAAGACGTCCGGTGCGCTCATCGGCATTCTGGGGCAGCTCAGCGTAGACATCCTGCTCGCTCAGGGACTTTCCGGAGCGAGGAACGGGGCTGGCAGGATCTCTGGAATTAGATGGCGAAAGTGATTAATGTGTATTTGACTCTGCGCAACCTGCGTGTGGCAGTCCACAAAATGTGTTGATTAGGGCCCTGACAGTTTTTAGGTTGCAAGCTGAAAAACTAAAACTGGAGCGTGTCACGTTCAGTTGTTTTAAAATATTGCACCTCGCCCCAGGCAGTTGCTACATAATGGTTGGTTGCGTACTGACAAGATTTTAAATTAGGAAATCCACTTCCTTCTCTTTTCCTAAATTTTCTACACAATTCTCTAAATTTGTTTAAAATCTCTAAATTTTTTAAAGTTTAAAAGATCTTGACGATTAGTTATGGCAATGTTGTGGAGCCTTTTGTAATCTTATTTTTCAAATATCTAGGCACTCGTCAAAATGATTCCCAAGCACGTTTATGATTTTCGGTTTCCGTTTCGTTTGGGCGGTTTTGTTTTCTTCCCGTTGCACTTTCACTGTAAACAAACACACACCTCTGGAAGGTGACGCCGCTGGCCAGCTCGATGTTGTTGCTCCTGGCGGCGCGGTTGAGGGCGGTGATGCCCTTGACGGCCAGGCAGGTGGCCATGTCGTCGCTATCGAGGCAGGCGCCCAGGTAGCGGGCCGCCCGGCCGAGCGTGTTGTCGCCCTCGACGCGGTTGTCTTGGACGCTGGGGGCGGCAAAGGCGCAGCTGGCCGCCAAAAGGGTTACACAGGCGATGGCAAACACTTTCATTTTCGGTTCGAGGAGCGGACGCGGATAATCCTGGCTAAAGATGCTGGTGCTGATGCTGGTCTGCTGGAGTTACTACTCTGCTTTGGGAGCGCCGAGATGAGTTTGATGTATGCGTCCGCAGGCATCTAGTCTTTTATATTCGGCCGGCGGCTGCAGCCGCTCCGTCGCCGCCGGCTTCGCAGTCGGTGCGCATTACAAAACAATTTTAGAGTAAATTAAATAAAAAACGAACGGAGCGCAGAAGAAAAAAGTCAACAACATGGCCTTACCAGCGGAAAACAAACCAAGCCAACCGGCGGAGAGCACACTCGGATTTTGGAGACCAGCCGCTGAAATCTAGAGAACGGCGGGGAAATGAAGTCAACTTGTTTGTTAAGTGAATATGTTCATTTCGGGCTGCCTTTTTTTCGGCAGCGCCGCCACCGTCGCCGTTGTCATCCGTCAACGTTAACGTCAAAGTCGGCTTCGAAGCCGGCTTCAGCCTCAATCTCAGCTTCAGTTTCGACGAAGAGAGAGAAACTCGTACTTGGACTTGGCCATTGGGCGAAAAGGGGCACCCTCGTGCAAACAATCGGCATCATTGGCTGAGGCGTGCACAAAGAGAAAAATTAAACTTGAAAAGTACACATTCAGGCCTAAGGAAACCACTGGTGGAAACCATTGAAAAGTCGAAAACGAGGAGATCATCTTCGTTGGACATTATCTTTGGCTGAAAGTATGGTTTTGGTGTTTCTACATTTTTTTAGTTTATGTTTTCCTCTGGGTAATTACCAAGGGTTACCCTGTATGCTTAGAACAGTATTTTTATACCCGGTTCTTAAAAAATTATATTAAATTCGAAGGGGGGACGGAAGTTTTCCCGACCCCATAAAGTACCTATATATATTCTTGATCAGTATGAAAAGCCGAGACGATGTAGCCCTGTCCGTATAAGCGCTCAGAATTTTGAGGTTAGAATAGATAATTGCATCTTCCGAATTTTGTGATAGCAGATCAGCAAAAGTTTTTTTCAAAAATTGGGTACCATCCCCACAAGCCTTGAAATTCTGTGGCGTCCACAATTTTAACTCTATAGGCACTAAATTTGGATAGTACATTGGTAGAGCCAATATCTATCTACTTTGGGAACATTTGCCGCTTACGGCTATTTCCTCCCGCGCAAATGACAAAATACATTCTCGTTATAATCGTTCCAACAAAAGTTTATTGTGCCCACAATTCATATGCTATTATAATGTTATAAAAAATCAGGTGGAAATTGAGAACTGGGAAGTTATAGTCGAGACGACACTCGACCATTATCGTTATTATTTTTTAATTTATATCTATTTGTTGTATGCGTAATTATTAACAAGGTCCCAAAGGGTTGATATTAGAACAACATACAAACGTATTTGCAAATATATTTATTTATCTATTTGTTTAAATAGTTTAGGATTTTACGACAAATACGAGTAGCTTAAGTAGCATGGTTCTTGAAGAGCATGCACAACATTTTCCATTGTATCTGACAAATTTCATGACATTTATAATATTAATAATATAAAATGTTTGGCAACTATTAGGCATTTAATATTTCCTTCCATACTCATTTGAATAAATATGTTTTACGATACGGTAAATGGCCAGAGCATTATTTTTTACTGTGTTTTCCTACATGGGCCGGAAATTTGCTTTTGGGATTGGGCATGGGCCAAGAAACACTCACACCCTCAATGAGGCTGGGCCCCAGTACTGGAGGCCTGAGTCTGAATCGAAGTATGCGTTTGAGTTTGCCTTGCGCTTGCGCGCCGCTTTCATTCGAGTCTCGCAATACCCAAGTCACATATTTGCTAATTTATTGACGCTTCTTAACCGATCCGGTTGCCGTATATTTAACGCTGCCGTTTACGAACGCAAAATTTTTTTTTTTCTCCTGTATAAATGGGTCATTTTTATTTGCCCCCTCGCGTTTTGTTATGTTCATTACTATTGCTGTTAGGATAGGGATATGGTGAAATGGTATTTAGCGCCACAATGATTGAATTGGACTGTGCGGTGAATGTGTTGTAATAATTGAAAGTTAGATGGAAATGAGAAGCTTGGCAGGCTTGTGGGCTTATATAACAGGAACTAAGGGATTCTCTGATGGGAATTCGGGTAACTGCAAGAAATTTGTCTAATATTTGACTTCAGGTTAAATTTATAAACGCATGTATAGGAAATAACGAAAGGAGCCCAAGAATGTTTACAGAAGCAGTGTAGTTTCATGATTGTGCAAGACTTCCGTCGAAGTTAAATTTAAATTCCATTGAGAAATACAAATGAAGACAATAATTAACCGAATTGATAAGAAATTTTTTCTGGAAAGTCATGGGAATCTTTTGCAGAGAAGCATTCGTATTCCGTAGACAATCTAGAAAATTTGGCTATCATTCGTCTGGATCTGCACTCAATTCTCATCGACTAGTTTCTCCCGCGACCTGAGACACTTTTACAAGTCTATCAACTGGCTGTGAACTTTATGATTCATCCATTTGGCCAACTATTCAACCATCCAGCAATCCAGCGACGGTTTTCCCAGTCACGTTCTGTTATCACGGCCCGCATTGTCGGCTGCATTGACAGTTTATGTTGCCATCCGAATTTCTCTGCTGGCATTGCATCGTAAAATCTGGCGCTCCGTACAAAAGATCTCTATAAAATCGAAACAACTCCAATTTTTGGCAGCAACAAAATTTGTATTTTTATTGTCCCCGTCAGCTTATTAAAGGCAGTCCATTCAAAGAGTCACAAAAAAAGATGCGAGGCGGTGGTTCGAACAGAAATATAAAAAAAAAAACAAGCAACCAGCAACAGAAAAAACTGCCTCACTCACTTTCATTTATATTACAACGAAATGCGACACTAAATGTTGCTGCCCTCAATGTTTCTCATGCTGTTGTTGTTGATGTTGTTTTCAGGCGGCTGATTGTTGCTGGCCAAAAAAAGCATTAAAAACAACAAAACGCAGCCGCGGGCGTCGGCTTGTCACACGCTGCGTATGAGTGACGCGCCTTTATTTTCGGTTATTGTTTTAGCCGCCAGAAAAAGAAAGTGTGCTAGGTATGCCTTATTGAACGGCTTGGCCAGTGATTCACTTGCCACGGCAATTTGCATAGTTCAGTCGTCGGATTCCATCCGAAATTGCAACATGGAGTTCCATTCATCGAAAACGATCATCATCAAGGGGCGAGGATGATGCTTGGGGGTCTGCCATAGCCCGCATTCCATCGGGCTGGCTCATGTGCGCGCATCAGATCCAGTTTTTCGCACTCATTCATTCATACACTTCCGAGAGGTCCACGGTTCGCGTCACCGTCATCGTTTTCGTGAGTGAAAGTTATGTAATGTTTCGCTGAATTTTGCAATCTGCAGTCCGAGCCGGTAAACCGGATAACCGGACGGCTGGGACCTCCAACGCGCAGCCGATAACGTGTCGGATTTTATTACCCGCCCAGCTGTCAAATCAAACAAAGTTTCTAAATGCCAATCAATGAACAATTTCTCTTTTCTTCGTTGCGGTTTTTGGGAATCGGCCTCCAAGAACAGTCAAGGCTGCACCGGAAAAAGAAAAATGGTTTTAAGGCTTGCGCTCCGAAAATAAATTTGTATAAATGGCAAAACTTTGTCTAGAACGCAACCAACCCAGTTGATAACATTTTTGGATCCAATACAGTATTTTTTTTTTACCATGTACCGTAATGCACACTTCAAAATAGTCCCTCGTTAAGGGTCCCAACTATAGTAGTTTTCGATCAGACAAGCTAAACATAGATACATAGTAACAAATGTGGATAAAAATTAAAATAAAAGAGTGGTAAACAAATTTAAAAAATTTTTGCAACGACAGGTAATACAAATCATAAAATTTCGTCTTAAAAAAAAAAAAATAATAATAATAATAAAAAAAAAAATCAGTATGCCAGTCTTACTCGACTACGCTAGCAGGTTCGCTGAGTGGGCGAGATGCTGGAATATTGGAATCAACAGCGATAAGTCGGTGAATGTCTGCTTCACCCTGCGCAGAAAAACGACGCCAACAGTCTACATCGAGGAGGCCCCTGTACCACAGAAGACCGAAGCCAAATATCTTGGAGTGATCCTAGATAGGAGACTGACCTTCGCGAAACACGTCACAGTGACGAGAACCCGCATTCGTGCAGCGGTGGCGAAGCACTACTGGCTACTTTGCTCGCGTAGTAAATTGTCGCTCGCCAACAAACTGACGATTTACAAGCAGATCATTGCGCCAATCTGGAGATATGGATGTCAGATCTGGGGGATGACATGTGATAGTCAGATCAGGAGAATCCAGGCTGCTCAGAACAGAGTAGCCAGAATTATCACCGGCTGCGAATGGTACGTCCGCAACTCCACCCTGCACAATGATTTGAAACTTGCCACAGTGTTCGACGAAATAAACCAGCACTCAAGTCGCTACCACGACAGACTGGCGCTACATAGGAATAGCCTGGCCAACAGGCTCTCTAGAGGCCCAACTCCCAGGAGGCTAAAGAGGAGGAATCCCAGAGACCTCATCCTTCGGTCGCCGGTGGCAAGAAGAAGACGACCTACAATGGCCATACTGTGATGTCTACATTCATTGTGATATTTGTTATTGTGATATTATTGTTATTATTGTAAGTTTTAATGAAGCTAACTGCTAAGGCTAGCGCCCGATTGCGGGCTGAATGGACAGCAGCAAAGGTCACTAAGGGGTTCCTGTATTCCCCGTATGCCTTAATAAATTTATATAAAAAAATAAAAATAAAAAAAAATTCCAGTCTAGGGAATGATAATATACGGGCTTTAATAAGTGAAATAGGTTCTGATACCACCAAATTAAAAGCAAAAAAAAATGGCTTTAATAAATTATAAAAAATGTGACATAAAAAGAAGCGTTGAAGAATGTAAAAAAAAACACAAATTAGTTAACAAGAAAATTGCTTTAATAAAACTACTATACCTTTCCCCAGAAACTTCTGTCTATGACTGAACAATGCAGATGCAAACGCGGAAGAAACTGCTTAGGGTTGCCACGATTAGCAACGATAGGACTGCCACGTGCACTGATGTTGCGCCACCTGGCAATCCTGGAAACATTTTTGAAAAGTTCGTTTTAAGTGTGACCGCTTGGTACTTTTATTTACTTTTTTATTTACTTTTCTTTTATTTACTTTTTATAATATTTTTATTTAAAGGGAAAAACCGATAATGAAAATAGGTACATGGAATCTCGTTGTCGAGAAATCTCGACTGCAGCGTTTCTACTTGTTATTTGTTTAATGGAATAAACTTAACCACAATTTTGGATCATATTTCGCCGTGTAACACTTTTTCATGCGATAACCTTTCCCAAGCGTCTGCTCCTTCACTCCTGTCCCTTACTTAACGCGTTTCTGACAGCAGTCTGGTAAGCATTCATTATTTACACAAAATCAATTAGCTCCGCTTCGTTTGTGCGCTTTTCGATTTGCGATTCGTTGCTGGGCGTTGGGCGTCGCTCAATTAGCCGGCAACAAGTTGCCATAAATCGAATGCTCACTTTCCTGTCCGTCCGGCCGAGTGGGATGGTGGGTGTGGCGAGCTCTCTTTCAGTCCCATGTACGTTTGCTTTTCAAATTAGCCCGCTCGATTGGCAGTCAAATTTTGAGGCTTTGAGGTGCCTGTCTTTTGTATGTGGACTTTTTTTTTGGGCAGCGTGCGTTCTACTGACCCATTTGCGTGTGTTTTCATCGAATATCAGCAAACGAAATACCAGCGGCAGCATTATTGGAATTCCGACGCAACTAAAAGAAATTTAAGGGGGAAATTTTCACAGAATTTTTATTGGTTAAGGGTAAGAAATTCGTTGTGTCAAAAGCGGTTCAAATGCCAAATACCAAGAGGGAAAAATAATTGAAATTGTCAGCCGTAAACTGGATGGTCGTAGTCTAGCCCCCCTCATTGGTTCTTAAAATACACAGTTTCTGGCGTATTTTATGAAATATTATATATTCACATATCAATTATTTCAATGTTTCTTATAACTTGCTTTTAGCTGCCTGTAAGCCGATTGTCATTTAAAATGCTCACCTGAAAATCCACACAAACTTCATTTAGCTTCCGCACAAAAGAAACAAAAGCCATCAACCTTCGCCAATCCACACACAAAAGAAAAAATCGATGCACAACCAAAATTGTATCTTTTTAAGCTTTTTGGGTTAAACGCAGAAATACCAGCAGGTGAAATTGATTTTCTTTTCATTTGTGCAAATATGAAGTGTCAATATTGTGCGTAGTCGTGGCTGTCATTGTTGCCAGACTGAGAAAGTGCAGCGCCAGCGCCAAATGGTCTCCGTGCATTGAGCGGATATACATAAAATTTATGTTTTACCTCTTGGCACAATGGATGATTTTTTCGCCGTTTTTTTAGGTGTTGTGTGTGGGGCGGGAGTCGTTGCTAGTTATGCTATTTGCAGTTAAAAATTCATTGCTATTACCACCTAGAGGCCACACTCGGGACAACCCCAAAACCATTCAATTCACTTTGCCACGAGTGCTAGGAGAGCAATTGCTATTTACGAAGGGTCGGCTGTATATCATCTATACTCATGTTAGGAGTACTACTGTTGAGCAAACAGGAGTTGTAACTGGTTTATGTTTTGTGGGGTATATTTATGGTGTGGGAAATGACGATAAGCCCTATGATTAAGTGGTTCAAAAAATACCCTCCCCTTTAGATACCCTAGCCTGTGCTTACTCATATTTGCCTACACAAGGGTTTTCTGTACAGGAAAAAAATGATAAAATGTGCCTGTGGGATAATTTTTAGCCCGGGCTCAGGCCCAGGCTTGGGCTCGGTCAGGGGCTCGGGCTGGGGCTCGGGCTGGGGCTCGGGCTGGGGCTCTGGCTTTGCCCTAAGTACCAGCGCTTTGTTTAACCTCTTCCGACGGGGCCCGAAAGAAAGTGAAATTGATGGCACCAATGCACAGAAAACAAATACGAGGCGATGTCTATGCTAAATGGCCTGGTTAAGTAATCTCGTGAGAGCCGCAAACATTGCGCAGTCGGCGAAACGCCCGGGCGGCGGTGGCTGAGAATGTTGTTAATAGCTTTGGCCGCAGATGCGATGACAAAAGCCGTGTCGCTGTCGGTTGGTGCCCCTACCGCGCCTTTCCCCGGCATAATTGCCAAGCGCGACTCAGCTTCACTTTCAACGTCTCACTTAGAAAGAAGTCGCCGCACAAAGATACGCCCTGTTGTTGCTGCCGCTCGGTCTGTTGATCGATCTACCAGATACGCGGCAAGCATACCGGGCTCTTGTATCTCGTCGTTCGAAGCTGTTGGCGGCTGCTGTAGCTTCGGCTCTGCCCGTAAATGGATGTGTATCTGTCGGTCGGAGTGTTGCTGGCACTGCCCCACCCGGCCACACTTGCAATTGTCTCGTCTCTGTTTGCGCCCCACAACTTTCACTTGCGGGGCGCTAGGTGCGTAGGCAGCTAATTTGAATTCAACCGACCGCGGCACATTAGCTCACACAATTGGGTGTCCTCGAAAGAATGTGGCGCTTATGCGATTGTCGGATAAGACATGTGTTTTCTAAGATCCACGAGCATATGAGTTCATAGCAATTTGAGGAGGTAAAGAAAGTTGTTAAGAAATCCAGCTTGTTTAAAGAAATCGTTTAAAAACAGTTGTTAAATGTGCACCTTGGGACTTTAAGGATTCTTGGCTTATACTGGCTGTTTTCAATGTTGCTTATAGAATGGCTTACAGAAGGAAATATAAAGATTAAAGTATCAGTATGAGACAATAACATTCAACATTGCTTAGCTTGTTATTATGTTCGTTGATTGAAAAAAAAAAGATGATAAAATACAGGCGGACGAGTTGACACCGCCCTGATCCCTGCAAGATCACGATAGCCCGCCACCCAAGTCGCTGCACCGGCTGCTGCATGTTGATTGATTTGCGCCAACCTGTTGTTTACTCTGGCTTTCGGTTGGTTTTTTGTTTTTACATAAGCGTTGGCAGGCCGACGTTTGTCGGCGTTTATTGCAACAGGCCAGGCGGAAGTGCCGCTTCCAATGCGGCGACACTGATGGCTTGGCTCTGGTCATTGCTTCGGACTTAACTGTTTGGACGGACGGCGCGCATGCGCAATAAACCATTTTATGCATAACGGCACCGCAGTGCTGTTCGTTTTTGCGCTCCGTGCACGCAGTGGCCGTAGCCGCCAACGCCGCCATAGACAATGCGACAACGGGTCTCCGACGTAACGCAGAGTGGTCAATGTCGGGCGAGTAATGTGCTAATTAATCGTTGATGAAGCTGGGAGTTACGTGGCCCTATTTGTCTATTGGCCAATGCTGCTACAGGGCTAGAAAATGTTGCAAGCCCGAACCCCAACTTGAAATAGAGTGTGCCTCCGAAAAATTGTTAGTTTATTCGATCATCTTGTTTTAGATAAATGCAATTTATTTGGTAATGTAATGCTTGATATTGTGTGCTGTATGGAAAGCCAATTGTGACTAGGAAAGATGGGACCATTGATGAAATCAAGGAAATGTTTTAATATTGCTCTCAACCTTGTACTTCATTTAAAATAACCCGTTTGGGTTTTGGTTGAGTGCAGTAAATATCTACTAGCCAATATACAACAAACTTGCGCTATTTATCCATTATTTAAAGAATCAGATGCAATAAATTTTTGTATACTATTTTATCTATTCCTATTTATAGTAGCCAGTAGCTGTCTGGCCTATAAAAATGGCTTATAAAAATTGTCATAGCTTTGGTCCTTTGACAGTCCTACTGGTATGTAAGGCTGTCGAACGGGCATCCAAGTGCTGCCACTGCCAGAGAGATCTGCGGCATGGAATCCCTTGATGGCTGGCGCTGAGGAGTGAATGATCTCCAGGCGATCGTGCGCATGCCCACTGGACATTATCCACTTTAGGGCCAATAGTCCGGATGTAGCCAGTGCGATTTTTCCCATGACAAACGACGAGGTCGAAAGCGCCGTCAGCCACTTCAATATCAGTGGCAACAGAACAAGTTTGGCTAAAGCGGCTGCTGCCAGCATGGGATATATCATTTTCATCAGCTTCTTCTGCTTCTTGTGCTTGCCGCGACCTGTGAATGTACATTTTTCCATTAAATAAATATCTTCAAGATCCAAATATGTGAAAAAGCAGAGTCCCAGATTATACGGTTCACTTTAAAATTATCTAAAATGTTTTCTAGGGTCAAAGCTATTTAGGGAAAAGTTGAACTTCATTCGTGCCTTTCTGGCTTAAACATTTTCTTTTCTGTCCAAAGCAAAATGATTGTAGTAAAATAATTTAACAGCCCAAGTCCCTTTTGAGATGTTTTTTCTTGATTGATATTAGTTAACGACATTGAACTGCAAAGTTTTATATTAGAATTTATAGTTCCAATCCATCGAGAAAGGATTGAAATAACTGAGAAGCAGAAATTGAATGAATGTTTGAATGTTTTATTCCGAAAATTTCGCTTAAATGCAAGGCATCAAATCAAGCCACGAAGTAATAAATATGGAAAAATAGTGGATCTATAAAATATACATATATTCAATATACAATTCGTTAAAATATTAAACCCCTTGACTCCGTTATTAAATCTTACCAGCAGCTGGCGCACATACCTTCGATTTTCCAACTCTCCAGCATTTGGTTCACCTCCTCTGCGCTCAGGTCGTCGTGAAGGATTCTCTGGAACTGGCTCTGGGCCACCGCCAGCCACTCGCGCTGCACCTGCTCGGAGACAGCCTCCTGCTCCGCGTCCTGCTCCACGGCAGCCACAATAGCGCCGCCCAGCTGCACCAGCGGCGGCAGGGCATGGGCTCCGCCGCAGGACCCCAGCCAGAGGGGGAGGAGAGCTGCGAACGCGATGGAGATCTTTGGCATGTTTACACCGAAGCACTGCTACCGTCCGACTGAGCCAAAGTGGGTGCCCACTGCAGACTGCTCGATGCACTTGGCTGCACCCGCCTGGCAGTGCATATGCATTCATTCTTGGCCAATTGGTGGCCGCACTGCTTCTGGTTCTACCTTGTTTTCGCTGATTTTGTTTTGCTCCGGCGATTCAGTTTTACTTGAGCGTGAACGGACACATTAAAATTTCCCTGGCCTAATGAACGGCTCCCCGCAGACTCACATTTCACTGTTAGCTATTATTTCGTTACTGTTTCGTTTCTGTTTCTGCGGCTGTGTGCACCACACTTGTCGTGGGTCAATTGCCACAGCCATCAACAAGTAAAAACTCTTCATTATCGTTGGCAGGCGTTTTACTGGCTCCGTTTCGGTTCACTTGCCATTTTGTTTGGCTGACAGCGTTTTTCCATTTCTAAACTAAGGCGCGTGTGCGGGGAAAAGCTTTTCGGTGGAAATGCTCAACGTCACTCACTCGAAGAGGACTTTTCCCCTTTCGAATTTTCCTATCGCAGTCGCAGGCACGCGCGGAATGCGTTAATTTATGCTCAAGATTTTCCCAGTATCCTTAGGAAAGAGTATTTTTTTCAGGTTAGTTTAAGCTTTAAACGCCCCTTTAATTCTTTAAACACCCAGCAAAAGGTTGGGTTTTTTTTATTTAAAATGTATTTAAGAATTATTGGTATAACCTAATGATCATATAATTGTTTGCAAAATAAATTAATCAAAGCTAATTGATTGAAATTTGTCCCAGCTTCCTAGAACGCAATGCTTTGATATTTTACGGATTAATTAAACATTAATTTGCAACTTTAAGTTGACCCATAGCCGTAGCCACAAAATTCAATCAAAACTGTTCGACAAAACGTCCGGCGGAGTTCCAATTAAAAATTCATTAATACGAGTAACATTGCCTTTAACGTGAATAGCCATGTAAATCGCTCGGTTTCAACTCAAGGGAAGGGCTTTCCCTGCACTGATGTTTATGTAAATTTGCCCAAATGCGACGAGGCTGGCGGCCACGAAGCAAACATAAATAGGATTAATTAAATTTCTCCAATAAGAGGGCAGGCAGGCGGCAGCAAACAAAGTCAGCTCCCACAATTATACAGGTCCGGTTGGTGGGCGCCGATGGGTGTCCGGGCGGCTGTAGCTTTGCTGGAAAATTAAATAATGTCCAAACCGAATTAGGTGTGGCCCAGACGAGACAAATGGACCTATCTGGGCCCGTATATAGCTGCGGCTCTGCTTCATGTGCATGCCATATATATTCACATGGCGTTCCAGAGCGAACACATTCAAATGCACACGCGTGCCACGGAACTAATCGCACTCAGCGCCAACTTTAACGCGCTCTGCTGTCGTCACATTTCATGCCCAAACACCCGGACTTTGACTATGTCAAAGATAGAGACTGAGGCCAATACATGCCCGTGGCAATGGAAAAAGTTTGGGCAACGGCGGTACTTTGGCATCCGGATACTGTTGAAACTTCACTTTATCCCGTGAAGGTTGTGTGGGGAAGGATTTTTTCATGTTAAATGTAATAATAATTTATTTGTGGTTCATACCTATTGTAGGATTATAACTACTCGTAACTAGTTATCATACCTTACAGCTTACTCTTAAATACCCTTTGACAATTCAGAAACCAACCTTCAAGTACCCACAAAACTAGATGTAACTTAAAAACCCCAAAGGGAGCTTTTGAAGTTGAAACATCATCGGAACTTATGGATTTTCACTTACACCTTTGTGAAAAGAGAGTTGAGCTAACAGATTACACACTATTTGTTGTATTAAATATACAAATGTTACATAATACCAACCATTCAGCATATTCTGTTGATGGAAACTAAAATTTGTAGAAGGGCATTTGCCTTTGACTTAAATTTACCGTGTTAATTTGTTGGGGGACTTCACTGTTATGTACATACTCCGATTCACTCTAGGGCGTGCCGTTCTGTTTTAATATCCCACCTAAATCGGTGATAAATCTATGCCGGCCAAGTCGAGTTTCGGAGGATGGAATCTTCGGAGCTGGTCATCATAGCTTCTTCAAGACGAGCCCCTTGCCGCGGTGGCCGGCGGAGGTCTTCAGGCTCATTACGGCCGTGAAGAGGGCGAAGAAGAAGCCCGCCAGGCCCGTGGTGCCCACGAGCAGGGTGAGTCCGCCGATGAGCACGGGAATCAGGGTGAGGAACTTCAGCTTGTAGGCAATCAGCAGGGGCATCACCAGCTTCTGGATCTTCTTCTTCAGCTTCTTGAACTTGCGGCCCTCCGGCTGGGCGGGAAGGCGGCTGCGGCGACCTTGGGCCACCAGCTCCTTTGATGTTGCACCTGCCGGCGTGGCGCCCATTTTATTTGAAGCAGCCTCGTCTGCGAGCAAAGGGAGGGGTGAGATTTGGGACGGAAGAATTAGTGAGACAGCTAATTAAATGGCCAGTCACAGGCACTGCTTGCCAAGGCCACGAATTTTGGCTTTTGCACGAGCACACTGCGACTAAATTGAGCCAACCCAAATATAAGATTTATATCCACCATAATGTAGTAAATAGGATTAACACTTTTATATCAACCGTACTGTTTATCAAGAATTAAATCAATGAAATATAAAATGACCTATTGTTTAAGATTGTTTAAAAAGGGAAAGCCTTTTTGTGGGTGTTAAAAGTGGGTATTTCCTCGTATTTCGATTGTACTTTTTCTTATTTCTTAATTTTTCTTGCCGATTATGGGCCCATTTGTAAGTGTAAATGAACGGATAACAATGGTTAATTTTGTAAGTCAATGTGCTTCTGTATTATTCCCGAACCGCAGGAAAAATCTGAGCTAAGGATAATTTTCGGGAAACATTTCGTTTGGAAATTGTTTCAGTCACTGTTTTCTTGGCTGTGNCGAGCACACTGCGACTAAATTGAGCCAACCCAAATATAAGATTGTAGTAAATAGGATTAACACTTTTATATCAACCGTACTGTTTATCAAGAATTAAATCAATGAAATATAAAATGACCTATTGTTTAAGATTGTTTAAAAAGGGAAAGCCTTTTTGTGGGTGTTAAAAGTGGGTATTTCCTCGTATTTCGATTGTACTTTTTTTTATTTCTTAATTGTTCTTGCCGATTATGGGCCCACTTGTAAGTGTAAATGAACGGATAACAATGGTTAATTTTAAGTCAATGTGCTTCTGCATTATTCCCGAACCGCAGGAAAAATCTGAGCTAAGGATAATTTTCGGGAAACATTTCGTTTGCAAATTGTTTCAGTCACTGTTTTCTTGGCTGTGGTGGTATGTTGAACAATTTCTAAATAACATTCTCAGAACTATTGAGAAGGATTTAAAAGTTTTAAAGTTATTTAACTTCTTAATCGTATTCCAGAGTCCAAGAAAAATTGCAAGTGTTGGTAAAATTGACTTGATATAATTTTTCCCGTCGAAGAGGCTTGATACAAGATACCCGCTTAGTTTTGTGTTAAATACTGGAAAAGAACCCACCTGGCTCGTCGCTGATAAGGCCCCGCACCGAATCGCAAAAATCTCGCACTTTTACCAACGCCCGCTCAAAAGGCTCCAGGTAGCCTTCGATTTCCCGGGGCAACAGCTGCTCCTCCGGCGCGAAATCAATGGCCCCGGCTTCCAGCGACGATGAATTTTCATCTCCATCTTCATCAGTATTATCTGGGTTGGTTAGAGTGGCAGCCAGCCGGTGAACTTCCGGCTCGGCTTCCTCGGCCTCCGGCAATTGGCGTCGGATTTGGCCGCGCCGCATCTGCTGACTGATGGCCAGGACGTAGCTGGCAGGATCGCTGGCAGGAGGAACCTGTTTGTAATTTCCGCCCGCAGCCTCCGATGCTCCCACGCTCTCGTTGTATCGATGGTTGTAGGCGTAGTAATTGACAGGAAGTCGTTGGCTTTGCTGTTGCTCCTCCTGGAGCTTGTGTGGCTGCTCCGTCCGCCGTTCTCGGGTTTCTTGGGCACTACTCGGCGCTGTCGCCTGGAGGATGAGCCAATTGTTGTGCTGCGTGAATGGCTGCCACGCGTTCATCTGCAGCTTTAGTTGCGGGCTCTGGCTGCCGGAAGTGTCGCCATTGAAGCGACTGCCACGGCTGCTTGCCATTTTCATTGTTACGAGCAGATAAAGGACGAGCACCCGCACTTGCCACGGCCATTGCTGCCCCATTTTGTGCGAAGCTTTGGTGTTTGTTGTGCTCTTTGGTTGGTCTGGAGGATCCTCTGGGTGCGATGCCCACTCTGCACACACGCACTCCGCACGCCGTTTAGAATCGAACTGAAGTAGTCGGTGCTCCGAAATCTATTCTTTGGGGCACTACCGACATTTTATGGCGCTATCTGGTTGAGCGATTTTACGGCCTTTCGCCGAAAAGTGCTGCGGCTTTTGGCCTGTGGTCAAGCGACCAGTTGATCTCCCAGATAGCTTTTCACATCCACCACTTTTACCACAAATACACGGAAATTAAAATGTCTGTCAAAGCGCATTTCAATAAGGTTTTTTTTAGTAGTTCAGGATTATTCCAATTGTAACAATAGATAGGTTGCATTAAAAAACGCGCCTTGTTATAAAATTAAGCACTTAAAATGGTGTGAAAACCAATTTTATAAACACTGCGATGAATGCGGTCACATTAGGTCTAAAATTCTTGGGATTCACTTTGCTCAATAATGTGGATTATTTTCCACAGTGCGCAGATACAGAAGGATACTCCTTCAAGCGGAACCTACTGGGGCGTGTGGTATGGGCCACTTCCCAGATTCCACTTATGTAAATTTTCACAGGCCAGAAGTAGATGTCTTATTGGCAAATCGAAGATTAACGCTCCGGAGAGCACAGCACGTGCTGCTTTGACCGTTCGAGCGGATCCATTTTAATTAGAAAATAAAGAGTCGGCGGCGGCTGATTCGCAGTTTTCACTTTTCAGCGCCCTGGCTGGGCCTGTTGCACGTTGCAAGTTACGAGTCCAACTGGTGGCCTTGTACTTGATGGCGCGGTTCTATATAAGTTTTGGCCCTGGGAAAGTGTGCCCAATGGGTAAATTCGCATAATTACGAGTCCGTGCGTGCAAATTAGCTCGCTGAACTTGCCACCAGATGCTCGTGGCAGGCGCATTTGCAGCACAACGACCGAGTTGAGTGCACCCGTCAAGTGCTTGCCAAGCGTTTAATCTTGCGCCCAACAGGTGATTCAGGGGGCGGGTTCCTATGCCAGAGACCACTGATTGCTGTAGCAGTAATATTTTTTTTCATAGTTGCATTGCACTCTCGTTGTTGGTGCTTTTGTCACACGCTCTTGGGCGCAACGTGCCTTTCATGGCATGTGGTTAAGATGTGTTGCACGCTTTCCAGCTTGCCTCTTGCTGTCCATCCATCAGTGCAGCTTACTTTCAGGCTTTCGGAGGCAAACCTGTCTAAAGAATCAGAGAAGTGCTTAAGTTTTCATCACGACTTTGAAGGTCTGAAAATTGAATGAAAATATCGCTCCTGGCTCCCCACTCCGTATACTAATATCTATTCAAGCCAATTGGTAAACGGAAGTTGCATAAGGTAGGACATGGTAGGCAGTGTTGAAACAAAAGCATTTCCAGGAGATTGCGCACGAATCCTGCGTAGCTCCAAAATCCATACCCGTCCGCTTTTCCATTCCCCATTCCTCCGTGGAAATGATGTATGGAAAGCTTATGGCACCGGGCAAGAGAGATAGCCCACAGGCAATTCAATCGGCTTGTGGGCCTGTTAAATAGAGACTGGCTTAAATTGCGGCTCGGCACTGAATGGCAATTGAAATTGCTTTCAGAGCATGGCCATTAACAGTTGGCTATGATTGATAGTGGCCAAAAGGAGAGCTTAGCCACGTAATGGAGAGTGACTGGAGCTTATGTCTTCTAATTTCTTCCCATTTCTGCACACACCGAAACCAGTATTTTATCTGACATTGTTTGGCTGCCTCATACCAGCGCGCTGGCCATAGAAGATCAAACATGAATCAAGCCAGCTTAAGACATTTAAAGCATTTATTTTTTATTACCTCAGATTTGCATGTGGCTGCTTTTGTGGCCGGGGATGATGTTGATGAGCTAACAACTGGGACAAGCTGTCGTGCATTTTTTCACACTGCTGCTCTTGCCATTGTTAGATCAGTACACTGGGGAAAACCACCAGCGGAATAGTTTGGCATTAAGCAAGCCACCCTTCGTTCCTTGGGGCTACACGCTGATCTGTACAACTCTGTGTTTGTAACTGGGATCTTTAGATTAAAGATGGTCAGCGGTTTTGTCAGTGTGCCTAGCTGACTACTAGAAAATACGTTTGCTTTTGTTTTCGCCGGTTTTATGCTGTGTCATAGCCTGCACTCCATCGGTCTCCCTTGTTCTCGAGCAGGTTAATTTGGCAGCAAAACTAGTTCAGCTCAGAACTCTTCCTACGCCCGCCCTGTTCTAATGGAAATAATAAATTTGATTTTGGGAATAGAGCAGGGCCGCGGCCGCACCTGCTTTGATCGAGCGCTGCATTAGTAGAGTTGTTGGGGCGACAAAGTAGCTGCGATGACTAAAAGACCTTGTTTTTGGAGAGGAGCGAAGCGCGTGCGACATTTAGCCGCTCGCTAGCCACCTCTGCTGTGGTCTTGGGCTTGGGGTTTGGTCAGGCGGCTATTAAACCAAAGGCGAACTTGGCTTTTGGCATTAGTTCTACTTGTGCTGCGCAACTGATCGCAATCCACGATGAAAGTGAGTGAGCTCTGGGCCCAAGGAGCCTCTAAGGATTGCCTTTAATCTGTGATTCCCTCCTGTGTTCGTTAGGTATTTGTTTGTCTCCTGGCGCTGGCCGCCACTCTGGCAACCGCCAACGCAGGACTTCTGGGTCTGCTGAAGGGCGGTGGAGGTGGAGGTGGCGGTGGCTATGGCGGCGGATACGGTGGTGGCTACGGCGGCGGCTATGGCGGCGGTGGCAGCGGTGGAGTGCAGGTGATCAAGGTCATCAATACTTATGAAGGAGGCCATGGAGGAGGTGGTTACGGAGGTGGATATGGTGGAGGATACGGAGGCGGATACGGAGGCGGATACGGAGGCGGTTACGGAGGCGGTTACGGAGGCGGTCACGGTGGGGGCTGGAGCTCCGGAGGCGGTGGCTCTCGCGTGGATGTCTACAAAGTAATCACAACCAGCCATGGAGGAAGCAGCTATGGTGGTGGATACGGAGGCGGCTACGGAGGTGGATACGGAGGTGGATACGGAGGTGGTTATGGAGGTGGATACGCCAGCAACTACGGCGGTGGCAAATCCGGCTGGTGGAAGACGAAGTAAGCAGACACCGCCACTCCAAAGCATCAGAACCTCACACCATTTAGCTGTAATCCGGATATAAACTCGTTATGCACAAAATTCCACAATCAAGTGTTCCAACAGTCTCGTTTTAATTGCCTTATTTCCTAAATTAGCGAAACAAGTTTGAGACGATCGGCAGACATCTTGGCAAAATCACAAATAAAAGCAAAAGTGAATCCCTATTTAAATCCAATGATCATCGTTTTTATTTAGCTTGTAATGGGGTTATTACAGCCAAATTAGCCATTTTGATGGACGATTCGTCGCTTTAGTGGATTAGATTAAATTATTCGATTCAGTTATGTATCGATAGGAACCGAATTAATGTAGAAATCTGGTTTCTGCGTACTTTTCGTTCAAGTTGTAGATAATCAAAATTTTCGTTTCACTTGATGCGTTGTTTTTATTGAAATTAAAGCTATTAAATTGCCGACGACCAGATTTTATCGCTCTTTATAAAAGCCTTGAATTAATTGCAAGTTCCTGTATAATTTATTTTCTTGTTCAAAATATTTTCGGACCTCGGGCTTCTGAAGTAAATAAAGGTGAAAGTAAGTTCTGCCTTGTAAAGTTACAATATCCTCATTATCATATGTGGGCCCTTAGTTTAAATTGAAATAAGTTGTTTTTATTTACCAATAGAGATTATTTATTTCATATAAAATCCGGTTTATACTTCCATTGAGCTCAACAAATATGCACAAAATGCTAATTAAGTCGGACTCATTAACCATCTTTTAGATGAGCAAAAAACACAATTATTCTTCCATTAGCTGCTAGAGATTTAAATGACTTGTGTGGAGAAACAAAATTAAAGGCGAATTTCCGGACTGCAAAGCCATCTGACTGAAGGATATTCTCAGGAGAATATGGCCAAGCAGACACATGCCCGGAAGCAGCTTGAACTGATGCGGCTAATAGCTTTAACTTGGTTAGCACATACCCACCGATTTTCATCTGCATGCGAGCAATACGCAACTGAACTCTGAACTCAACTAATTGGGTGATGATTCATTTGGCGTAATTCATTGTTCTTGCCGGTTCTCTGGCGGCCCGAGTGTGTTATGTTATGATTAAATTCAGGGGAAGACGTCCCACACCGACAGCTGCCATAACTAACGTGCCTCCCTGTGCTCGAGGCCTGAAAGTGTTTACACAACCGAACTGCCTGGTCCAACTTGTTTCATGGCTTAAATCTCCCGGCAACACGACTGTCTGGGTCGGGGCTGCGTGTGCGCCGGTGTTTGAGCCAGAGCAATAAACGTGGGCCATAAGGTTGCTGAATATGGGACAAACACCCTGGGACACTACAAGTGGAATTTATGGGGCCGGAGATGGGGCCGGAGATGCACAAGTTTTATTGGGATTGCGCCCAGCGAGGCGGATGTAGATGGATACCGGAAGCTCTGATGTGAGCCTGGAAGGACTTCTATAAATACCAACCCCGGCCCGGCTAACTTTAAGTTGACCTTCCCGCATTAAAGGCACTGGCTGCCAACGTCCCGCCGCGTCGATTGGTATCAATGATTTATTCGTATGCATTTTTTTTGCTTTTCTGTTTTTTGAAAACTTTGCTGCTTACATGCGATTTACACTTACGGCTGCTAAATAAATAAATAAGTTAAATAAATTAATACACTTAGCAACTACATACAGTTAGACAATCTAGAGTTAATGTGAGTGCGCCGGTGAAGCTGGTGGAGCGGAAGTACGAGAAGTAATTGAAAATAGCAAGTGCAGTTAGCAGTGTGAAATGAAGCAGAGCCCGGAGAGGCAGATACAGATGCAGATACAGAGATACAGTGGCCAGTGTAGAGAGATGCGGAGGCAATGCGGTAACAGTAAACGCGGGTCGAAGAACAGGACAGAACAGAGCATAGCAGGGCAGAGCAGAGCGCAGACAGTGTGCTACATGTTACAAACAAAACATAATCGATTAAAGCAAATACTAATCATTAAAAAATCTGCATTGCCCAGTGGGAACGCACGATCTGGATACATTTCAGCCGGTGTACCCAGAGGTGCCACTGCGCGTAGAGTGAACCGTTGGAAACGCATCATCAATCCTCTTGTCTGCCCCGCAGTGCCAGTGCAAAAAGAGTGTTTATGTATATCTAATTACAATCTGCGGCCGTCCGCCGGCCGTCCGAGCTATATCCACAAGATAAATGCACTCGTCTCGCAACCGCCGCCGAGCCTCTATGACTGGGTCAGCTGCTGGGCGGCGACCTTTGGGTGCTGCTGGTGCGACTGCTGCAGTATCGGCTGCTGGTGGGCTTGCTGCTGTCCGTGGGCCCGGTAGGCCAGTTCCTGGGCCTCGGTCAGCGACCTCCGGTCCCAGCCGCCGCCGCCGCCGCCTCCTCCGCCGCCCGAGGACCATCCGCCCCCGCCGCCGCCGCCTCCGGAAGACCAGCCGGAACTGCCACCGGAAGACTTGCCGGACATCAGCTTCTTGAGCCCAATTATGCCCGCCAGCAGCAGGGCGATCTTCGAGATGATCAGCGCCTTGCCGGCCAGGATGTAGAGCGCACCCATGGCGATCGGGATCATACCCATCAGCTTCATGGCCATGCCCATCATCATCATTCCCATCATCTTCTTCATTTTGCCGCGACCTGCAAGAAGATGAGATCAATGGTAGGACATTAAATATAACTATGTATTAAGATCAACTCATTTCGTTTATTTTAAATTAAATGATTGGAACGTAAAGTTAACGTTTGATATTGCTATTGGTTTAAAAAGAGCATGAGGAAATTCATATTGGTTAAGAAATTATTTATAGAATGAAAATTATTTCCTGACTATAAAAATAGCCAATGCAAAGGCAAAGAATAAGCTTACATATAATAAATCAAAGTATGAAATAACTCAAACTGTTCTAGAAATTAAACTTAGCTATAAAGTCAAATTAAGTAACGTTTGTTTTGCGTAATAAGGTGACCAATAATTTTTCCAGAATGTTATGCTCAAAAACAAAGGTCTCTGCGATGGAGCCCCCACAGTGACCCCCCAATGAAAAATGTCGGAGATTCTAATGACACCCCTCTACATTTTCCCAACTCTGTCGGCAGCTTAGAGGAAAATGACGGTGAAAGTGCCAGCTCAATTAACCAAAGGCTGTGTGAGAATATTTTCCGAGACACTGCCTTGTTTTGGCAGCAGCCTGTGTGGCTTTCTTTCGCTGCCTTCATTAGGGACACTCCAGGCGATTTCACCTGCCTATTGGCCAGGTGAAAATTGCATATCCACATGGGCACGTCCATGCATATGGACTCGGAGACAGAGACATGGAAGTGGAGGAAATTGAATTGCAAGTGGAAACTGATATGTACACTAATGCAGGCCGAAAGCCTGACTGATGATCGCGTTGTCATAACCAGCTCTAAACAGGCATCTCAATCGAACGGGCAACCGCCTGCCATTAGCCAAAAATAGCCATGCCATTGGGAAAGTGTTGGCCAACTACGTTAATATCGATTAAAATCTTGATCAATGATTTGAAAGTAAAAGAAAATTTTCATGTGGCGTGAAAGTAAGTTCACTTTTCATGGCATTGCGATCTGCGGTCTGCGATGTGCAATCTTGATGTGGATGTTGCAGTAAGTGCTTGTGTCAAATTTGTAATTGATGCAGGCGGTGCGGCGACGACAGCTGGCGCTCGAAATGGATATGAAAATGCCTATGGCCTAGTCGAGGAGCTGCTTTTCGTGGCTCCAGCGGAGAAACGTGGTCGCCACTTTCATTGCATTTGACATGGTCATGACATCTCAACGTGGCTTAGTTTTTTCGTTTTACTCAACATACCCTGACGTAGGGCTTACCTGCTCTCGGAGATTAACACAAATGCGCCAAGCTCTGCAAATGCGACAGCCAATCTCCTTCTACTGAACACATTTTTTTGTAATTAGAAAACTTAATAAAATGTAATTGTTCCGTGCAGGCATTTCAAAAGCGATCGAAACATAGAGTATTAGCACTCGTGATGCGAAAGCACTTGGATACATGCCTCGCTTTTTGTCAGCTTTTTTGGGGAACACGAAATTCTGTCCGACATTGTCGCCACCGTTTGGCTGATGTCGTTGTTAAGGTTTCTGGGTCACTCCCAAGTTGCTCAACGGGTTTTGTCGTGTGTGCGTCGTTATGAGCGAGGAAAAATAAAAACAATTGCGCATTTTCCCAGAGACGAACAGCCCACTCCCCCTGTTTACATACAATGCAGCATGATAAGCCAAGAGGAAGTGGGCCAGCCAGCGGTTGCCGCGATGCAGTTGCAGTTGCCAGTGTCATTGCCGGCTAAGATATAGTTTTGATGGTTCTGCTGGCTCTAATAACCGCCAGCCAATTACCGCTGATGGAATTTAATGTTGGATCTGTGACTCCAAGCAGCTGAAGTCAAATTATGTCACTGTTACGCGCAATGGATACGATACTGGGGTATTAGCGGTAACCGCAATTAGACCGCCCACGGAAAGTGATGATTATAGGTTTGTTCATCGGATCGATAGGCTTGCTGTGAATTCCTCGGACATTTGCATGCAACCTGAGAAATCGGTGAGTCTCTGATTACATCTTTATTCTCTTCTAGTGTGTTATTTAAAGGATATAGAGTATAACCTACATTCAATTTCATTAACCCCAAAAAAAAATATAAGCCTATTCCAGGATTAACACGAATTTCGTTTTCAGGATGCTTGCACTGATAAGTGCGGACACGATAACGAAACAAATATATTTGTAATCGATAATAGACGGCTATCATGCCTTGCAATCCTTTGCGGGAACTTACCTTCCTCAAGGCCTCGGCCAATCTCATCGGACGTGAGCTTGGGGAAGCTGACCTGGAGCGAGTGGCCGTTGAAGAAGTGGCTCAGCCGCTCGATCAGCATGTGGGTGAGCTTGGCGTCGCGGTCGCTGCCGGACCGCGGGAGCGAGGACTCGAGCTCGTTCTCGCTGGTAGCCGGCGGCCGGGGGACGGTTTCCAGGCGCACCAGCTTGATTCCGTCGGCCACGTTGATGGCGTCGATCGGGGCCAGGCGGTCGATGAAGGAGATGGCCTTCTTCTTCAGACATGGCACGAACCCGGCCTCCGCCCGGGTGCACTCGTCGTAGACCCGCAGTATCGTCCGGGCTCCGGCGTTCTGGGTGGACGGACCGGGCGGACCGCTCAGCTGCTCGGTGGCGGCTTCGCAGCTGCTGGCGAGGAATAGTACTGCGAGCAGGCTGAGCGCCTGCCAACCCCGCTGCTTCAATGTCATTGCTAATCGCACTATTTGGCACTGTTCGACGAACGACAATGGCAACACCACCAACTACGACACTCGCGGCACACCACGCGGCAGGTGCTCGGGCTGGATAATCCTTGGGGAGCCTGGATAACCACTGAGGACACTGGACACTGGAGCAGCTCGCACTGGCTGCCTGTCTGTCAGCTGGCTCGTTTCAAACTGATGGCCCGCCTTGGCGCGCTTTGTTCTTTTATAGACCTTTCTTTCTTCGCTCGCTCCAAGTCTTCCACTCTCGAACTCGGCCCCGACTTAATCGCAATTTGATTTTCCTCGGCTTCGTTGCCGTCTTCGGGCTTCCAGCTCGAGTCGGCTCTTTCCCCGCCTGGATTTCCACCGCAGCAGCGCTGTGAAAAGAAAAACACGCCAGTGATGCCACGCAGCCAGTGCACACAGGCCCAACTAAGCAGAACCACATAAATTGAATTTATAGTCTTTTACAGGCTATAAGACTGTTGTTTTTTCACATGTTTCGAAACAATAATGATCGTTGTATATTAGTACATTAAAATTAGTTGGCAATAATTTAACTCCTTGAAAATATAACTTTTATAAACAGATACTTTGCTTTGGGGTCTAAGGTTTCAAATGTGGGTAATACATTTTCAATATGTGAAACAGCCTTCTTAAGGTAAGGATACCTGTCATTTTCATCACGGCAAAGTCTTAACCTTGGCTGGAAATCAGCCATGTTGGCAGCACTTCCTTCGATGATCATTGGCAGTTGTTTCTTGGCCTTCAGTGAACCTGGGAGCCCAGCAGCGGGCGAAGACGAGGCCAAAAGCATTTCCAACGAGTTTCGACTAGTTTTTCCAGCCATAGCTTTCGTTGTTTATGGACAAACATATTAGTTGCATTAGTGGCTTTTGGTAGGAGTTCACTTTTTTTGGTGTCTTACCATTTCTGCAACTGGCTGCCGTTGTCGTTGACACTTTAATTTCAATTTGGCTTTTAGCAATTTTCGCCATTCGAGTTTGGCCATAAAGAAAGTCATTGCCAGCTACTAAACGGTGGCCAATGGCCAGTGGCCAATGCTTTTTATGTGTTATGCAAAATGCCGGCGGAGGTGTGAATGGAAAATCTGGGGCTTTTCAGGTGGGTAGCAGGATCCCACGTTGAAATGCACCCGGCAAATGCTTCCAGGCCATTAGCTTGCCCTGCATCGAAGTACGGCTGAAATGCTAAATTGCAAATTGCTGACACCGCTGCATGACCCAGCAATCTGTAATCTGCAATGTGCAATGTGCATTGCAATCGGTATGTGTATCTGCAACTGCCACTGCAACTGACTCTGCACAGATGCATGTATCCGATAGAACGTGATCCACACACGGGGCTGGAATAAGGAAAGGAAAGCAGCGCCGCATAATTGTGGTACTATATTTCCAAAAAAAAAACGAAAAACAAAATCGTTTCACCCGAAAAACAGAAAAAATCCTTATGAAGGAAAACACATTTTCTCGATTTTTGTTTTTCTTTTGAAGGCTTTCGCTTTGCGATCGATTTATTAGACAGCCGGACATAAAACGGAATATGAGCCGCTCCCAGGGTGTCTAACAATTATTTTCAACCAATAAACTGGCAAATTAATGCCCTGCCGGCCACAAAGATCTCAGTCAAATGGCAAGTTGTCTGCTACTTACCAACTTACTCTGCCCACTGGGCCAGGCCAGCCACCACCACGCCGTAAGTGCCGGCACTTTGGCAAAGTATCTTTTACCTTGCTACCCGCTTTTTTCTGGGCCACTCATTTCGGGCTTTTGATTTGGTCGAACGCCGCCTTTTTTTCACGCCACTTTCACTGCTGTCCCACGTCCCGGCCGAATTTCCCGAGGCAGTTCATCGATCTGCATAAAGCTCTCGGGCTGCGGCAAGTACGTATTTATTTGCACACGGCTTTGTTTCCGTTTAGGTGCCGCGTGATGAACAATGAAGAACTAAAGCGTTTGGGGTTCACTGGCCGCCGCACTGAAGCCTTCATAAATGTCTCAGGTCAAATGGAAATTTATGGGATTTTCCCAGGAGACGGCGGACCTCAGTGGGTCCTTCGAAATTACTGCACCTTTCTTATGTATATTTAAGAAGGCCTCGACTCATTTGTGACCTTTGTCAAAAGAATAATTAAAAAGAGACCTAACATTTTTCAATTGTTTATAAATTCAATTTCAGTTCTAGTTTCTCCCGAATCTATTTATTCGGGATCCGTTTAGGAACTGACACAAAATGAACATTTTTCGACACGCTCACATGACATGCCAGTAAGCCTGGGGCTGCCTTACATCGGACACTTTCGTATCAAATTATTTTCCTCGCCTTTCCAAACGCCACTCGCGGAACAATTCGTCTAATGTGCATCATTGTTTGTATTCCCCGCTTGCTTCCATGGTCTGTCAAACTGTCCGTCAAGCTCTCTGGCCATTATTCAGCGCCCCCAAAAGTTCCCAACACATTCGAGAGATTTTCCATCTTATTATGCGGGTGTGCAGCTGCAACCGAAACATCCGCAACCAATATGTGTGCAACGAGCAATGTGCAGCGCCAGACATGTATCCATATCAAACGGCCATATCTCTGAGGCCGTTCAAGCGCATGTGAAACAATTCCGATTGTCTTCCTTCCTCGGCATGCCAATGGTTTGTTTCCACGGGCAAGGCCAAGCGACTGCAGCAGCAGCACCAGCAGCAGCAGCAAATGCAACAGCAACGACATCAGCAGCACCAGCAGCAGCAACATTGTCTGCTTCCTCCGCGCCATGGCAATATTTTCGTGTTACTGCCGCCACGCCTTGCACTTTTCCCCGTGCCAAAAGATTTTTCACAGTTTTTCTGTGCCACTTTGCGGTTGCGTCCAAGCAAAATAAAAACAACACCAACAGCGTTCGTAGCAGCAGAAAAAAGCAACAGAAATTAAGAGAAGAATTGCGTTTTAATAAACAACAACTGCAGTGGAACAAGGAGGAAAACCGCTGCCCTCGGAACGTGGATGCTGCTGCGGTTTGATTGTGTGTGAAATTTTCCGCCAAGCACCGGAGAAAGTAAATGAAAATCACAACAAGCAACTGAAGTTCATTCTAAATTCTTCGCGCGAAGTGCCCCAACTCTTCAACTCTTCACCAGCCACTGCAGGTTAAAGTTAGAGGCCAATTAACTTTCGGTTTTGTTTTCCATTCCGCAGGTTTAATTCGTCTAGAACCCGAAACGACTTTCTATTTCACGCGATATGGGGGTTGTTCGCCTTGCGCCGGCTCTGGTGCAATAAAATTGCAATTTTCACAACCAAAAGAAAGCGAAAAGAAAATGTTTATCGTGTCTCTGTGTGCGTGAGCAATTTTTTATTTGCTTGTTAGCAGCGCAGTTGGTTTTTTGTTGGTTTTTATCGCTTTGCTTTCTGACGCCACATTGACGTTAATCAAAGTTAACCGCCAGGCGCTCGCACAAATCTCACGCTAATTAACTTTTATATGGGATCAGCGCCGACGGGTGCGATAAGCCGACAGCTTTCAGCAGAGCGGCAGCATCTGCCGCACCATTTGTCCGTTGTCCACTCGTCCATCTGTCCGTTGGTTCGGTTGTCCACCTGGCCGGTTGGACATCCGCTCCGGCACGACGGTCACGAGCCAATGTTTTGCCCGTTGATTTTCATTTAATTCGCGAACAATTTATTTAAGCGTTATGTGCCTGCTCGCCGTTTTCAAGAAAAACTCACCGGCATTTTTCACAAACGTCGCGTGGCAGCACCTAACGTGAGAAATGATCAATTATTCTGTTTTCGGGGCTTTGTTGATTCATTTTATACAGTTTCCGTAGTATGTTTTGACAGCTAAAGAAATAATTTTAGCTATGGAGATATTAAATTCTGACATAATATGGTTAGAGCCAATATCTACCTTTGTGGCCAAAATTAGTCGGTTACGCCTGCTTCCGGCCGCGCAAATGAGAAAAATCTTTTTTGCCCACAAGCTTCTCCATAGAAGACACATTACGAACATTTGTTGCGCACACAATTGCAATGCTAGGAAACTATGAACCGTGTCGAGACACTCGACTATTATCGTTCTCATATGTTTAAATTGCAGACAATGTTTAACTCAATTTTTCTTAAGACTAAATAACTATTGAGAAATCTCCGTGATCAATAATAATAATATTGGTTGCCAAAATCGAATGAAGCTCGCTAAACCTAAACACCTACTATATACATATTTTGTATGATTAACTTTAATTGATTGATTGTTAGTTTATTGGTTTTGTCTTTGGGAAGGTACAAAATCTCGTTCAATTTTTCAAGAGCCACTGTGTCTTACTTCCGTTTCCTTTCGTTTGCTGCTGAGTTTTTACATCATTACCATTGCACTGCCAGCGCTGCTTCCAGGCATTGCCAATTCAGAGATACAGATTTTCCACGGCGCGGAGTGTGTGGAGTTGGTTCAGTGGATTGCGGATAAGTATTTTCTCATTACTTTTACCGCTAGTATTTATTATGCGTGGCTTTTCGCTTTCTTTGGCGCCTCCCCTCACCCCAGCCAATAGGCAGATGTCCGCCGCTGACCGGGCGGTCAGGCCGTCTTAGGTGCTGGCAACCGCTGACCGATGACCGACCGATGGTCATGGCGGTCGCCTGACAATTAAATTCTCTGGTGTCGCAAATTACTACGCGAAAGTGCGTAGTGGTCGAGCACTCGACCCCAATGGCTTGTCTCTAATTAAAGCCATCAAATCGCAGCGCGGCTCGTCGGACAATTAAAAGCGTCAAGTTCGAATGGCGCCCTAAACCACTGAACCGCGAAAGTTCCCTCAACGAAAACAAAACTCAAGCATCTCTTTGGCTGTGCTGGCAATTTCAGATACAATTGCAAGGTACACGATAGTGGCTGCAAGATGCAAACAGCAGGCACATATCTCGATCTCACTCGACATGTTTGCATGCAGCACACTGTGCAGTGAACTCTGAGGCTCTTAGCGCGGTGGTAAAGGTTGCTGAAAACAACGCCTGCCAGCCTGCCAGCCTGGGCTGGCTGACTGCCTGACTCCCTGGCCTGGGCCCATTCATTCCTCCGTTCCTTGGCCAGCATTTTCACCGCCGACTCAGCTTCCGATGCTTTCACTTTTTTGGCCGTTGTCACGTTCGCCAGGCATTCAATTTATCATCATCCACGGCCACGGCCAGGCTGCGACCAGGCCATTGAACCGGAGACGCAGAGCGTAGCTGGGCCCAAAAAGGTACGCGATGGGGTTAAGCCTGGTCATTTGTTGGGCGACCCGCAAGAAAACAAACCAGTCACAGAAACCGAAGCAGGCTTGGCCATCCCTTTTCGGCCCACCCCAAAGCAATATTCAAATGCTGATTTATTTGCGAAAATTCCTCAAGTGAGATTTGCAGGAGGGATTATAGTAGGTATCCGCCCCGGGCGCCATTTGTCTGTGACCAGAAAATGCCGCCAAATTATAATAATGCCCGCAATGAAATGAAATTTTGTTTTGGCCAACACGGACCGACTCTCAGACATGAGCCCCAGTGACGTGATGTGAGTCGAACGGCGCCAGTCAAAGCCGGGCAATGCAAAGCGAAGCGGCTTTGCCTGTGGCCCGGTTTGGAAATGACAATGCCCAGGCATTAAATTCGACTAAAATGTGGCCAAACGAAAATGCGCAAGTGCTTAATGGGATGCGGCTGCTTTTGGGGATGCCTGGAAAATCACTTGACTTGCATACAGACACCGCTTTCTTCACCGGCACTCTTCAAGGCAATGTCAAAGATGTTTTTGCGGCCTATTGCCAGTTGCGGCACGCCACGTTGATTGATGAGCAGATGCCAGATGACTTCCCCAGCGTCGGACGTCGATGCCGTGGACCGGCGCCCGGCCATCTTGATTGGCATTTAACATTGCTGTGAACTCTGCCTAGCAGTCATATGGGACTCCTTGGCCGGGCCCCGAAATTTCACCTCAAAAATGTGCTGTGAAATTTGGACAACGGATGCGAGTATTCTCAAGGTGCCGCCGTAATTGAGTGTTATGCAAATTGTATTAGGCTTGCGCTATTTTTAGGCGATTCTCCGATTTCTGGCGCACAAGCAAACAATTTAAAGAAATGCAAATATAATCCAAGATGTTAAGGTGGGAAATAAAGTGAGAAAAACCTATAGTATCCCATTGTGATTTATTATGAACTTTAACTTCTGTATTAAATTGTTTTGCAGTCGTGCAAGGTTTTTCAAATATCCCACTTTATTAAAGATTCGTGATAAACACGTCAAGATAAAATGCAGATTAAGGAAGAGTGACTAAAAAATACATACTACATTAGCGCTTGCGAGTCCTGTGATTATTTGTACAGTGCAGAAATTATGCTATAACAACGACTTGCGTATCCTCCAGGGTTTTATCGGATAAGGTCGACAGCAAAGCAGCATTGCCAAAACAAAAATAAATGTGGCATGTCAAGCGAGTTCCTATTGCAGGCCGCCGGCGAAATGAAATTGAAATTTGCCACAGAATACTCGAATTTTTTCGGGCTGCCAAAGAGATTTACACCGCGGCCCCGTGGGACAAAGCGGAGTATTAGGCATCAAATTGAATTGACTCGCGGTTCCCCGCCTGCAAGGGCACGCGAAAACGGCGTTGTGCAGGGCAGGCTAAACAAATAAACAAACGTATAATTTAGGAGAAATGCCTAAGACAGGCGTATAATAAATTCATCAAGGCAGCAGGCAGTCAGTCACCCAGGCAGTCCGATCGGATCCGATAGTCACGGTCCGGCTTTCCACCGGCCTCCGCGGTGCAGTTCATCAGTTGTCGAGGGGTCAGAGTGAAACGTAATTGGCCCACGGCACTTAATTTGATTGGGGCAAGGTGGGGGAGTGAATCAACTACAACCTGTGCCCGCATCCGCATCCACAGCCACGGCCACGGCCACTTCTCGGGTCTTGGGTTTCAGATCTCAGCGCCCAGCTCTCAGGCTTGGTTACTTTTCTTGGCGGGGGCGACTTGGATGTCAACACAAAGTGAAAGTGAAAAATTCACCAGCGCAGGAAAAACCAAAACAAAACGAAGCGAAGCCGCACAGCTTTTCTTTTATGCAATTGTTTGGTAGCGAAAAAGTTCCCAGCCGGCTGGCCACAGAATTGTGTATTCTGCCTTATTGAGTTGGAGTCGAATGGCCAGACAAAGGCCAAATAAATCGCATGGGACGGGGAAAAGTTTCAAGTCGATCTTGGCCGAGTTTGTTGCTAGAGTTTTTCGTCTTGCCACCGCGAAAAATACCCTGCACATGCATCATGAAACTCTATCCAAAGTTTATACTGAACTTCGTGTCTGGATTTTTTCTTCATCCAAAAAGTTGTAATTTCCCATTATAAAAAGGTATAATTGTACTATGTAATCCATAACCATGTTCGACTTCGGTTCGAGTCCTTTTTGGACGCATATACTAGGACTCGCTTTTTCCGAGTGTAAGCATTGCAATTGACTTTGATCACAAAGCGTTTGGTTGTTTGCTCGCAGTTAACACAAAATGCCAATTACTGCAAATTGTGGGCTGCAACGGCAGCGCTCAGCCACCGACAGTTGGCCCACAGTTTTGGGCCTATTAGTGGCGGATGGTCTGTGGAAAGTCGGATTGCGTGTGAGCCAAACGTGAATTATCATAAATTATCGCCGCCGGATTATGCTGCAGCAAGTGTTTCTCCGTTTTTGCAGTCGTCGGTGCGGTGGTTGTCCTCCGGCTGAGTATGTAGAACACGCCAAACTTATGCAGAGCTATGCACTTTCCCGCTAGAAAAGAAAAACACTTTTTGAGTCGGCGTGTTTCGGCGCGATAAACTTGCAAATCCCATCATTAGATGTTCGTCAGCACGGCTTTTTTAATTAATATTTCATAAATGAAAAGCGCCAAGCATAAATTATGCATGAGCCGCCGTGGAGATGTTGCTCTGTTTGTTGTTTCACTGCTACACTGTGCGAAAAGTTCGCATTGCTACCGTCACAAGGTTAACATTTCTTCGTGCAGCCGGAAAGTATGCTCAACCATCCTTTTTCCCCACTTGCGTGGAATATGCATAAATTTTTGTTGACCGTCTACAATTTCAACTCCAAGTGTTAGTTAGCACAGGGTGACAGAAACTACAATGGAATAATTAGAAACCAGACGAATTTCTGGAAAATAAACACACGGCCTTTTTTTATTTAATTAAATAGTTTAAAAAATCAATCAGATCTGGGGTGTATTTTACAAACAGAAGTGGAAAATCACTTCAACACATTTTTACCAGTAGCGTGGCTGAGGTGGTCGCAACCGCTAAATTGATCCTTGAGACTGACTGATTTTGCCAACTGGAATACATATAACACCAAAATAGTATTCGAATATAGTGTATCTAAAATGAAAATTGTACCCGCCACTGAATTTCGCGGCTTACGGAATATATGTTATAATCTCCTAGATCTAGGCGTTCATAAGGACAGACGAACGGACGGACATGGCTATATCGACTCGGTGTTGATGATGATCCCCTGTAACATACTTTCGATAAAATTTAATATACTCTGTTCTTTTTAGAACCATAGAAACACACATTGAGTATTTTTGATTCGTGCGAAGCTGTCTGTACGTTTGATTGCTTTTATCTTGATTTTATATAAACAAAATTATTTTTATTTGATTTTATATATATTTTATACCATAGTACATTTAGTGTTTGATATTTCTGTCACTTCGGCGTAATTAGAATTGTCAACAGGTTCTAGCAGGTCAACAGGTTCTAGCAGGTTCTAGGTTCTAGCTTAAGCTTCATCGAGACAGATTTTTTGGGTAAGTAAACTAAGGCCAAGAAGATCGAACAGAAACAAGGAAGAAGAGTCCCAGGCTAAAAACAGGTATGTCGCGAGTCCTTAGTTCTTGACCCAGTTTTTATCTTTTTTCCCCCTTGAAATTTAAGGTGACCCCGAAATTTTCTTTTTATAGTCATACCCATTATTTAAAAATAATACATCAAACGGAAAATTGTTGTTGCCCTAATACACCCACTATCTTTCTTAAATTTTCCACAATTTGATATCTATTTTTTTGTCTTCCTTGTCCTTTTATATCCGATCCCCATAAATAGCCGATATCTTAGTAATTCAAAATGTAATATGAATTACCTTAACAACTATTAGAATAGTATCCTTGACTTGACATGCTTCTTTGTGCCATCTAAAATTGTACATGGCCAGAGTGTATTCTGGTTATTATTCAAACACATTGCAGGATAATTTGCGGCTGCCACTGGCACTTTCATTTGCTTTCCTGCTGCTGCTGCTGCTGGCGACAGATCTCTCTGCGATTCTATAATTTTCCACCAAATCAGCATTCATTTCGGTTTCGATGCGCTAGCCTAATAAGCCCGTAAGCCCAAATCTTTGCGTGCACAAACGAAAGCCTGCGCGAAACTAAGATCTATGCACTCGCCGCGTTTGCACCGTTTGCCGATGAAAGTGGGCGTCGAAGGTGGAGGAAAATATCATTAAGCCGCGCCAGCGCTTTAAATACTAAAATAATTGCCAAGATCTGCTAATTACGGCAATGAGCAATGAAATTGCCCCCCGGCGGCCGGATTGGCCTGGCAATTGCACTAAATCTGCAGCGAAGCTTTGCTTGGCCAGCTACCAACCGACAAAACAAAACAAGCAACCAGCCCGGCACTGTGCAGCTGTGTGATGCACTCATCATGCATACTACGCTCTAAATAGCCACCAGCTATGGATGCACTAAAACAAAAACCATAAGGCCAACAGATTTCTAAGAACTCTTGCCCAAAAACTTGTCAGGTTTCTGTGGGATTGGCCTAAACTACTTATTGCAATATTATGAGTTATATTATATTTCATATACTCGTAGTACAAAAGGTTTGAACATCTTTGAGTTGTTTCCAACAAAAAAATTTAATTTTCCTCCTTTTCGTATAAAATCAAATAATTATTTGTTTTATTATAAAGAGTTATTTAAGCATTCTTTACCAAACTCTTTTCAGTGTGATAGTCCCCCGGCAACATAAGCTAAGCCGCCTGCAACGGCTGCCTGGCTAATTGTGGCAAGGTAAAGTGTATAAATTTGGCGGACAAACTGGCGCACAAGATCAGTTGGCCTAGAGGAATCCGAGCAGTTGCTGCCACCGCACAATCTGCAGAGACAAGAGAGCGAAGCTGTCAAGGATTGGGGACACTCGAACAATGGATTCGCGCCTGGGTCTGCTCATTGCCCTGCTGCTGGTGGCCTTCAGAGCCTTTCCGGCTTTGGAAGCCCCCGCGGGGACGACCATGGTGAACTCCAGTTCCCCGGAAAACGGATTGCTTCGCACAGTTCGGCACGTGTACGGCCAGTGCGCGGACAGTGACGACATCTTCTGGTGTTGCAAGGTCCAGGGCGTTCGCCTACTGGGACGCGCCCTCAAAGTGCAGCAGCTCGGGATCGTGGACGGCGTAAGTCTGGTGCGGCGAGAGTCCTATAGCCCGGACACGCGTAGTGGCCGCTCCAGTCTGGCCGAGAGCCAGCTGAGCAACCGGGATCTGGAGCACTTGTCCGGCAAAAGCCTGGATGCCCTGCTGCTGGAGCGGTTCCTCAACTTTGTCCACAGCCACCAGCTGCAGGTGAACCTGCCGCGGTTGCTCCGTTTCGGGGAGCGGAACGGCCAGGACTGGCTGCAGCAAATTCTGGGATACTTTTTGCATGCAGGAGGAGACAGCGAGGGCCGCAAGAAAAAGGACGACAAGAAGTATCTGGGCCCGTTCATTGCCGCCGTTCTGTTGAAGACCGCTATTCTCAAAATGGCCTACCACTCGATCGCCATTGTGGCGGGAAAGGCGCTGATCGTTGGCAAAATAGCGCTCATCATTAGCGCCATAATTGGCCTGAAGAAGCTAGTGGGCCACGACGGCGGTGAAAAGACCACCTACGAGATCGTGAAGCACCCGCAGGTGCAGCAGAGCCACACGTACTCTTCGAGCCATCAGGGCGAGTACGACTCCGGCGGCCACGACTCCGGTTCCTACCACCGCAGCATCGACGACGAGATGATGATGCAGGACAAGGCCTACCAGGCCTGGATGCCCCAGGTGGGCGCTTCCGCCACACCCAACCTGAAGGGGTCGCGGTAAGGTTCCAGATGCAGATGCAGGTCTAGATCCATATCCGGCCCGGCTCGTTGGCAGCCGCCAGCGTTGGTGCTCCGCTACCAAAGATGATCCCTAGCAACCGTAGTCCAATCAATCTGAATTTGTATTTACTCTCAACAGCCCTCCATTTTTAGATAAGTTACCGTAGCTATAATTAAAACAGAAAGAGCATTCAAGAAAACGAGCAATCGAAAGGTGTTTTGTTGTCATTATTGTTCGAAGTTTCCACTAAGGAAAATGTAGAAAAATTGTCTTGAAACAACTGACAATTTGTGGGTTTCCAAAAATTAGGCTTTGCCACTGTGTCCATACATACATATCACTGTCAATTAACAATGGAGAGTAGAAACACCATATTCTAAAATAGCTTATGACTTCACAAAAAAGATGTATACCTATACATAGATTCAATCGAGATCATTCGTTTTATTTACATCTTTATTTCCCACGAAGGCGTAAAATCTATCCAATTAATTTGTTTAAATTTAGGCTTAGTTTTATTGGCATTTTAATAGATACAGAGCGCATCTGGATCTTTAGATTTTCCAGACTAAAGAAATCCTCGCGTGGGCTTGGTTGCTTCCAGGTGCGGCGTCGGGGTATTAGTCTCCACCTTGTTCTGGCGTCGCTCGAGGGGCTCCATCATCTGGTAGGCCTCGTAGAACTCAATCGGGGGCTCCTCCACCTGCTCCGCCTGGATGGAGGTGTAGTCGTGGGTGGGCATGCTGCGGTGCCAGCCGCTTTCGTGGCTCGAGTGCACTACAACATGCTCCGTGGCGCCGCCGCCACCGCCACTACCACTGTGTCCAGTCGTACCCTTTTTTAGACTGCCCTGCGGAGAGAGGCGTAGCGCCAACAATTTGGACAGATCTGCTCTGGGCTCTTAGCATTTACTCACCAGCAGCGAGATGACGAGGGCGATCTTGGCCATAATGAAGGCGGAGCCGGCGATGAGGATGACCTTCCCCAGGAACATTTGGGCCAGGGTGGCCATCATTATCATGCCGCCCATCATGGCCATGTGCTTGTCTTTGTCCTTCTTTTTGCGACCTGTTTTTTTGGAGCATTTGGATTTTTTATGTTTATCTTTATTCTTGTCTTTCTTCTTTTTCTTCTTTTTTTTCTTAGACTTTTTCTTTTTCTTAGACTTTTTCTTCGACTTTTTCTTTTTCTTCTTCTTCTTCTTATCTTTATCTGTATCTGTATCTGAACTGGTATCTGAACCTGAGCCTGACTCTGAGGTGGTTGCATGCACTTCGGAACTACCGAATCCACCAAATAACTTATCGACTTTATCATTAACGCTCGCATAAGTACCTTGATCCAAGCCCAGTTCGCTGCCAAACTCGTCTATGGCATTCGAAATGGTCAGCTGTCGGGGCATCTGAAGGCGGAGGGCTCTTCCTTGGATCAACTCCATTATTTTCCCTGCCCAACCCTCATCCATGCGCCTCCTCTCCGGCACCTGAGCTCCGCCCAGCGGCTCGATGCTCAGGAAGTCGCTGATCTGCCAGGTGCTGTTGTCCGTGGCCGCCTCTTCCAGTAATCGCTCGCATTCGGCTTCCAGACAGTGCCACACCTCCCTGCCGCCCAGGCACTGGGCTATCACCCTGCCCAAGCTGCGGGAACTCCAGGCGGTGGGGATGGATCCTCCGGACGTCTCGTTGGCTTTGTGGCTCAGGGCCAGGACCGAGCTTCCCATCATCACGCACTGCAGCAAAAGCACTCGCCACATTGTCTACGCACAACTAAACCGAAATGGGACCTCTTCCAGCGCCGCTAACGCTACAAATAACCCTGGAAAGTCAAGTGGCCCGGCATTTATATCCGGACCCGCAATTAACCCGCTTGTCAAACCACGACACTGAACTCTTGATAGGAATCAAATAGAAACGTTTTCAGAAGTTTGCTCGCTGAACCTTGACTTAATGAAAACTGAAACCAAATCCAACTCTTTTCGGCTAAGTAAACTTTCGTTTTTGGAAAGCACTGCGAGTGCCTGTCTAATGGTAGACGTTCCAATCAATATTGACAAGTTTTTTATGTGTTGTCTTTCATTTATGTTTAAATTAGAACTATATTTATTTCCTTATTTGACTGGTAATGTTTCTATTCATTTCTAGTTGTATATCTCTATAACAAGGTGGTATTTGCCCATTTATTTTTAGTGTAATGCCATGTGCTACAAGGATCTCACGTCCACCGCCTGCCAACCAGTCATACCACTGGCGTCCTGGAAATTTCGCATTAGGAGGTCGCCCTCCTGCTCCAAGCTGGCGGCCAGCAGCTTGTTGCTGGGTCTCCGTTGGTTCTCAAAGTCATAGAAACGGTCGTGGGTGGGTGGCTTACTTGGCGCGGACGGCGGTTGAACTGGCGTTTCCGCCACCCGCGGCTGCTCAAATCGTACTTTCCGCTCGCTGCGCCGGTATGGCGACGCCTCGTGCACATCGTACTGGTGGTGCAGCTCATCGCCATGCCCGAACACGGTGGTTTTTCCCGGAAAGTGACCCACTGGACGGGGCCCATGGAAACCGCCTCCGAAGCCAAAGTTAGAGCTGCCAAAGCTCTCGAAACTGCCGCCTCCAAAACCTCCACTCAGGCCGCCCAAAGAGCCGAATACACCGCCCAGGCCCAGAAAACTGCTGACATACACCGCAAGTTTGACCAGGAACAGTGACTTCTTGAGCAGTAAACAAATTCCGGCAAACAGTAGAGGCACCAGGGCCACCAGATTAAACTTAAGGCCCAAGAGAAAGGGCAGGAGGTACTGTTTAGCCAGCAGACGACCTGGAAAATTACCAAATAAGATATATTTGACATTGTAATCGCCATTTGCAATTCCGCGGATTTTCTGGGAAAACCAAATGTTTGTTTATATGAAACGTTAAATTTGTCTGGCAGTCTGTGACTACACCCTAATTGGAAATGCAAATAAATTTAAAAAGCCTTCAAAGATTTGAATTCAAATAAAATATTTGGGATTTTGTGCCAAACTTATCTTTGTTCCTTTTAATGACTTTGTATTTTAGTAATCATGTCAGAGAAATATGAGGATGATGCATGGAAATATAAGTTTGCACGATTTCTTTAAATTTAAATGAAAGGGCAAAAAAAATCGAGATTATAAACAATAAGGAATGAAGCGCCAAGACGTACCCGTTGTGGGATCCTCAAAGCCAAATTGCCGCTCGCCCAGCGGTGCTCCATCCAGGACGAATTCAGCCACGCTGTTGGCATCGGCTGTGGGACCGATTTTGAACATAAGGCCCGGATACAAGCCGTCCATGTGCCACTCCAGACTGCGCTGGCCCATTACGGCGCCAGCGTTCTCGAGGATGCCCCGGAAGTCCACTGGGTCCGTGTCGAGCACGTTGGCCAGCGACCGGACCGCGGCTGATTCGGCCTTCACCGTGACGAAATCCTCCACGAACCGCACGTTATCACTCTCGTCCAGGCGCTGGATAAAGTTCAAGGCGGATCGGCCCAGGCACTCACTCACTTTCGGCTTCTGAGACCCACGAACACACTGCTTGAACTCCGAACTCATCGTAGAAAAATCAGAGCCGAAAACTGACTTCATTTGAAGAAAGCCGATTAGGAGGATTAGGAGGAGAACCGAATCCAGTGGCGACATGTTGGTCAAGTGCTCGGAACTCAACTGAGCCCGCTGGCCAGCTGACCCCTGGATTTTATAGCCTCTTCCTCGGTGAACCTCATCTTGTTATACAATAATCAACTCGCTTTTCGGCCAAATCTGCTCCCATTCGGCTAACGCGCTGCTTTTTGCACATGGCCCAATAACGGAAATTGTTGTACATCAACGCCGAGTGGCGGCTCCCCGTCTTTGTCGGCTTCTTGTTGTAGCCGGCATGGTCATGGTCAGTGCACACGACCCAAAGCTGCGTCGACTGGTGGCCAATTTTTCGCACATCTCGACCATTATGTAATGGGTTATTGTTATTCCACAGAAATTATGAAACTGCCGCAGGCGCCGCAATTCGGACCTCTTGGAGCACCCACAATTGTTATGTCTAATGCACGCCTATTAAATAAACGAAGCTGCTTTAAAGAATTACCAGAAATGTTCCATCGTTTAGCCGCAACAACTTGAAAATTGCTGCCGGTCAATTATGAAAACAAACAAGCCAAAAAAGAGGTAAATACTCGGTTTAAATGAGCATGGAACTGTGAAAAGGAGATTCACAACTGCATTGAAAATACTCGTACTTTACATGTTTTCCTCTTATAATCTTTGGTCTCAACGAATCTCAATTTCATTGCTCTTACAGATAAAACAAACAAACAGGTAGGGATTGCAGTGTTCTTACAAAAGTTCCCCCCCAACCAGAAGTGTTTATTTGGCAAATAAAAGCGGAGATAGTAGACAAAATTTGCAAATGAGCCAGTACAGGTATACGTATACAAGTTAGGTAATACTCCACTGCATTTCACAGCAAACTTGTTGACTACTTTTGGGCAGCCTCTGAAAAAGGTGAAGCACAAGTTTGGTGTTGCCATCAGAGCAGGAAAATTTAGGCCAACGAGATCAAGGTTATTCGCTATCTTTGCGTTTTAAGAATCTAAATACACCCCCCTTAAATAGAACGTCAGCTTTGCGACCCAAGACAATTTCCCAGAGCGGGGATTGCGTCTAGAACGCTGAAAAACCTAGAAGACAGACGGGTGGGAAAACTTCTTGGAGCACCTGGCTGTCCGTCGGACAATTTCAAGGACCTCGGATTAGCTGTTGAATCTGCGTCCCCGTAGCGCAAAAGTTTTCACATTTTTGGGGCATGTCAAAAGTTGCTCGCAATCACCTTCGACCCGGACAGGAGTTTTTAGCAAAAACCCGACGCCGAGCAATGGCCTTCGCCCAATAAATTTCCAATTTCAATGCGAGGCGACAAAAAGAAATTGTATTAATAAACACTTTCACCGCCAATACTTGAAATTCACGGCCAGTTGCCTGCAGTTGTTTACAAATAGTTAGAGACGAAAAAACCAATAAGATATACGAGGCGGCAGGCGGACCTTTTGGCCATTTTGACCGTTTTGTCGGTTTTGGCCATTTATATGCCGAATGCCGACGGCCATAAATTGCAGTCACGAGGCGTGCTCCCAAGTCTGGAACATGAATTCACGTTCGCAGCCATTGACATCGCCGACACTCAGCCAAAAAGTCCAACTTTTCCATTACATTGTATGAAATGCATGCACAATTTGACACCTTTGGCCTTTATTCAAAATAGTCCAACTGCTCTAAATTTTTTCCTGTGCATTAACACACCCAATTTGTTGGTGCAGATTGGGAGTAACTGGGCGTACGTGTTGCACTGCGAATGCAAAAAAAGCAGGTCGCTACTTTCATTAGATTTTTCCAAGATGTGTGCGATTTCTGGAGCGACATTGGATAGCCGCCGCATGGAAGTGTGGCGCTGGCGATGGGGATGGGGATGGGGATGGGGTGGTGGCGAGTCAAACTGACCGAGGTTCCACGCCTCGCTGGCTCAAGTGAAATTCACTCCGTGCATTGGTGTGTCGCACATGCAATTGATATCGCTGGCCCCGTTCGCCTTAGTTCGTTCGGTGAAAGAGTGAAAGCATTCGCTGCGCACGCGGCGTATGAGCGATATTCCGCCCGGGTTGAAAATTGAAATATCGGTTCGACATAAATGCGGCATTTCTTTTATTGATTTTGTGTTTGGTGGAAACGAGTGGGGCGGGGGTTGTGGCCTGCGCCGGTGTGCAGTTCAAAGTTAGGCAGTTTAAAGTTTAGTTTATAGTTTAGTTTAGGCATAGAGTTTAAGTAGTAGCAGTCATAGTAAAGCTCTGAGTATTAATACAAAAGTTGCAGTCACTTGTGAGGTTAAGATTAAAATTAGACGGCACAGGCCACACCGAGTTCTGCTTTCCACCCTCCTTGATCCTGTTTTTCTGTTTTTTGTCTGTTCAACTTATACACTATGGGTGCAGGTTTGTCTTCCCTTCATTTTGATTGCTTCAAATCGTTGATGGCGCCTTATGTGTGTAAGCCTGGCATGCACTATGCTATACAAATAAATTAAATAAATAGAATAAATTAGACGGCCCTCCGAGTATTGCACTGATGGTTGCTGCTACTGCTGCGCTCTTTTTGGCATTCTATTGCTTGTACGCCGCGTAGGCCAGCTGCTGCGCCTGGGAGTCCTGCGAGTTGTCCTGCTGCAGCGAGCGGCCGTAGCTGTGCTCGTGCTCGTAGTGCGGATGCGCCACCACCTCGTAGTTCTCCTTCTTGGACTCGAGCAGCTTCTTCAGCCCGATGATGCCGGAGAGCAGCAGGGCGATCTTGCCGATCACCAGGGCCTTGAAGGAGATCAGGGCCAGGAAGCCGATGGCCAGGGGCAACAGGGCGGCCATCTTCAGCTTGAAGAGCATCAGCAGGGGCATCAGGTACTTCTTCTTCTCCTTCTTCTTGCCGCGAGCTGGGGTGCAACAGAGAATATAGGGATTAGTTTCATTTGCATGCATTACTTTCGCTGGCCGGCCACAGGCCGACCGCTCATTAGCAACTGGAGCACAGATAATTAGTAAGCGAACAGGATCGACCGCTTTCTATGTGGCTGCGTTTAGAAATCGGAAATTGGCGGAGCCGCCGTCGCAGCCACCGCTACCACGCTGCACAAAAAGAAAGTAAGCCTAACTAGCTGACTAAAGTGCAATTAATAGCCAACTGGCTGCCAATGCACCGCTATATGGCTGCAGGATGACCTCGATATGGAAGCGACTTAACAGTGAAAACAGGATTTCAGTGCCTCTGTCCGCCGATCGTGCCATCTGCCCGCCTTAGAGCGCGCAAATAAAAAACTGGTCGCCTGCATTACTAACCCAAATTGGCAACGAGTTGCGCCAACCAGAACTGTGACTGGTGCGCGATCTGCGATCGCATCCGATAGCTACTCACATTCCTCGAGGGCGCGCTGCATGTCCTGGATGGAGTCCTTGGGCACCTTAAACTGCAGGGTGTGTGTGCCGAAGAAGCGGGCAACACGCTCGACCAAGAGCGAGTCCACCTCAGCCTCCCTGGCCTCCACCTCCTCGGGCAGCTGGACGTCGTTCAGCGAGCGACCCACGGGGATGTCGTCGGTCTTCACCAGGGCAATGCCCTCGGTGAGCCGCACATCCCCGTTCTCGGTGTCGAAGTAGTGCAGGGCTCGCTCCTTTTCGGGTGGGAGGGAGTTGGGGAGGATTAAACATGGTTACTCGGTTTTGCATTCCAAGTCGCAGGAGGAGGATTTACCTTCATGCACAAGACCATCGAACGCTCGCCGCAGTCCTTGACCATCTTCAGGGCGCTGGTCAGCAGGCTATCGGCCTCCGAGGCAGCTGCCGCCGTAGAGGCGATCAGCGCGAATAAACACACGAACTTGAACATGATTTTGGGTATTTTTTCTGGGGGCTTGGGCTGCACAAACACTTGTCACTGGATATCCTGCCACTTCCTGGCACTGGAGGAGGATGGTTGCTTGGTGATCACTTGATTGAGTGCACTGCGCTCGATTGGCGGGAGTTCGATCTGTCGGTCAGAAGGCAACCGGTAAACTGTGCTAGAAGACGCACGCGGATCGAGTTTTATTCCCGGCCAGCAGAGCAGCCGGACCGCGCGGAGCAGCGCTGTCCAGCGGCGACGACAACCACGCCGTTGTCGCTTTAGCGCAGCCCCAACGCCCCCCGCTCGGCTCCTCCCCAGAGAAACGGTAGCCGAGCTTAGAATTTAAATATACATCGAATGCGGCTGCGAATGTAAGTGCGAGTGCGACTGCGACTGCGGCTACGACTGCGACTATGATGGCGAAGACCGCGAAGACTCCGAAGACGAGGAGGCGCATCGGCCAGCAGGCCAGGTTGCAGCCGAAGTCGCGGCTTAGCCTCACCTGTCCAGGTGAGCGACGCCGTCGCAGTTGGCGCCGACACCGACGCCGACGTCGGCAGAGCTCGTTGGCAGTTGTTGTTTGTCAACACACTTGAGCGGCTGTTAGCCAAACGGCTAACCTGCCTGAGGGAGAAGCCTAATCGGTGGGGCATAATGCACAGATCACTTGTCGTACCAAAAGTGGTGAATATTAAAACTAAATGGCGTCCGAAAATGGTATAGCAATGTAACAAGCACTTAATCATGCAAGCTCAACTGCTCTTCAAACCGTTTGTATAAAGTGGCTTTACGCTTAATGGGCTTAACGATTACAAATTCGTGAATTTATGGGAAGAAAGAAGGACATATTCACTTGCCACTATGAGTCCAATAAATCAGGCTGCAATAAAAGTTACATGAAATGGGTTATCAAAAATATTCCGTAGGATTCCGTCTCAAATGTAAATGCGTTACAAGTTTATAAACATACAAGTATACCAATGGTTAACACCACATCTTGAAAAACAATGAACAACGTAATGTTAGGGACAGCAAAAGAGAATATGCCTACTATATTGAAAGATATTTTATTACGGAAAAGGAATATTTTCGTCTGCTGCGCAACCCGTAACGCGCCGATTAACTAGCGTTAAATGGGGGTTTGGGAAGAGAATTTAAGGCACCTTTGCGGCGCCGCGAGGTGGTGTGATGGCACACTTTCAGCCGTGAGTTAATTTGAGGCGGTGCAGAAAGTGCTGCAGTGGTTTCATTTCAAATTGCACTCACTCACCCAGCAACAGCAACAGTCACAACAACAACAGCAACGGCCAGAGACGGCCTAGTGGCGGGGGTGGGCGGTGGGCGGTTAATCAAGAGCACCATTTAAGATGGCGGCCGCTGGTCGAAAGCAACCGCCACTCGAATTGGAGTAAAATAGAAAATTAACTAGTTTGCTGGCGGTGGTGGGGCGGAGAGGGGGAAGAAATTTCACTTTAATTTTGCTTTTTATTTATGTGTTTGTTTTTGCCTTCAGCAAGCATCTCGCATAATGTATCTGCACTTTTGTATGCCAATCCAATCGTCTACAGTTGCACAGACACCGCAGAAACAGAAACCGAAAGAGACATAGATACAGATACAGATACAGATAGAGCGACACGGCCAGTTGCCAGATAGTCGAACACGAGAGTTTCATTGGCATTATGTCGCTTCAATTTGCAGCACTCGAAAATTGACACACGTCTATGCTGCTGTGCTGCTGTGTCTACTGCTTCTCGTTTCAGCGTTTCATCGGTCCACCGTCTCATCGTTTTGCCGGGTAATTTACGCATTAGACAAGTGCCCCGAAAGAAAGCTACGCAAGAGATTTGCATGCTGTCCGAACAAAAAGAAGCCGAACAGGCAGCAACAACAGTCAAATAAATAAATGATAAAAGCAGAAGCACTCGCATCCAGATGCAAAGCCACTCGACGATTATCCAAAGCGGCAACATGAGCCCAAAATCCGTTGATGGAATATGTTAATGCTTTGCACGTGGACATAGATGGATGTGACTGCCACTGTCAAGCTGTGATGTTTGTCCCCCAAATGTCACTCAACTGGCATACCCTACTGAGCTTTTGTCAGTTGGTTGTGTGGTTTCACAGGGATAGGGATAGCTAGCAGGTACATTTCTTGGTTTTACAGATCTTTAATTAGGTAATGGAAAAATATGTTATGTGTTTAGCATCGATTAGGTACCTCCTTCGCTTGGAATTTTGAAAATAAAGAGCATGTTAAACTCGTAGTTATTAAGCCCTGAGGGTGTGACCAAGTCGACTTCTTTCGGCAACTGAATGTCAAACGAAGCACAAATATTCACGCAGTGCGTGAGCAATGAAAGTGAAAAGTAATTTCATTGCTGAAATTTTAAGCGATTTAAACTACAGCACAGCGGAGATAGTCTGACGTAATATCGGAATAATCGCAGAATGCCAAGTCAGAGAGATTTTCCGAAATGTAAGTGCCGCTCAACCTATTAAATGACATTATAATTCGATGATGGCACGTCCAGTTAAGCAATGCCATTTGGCAGAGTTTATGTGAGACTGTTTTCGATAAACTGTATGCTCAATTAATTTGCAAGATGCCTCCTGACAGCCTCTTCCCCGCCGCCTTCGCACACTTTGCCAACTGACCTCAATCGGGATGCGAAATGTTCGCTCCGGAGAAATGGCCAAACTTAAAGCATCTCTCATTGAAGGCAAGCAGTCACCGGCTCCAGCCCCACCCGCTAATGCCCCAACCCTGTCAGTGGCATCTTCCAAATTGACACCTTTTCAAAGTTTCACTTTCATTCCGCTTGGCTGGAATTCCGGGTGCGAGCTGTCGGCTCTCAGCTCCGGCTTGCCTTACCTTGCGGTGCGCTTGGGTAATTTTCAATTAATGAAAGTCCCAATCTGATGACGTCAGTAGTTTCCACGCAAAGGGCCTCCTCAGCCCCATCTTCGTGTGCGGGTCGGGGAGCTTTGCGTTAACCAGGTTCAATGTTCTACCCGCGGCTGCTCATTAATATTTAGTGCACAGCCCCAAAAGTGAAATTGTCGCATACCAAAAGCGCAGGGCCACAATGGTCGAGAAGCTTGCCAACCGTTGGGCCGTATAGATCTATGAATATTGCATTGGACGCTTGATGGACTGGAGTAAACACCTACTTACAGAATACAGTACAGAAGATTTTTGAATGCAAAAATGTATCCTTTGACAATCTATATTGTTTATTTTGTATGATGTTTCACTAGAAAAGTAGACACCCTATAACTTCGCCCACAGCTGTAGTTGCCTGAGTGTTCGGTAGAAAGCGGGGGAGATTCGTCTGCCTTTTTTGGCACGCACGTATGCACATTTCAGTGGAACCGTAATTGTTATCATAAGTTCATGCTTAGGGAGTGGCCTTGCCAAGGAGAAAAGCATTGTGAATCAGATTTCGTGTAGCAAAATGTACTATATTTAATTAGCGTTTACTTAAACCTAACACACACATTTAGTTCGTTAAATTAATGTTTGATTAGTCGAATTAAACTAGACATTAGTCAGACGGTTTGTGCGGCAATCGTTCTTTGGTTCACACTTCCTCAATCTCAATCTCCTGATACTCGCTCGGTCCTCCTGTTTGTCGCAAATGCAAATTTAAGTTTATAGGCTCTTGGCGCCGCCTCCGGACTCTTTTGCCGATGCCTTCCAGCCACTGTATGCCGCGGACATGTCCAGCTCCCGACCCCATCCGGAATGGCTGCCCGAGGACACGACCACCTCGTGGGAGTCCTTGCCGCCACCTCCGCCGCTCAGCAGCTTCTTGATGCCGATTATCGAGGCCAGGACCAGGGCAAGCTTGGACACGATCAGCGCCTTTCCGGCCAGCATCGCCAGGGCTCCATAGGCCAGAGGAACAATGGTGCCACCGAGCAGCAGAGGTATCATTATCATGGCTCCATGGCCCTTCTTCTCCTTCTTCTTGCGACCCTCCACTGAATTCGCATCGGACTCAAACTTTACCTACAACAAGCAAATAAATGCAATAATTATATAAACCATTTGAAATTGATAAACTTGAAATAATTGATTTACTTTGGGGCATATACGGAATTTATTATTAAAACTGTGCATGGTTTAACTCCTATTTCTGATATAACCCTTTATTTTTCCAGAAATATGCAGTATTATGCTTTTTTAGTCACTAGCACTTACCTGAAGTGTGTGGTCCTGCAGAAAGTTTCCCACCCGCTTCAAGATCATATTGTTCAACACCTGTTCCTTGGCATCGACACTTCTCGGCAGCACCGCCTCGATATCCTGTTCGCTGATGGGAGCCCGTTGGGAGGCCTCCTCGCCACTTTCACCGCCGGAACTCACGAACTGAATGCCGTCCGTCAGTGAAAGGGTTTTGCTGGAGCGGAAGGCCTTCTCCAGGCCGGTCAGCAGCTTGACCTTCAGGCAGACGGACATGTTGTCGCCGGAGCACTGCTGGTAGATGCGGTACACCAGCGACATGTCCTTCCAAATACCCTGGGATCCCGATCCCAGCGAAGAGGCCGGAGACAGCGGCTTCGGCGCCGAGCTCAGGCTGTTCAGGCTCTGGTGCTGGTAGGTGGCACTCCGCGCACTCGAGAGCCAACAGAAGACGATCATCAGGGCTGCCACATGCCACACGTACTTGACCATGTCTGCGATGGTGGTGTTGTGTTTGCGATGCTGGGGATGATGCGACGGCTCCTTCGACGATGGCAATCCGTGAGGTGAGGCACTGCTCTTTGGGCGCTCAACTGAGTGCTGGCCGGTGAAACGTATGCATTTTATACCTGGTGCCCAATTGCATGTCGGGCGGCTGCTGCAGCCGTGAAAAAATCAAAGGAATAACAACAATGTAAAACAAAAACCGAGACACAAACACTCACGCTTTGTCTTAGTCTAAATATCACGGCAATTAGCCAGATGCTGCTGTTGGCCATTGGGGCTGCGCTTTCGTGATTTTGCTGCGAAAGCTGCCGAATTGCTGCTTAGTTTCGTTTGCAATTAAATTCCCACTTGCAGTCCGTTCTAAGCACCTGAACTCGTGCGTGACTGCCACTGCCCCTGCCGCAGGCTGTGGCATTGTGCTCCTGCTTTTGTGGCATTGCAATGTACGAGTATTGGCAGCTCGCTGATTTACTAGACCGCAGCCATGCACGGTGTATTTTCGGTTTCCATGCACGTTTTTTGGCTGCACTCGTCGTGGTGCAGATTCACTGTCGCCACCCAATTTGGTTGAAAACTTTTCTTTTTCACTCATTAGCTGCCAGTTGCCTCACAATCCACGGCATACTCTTCGGCGGCCGAGTAAAAGGTAGGTCCCGCGAAACGAAAGAGCTAAGACACGAACTTGGTCCCCCTTGGCGAATGTTTGTAAAGAAAGCACGGTGTGCATAAACATAAGTTTCACTGCTTGGCCACTAGACGGCGTCTAACGTGGCGGAGGTGCTAATGATTACAAATTGGCTGGCGATAATCAGAAGACACGCAATAGTTCCCACAGTGTTTGTAAAGTCGGAAATCATGAAAGGAAGCATTCGATGGTAATATTATTTATAGCCATTTCACAGTCCCTTATTTACTGCGACGGCTGCACGTGGTTTCGATTTCAGTGTTTATTTATTTATTTATTTTAAACAACTTTTATACCCGGTTCTTGAAAAGAACAAGGGTATATTGAGTTCGTCCGGATGCACAAGCTTTTCCGAATATATATTCTTGATCAGCATCAACAGCCGAGTCGATCTGTTTGTCCATCCAGATTTTGGAGACTAAATTAGATAGATAAAAACTAATTGCATATTCAGAATTTAGTGATACCAGTTCATCACAATTTTTTTTTTTAAATTGGTTACCTCATCCGCACCCCCGCAAACTGCGAAATGCTGTGGCATCAACAATTGTAGCTCCAAAAGCTCCAAAGGAATATTACTTTCGTTGATCCAATATCTATCTGTGTTGCCAAAATCAGCCAGTCCGCGCAAATGACAAAAATGTGTTGGGTCCACAAGCTTCTCCATAGAATCATGTCGCGCACTTCTCATACACACACACACAACTACCTACAAACAAAAATTACGAAAATTTGTTGGTTCCACAATTTCAATGCTATTATAATGTTCTAAACATTAGGTGGAAACTGGGAACCGGGTATTTATAGTCGAGACATTCGACTATAATCGTTCTTACTTGTTTAATTTCAGCAGCACAATAATAAATTCCCTTCAGTTGATTTTTGGTTGAAGCAATTTTACATATCCCGAATCATTTGAAAGGACTCTTTCATTCACGGTGGTTTACAGGATTCATTTTTGTCGAAGTCGTGGCTTACAGCATATGCTTTTAAGTACTTACAGTATCAGCTCAATCTTAAAAATGCGTTAACATAAAAAAGTGAAGGCAAGTAAACCATTAAATTGTTTCACCAAACATAAAAACCTTTACTATTACAATGCTGTAACAAATCTATCATTTTTGGGATTGCATCTTTACGAGTTTAGAAAACATCAGAACAGAGGCAAATAAAATAACAAAATCCGCTTATCCGTTGAATTGTTTTGTCTGAACTGAACCCAGTAAAAACACTTGACTTGGTGCCGGATGGATTAGTGCCGTTTAGCGACCATTAACATTGCGATGGTGGAAATTAAGTGCTGTTTGCCTGATGCAAATGATCTAGTAATCGGAGTCCTCACGCAATAAGCAACATAACCGCCCAGGCAATCCAACCGCAGCCACACGCCGCCGATGACCGTTCGCTAATTACGGCGATTGCCGCTAACTGCATAGCGTAATTCAAATTGGCCGCTGACGATCCAGAAGCCAATCAGGCGTGGCCGGGCAACGCTCGAGTGACCAAACTGTTTCACGGCTCCGCGGGGCTCGTGGCCAATTAACTTTCAATTAATCAAAAGCAATGAAAACTCATAAAAGCGCTTTGCTACGATCGGAGCAGCGGCTCGAGCAATTGGTGTAATCACAAATTGGATGCGTGCTCTGTGTTTTCGGTTAGTGTGTGACGAGTGTGGGAAAAACGTGCCGGAGCGGAAAATTATGGTAGTGGCAGTAATGCACAGGCGCTTAATAATATTATTAGGCGAGCTGGCTTTCTTGCTTTTCTCTGACTCTTTCTGACTCTTTTTTTCACAGGGGGTATTAAAACGATGAATGGTTTGGGCATGAGTTTGCTTAAAATGCAGCCGATTAACATATGTTTGCATTGCAAATTAAATAAAAAAATATTCGTAGTTTCAAAAACTAACATATGCAGGTTGCAAACATATTACGTTTAAGAAAGGATCAGAAAAACAATTTAATCATGACGATAATTACGCAATTCCTTTGGGTTTTCTCTACAAACGTGTATTCATACTCAAAGATGGATCATACTCCAAGATGTGAATTGACTTGTAAATAAACTAAAACCTTTAAGATTTTTTAATATTCCTAAACCCAGAAACAATTATTGGGTTGGGCAGACGAAATGGATTGTTAAATTCATAGATTCATTGAGTCGTAAAGAATAATCAAGTTCCAATATCCGAGGGGTATTTCACTCTTCGACTTCACCGGCACTTAGACTTCCTGGCTTGTGTGTGTTTTTTTTTTGTAATATTTTTTTCGCATTCAGTTTTGCTGGAAAGCACAGTGCAGCAAGGCCGACAATCAACTTTGGCTTCGGGACCGCCTCTGGTCGTTGTCTACGTTCTGCTGACCTGCTTTCGGAGCCGGCCAAAACTCGTTTTCATTTCGATGAACATTCTGTGCACGGCTGCGACGACGCCCTTGCAGGCATCCAGTGAATCCACTTTGCTCCACTGCCACAGCCACTGCCACTGCCACCGCCACCGCACCTCTTTGCGGGTTGACAGTGAAATTGCTTTCAAATTGGGCACTCTGCACGATTCTCCTTCGCATTTTTCTCCCCCTCCATTAAGTCCTCGGTGTGCGGCGGCTTATGAATTATTGCAAATTTCGTGGTGTTTTATCTGGTTTTTCAGAATGTGAAATTGCAGCTGGTGGTGCGGAATCGTCGGGCCGGAGAGGCGCTGCTGATGCTGCACCAGTTTGGCTGCCATCGAAGCGGCGTTTCTCTAGCGGCACAACCGTTGCTCGCTCCAAATCACCGAGTCAGGCTTTCGTTTTGGTTAGCCGATCTGCATGTTCCCGAGCCGCCGTTAACGAAATTTATCGGATTCGAAAATAGGCTGACGGCTGGGAATCGGTCAATGGCTAACAGTTATATTTAATTAATTAAGGATATTGTGTGGTGTGGCAGTGTAAATGCAAATGTAATATATTTAGGCCGTTTGCGAGATTAGCATAATTCTGGAAGCTAAGACAAAGAGACTAAGAGGGCTGCGCTTAAATAATTCATTAGTTGGTAGGTTGTAAATAGTGTGTAAATATCATAAAGCATCCAATTTATTTAATTGAAACTTGAAAGAGAAACCGCATTTTGATTTTCTTTTTTCGGGGGCTTACAAGAAAGCCCCCTGGTTGAGCAAGCTTCGTTCAGACTTTGGAGCCCTGTTGAAAGCTGAATGCCCTGTTACCTTTAAAGTCTCCCAAATGAGATTTTCATTAGGCCTCGCTGACATTCGGTGCCCCATTCGGCCTCTTTGGGATAATTTCCAGCGGAGCGTAGCTAAAAAATGCTTGTAATTTCGTTTTGATTAAGTGAGCGGCCGAGCGCCAGAAACTGACTGACTGTCAGTAGTCGGTCAGTCAATGTTTGTTCAAGCTTGGCAGCTGCTCAAATGAGTTGTTAACATTAAGGCGCATTAACTTGTCTTTTGTTTTCGCCCGGGCATTCGTGGGGTGGCAGCGAAAAACCGCATTTGGAGCGGTTCGGTTCGAAAGCCTCTTTTTATTTCATTTTTTTCCTCTCTAGCTCGTTTCGTTTGGCCCTGGCCATGTGCCACAGTTTCCTAGACTTTTCACTGCAACAACAGCGGCGGCAAGAGCAACAAATCGTGGTGGCACAGTCGATGTTTTGGTTTCCTAACTGTTTACTTTCACTGTCGCTTGCTGCCGCGACTGCTGCTTCTGCTGGTGCTGGTGCTGGTGCTGTTGTTAATGTTGCCGTTGTTGTCGGAAGCCAGGGGGCACGCTTCGAGCAGCAGTTTGTTGGACTTTTGTTAACCTGTCTTGGCCAGCCCCAGAGTCTCCCCGTCCCAGCCGGTATCATAATTATTTACACCTATTAACGGACGGGATTTGAAATTCGCCGGGGCAACTGGGTCGCAAATCAATTTCACTTGAAATGAAAGCATTTCAGCCGAAGATGGACTTGTCAACGGCCAGATTTCGTCTTCGTCGGCACTGGAATTATGCATAGAGGCGAGCCGTTTCGCTTTCACCCGATGGTATGCCATAAATTATACGACTTGTCTTGATTTTTCATTGATTTTTTATTTATTAATCTTCCTTGCTTGTATTTTTTCAACTTTTTTTTATGTTGTTTTTCTCATTTTTTTGTGTGTTTTAATGACATGCATGTGTGACAGAGAGAAGGAGTATTTGTATAGTATTGTAATCTATGGAATTTACATTCTTCTGCGAGTGAGCTTTGTGATTTGTATTTTGTATTTGTGGCTTATGTGCTTTGTATCTGTGTGATTCGTTCGAGTGTGAGTTGCCCACATCTGCAGCTTCTACGCTTCTTCGTGATCATCTTCTACTACGGTTGCCGGAGAGATATAGTTGTGAAAGCGCCGTACGACTTTGCTTAAAATATTTAAATTAAAGTAGACGCCGTGCTGGCGACCCGAAACTTGCGCCCGCTGGCCATCGAGCCCTCCCGCCCGGGAGTCGCGAACAGGGCATTTTAAGTTTAGAACTACTTAAAAATCCGTTCGGCCGCACGGGCAGGGAGAGCCAAGCACCAGGCGGGGCACCCCAACCGGACCGGTCAGGCGGACAAGCTGCTCGGGTCGCGCGGATGCGTTGCGTACGATTAAGGAGTTAAATATTAAAAAAAAACAATATTTTAGCATTAGAGCATTGAGTGAGTGAGCTAGAGGTGTGTGCCGCGCTGAGGCGGTTGGGCTGTCGGGAAAGTAGAGCGCTAGAAAGTGACAGATGCAGAGGCAGCGGAGAGGCGGCGGAAAGAGACAGCAGATAGCGGGATGGAGGTGCCCGGAGAAATGAGAAAGTTGAAGAGTCGAAGTGGAAGTCGAGTGTCGAGTGAGGAAATAGCGGCGGAGCCGGAAAATGAGTTCAGCCCGGTGCGGTGAGTGTTCCCTTTTCGTGTGTGTCCGAAATCCTATGGCAAGTGATGGCATGCGACTGACCAAAACTGCAACTCAGGAGGAGGAGGAGAGATGGAGAGTGACAGGACAGGACAGCTTTGGAGCGAAAGATGTGTGGATAGTTAGAGCTAGAGGTGAAGAAGTTAAAGCTAATAGTGGTAGGCATGCTTGCTGGTGATGTATTGTAGGACTAGAATTGCATGTGAAGAACATAGTGGACAGTACAGAGTAGATAGCACAGAGTACAGTTCGGATAGATAGACTGCGGAGTAGTAGTGGTAGAGATTTGTACGTTAGACCGATTGCATGGCAATCGACGGAGTTTTGGTATAGGCAGCAAAGACAGATAGTCGGATAGATGACAGATAGAACAGATGTAGATAGCGATAGCTTGTGGTGGTTGTAGAGGTGGATGAGAGTGCGTTGGATTAGATGATTGAGCGACTGGGAGTGAGCTTGTGCGAGCTTAGACTTAAGGCTGAGTATTTGCAATGTGTTGGGAAAACTCTTTACAAACTTAACTTTAGCTTTCTATCAGTTTAAACAACTAAATGCACGGTCACTCGGCATATGGGTCTGGTTCTTGTTCTTGCTTCTGTCTTTGTGATCATTCTTTTTTTCTTTTCTTCTCAAAATCGATTCGATTGTGATTCGATATCGGTTTCAGTTGCTGTTCTTGTGTTCTTGCTTGGAGAAATAAATAAAATAAATTAAATTAATAAATTAATTAAAACGAACGATAAATAATGTGCTCCTCTTCGAGAGTCTCAGGCGAGCTGTATCGCTCAAGTCGTTTGTGTTCGTGCTTCTAATTCTGATTCCGATTCTGGTTCTGGTTCTGGTTCTGAGTCTGCTTCTTTTTGCGGCTTTGGCCCGTGATCTCCCGTCAGTGGCCGCGGGATCTCCTCGGGCTGGCGTGGCGAGGGCTTTTGCGTGACTTAGGCCTGGGCGGGCTTCTGGGCTCCGTAGGCCAGGTCCTGGGCGTCGATGGAGCGTCCCCATCCGCCGTGACCGCTGCTGCCGTAGGATCCCGACGAGGCTCCGGCATCGGCGCTGTATCCGCTACCGTACGAGTCGTGGCTGGTGGAGTGGCTGCTGCTGTGGTGTGGGTGGGCCACCACCTCATAGGTAACGTGCTTCTCCTGCGACAGCAGCTTCTTCAGGCCAATGACGGCGGACAGGACGAGGGCGATCTTGCCGATGAGCAGGGCCTTTCCGGCGATGAGGGCGATGGCTCCCAGCAGCAGGGGCAGCAGAGCGGCGGCCTTCAGAGCGACCAGAGCCAGAATGGGGCCCAGGATCTTGGCGGCCTTCTTCTTCTTGCCACGGCTCTCCTCAGGGGCATTGGGGTCGTTGGAGCCGAACAGCGACTCGGAGGCGTCCTCGAGGGCACGGCCCGTGGAGCTCACTGCCTGGACGATGTCGGCGCCCTTCAGCTCAACCTTGATGGTGTGCGAGTTGAGGAAGCTGCTGATGCGGTTCAGGGCGAGGGACTCGAACGACTCGTCACCGGAAATAGAGCGGGCGGCCTCCTGCTGGGGCGCATCGGGCGAGCGGACGACGGTGACACCCTCGGTCAGGGCGAACTGGTCGCGGGCGCCCAGCACCTTGTCCACGAAGCTGAACAGCTTGTACTTGACGCACGAGACGGAGTCCTTGCGCAGGCAGTCGCTGTAGATGCTATCCATAATGTCGTTCTCGCCTCCAATGGCGTTGCGGGCGTGTCCGCGCGTCTCCTCGGCGGGGAGGGCGGCGCTCAGGGCGACCAGACACAAGACACCGAAAGTAACTTTATGGCTTGCCATTTTCTCGAGTTTATGTTCTTGCACTGCGGTTATTTTTGGTTATTGGGGAATAGTCCTTCTATGCACACTTTCACGCGGCGAACGCACTTTCTCTCAATCGAGTGGAAAACTTGGTATTTGTTTCTCTGTTTTTGGCTGTCTGCTGCTGCTGCTGCCGTGTAGCTGCTCAGACGGGTAAGGATTGAATGATACAATTTTCCAGCGCACACGACAATTTATATACGGCGGCAGTGGCGGTGCCACCAGCAGTGGCAGTGGCAGTGGCTCCGGCTGTGGCTGTGGCAGCGCAGCGCAGCAGAGGCAGCTCATCTGCTGCGAAAGCATTTCTCCGCCCGGTCGCTCGGCCCCGCCGCTCCACCGCTCGCCCGCTCAAACTAGTCGCGCAAGTTTCTCGCTTAAGTCTTTCGTTTGGCCAGCCAACGGTAATGCGAAGTCGCTGCGACGCCGGCAGCGGTAGTCGCAGCGCGTGGAAAAGCATTGTTACTGTAATTTGTAAGCTGTCGCTGCCGCCGCCGCTGCCGCAGCTCTGCTTTCGCCTGAAGTTCATGTAACATTGTCAACAGCCGCAGCAGCAGCAGCCGCAGCCTCCTGCCTGTGGGAAACCAATAATATGAATAGCAGGCAGGCAGCCGCCACTTTTACCCGCCGGCGACCGGAGATCGGGCCAAAAGTGCCGAAAATCGTAGTCGTAATCTTAATTGTCCGGGCACTAATTGAAAATGAGATTTTGGTAAAAGTAAGTAAAAGCATTTCCCTTTCGAGCTCAGTCTGGCGGCTCACGTGTGCGCTGCAGGTGCGCCAAACGATATTGTGCATACCTGATTTAGAAAATGCCAAATTGCACATGGTACTCGTAATTTTGAATTATTTGAACATTGTTATCTGATAACATACAAAACTGTTAATATATCAACGTTATTGAACTCTGTTCCAGCCTGCGAAGCTGTACATAGCATAAAATTATTATTCATTTTGTTCAATAAAATTGTAAAGTTGAGTATTTGTCTTCCAAATGTAGAATGTATCACTATGGGCCTTTTGTGGGTTTTATAGCCAAAAAAAAAAATAAATTCGAATGCACCGAATTGATCCAAATTCAAAAGAATCTTGAGAAACCCACAGACATACTATATTCGTGTCATTTGAATTGGAGAAGTCGACCGGCAACGATCACGTTCTGATGACTGGAAATCTATGCCGAAAGCTTGCCCTGAGACCAGAAACCGAAGGCGGTGGTAACAGGGCCGATAATAATAATCATAACCCCATTCAGAAAAGGGAAAGTTGCGGATACATCTGCGAAATATGTGTGGTATGCGGTGTGCGGCCTGCCCTTCTTCGTTTTGCAGCATTAGCGGCGGACTTGCAAATTTTATGAGTTGTCAAATAAGATGCGGCCAAAACAAACAGCTGTCACGGCTAACTGGCCGGACCGCCAAGTGGCGTCCAGCAGGCTGAGTTATCGGTAGACAAACACCAGTAGCACGACCCACAGCAGAGCTATCCCAGCTGCCAGCTGCCACACAAGCTGACTAACTAACTAACTAACTTACTAAGTAAGCAAGTGACGGACTAGGTGGCCGGGCTGGTCCATTGGCTGGCATGGGAGGGGATGGAATAAGCCGGGATGTGCTGTGGTGTGGTGAGATGGGGTAAAAGTACGCAAATAGACAGTGGCCAGGAGCCCAAGCAAATGAAAGTCATCGCATCGAATGGCATCATCCCATCCCCGGGGCGAGAGAGTTGGCGAAATGCGAGTGGATTTGGACCAGAGTAAGTCTGGAATCTCGAGCCGCGGATCTCGGCAAATGACCGCGAGCAGGATGCGAGTGCGGAGCAAGCCCCTCGAAAGTGTTGAAAATAGTTAATTAAAGTGTTATGAATGTGAGAAATGCAATGAAAATGCGCTTATGAATTGGGCTCCAAGCGAGTGGTGTGAAAATGCTTTTCCAGATCAGCCAAAGCTCCCAGCTCTGCGCGCATCGGATCGGGTCGTCTCAGTGAAAGCGAATTTCTTATGCATCTCTCCGTCGAGGGACAGCGGGATGTCCATTTCTTGATTTCTTGGGAGCTTGTTAAAGAGGGTCTTCTGAGGAGCGGTGGCGGACAAGCTACGCATCGCACCAATCTCAGGAAACAGAGTCACTCTGGAAAGCATAAACAAAGTAAATACTTCTTGGAAAGGATCAAGGTGTGTCCAATTTTAAAAAATAAATACGATTCTTCATTACTCATAAAGATTAAATTGATTAAATTCAATACATTTTTAATCTATAGTTAAAATATCATCCTTGGCCTTTGTTTTTGGAGATCAATAATTCGTACTTTTTTGTATAGAAGTCATAAGAGTATGTGAAAGGAATAGCTTTGTTGAATATTGTATGATTAAAATTTCACCACTCATCTTTCACCGCTTGCATATAGGGATGCAAATCTGCATCGGCGCCAAATCTTGAATTATTTGACATTTAATTAAAGTTTCATATTCGCTGCTCTTGGCGCCGCAGCCGCTGCACTCAGAAACATGAGAAACGACACTTTCACTGCATTGGCCCCGAAGACCTCGATCCCAGCCTCCGCCCAAAATGCATGCTCGTTCCGAAGAGCCAACCTCCGATCCAGAGTGCGCCGGATCGGAATTGGATAAGGCCTGTGAACTGCTTTTTGTTCTATTGTTGTGGCGGCACATCAACAGGTTACTCTCGGCTCTTGTCTGGAAAAAAATGAGGAGTGAACCCATAACAACTCGAGGGGCTCAGCTGCAGCCAAAACCAAAGCCAAACTGTGTGGCTGTGTGGAAAATAATGAAAATATAAAATGGACAGACCCACGAGAGCTGCAGCAGCACATGAATATATATGTATGCACTTATATTTTATTTATATTGCCGCTGCCATTGTGGCTGACACTGCAGCGCCGCTACACAAAAAAGAAAGTTCGGGTTAAATTTTCCTTTTTCAGCAACAACATTCACTGCCTTGGCGCGTGCAGCACTGCAGCTGGAAAATGTAAGCTAACAGCAAACTAGCAAACCAGCAAACTAGCAAACGGAATGAATGAACCTCTGAATGGATGATGACGAAGTGAGTACCGGACCTAGCACTCCCAATTGCCATTCCCATTGCCATGGCCATTACCATTTGCGGTGCCATTACCGTCGAGTGGGTGTTGACACACACACAGGTACGTGCTCTGAAGCAGGTACACTGCAAACAAGTGTAGCAACCAATACCCTCAATGTATATGATTGTTCCGATGTCGCTGCAGTTAATGGCAGAGTGAAAATTCAAAACCAACTGCAACTGCCACTTTAAATCTTTATTTTAGCCTGCTAGCTGTAACAAAGAGTCAAGTGGGCGTAAATTTGTTGGCTCAGTTTGGAGTCCACCAGAAGACTCACTGATAGAGAGGCACCAGATGCCCTTTCGGTGGAAAACTTGAAGTTATTTGTGTTATGTTCTGACAGATGAAAGTTTTCCAATAAACGTTTGTATTAAGCCTTAAATAGTACCTAAATTATAATTATTATACTCTGGGGATCTTATTAATCACTTACAAATTACTGTATTCAATAGCAGTTTTTTGAATTTTATGAAAGTTTCCTTACAACAAACAAAATGTAAATCAGTTGAAATCGTTTCTTTATTACTCCCGACACTTGAGTGACTCATCATCTTTACATATAATGAATATTTAAACGCAGACAAAGCTATTTACAACACCAGTTTACACCCAAGTAAGTCCAACAAAGCTTACACTATAAACAGCGCCCGAATGGTTTTTTCCAACTGCGGGTAGCATTCAAATATTGTGGTAATTGACTTTCTTTTAGCTGTTTACGGCCACGCGAATGTGAGAATTTCCCCGGGCCCTGGCTCATGGCGCAGTCGTAATTCCCGATCTTCCTCTGCCCCGGGATGCAAGCGCGGGATGCAATCTCACCCAAGCCTGCTTATGACTGCCATAATGGCTTACTGTCAGCTGGAATAATAGGGAGATGGCTTTTGAGCCCTGGGTCTTGGCTCTCCGCAGCTCTGTCATGGGAACTGCGGCCGGAACCCCCGAGTGCAGGGAAAGGTCAGAGCAGAGCAGTCGGACGGGCAGACAGTGGGACGCAAATTAGCGGTTTGTGCTGTAATCATTTAGCTGAAAAACCTGCCACGCCCATTAGCATAACCGCCGCATGGCTGCCATATGTATGTCTCTGTTTTCAGTTTTCGTTTCTTGTATCTTTTGGTCAGCCCACCCGGCAACCGCCGTCGGAGATACAAATTATAAATGCACGAATCGGACTCGGAATCGGCCGCATCACTTTCACTTTCCATGACGGCCCAGCGCCGCGGAGCACTAATATGCATCCAGCCAGTTGAAAATCGAAAAACACAGACCAAAAATAAAACATTTATGGATACGGCTCACACTCGAAATTATCTAATTCAGCGACCATAATCAAAACGGTACAGCTAACTCGATGACGCGATGACGCCGTCGATGGCATCCATTGCGAAATCGGAGCACGGATGTCTCGGAGCTGGTGGAGGAGCAACGCCGTCGAACATGGGTATGCCAGCTATTTCACGGCGGTTGCAATTGATGGGTTACTAACAAATATAGACAAATTCAGAGTTTCTTGATACTGGTGCTACTGTTAGGAGGGACTTACCCCTAATTCCCATCGCATTACTTTAGCGCTGGGTGATGTGTCACATGGAATTTTTAAAGAGGGAAAGCTCTAAAGCTTTTAAGACGCAACCATGGCAATTATTAAGGATACGCAGCACATAAAGCCTTTTAAAACTAATTTTCCTGCTGAACCTCAAACTACAAACGCAGTTGCAGAAGCTCAACATGCCGGCGCAGCACATTTCTGATGCGCGGCAGGTTGTTGGTAAGAGTATGGAATGTTCGCCGTTGGGGGCTTTGCCTGCTTCCATTTCTTGTTTATTGCTGCATTTATTTAATAATTTATTAGCGTTTGTTTTTCTTTTCATTTTTATGTAATTTCTTTGCCGTTAAATGCCGCATATATTAAATAATTGATGCAAAGTGTGAGCAAACGGTGTCGCAATCTGGGAAAAGGGAAGCAGGAGTCGCCGGCGGCGGTAAAAAATTATATAACGTGTGAAAAACTTTATGACTCTCGAGTGCAGTTGCGGTCCCAAATATGTGCGAAAAACAGCTACTAGCAGGGCGCTTTCTTTTGAAAGAGAAAGGGTTTCTTCCCGACTGGCAGACAGCCTTCTTGTTCGCCTTTTGCCTTGCCGGCCTGAGAAACTTGCCGAAATTGCAATTTTATGGCTCGATCTGTGGTGGTGCACGTGTGCTGGGCCCCGACACGGCCCCGACCGGGCCCCGAGCCCTTTCGCTTTTTTTCCGAGGACTCGTCGTACCTCGCCATCGCTATGCTTTTATTTTGTTTTGGGGGGCCCCAACTTCCAGCTTCCGCAACTTTCACGCAATTGCTGTGGCAGCAGAAAAAGTGGCAGCAGCAGCAGCAGCAACGCCCTTGTTGCTGGATGCTGTGCCCCACTTTGCGGCATAAATAATGCATCGATTTCGTGGCCCCAGGGGTAACCTTTACGATCGGAGAAACACACGCTCGGACGATCGCACTGATGCGATCATTGCATTCTTTAAAGTGAAACTTCTGTGAGCAGCGGCCGGCGGATGATCATTGCGCCAATGGTCATTCTTATGACGCGCTGCCAGCGACAGCGTGGCTTTGTTTCTTCTTCATTTTAGTTTATGAGCACTCAAAACGACGCTGTTAATTAAATTAAGGCAAATAAAAAGGCGCATAACCAACTGGTTCGCAATGAATGCGGAGGAAATGCTGAAATGCTGGCTGCGTGAATGTGCGATGCCATTGAGAAACTTTCTTCTTTTGCTTTCAATGGAATTTCGGTCAAAGACTACTGCCACCGATGCTGCTGATAATGACGCGAAGAGCCAAATCAAAGGGCCTTCGGGCCGGCCTTTGAATTGATTGATAAAACGGTGTTTCCGGTTGACCTGCAACCGCAAAGCAAAAGAGCACAAAATCACAAAAACCACCCAACCGGAGTGGTTGCCCGGAGCCGGAGCCGGAGTGCGATAGGGGCAATTAAAATCGATAATTAAGGCCTAGGAAGAATGACTGCTCTTCGGAGCCCACACACCAGCACACGTTTTGGCCAAATGAAAGTACTGGTATCATGCCGGACGAGTCAAGTGTCAATGTCCAGTCCACTTGATGGCTTTTCGTCACGACCGCGGCTTTACTATGACGATATAATAATGAAATGTGCATGCTTTTTGGCAGGAGCCACAACAACAAGCAACAAGCACTTACAACTACAACCGCCGCAAATAACAACAACGCCAGCCAGTGGTTGCAAACAACTTCAGTGAAAGTTTTTTGCTACGGCCACAAAACTCACTTACTGAGTACGAGTATGGGTATTTATGTCCACGGCCACAAGTGCGAATGCGAATTGATCCCGCGCCCCTCCAACGGAATACTCGAAACTCGAAAAATACTCGAAAAATCCCATTAGAGCTGATGCTCGAATGTCCAAAAGTTGCACTCCGGCCGCGTTGTTTGCCATTGTTATTGCTAATGTTGAGCTATTGTTGCGGCCATTGTCTGGCTGTCCCCTGTGTAATTAGTGGGCCGGCAGAGATTCGCTCGAAAGTTCCCCAGTTCCCGCTCTTGTCGTTCGAACGGGGTTGACACGGGCCACTTAATGGATTATGATTCGTGGCCCAAACCGACACTGGACAGCTGAACAATTTCACACCTGACCTAAGCCAATACATTTTTAGCCAGGCCATTAATCATGCTGTGTCCAGGGCGCCGGATGTGGTAAAAGTCACGCTCCGCACACCGCAGTCTGCACCTGCTGCATCGAATCGCCGCTCTATCAATGTCACACATTCGATGCTCGTCGATTCGCTGCTTATGCGGTCAATGTCCATTAGCAAGAGTGTGACCGAAATGCGAATGAAATGGCCTGACATTCGCAGGCCGGGGCAGGGCTATCCCGGCGTATGCGTAATGCCGCCTGCGCTTAGTCCTTTTATTGGTCGCAATAATGTGGACGCAATGGTCATTCATTCAAAATGCATTGCCTGCATTTAATACGGTTTGAACAAATAATAATGGACCTGCCAATCCATACAAAACTGGTGAAATAAGATCCAGGGAAATAGGCTTTCAATTGCAATAAAGTAGCATGTGTGACATTGAAGAGATTGAACATAAGAGTTGGGCCCCGAGAAGTCAATACTGTGCTGCCCCGACACATGAAACTCAGCACTTCCTTTTTGGCATTCTTTTGGCCATCTCCCCGGCCGGCTGTCATTCATGGCCGGGCCAAGAGCAATAACTTCGCCGGCCGAAAGCTTCCATATTTATGTATGGGTAACTGTAAACTCTTGAGAAAGTGAAACTCTCTTCTTGTGCATTCACTCGGGCGTGTGTTTTTTCTTGTTTTTAATCTTTCTGATTTATATTGCGCCTCACCCAAGGCGCTAGCAGCAGCTGCCCAATCACATCCACATGGCCGGAGCCGATGCTCGTCATCGATACATCGATGTAACTGAGTGACTCGCCCCGCTTTGTCTGCCCTGCCCGGTGGCTTGTCTTTATCGCCGGGCATAAATCGAGCCAAAAACGGATATGGGCAGCTCTAAGAGGCAACAGAAAAAGCGTCGAAAAACAAGCAAAGTCGAGCAGAGCCGTGCCCAAAGTCACTGGCACTTTCTTCGACTCGTTTGGGTACACGGAGGAAAATGTTTAATGAAACAAATGTATACTTCCTGTTTGTCCATAACGTTGTTGCATAAAATTATTGGAATAAAATAATAAAAAAGTAATAAGACAATGTATACCGCACCGGCTATTGCAAACGGGAACAAAAACCTAGAACATATTCTTTCTCCGCTTTTTATCAGGGATAAACTAAAGCTAAGAAAGAAAATACAAAAAAAAAATGCAACTTAAAATGGCCAACAATATTTCCCCTGTTTCAGATATTTCTCTCCGCTAGCCTGCAACCTTAGAAATATTTGAAATTGAAAATCGAACGAGTTGATTCGAGTGGCGGGGACTGCAACAACATAAACTGGCAGCCGGCACCGACAGAAAAATAGTTCGGCGCGGACTTGGAGCGCGTGGCAGCCTGTTTCTGTCACCGCACCAATCATGGTCCCACAACAAAAAGGCCGAAGCGGTGGAGAACCAAACCACAATTTGACTTTAATTAATTGTCAGTGGGTTGGGCTAGATATTTGGCCGAATGAATGGTTGGGATGGGCCGGGGTGGCTGGGACAAATGGGTCGCACATCGGTATCGATGGCAGCTCATCTCGGTCGCCAGGGGAATTAATTGGAGTTTGGAGAGAGAAAGGTCTGACCCACATCAGGTGGTTACCAACCAGCCACTCAGCCACTCAGCCAGCCAGCCACGCAGCCCTACAATAACTTCTAATAGAGATATTTAGAGTTGGTCTAGATCGCAGGCCCGGCATAAAATAGATGTGTTTAGACGATTCCGTGACACGATCGGGTCGGGGCTGGGCAATCAGCAGCAAAAACGAGCATAAAATTGACTTTTATGCCTGATTTTCTTGCGGCTGAAAGTCTAATCATTATGGGACAGAAGAGACAATAACAATAGAGAAGACAGTCCGGGGAGAGATGATGAAGATCATGACGACCGAAAGCTATAAGAAAAATAATCGTAAAAGTGAGAGTTTCCACTTCGTAATCAGTTTTGGCTGCGGCTTGCCATTTGCCTTGGCTTTGGCTCAGGCTCTGGCCCGGCCCAGGTCTGGCTCTTTCTTTCTTTCTCGATGGCTGGCCCTCTTTCCCTGCCACAACAGATTTGTGGTCTCAAATTGCCAAATCATGAAATGCAAATATCTAGCGCCTTTTCCTCAGCCACGCCTACATTGTGTAATAGCCAAAAATCACGGATCGGGAAAGGCCGGGTGCCGCGAAAAAACGAAAGCTCCGAAAGCAATAACCACGGACAGACTTCGGGGGAAAATAGAAAAAAAGTAAAGGGGCGTGGCAAGATTCATATTAATTGCTCAGGTTTCACTTTCAAGCCACTTCAATTTCGTTTCATTACGAAAATTTGTCATTATCGTAATTATGATCGAGCGCGGAGCATTTCAGCATTTCAGCATTTTCAGCATTTCACTTTCGTTGCCAGCGTTTTGTTCTTTTGTTGGCCAAAACGAGCCGCTCAACAGCTCTCCATTGAACGGGTTTGGTTCCCTCGTTCGTTAATATGTTGACAATATAAAAGCGCCGGACCGACAACTTTCACACATCTGCCGCGGCATTGTGCGAATCGTTGTAAATGCCACTTGGAAATGACACTTTTACTGCCAGGGCCTGGCCCAGGCCCTGATACATTTCATTTCGATCCATTTCATTTCATTTCATTTAGCTGCGTTCGCCGTCCGGTCGACTCGGCTGCGGTCCAACTGCGCTGTATTATTCAATGTCAGCCCCTCGGCCGCACTGAGTTATGAGCATGTCCAGCCCACTGCAATCTGCAATCTGCGAGATGCAAGCTGCAGGTTGCAACACTTTCACACACTGCACCTGGCCGGGCGAGCTGGCCGCCACCCTCCACCTCAATCTCTGATCTCCGCAGTGAAATGGCCAGCGTTCCGCCGCCAAATCCGTAAAGTGTACATTGACCCAAGTCGCCAAACCGCTAAACCGCTCGCCACCTAGCTACAGAGCCACCAAACCACAAGAGCACCGGACCACCGCTGAACCGCCAAATGGCAACTGCCAAGTGCGGACCGCAAAACCGGAAAAGCACTCGGAGCTGGGGCATTCGGATTAGACCACATAGAGCAGCAACTGCTCCACACAGGCGACGAGTGCCTGCTTACCTGTTTTTCAGACCGTAAAAGGCTCCGTCGCGGATTACTACAGAAAATACACAAACAAAACTCAACAAGCCAGCTTACATGCTGCTTCTCTGTCCACTATTTTGAAAACAATTTTTTTCCAGGGCACTCAATTTGCTTTGCTGTTTTTCCAAACCCCCGAGCTCCAAAATTGCTTAACCAATGCGGGGTATATTGATTTTTTGTAGGCTCAGCTATGCAGCTCCAGTGAAAATTAGATTTACAAAATTGAAAAAGAAAACATTTTAGTGAACAATATAAAAAAAATACGCCAAAAATATAAAGCAACCATTATTTATTAGCCTACAGGGCGTAGATCTTCCATTACCTAACGATTGCTCTTAATTGCTGTTGCTTTAAAATTTGCATGTCCTTATTTGGGTCAGAGGTCAAAGTAATCCACGAAATTGTTTCCAACAAACGTGAGGCAACGATCGTATGTTCCAGAGACCAAAAGAAAGGATAGAAAAAATCAGCTTTTCCACAATACTCTTTTCTCTTTCAAAGGATTATTTATTTACTCCTTGATTTTTTTTACCTTGTTAATTTTACAAAAGTTTTTTAAATAGGTATGTACGTAAAAACTGAAGAATGGCAGGTTTAAAACTTGGGCCAAAATTTGTTAACATTGAGCTCTCTTTCGAAAGCTTTTAGAACATCCAAAATTTGCTTTCGATCAAAGCTTCAAAAGGAAGAAAGCCCATGGTCAAGGTTTCACTCCAAGGTCAAGTAAGTAAGATGTTAAAGATCAATTTAAACAAATTTTAAACAGAATACTTTTTAGTGAAATCGAAAAAAGCATCGTTTTCATAGCTTGCATCCGAAGAATATGCTACAAAAATGTTCAACACTTTCTTTTTAAGTCGGACTTTACAACATAGATCTGAAACTATTCACATAAAATTTATAGTTAAAAACATGTTCTGTGGAAATAAAACTCAAGTAATATACTTGCCCCCCTATAGTAAAGGAAGCATTCTGGGTTGATCCTTTTAAGGGTCAGTATTTTTAAACATGTATTTTTTTTAATAACTCTTTATCTCTTGTTATTTTAGGTCTTTACATATAGACATGAAGTTGATCTGAATTTTTCATTTAGCATGTGTCGAAAATAATATTAATTGATCAATTATTTCTCTTGCCTTGAGGGCTGTTCCTCCAGAACTTTCCCTTTTCCCCAAGCAAATGCCCATTTGCTCCACGATTGTGTTTGAGGAGCAACTGTGTTTTCACTAGTTTCCCAGGCGCGTGATTGACAATTGGGAATGACTTTGCGTGTTCCTACGAGTACGTCTGGACAATACCAATTGATTTACAGCGTGACACCGACGACGGAGAACCACTTAGAAGTTTCACTTGGCAGACAAGCCCCAAAAGCACCGAACAGCTTTTGGGAATGTGTGTGATCTGTGAACGGCAGCAAGAGCAGATCTCGGGATGCTAAACAAATTGAACAACAAACAACAGAGCCCCCGCGTCAGCTTGAGTTCGGCCCCAATGAGCATAAGCACACAAAAGTGCTCAAAAAGCAGCCGGCGACACATTAATTGCTAACGTATTTCTGCCCGAAGAAAGCCAGGCCGGAGTCAATGGCACTCGCCTCCGAGGCCGAGCATCCAGCAAGCCCCCAAGATCGGTGCAAACTGGGTCATATTCATAAGTAAAGCGCCCATCAGCGGCCGTAAAGTGCCGTTTTGCCGAGCGGCAACTGCAGTTACTTAGGCTCAATTGAGCCGGGCCCATCTCGAACTTTCTTTGGCCAAAAGGTGTTAAGCGAACACCAACAATGGCCAGCCAGCGTCTGGCAGGTGAAAAAATGGGCAGCCCAAAACGTATTAAAATACAAGTGCCCATTGTTGGCATCAGCATTGAATGGGCCAAAATGCGCGTAGCTAAATGTTTGTTTATTTTTTAGCAAATTGCCTTTGTTCGTATTCTGGCCGTCGCCGAAAGAAGAAAGTGCAGTGAAAACAGAGATGCCCAGAAGCTGAGGCAGAAGCAGAAGCCCGAGCAGAAGCAGAAGAAGCTGCGGCGAGAGCTATGTGAAATAAGTGGGTGAAATTTTTAGAAAACATTTCCAGAGTTCGATTTTTTGGGCCTGATAGCAGGGGAAAGAATGAAATGAAAGTTGTGGATGCAAATTGCTCAGTCGACGGAAGACAACGAGGCGTATGAGTGATGCTCTCGAGGGCTGTTCAGCGGAGCTCTTGTGCAAATTGAAAGGGAAAAGCGGCAAGAAATGAGAGTCGAGTTGGTTCGGTATTTTTCGTTCATGTTTGAATTATTATTTGATTCTTTGATTTAGCAGCATTTTGTTGGGCTCTCCCGGGCGGTAAGGTGGCAGAGCCCAGATAGATGGACAGATTGAGGTACAGATATAGCGATAGGATAGAGATACAGATGCAGATAGAGGTACAGATAGAGATAGATGTAAGAAGTGCGAGAGGCAGATAGATAGATTGATGGGCGAGGCGGCTGACTTTGATGGATGGACGCGACTAGTTGGTTGCAAACGTTTGGAGTCCATGAATCAAAGGTGCAGCCATGAAACTTCAAAGTGTGAAGAGATTATTGAGTGTGAAAAGTAGTGAAAATTGTCAAGGCTGGAGGTTATTTTCGTTTGGCGATGAAAGGTAGTGGTGTGGTGTGTGTTTCGTTATTGTGTGATTTTCATTTTTTTTTTTTGCTTGTTTTTGTCTAATGGAAGGCACTTTTGTTCGTCTCGTACGCGTTCTCGTTCAAGTAATAAATTAAAATAAATAATTTATAAGTAAATATAAATATAGGTCATCATTTTTTTGCGAATGTTTTCCCTCTCTCTCCAAGTCCTTCGGAATGTGCAGGTGCATCAGTTGTCCTGCTTCTTACCGGCGGGCCTGCTTGTAGCCCTGGTAGGCGATGGTCTGGGCCACCGGGGAGCTGTAGGCACCGTGGGAGTCCCAGCCAGAGCTGCCGCCCGAGGACCAGCCGGCGCTGGAGGAGCCGCCGCCGGAGGACCATCCGCCGGAGCTAGCCGACGAGGAGCCGGAGTTCTTGCCGCCGAAAAGACCACCCAGACCGCCGAGCAGACCGCCGGCACCGCCGCCGCCGCCGCCGATGCGTCCAAGTCCGCTGGAAGCGCCAGCAGCCAGAGCCAGGAAGAAGGCGATCACGGACACGACCAGAGCCTTCTTGGCCAGGAAGAGCAGACCGAAGATGGAGCCGACGCCGAGAACGGCGATCTTGGCGCCCACGCCCAGCAGGATGGGGAGGAACTTCTTCAGCAGCTTCTTCTTGCGGGTACGGGACTCAACAACCAGCTCGCGGAGGTCGGCTTTGATGTCGTCGGGGATGGCGCGGGCCACGCTGCGGGCGGCGTTGGCGAAGTTGAAGTTCAGGGAGCGCTCGGCGAAGAAGCTCTTGGCGTTGTCCATGAAGTAGTTGCCCATCTCGGTGGTGCGGGCCTCAACGGAGGGAGCGGCCTCAACAGCCAGAGAGTTGTCCAGGGACTTGCCCTGGCGTCCTTCGTTCGACTTCACCAGGGAGACGCCGCCGAAGAGCTCGATCTGGGGGTTCTCGAACACCGACTTGGCCTTGCGGAAGAGCTGTGGAGTGGAGAGGGAGCCGTGTTAATGCGGTTGAAGATGTGCAACCAAGATATGTGGGACAGGAAAATGGTTCAATGAAGTGGCGGGCAGGAAGCAGATATTCCGATTGTCAGCCCACAAAGTGGGCTTGGAATAAAAAAATACTGTGCTTAAGCAGCTTGAGTATTCATCTTCTTCACGATATTTATCCCATTAAGTGCTTTGTTTGATATCGGTGTTGGCATCTTCCTGTGAAGTTGTTTCAGTAGCTGTTTGGCTTATGTCATTTCGATTTGGCTTATAATTTTATGGCTAACAGGAATAGGCGTGAGCACCCCTAATAATTGGCACTTGCACTTTTGATGGCATCACAAGGGCTGGCACTATTTCGATCTGAGATCAATGTTCGGTTTCACTTTCACTGTTTTTTTTTGCCACTCGGGGAAATGTTCTTTTTGGGCTTTATCGGTTTTAACTTTGGGGTTTTGTAAGTGGGTAATCCTTGGGCTTAGCTAATCCGTACCGTGAGCTGGAGGCACGAGATGGAGTCGGTCTCGAGGCACTTGGCGAAGGCCCCGGACTGCTCCTCGGTGGCGGCCTTGACGGGATCGGCAGAGATGCCTGCTGCCAGGAGCAGGATACAGGCGGTGGCTACGAAGAACTTCATGCTGCTGCTGGTAGCTCGGGGATGTGTAATTAAACTGCGACTGAATTCCTTTGGCACCACCGAAATCACTGGTGTGTTCATTCGAATGGAACAAGCTGCGGTTTGATAACTTTTCGCCGCTGTCAGGCTGTTTTTAAAGAGTTTCCAACGTAGCGCTCGCCTCGCAGCAGCATAACGTAAAATTATGTAAAAAGTGCACACACACCACACACAGCCTGCAGCGCACAGTCCACACACACACACAAGCGCGCGCACAGGGCTCCGAAGAGGGCTCTTCCACACCACACGTGTCTTCTCTCTCGGTGGCCGCGCCGGAGCGCTTCTTCTCCCACTGGCCCGGCGCAGGCCGTCTCTTTCTTCGGCGCAGACAGCTTCCAAGCTTAGAAGACGCATTAGGCAAGCGCAGGCAGCGCCTCCGTCTGCTTCCGCATTAAAGAAAGTGGCTGCGGCTGCTGCTGCGGCTGCGCAGTCTCCGTCGTCTGCTGCGCTGACTGCGGCTGAGGCGCGGCAGCAGGGCAGCGCCTCGTGTGTGAGAGCGCGAGAAAGTTTTCTGCGGAGAGAAGAGCCAAGGTTGTCCGTCGGCTCACCCATACAGCCGCAGCAGAAGAAGCGTCTTCTGCCGGCCGGATCTTCTTCCCAGCCTCGCGCGCACACACACGGCCCAGCCCCAGCAGCCGAGCGACTTAGTGGCTTCTGGAGCCCCACGGATTACAACACACGAGGTGATAAACAGGTGCTGCGCTCGGGTTAAGCCTGCCCCCCGCCAACCCCCTGCGCTATGCTGTCGGCCCGAATGTGTGGCACACATATTCTTCTGCTTCTGCTTCTGCTTTTGTTAATTTTGAACGCTTTTGTCTTTTCGGCTCTGCGCCGCTTTTTTGGCCCCAAGAAATGAAAGTTGTGAGTATTATATTTTCGTACTACTGTTACTTCTGGCCCCGGGTCCGTGTGTCATCTCCGTTTTGTGGACTTCCCCTCCACGCACCCACCAACCCCCAGTGGCCGAAAATAGTTTTGTTTATCGCATGTGCGCGCCTTGAAATTACTTTTCATTTTCGTGACTTTATTGTGGTCGGTGGTCCGCCTTTATTGCGCAACATAAAAGTGTGATTTGCCGCCCGGTTATGCAATGGGGGGGGACGAGGGCGTCTAAAAGGATTAGGCGGACCAGGATCTATCGGCCGATAGGCACGCTCCAGGGTGAGCTGCACACCCACCCCGGGGCCGGATGATGGCAGGTGAAAACACCTCCGCGGGCATAATCATAAGAAACGGCCTGACTCGGCAATTGTGACACATTAGTCAACAATTTGAGCTTAGCAAAAGTGCAAATAGCAGCGCGCTTCAATTGCTCAAGTGAAATGAAAGAGAAATTACACGAAAACAAACAAAAACGGATGCGCACAAGATGCGAGATGCCCGCGAAAGATGGTTGGCGGTCTGCACTGCGAAAAATGTAGGCAAACGAAGTTGGGAGACATGTCAGCTGCCAAATAAATCAGGCAACTACCACTACTATATGACTCAGTGAAGCTTTAGTTAAAAGCTAAAGCATAAATGGAAAATTTTTAAATAGATTTGTGATTGTAAAATATCCTTTAACAAGCCAATTAACACAAAACCAATTAAAAATACGTTAAAATTTTGTGCTCAACGTGGTTTTGGAAGCCTTTTATTATGCTTTATTTTCGCATTGTTTCCAAACATTGTTTTTCAATGTTTACATATTTATCTGTCAATTAAGACTTTGATAGTCGCATAATCAAAGCCGCCGCGATTTTTGGGCTGTGTGCCGGGATGGATGGTGGATGGTTTCTTGGAAAGATCTGAGCTCCCGTTTCAAGGTGAATGTTTGCGACTGACGACATCCGACACTATCACACGGATCTGCGGCGGTGCGGCTTACGAAATCCCTGAATCATTCGCATAATGGGTGCCAAATTGTCGATGGGCGATGGGGCGTATGTGTAATTTGCTACCACAATTAAACCAGCTTTCGGTTGCCCGCGTGACGTCAATCTCCGGGCAGAGCGGTAAAAGTGTTAGGCCCGCCGAGGCATTTCGTAACGCCGAAGGGTGCAGCCTCCAATGGGAGAAAATCAAAACAGGCGATGCCATCTCACCGCCGAAATTCCAATTTCGATTTTCACCTGCAAATCGGCACACATTCGGAGGCAAACGGTTCACTGCGCCGGGCGGCTGAGAAAAGCGTGCAAGCTAAAATGCCGCTGCACATCCGTTTTTTACGACTCAACTTATGTTAGCTCACGCGTCGGGTGTGTACGCCTCCTCCATTTGCATTTCCACTCCTATTCCCATTCCCATTCCCATTTCCATTTTCATTTGGCACTATGCAGTAGGCAGTAGTAGGCAGGCAGGTGGCATGTGCCAGCCTCCAAACTACTAAAAAAGACGGACAACCAACGACCAAGAGCATGGCCAACAGGCACTGGCCATTCATGCGAAAAGCAGCCGTCCAAGTGTCCAATGTGTGTGCTTTTTATGAATGAATTTCGCTCGTAGTTGGACCTTGCACGTAGTTGCTTTTGCTGTAGCTGTTGCTGTTTCTGTTGCTGTGGTGGTTGCTGTTGCGCCGTGTTTGGGGTGTTGCTCTTGTTGCTGCTACTTGTGCTACCTCTGGCACTGCGGCTGTTATTGTTTATGGCTGTCACAGAGCAGGGTAAACAAATCGTCAAGTGCCTCAAAGCTCTCGGAAAACAAAAAGAAAAACAATGAGCAACTTGTGCTCCTGCTCCCAACGCTGCTGCGTATTACATCAGCAGCTGACCCAATGGACATAAACAGTTTTGGCCATAAAAATATGCAGTTGTTATTTTTCATATTTACTTTTCATTTCCCAAAAATAAGGGTCAGCCTGGCAACGGCAAACGGCCGCAGATATACATATGTATAATAGTATGTGTATGGGATGTCCATTGTCAAGTGTTTTCCATACCCATCAAATCCTAAAATCCCATGTGATTTTGCTAAAGTGGAAATGCCATTCTCGTATCCAACGAACTTAAATTAGTTTTTGCTGGAAAATATGCTGCATACAGTTTTTAGTTTTGGTAGATTAAGGCTCAACCCAAACCCCCCGGGGCAAGCAAATGTCAAGTGTTTGTCCTTTGACATTTGCTAAACTAAGTACACATACTTTTATGTAATAAAAAATCGATATTTCACAGAATGTTTTTTGTTGCTTATGCAAATTCAATAATCCATGCAAATTCGTGTATCTTGATATTATTTGATAATTTTTTGCATTGTACATGTAAGGTAAAACATTTATTTCAATAAATTAAAATTAAATTTAAAGAGCCTTGACTAAATTGTTGATTTGGTTTCCATGTCCCTTGTTTCTAACGTTTTTATCAATGTACCTTAGATACAAATGGTATATTAAGCTTGCGAAAAAAATGTATGAAACAGGGAGAAGACATATCCGACCCTACAAAATACACAGCTATGTGCAACCAGTCGATCCTGCCATGTCTGTCTGTCTGTCTGTCAGTTTGTCCGTCCATATATATGAACAAGTCGTTCTCCGAAATGCTACGAGCTAGAGACGTTATTTGTTTTGCCTTTGAGGAAAATACGCAGAATGTGTCATTTTTAATTTTTAGTCACACCTCTTTCCGCCCTTGCAATATTCGAAAAACAGTATTTTGTCTGCATATTAGAGCAAGAGATATAAATCTTTTTGTCTACAATGAAACATAAAAAGTCAAAGTTTTATAAAGATCGGGCAATTAATATTGAAAATATGGCTTTAGTCATTGTCAATGCTGGATGACGTCATATAAGCCTAGCCTGTGCACATGTATTTTTGGGTTGATATGTACATACCTGTATTACAAATATTTATTATTAAGATAAATGATAATAAGAATAGGTACAAAGTACCACGTTGTCGAGAAACCTTGAGTGCATCGTGTCTAATTGTTTAATATAATGGTGCTGTATTCTTTATGGGATAAAAAATGCACCCATATTCGCACATACAAATAAAATTTAGCGGCTCATCAAAAAACAGTAGATTAAATGTCTTTAGGAAAGTTGGTCACGCGTCCGAAATCGAAGTAAAATCTCGTCGCGTAGAAAAGCCAAATAATTACACTACTTATTAGGGCGATTTCTGAGTGGGCTCCGACCGTCAGATGGCTGGTGGCGGCTGATCGAAGAGCTGAGCGCTCATTCATGGATGATTATTTTGAGGCCGTCGGAGATATCATCGTATTCTCACTTTCATTTTGCTTGACATCATTTTGGGCCCGAGACTCATTAGTCGAACGACCACGATGCGACCGTTGTGTCCCACACAGCCAGCGCTTTACTGTATTATTTATCAGCGGAGGCCCTTTTCTTGTAGCCATTTGAATTAAATTAAAGCCAAGTCGCTTAGCCGTGAAAGTTTTTTTCCTTTTATTTTCTGACCAATTTGCATAAGCGCCGAAAGCATCGAGGGCGTGCAGTGCGACGGTTCTCCGTCCGCCAGAAATCTGATCCGATCTCCGGAGCCTGATATCTTAACGGTGCAGTTAATGTACCGTGCTCAATCAGCGGCGGGAGCAGCAAAAGTTTCGACCGCCGCCCGATTGGTAGCACAATTTCACATTGTTTGCTGACATCTTTTTTCACCCGGCCCGTATTTTGCCAATCAATTGCCACTTTGTGGGTGTGTTTGCCTCGACGGAGCTAAAAAATTTCATGTTGATTTTACATTTCAATTTCGTCTTTTTCCATCTCCCCGCTTTTAGCCGTGGTCATGCAAAAAGAATTTCGTGTACACATCATAGGTGTGTGTGCGCCGGTGCGTTTGGGTTTTATTGAACAGCAGCAACAAAGGCAAGAAAAACCAGAATGGCCAACAACAGGGGCAATATCGGCAATATCGCCGGGCAACCTCATCAGCGCCAAAAATTTAATGAATAAATAACAAAAATGTTTCGGTGAAAGTCGTGGTCAGAAGTAAGCCATTTGCAGACAGCAGCCATAGCAACCGATAAGTACTATGTATAGTACATACTCGTGCTGGGAGGATGTTTGCATTGAGCTCGCAAATGGTGCCAAGGAATCGTGGAATGTGAAAAGCGATGATGCAATTTTCTCTGCGCGGATGTAAGAGCATTAAACCGGAAATGGTGTGAAAGGATTACTCTACGAGTACATGTATGTGCATATGCATGCAGCCAGCCTCGATTCCTGCAGGTCAGCCGTTCGTTAATTTCTGCAGCCACAGGCCAGAGAATTTAACGCAATAAACATTAATTACATGCCGTGAATCCCATTCAGATTGCCATCGCTGCTGCATATTTTAATAAGTAAAAGTAAAGTTAACAAGAAACACCAGAAACAACACTCCCTAAAAGTAAGGCAGCCCAGAGAGACCAAAGATTTCACAAAACCATAAAAATGTCAAGTTAATAGAACACATTTTCCCTTTTACGGCCATTTGAATTAATACGAAATTTGCATAATAATACCGGAAAGGAGATTATGTCTGCTGTTGGGGCGCTGGCCAAGCTGCAACCGATACGGCCACCTCCAGACCCAGACCCAGCACCAGCATTTCAAAAAAAGAATTTGCGGTATTTGGGTTAAATATTAATTTACATGTGAAACGGGCGACCGACCATTGAGCCAAGCGCTCAGCTGATGAGCTGATGAGCAGCATCATTGAAAAGTGAAATTTTCGAGGCACAGACTAAAATGTAGGCTGCGTGACACTTTCAGTCAGTTGACTTTGCCCAGCTTGACTTGACTCCGCTTGGCTTGCCTTGCCTTGGCTTGGCTTGGCTTGGTCATTTTCCAAGCTCATCGAACGACGATTAATCAGCTAATTTCTTTATGAACTTTCATTTATGCAGTGGACTGGAGTGGCGCTCCAGCAGCATTCAGACACGTCTTTCTCATCATCGCCATCATTGCCGTGCCCATAAACTCTCGGGGGCTTTTATTGTCAACTAACCGGCCAACCGACCAGCCATCCAGCCATCCCAGCAAGCGACCAACAACAGTCAGTGGATGCTTGTAAAAATCAAAGCGCACCGTTTAGAAAATCAATTCCGGAGCAGCGGCGGAAATTAGCCGCGCTCTTATATAAAACCCACAACGCATTGCCCAGATCATATACGAATTGTAAAACAACAAATTTTCCTTTATAAACTTATTTTATAATTTAATTACAGGCGGCAGACGCCGCGAGCTCGCTTTGGCCAGCACAGCTCGGCTCAAGTCGAGCTCGTAAAATGCCGTTGAAAAGGGAAAGTTACCAGAAGAGCGCTCCAAGCCGCAGCAGCAGCAGCAGCAGAAGAAGCCGCCACCAGAGAAGTCGGAGTAGACACAGCAATTAGGCAGCGGCGCTGTCGCTTCGGCGGCTTTCCAGCAAAAAGATTACAAGCAGAGCATTTTAAAGGATTGGGGGGTTCTATTATTTGGGTGTTTTCGCACTTTTATTATCATTTAAGGCTCATATAAAACCTTTTATGATCATTTTATTCTTCCATAAACACATAAACTACTTTTTAAGAGGCGCCAAAACGAGATGTTCTCTTAAATATTTTCATCTTCCGCCCATACCTAAACAAACGTTTAAATCAGAATACATAATTTAGGATTCAACAACAAAATAGGGGATATTAAAAGGTGTTAACCGAACACGATCGTAAGATTTGTAGCTCCTCGATGGGGAACTCAATATAGAATATGGGAAGATTGAACACTATGTTACCTTATTTTTTGGAGTGTTATTTCGATCGGCCAAAAGTTGACAGCACTGTTGGCCAGAGGTACAAGGTTCGAAGTCGTTGGGGGGCTAAAAGAAAGGGGGCAACGGCAAAGAGAGGTGGAGCAAGTTGCTCTTGGGTAAATGTACGGCTACAAGTAAAAAGGTATCCCTGCCGACCGCTCAACGGGTTTTGGCCGTTCAAGTGCTACGGCTTTAATGGTATTGTGTAACAGAACGCACCGCGGCCAAGACGAACATTTTTTCGGGGTCTGTCATGGCCGTAATTTGTTGTTACTGTTGCCCGTGGCTCTTTAGGTGGTCGAAAGAACCGTTGCCGCTGCCAAAATACAGTGAAAGTTGGCCACGCATTATGCAAATACAGTCCGTTGCTGGCCAGCTTGCTGTATGTTCGTGTACCAGATTCCACAGAAAATAAAAGTTCGGTCGCAATCTGAAGCGCAGATCAGCAGAGAATCTCCGAAGGCGACGAGCATCTGAACTCTGATATCCGGTATCTGGCGACTCCATCGATAACACTCCAAGAAAGTGGACTGACAAATGACGACACCGTGAACAAGAAGGAAGAAATGTGATACGTTGTGTTCGGAAAACCGAACTACAGATTCGCTTTTCGATGAAGAGAACCTTTTCGGATTGTTTAGGTCTTTAATGAATTTAATGTAAGTGTCGAAGAAAGTCAGGTTTATGAACTGAAAGCTTTGGTATCGTTTTCTTTTCCAATAGAAATTAATTAAAGCATACTATATGGTCCATTTAATTACCCGAAAAGTGAACGAAAATGCTTGGCGGACGTGTTGACGGGCATTACAGTGGACCAAGCAAAAACTGTTCTATTTGATTATTTCGGACAGGCAAAAAGCCGGGAAAAAGTTTCGCCAGTCCACAAAAAAATTGGATTTTCTGCATCGCCAATTAAAACTATTTTGTACAGTCCTTCGCACAAAAACTGAAAACCAAACGTGTCGCAAAAACCCATAATACTCGCTCCCAGGGTATGGCGTCAAATTCAACCATTCCGACCATGTGTAGGTAGCCTTCTGCTGATGCTGTTTTTCTGTTGTGTTGTGCTGTATTTTGTTGTGTTGCTGATGCCGATGCTGATGCTGATGGCAACACAATACAAGCCCGGCACAAATAAACTTTCACCGATTTCATAAACCAAAGAGCAGCATCCAAAGCGAGGCAGCGGCCGGAGCGGCAGGCGCAGTCTCAAGTGGCCGTGCACTCCATTCGATTGCATTCGATTGGAAGGAAAACAATTTGGGTTGCTTGATGGATAAATTATTAGATTATTGAAATACTACGCAAAAACTAACAACGACATAGTTGGCCGGCTCAGTGCCAGCCCCTGTAGGCCAGGGGTTGATGTCCTGCCGCCCGTCGCCTTCGTTTGTGGTGGTGGCCGTGTCCCTCGCCGGTCACGTACGAGATGCTGTGGCTGGTCTCTCCGCCGTGCTGGGCTGCCGTCTTCAGTCCCACTATTCCGGCCATCATCAGGGCCATCAGAGCCACACCTAGCGCCTTCATGGCCAGGGCGGCGATGCCGCCCAATCCCATAACGGCCATCATTTTGCCAAACATCAGAGCCATGGCCAGCAGCATGCCCTGGCCCTTGTCCTTTTTGCGAGCCTCTGAAACAGACAGACAATCAAAAAATCATTTACGGTCATGTGACTGACGCACAGGAGCATTGCAATGCGGACTCGGGCAGATTTATTGTTTTTGGGACCCTATGCTAATTTTTGGCATTTGCAGTCATTGGCCCGATACCAAAAATACAATATCTTTGCGACCTAAAAGAGTCCGAATTATTGAATGTATTGAAACGAAAAATAACCAGTCCCTCTTACCAACAAAACGAGTAATATGGGGAATCTTTGCATGCAAGCTTTTGCAAGTGTATCTGGTGCAATCAAAAACACATTTATTTTCTTTCGAATTTTGAATGGCTGATTGCGATCTAATGGAGACAATTATGGTATGTTCTTTTACCTCCGACAGGTTCAAGCTCAAAAAGCACACAAAAATGTTTTCGATATAAGTTTGTTCAAATGGATAATTCAGTACTTTATGGGCTTGAGTCCCTTAACTCTGCATACCTGAGAATTCCGCTGTGTTTTCATCTTCGAGCAGATCGGCCAGCTTTACGTTGATCTCGTGCGTGCGCAGATAGAGGGACAGACTGTCCAGCAAACTGTGGTCCTGATCCTCCTCGACGAGCGAGTTATTCTGAAGCGGAACTATCTCCAGGCCTCGTACAACTACCAAAGGTTTGTCACTGCGGTTTAAGTTGCGTAGGACGTTCTGCAGGGCCCTTTCGCCGCGACAGTACAGCGACCCACTCGGATCCTGATCGCAGTTTTCCGAGCGGACAACCGCGAAGAGCAGTAGCAACGGCAGCGGAAAAAAGCGGAACATGTTGCCAAAACGCCTGAAGTTCAACTAAAAGCCTTGACAATTACCTGGTCATATTTTATAGACCACATCAGCATGGGGCCACTTTCCCAGGGGGCTCCGGGGAACCGTCGGGCAGTCAAGCATCCCCGGTGGAGTTGTCACAATTGTAAATTAAAACAATGGGGCTTCTGGAAGAGAAGAAAAGAAAAATGCTTTCTGTTCGCGTTTCTCTGCCTCGGCCCTGGCTCTGCAATTTTCTTCTTCACTGGCCGTTGCGATTTTTCCAATTTTCAACGGTCAGTTGGTCGGACAGCCGTGGGATTCGCTTGGCCGGCTCCCGAGTCCGCCGTCTTCAGGTCTCTAGGCCCGGCGGCTTCCCGCCTAATTATACGAATCAGAAGTGGTCAAAGTGCCGCTGGCATGTTCCTGCCACACACCTGCTCCGGTGTGCTCTTCTAGTCCGGCCCAGGCAGCTCCATTAGCTGGCTGCCAAGCGTGCAAGCCGAAAAAGCGAAAGTTACCCCGCCCGAGAAACGAGCGACGAGACGTTTAGTGGCTATTCGCGCGGGCTAGATCATGCAATAGCCATAAAAATGGGTCGTCGGACCGTGAAAAGGGGTTAACCGCCCCATTATTCAATTAGCAATCGAGAGTGCAAGTTATAGGCAACCCTGTTCGGAACATATACATTTCATCTGGGTTTATATAATACCCAAAATCAAGTAGCACTAAACTAGCTAATTTTAAATGGCTGGTATTCTGTTGCCCACGTCTTGGCAAATGAGAAAAAATTGCATAGCTTCGGTTGTTTTTAAGGTGTATTTAAGAAGGCCCCGCGAATTGATATCGTTCTAATCCTATTTGGATGCCTGCTTCGATGTCATAACTTCTGAGAAGATGGCAACAGGTAACGATCGTCCGGGGATTTCATAAGCAGTTGCTCGGCTTTCGGATATTTTGTAATACCGACAAAACTTATTAATCAAGTTAACGTGACTGGGGTCCATCGGGCAAGCCAAAGAAATCAACTTGGTGCCCGCTTCGAATCCCGCTTTGTACGTCATTATCGCCATTTCTCTCCCCTCGACGCGGCCGCTGATTATGACAGTGAAGATGATGACGCCGATGAGGATGATGATCGACTGCGCTCCAAAAGCAATAACTTTCACTCTCAATGTATTAATTTTTATATTTATCATATTGTTGGCCAACACAAACGGACTGCGGCTCACACTTACACATTTTCTGGAAATTTTGAAACCCCAAAACGGGGAAAAAATTAAATACATCTGCTGTGCGGCAGCGGAGGCAGCCAAACAACGGCCAACAAAACAAGTCGCTCGCCATCGAGTCAACCGAAACCAAAACCAAAGCCAAAAATTGATCTGAACTCGTTACGTTTGCTTGTGTCGGTGTCGGCAATAAAAAGAAAGTATCTCCCCCTTGGCAGCAGATCATCAGCGGTGCCGTCCCCAGCCCCAGCCCCATCCCCGGCTCCATCTCCATCTCCATTTCCATCTCTATCTCGATGGCAGAGAAAAGCAGACAAAGTTCGATTCGTTTCATTTGAGTGGGGCCTTTGTAACCGTTGTTGGCCCCAGCGTGAATCTGATTTTGAACCAGAGTCCGTATCCGACTCCCGGCCCCTGACTTTGTATCTCTCGCAACTTGTTATAATTGATTGTTGTGCAGCATCATCGTCATAGGCTGCGACGGCATTAGAAGAATCTCATTTGCCGCCCATTCGATTGGGTGCACAATGAAATGTGCAATGCGCCCCGTGCAACGAGCATTATTGTTCGGAGTCGGGAAGATTGAATGATTTAATGGGCCGGCAACTGTGGGAGTGGGCAGGTGTGAGAGGGACTGTTCCACAAACACCCCGAACCGAATTGCCATTGGTAATGAGGGACTACAGGAGGTGTTTGCTTTAGGCAGACATCCGACAGGAAAACAATCACGTTGATAAGTGTGAATAGTATTTTTACAATCCGTAAAATGTCTTAAAAATAAAAGTATTTTATGTTTAGCCTTACGCTGTAACCAATTTAATTTTGCAATCACCATGTAAAGATGTTATTGTGTACTGATTGTGTACTTTAAAAATACCTTCATTTAAGGTATATAAATTCTTCTGTTTCTATATTCTTTCCTACTCTTTTTTAGTTGAATATTCTATAATTAATATGTCTCGAACGATTCCATACCTCGAGGCTCCACTGTTCGGCCCGAACCCCAAAAGCTTGCCACAAATTATTTTCTCTGCAATCAGCCAACGAATATGCAGCACCTTGCCCCGGACCACTAACATTTTTTGATTGCATTTCACCCTGCTCGGAATTGAGCTCCAGTCAACATCCTGCGGCTTTTCTTTCGCAGATAATTGCAAATCAGAAAATGTGGGCTCTAATTAAAGGCCCTGCAGCTGCGGAATTTGGATAAACAAACCGCGCCATGCCAAGGAATATCAATGCCAAACCGCAAGCTGTTTTGCTTATGACACGCACAGCTGAAACCAAAGAGATATATGTTTTAATTATAAAACAATTAGATTAAAATAAATTAAACGAGTCGCTGGGCTCAGGCAATCGATGATTAGCCGAGAAAAACAACCGATGAAATAAACAGATGCAGTGCGCTGCCATGGAAACTCGAGCGAAATTCGTGCCGGAGAAAATGAGCAAAGCAAAACCCAGCCAATGCTAAAGCCGCAACTAAATAAACATTAAGCAAACTGAATAGGCGAAGCCGTATGACCACGTAATTGGTGGCAGAGTAAACAATATTATTATTACTGCAGGCGGCTGGCAAAATAAACTTTTCGGAATGGCTTTAATTGCGCCTATTTCCAGGCGACTTGCATTTCTCGCATGACTCGCGACAATTTCGTTTTGATTGACTGCCAAAGAGTCAATTTGCCTGTCTGCCCTGACAAATCCGGTGGTCATGGTGCGTTGAGTGACTCGGATCCGTTGTCAGACTCACTTGTCGGCTTAGAGAGAGCCTCGCATGGCGCCAATTACACCAGGTGAGTAGTTGCCTGGGGATTGACGGGTTCCAGGACAAGTTCCGTCAGGTCTGAGTGGGTGGAAATCAGTGTCGAGTCCTTTGCTACTAAGCTTGCACTTGAATAGCTTTTTCAGACAAAGTTTTTCTTTGAGGGAGTAAGCAAGGTACGTCTCCTGCGCTCACACTCGCCAAAATAAGATAGATCAGCTACTAACGAATACAAATACTAAATCGAAAATAACAAAATTAACTTGGATAACAGGTGAATCAAACATATATTTGACTTTACACTTTATGTATACTTTTAAGCTGCATGACTATTGGTTTTCACTGTGTAGCATTGAGGGATCCTTCCCCAAACACTGCAGGACAGTGATACTTCCTTTTGGCAGCGGATAAAGTTTAAAACGCAGCGTTATCCGCAGAACTTTTTGGGTGCGAAGTTGTATGCACTTGTCGAACTTTTTGATTCGATTTAAATTGAAAGCCCTGATTGTTGAGTTCTTTGAACGCTGCTTTTCCCACTCGGAGGTCGGTGAATTTCTGCTAGTTTTTCGAAAATAACAAGTAGGAACGCTGTAGTCGAGATTTCTCGACAACGAGATACCATGTACCTGTTTTCTTTATGAACCATTTCTTTGATCTTATTTTTTTTTTCAAATAATTCACCAAATTTTCGTTTGTGTGCGGCATGCCGTTGCCTAGGGAAGGGGTGGGTAAAACTTTAATTGGCCATATCTTCTATATTTATTGTCCGATCCGTACGTAATTTTGCACGTACGTGTTTGACGATCAGTGGACTTATTGGAAATTATGCTTCTAGCTTTTACCATTTCGAAGATATCGATTTTTTTGCAAATACGAGGGCAAAAATCCAATAATACCATTATCTGCGCAATTGCTAAACGAACATAATGCAAAAAGAAATAGGTCTCTACCTCTTATTTTGTGCAAGTTATGGACTAATGTGTCGAGGAACATTCAGTTTTATGCAAATTACGAAGGCGGAAAGGGGCGTGGCAAAAATTTGAAATAAACTTGATCTGCCTGCAATAATAACACACCAAAAGCAAAAAGAACTAGACCTCTAGCTCTTACCATCTCCGAGAACGAGGTGTTCATAAATACAGACAGACGGACGGACGGACAGACGGACGGACGGACAGACGGACGGACGGACAGACGGACATGGCTAAATCGACTCGGCTGTTGATGCTGATCAAGAATATATATACTTTATGGGGTCGGAGATGTCTCCTTCTGGCTGTTACATACATTTGCACAAAGTTAATATACCATTTGTACCTTAAGGTACATGGTATAAAAACGCCTTTGGCCAACAGCGATACAATTCCGTTTGCGCCGCCTTTCTTTTAGTTTTACTTAGGTGAGTGCGTTGGAAATATTGAAATCAAAGCCAATTATGGCAAGGACGCCGCTGGCTGCCTTCGGACTCCACCCAACGGATCCGGTTGCAGTCAGGGATCATTAAACTTCGGTGGCACTCGGAGGCCACAAAGTGGAGCGCAGATGGCTGGGCGGATGGGTGTGTCGGATGGGATGGGATAGCATCGGATTACCACTTTCGGGCTGCGTCACCACTTTCCTTTCAGAGTTTTCAGAGTGGTTACATTGCCGGCCCCCGAGGCGAACCGCCTGGCATTGCCTGCGCTTTTGTGGCGCTGACCACCAGCGACCGGGCATGGTGTCAAGTTGCAAACGCCGCGGCCATCCCCCGATTACAGTCATTACAGTGGCGGATTACACTGGATCTTCGGCTGGTCGCTCGGAATCCATGCCACTGCAAAAGAACGGTCGAGGTCTGATTGCCACCGGCTCGAAATTCGCCGCAATTACCGATTCCACCTGCGTGCCTCAGCTGGATGGCTGCCTGACTGCCTGCCTGGCTTGCTGGCTGGAAAAGTGAATATTTATTAGTCCCGCTCATCATGCACCGACGAAAAGTGTTTTATTGGCTGCATTCAACCCCCGATCCCCTCGATTGCCACCTCCCTCAGGTCCGCCTGCTCAGCAGAATGTAACTGAGCTGGCGATTTATGAAAAACGAGAGCTAATAGTTCGTTTCACTTTTCTTTTATTATTTATTTATTTATTTATTTTGTACACCGGCGCCGAGGCGTGGCCACATATTAGGCCCCGCAAAGTATCTGTTTAATTGTGCTCAGTGTGTGTGCTTATGCAGTGCTTTTACTTTTGCCTGCGAAAATTGTTTTCTGCTAAATTGCGGGCAAATTAATGAGCAGTAAATTAGCCGCATTAGTACAATGGCCACATGCCGCGGGCGCCGTCGCAGTCACTACCCACAGCCACTTGGCCATTTTGCCAATGCCACTGCCACTGCCATTGCTACTGCCATTGCCACGGTCATAATTTCATCCACAAAGCCATCGAAGAGTCGCACGGTCCGGGACCTACGCTTTGCATATGGCTATAATGTCATGGGGCCAATCACATTGCACTTAATTAGATTACCTTTGAACCTCTCTGCGGTGCGGCTGCAAAAGGGTTGCTGACAAAAATTGCTAATTGCAGGCTCTGGATTTTATCCAAACAGTGGGTCTAGTAGATAACAAACTAATAATGAATTTATAAATGTTAAATTTAGTTTATGCCATCAAAAAGCTCTCTCTGCAAGTACACAAATTCCAGGTGGGTTGGTCAATATATTAAATGGTAAATAAGCGAGAACCATATATCACTAAGTACCGCTCAGACTTATTCTTAAATCTATTTTCTGTGTCTATTTGATTACATTTGCTAATATACTTTTTGGAATGGTATAGTATCTATGATTTTCATTTTTGGGCCTTCGAATGTAGCTCTTGGAGGGTTAAGCTGGCCTGCTTAGATATTATCAATTTTTCCCAAAAATATACCCACCCATTGACCACTGTGCAGCGAGTGACGTGCAATTGATGCTCCGGTGCTCTGCTGCTTCGATGCCGAAGCCTGCCCGCCGAGCGATGGCCTTCACTCAGGTGGTGGACTGAAATCAAAACTGTGGCAGCAACTCCGCGCTGCCGTTGTTACTCTTGTTATGGGCGGCGGTGGTGGCGATGGTGATGGTGATGGTGGCGGTGAGGCAGCCAGTGGTGCTACACGCAGCCGGTGTTGGATGCTGCCACGACTGCCGGCGCTGCTCCAATAAAACTGAGTTGCATGCAACGTCTGGTAATTAGTCTCTACAAGGCGCTGCACTAGCAGCCATCGAATCGCGTCCGACCGCATCCATGTGAAGGATACGCCGCGCTCTCGTCCTTTCCAGTGTCCAGTGCAGTGTCGTTCCCTAGCCAAAACAAAAAGCAAACAATAGCCAGAGCCCCGCCAAAAGAGGATTAACAATGACAAAGCATCTAGTTGCCAGCTGCCTGCTGGTGGCCTTGAGCCTCCACCTGGCTGCCGCGGCCATTCACAAGCGCAGCGGCGCGAACTCGCTGCCAGTGGACCCCGAGCCCAGGCCGGCCGCGAGTCCTGCGGCGAGTGTAGAGAACACGGACCTGCTGGACAAGCTCAGCTGGAAGTGCGCCAACAACGCGAGCTGCCTGTACGGAGTGGCCAACGGGATCATGGCCTCCTACCGCCGCGGCGAGACCATTAAGCTGGGCCTCTTTGACCTGGTCAAGCTGCCGGAGCTCGATGCCAAGCTGAGGCACAAGTGGGGCACAGGCCGGGGGCTGACCAGCTTCATGGACTTTGTCACCGGAAACGCGATCCGGGTGCCCGTGGGCCCCATGGTGTTCAGTGTGCAGCGGGCGGAGGACGACAGCGAGTACATCGAAGTGGCGCTGCTGAAGAAGGCTTCCAGCGGAACAGGTAATGGCGACAAGAGCCCCGATCGGAAAACATGTGCTCGACATCCTCTTAGTAGTCATTTAGTCCTGACTCGGGGGCTGAGCCAGATGCTCCTGCTTGGCATTCGATTCGCATTCCTGCGGCGCTTGACGCAGGAATCCAGCAGGGAGCGGAACACTCTAAAAATACACCAAGCACACTGGGAGTATATCTGGAGAAATAAAATAAGTCATCAGAAATGTTTCTATTCGCAATTCCAAATTAGGGCCTATAGGCCTTGACGAATTCTCCCATTTGGCCACCAAATGATAGTTTTGAACAGAACTAAAATGCATGTATTTCTGTTTTGTTAATGTTTAGTCAAAATTTGTTATACAATCAAAAATCGCCTCCATATACACTTTATGGTGTATATGAATAACGAATTGCAATTATAAATACATAACGCCAACTTTAAGTGTAGACATCTGGTGGGATCTTCCCGAATTCCAGTTTCTCGCTTGATGCATATCAATGACTGTGTCGGGCCAAACTGCCATTATTTATCCCTATTTAATCCGGCGTTCGACAACCTATACAAGGCGTCGCGGCATCAATCATAGCACATCCTATGACAAGCTTGGGAGTGTCTCGGGTCACTACCGGCCTGTGTCACACTATTACGTATACGCAGCAGCGCCATTTAAGACATAAAGCCTAAAACGTGTCCTGTTTTCCAATTTCCACGGCAGGTCGCCTGCAGGGCAACGGCGGGGGCGGACTCGGAGGGGGCGGCGGTGGAGGAGGGCTGATTGGTGGGGGCGGCGACCACGAACGAGTGGGCCTTCTGGGCGGCGGCAGGCGACGTCACCAGCACCAGGATAAGAAACAGTTCCAGATGTTCATACCCATGTACCTGGCGGCTACGACCTTTGGTTGGACAATGGTAGCTGCGAAGGCGGTGGGACTGCTCACCCTCAAGGCCCTGATCCTTTCCAAAATCGCCTTTGTTGTGGCAGCCATCGTCCTAATTAAGAAGCTGATGGACAACGCAAGCGAAAAGTGAGTAACTATAATCATCGTTTAAGCGTAATGGGGAATATTATATTGCCCAAGGGTATTGTATTTATAGAAATTGCTAAGCCCTGTTTTTTTTTAGATGTAAGATGAAGGGATATAAAAACATAAGTAAATAGATTTATGTATCAGTTTAATAACAAGTGCATAAAAGAATTTGTGTGTTGTATATTTTCGGTTAAATTATTTTAATATTGTGCATACATACCCCTTGCAATTAATCCTGATCTATTTCTAACATATGGCTTGAAACTAGTTTCGTACATATTTTTAAATCGGACTGGTTTTTTATCCTTCTTAACATTTTAATTAAAGCAGTCGAATTTGTATGCATATGTATTAATTTAAGTTATCAATAAAATTATGTTCTTTTAAACAAATTTTTCTTTCATCCATTCCTTTTAAATATTTCCCAAGGATGATGTACCAGTTCCCTGAACAAACGCCGTACATGATGCCCTACGGCATGGACTACCCCCTGCACGGAGCCGAAATCTCACCGGAAATGTACCCGGCCTCGCTGCATCACCTGGCGATGGCGGGAGGAGGTCAGTTGCCCGGACACCCCAGCCACCCGGGGCTCGAGAGCCTGAGTGCTGAGAGCCACCTGCACTCCGCCCAGGTGTCCACCGACGGTAGCAACAACACCGCCGCCCTGGCCGCTCTGGGCGGACTCGGAGGACTGGGGGGCCACAAGATCAAGCGTGAGGACTCCTGGATAGCGAAGAGTAAGTGTAAGTGACACAGCCTTTTCGATCTTTCAGATAGGGCACCCCGACCCCCAAAATCCCACCCATCCCAACCCCACCTGTCCCGGGCCAGACTGAACTCCATGAATGCGCTGGCAGTGGCGGCGGCGGCGGCAGAAGGTGCCATAGAGGACGATTACGAGGACGAAAACGATGACTGAGTAGTGTACTTATGCCTTTGATTTGCTTTCCGGCACGCACAAACGGGATGTGGGCTTTCTTTCATCCATCGCACAAAGCTGCAGCACAAACGTTTCCTTGCAAACGAATACTGGTTTGGATAGAAGTGCTAGTTTTACAGAATAGCCTGATTCTGTTTGAGACTCAAGGACGGGATTTTCCTATACTGCCTTAACTTATCACTGTTTGATATTAATTGATATTTGTGGTATAGGGTGTCAATTATGGTCCTTAAAGCTTATGTAGAGGGAGTTTTAATTAGTAGGGAATCATGTAAAAGTACATCCGATAGATAATCCAAAGTGTGTATAAAATACACTAAAAAGCTTGTCAATTGGTGCATACTTTTTAGCTGCGCACTATAATTTAAAATTTAAAGTTCAAGTCGGGGATAAAGTTCCATTCAAAGGAGACATTACCAAATACTTTGTGACAGTCGTGAATCCTACTTGTGTAGAGTATACGATACCCGTGGAATGCACCAACCGCACCATACCCATTCCATCGGGGCACTGGTGTACTTGTATACTGATTTATTGCACGCCCACCTCCATTCAGAAGTGCTGGCTTCTGGCTCCAATTATTCGCTTAATTGACTGTGAAATCTGCACTACAGCCACCCCCGCCCGGCGACCCCTGGTCTACAACTACGTGCAACCGCACCTGCCGTACTACCGCTCCTGAGGCGACGCCTAGCCAATTAGCAGCTACCAAAGAGCCGCGGGTAGTAGGAGTCGTCCGCCCTCCTGCCATAAGGACACCGAGAATCGGATATCGGATTTGGGACACCGGAAGGGGAACCGAGTGCTTCGGACTGCTCTCATCCAGACGGGCCGACCAAAGGTTATTATTTATTGGATCGTTGTTACTTAGTGAAACCTAGCGCACACACTTAGTCTAGTTCAATGTCTCTGTAATTAGCAAATGAAATGCTACAAAAACGACAAAAAAATCATTAAAGAATCGAGCACAAGGTTGTTCAGAAATTAAATTTGCTGTTTATTTACGCAATACGCATTAAGTTAATGAATAAATAAATTAGGTGTAGTGTAAGTGTAAGTGTACGGGTACGTATAAATAAATTACAAACGAGCGTCATTGAGAAAACGGAAAAGTGAAAGCGAGTGAATAGAAGTCAAACAAAGACGAAGGAGACAGCGATAGAGACAGAGTGAGACGGAGACAGAGACGGAGTCGGACAGAGAAGAAAGTGGAGAAAGTCTCGGCTCAGTCAGAGATCCTAAAAGAGCGATACGAAGTGTGAGAGCCCCAAGCCAGCAGGAAAGCGGTAGAGGAAAACCCAATTGAGTTCATTCCTGATCCAATGACATACATAGCAAGTCGCATCGAGTTTATTGCGCCACTTTTCCCGGCTGCTGGCCGCTGTAGGCCAGGTTCTGGGCCTGCTCCTGCTGCTGGTGCTGCAGCTCCTTGGCCAGGACGTCGGCCGGCACATCTACCAGGCCCTCCATGAACCCGTCGAAGGCTCGCGCCCATCCGGAGCTGTAGCTGTCGTGGTGCGAGGGCACCTCCACGATCGTCTTCTTGCTGGAGAGCAGCTTCTTCAGCGAGATGATCACCGCCAGCAGCAGGGCGATCTTGGATACGATCAGCGCCTTGCCCGCCAGCAGGAAGAGCCCCTTGAGCAGCAGGGCGCCCACCATACCCGTCTTGGCGGCCATCATCATCAGCAGGGGGCCCATGTTCTTCATCTTGCCTCGCCCCTCCTGCAGAGCCTCCAGGGGCCGCACGGACACGCCAACGTTGAGGCTGCCCTCCGGGTCGCTGTTCATCACGAAGTCGGCGTTCTCGGAGAACTTGTAGCGCAGAGACCGCGACCGGATGAACTTCCACAGCTTGTTGGCCATCAGCAGGGCGAAGGTCTCCTCGTCCGAGCCCAAGGATCTGGCCAGTAGCTGGTTCACCTCCGTCTCGTCCGGCACCATCGATATATTCCTGTGGGCAGTCAAGGCAGGCTTGTTCAAAAGATTATACTAACAACATTTTTTCGTAAACACATAATTGACGCTTTGAGCTATTATTCTTTAATTTCTAGGTAAAATTGGTTGTTTAAAGACATCGTAAATAAATCTTGATTTATGATTTCGAAGCCTAATAGCAATCGATCTTTAAAATGTGTATTTTGTTTTACACACTCAGCAGAGATTTGAATTTATTTCTGAATTTATTTTAAATAAAACAAGTAAGAACGATTATAGTCGAGTGTCTCGACTATAAATACCCGGTTCTCAGTTTCACCTAGTTTTTGACACAATACCTACCTACTTTTGGGAGCAAAAAATGTTCGTAATTTATTTTTTAGGTGTGCATGTGTTTATATGGATTAGTGTTTCTATGGAGTGGTTCTATGGAGAAACTTGTCATTTTTTCATTCAACAATTTTTGTCATTTTCGCGAACAAAAGTGGACGTAACCGGCTAACCGGCTGATTTCGCAACACAAATAGATATTGGCCCTACCAATGTACTATCTAAAATTATGGATATCACTGAATTTCGCGGTTTGCGGGGCTGCGGAGGGAGGTAGCCGATTTTTAAAATAAACTTGTGCTGAACTGGTATCCCTAGAATTTGAATGTGCAATTAGTTTTTCTCTATCTATTATAGTTTCCAAAATCTACGGACAGACGGACGGACAGACGGACATGGCTCGCCTATTGATGCTGATCAAGACTATATATACTTTATATGGTCGGAAACGCTTCCTTCTCCCTGTTACATACATTGCACAAACTTAATATACCATTTGTACCTTAAGGTACATGGTATAAAAACACAGTCGTTTTAGCCAATATTATCTTTCGTCTAACATAATAGCAATACAATTTAAAACAAAATTCCATTCACGTTTGACCAAAATTGCAAAAATTCCTAACATCAAATTTATAATTAGTATTCATTACTTCGTAGTCCAATTGATAAAGTTCTGGTTTTTTGACTACAAAAAAAAGAAAGCATTATACAAGCTTACCAGTTTTCAGTGACCTTGACACGGTCTCCGAGGTCAAGGCGTGTATTGAGCCAAAGGTGGTTCATAAAAATAGACATCTTGATCATCCTACAGGCTCTGTCATCTTCCTGCCTGCAGTTCTGTTTGAGCTTTGCCAACAGGAAATCCTCAATGTTTCTCCGCTCCTCATCAGTTATCTGAAGAAAGAATTGGTTTGTGGTTTAAGATGTGCCTCTCTTTAAACTAGTGAAATATATTTTAGAAAATATTTGCCTATGTAAATGCCTGGATACTTCCTCTATTATAAATAATTCAAATTTAAGCCGGTATAAATATTCTAAACATAAATATGCACAAGAAAATTACAAAGGACGTCAAAAGCAATTACCGGAAGCCAAATTACTTGATTTTTTTTTCTTTAATATCGAGCATAAATTCCGTCTTTGTGACTTAGCAAAGTAACCTAATCTTTTTAAATCTGATTGCCATTTTTGGTAACAAGAATTATTTTGCCGCGAGCTGGTTTGCAAAAGGATTTCAAGGAAAGGCACTTGAATTGACTCTGCAAAGGAAACGAGGTAAACAGTCCGTTTTCGCGAGATATCTAATCCTTGCGCATTTCCACTGGCGACATTTCAGATGAACCTTCGGATAAACAATAAAGCCAAACGGCCAGGCGAAAGCTAACCCTTGGCCAAGTCCGTATCCTTGTCAAAGCCGAGCTATCGCAGAGCTTCCGCAGCTCCTGCGGGACAACACCTCGCTTACCGTGATGGGGCCATCCCGCCGCTTGCTTCCGCGGGCGGCGACCAGGACGAGAAAAAATGCCAGCAGTGCGCAGACCTTAAATGTTTGCATGGTTGATCTTTTGTTTCCTTCAAGGGCTTCGAGTTTTTAGATATATTTTTGTTTCTGTTGGGTTTTTGGTGTCACTAGAGCAATGTCACGTGTATTTTTGGTATATCCTGGCCTTCGTATCCTGGCGGCACTTGAACACACACACTCTCACAAACGGCCGCGTCTTCGCTCTGCTTGAATGCTACGCTCTTGCGGTTGACATCGTCGTCTTGATGGAAAACCTAATGCGAATTTTCCGCCAGTGATTCCGATTTTATATGAAAAGCGGCCAAAAGCGGCGCAAGCACAGTACAGGCCTCTGCCGCCGTCGACCGCGGAGACAGCGCTTGTTTTTGCAGGCAATTCAAGTTGATTTTTCTGCATCGGGCCTGAAACAACTGGTCCCGAAAAGACAAGACCCAGCCTCTGCTTTGCCACTCGTTTGGCCAGTTTCGGAAAATTCTACCAGCCCGCCTCTCTGGAAGCTGCTGCTTTATGGCCTTGTCTCTGAACTTGCCACCACATTCTGCTCGCGAGGCCCACATGGGCTTTGTTTGGACGGTGTTCTCCTCTATGACAAGTGCTCCTCTGGTTCTGTTTCTGTTTTTGCGCCTTTGGAGCTAGTCTTTGTTTTGCTTTCTATGGCCGCGTGGGTCGCCAACAATAACAGTAACAATAACACAGCCCGCTGAAAGTAAACAACAGACCTAATTCCCAAACACAAGGAGGCCAATTTTCCCACAAAGACGCAGGCGAGAAAAAGTGGCAGAGAGATGATGGGAAGGTGGCCAGCGGTTTGATAGGGAAACTATGTACAAGCCACACTTCCATTGAAAACACGCATGCAAACCAGAAAACTTTTTAGTTGCTCCAATTAGTCAAAGGCGCCTCATTCCCCACGGCGCTCACGAGCAGGGGCGTTACCAAAGGGGACCACCAAACACATAAATATTGAAGTAACTATTACAACCCGTGAGTATTGAAATCTGAATTTATACCAGCCAGAATTTTGTCAGAATTTTCCCATTAATTTCTTTGGTAATCAATGCAATAAATTAACCAAAATCTAGCACATGATGTTTTCCGCTATCGAGCGGGAGCTTAGCTTCAACCCATTCGAAAAATTAGTTGCCATATGCCCGTAATACATTTCCCGAAACCCCGCTGACAGTTCTCCACACCGCTGGGGTATCAGTGGCGGTGGGACGGGCGAGTTGTTCTTTTTCCCACCGCCCAGGGACCGCCCTTCGCACCAGGCCACTTCATTCTGCCACACGCGATGCGCCCCGATGCGGTGCATGCTGCATTCACCCGGGGCTTTTGCTTTCAGCCGGAACAGATTAAGAACAAGTGTAATTTATTGCATTTATTATGGATCCAACTGCCGCCCATGGGCGAGACGGCCCAACAGGTAGCACGTCCGCTGGCCATTTACAGGGGAAATTCAATCAATTTCCCGCCAAGACCAAAAGTTATTACACACACCGAAAATTGGCGGCCAGCCGCAAGAGCTGTTCGAGTTTCGAATTTTCCACAGAACTGGAAGTAGGCTAGCCGGCTGGACACTGCGCCACAAAAGTAGGACGGCAGGCCACGAAAGTGGTGCGCTGTGGGGCGGTGTGATGTGGTCTCTTCTGGCGTGGTTTGTGTGAGCAGGCGATCGTGAAACCACTAGGCGATCTGTCCATAAACCGTTGCACTCCTCGGCTCCTTAGCTCCCAAATCAAGCCACTTCAAAATCAAATCCCGTCCGCCCTGGCCATTTGATTCGGCTGATGCACAGCCAGAAAAGTTGTCACTACTGGATGTCGTAAATGGTACTCCCAAAACTTGTTGGGAACAAGGCACATCATATTAGGGGAGTGTGCTATCGTAGCCCATTTCAATTTATATTGATGTTGTTACTTGTTTGAATGGATTTTTTCTTGGTGCAGCAACTTGCTTGCCTAACTGGCCCCCGTCAAAGTCATAACAATTTCTCAATCCCCAGCAAGCCGCCTGCAGCCCAACACAAGTGGACTCCGGAGCGCTTTCTATCGGAAAATGTGGTCCGGGCCGGTCGACTCCTCCGACGGCGTTGACAACGCCAGACGCTGAGCCACTGAGCCACCAATATCTCTGTTTTGGCATTGGCTTTGAAGTTGACCAAGCCAATCTGGGGAGTTCCATCAGTATCAGGTGTTGCTGAAATGTTATTTTGTCAAAAGCCTATTGCAGGGTAAAACGACAAAACTTAATTTTGCCGCAATCTAATTAGATGAAATTGAGTTTTGTTTGCCAAACTAAAGTCAATACAAGGAGTGCACAGCAGCCTGGAGCCAATCACATACTCGTAAACTTATAAGTTAATTTATTACCACTTCTCTGAAGTGCATGGAGACCCTCGTGTGGAAAAGCAAATTCACAAAACACGCCAGTCCACTTTTCCTCAGTTTCTCGCCTCGGCATTTCATTGCCTTAATTAAAAGCTGCATTTTATTTGTAGCAGCTTCAGTGTGAGTAAAAGCAGAGCGTTTGCAGAATTTGGAAAACATTTTGCAGTGAAATTTTTGCCATTAATTGGAAACTGCCACCGCCCCTCCGTCTTTTTTAGCCCCCTTGCTTTTGGCCACTCCTCAGGGTGGTGAGACATGAAATGGCTTTCAATTTGAGCTTTGTTTTATTTACAATTAGCGTAATAAATATTCTTATAGGAGTGCAACAAGGCCGAGGGCCGAATAAATAACAACATGGCTGCGGGCGATGATTAGTTTTTCTGGGCAGGCTGCTGCTGCACTTGGGGCTCGGCGGCCACATCCTTGCCGGAGTTGCGGCCGTAGTAGCCGTTGTAGGCGGCCTCCTGGGGATCCCCGAAGCTCACCGAGTTGCCGGCGACCTGCTGGCCCTGCTGGCCCTGGTAGTTCTTGCTGTAGTAGTCGGTGTAGGGCTTGGCGAAGCTTGGCTCCTGGCGGTAGAAGGGCCCTGGTCCCCCATGGCCGCCCTCGTAGTGCTCGTGGTGGTGGTAATAAGTGGCCGCGCCCACGCCTTGCGGGTTGTACTCCGGGAAGGTGTTCTTGTTGCCGAAGAGACCCGACAGGCCGCCGCCGAAGGCACCGCCAACGCCGCCCGGCGGGCGGCAGAGCTTAAAGTAGGCGAACAGGCCGGGCAGGATAATGGCGGCCAGGCCAAGGATCTTCTTCAGGCCAGCAATGCCCAGGATGAAGGGCAGGAAGAGCAGCAGCTTCAGCTTGAAGATCTTCAGCACCAGCAGCAGAGGGATGATCATTTTCTTCAGCTTCTTGCGGGCTGTAAAGAGAATCAAATTGGTTAGTTATGGACCAAGATCAAACAATCACGTATTGCCTAATTGTTGCTTAAAATTTAAACAAAATTTATAAGCAATCTTTAAAGTTCATGCTAGTATTGAATCAATAGAGCTGCTTGGGGAGTCCCTCGAAATGTGTAAACAAATAATTTCCGTTTATCGTTACTCCCAAATGTGTATATTCTTATTTTATATGTGGAAAACTTTTTGGAATATTTGCATTCTATTTTGGTTTCTCAGAACCCCAGAAAACTTACAGAAGTGTCCGGCTCGCTGGCTGTTATCAATGACGTCCAGTTCATCGTCGATGTCATTTCCGATGAATCGTGCCTCGTAACGACCCGCCTCGGTCAGCTCCTCGGGCCACTCAACCTCCAGGGCCGTGGACTTGATGAAGCTGCAAACAAAATAAAAACGGAAACGTGTCAAAGAATGAGCCTCTTCATTTCCATAAGTATCTAATATTTTATGCATAAGCTAAGCCCTGTGTGCGGACCCAAATTAATTTGCATCCGGCACGAGGCGCGGTCATTTGGCTAATTGTGACAGCTTACCGTTCGGCCCTTCGGAGGGCATATTTCACCAGCTGATTCCAGTCGTCATCGTCGCCACGCGGCTCCTCGGAGTACTCGAAGGGCTCCTGGAGCAGGGACCGCTGCTGGGTCTCCGGCAGACGCACCACACGCGCAAAGTCCGAAAGCCTGCAAATGAGTGATGATTAATACATTAATTTCACTCCACAGTGGGTCTCTTTTGTTGGCAAATAGATACTTAAGATCCTCAAAAAACAAAAGAGCTGTCATCTTTAATAATTTGGTTGGGGTGTTCTCGAGTATAGAAATTAATTATTTATTAGTTAAGACCTAATGGATTTTAATTAAGTTTGTAATGTGAACAACTTATTGCTTGGTCTTTCCTGCGATTTGTACGATTGCTTCTCGTTTTCAAAACACTGCTAGTTTACTAGACACCTATGCTCACCTATAGGCGTCCCTGTAGAAGATCTCGTCGAAGGTGTTGAGGGCCTGGGTCTTGAAGCACTCGGAAAGGTCCCCGCCGAGGCAGTTGCTGTTGGTCCTGGCCAAGTAGGGATCGTTGTCGTTGCCCAGTCCGAAGATACTGAGGATGGAGGAGCGGCCACGTTCCTCGCCCACTCCAGGCTGCTGTTGCTGTTGCTGGATCTGCGGCTGCGGCGCATAAACCTGCTGGACGTTGGGGGACGACTGCTGGTCGGGCAGCCGGAGACCTTCGCCGGCCACCAGGGCGACGACGGCCAGCATGACGATCGCTCTCATTGCCATGGCTAAAAGCTAAAAGCAGAAGAAGAAGTGGCTTAAAACACGTCCGCTGGCACAGTTTTCTTCGCCCGAGATGCTTCCAATTTCGAACCGCACGCAGCGGCAAACCGATATCGATGTGTGTGAGTGCGGCTTGTAAGCAACTTTTTTGGCAACTTTTACGATCGGGCCATTATCGGCTCATTGGCTTGGCCTAACGGGCTGGCTCTCCGCTCGCAACTGGCACACTTTTCTTCAGGTGGCCCCGAAAGGCGGTCTCTGCAATTAGCCGCTCACACGTAATCACTCTCGCTTTCCAGCCAACTGGAGGCGCACGCAGCGCTCTTTACAGTTTGGCGTTTACTGTTGGCCCAAGTTGGCTCGGATTTGTCGGGGCGAGCTTTCTGCAGCCCAAAAAACGGGAAACGGCAGATAAACACCGCCAAGAAGCTGGCTTCGTGACCGAAGTGAAATGCAGGCGGACCGGTTTGCGGGGGGCGAAGACTTAACCCTTTGACAGCAATGGGGCGGCAAAGAGGCCCGTAATTGAATCCCGTGCTGGAGTTAAGGCGCATAAACAGCGGGCCTAATGTGGTCTAAAAAGGTCCGCGCGGTCCGGCCAGCCAGATATGCAATAAGGCGTGCCTAATTCGATGCTATGCGCACAGTGGGCCTCGCACGCTTACGAAGTGATGAAAGTCATTCATATTAAATAGGCGAGAGAGCTTACGAGATGTTAATGCTGCCATGTATGGATGGTTCCCTATTGTTACGTTATTATTTATGTGCCACTGGAGTGTGCAACCCAATCAATAGAAGTCTTGTGCCAATCCCAACCGCTCCCAAAGCGGTTCAAGCCCTACAAGGAAATCCCTGATCGCTCCCACAGTTTGGTTTTCTCGCCGCATGGCATCGCACGCAAAGCTGTTCGTTATGCTCGAGGGAATCTTTCGCCCAGTGGCTTTTACTTTCGATTCGCTCCTATTTGGGCCAAACTCTGATTCGGACTCATCAGCGCGCCAATTGTTCGGCAATCCGCTTGTGGATTGGTTTGGTTTTGGGCCCAATTCGAGGCGGCCCCATGGAAGTTCAATGTCCAGGCAACAGAGCCGGCAGAAGTATTGTTAAAGTTGCCAAACACCAGGCAGTATGCAGCGCAAAATTATTTATAGCTAAAGCTTGGGAGTGGAAAGTTTATGGCAACTACCAAGTGGTCGCCCGAAAGCACACAATAAATGCCGCCAAATTGATGTGTTCCCAAAACATGGGACTTGGATGTGGGAAAGGGCATGGCGAAGATTTATGGATCATCGAATCCATTAATGATTCATGGCGAATATTTTGCGCAGTCAACGGTCTCCAAATGGGATTGCGAAAGCGGGCGCGAATGGTGGTCACTGTGTCGTGTTTGATCGCTTTGTTTTCCTTCCAATTTGCATTCGCCTCCGAAGGTCAATGAAATGTTGACTGCTGATGGGCGATGTTACGAAATGTCCGTGGTGATGTATGGAAATTATGTCTCGTTCGGGGGAACATAAATAAATAAACAGCCTTGAACCCGCCTCGCCTTGCGCATAAAATTGCAAACTGGACAAAGGTAGCAATTTTGCAGGACTTCTCTGTGTAGTTTGAACACCGAATTGTTCTCTGCGAACTTTTCCAATTTCATTGAATTTAATCTGTTTGCCCTCGGGGTGCAACGGAACGCTCGTTAAAACTGGCAATATCATCATTTCCCCACATCCAGCTCATTTGCTTATTACACAATTTCTCGCAGCTCATTTCACTTCACTTCACTTGGTTTTATTTCTTGGTTTTTTCCGCTGTTTACCTTTGCTGTTTCCTATAAAAGGCCTGAGGTGGTTCCTGGTACTGGGGTATCCTTCGCGGCTGTGCCTGCTGATGGCTCAAAAGCGACTGTGCCGTGGCTGCTGGCCGGCAAAGATTTTATATGAAATGCGAGAAGTGGCGAGGGGAGAGGTTGACAAGGCAGCGAACACAAAACATTCGCCAGACAATGGCTGTCGTCGCGTCGAAGTTGGCCCACAGCAGTGTTGTGATGATGATGGTCGAGAGCACAGATCTCAACACGCTCGCAGTTGCGGTAGGTTGCGGCTTCGATCGCTGATCGGGTGTTAACTTGGCCTAATGCAAACAACGGTGGGCGAGAGACAACGACCTGTGCGTACGTCCGGCTGGGCGAGCGCTCAGTTTTTCGGCGGTTCGTGTGCCTTGAGAAAATCCCAAAATTATTGTGGCGCACGTCGAGGCCTTGGCTTTAATTTGAGTTTGATTTAAAGAGACAACAGCGCCGGCTTGTGAGTCATTCCGGGAAAACGTACGTCACAGCCGAAGGGGATTATGTAAGCGTTGGCCTCTTGCCTCACAGACACTTATTACTTTTACTGCGAACTGGTTTTGGAAACGCCCACGAGACGGCCGCCTCACTTTCGGCTAAAGTCATGGCAAAATGTGAACAAACCGTGCAGTTGCATGCGGCAACTTTTGCATAGCGGACGAAACGCTTTGGTGGCAACGGCCAGTGCTGCAACCAAGGGGGAAAAGCCCCAAAAATCAAAGCAACTGGCAACATTCTGCGGGTTTACCCGTTGCAGCGCTGACACGATTTGCCCAACTGTCGACGAGGCCACCACAACTTCCCGGGTTGAAATTGTTTCCATGCCTGTTGTCATCGTGGCTGTGGGTCGGGGGATAAGTGGACATTGTCCGTTTTGGGCGGAACCGCTTCTGTTTTCCTCCTCGCACCCAAATTAAATCATCTGTCTGGGTAGCCCTTTAGGGACTCTGAAAGCGACAGCATTTGACAGCATAGAAAAAAAAAACGAATTTCATGAACATTCTCCATGGAATCCGACATAATTGGATAACTTCAAATACGAGTAGAAAAGGGGTGACGTGAAATAGAAACGCGAATCACATAAAAATTGTTTCCATGATTACAAAAGGCGCAACGAAAATATTACTGGGCATAAGAGGAGTCACATTCTATTGTTCCGTAGTGACTAATTTAAGTTCACGTGCTCTTAAGTAAACAGCTGACAACCTGAAATCACAAGCTCCCAAAATCGATAATGAATACACTTGCCTCCTAAATAAAGAAATCCGAGTGTTTGTTTTCCATTATCTTACTGCGAAATGCAAATATTTGCAGTGGATGTGGCAAGAACGGCTCCTGTCTCGTCGTCTAAAAGATGAGACCAGGGATGAGCGCCCACATCACTTGAGCGCGCAGCAAGGATTTCCCCAACTGCTTGGCAATAAAAACGCGTTGAAAAGCAATGCTTGGTGGTACAACATAGATTTATTGATTATTCAGGACATTGAACAATTCGCGCTGACTACTTTAGTAACAACAACAGAATAAATTACTACAATTAAATAGGTTAATATTAAACGTAGATAAGGGCTATTTATCATTTATAAACACCTAACAAATTCATCTAAATGGCTAAAAATAACAGCAGCATCCAGTAATTGGTGCCCACGCTAATTAAACTACCGAACAAACTTTTCTATTTACAGCATGGTAATGGAACCCCAGGAAACCCCGACCCCAACCCTCCGCCGCTGACAGCTGCCAGCGGAGGAGCGTCTAACGAACCTGTTTGTATGTAAGCATGCATACTAATTCATATATTTGTATGGCTAGGCTATCTAAAGTACAATTTGCATAATGACAACTCCAATACCCGGGCAGTCGGGAGACAGACAGCCGGTCTGCGGACTTTTGACGTGACTCCCGCGAACTTTGCTGTCAACTAAACACCTTAGGGCTCCGCAAGCCGCACCTCGCACCCCCGACCCTTTCCGACCCTACGCCAGTTTGCGGGCCTGGACCAGTTTGTTGATGTCGTTGTAGGTCGCCAGCATGGCCGGGTTCTCGAAGTCCTTCAGCTCCGTGCACTTGGGGAAGGACTGGTCGCAGTCGATGCCATCCTGGCCGTCCTTCGCCGCCCGCATGTACTTGAAGAAGCGCAGGATGTCCGGGTTGTCGGAGGTTGGTTTGCGCAGTTCATTGAGCTCCCTGAAAATGGATTCGATTATAGTCATATCCGGTCGGAAAAACCATTGTGCGGATAACATTTTGGCCATGGCTGATTGTGTGCAGATTGCAATGCAAGGGGAGGGCACAAAATTCTACAACTATATAGTTGCGAAGTTCGCAAACAATAGCAATCACTACTTTTTTACTGGTACAAGAACTGCTTAGAACTTTAATATCTCAAGGGCAAAATAAGTAATTGTGTGAAATACAAGAAATTAAATTATTACTGTGCAGATAACCAATTTATGATTGTTAACTGATTGTGAAATCAATAAGGATTATAGCTAGATAACATTGAATATTTAATATGCTCCAACAACATATATATTACACAAGTTAAAAAGGCCTTGATAAAGGGGTTCAACCACACTTCAAAGTGTATTTTGACCGCTTTAAAGTCTATACATATTGTGTATACGCGCCGTTTTCACCATTGGTTCATATATTTTATTTTTAATGATAAATGACAACCCTAATCTAAAAGTTTAAAATCTAAGTTTATTTTATATTCATTTATTTTATGAAATTTCTTTCATCTTAAATATTTGGTGCAAACTGCAGTTACAGAACTAAATCAAGTCAGATATAGGCCACTTTCCTAATTAGACATTATTAACTTTCCGGAAAATAAAAGTTTGCATTCCTGAGACCTTTACATCCATTCATCATGGAAGTTGGCTTGGTAATTTATTGTGGCATACTGCTAGGCCGGGAACAAACTCACCTGCTCAGCTGCGCGGAAACCAGGTTGCTGTACGGGGCATACTTCGCGGGATTGGCGTACATAAGGCAGATGAGCTTCTCGCGGCAGGCCTCGTTCTCCGGATTAAGCTTAAGCTGGGCAAACACGGAGTCCAGGCGCGACAGGAGCGGGCTGTAGAAGGGATCGTAGTTGGAGAGCAGGAGGGAGGAGCTGGGCACCTTCTGGAAGCTCTGGAAGGTGTTCATCACTGCCGGAGCCGGCTTCTTGGTCATGCCTGGCGCACCGTTGCCTACGCCTCCCCCTAGTCCCGCACTCGAGGATCCCGAGAGGCTCTGGGAATTCTTGAAGGACGCCGCCCCAATACTCTGGAGGGCACTCAGATACGTATCCTGCATCATCTGCTGGCCGCCGTAGCGAGATAGCGTCGCCTGATTCAGCGCGTTTCCGTTCACCTGAGCATACTGCGCCTGCTGCTGCGAAGCCTCTGCAAGATGGGCAAAGAATATGAATATGGCAGGCGCATAAATTATGTATTTGAATGGCGTCATCTGAGCCACAACCCACCGGCATTGTACTCGTAGCCCGGCTGTGTTTTGCCGTCGTCGGCGAGGGCGAACTTGCTGTCGTCATCGAAATTTAGGCTGTTGTCCCGGAAGTCCAGTTCCTGCGGCGGTTCCATGGGCCGGATGAACAGTGGCACCGAGCCAGCCGAGCCGGATGTGATGCCTGTCGGGGGAGAGGGGTTGGCATTCGGGGCTTAAATTTAGTTCATTTTCTTATTTTTAATCTAGCGTACTTACCCTTTCCTATCAAGCGGCTGACGCTGCCGATGATGGTGGGCAGAAACATCGCCAAGAGAACGCTCTTCAGCACCTGCAGCCCCATGTAGATGGGCCACATCACTTTCTTTAGGCCTGCAGGAAAAAGCAAAAGTTAATGCCTGGTAATCCGAAGTATTTCAGGGAAGCAGCAATGGAATTTTTGTGAACTTTTTGCGAAACCACAAGAAACGCGATAACCGAAAAAGGCAGTGAGGAATTTTCAAGAAGCTTTCCGCAGATGCTGTATTATTCAAAAAGGAGCATTATCCTACTGAAGTTGAGATTTATAAGGAAGTTTACTCACCGCTGAAAAACAGTAGCCGAGCGCTCTCAAAGGCTCTTGGAACATTGAGCTCCACGTTTGTGTCCTCAAGGATGCTGCGAGCGGAGCGCCTGTCGGATTGGTGGTTCGATGCCGAGTGGTTGTTCTGCAGGGCCAGAACTAGGCCGGGAGTGGGCTCGTACTTTCCGTGGTTGAAAAACTGTTCGACATACTCCACTAGCAGATCCTCCAGCCCCTTCAGCTCCGACTCGATCGAGGCCGTGGAGTTGCCCGGCCCACGTGGAAGCTCCTTGCCCTCTTGAACCGTTGAGCTGGCTGGCTCTTGTTGGCGGGCCGCATCCGAAGGGTGCTTGAAGTCGCGCCGCCTCATGGCCACCGTCAGGCGAAGATCGCTCTCCGTTTCCACCGGCTGGAAGACCCGATACTGGCCCGACTTTGTGAAGACATTGCGGGAGATGAACTCCGGGCTGATGTCGATTGGCAGGATGGGCCGGAAGGTGTTGTCGTCGTTGCGCGGCTGACCGCCCATGGTAGTCAGGGGCTGGCTGTAAGCATCCTTGCTGACCGCGCCCTCGGATGCAATCGATGTCACCTGGAAAAGCAGCAGTGTCGCGAAGAGCAGCCAACTGCAGCGCCGCTTTCTGTGGCTGTTTGCTTTTAATTTCGCTCCGGCATCGTCCTGGCCCCACATTTTCATTATCCACTGCCACACAGCTGCACTTGCATGCCACACTTGGCCGTCCCACTCGTTGGAGCTCGATTCTCTGTAATGAATAATTTCGTTTTTCAAAGGGTTTTCTCTTGTAGGAGGGTGCCGCGGTGTCGGCCCTTGCCCCGTAACCACAAATAAATAACTTTCAGGAACGTGACAGGCAACCGAAAAAATTCGCAACTGGCATGATAAGCGGATTACGTGCGACCTTCTGGAGATAAAGGTACAAAGCGACAGTGAAGGTGCACAGAAAACAGTCAGGTTCCCATTATTCTGGGCTTCCTGGAAATCCGACGGATGCAAAAGTCCTTGATGAAAGAGTAATGAGATAACGTGAGCACTGCGCACTCCTTTGCTGAATCAATTTACATAGAAGTCAATCTGTGCAAAGAAAGCACAAATTCAATTTCCCTGTCAATTTGAGATCCCTTAGTTTCACAAAATTTTGCAAAAGATTAAAAATGCATACTTCTGTTTCAAACGAAATTCGCATAGACAATGCTTTATTGTTTATTTTATTGCAATAACTCTTTTTGTTGAAGGGCGCTCTCCAATGCATCTCATTTTTCCAAGTGTGCACTTGAAACAATTTTGTTTGCTAATCAGCCCGGGCAATGCCTATGATTTGGTGCCTCCAATTTGATGGGCATCTCAACTGGAGGCTCGTGCCTGCAGCTCCTCCTCCTCCCCCTGTGCTTTTGTGAAGACAAAACAGAAATAAATAAAATATAAAACAGTGACAGCCGCTCTTCGGCACACCGGGCACGTCGCCAACTTTTTATTTGCCTCCGCCATTCGTCGCACTCGCTTTCTGACACGCCACACGCCGTATTCCGTCCGCGAGCGCGGGGCTGTTCGCCGGGGAAAAGTGAAAATGTACACAGTTTGTTTGTGCTTACACATCCCAGCCGATTCAGATGCGTTGCTGCTACGGTGAAGCGTAGCCCAGCCAGCACCCTGCCACTCGCGGAGCGCAGACTTCGGCCCAGATCACGTTAGTTTCGTGTTGCATTTTCACTTTCGCTTTTAAGCGCGGCAGGCGGCGCGCAGTCCAAGCCCGGCCTGAAACTATTACAGAACTCAGGGGGGCCTGCCGCTGCAAAACCGCAAATTGCACTGCACAATTGCTCGGTACAAAGCGAGTCAGCGAACTTCTTGCTCCAGCACCTCGATTGTAAATTTAATTAGAAAATGCATGTTGGCAGGTGCTCAGAACACTAAGCCGTAATTATCCGCGTGTTGCTCTAATGTTTCCGTCCCGGAAAATTGAGGAAGGAGCTGCTCCGTTTGCTCGCTTCACTCGCTTTTCAGCTGCCACTCAAGCATCTCCGATGCAGGGAACAACCACACTATAATAAAGGCAGCAAGTGAGGTACAAAGTCCTTTCAAGGAAATCGATTTTAAGCTTGGATTTAAGCAGACACGGTTCAACTAGCGAAGGGGTCTGTCTCCCAACAGTTAGACAATAAAGTTCGTACTTCTGGTGCGCTAGCATTCACTAATTCATGGCCACCGATGAAGACCTTATTGCAGCTGTCTAGCTTTGAGTGATTGAAAAATATTTTCCCTTGGTAGCCGTCGAAAAGTGGAAAAATTTCCCATGGCATGCCGCGGATGTCTGCAACTCACAAAACCACTACTCAACTCTCTGTTTGTGCACCAAGATGCATCTTGAGTCGGGCAGCTAATAATATCACCCCCAAATGGAAATACAAAGATCATTGCCTGGTCATTAGGGAGCGTCATTTGTCAAATGCCTCTGCCTTCTTTTTTATGCTTTAATATGCCTTTGTGTGTCCGCAATGGAGCTGTCTAAATATTTCATTAAACTTTACCGCCAAGCGATTTAAGCTTAATGCTCTCCCAGAAGGCTTGGCCCACCGCCTTGGGTGCATTAATTATTCAGGGAGTGCGGGCTATGGAAATGGCACCCAATGCAAATTAGTTTTTAACATTACAATTAGAAGCAAGGGCGAGCAACCTCCCCTCCCGCAGCGCTCCCAGAACCCAGTGAGATTTAGTTATAGTTTGTGCTCGGGCTACCTTCATGCTCTAATATTCCGCCCTGATATAGTTGGGGCAACTTTTCTCAGAGGCAGCGTTTAATCAGATTTCAGCCTCCATGCTCATGCCATATTATTTTGTATGCTGTCGAGTCTTTGCTGTTCTGTTCTGTTCAGTTTTCTGCAGCGCGGCACTCGACCGAAACGAAGTTTCTCAATTAAGTCACAAAGTTTTCCTCCCGAACCTTGCCACGCCCCTTTGATCTAATGCAAACTGATTTGGCAGGCGAGTCTGTGTGTGCCTTGGATTTAGGTTCCTCGGGTTCCAGGGGTTCAGGGGTTCAAGGGTCACGGGGCTAATAAGCTGGCAATCATCGTTTACGCCACGCTCGTTTGTCGTCTGGTCTGCTTGGCTGTGAAGCCGCAAAGCACAAAAGTTAGACAGTGGTCGTTAACCAGTTTCGGATTGTGGTCGGTTGACAAACGGCGGCCACTAACGGTCAAAAGCGCTCGTAAACGCGCCATGCTGGCTGCAGCGTAACTGTTAGCATGTGACATAACCGTTAGCTCCGCCAAAGGCCGAGAACAAGTCGGCCAAGAGCCAGCCAAACAACAATTCGCCGAAAGAGAAGGCACTTCTTGACCATCTGGCCAGCTCTGGCGGCAGGTGCATTCACCCAAATAAAAGGCAGCCATCCGGCTTGCCGGTGGAGCGATGGTTAGGTGTCGGAGGTCAACTTCTGCCGGGTAGTTGGTGTCATATTTCAGCTTGGTGTGAACCTTTTTATTCACCGGGAAGTTAATTTCAAATTAATTGCTTTAGAGAGCTTCTGCATGTTGCCTGCTGGCGCTGCTTCGAATTATTTATCATTTTCCTTTACATTTCAAGAGGCCTCTAAACTACTTATTTGCTGTGTCCCAGAAGTTAAACGGATCTGTGAATAAACATAATTAAATTGATGTCTAGACACTCTCCTTGGCAAACAAAGAAGTGTTCTGAGGCCACTAATATTTAATGGCACTTGATTCTCTTTGGGACTCTGCTATCTCAAGCGAACAGGCTTATAAATTCTTGAGCAAACTGTCAGAAATTTGACAGCTTGAACCATTGAAATCGGTGGCCCTTTAAGCCGAATTTCTGCATTCCAGCCCCGATAATGCGGAAGCCATAAACCTCTACGGAAAAATTGATTGCTTCGGCCTCTACTGTTTGAAGTCCACATCCCTCTTTAATGTTTGACAGCTTCAAGTTGCGCATTCATCCACGCACAATAAACATTTTGTGGCAAATCCTGAATGGCTTGAACATGCCATTTTCCCGCCTTAACTGCTCTTCAAATCGAAGGCATTGTAATGGCAGCTACGTGCGGCACTCGGAGGGACCCTTCGGAATGGCTTTAATCGACCCCGGGCGGCAACTGGAGCTGGCACTTTCGATTTCGACGCCACTGCAATCTAATCCCACTGAGTTGCGTCAAATGGCATGCTGTTTTCGCCAATTAGCCGCCAATTTGGACGGAATGTTAGAGCGCCCATTAGGGGCGCCGATTGTTTCGGGGCGTTGTCGCCTCCTCGCCTTGCACTCACTGGAATTGAGTGATTTACATGCGTGGCCAACAACCGAGCACCTGAGCGGCTAGCATGCTTTTGGCCCGGCCGTTTGCCTGCGTTTTCGCGGTGCTTTAGAAAGTCGGCTGGCATTTATGTCATTAGCTCGGTGCTGTAAACCCAAATTAAATTTGCTGGCTGTCGGAAAGTGATGCAATCGCAGCTTTCCGAAAAATTTCCTCGGCAAATGACATTTAATTTGCGCCCCATCCGAGCTGCATTCAAGTGGCCGTGAAACCCTCTCGACATTCGCATCTTGGAAGGATGTCAGCCGAAAGCACATCCATAAATGTGCCGCATGCATGGGGAAAATGTGAATAAGGCCTGCATCTGAATATGTATCTCCATCTCCGCCTGCGTCTGCAGCTGTCGGATGATAAGAGTGCTCTCGACAAGAAAGTTGCTTCTTCATCGTCGGCAAACGGGATTTAAAAGCTGGCAAAATGAAAGTGCGAGTCGGACAGATTGCTTGCGACTCACGAGGATGTGCTCCCCATCTTTCAGCTGCCAGCCCATTCGCATTTCACTTAACTGCACCACTAACCACAAATCCACGGCTCACTGGAAATTAATATGCGGTTTGCAGTGCCTTAAAATTGCATCTGATAGTTGCATGGGAAACAATGTGGTATCAGATTGAGTAAAATATTTCAAGGCCAATTTGTCAATCGAAGAGGGTTTTATGGAGTACAGAAAGTTTGCGAGTAAGTGTGAACTACCTTAAGAGTTGCAATCTCTAGTATCTCTGACACTTGCAATCTCTAGTATCGGGAAATCCGCTTTAAAGTTTACAGATTTCTCTACTTCGATTCACAGAAAGCACGCCAAAGAAAGTGCTTAGAAGATACTTATGTAAAACAACTAAAAACCGTCCAATTTGAAGCTATTAAATGCGAGTTGAAACTGATATTTTGATATGTCGCTCACTCCCCCGCTGGTATCATTTTCATAATTTCGCAGTTGATCGACTGAGACGGCGCGGGCTTTCTTCGACGCATTTTTACGGGCTGTGAGCCGAAAAAAGAAAGTATCGTTAAACACTTGGCGACGCTTCGATTGCCCACGAAGATGATTCAAAGAGATTCCCTTTCGGCCAGTTGGGGTAGGCCAGCTGTTCGGCTTATGTAACACCGCTCGACAATTAATTACGGAGCGGCGGAGCGTCTGAGCGTCTGTGCTTTCCTATCGAGTTAGCCAGCCCCACACGCAGCAAGATGCGCTGAGATACACTCAACAAATGCCGGGGAACGGCGAAATGAATGGTTGTGAGCAGCAGCAACAGCTACAAACACAAAAGTGTCGACAGAGAAATGTTAACAATCGGTTTCTTTTCGCCCCGTAGGACGGATACCTTTCCTCTATCGCGGCAATAACCCATTAATTGTACGAATTAAAGCCCGTGGATGAACCATCGGGCATCTTGCTCTTCTTGGGTGATTAATGAAGGCACTCACGGTGGCCCATCAATTACAACTCAATTTACGTCGGCGCACACTTACGCTATGGGACTGGGCAATTCCTTCGGGAGGTTTGTTTCAATCAAATCGCTGGTCATTTAAGCGGTTTCTGCATTCGCGGAGAACTTTCTTCGCGCGACTTTCGTTTCGTTTCGTTTGTGTGTATTTCGAAATCGGAATTGCATTCACCGCGCGCACGCCGTTTTGGCCAGGTGAAAATGCTGGCCGAAACCCGTCCTCTCGCCGCGCTCACTTCCTTTGTCAATGCAACTGCTGCGGATGCGTTTTTCGCTGATCCCAGATCGTTTTCGTTTCACTTGAACTGCACTTTGATCCACTACACACACCGCATCCGCGAACAATGGCCACCGATTTCAATTGGGGCAGCACACGCCACGCCACGCCACTCGAATGATTGGCTGTATTTTGGCAGTTATTTTAATCGATGGGCTTGCTCGGCGCCGAACCAGTTGCTTTCTGCTGCTTTCCTGGCTTGTTGCTCGCGCGTCTGCGTCTGACGTTCAGCTCGCGAAGATTTGGACTGCCGGCGAAAGCCAAGCGGCGGGTGCGATCAACCAGTTTGAGCCACAGTCTCGGAGTGCCTCGCTTCACGTAAGTGCCTACGAGCCGCGTAAAGTAACCCGATCGCATTACGTCGCAGAGAGCGGCTAAAAGAGCTCACTTGGCCAGCTGCCCGAACGAGTTGCCATGACATTGCATCCAAAGCCGAAGACAAGTGGCCAAGGCGACCACTTCACGGGGAACTAGGCGAGCTGGAGTACAAGGTATTGCCACTTCAATGGCTTGCTTACCGATTTTTATTGGGTTAGAACGCCTGGTTAGGGACTATTTGTCATTCGAATGTTGCCCAAATTGTGTTTGTCATATTCAAATACATTAATCTTGTGTAAAAAGCAATTACTCGCACACGCTAAGCCGGCGTTTGCGTTTCATATATGCTCTCATTAACCCCTCTCATTACGAGTATATTCATAAATTCACAAAATAAACAAGCGAAATTAATTCTTTCGCAGTTGTATGTCGTAAATTACTTTCGGTTTTGACAGTATTTACTGCAATTTTCTCTTGCACACGGAAAATTGGCCGCTAATGAAAGAGTTAATGCTGCTCCCCGGGCTTCGTACATAATATACCAAAACAATATTAACCTGTCGCCGTGAAATTTCTTGTCGATTTCGACTATGAATACATATGCATCCGACGACGAAATACGCAGCGTCATGGGGCAATACCATCGGTATTTAGGAGTCACCTTATACTAAACTAACGGGCAGCGGTTGCTTAGTCACTCAGTCACTCTGTCAGTTGGTAAATTAGTTGCAGTCGAACTTTCGATTTTGTTTGCCCAAGCGGGAACCGGGGCGCGGAACTGTGTTGCAAAAACTTGGGCTGTACGAGTAGCTGAAACAAAACTTTATTCAATTTGTTTCGTTTTCTTTTTGTTTGCATTTTGTTTGTTCTCTTCCTGGCCCAAAACGCCAGTTAAAGTTTCCCCCAGCTGCGCTCCCCCACGCATAATTTGAGCTCGATTAAAAATAATTAATATCGCGAATGGCGAAATAAGTTTCAGTTCGCGAATTTCATTCAAGTGGGGAGCAGTCCTGACAAGCACTTTACCAAATTTAAGCGGAAATAGGGTAACGCACATCTCAGTCGAAACTTGTTTCCTTTTAAAATGGCGTTTCAATGTCTTTAGATGGATAGGAAGGAAGTCGAGCCCGAGTGTTGTGCCGAGAGCAACAAAAGTGCGTTATGCCAACTGACTGTGATTTGCCTTCCTGTGACTTGCATGTGCTTAGTCCATTTATTCGTACGCCACCAATAGTGCCTGCTGGAAGCCGATTTTGTAGCACTTATGTTGTCGATGGCATTGTCGCCCCGGGATTATGGGATTACCACCCAAAGGACCTGAGATGCGGCGCACAGCTGCAAGCTGCAACATGAAACATGCATTTGTGCCGGCGTCCAAGCGTTTTCCATTTCTATAAACATCTAAACTGGCCGAGCTTAGTGAAGCAGAGAGCAAGCAGATTTTCACTTTATGTGCGGCGTTTGATTTTTGAACGGGTTTCGATGGCCGGTTTACGCTTGGGAAAGTCGTCGTCTAGAATTGGCCAACTAAGCGTCACATTGTTATTAATTTCTGGTGACAAACTTTGCCATTGACTTGTGGCTAACAAGCGGAAACGAGCTACCAGCCAACCACCACCACCCACCAACCGCCTCACCACAAATCAGTGAACCACCGACAGGCTGAAAGGCCAAAATGGAACGAAAGCCAGCTTATGAGACCGCAAAATCAATAACCGCTCTCAATGCAACAAATCACCGGCCACAATGTTTTCTAAAGCGAGCCCACCCGAAAACGGGGCCAGCTTCTTTGCCCAGACAATGGATGGAGCTATTTGCGAACCCTCATGTGAAAGTGCTTAAAGCGAATTCATTTAGCGCCTATTAAAAAACTACGCGAAAGATGTCAAAGAAAGCCAGCCCTCCATCATCCCCAGCTGACATGTGTCCAACAGCAGTCCTAAGTAAGTGCCCGGGCCCTGGAAACTATTACGTTACATTTCGACTTTTTAGCACAAAATAACAAACGTCGGCTCGGGCTTGGCCAATTTGAATGCGCCGACGCTCTGGCTGGCCACAGAAACGCCTCGGATGGAGTCAATATTTGCGAACCTTTCTTTGCATTTTATTCCAATCGTTAATTTCACTTTTACTCATAAATATGCTAATTGCCAGCTCACGCCGGGTGCGGGTCTCTTCCGTGGCCGGCTCCCATCGATGATTCGATTCGGAAGACTCACTCGCACCCAGAATGCTTTTGTTAGCATTGCGTAATCGCACCGAGAAGAAAGTGAGATGGGTTTTCGTAATCAGCCGATGAGCGGGCCTGCAGGTGTGACAAAAAGTGAGGCAAACACTTTCACAAGTGCATGGGACCGTTGCCGGCGTCAAAACAAACCTCCAACTTCGCGGAATGGCCGCCTGTCCGAGTGCCCAGCGGCCGTTGACAGTTTTACAGCAGCCGCAGCTGTCTCATCACGCACTCCCCAAAAGAAATTTTTAATTAGTTTATTTTGGTTTTGTTTCATTTTTCATGCTTGTAGGACGGTGGGAACATTTCACATTTCCAGCGGCGGTCACGTTTGTGTCACACGTCGGCGAATTGTGAACTACGAGCTGCACAGCTAGAAGTGTATACTAAATAAAATTTATAATAAGCTGCGGTTATTTACAATACATTAGAGCAAATAGAGCAGCCAAAATTTAAAATCAATTTTCTTTATTTCTCATTCAAAATTGAAGAGCCTGCAAGCTATTACATTTATAGGTATAATCTTTATGTTGGTCAAGTAATGGAAGTAAAGATACTGTTTCAAAACTATGTGTTATGCTCGTGCTATATTCCACTTTACTCGCTTTACATAGTATTTACATATTAGCACCTGCATTGATTTTTTCACTGTATTCGAGCAGAGAAACCAGATGAAATCTGACCTTTCACCCACAAAGTGTGGGCCTTAATTGAATTGTAATCATATACTAATTTCTTTTACCTGTCGCTCGTCAAAAGGTGGATGGACTAATGAGTTTATTATTAAACCCGAGACAGTGTTGATGGGGGCTCAAATTTTAGTTTCCAGACGTTTGATGTTTCGCTCTCTGCCCCATAGAGATAATATACGAAGCCTTTTATGGCCTTGGCTAGTCGCAGAACTTCCTTAGGGGAGCCCTCTGGAAATTCGCCAGCACAAGCGATATTTTTACGGGTAATACGTTTTTATGATGTGGCTGCTTGAGTATCTTGAAGCCACAAGGGCCACAAAACAGTGTCATATATTGGCTGGGTTGCGGGTCGGCTCCCGTTTATGGTCGCTTGAATGGCCATTTCCTGTTTCTGTGTATATGACAAAATATTTGTTTTACCTTTTTTCGCCAACGACTTTAAAAATCAATAATTCGCTTACTACTCTTATCTGAAACTGCTGTTTTCGTTGTGAAGGTGACTACTCCCCATCACGAAAAATTAAAGCCGCTTTTGATACTTACAAATGGACAAGAGCTTAGATGGCAAGCAGATCAAGATATTTACAGCATAATAATTGCCACTCCATCGAAGCCCTCGATGGCACGTTTTGCGAAGCAAAAACAACTTTATTATGTAGGATTTGTAAACAACATTTATTAAAATACTCGTAATTTTAGCATTGTTCGTGTACAGCTTGCAACATTTTGTATTTGGATGATTTAGTTCAGCTAGGATCTGTGGATACACTTAGATTTGCAATTGTGGACTATGATACAGGTTTGATTGGGTGTTGTGTTAGCCTACAGTACCGGAGAACAATAAACAAAACATCAATTTGTCTAAGCCTATTCCTTAAGCTACCATATACAGCTAGAACGATGAGATAACCTGAAACTTTAGGAGGGAAAAAAAATGATTTCCAATAGGAACTGCGTTGTGGGAACTTAATCAAGAAGTCTTTAGTATGTTCTGCTTATCAAACACCCGAAATCCAATTGTGGGCTCAATCAATTACTTTCCGGCATTCGATACGAAAGTGATGGAACCATAGATTCGACTTAGCCGATGGCTGCGATGATGGGGACGATGAAAAGTTCGTTTAGGAATAGATTTTAGCACTGCGACAGCGGCGTCGCGCCATGCGTTGTGTGTGGCTCAACTTAGGTGTAACTTAGCTTGGCTTTGGATCACTGGACAATATATATAGTAGTACTCGTATTTTTAATGTAAATTCTAGGAGCGAACTGGAAATCGCATCACTCGACGAACTCCGCGCCCGCCGCCCGCTGCTCCCGGGTTGATTGCCAATTTAGTACTGTTCCAAACTGAAAGTGGGTCACAAAATTCGGGGTCATTATCGATGGCTGTTCAGGGCAAATAATGGCACGGCAAGGCAACGACAAGACAGACAAGAGTTACAGCTCGTCAAGGCAACGACAAACGGAAGTGGAAGCGCATGCATACACTGAGAGTAGGTGATTCCAATGGATAGACTACTGAGGAGGATTTCGAATTAAAGCGAAGGTGCGGGAGCCCTTAAACCGGGAAGTATCAGTCTCGAGGTAAGCTTTCTATACAAATAATTACGTCGAAGGGGGCGATAGAAACCTTTTGCGGATTAAACTTTTCGCGTTTGAAAGCATGCAAATGATTATATATTAGATAATGAAAATACGAAAATAAATATTTATATGATTTTAAACAGTTAAATTTGATCCCACAGATTTATAGTATTTGCATAGAAAGTTTTATGAAATTATTTTGAAGTATGCTATTTATTTTATATTCACAAAAATACTCCTTGAGATTTTAGTGTACTACTAATTCTGACGTTTTATCAACTACTAATGAAATGTTTTTAATGGAAATTTTAATTATCGCCCTCTTTGTTACTAAAGACAATTACAGAAAATCATTATCGAGGCTGGAACTTTCAATACTACTTTGATTTTCTGGTCCACTTGTTTTCTAGAACTTTAAAGGTTACATTCACTAAGAAAAAACGGTTAGCCTTAAAAATGCCATTGACATAAACAATAAATTTACAAACACTAATGCTTTTATTTGTTTGATGAGAAAAAGTTTCAATATTTGCAAATGAAAATTAAAGACCCAAGAAAAAGTTCTGGCAACTGTCAACAAGCACTCTGATGTCCTTGCAAACTCCCGATTTAAGTGGCTCAGTGTGCGCTTGAACTTTTTGTGGCAATTGGAACAATTGAAACGTGAAAAGGAGCAGCAGCGACGCTTGGAGCATGCAGATCCAATCAGCTCACAAAAGTGTGGGCCATGTGTCATGCAGACAGTGTCCGGGGTCCACGGGACCCCGGGACCAACCACGGGGTTGCTTTACCGCGGCATCAGCTTGGTGACCTCGGAGGGCATCGGGTTCTCCGTGAGGGCTACAGACTCGGTGACGGCGCTGCGCAGTCCGCACTCTGGATGGCCGGTCATGAAGTCGGTGGCGGCGGCGGTAGCCTCGAGGCCCCCTTCCCCCGCGAAGGATGCGCCACCCCCGCCGCCCTGGGCGCCACTGTGGCCCAGCAGCTTGAGCTCGCCCTTGGAGAGGTCGGCGCCCAACTTGCGGCGCCGCCGAGCAGCCGCCGCCTGGACGTTGCAGCCTGTCGTGTGACCGTTAAGAGCAACATTAGTGGGTTCTGAGCAACGGCAGAGCAGTTCTTGAAATTCTTTACGGAAGTTGTCGTTGAGCCAGCCGTAGAGCAGCGGGTTGGAGCAGGCGGAGCTCATGCCGATCATGTGGCAGACGGCGTAGGCCACCAGCATTTTCTGGGTCACCGCCGATCGCTGCATGTCCGCGTAAAGGTTGTAGAAGTTCAGGGGCAGCCAGGAGACCCCGAAGATGATGGCGATGCTGATTAGGAGGCAGTTGGTCCGCTTCATCCGCCGCCCGCGCTCCATCTTGCGTTGCGCGGAGGCGGCCTGAACGGCCACCACGGTGATGCGGCTCTTCAGCTTGTTGTAGATACCGAAGTAGGCCACCGAGACGATCAGGATGGGCACCAGGTACTGCACGCAGAGCGAGAATATAGAGTAATAGAAGCGCCCGTTGCTGCTGGGCCAGTCCTCAATGCAGAACGGGATCGTGTCCTGCAACCCTATCTGCTGCAGCAGCAGGGGCGTGTCCGTGTTGATCAGCTCCTTGTAGACGAAGAGCGGCGAGGCCAGGAGCAGGGCCAGTGCCCAAATCCCGGCCAGGATCGTCACGGCGCCGACGAACTGCAGGCTGTCTCGCGTGGGGTATACGATGACCTGTAATAGAGGGAGCAAGTGCGATGTTGGCGGATGAGCAGCTAGCCTAGAACTGGGTTACCCCCATTGTCTTACTTCAGGTTATTGTGTAAAGCTTGAGCTATTTCTGATTTCCTCATATCTGTATATTTTTTGATATCTGTATACCTATATACCTTTAAATTTGATACCTTTAAAAGGCATCGTCTTATAAATATTATTTACAACATTAACAATGTTCCACATTTATTATTGAAACAAAAGAGTAATAAATTAAAATTAGAGAAGGAGACATTAAATTAATTACCCAACAACTTTTGTATTTCACAAGGTAATTGACAAGTTTTCGGCAATATTTATTCCTCTTTAATATTAGACAGTGCCGCTGGCGTAACGCCTAATCTCTTTCGCTTGTCACGCGCCTAATTATGCATAACTTTAATCGAGGGTAAGACATTCGTGTAATTGCCAAATATTGACGCAGCGCTATCGATTTTCTCAATTTCCCAAGTAATGGTTATAAATTGATGCCATTTAGCTTGTTAATATCGGGACATGACTGCGCCATTCGATTGGCCCCATTTACATGCTAATGGCAGTGTGAAACATGGCCCGAAAGGGACTAACCTGATAGCGGTCGAACGCGATGGCCGTTATGGATATTGTCGACACGAAAATGCAGAGCGCCTGCAGCATGGCAACCGTCTTGCACAGGATGGAGCAGGAGCCAAAGGGCCAGTATTTGGATAGGATCTCCATTAATGTCAGCGGCATGGTAACCAGGCACAAAAGTAAATCTGAAAATCCGATCCATTGAGACACACAGCTCTGGGAGTAGGGCGGTTGGGACTTACCCGAGATGGCCAAGTTCAGGATGAAGAGGTTGCGGGCGGTGCGCATGATAGGCTTCCGGACGACGGCGATGACCACCAAGGTGTTGCCCAGGGCGCCGAACACAATGAGGACGCCGTACATGCTGATGAGCATGTGGTACCAGGGACTGTCCACGGCCCGATTGCTCAGGAAGCGGTCGATGAGCACCGGGTCAAGGGGCCGTGCCCCCGTCTCGTTCGGCTCGGATGTGTTGATGGCCGTCGTGTTGAGGACGGCTTGGCCGGCGCCCACCACCGCGCCCAGGTCCAGGTAATCCAGAGGATGGCGGTCGTCGAAGTAGCGCACGCTGTTACCGCTGCTCGCAAATCCACTCAGCCTGTCCCCGGCGGCCAAGGGTCCGGACTCCGTCTGATTCATGCTGACTATCTGCCAAACAGAGCAAGACAAAGAGTGGCTCATTACGCTCCTAATCCGCGGCAGGAACATTCAATTGTCAGGGGGCGAACTGGCTAGGGCACGCAAGTCGTGTATGATTTACGAGATTGGCTTGCTGCACACGCCACACATTCCCGCCTATATGCTATGGTTTATGGCCTCCCCAAAATATGGCAAAAACGAGGCAATTCGGCCATAAGCGCATGAAAAGTTGCCAGTTCGGTGCCAGTAGGTGGCCCAGCACCAAAGTCTTCTATGTGCCTCCGACATGAATGAAGCCTCTGACGCCTCTGGATGACGATTGCACTCAGAGAAATCAATCAATCTACAAGTATGGTATATACAGAAATATGCGAACGTTTCTTTCTGACAGTTTCTATTATATAAATGAAAAAAGTAATTGACAGTCAAAATGGTACATGGTATCTCGTCACCGAGAAATGTCGACTATAATGTTCGTAATTTGCTTTATAAAGTCAAGGCTTTACCGCATTATCAGTATCATTAAGCTAGAATTCATGCTGGCTTATTTTAAAAGCATCCCTTCAATAATCTAAGGTGAGAAAAGCGTATCATATTGTATGTATGTAGGATTTCAATTACTGTATTCTGATATCAGGAACATAACGAATCTTGTGATAATCCATTCAACTTATTTGCAGTAAAGGGCCCTAAAGATTTCATATTCGGTTGGAAAATCGTTTGCGTGCGAAAAAAATGTGACAAAAGCCCAATCTCCGGCCTTATTTAAAGTTCCGCGAGTTCCTTTGCGAAATTTATGCATTTCTCTATTTAAAATTCTTCACCGATAGGCTTAGGCGGTTTTGTCGAGGAACTTGACTGACGCACATAAATATTCATGCATTTCTCAGAGCTATAAATTATACCGCACATCAAGGCGGAACATGCATATAATTGGAAAAAGTCTAAAGTTTTGTTCCAGTAAGAAGTGTGTTTAATGCCAGACATTTGTTACTTAAACAAGATATCTACCGAGGCCCCCGTCGAGGGACAGCCGTCAGACACAGACACAGATACAGATACCGCTACTGCTAGGGCTAGGGCTACAAATACAGATTCAGATCCGAACTGGATATAAATGACGACATTTGCTAAAAATAATTGTGTAATTTTATGCGCCAAATGGCTGCGCACTTGTCAGTATCGATAAAAGCCAGTGGCACGAGGCGAAGGTGGACCCAGCCACAGCCTTCGCCTGCGCTTCCATTTTCATTCCGATACAGACTTATGGCGGTGCCTAAAGGTATGCATCAGCACTGACAGCTGCGATAAATGAGGCGCTAATAAATCTCACCAATCGATTGGTGATTGGATTGGATTGCAATCGGGAGATTAACTCCCAGCAGGACCCCGCATGCGGGTGTGGCAAGGGGCCAAGACAATGTTGCCTTGGAAATTTAATTTCAAGTTGCTGCCAGTTAATTGCCTAATATTTACTCGACAACTCAAACAGAGGGGCCCTTTTGCGGAGAGGAAAACTCTGCCGACCGCACACTGGTCAGTCGTAAAACTGTTTCTTCTGTTTCGAGTTCGAAAAACAGTTTGGGGCTTCCCTCAACGGTCGAACCCTCGGGCTGGGACACAATGGAAAGTTTTTCAGTTCTTCCCAAAAAGGAGCAATGATTCGCCTGGGAAGCCCCGTCCTAGACTGCTCAACAATCTGTCGCAGAAGTTTCAATCAAAGGCCGCACTTTCACGGACTTCGGGAATTGACTTGGCAAGGTGAAAATTGAATTTTCATGTTTTTCCTCCTCCTCAAAGCGACTGGATAGCAAACGCAGCGACGTATCGAGTGATTCGCAGTTGCTTTTTCGGTTCAACTCGAACAAAGAATTTAGTGCCAGCAGAATTATGTAAAGTAGCCTCAAGTTATCGGCAGTTGTCACAAATTTTGTATAATTTTCCGAATGCCAATGCTTCCAGTGAGATTTTGCTGCCCGAATTTTCACTTCACTGCATCAGACAAGCGTGACAACGTTTTTAAATGCCAGTCATTTTTCCAAACCAGGCTTGGCAAGTTTATATTGAATTTCGTCCTGGTATGGCCAGCCGCCTGCTGGCATTTTGACTCAGCTATTTTTGTGATTTATTTGGGGCGTGGTCTCTGGTTTCGCCTCGACAAGATGGATTTTATTGCCTCTCGGGCAATTTGTTTGCCGCAAATACACATTTCCCTTCCGCCTGTCAGCAGCCGACCACGGCTGACGAATTTATCAATTCGATATTGGCTTGCTCGGCACCCTTTTGTTTGCTGCTTTGTTTTATTTTACTAATTGTAGCCCATTTTGCAAAGACAGTAGAAGGGGTGCCGCCTTGTGAATTTGCGTCATCAGCTTCGCTGGTCAACTCCCATTTATTCATATTCATTTCGCGAGATAGGGCGATGGAGATCTTCCTGAGCCGAAACATCTGGCCAAACGTGGAAACGTGTTAATCATCTAAGCCTCTTACGGTACTAAGTACTAGACTAGCACTGCTTGTGGCCTAACGCTTCTTGGGTGTCAAAAGAAGGCTTGAATATCTCTGGGGATATAAATAAAAATCTGTGTCTTGCCTGCGGAAATCACAAAGTGATTGGGTAACCTAATAGCAATAATTGTGGAAGCGGATATGTTGGCTTTGAGCGGCTTTTAAGCCTTCTCCGAATTCCTCAAATTGCTTTTTCTGCCATTTGGAAAATTAGCTTTTATTTTGAATGTTGTGAAAGTCCTTGACGGGGTGTCTTCATATTCGCAAATGGAATAGAAGCCAAGAAGCGGTATCCATATGGTTAAATCAGACAGATTTCCTCGGCAACAACAGCAACTGGTAAGTCCTCGAACAAACTTTTCCATTTTAGGAACAAAGTAATTTCGTTCCATTTGACATTTGCTCCTAAACGGCTTCTTGAGCTGAGACGCGCCTTAAGTATTTATATTGCAATTACACTCACCATCGTTCCGGAAATCTGCTCCGCCCCGGAGTGTTACACTTGTAGTGCGTTTCCTGCCGTTAATGTTGTTTCTGCAAGTGGCACAAGTGACTTCTTGTCCTTTTTTCCACAGCTACAGCAGCAGCTGCTCATTTAGTTTGCAATTTAAAATGCACTCATGGGAATTTCCCTGTTGTTTCGCTGTTGAAATAACAAAAACTGTGGAATTTCCTGCAGGAGGTCACAAATTGTATTACAAAATCACGCTTCACTCCGAGCAAGTTTCTCGTCAAAATAATCTTAATTAAGTCTGCATTACTCCTGATGTCGGCATAAGTTTGGGACACAAGTTAATCCTCGATGCTAAAATGTTGTCCAACTACCAAAGGAAAAGTAGGAAAGTAGGAAAAGTTTGCACCACATTGCTTGGGTTTTTGAGAGCCTCGGGGAATTTCAGTTTTGCCTGCATTGGTATGCATGACTTTTGGATAACTCCTCCGACTTGATTGGTTTGGTAAGCGCATATGCAAACTGTTTAACATAAAAGACCCGAAGTTATGGCGCAACTTTTCCTTACATTTTAAATGAAGCATTATCCCTGACATTCGATTTGGATATCCAAGTCCTCCTCGCTCATTTAATAATTCAACATTTGGTTATTTTTGTACAAATTGGTTGTCTGCACTCATTAATATTCCTTCATGTCGTTATGGCTTTAATTGCGGCCATATTCCCTTTATTTTTTGTTCATTTATTCGCAATGACAAGGCGCCCCATATGGTTTGTGATTTATTATTCAGAGTCCATTAATAATGTCATTAGGCAAATGGAAGTGCAGCGCCTCATTAATCGGGATGCACAGGCGCTATTAACTTTGGGGGAATTTACACGGACCGTCAGTTTCCTGAGCCCATTAACCGTCTCGTAGTTTCGGAAAATTATGATTTCGGGGCCCCGAGCCACCCACGTCGCTTTTCATCTCCAGCGCGGAAGCAACACTTTTCCCGGGGGACTGCGGCGAAAAATATTTTCTTTCGATTAACTCACAATCATCCGTTGGCCTGCATTTCAGATTCACTGGAGCGCGCTCGAGAAAATAATCATCATAATTACAGGCACGGACAAGGAGCGGCCGTCCGGCGGCTTTTAACACAATTCCACGGGCCACTTGCGGATCAGAATTCGCGGAGCCGTAAATGTCGATGTCGGCGCAACGGCGGGCTGTGCGAAATTTTCACGCCTTCAACATTTTAATGGCAGCACATCATCGGTAAAGCAAACAGCACCACAAAGCGTTTTTAAGAATTTCGAGATCCGGCAGTTCGGTAATTCGACGGCTTTTTTGGCATCAGCGTTTTTCCGCGTTTAAATTCTGAATAAATATATTCACCAGCATTTTTGTAACATTTTGTTTTCATTTCACGCTTTTTATTACATTTTCTGGTTTGCAGTGTTTAATCGGTCTGTTGACTGATCTCCGATAACCACACGCGTGCACAGTCGGCGACCATCTGTTGGCTTTCGGAGGGCATCCCCTGGTTAAATAGCCTTGCCTCGGCGCCGACGGTTCAGGTGTTCGCTTCGGGGTAGAGAGCGCGTTGCGTATACGCCGCGTGGCACCCAGTTTGCGACTGGCCGTGCGGCACTCCTAAAACAGCCTGCAGACCTTCGCCTCAACTTTGTTTTGGCCCATCAGCTGTTAGGAGCTTTCTTATCACCGAAGCCGGGGGTTGAAAAGCTCTGCACCGTGCGTTAAGGGACGACGAAAACTCGTCACAAGCTTCCACCTAGTCTGCCAGTTTTCTGAGTCTGCCAGCTCCAATCAGAAGCCGCTAGGATAGTTCAAGGGTTGTCTGATAGGTTATCACCTGAGTAATAGTCACATTTATGTTAACGAACCATAACAAGGAAATTATGATAATGAAGAATCAGCGGTGCTATAGAATACGGAACAACATCAAACAATTATCTTTTTAACCCTCAACCTGAGTATAGTGTGATTGTTATCGTTCGAAATGATTACGTTAACAGGTTTCACGAATCTCTGAGGTGCATTCACGTTTTATTTTCTCGAACGCGATTTGTATTGAAATGGAAATACTCGGTAACTCGGCACGATAATAAACGTGCAACGTGTAATCTCATTAATAATGTTACAACGACGAATTAGTATCTCTATATATTTATTAAAAAAGCGGGATTACATGCCAGCATATTGATTATATTGTATTTAATTACCTATTCCAACACACCCTTGGAATCGAGACGATCCAACAATTTTTTCACACTGCGATGCACAGATTCGTTCTCGTAAATGGCTTTCTGGTACCGGACGCCCGCTGGGGTATCTTTATATAAGCTTGAAAAATCTGAGCAGATTTCCGTGCCGTTGTAGATCATAACGGGCTTGAATAAGTGTGCCAGCAAACCTTTAAGTTAAGAAAAGTAATGTATCAATCCTAAGAATATCGCCGAATTCTCAAATGAACTTACTCATAAAACGGCGCTGCTCAAACTGCAACTGGAATTCCTGGATATGAGGAAACACTCCCTGAAAGTTTAGCTTCTTCAGACTGTCTTTGAGGGTATGATAATAATGTTCTAGGAGCTCGTCTTCCCTCTCTTGTACCTCCTCCCTCAGGGAAGTGGTGAAGAAGTAGTGCAAATCAATGGCGGGTGAGGTGCAATTGCTAAACTGAAAGTCCAAAGCAACGACGGTCTGGGGACTCCCTTCGTCGTCGTATTGAAACATCACATTGGTGGTCCAACAGTCTCCATGGATCAATGTCTGCAGGTCCTTCTGCCCAACATCGAAGGCGCGAGCACCGCGCTCCATAAGGTGTGGTCCCAATCGCTCCAGCCTATCGCCGTAGGTCTTCTGCAAGTCCGGTTGACCGTTGATGAATTTCAGGAAGGCTCTGAATAAACCCGTGAAGACCTCCGTGTAGCCCTTCTTATCGCGTGAAAAGAAATGCGTGTAAAAGCACTGGGTCAGAAATTCCGGATGGCGCTTTCGCAGTATCATGGCAGCGGCATGGAACCGGGCCAGCATGTCCAAGACCAGCTTGGTGTGAGCCACATCCAACAGCTTGACCCGATCCGCGTTTACAAACTTGTCAGGGGCCAGGTCCTCCAAGATCATGGTATCCCGCTGTCGGTCAACGACTATGGCATCAGGGGAAAGCTTCCCACGAAAACCTGCTTCCTGGAGGATTGTCTTCATCTGGGGCAGGAAAAACTCGTACACGTCCATTTCGCGGACGTAAAGATTGTATTCCACAAACACCTCCGTCTGCGGATTATCCAAGGAGAGGCTCTGCTTGACTATATACGACTTCGACAGTACCACGCCGTCACCCTGCTGGTAATCCACGTAGATGCGAGTCATAACTCCGACAAAGTTTTCACCCTTTCCAGTGGCCGGCTTAGCCCAGATGTTAAGAACTTTCAGGCCATCGTCCTGGCAGTATTTCTGTAGCCAGGGCTGCAGATATTCCTTGGTTAGCCAAGCAGGCAGCATTGTTTGCGAGGCGCGATTCCGACGATTACTGGCGCCTTAGCCGTGAAACTCACGTTTATATTATGACGAAATGCTGATCTTATCGGCCTACCTCACAAGGGCTATCGCCATATCGGGGCTCTCAAGTGAATTTTTCAATTACAGATAGTAAAACTACGGAAAAAACAATGCAAGTCACTCCAATCAGGTACTGTTTTAGTTTGTTTTTGATTTTTGTACATAGGAGATAAACAATGAAATTTGTTGAAAATTGTAAATTGCAATAGCGATTCAAACTTTATGAGTTCAATCACGTTTGAATTTCACCATGAAATGATTCGTCCGATAAGACGAAACCTCATAGAAGCAATATATAGATTTTATTTGATAGTATTTTAGGCGGGCGTATGTGTTTAAAGGTGTGGTTCTCATGGTATTTTCATATTTAGTATATTTTCATCATATTTTCATCTTCAGTATAAAAACAAGTAGAAACGCTGTAGTCGAGATTTCTCGACAACGAGATATCTTGTACCTCTCTTGCCGCGGCATGCCGTTGTCGTGGGAAATGGGGGGTAAAACTTTAATTGATCATATCTTCTATATTTATTGTCCGATCTAAACGTGATTTTGCAAGCACGTGTTTGGCGATTAGCAGACTTATAATGATGTCTCCAGCTTTTACCATTTTGGAGATATCGTTTTTTTTGCAAATACGAGGGCGTAAAGGGGCGTGGCAAAAATCTGGGAATGAAATTATCTGCATAATAGTTAAACGCACCTAATTCAAACAGGTCTCTAGCTCTTATTTTGTCCAAGTTATCGCGTGGCATAAATATGAAATAAACTCGACCTGCGTACACATATAAGCAAATAGAATTACAGCAAAGAATAACACCTCTAGCTCTCTAGCTAAGCAAATAGAATTACACCTCTAGCTCTTACCATCTCCGAGAACGACGTGTTCATACATACAGACGGACAGACGGGCGGACGGACAGACGGACATGGCTAGATCGACTCGGCTGTTGACGCTGATCAAGAATATATATACTTTATAGGGTCGGAAAAGCTTCCTTCTCCCTGTTACATACTTTGCACAAACTTAATATACCATTTGTACCTTAAGGTACATGGTATAAAAATTCAGCAACAGACAGAATTTAAGCAATAAAGATAAAAGGTTTAAGACCGCTAACGTTTTTATTGTATGGGATCTAGAAGTTTCTTCCAATTTTGCCTTGAGAAAATATAACAAAATTTATATCTGAAAGTAATATACGGGTAGTATCTGAAAAAAAAATTACTCAAATGTAAGTACCAGACAGAAGGAAACATCTGCTTAATAATGAAATACATAAGTTGTTGAAAAATTTGGCTACGTTTATTTTTTGTTAATTTTTATATTTGACGAAAAATTGCTTATTTAAATGCATGAAACATTTGTCTATTTATATCTTAAATTATGTTTATGTGGGACCTAATGGGCATCCAAAAATCCTTTTGAGTCCAAAATGGGTAAAATCGTTTCGATACGTCTTTTAATCTCCTCGTTTTCATACATCGAATCCTGGAATCGAATGCCTTCTGGAGTGTCTTGGTAGAGATTTACGAATTCAGGATCTTCACAACCCGCGTATATCATAATGGGTTGAAAAACATTGGCAATTACGACACCTAAATCAAAAAATGAGGATCAGTGTATTCACATAAGTGTGACAGCTTAAACACTTACACAAGAAGCGTCGGCTCTCGAACTGGAGTTGGTAGTCAAACAGGCTGGGAATTCTTCCCTCGAAGGACAGTGCTTGTAGAGCCCGCCTTAGGGCATAGTAGTGGTACTGCACCAGTTCCGTTTCCCTCTCCTTGACGTCGACCTTCAGAGATGTGCTGAAGAAGTAGTGCAAGTCTACAGCCGGGTGGGTCCAGGTGCTGAACTGAAAGTCTATGGGCAGGACAGTGATGGGATTGCCCTCGTCGTCGTACTGATACATCACATTGGTGGTCCAACAGTCGCCGTGTATCAGCGTCTGGAAGTCCTTTTCACTGATATCCACGGATCGAGCGGCATACTCCATTAGGTGCGCGATGGTGTGATTCAACTTGTCTCCATAGCGACTCCACAAAGTCGGCTTTGTCTTGACATACCTGATGAATGCCTTGAACAAACCGGTGAATACCTCCTCGTATCCCTTTTTTCCTCGAGAAAAGAAGTGCGATTGATAGTTCCGACGCAAAAGGCTCGGTTCTCGTTGGTCCAAAACTATGGCAGCCGCATGGAATTTGGCCAACATTTCCAGGACGAGTTGTACATGGACAATGTCCAGCTGCTTCAGCCTATCAGCATTCGTGTAGTGGAGCGGAGCCAGGTCTTCGAGAATAATGATGGTTTGTTCGCGATCAACTATGATGGCGTCTGCCATCAGCTTTTCGGTGAAGTTAGCTTTCAGCAGAATCTCTGCCATTTTTGGTAGCACTATATCGTACATATCCAGTTCCCTGTTGTAGACATCGTACTCTTGAAAGAGCTTTGCCTGGGGAGCATCTGCGGGTACGGCTTGTTTAAGAATATAGGACTTCCTCAGCAAAGCACCGTTTCCCTCCTCCAAGTCCACATAGATTCGTGTCATAACACCCACATAGTTTTCGCCCTTTCCCGTCGCGGGCTTCGCCCACACCCTAAGGACCTTTAACTGCTCATCCTTGCTGTAGGCCCGTAGAGCCCTCTGTATATACTCCTCGGTTAGCCAAACGGGAAGCATTGTGGATGCGATCTCTGCCGACTCTGAAGTCTCAGAATCTGAACAAACGCTTTTACACTCTCGAGGCACCCATCTTATCAGCTTAATTTATACGATGGAAGCTAAACTAATGCATGTGCAATTCGCATGGTTCGCCTAAGTCAGTGAGTCGACACATTTTTTATGGTCACACAGTTGGCGTCTCAAACGGTGTTTGAGACATTCAGTCGCATTCATTTCTTTATAACAGTGAACGTTTAACAAAATTTAATGAACACATACTATTGCCATATAAAATGATTTGATATAGAAAAATCTAGATGCTCTGGTTTTTTTTTTAATTTTTATACCATGTACCTTAAGGTACAAATGGTATATTAACTTTGTGCAAATGTATGTAAAAGGCAGAAGGAGACATCTCCGACCCCATAAAGTATATATATTCTTGATTAGCGTCAATAGCCGAGTCGATATAGCCATGTCCGTCTGTTCGTCCGTCCGTCCGTCTGTCCGTCTGTCTGTATGTATGAACACCTCGTTCTCGGAGATGGTAAGAGATAGACGTGTAATTCTTTTTGCTTTTGGTGTGTTTGGTGTGTTATTGTTGCAGGCAGATCAAGTTTATTTCAAATTTTTGCCACGCCCCTTGCCGCCTTCGTAATTTGCATAAAACTGTATTTTCTTCGACACATTTGCCTATAATTTGGGCAAAATAAGAGTTAGAGACCTACTTCTAAATATGTCCGTTTAACTATTGCGCAGATAATGTCATTCTTGGATTTTTGCCACGCCCCTTTACGCTCTCGTATTTGCAAAAAAATCGATATCTTCAAATGGTAAAAGCTAGATTATGCAATTTTCAGTCCAATAAGTCCACTGATCGTCAAACACGTACGTGCAAAATTACGTACGGATCGGACAATAAATATAGAAGATATGGCCAACTAAAGTTTTACCCACCCCTTCCCTAGGAAACGGCATGCCGCACACGCTGCGGTGATGTCATCCGTCTCTTCTTTGACTTCAATTCGTTCGCACGTGTATACATAAGTAGTGTGTGTATGTGTGTACCTGCTAATTTTTTGGATGTCAACAAACAAAAATTTGGTGAAAAAAAAAAAAGAAATGGTTCATAAAGAAAAGAGGTACATGGTATCTCGTTGTCGAGAAATCTCGACTACAGCGTTCCTACTTGTTAAAATTTAGTCGATTTAGCAATCAAAAGAATTTTTGTACTCAAAAATTTATTTATAGTTGCCACGCTTCTTTTTTTTGGGTATATTTTATTGTACTCTTGGCTAAAGCAAAATTTTTATTTTGTTAAATTAATCATTAAGTCATTAGAAAACCTTCTATCTTTAATTCCTCACATCTAAGATAAAGATTTAGGTGTACTCGTGACAAAAGAAACAACATCATCGTTTTATTTATCTCAGAGACTAAGCTTGCCAGCACGCGATGTTCCCATGAGTTAATTACTTAAAAACCCAAGCTCGTATTTTTTAGATAAAAATGTTTAGGTTGCCTGCACAATTTTTAAATTATTTAGGTTTCCTGCAATACATGTATGGGAGGTCTGATGTCATATTTAATGTTGCTATATTACATATCGAAATATATATTTTTATACCCGGTTCTTAAAGTAAGAATGAATTCAGTCGAGTGTCTCGACTATAAATAGGTACCCGGTTCTCAGTCTCACTGGACATGGCTAGATCGACCCGGCTGTTGATGCTGATCAAGAAAAGCATCCTTCTCCCTTTTACATACATTTCACAAACTTAATTTACCATTTGTACATGGTATAAAAAAATGATTGATAAAGAAAATAGGTACATGGTATCTCGTTGTCGAGAAACATCGACTACAGCGTTTTTTTTTTTTTTATAATATCCCCGCTCATCCATAAACCGCGAAATTTAGTGGCGTTTTAATAATCGAGACTCTAAATTTGTTGCACAAACTCCGAATATCTCTTCCACCTACTTATAAAAAGCTACAACTACCAAATTAAGATATATTATTAGTATAGCCAGTATATATGTCTATAGTAAAAGTCACTCCCTTCGCACCCAAGAATATAGTCGTTATTACTTGTAAGAATTAAATATAATAAGGTTTTTATATGTATTGGGAGTCTAGGAGTCCTTTAGCATCAAGAACCGGTAATATCTTTTCGATTCTGTTTTGGACGGCTAAGTTAGTGTACATCGTGTCCTGGATCTTAATACCCTCGGGTGTGTCCTGGTATAAGTTGGCAAACACAGGATTCTCGGTACCCTCATACACCATGAAGGGTTGACATGTGTTGGCAAATATTACGGCTGTAAGCAAAAAACGGTGTTTTTAGCGAATTTAAAAATATAGAATAGTCTAATCGTACTCATGAATCGACGTCGTTCGAACTGAAGCTGGTACTCGAACAAGCTGGGAAATCGCCCCTTGTAGGAAAGAGCCTCCAAAGTCTCTTTCATTGCGCAATAGTGATGCTGCACCAGTTCCGCCTCCCTATCGAACACCTCAGTTTTTAGTGATGTGCTAAATAAATAATGCAAATCGACAACCGGCGAAGTCCACGAGCTGAACTGGAAGTCTATGGGCAGGACAGTGCTGGGGTTACCCTCATCGTCATACCGGTACATCACATTGGTGGTCCAACAATCGCCGTGTATCAAGGTCTGAAGATCTTCTTCCCCCACCTCTATGCAACGCGAGCCGTATTCCATTACATTGGGGATGAGCCTGTCCAGCTTGGCTCCGTACTGCTTCTTCAACTCTGGCTGGCTTTTCACGTACCTAATGAATGCCTTGAACAAGCCGACAAAAAATTCTTGGTAGCCTTTCTTGCCTTTGGAAAAGAAGTACGACGACGTTTTGCTGCTCAAAAGATTCGGTTCGCGTTGGTTCAGGACAATGGATGCTGCGTGGAATTTTCCCAACATTTCTAGCACCATCTTGGTGTGCACTATATCCAGCTGCTTTATTCTATTCGCATTAGTGTAGCGAAGTGGTGCCAGGTCTTCAAGGATCATTATGGTTTTCTCCCGGTCCACTATTATGGCGTCCGCCATTAACTTTTCAGTGAATCCTGCCTCCTTAAGGATTTTCGCCATCTTGGGCAGCACGATCTCATACATGTCCATCTCCTTTGTGTACACATCGTACTCCCGGAAAATGTCGGCCTCTGGACCCTCGCTGCCGCACACTTGCTTGAGGATGTATGACTCTTGCTGCACAGTCCCATCTTTTCGCTCGAGCTTCACAAAGATTCGGGTCATGACGCCCACGTAGTTTTCGCCCTTTCCAGTTGCCGGTTTCGAGCAGACCTTGAGGACCCGAAGCTGGTCGTCCTTGTAGAAGGCCTGTAGGGCTGTTTGAATGTAATCCTCAGTTAGCCAAGTGGGCAGCATTTTTGGTGTCAATTAAGGCCTGCACTCGCTGACGAATCTGATCTCACAGCAGCCAGGGCGACACTTATATCGCATCAACCTTCTGCCTTATCACACTGATTATGACGTAGATAAGTGCTTATAACTTGCAAATATATCTATATTGTCTCCTTTAAATCAATTGTACTTGGATTTGCTGTTAGTGCCGCTTCTATCACAAGTTATCGTGAGATGGCAGATTTATTTTAGCATTGTCATGCAGGCACCTGTTCAAACTAGTCTAGTCATTTTAGCTGTCGGCAAATATGTTTCCCGTGCCAGAAAACAACATTTTACGTATTTTTGTCGCCTTTTTAAACAGTGCTTTTAAATAAAACGAAAATTATACTATATCAATGCGTACATACTCGTAGCTTTAAGAACTGGACGTGAGATTGGAATATCGGAATTAACACCGCAACCGTAGCTTTTCCACAAGACGCCTATAACATCCACCTGGAAGTATGTCCTCAACGAAAAAATCTGCCAGACCCTGTGATACATGCGCAACGGAGACATTTCACGTGATCTAATAATTCCGAAGATGGGTAATGTCAGGCACTTGCTACGCCTAAGAATTCATCCGATTTCAGTAACGAAGCCCAATATTTAGCTCAGAATTGTTCCATTTAATTTTATGTTTAACTTTTAATTTTATGTTCTGCGGACCCACGGGCTCGTTACCTTTAGTTATCTTTAATTTTTTTTGTTAATGAAAATTATGAATGCAAACACCTAGTATGTCGCGAGACCTAGAAGTCTGAGGTTGTTATAAACTCTCGAGTGGCTTTGTTAATCCATAGTATAAGCTCCACACGTAATAGTTTTATATGTGTCTTAAAAACGAAATTACTGAGTAAATATAAATATGAGAATTTACATGTAGCTACGCAACGGTCCTCACCTTGTTTTGTTTATTTGGCATTTGGATTTAGTTTATTTATTTCTTCATCTTAAGCCATTAATGAAGACCATTTCTGATAATAAAAATATTAATTTTTTTTAAAGTAATCTTTTGGATCATGACAAAGATATTACTATTTAACCTGTAATATCCTTAATAAATTAGAGAAAAAATTTACATATATTTAAATGTTTGCTTCGGTTTTCTGTTGAATTTCAGGTAAATGTATGTTTACATACATACATATGTATATGCACAGGTACATTTGAAATTTTTTAACGTATTCAGCTAGATTACAATAAACGAAACTACAATAGCATTTGAGTACTCCGGATCCTTCATTGGTTTAAGTTTCGGGTGCAGGAGTTTTGACCGGGAAACCCATAAATTTAACAACTGGTTAAACCCTTCAACAAAGCGGCTGCCGGTTACTGTGCAATCTTTGTTTGACTTTTGCCCACTGCGAATGTGCACAAACAGAGCGAAAGTGCGCTGATATTTGCTCGGTTAAATCGTTTACATGTTGAGATAGGAGATAACGGGCTGCCGCCCGAAACCCACCGGACATTAGAGGCTTTGGACTTTGCGTATGAACATACACAGAGTATATCTAGAGGCGTGCGTAGTTGGCTGGACAAACAATTGGCGCAGCTCCTTGGTAACCGAAACAAATTGTTGAGTAAACAAAGGCATGTTCCTGATAAGAAACTGGTAAACATTTGCCCAAAATCCTCCCACTCGCTAGGTCAAGGCTAGCGTTGCCAGCGTAAACAAAATGAAAGACTAATAAATATATCTATATTGGGATTGAATGTATCTTAGGCGGCGGAAGTTGCATGGAACTCGTGCTACAAGATGACGAGTCCAACACATCTACCCATGTGGCTAATTAATATACTGAAATATGAAAAGGCATAACATGTTGTCCCAGGAGTTTTGGCCACGTAAGCAAAGGCCGCAGACGATTCTAGACTACCAAACAGAATGTGATAATACTTGTTTTTATTTTACAACAGACTTGTTATTCCAGACGGGCGATAGTAGAAAATGCTAGACTCACTCAGCTCCCTCAGCTTCGAGCAGTCAGTTGAGAAATTTATTTATCTCCCACAACCACGCAGCGCAATAAAACACAAATGGAACTTTTACATACTATTCAAAATTAAAACGCGAACTCTAAGTGTCTCATCAAGTCATGATGCCAGTCGGCACTACAAGCAACTAAAGAGGTGTTTTAACAATGTTTACTCTAGAACATTTTGCGGCCAAACGCATATCTGCACATTTGGGTCAGTTGGCGGTAGTAAACACATTGATTTGGCCGAATTGAAATCGCTTCTCGGAAGGCAAATCCACATTGTTTGGTAAACAAAAGCAGTGGCACTGATAAGGAGCGAAGTAAACACAGGAGCCGCCGCCGAGTGCCCCTCGCACGTTAATGTTTTCATTTCGCCTTTTTTTACCAGGTGGTATGTGAGCGTCGGGGAAGTGCTTGTTTGCTTTCACCATAAACAAATTGTTTTATGCTTATATGAGCAATTGTTTGCTCTGGTAAGGCCCTGGGCAGGAACACTCGTTAGATACGTGCGGAGAACAATTTTTTGTTTTCCTTAATCAACACATTTAAAGAGCCAAAGAGCCGTTGCCAACATATGGTTGCATTTTCACGTGACCCAGAATAGCAACCACTTATATGCAAGGATTTCTTACAAAAAACAAAATTCTTTGTGTTGTCCTTTAGGTTGTTTATAGTAAGCTAATCCAGAAAAACTAAATACGATTATAGTTACAATCCGGACCATACTTATTGAGGTAAATTTCCATGCAACAATAAGCATATTACGTATACGCACGGTGAGCCAACGTTGGACCTAAACTAAAATAATCCCATTTCTACATTTGCTTGCTCGTTTCTGTCGTCTGCATTTAAATTTACTAGTCTGCTGTTTCTGATAGAGAATATACATACTTAATAGGATCGGTCAATATGTTATTTTACTCCTCGACAACCGTGTATAAAATTAGGAAACATATTTATCGTAGCATCTTAGACTTCTTTGGGTTTGCGCATTAAAACAAATAATAAATATCTTTATTAGGAAAAAATAAATTACCTAAATTATCTAGGAGCTAGGAGCAGGGACAGGGCCCGCTTACAATCTTGTAGGTTTGAATATTGCTGGCACAAGACCCTTTTGGCGTTTAGGACTTCCGGTTCCCTACTGTATCCGCTTGCTGATCGTGTCCAGATAGTTGTAGCCGTGGTAGGCCTTACTCGTGGCCCAGTCCTTGCTGTAGCTGCCGCCGCCGACCTCATGCGGTGAACCCGACCCGGAGCTGTACGGCGAGTACGAGTTGGAGATGCTGCTGCCCACAAACGAGGAGTAGTCCGAGGGATCAGACTCGTAGACGTGCGAGTGCGTCTGCACCAGGTGCGGGTGGATCTTGCACATGGTCTTGTACTTCAGGTAGTGAATCAGCCAGCCCACGCCGCCGACCAAGAGCAGGTTCATGCCAAGCACGGGCAGCAGTAGGCCCACCATGGTCATTTTCAGATGGGCAATCTTCATCAGAATGATCAGGGGCAGGAGGATGAGCCACTTCTTCTTCTTTTTTTTCAATCGGGCCTCTGAATGGATTCAACATCTCCGATAAGCTTTGCACAGAATAGATCATGCATAAGTCGGTTACCCACCCGATTCATCCAAGACACGGGCCCCAGATTCGCTGGAAAGTGTTAGCTGCAGGGCATGGTTGCGGCCGAAGGTCTCCAGAGCCCGTTTGAGGAACTTCAGGATGTTCGTCAGCTCGCTGTCACCTGAAATCACAAACGCCAAATGAATTTCAAGCGCGTAATTACAAGCCCGAAAAATGCGCAAGTGATCCGCGATTAAGGAAGCGGGGGCCATAATTCTTCGAATTAATTAAACATCCGCCGCGGGTTACCCATTAATTCCAATGTATGCAGTGGATGCTGCCCAGACACAGGTGATCAATAAAGACGCATTCCTACCATTTGATTGCCCCGCTCTTGAGTTGCCAATTTCGCCGCCCAACTGACCGGAGAAAACAACTTTCGATTGCACGGCAAAAAACTGAATCGTTTGCATGACAACTCAAATTTCGCTTATAAAATTTGAATATGGCTATGCAGTTGCGATTTTGTTGTAATAATAAGTATTTCTTTCTAATTGATTTTACCATTTCAACTACAAACACAGCCACCAGGACTGCCTTAACTTGAAAACAGAGGTACAATCAACGTTAAAGAATTGTAATTACTTTAAATTTGTTCAAAACTAATTGTTTCAGTCTGATGTACCTTCCATCTTTTTTATATAAGTCATTCAAGACACCAATAGATAATTACAAAAAAAAAATAGAACATTTTGATGCTTACGATTTACGTATTCATGTTTATAATTCGTTGATGGGTCATAGCCAAGGTTTAAGGAACTTTATACCAGAGTACCAACGGTTGGACAGATAATAATTTTTTTCAGTGCCCACCTTCCAAGCTCTTGGCGTCGTTAAAGACGGCCACTTCGTTAGCAGGTTCTCCAAGCTGCACCAATCGCAGCCATCGGTTTTTGTCCCCGGGCAGGTCGCGGCCGTATTCGCTGGGAAAGAAGCCCAGACTGTTGGTGGCCACCTTCCAGATCAGCCGGCTAGCTTTGTACTTGATGCAGGACACTAGGCTGCGGGTCTCGAAGCACTGCTTCTGGTTGCGCGCGATGTAGGCATCGCTGTGTGCCGCCCTCGGGGCTGCACTTCCCGCGGATTTGGGAACGAATGCAGATGCCGGGACTGGAGCTGGTACCGCGGCCTCTGGGATCAGCTTCTCCGCCGTGGAGTAGTGGAGAAGGATCAGCAGCATCAGCGCCACCAGGATGCGACACAGCAGCATGTTCTCGGACACGGATTGCACTCGGATCGGGGATACTACCGCACGGCTAGGTGGACGACTCGCAAATGGCAACCGAGCGGTGCTGGCTGCTCCTTTTATCGCGCCATGGCAGCCACAGATCGGCCGACTAGCTGGTTTTCCATCTAATGCTCATGTGCAACGCCAGAGCAGCATGAGCAGCTTGCACCGGAATCGCAATTCCTGCTGCCACTTTGCAAAATCCAGCGCCAGCGCCAGCGTCAGTGCCAATGCCACCGATGCTTTCTGGGTCAGCAGAGTGGCGGAGGGAGGGGCGTTTTGCTGCAAGCCGATCTGCGATCGATGCCCAAGAAATTGTATCGCATTGTCATCGGGGATTATGAGGCCAATATCGAGCAACAACCGCCAATTGGCCGCCGTCCCGCTGCGTGCGAGCGAGTGAGTCCCACACGAATAGGCATCCGAATCGGAGTCCGCGCTGGATGAAAGCCGGGCAATCGAAAGTGAATCGCCGGGCGATGTGTATCTGATGGATGGATATACGGTCGCTGCCATATTTGCAATTATACAGGCCTGGCGCCACTGGCAGTGGCTGTGGCAGTGGCAGTGACTGGCAAATGATACCAATCAGAATAAGTGCAAATGTGCATTTATGCGAGTTTAAACTGGTCACAAAGTGCGCCCAGTGTTGCATCGTGCAATTTGCATATTTCTGCAGTGGGAATCGTTAGGAAAACGAACTAGAAAAAACACAACATCCGAGCGTTTTAATTACCAACCGCAGACACTGGATGCGGGATATCTCGGATGCTGCCTGCTGGCCGCTGGATGCGAAAGTTGTTGTTGGCAAAGCTGGGGCTGATGTGCTGATGTGCTGGCAAGACATGCGGCTCGTTGCCCCTGTTGCATTATTGACTAGTGAAAGTAACAATTGCCTCGCTTGTCGACTCTTTTTTACCCCGCATGGCATTCTCGACTGACACCGCTCGCAATGGAATTGATTAGCTCGCCACTCAGCTGCTCCAGCTTCAGCTTCAGCTCCGACTCCAACTCCACCGCCAACTCCCAGTGCAATTCCAAGTGCAAGCCCAGCCTGTCTGAGCTGGCAGTTAATGAGAGTGAGGTAATCGGATTGGAGTGGCCGCCCGGCGCGCTTAAGACTAGAATCCGACCACATGCCGCCGCAGCTGGGTAGAAAGTTTTTGCGTTTTCGGTTTTCTTGATCGGCATTTGCGGTAAACATTATTTTTAAGCCGCAGCAGCCGCAGCAGCAGCTAAATTTGAGCGCCACTGGACGGCAATAATAAGTGCCCACCCCACTTCCAGGCCGAGTTGATGGCCACATATTAAATCACGAGGAGCACGCAAACGTGCGAGCATTTGGGGGATTTCAGATTTGCACCACAAGTCGCCCCGAAACGACTTTTACGAGAAATTAACAAAGGCAGCCACCGAGTTGCCAACGACGTGCCCGGGCAATTAAGCAAATCCAGCGACCAGGACACTGCCAAGATTACTCTTCAACTTGTTCATTTTCTGCTCGTGCCTAGGCCCGCGAATGGGCTAACGATTGTCGAACTGCCTTTGGCTGGGAGAGGTTGCCTCGATGGCTTCCAGTCCGGCCAGGGTCGTAAACTATCAAGTTATGGCCTTGACTCCCGAGCAGGTGCATCAGTTCCAATTAAAACAAAAAGTTCGAAGCATAAATTTATGGCCCGACAGTCGCATCCTTTATCGCATTGCAGTTTTCGACGGCGGAACTTCCAAATTGCTTGGGCCATGAACTTGCAGTTTGGTGACAAATAAATAAATTAACCACTAAACGTGTTTATAGTTTAAAAAATAAAAACCTCGATTTCTCCTTAATAAAATGTTATTGTAGATATAAGACCGTCATATAATATATACTCTCTCGGGCATATGTTGCTATACATTATTTAGGCTATTTCAGCGACTTATAACTAAGACTTACTTAGGGCAAATAATGATTGAATTAAAAATATGAAACCTCACAGTCAAATTGGACATTTGGTACACATTTACAAATAAAATGTGCACTTAGATACATTTTCATAGCCACATTTTGTCGCCTTAATAAGCGAATTCTATAAAGTTTCTGTTAAACGGGAAAACAGGTTATTCATAAAAAGTGATTTAAGGTTTACACTTGTTCGCTCTCCAACGAGGCTAAATAGACGCCAACCGCGGGACCTGATTGCCCCATTTCGAGGACTCGACCTAGAAGATTTTAATGTTATGTTCTTATATTTACCTATATTTAATATTAACTTTTTAAAGCAGAAAACTAGCCGGCGCGCCAACATGGGCTGAAAAAAATAGAGAAAAAGGGCCATAACGAGGTTCCCTCTAACATTTTAATCAAGGAGCGTAAGGTCTTACACATTTTTTGCAATAATGTCAAGCAAATTAACTACTTGATATTCATATTATGCAATTTACTGCTCCACACCTTTATAATAGAATGCAAACGCTTGCTTTTTAAAATTAGCGCCAAAACCGCGTTGCCAGACAAAGCAAATTTATTTTCAAAACATCCATCTCTGAATTTGGGGTCATCTCTGGTTGGAATTTGACAAGGCGCCATCTAGCGGCAAGTGGCCACAGTTGTGCCTTTGGGAGTTCGCTAGTTGTGCAAGTGGCCGCTATGTGACCAAAAGGCGTCTGTCCCAAAGTAAAATTTCGCTCTCAGGCTCGAAAAATTAAATAATATTTTTGTTTTCCAGATCTTAGATGTTGCTTACTGCTTTTCAACCTGATTTGTTAAAATCAATTTTTTCTAATAATGAAATAATTTTTCCGTAAATATTTCCCTACCATTCCCTACCAAGTATTTTATACTCGTATATTTGTTTATAATCTAATAATGTTAAAAAAGCTACTCTTACTAATACTCTTACTAGATAAACTTAAATAAGCACAACCAGTCAGAGTAACCCCCAATGAGAGAGAGGCCTTTTGGGAAAACAGATTTATTAAAATTACTAAAATTACTGGTTTATGGCTAGCTTAGAACATAACCTAACATTTGGACAGTTTGGAGCTGGGGCAGTCCCAGGAGGAGGGACAGGGCACCCGCTTAGATGAGAACGTTCTGGCTGCTCCGCGCACGCAGCAGTCGCATTATCAGCGAGTTCTTGTCCAGCCCGTAGATCGAGGTCTGCCCGCCGGACTCCCCCGGCCCCTCGTCCGCCGCGTAGTCCGCACTCTGCACCGCCGCCGCGAAGGTGGATGTGCTGGTGGCCTCCTCCCTGGCCGCCTCCGTGGTCTGGCTCTGCGCCTCCTCTTCGGCCTCGGTGGGGGCGGTTAATATGGCGGCTGTGGTGCTGTCAGTGCTGCTGCTGGGGACTGCCATCGTTGTGTGTAGCGGCTCCGTCGTGGTATCCATCTCGATCGTCACCTCCGATCCGGGCGAGGTATCCCCCGTGGTCTCCTCCTCGGTGCTGGCCGGGTCGGAGGTGCTAATCGCGGCTGTGGTGCTGGGAACCGGCGTGGTGCTCGTGGTGCTTATTTGGGGGGTGAGCATCTGCAGCAGCTGGGCGTGCTCATCCCCGAAGACGGCGGTCTTGCTGCTCACCCCGAGGTTGACCAGTTCCGCGGAAGCCAAGCTCAGAAAGACCGGCAGGTGCGGATGTGCCGGGGGCCCGGCCTCGGTTGTGGTGGCTCTGCTGTTTCTGGTGCCTGCTGCCCTAGTGGTACTAGTGCTGCTGCTTCGAGGGCTGAACGAGGCGGGAATCCTGGAATAATCTCGGGGAGCCTTCGCTGGGTACGCCTTTTTGAAGCTCGCAGGCTCTTTGCTGAAGTATCCCTTCACGTTGTCTAGCGTTTGACGCACCAGCCAATCGTCGTTGGTGGACCAGGCAGGCTCTTCCTCGTGGTTCAGGAAGTTGGTGCGACTCGCCGGAGATCCCCGGAATCCGGAGAAGGAGGCCGCCTCGATTTTGCGTATCTTGCGGTTGTTGGGCTGCAGGGAGGGTGCAATGGTCAGCAGCGTCTTGGTCTCCGCCGGACTCCGGGCGGTGGTGGTCTTGAACGCAGGTTTCCACAGCGGGGATTGCACTGTTTTCGATTTCTGTAGCTTGTTCTTGCCGTACAGGGCACGTGGCACTAGGGGCGGGAACCGCATTTTCTTGGGAACACTTCGATGGGTCACACTTTCCGTGGCCTGGGGGCACTCGCCCTTGTGGACGAGCTTCCAAGCTGGCGGGTAAATTGCATTGCTAGTGGTTTCAAAGGTTAAAATGTTCCAATAGAACTTACTGCTGGCGGGCTCCCTGCAGCGCACGCGTTCCAAGTAGCACTCGTTGATGATCGTGTGGTTGAGGCCGTCGCGCGTGGCACAAACGGGTTGGTAGACTGTGGGGCAGGGCTTGTCGCATTGGGTGCAGGTGCCTTCGTGGGCGATTGTCCAGGCTGCAAGAAGGCGCGAAAATTATAACAAATTTGCCATTGAAAGAAATCGAAAAGAGCACTCACCGCTTCCAACTTTCTGGCTGTATTCCATGAGGTCGCAGACGCTGGTGAAGGTGCGCCTCTGGCCCCTAAAGGTGCCGCAAACGGGGGCATTGCCGAAGACACACGATCTCTCTTGCTGTTTGCTATTTCCGTTTCCGTACCCCTTGCGGGTCTTTGACTTCGGGGGAGTGACCACATAGGGTTTGCGGGCGGGCACCGAGTAGCTCTTCTCCATGGCGCCCGACTGACTGATGAACTGGGTGTGGAACGTGGAGGGGGCGTAGATCTGCACGGCGTCCTCGGGAATCTGGAACTCCTCCGTCTGGCTCACCAGCAGGTTCTTGGGTCTGTGGCTCCGCTTGGTGCGGTCCGCTTCCAGCTTGGGCTTGGCCAGCGGCTTCAGCTTGCGGCTCTGCTTCATCTTCGTGCTGTCCTCGCCGCAAAGGCCATCGGATACAATGCGCCAATCTTCCAAAAGAAAGATATCATAAGTACCTTCAATAATAGGCCAATTACCAATCGGCATACTCACTTCTTTGGGTCTTGATGTTCTCGGCATTGACCAGGCACTCATTGTTGAAGGTGGACTTGACGCCGGCGTACATGGCGCACACGGGACGATACACCGCGGTACAGGGAACTGGCTGCGGTGTCTTCTGGACGCTCTGGTGCACGGTGTTGTCCCGGGGACAGGCTCCCCATTGCTGAAGCAGCCACTCCGCGCCGGACAGGCACGAAGAGCGGACCATTTCGCAGCGGCTCCTGAAGGTCCTGCGCTGGCCCGTCTGGGAGCTGACTCCGCAAACCGGCTGGTTCCTGGGACTGCAACCGAAGTCGCAGTTGGGGAAACACAAGCGAGGCGCCACCTCATCTGCGGGGAGAAAGGTTATAAATTTGTGTGATTCATAAGCCATTGCAAATCGGAAAGTGAATAGATTTGTTTTAAAGTTTTTTAGAATCTGGGCTGGGAATCTTAGTTTTTGTGGTTTTCACAAGCAATTAAAGAAAGAGTTGGCGACAATTAATTAAGCTGGCTTGTGTGAGCTAAAGATTTCCCAAAAAAAAAAGCCGAGATTAGGTACTTACCGATGGGGGCACCCATTAGGTTGCTGCGCTGGGCCTTCCGCAAATCGCATTCGTTTTCGAAGAGAAAGTACATTCCATTGGCGCGGCTCTGGGCACACACGGGCACGTCGTCGTTGGAGCAGAGCACATGAGGCCCCTGATCCTGGGCAGCCGCTGGAAAGGCAGCCAGCACTTGGGCCAGTACGCCGAGGAGGAGACCAAGTCTGAGAAGCACCACTTGCGGGCCGACCATGTTCTTGCAGTTCTGAGACACCGAAACTCAATGCAGCCGGAGATGCGCCCGGGGCTTTTATATGCCAGCCGGGGCACGCGCCGCCGCCACCTGACATAGTCATGGCTCTGCAGCCGGCCCGCTGATGGCGATGAGATTGCCGCAGCCGAAATTCTGCAGACACCTCACATCGCGCGATAATCACGCTTGCGTTCTGCGAAACTTGTCACAGCCCGATAGATGCGTCGCCGATTGCCCGGGTTCGCTCTATTGACGCGATAGCGTCGCGGGCGCGTCAATTAGATGGGAGCCCTAAGCACGGGAGTTAGTCGGTCTCTGGCCGGCGGCTACGTGACGTTCCCCCGATTTCCACTGCGCGGTCAGCGGCGATAAGCCCGGCCCAGCATTCGCTCCGATTGCGCAGAGCAAGCTCGCTGCCGCACAATGAGCTCCGCAGTTGGTGCGAGTATCTTTTCCGTTTGCCTCCAGGCCGAGGCAGTGCATTTTTCGGTTATGCAAGTCTTCAATAAAAGCCAATCAAACAACAATAAATTGTAGCCTCTGCTGGTCAACTCGTGTTGTGTTGACTCGAGTCTATCGGGATAGGAAATGGCTCAGATACCTTCGATAAGCGCACATTTTCTGAGATTCATTCAATAAAAAATTCAGAAAATTCTCACGCACGTCGATATCTGGAGCCATTTATCGTGGAAATTTGTCTTAAACTATATCAGACATACGACAATGCTTTGTGTTTTCCAGTTAGTCGTATTAAATGAAGTTGTTTTCGCTTTTGTTAATTATTTTCGGGGGGTGGCTATCAGAATAAAACTAAAAATGGGTGGGCCAATGCCAATTCAACATTGTCAAATAATCAAACCATGAATGAAAGTACTATTAGGATAAAATAACTTTAAACACCTCTTAAGCGTTATAGTTTAGTATGTTGTTTAAAAAGATACAACACCACTAGTTCATGATATTTTTTAAATTAACAATAAAAACATAGTAGTCCTAAGTAACCGTGTAGCTAATTAAAGTTAGTACTGCGTGCAAATATTTTTAAATTAAGACGAAAAACAAGCATTTGTAATTTTAACCATTTTATTTTTACACTTAAAATATATTTAACAAAAAAAGANATTTTTATCGGATTATTTTAGACACTTAAAATATATTTAACAAAAAAAGATTATACGCGTAAGATATACGTTAAACAAACCGATAAACAAACCGTTAATAAGCCTAACATTTATTTCCAGCTTCTATATTAAGGTAGAAGTCTAAAATGTAACCTGATGTAGCGGGTAAAAACATATAGTCTTACGAATGTGTGATACCACAACTTTATCAATTTCTGTTTTCAAACATGTTTTTGGAATCCCCTAACTAGTGCTTATGACTGACATAAATTTAACAATGCAGATAATGAATAACATTACATTTGACTTGATTACTTTCTGCAGGCTTCCCCGACACCTCATTCGGTGTACGACCCTCCTCCAGAGATTGCCCTTCGGCTTTTTCCATCTTCCCAATCTGCGCAGGCATTGGCCAGAACCGCTAATCGAAGAGTCTTGTGGGTCAAGTTCCATCAAGCCGTGGATATTATTTAATTGTTACAGAAGGCGCTGCCGGGGCCGCTGCCAATTCGTGTTCTTGCGGTTCTCTGCGATGGATAATCTAGAAATAGTCGCGCCCGGCATCGCGTCACAGTCACGCGCAGGCTTCGTGCCACCTGTGGCAGCTGCTCCCCAGCACTCCATCGCCTCCATCGCGTCCATCGGGTAGACCGCTTTCAGCGCTTCCAGCAGGCCAATTGCTAATTTCGCGAGGCGGCCAGAACCGTCCCCCATCGAGCCATTCTTCGATGCTAATGACAAACATTTGAGCGGCAGCAACGGGGCTGAAATTACAAAATCTAATAACGCGAAGCGGCGGTGCAACCTGCGCGAAAGAAAGCAGCGGAGCCGCTGAATCTCACCTGAGGAGCCCCACCTGGGCCCATGCGCTGAATAGAGTGGCTTGCGAGAGAGCGATGGTGCGTCTTGAGCGCTGCTGCGATCGCGGCTCCAACTTGGCTTTGCGGCCAGAAAAAGTCGGGCCAGTCTAACGACGAGAGCTGAAGCATAAAGACATGCGACTTCTCGGGTGCAACGGCCGTCAGAGTCATTGAACGCTTGCATTTTCCTCCGCCACAAAGCGCAGCTCATAAACCAAAAGAAACACACAAAAAAAAAGAAGATCATTTTAGACTTCGCAGACGAATTCGTGAGAAAACTCGGTGTATTATCGAATCGGTGAGACATGGTGCTGGCCACGCCCCCCGTGAACAAGGGCAGCAAGCCGGGAAACTGCTTCATGGAGCAGTACCAGCAGTACTCCGTCCACTGCGAGACGGCGGACAGCGGCAACGGCAGCGACCTCGAGAGCAACGGCCCGCCGGCCAAGCCCGACGACAGCGAGGACAGCGGTCCCTCCTCGCTGGGCAGCGACTCGACGGAGTACGTCCGCCAGTCCGCCTCGCAGCCGAGCGGCCAGCGGCAGCGGCAGAAGTCGCTCCGGGTCCTGGGCTCTCTGCTGCCCGACAGCCTGCTGCGGGACATCCGCGACCGCCGCAGCTCCGAATACGTGGTCCAGTACTCGGCCGCGCCGGAGGAGAAGACCCTCAAGGAGCCGGCCCGCCTGACCCGCGAGTCGCTGAGCGAGGACAAGATCGAGGAGCTGCGGGCGGCCGTCGAGCGGGCCAACTTCGTGCAAACCGGTGAAGAGGCGCTGGACAGCATCGAGGCCACCGCGCAGTCGCTGCCAGACGGTAGCAGCCACAGCCGCAGCAGCCGCATCAACTACAAGTACGCCGACGACCAATACTACAGCTTTCACATTAACGAGCACGAGAACTTTGGCGGCTTCCCGCGAGGCGGTGGCAATGCGGAGCCCCCTTTGGGCGGAGGATGCGGGAGCGCGGAGCTCGCGGAGCAGCACGACCTCTTCGCCGGCTACCGGGACGTGCGGTGCGGGACCAGCTCCACCCAGTCCACCATCCGGTCTGCCAAGGGAACGGTGCGGGGCGTCAAGAACCGTGTGCGCAATGGAATAGCCACGTTCTTGCAGCTCCAGCAACAGCCCAATGCCAAGGTGAGTGCGGAGCCCTCAACGGGTGGGGAATGGGTTTGGAGTTGGGATCGGGATAAGGATTGGATGGGTACAGCAGCGGGCACAGAAGACACCTCTAAAAAGCTAGCTTATTGATAACCGTGACGGGCAGTTATCGAAATTCTCTTGGTAATTACATATTTGAATGGGATTTTATAATTATTTGTCTTATGACAGTAAGCATATTCGCTAATTTGTAGATCATTAGCAGGCTAGAAAGATCTTGATCATGCTGCCTTGTTTATCTTCTTATTCTTAACTTTTACCAAACTTTCTTTTTGCCAATACCCAATTATTGAGTCATTAATTTACTCAAGAGCTCAAATATTACAATGGAAATAATTTTGAGCTCTCTTTAAATTGTAAAGATTATCGGTAGTCGTTGAGACCCAAACACATTCATAGCATTTACTTTTGGTATTTGCTTTTTTGATTAGGCTAAAAAACAAAACAAATCGATGGGGCCTCCAGTGCCACAGTTTTGAGCGCGGCTGTTGGACATGTATGAATTCCGATATGAATATTCAGTTATTGATGGCAACTCGGTTCCCACGCTGCTGGGCGTCGGCCCCGTGATCCCCGCCGGCAGGTGGCAGGTGGTTGAGTCACCTGAGGTGCCGTGCCTTCCAAATTATGCAACTCCCTCGGCGTGCGCGAGCATCTTGCCAATTGTCTGCATTTCGAGCTGCCGGAGAAAGTGCTGGCCAACAATTGAGTCTGCGGCGGCTCGGCTGCGTTTTCAATATCTTTCACATTTCGCATTCGGGCATGCGAGTATTCCAGCACTCGAGTGTTCGACTATTCGAGTATTCGAGTATTGGCGCTGGCCATTGAGCTGGCCCGTAATCTAATGAACCGCCCGCGGTTCCCCCTGCCCCTTCGCGGCTGGGCCCGGTTTCTTCTTCAATTATAATGGAGACCGTTAAGTGGCTTATTTTGTCTCCGCGCGGCGACGTCGCTTTGTATGCGCTTAGCGCGCGTTTACAACTTGCTCGGATAGCCCCAATGGCTAATGCCAGATATATCGCCTTAGCCGAAATTGGTTTTCTCGTTTTCTAGTTTTCCCGCCTTTGTTCGTGCATCTCTTGGCCATGGCCAACGCCGTGGCTCCCGGTCCCAGCTTGGAGGGTGCGGGTCTGGGCCTGGAGCTGGGGCCTGGGGCCTGGGACGGTGCTGGGGCTGGATTGACACGACTAATCGCAGTTAATGTCGAGCAGTTGGGGCTCCAGTTGGAAAGTAAATAAAAGAACAGCTAATTCCGCGGCGACAAAACGGGGCTTTGTGGAATTGTCATCGTAAAAGCGCTGCCCGCAATGGTTTCTTTTCTCCCAGCGAGGCGGGTTCTCGAAACTAGTTTCAATATAGCGATCTCTGATTGCCAGGCTAATTGATTAATTCGATAAATCAGCATAATGTCGCCCCGGCGATATGTGATCGCGGCGGGACAGAGCTTTCTAGCGCTTCAGAAACGACGGCCAATCACAATATTGATGTTCCGAGTATTTCGATATTTCTTCTTGTATGGTAATAAGATTAAAAAAACCTTAAGACTAGCATTTCGATTCGGCAACGGCCAAATATTTTGCATTCAATGATTTATTGCAAAAGCATACACCACGCTTTGATTTATGGCTATTGACTTTCTAGTTTTCAACTCAACTGAGTCGTGTGCATTCGCGTAAAAGTGTGTGCGATGCTGGATTTCTGGTATTTTGATTTGTAAATCACCTTCCACGCCAATGTTTCGCACCATAATGTCACGAATTATCGGAATTGCCGCGATTAGGAATTCCCGATGCCAACGATAACCCCTATTAGGCTGCCGCAATGGTTGCGATCGATTTCTGTCAGGGTCTTTCGTCACCGCACCCGCTCGCGAGACTCGCCACCAGTGCCCATTTGATGGATTATCATTCGAGCGTTTTCCGCCCATTTGCCCGCTTTTCCCCGTTTTGCCTTTATCAACCGTGACCGGAGTAGAAATTTCGACTGGTCCACAAGCTCTATACTCGTACACTCGGCATACGGCATGCGGCATGCGGCACTCGGCATTCGGGTTTGGGTATTGTTTTTTTATGCTTTTTAATTTTTATTAGTTGCCCCGCTCCCATTTCACGCGATTCCACAGAGCTCGGGTCTTGGAAATTTCCCTTTATCTAATTTAATGAGCAGATTTCAGATCATTTTAATTGTTTCGTTTGCCGCTGCTCGGCTTTTCACTTTCTGAGTCGCGGAGCCGAACCCAACGAATTGATGGAATGATACCAGCCGGCTGCCGGACCAGCCCCACAACAACGCTCGTCGGATCGGTACACATTAAGCGGGGATGCTAACTGAATAGAAATGCTTTATGGCCCTATAGCGGGCCGCATGCAAATTGGACCCCGAGATCCGCCGACTCGGAGAAGTAGGAAGCATTCAGCATTCAACGAGGCCCACAATGAGGAAAGTGAGATGCTGCTAATTATAATGCAGCCCGCAGTATGCGGAGCACTAAAAATCGAAAGTGAAAAGGCGGGGGGCTAAGCCGGGCTATAGTAGGTATGTTTTGTTTTGCTTGGTTATTTCATTTTTCCCGATGCCGAAGTGGGTTTCCCTCTGCAGCCCTCCGAGCTGGGCAGCTCAGCGCATTGCTGGGAGCTATAATTAGAGCATTCACCAAATTCGTTGATGGCCAGCTACAAATTGGAGGTGCTGGCTCACAAATAGCCCGTTCAGAAAACACACAACTCACTTTGTCACCTTCGAGAAGCGTCAGCAGCGCCGCAGCTGGCTCGGTATTAGCCTCCATCTCGATGGCTGTTGCCCAACTCTTCGATTGCCAATCACCGCTCCACCGCTGGCTCTTGGCCATACAAGTGACCTGCTTTCTCTTTTGTCCACTTATATGTAGCAGTTGCTGCTGCTGCGACTGCTGCTGCTGCTGCAGATGTTGTTGCTGCCACTGCAGAGCAGTCGCGCTGAGGTCAACCGTGCAAATCACGTGTGGTAATTGTTAATTGCCGGTGTGTTTATGTTTTCGGCAATGCAAATTATCAGCAGCGGGCGAGTTGACATTGAACCACTGACAGATGAGGTGCCACTCAGCGCCTGCTGGTGCTTTATTAGCTCCCCTCGGCGGCGCGATGGCTCCATGGTGGTGTTTTCTTTCGAATTGAATTGGAAAAACAGCTCCTAGCGACGTTCACTTAAAGCTGAAGCTGAAGCTGAGGCTGCAGTTGGAGTTGAAGTTGAAGTTGACTTTCCATTTGACCGCAGCTAGTTTGTTGTTTGTTTGTTCGCCAGCTTGTTTATTGTCTATTTGGTTCGTGCTGCGTGGCTTTGAACTTTTCCTTTCCGAGTCGTGAAATATTTCTCTCGCCTTGGTCGTTTATCGTAGCATCTCCCCTCCCGTGCCTTTGCTTTTCACATTTTCCCCAGGGAGCTTATTAATTTTCGTCTTTCTATTGCAATGCAAATTCTCGTCCCACCGGTTCCAAAATACGTCGACCTGTGCACCGGGCAAAATGATTGATGGCCACTCATTGAACGGGGCCTGAAACATTTGGCCATATAAACCAGACCGGGTCCAGGAAAGCGCTAGATGCAGTTTTTATTCATGTAACCTCTTTCGATAGAGAGAAGCATATGTGCGGTATCTAAACAATGGCATTAAAAAGTTTCATCAAATCAATAACTGTGATGAAGAATAAATTTACATATACTCTCATCAAGAAAGCTGATTTTTACATATTTGTTTGCTTCGAAAAGAGTAAATTTATAAATCAAAGTAGATTGTAGAAATACCTTAATAATAATAATCAGTAAGAATGTTAAAACAAGTTCAAGTAATTGCAACATTTCATAGGCTTCAGCGATTATGTTTAAAAATATACCAGAGCCAGTATGAATGTATCCTTTAACTTTGTGGTGCATCAATTTGTCAAAGCTTACAACCACTTCATGAGGTTTTGTTGCGGTGCATGCGACGCGGTGCATCCACGGTTCATTGATACCTGGCAGCCACCGCAGGAGGGGATAATATCTCATGGCATCGCAGCGGTCCGGCTTGGTTCATTAGCCAAAGCAGACGCCACCAAAGTTGGCCAACTAACGGAAATGTTAATTGTCAAATGAAATGAGCGAGCCCCAAGCCGGACCGGTTCGGACTTACAAAATAAGCCATCATAAATTGTCGGGAAAACATTCCAGGCTTCCATTGTGCGGCCGCCTCGTTTCTTTCTCCAGCCGCTTGCCGTCCGCGCAGTCGATTGCCTAGCAGTTTTCCTATTATTGCTTAATTGTATTGATTAATAGGATTTTGAGTGACATGCAGAGTTGCCTGGTTACGTGACTCCAAGCTAACGAACTCGGGCCTCCGCCCGGCGACAGCGTGCCTGAGGTTTTTCTCGGCCGCCAGATCTGGATGCAGCTTCCAAGTTGCAACCAGTTTCGGCCCCGAATTCCATTCCCATTTCTTTTAATGGCCGGAGACCTGGTTCTGGCTTCGAGCGGAGAAAATGCAATCAGATTTGCGACTAAGCAGAGCTTTCAGTGTCAGTTGCCCGGACGGCGCGCTGGAAAAGTTTTGCCGCAAGAATGCTCTAACCTGTTGTTGTCCCGCTTGCAAATGGAACAAAAACAATCGCCATGTATATGAAGCTGGCATTGTCTTTGGACTTCGTTTTTATAAGCTCGCATAAAATGCACAACAAACAATATTTTAAGTGTGCAGGCACAAATAAATCTAAATCAAATCGATTTCTTTGTGTGTCCGATCGATAAGTATGTGGAAATAAAGACCGAGAGACTGGGGACATTGCTGCATATCTGCTTCCGCCACATGGCCTTTGTCTATGCCTTGCCATGGCCTTCATCCACAGCCATCGGTGACTCGGTTTGGCGTTGCCATTCTGGCCAGAGCGTGACAAGCTCAGAAATCCGCGCTGTGTGGCGAATGCTGTGCCAATTTCCAGTTTTCGGTGGCCTGCTTTCGGGCCAGCAAGTCAGAACCAGAACTCGAACTAATCTCTGCTTGTCTAACCCCCTTCTCTCTCCCGCCCGCAGAACTTCAAGGAGAAAGACCTGGGCAAGGTGGTGCTGTACACCACCAGCATGGGCATCATCCGGGACACGTACACGAAGTGCGCCAACGTGAAGCAGATCCTACGCACGCTGCTGGTCAAGTTCGAGGAGCGGGACGTCTTCATGAGCGTGGAGTACCAGGCGGAGATGCGCCAGCGGATGCAGACCGCCCAGGTCCGGGTGCCGCAGCTGTACGTCGAGGGCCAGCACATCGGCGACGCGGACACCGTGGAGCGGCTGAACGAGTCCGGCGAGCTGCGGCAGCTGCTGAAGCCCTACAAGTCCATCGCCAGCACGCTCACCTGCCAGACCTGCGGCGGCTACCGCCTGCTGCCCTGCCCCTCCTGCAACGGCTCCAAGAAGTCCGTGCACCGCAACCACTTCACCGCCGAGTTCGTGGCCCTCAAGTGCATGAACTGCGACGAGGTGGGCCTGGTCAAGTGCCACAACTGCTGAGCCGTCCGAGCTGAGCTGAGCCGCATCGTCCTCTGTACATCTCCGTAGTCGTAAGCCCAGTTAACTTGTAGTCGCCTGAACAATCGAAATTACCTAGATTAAGTAGTAAATAGTTGAGAATCAAGTGTGTTCCATTTCTTGGGTGTTTTGTAAAGGGGAGAATAACCTTTCGGAGCTATCAGTTTTTCCATCTGGTAAGTAGAGCTATTTGCATTTGTTACTTAAAAAGAGAGGAGCAAGCTCATGTATCTATGCATCTTTCTGTCGGGCTTAACTTTCAGCCAACAGGCAGGCCAATTTAACAAACTTTAAACAAACATTTGGCGTACTTCTGTGCACGGCCATAATGGGAAAACAAGCGGTATTTCATCAAAACCAAATAAATATTTGCAAGCTCATAAATAGCCTGGCCAAAGTGCAAAGCATATATTTTGGACGCAATTAAATCAGTTTAGCGCTTTAATTTTTCATTAATTTGCAATGGAACCACAAAGTATGCAAAGCCTAATACCGATTTTGCGTTCAATTAAATGTTGCAGACCTCTTGAATGCTTAGCGGGGCTTAAAATTAATTTAGGCATTTGTTGATTGCGTTGCATACATTTCGGCTAACCGTGGATTGGGGCTGCCGGTGGCCATCAAAGGACCCTTGTGCCCTCCTCTGATGATGTTTTGATCGCTGCTGCCCCCGGAACGGGCTTTTATTACAACATCAGCCGCACCATTGAGTTTCTGGCTTCTGGGACCACCAAAAGTGACTTACTGCCTCTGGCCAGCCGAGGCAGGGAAGCAACCGAAACTATGCCACCGCAGCGCTGGCCAAGACAAAGAGTATATATTTCAGGAAATAGTTAAATGTTATAGGGGCAAGGGCGCCTGCACACATGTACCCGTACATTGTGCACTGTATACTGGATACTGGACACTGTTGGTGTATTTAAATGCCTGCGAGTGGTGTGGGGCAGCAATGATTGCTTTCCACTCTGCCCTATTTCTGTCTCGTGCAACTATTCTACTGAATCCGCACTGGAAAAAGTGCAGCACATCTTTCAGCTATATTTCGATATTTTGCGACAAGGTGAAACTTCTACAAAGTTACGATAATGTTCAAAGCCAAGGCTGAACTTTCATCTCTCAAATCGATCTTGAATCCCGGAACTCCCTTCAGTTTTTATATCAGTGTGAGCCGTGGCCCGGGGCAATTATGTAAACCGGCTTTTCTCTTTGCACCACACCGACCATGCAATTTTCTCGCGCCATTTAATTTTTGCCGGCCTGCTCCTGCTCGAGTCGGGAAAGTCGGAAAAGCGCCGGGACAGGGTGCTCTGCCCTGGCCCTTCTGCCAGTTGCCAGTTGCCATTTGCTTTTGGTGTCTTTGTTAGTTATTGTTATGGCCGCTTTTAATGTTATTTTCCACTTGGCTCACACTTTTGTTAACATGCCGACACCCGCACGCACTCTGGAAATCCAACCACCGACGGAACCGCCCAGCTGACCAAAGGAAAACCCTTTCCTTATCGGGAGGAGGGGGGCGTGGGTTGTAGGTCGGGGCTGGAATCGGTTTGGGCTCCCATGCCCCACCAGACCGGATCGTTAAATTCGCAGGCGGCTACATCGTAATTACCGAGCAGAGCCACCGAGCGACCCGTCGAGCTGCCGGCCCAAATCCTCGGCCAAGGCGGCCTGATTTATGGGCCAACAGCGGCGTCGTCATACGCAATTTTTCATAAACAATTTGGCACAGTAACATACACAATATTCAGGCTTGGCCGAGAGTGCGGCGCGGTTCAGCCCAGCCCGGCCCGAAAATATTAAAATATATATTGTAAATGCCGGTAATGCTGACAAACGGTGGCGACGTCATGTGAGCATGTGAGTGCCGACTGGCGTGGGACAGCGGGATGGCAGTTGCAGGACTTCATTGGAGCTGGTTGGAGTCGGAGCGGCGGGGAGGCAGTTGGAGTCGGGATTGGCAGTGCCACTTAATGGCAGCTGGTTGCCTGGCAGTTAAGCCGAACCCTCAACTAAATCGAATGCAACACTAAAAAAAAAATGAAAATTACAACAAAGAAAAGGTTAAATACTAACAAAGGGAATATCCAATATTCCTTTCTTTAATCCTGTTATAATAAATTAAAGATATTTGTAATAAATATTTAATTATTATTTGTTTTTAAGGATGGAAATCTAGATATCTAACAATTTCTTATAGATGTCTCATACAAGTATTCCCTTTTTATTTAGAAGCATTAAAGCAGCATCCTATGAAATTATTGTAGATTGAACTGTGTTTTTAGATAATAACAATATAAACTGAACTCTATATAAAACACATTAGTATGGCCTATCATGCATGAAATGCATGATGGTGTCATTTATTGATATTTAGAGTGCTTTGAGCCATTTTTTTGAGTGCACGGAAGCCACCTGGCAAGCGGCACCCGCCCGTGGCTCCCTTTGTTAAACTTTATCCGCGCTAATTAGTTTATGCGCGCAATTTCATGTGCCATTCGGCCATTAAATATTTTTTGTACCCCTCGCGGGCGGTGTGGGCATTATTATTTTGCCATATTTCGCAATGGCTTTGGCTGTGGATGTAGATGTGCCCCCGGAAAGCGGGTATCTAAAAGCGATGCATCCTGGCGGCGCAGGTGTTCGTTCGGGAGCGCCGGCTCACTATAAATTTAGTGTGTCAAGCGGACGGCGGCATCGCTCCCAATTGGCGACAAATAAAATTAGCCACACATTATGTTTTTGGCAAAAACTTTCAAATTGTTTTGGCCGCCGCTCCCGCAGCTCATTACACCGCCGCTCGGCTCTGTTCAGCTCTGTTCCGGGCTGTTCTGTTGGGCTCGGATGTGTTCTGCTCTGTGCTGTGCTGTTCTGTCCTGTTCTGGGTGAAATCGGGTCGAATCGGGATGGCTACAAATCACGGGCAGCTACTCAACGGATTATTAAGTGAAAATTATGGCACTCCAAAGGCTCATAAAGCATTTACAATGCCTCGACCGGGCCAGCGGCGGTTAGTTACATTTTTTATTGTCATTGGGCTCCGCTTGTTGTAGCAGGACTCCAGTTGGAGCCGGAGTCGGTGTTGAATGCTGAATGTCGGGGGTTGCCGTAACCCATTTGCTGGCTGCCATAAAACTAGCGCAGCCCCCACTCCGGACTGCCCTAAGTCGCAGTCCCGGCTCCGTCCCGCAAGAAGCCACTTCCCGGCCCGCGCTGAGTGTGAGCATAAGTTTTAATCTGCCTTCGTTACAATCAGCCGGATTCTGCAGTTGTTTGCAGTAAAAAAGTACATAATAAGGGCTTATCCCATGGCGAAGCTGGCATACACTCTCCCGGCTTTAGCGCTTACGGATTGTCGCTGAGAAATATACGGCATTGGTAGCTGCGAGTCGCAGTCAACAAGTAGCCAACCGCAGAGCATCGCCATCAATTTCGGTTTCTTGGGGTTTCCTGAAAAGCCTTGAACCCCCGAAAAGGAATTCTTCTTTTTCGCTCGCAGTTTTCGCAAAAAAATGGAAAGTGCATAGCGGTGCGGGAGGGCGCACTCTGAGCAGTAAATAAAATAAAAAGGCAAAGTGCGGCCAAGAGATGGCAAAAGTAAGCAAAGAACTGATTAAAATTTATGCTCCCCCGCACACTGGGGCTCGCACAATCCGGGAGACTGGCAGCACATGTGCTGCTCCATAAAGATTCAGATACATGTATCTCGCCGACAGCCGACAGCCAACAGCCGACCGCTCTATCGAAGCCCCGCCCCGTGGGCTGAGCAGCATTTTGATTAAATTATTTTAATGGCAAGTGCGATATATATGGTAAATATATGCGTCGTATCTATCGCCGGCTCGTCGCGAGCTGCTGGCGCAGCAGCCAATTAATTCAGCTGCGAACTATTAAAGCACACACTGGGCACTCATAAATCGCGGCGTGGGGCAGGGTGGAGCGGCGGATGTGGCAACTGAATCGGCAGGACCTGCCTCTGGAGTCAAAGGAGCAGCAGCATCGGCATCGGCATCGGCATTGGCGGCGAGCGCCATGAACCAATTCTCCAGAGTGAGCTGTAAATGAATGAATATTTCATAGACGCGAATCCGAATAGATGCAGATGCAAAGGCGCTTCCTGCGCGGTATTAGCTAAGCAAGCGGCTGATGGGCATGGCAGTCTCACCACACTGCCCAAAAACACAATATAGTGTTTCATATGGTTTCCCAAAGCTGCTGGACGCAAGTTGTAAATGTTTTTTTGAGTTATTAAATCCGTTATTTTGTAAAACAATTTACTCGTTTGTATTACAAGACGTAGTCGAATTATTTTGGCAGTATCAGGGAAAAGCATCTGCAACTTTTTGAAGTGATGCCGTTTTGAGCACCTGCCCGCATAAAGCATTTCGACACCGTCTTCCTCAGCTCCTCGCACAGCTGCGAGTCCTTTGCCCGCATCCAGGACAGAATTCCAACTCCCTCCGCCGTTCAGGGCCACTCCGGCTGACTGGTAAATATTTATTGAACACGATTCGCTCGTTAGGCGGACGCAGCACACACATCGCATGGAGCATACCATACACGGAGCGTATAGTATGGCCCACCGAGAGTGGAGTCCCTCATGTCTGCTGCTCCAATGCTCTGTCTCGAATATTCGTTTTTCACTTTGATTCATTCCAGGGCATTTTTCAATTTCTTTGTGAGGCGGATACCCTCTCAAAGGGCAACATTAGCTGCGCAGACCTTGAATCGGTTCCCTGCACTCTGGGCTCCAGGTAATTGAAGCGGATTGGAGATTATTTTCCATTCATGTGTGGGTTTAACTGCGACAATTACCAGATGCACGTAGAAAATAGACTGCGGAGCCTTGAACGGGCTCCCTGGGAATTGCCTGCCAGGAGAGGCGAAAGTGACCGCACTCTTTTCATTATTGCATTTACGAAAGGAATAATAAGTACGTAGCGTGAAGTATACAACAAAATTAATCGCTGGGAGCACTCTTCCTCAGTGTACAGCTTTTGGTATTTGTGTTGCTGGTTTTCCGGTAGGTAGGGAGGAAAGCATTCTGCTATAAACCGATTGGAAAATACATTTCCCCAGCTAGATTTTTCTCCTGATTCTTATCCAGGACGCTCTGCTCCGAGCCAAGCGATCTGTGTGCAAATTTTCAACTGTCTGCAGGCCCGTGGGTGGGTGTTAGTTTTAAATTCGGTCTTAGCCAGACCATCGACTCAATAGGCCGGCCCGAAAAGAAGCAGTTAATAAAATCCCCTGACACGGAGGCGTTTACATAAGCTTTTAGCAAATAATTGAGTGTGCGTGCCATTGTTGTAGTCGTTATAGTTGTTGGGGCTTGATACTGTCGTTGTTGTTGTTGTTTTTGTTGTTACGGCTGTTTGCACGTGTATCGTGCGATTGGCAAAATTGTTGGGATTGGAGTCCCAAAGGATTGCTGGGTGCCCGGGTCTCCTTGGGTTATGGTCTCCGTTTCATTTCCACAGCTCGAAATTCAATTGAATTTGCTAAAAATTGTTGTTTACAAGTCGATTTGCTTGTTTGATTTATGCAAAAAACATGTGAGCATCCGTGTGTTTGCTTGGGAGCTGCTGTTCCGGCCCCGCCCCAAAGCCATTCGGATGGAGCGCGCCCGCCCCCAAACTTCTTGATGTGTGCCTGGAGACTTGGCCAAACAATCTTGGCCCGCAATGGCAGAACGGGCTACCACTTGGTCAGCGGTGGGCAGTTTTGGCTTTTTGTGGGCTGCGCATTAAACGAAATTAGCTGCCAATGGGTCGCAGGCAGATTGCATCTGCCGGGGGCGTGGCAGGCGGAGTGCGGAGTGTGGAGCCTAGAATGTGGCATGTGTGCTTTGTGTGCGGATTAATAGATGTGGGACCGAACCTTTTGTTCGCCCGCGCGCAGGACGACAACGATTTCAATCTTGTTTGATAAATTTTCTATTTACATACAATTTCGTTGCTGGCTCTCCCTCGTCGACCCCAATATGGCCGCTTGGCATGGCCAGCACGTATACGCGTTACGCATACGCCGTGCTATCCCCGCACTAAGAGCTAAGTGCTGCACTCGCACTCTGAATTCCATCAACGTCAGCCCACATAATGACCTGACCATCGCAACAGAGCTGTGCACAACAACACCGCACAATGCAATACTCGAGCAGATGAAAAATTTGTCTTCCCAACAAGTTGCAGCCAAGTTTTCCGTCGAGCTGGGGCGGATAAACATTTTTCAGCAGCAATAAATAATAACTCGGCGGGGCCGCAGCAGGAGCAGGAGGCGGAGGTGGAGGCGAAATATTAATAATAAAAGCACACAACTCTGAACAGCAGTGCGCAAAAAGGGACAGGACAGCACAATGGATGCGAAACTGGACAGAATCTGGGCAGCCAACAAGAAAAGTGCATCCACGAATAAAATCAAAGCCATCAACTGCAATTGCGGCAACCGGCGGTCGGGAAGGCGAAATTCCGAAGGCGGGGAGCTGAGTGCTGGGAGCGGGAAAACAGGAAAAGGCGGATTGAATGGTTATTGGAAGTGCTCGGGAGGGATATTCCTGCTCGAAAGAAAAACTTTTGCGCTTCCCTCACGGCCATAAAACTATTACGCAAGATGCATAAAGACTTTGTCAAGTGGAAAAATATGAAAACTTTTACATTTCTATGCAAAAGGCAGCGACGTAAATTGCTTACCCATCCCATCGAATGTATGTACGTCCGAGTAGTTACATGCCGTATAGGAGCATACGCACTCGTATAGGCCAGGCCAAATGGGTGCAAATAATCAGCTGCAAGCTGTTGAATTGTTTGTGGGAATTGTCAAACTTTTTTATCCTTACTAATTGCTCGGGAGCGTCGTAAAATGCACAAGTATTAGATGGCCCATAAATAGGGGGTATCGCTGGCAAGACCGGCCTATTAAATTACAGTTAATAAAAACCTTTAATGGCCGATTTAAAGATTACAGCTATTCCGCCCAGCTCGTTTCCGAGAGCAGCGCACACAATGTGGCAAGTCACCAGGCACACTTTCAATTTTCGGAAAACACATAAAACTTGATTATCTTGATTAAATTGCAAATCAAAAACATGTTTCAAGGATTACTTGTGTGCCACACGCACACACTGCCGCACAAACGCAGGCGGAGAGCTTATCAAACCACACGAAAACACCAGGACAGAGGCAAAATGATATTTGTGTACAGGCGGCTACATTGTGAGGTTATAAATAATAATTGTAAACTGCAGACAGGATTGCGATGTGTGGGTGCGCCCATGTTAATCTGTTAACAAGAAGCTTAGATCGATTTCATCTCAAAAGTGTTTATATCAATTTAAAGTAATTACAAGCAGCCACAAACACATGAGCTTCCGTCCCAGGAAGGCGGCTCTCTCGACATGTGCGTATGTGCTAGGAAGAGTGCTCGTATAACGCATATTCATTAGGGCCACTGCCGACTCGTCAGACTTTTGGGTGGCGTCTTCGAGAGCCGAGGCAACTAAAACTCTAGTAATATGCCCTTTGTATTGACAAATGCCAGCACTGCATCAGCTGCATTGTTTGGACTGCCGAGCGGTTGCGTCTTGTCACTAATATAATTACTGATTTCAGGCGACAGTTGGCATCGTTCGGTAGTGGGCGTTAATGTCAATCAACTGATTAGGTGCAGCTAAACTAATTGACTTAATGTTGTTGTGGGCGGTCTGATGAAAAACATAGACGGAGATTCATAACTTGCAGGTTATCGATATTAACCTGCTCCTTTTTGCATCTCGTTGTTCGTCATTTAGGTCATTTATCCGGCTGACCAAGTTAAACTAATTTCTTACACAAAACAACAAACAATGAAAGCATAATATAAAGTTGTAACGTGTACAGAAATTTTGTAATTTGAGTATTATATTCTTGAAGTTCACCTCCTAAAGTTTTCCTCTGGCGCGATAAAGAAGTTTCAGAAGAAGAACCATCATTTTATATAGCCAGTTGGGTTGGGAAAATCGAGGGACCTAATTTGGAGTCAGCTGATTGTTACGAATGTCCATGCAAAATTACGTCCACATAGGATAACACATATTCAAGATATGGCCAATTAATGTTTTACATGGTATCTCGTTGTCGAGAAATCCCGACTACAGCGTTTCTACTTGTTTTCACAAAATAAGAGACAGATGGCTGACCCTTTGGATATCGCCCCGAAAAAAGTATCCCGGACTTTTTAAAAGCTGACATCTTCGATATGCTTGGAAAAAAGTCTGCAGCATGCGAGGTAGAATCCACAGACTGCAGGCAGCGGGTACGTTGCATATTGTGTGAGCTAATTAAATGTCAACCCGAAAGCAGCGACCCAAAAACTGCTGCCATTAAAAATGCACGAGCCAAGAACGAGAACAACTTTCGCAGCGACAGCGGCAGCGACGCTTACAGCTTTCAGCTGTGCTCCTGGCTCAGGTAAATCTCGAAATGTCAAAGAGATTAGCTGAGGAAGGGGCGGGGCCGGGTTGCGGGGGCGGGTAAAAGGGCGTGCCAGAAAGGGGGAGGGGTGGCCAAGCCGAATGCCCGAACTAATCTTACCAATTCTAAGCGCATTGTCTTGCCAGCTTCTGCGGGCCAGTTACGCCTTTTGTCCGTGTTCCTGCTGTCATTTCTCTCCCTCCCAGGTTTTCCTCCTTCTGACTTTGGGCGGTGTGTTTGTGGGCGTGGCAGGGATAAAAAACTTGGCACTACGTGCGAGCAAAAAGCAAAAAGTGCCAGCGGCCGCGAGCGTGTGTGTGTACGTGGAATTACCTGAGTTGCAGTAACTGAGTTCCAGTATCTGTGTTTCAGTGTCGCTGTCGGCGTGTGTGTGTGTTGCCATCGCACTTGTGTACAAGCGGCCAGAGGGGCAAAAGGCAGGCGGTAGGAGTCGAGTAGATGACGCTGTAATAGCATTCAAAACTCTCACTAATGAGCAGGCGAGGTACGGCTGAGGAAAGGAGACGGACAAAGGGAACGAACGGGGGTCTTAACCCATTAAAAACATAAAAAAAAGGAACATGGAACAGTTCCTAAAAAGAGGAAACATACGAGTAATTGGCTTCCATTCGTTATTAAAAATCCCAAATTTTATCTCTTTTTACTCACAGGTAGGCCTTTTGGTTGCGCTTACATGTTACTATTCCGGAAGGCACTATCAATTGCTAGACCGTTTTAAATATTGCTTGTATTTTTTAGCCTGGTTTAAAAACATTTTGAGACAAGCCAACCCAAGCTCTTGTTCATGTGGCACCAGGGGGGTTAAGAGGCGAGGCTGACGAGCTTTTCCGGGCAGGTGATGGGTTGTTGCCGGCAGCGCGTTGCCAGCAATGCTTGAACCAATTTTACATTGTACCCTGTTCGAGGGGCGAGTGACGTTAGCGGGGGCAGAGGTCATCCTCTGCAGGCAGCAGCAACAGCAGCCAGCTTCAAACTAATTGTGCAATTATTTTTGCATAAAGTGGCATAAACATGGCTAGAAGAGGCATTATGCGAGTGGCCCGGCTCTTGCAACACACGGGCAAGTGTGATGCTGTTCTCCTTTCGTACGACAAGCGGGCGGGGCAGCGGCGTGGCCGAGGCGAGGCGAGGCGAGGGCGGGGCACATACGGGGGCGTGCCTAAGTGGCACTCGTAAAATTTGAATGTAATATTCATTATTTTTTGCACATTGTCTGTCTGCCCGCGCGCCGTCTGTCTGTCAGTTAGTTACATTTTGGCATTACTTTGTTGCGGCTGCCGCCGAATACACACTATAGATACAAATGTGCACACACTACACTTCTGTGGAGCAGCTAAGGATGATTAAAGTGGCTCTGTAGCTGGCTACGTTACGCATACGTCAAGTGGTACATGTGCCAGGCACAGATTCACTTACAACTGAGACTTCTCTAATTGTTGTCGAAACCGAAATATAGAATTCTGAAAACATTTTGATTGACCGAACTGAACTGACTATGACAACAAAAATCATTACGGCAATTGCTAGTTTCATTGGGTTTTTGTATGATGGTAACATATGTAGTTAAATAATAGGAAGACAACGTCGCCGAGTATACTATTTATTTGATTATTGGTCATTTGAAGTTATAATATATATTCTCTTTCCACTTAATGCATAAATTATACCAAAGAGTAACAGGTTAGAAAATAACTAGCTTTAATTTTCAAATTAGTCTTTCCTAATTTGCCATTGACATCCCATGGCCATAGAAGGTTGTCAGCCAATATTCCATATGAGTGAATTTCTGTGTTTGGAAAACTCACAAAACTGACCGAACTTGACCAACTTCTTGGATGGTTTCATGCCATTTTTTCGACAATTAAAATTAAAATTTTAATTGTGGGATGCAGGGATGCAGTGTGCCGGGAAACCACAACAGAGACCGGGGCAGGGGTCAGAGTTGAGTGCGGCAGCTACAGCAACTGCACAGCAAAGCAGAGCGAAGTAAAGGCGGCTGGCAAAACAAACCGCAGCAACCAAAGCCAAACAGAAGCGCAACGCAGGGAAAAAGTCGACTTGGCTGACGACGTCGTCTGGGCCAGGAATTTGTACAAATATGTAAATGAAATTGTACGACTCGGCACACACTCGTACACCCGCATGCATGTAGGTGTGTGCAACGTGTGTACATATGCATCTGCAGGAGCCACATCCACGGGAGCAGCGGCAACACAAGCACTCGAGCAACTTGCAACTGGGCGAGGTGCAAATGTGCCTGTGTGGCTTGCTTTTTGCTTGTAGTTCGTTGACTTTTGAAGTTCCTCCGAGGAGCCAGGCGGTGCACCTCGGGTTACATTTATTACATTTGTAATTGTTGTCAGTCGGAGTAGCATTGCAGCTCCTGTGCCGCTCTCGCCACCCCCACGATAATGCCTTGGCCAGGAGCGTTAATTATTAAGTCGGTTGAAGGTTTCACTTTTTCCCCATTAGTCTAGATGAGGCTTTTGGTTACAGCTCCTTTAAAATGTTGCAAAATATGCTTTGAGAATTATTATTGTTGGTAGCACCGCCCAAGAATCAAGCTAGACATTAAATACCTTAAAAGAACCAACCATTTTCACTACCGAATACGCTGTGGCCAATCGCCAAAGTGGTTGGTGTGTGTCAAATGCAATTTAAGGACGCGTGTTAGCGGAAGTCGTTGCCAATCGAAGGAGCTTCCTGTTCGCCGGCTTGCTGCTTTTGACGCTTTTTGCTCTGCGGTCTCGCCTCTAGCCGGCTCCTTTGACTTTCGCTTTTTGCTGCCGGCTCTCCGGGTCTTGTGTGCCTTTCTGCATGCGAATTCTGTATTTAAAATGCCTTTGAATATTTCATTAACATTTTAAAAATGCATGGGCTGCTAATTGAAAACGTTTGTCGTGCCTGAGCTCACACTCACACTTCCCAGCTGGGCAGCAGGGCTTAGAGGTGCGTAGAGCTGAAAGTTGCAGAAACCGGGACCTGGGGAAAAAGGTTAAAAGGTGCCATCGTGGCACTCAAAAGCCGGGCAACATAGTTTAGCACTTTGCTCCGCCATTGCCCAAGAAATCAAAGCAAAGTCGCCCCATCGACCGCCTCTATGGGAGCTAATGTATGCGACCTGCACTCAAAGTTCGCCTACAACACGGCCAGTCCTTCGGAGGGGCTTAGTTTCCTGGTATTCGGGGCGGCATTGTATGCGAAAATACCCGGACATATGCACACCCGAGGTCTTCGGGGGTCAAGCATTGAGCCCTGGGCCCTGGGCCCAGGCACACACAGCACCCACACCCGTTTACACACTGGCACACCTTCAATCACTTCCGCTGAACGATGAAGTAGCTCTTTTGCACGCTATTATTTTCCTGGATACCGCGCGAAGTCCTACGGCCTAGCCATAGGACACGGCCCAAAGTCGCCTGTAATTGGAACGTGTGAGAAATATCAAGCGGCGGCAAAAGTCAAAGCTGAAACGGAGGTGCACTCGAACAAATTAGCCTGTGCTCAATGTAAAAATGGGAACATTATATATGTTATGTTGTAATCTTTAAAAAGTCGAGGATACATTTTCATAAGCCAACCCCTTATATATTACGCCAATGCATAATTTAAACATTTTGTAGATACTTTATATAGATACTCTAGAAATCAAGTGGAAAATATATGCGGAAGTGTTCTTTCGAATTGCTTGTAAAATGGTAACCCCCCGAAAATCCTTCTGAATATCCAATTATTGCAGGAATTTAACTCCTCTATATAGATATTTTATTTTGCAGCGTGTACTTCGGCATGAAGTCGCTTCTGCTGCGGCCCTGTTTCGCCGGATGTCCTGTTGGAAGCGTAAATAGGCATAAAACAACGAAAAGAACATTTCTATTACCCCTTTGCAGGCCTTTTGGCATTTGTCTGGCCGCTGCGAGTCGGGCCTCAAGCCAGCCGTGAAAGCTTGTCTAAAGTACTGCGGCAGCGAGGCGGAAACGCTGCCAGGAGCTGTCTAATGGCTACGCAGCAATCCAGCAATCCGGCAACCCGGCTATCCCGCAGTCGAGTAGTCCAACAGCAGCTATCCAACGGCAATCCGACAGCGATCCGTTGCATAGGCATTTCCATTCGTTGGCAATGCAAATTTCCATGGCAACGCGAGCCGCCAAAACGCCACCAGCGGCAGCTCATTATGCGAGGAACACCTTTTGTTCTGAAATCCCAGAAAGGCGGACTACAAGTGGAAGTGGAAATGGAAGCGGCGATGGGCGGCAAGTGGCTGCCACCTCGTCCACTTGACACCTGGCTTGGCTTTGGCTTTGGTTCGGAGCCGGTTTCGGTGTCGGGTTCTTGGGCTCCGGAGCTCTGGACTCTTTCTCTGGTTTCTTCTGATGCCCACCGCAAAAGCTTGCTTAGCCAGTCTTAAAGTCGCAGCGAGCGAAAGGAACAAGGAGCTGAGCCGGAGACAAAGCAAAGGTAGCCGAATGGTGGCCAAGTGCCAAATGCACGTGCACATTGCACGTACATCGCCACACGGCCCCGGAAGTCTTTGCCTTTGCACCGGCAAGACGATAAACTGCTCTTAGCCAACTTTAGTTACTTTGGTCAGCGTCCGCTACTAATGCAGCGCACAATCACTGAGACAAACGAGATAACGCAAAATATCTTCTGTGGATCTGTTGATGCTCGGGTCTTAGAATTTGTATAGCTTAAAAAACATTTAATTTATCTCTAACATTGAGTGAATTAACAAATCTGAGGATTGTGGGTTTATTATCTGTAAATTTGTAAACCCTATTTGATCTTCAGCAGTCATAACTATTATTTCAAAATAATTATAGTATATTTTAAAGTGTATCGCCCGTAAAGTTTCTTCTCTTGTCTACAACAAATCTGCAAAAAATCAACTCCAGTTGGAGCTACTGGTCCACTATTTACGGCTTTAGTTTTGTGCTTTTCGGCGTGCTTTGTTTGCCCCGTGTGTTTTGTCATGCCTCTTATGTTCTGCCTCGAAATGTGTAAACAACTTTGGGTCCTGCGCCAAGTGCAAGGTGCACGGAGCGCGGCAGCATCACGTTCAGGTCCCAGTTTGCAGTCCTCGGATCCCTTTCCGGCGACTTCCTCGCCTGCCATGTGGCCCACTGACCAGCGTCCGTCGTTAATCCGAAATGTTTGTTTACCTTAGCGCCAAGTCCGGGTAGCCGGACTACAGGCCAACCGATGCCCGGCTGGCCACGGTCCCGGATACGGCTGCGGTGCTCCATTTATTTCGCAAACGCAATAACAACGACTTAGCCGAAGATTTGCAGCAGCCCGTGTGCAAATCCATTAAATGCATAGTCCCGATTAACAGCGTCTTTGGGTATGACAAGTCTCTGCCACACATGCACCGCTAGGATACAAACCCAAGGGAAATCCGGTGCAGTCACAGGAAAATTAAATTGTTGACAGAAGTATATGAACCCACCACAAACGGGCTATTAGCTTCAAATTGAAAAGCAATTTGAAGCTCTACTCTAAGATTTAAACTTATTTTACTTTGCCATTCTTTTTAAAGGCATTTTATTGCATGTATGTGGAATACTACAACCCATATTAAGGTATTTTAAATCGAAGAGCCACGATTTTGAATTTTAATTGTTTCCGATTTCGTTACAATCTTTGAATTTTTGACCGGCTTAACCGCTTTAATTCGCTTGTAAATTAATTAAAATCACTTGCGACCAGACCGAGGCAGCTACAACTGCCGCGAAAACCCCAAATTAACTTTGCAGCGCTTCGGAATCGGAAAAAAGCCGCAGCTGGGGATGTCCGATAGGGATTGGTTGGTCGACTCTGGGCCCGGCAGGTGGCAATCGATGGATACAAATGGCGCGACCGCAGACCCAGAGCGGGTCTGGGTTGAGGGCGAGTTCTGGAACTCAGACAGGAGCGAGCAGCGGGTCTTGCCATTGCCGTTGCCATTGCCAGTGAATGCTGCATTTTATTTTAATAAAGACTTTTAATTGAATTTTCAATTGTTGCACGGGTGCACAGAGTGGAGCAGTGCAGTGGTTGTTGGCCGTTGTACTTGTTGTAATTATTGTTATCATCATTACAATGTTATGTAGTATCGGCCACGGTTGTTTTTGTTGTCGCGGGCAATGTGCAGGAGCAAGTGTGCGGTTAAACAATTACGACGGGGCAGGGGTCGCAGGGGAAGCGGGCGGAGATAAGCGCCGATCACCCACCCGTCACGAATGGCGTTCGCCACTTCCGCTTCCGCTCCGGCTTGCGTGGATGGCGCTGTCACTGCTTAGCATGCAATGCCATAAAAATTAATAAAGGGATTCTGTTCATCCGTCCAGCCGTTTTTTGCCATTTTCCGCATGCACCACGTTAAATCAATGAACGTGGCAACAATTAAAATATTCTGCCTGTTTCCGTTTAACCAGCTACAACATTTGCGACCACATTTTCGAGCCATCAAGCTTCGGGTAGCTCCGACAACTGACCGAAGCACTTGTTTTCGGACCTATATAGTGAACAATAAGCTTGGAAAGTAATTGTTGAGCTTTGTGGCTTTTGCAGAGACCACAGTGAGCGTGTTATCTAAGGCGAAGCAATCGTAATTATTAAATTTATCTCGGCATTGAAAGTTATAGCAATGGAACCTGTGGAAACCTTTAACTACTGAGTATCAGGCTGCGCATCCGCAACAGGAGCATCCTTATTGCTTTATCTTGTTTAATTGCGGAATTTCAATAATTTATTTATTACGTGTAAATAAAATACACAGCCAAGTTATTAATTTTTAATTTTCTCCTCAATGTTGCTTTTGTTATTGGGCGCGCCCATTGTTTGATGTTCCAATTTTTTCATTTATTATAGCCCCTTTGCGGCACTTAAAGGCACCCACAGTTCTTGCGCCCACATTCCGCACTCGACCACGCGACTGGGATGCGTTTGAAATGGTAGCGAGCGAATGCAATGGTTGGCGGTAATGCATTTGAACAACCATTTATTGGAGGGCACTGTGCGAGGCGCGTATTTTGTTTAACAACATTTTCAATTAGTTGGCGGTGCAGTTTATTGGCTATTGTTTCCACGCAAAGCCCTCGGTCGTATAAACGGGATATGGACGGAGCCAGCAGATCTCATGCTGCAATTCCAATTTGGCATAATAAACAAATAGCCCTGTTTATACACTCCTCACTGCCCGTGTGCATACACTCGAGGCTAATGCCATTGCACCGCAGCTCTCAGGTTGGTCGACGAGTTACAGAAATTGAGCAATAAGAACCTTACGCATCACTTTGCTCACTTTGCAATGCCCGAGTTGATTTGTAAAGCCTTCCCACTTAAGTAGCATTGAATGGCCTTACTTTTCATTTAATTCTGGCAAAGATTTGGCCAAATAAAGCGCATTTGTGGCCTTAAATTAATTGGGTGCAATGGAAACGTCTTCCAGCGATGAGGATTACAATTCGAAATTGAGTTTCAATGCCGACAAGCGCTGGGCCTGCGGGGCTGGGAGATGCGAGTGAGAAGTCTTCGCAAATTGTTCAAATTAGTGCATCCCATACACATTTGCATCAGCTCCGCAGCTGCGGCTGCACAAACGAGATAAATCAGTCGCCGCTGGGACGGGGAAGCCGTAATTACCTTCCCCAAGTATACGAGCCAACTTTGCTCATTTCCGGAAGGAAAACGTGGAGGGTGAAAATTAAAAACGATGAAGTGAAAAGAGCCCTGCGTCTGCAGTTTGTCCATTTTGCGTTTTGTTTCCTTCCTCTGCGACACACCTCGCCTCGCCTCCGCTCCTGGTTTTTTGTTTTATTTAATTCATTTTTTTGCAGCCAGATGAAACAAAATTCGAAAACCACAGACCAAGGGCGACGGAACACGAGAGCATCTTTGGGGTCAGAGCATGTGAAAATCGAATTTCCACCCGGCAGCCTTCAACAGTTGCACAGCTGCCGCAGAACGGATCCGAATGCAGGGAGGCGGCGGCCACGAGGGGTGCAAAAGTAGGGAAGCTGCATTAATTAAAATTTGAATGCAAGCTCAAAGGAAAGCGCAAATCCGACAAATTTTTCATAGGCTAATAAACTTGAATGCCACTCGGAAAGCGTGCAATCCCAGGCTGACACCTGCCATCGAAACAGAAAAGAACACAACGGAAACGGAACCGAAACAGAAACAGAAGCTGCAACAGAAGGAGGGAAATAGAAGTGCTGGCCAACTCTGTTCTCCGGGTTTTCGTTAGGGTTTTTCCCATTTTCGTTGCTATTTGTTTATTTTTCATTTTGCCGCACTGTCACCCAATTATGTCACACAGTGTACAACAAATTAATGCCTCGTTGCGTTGATTGCGTCGCCGTCGCGGTCGAGAGTGCGCGCTAAAGTATGCAGCGAAATGCAGAATGAACGCACAAGTAAAATCACTAAAAATATTTCGAGGCCGAGCATCGGCTGCATCTACGGCTACTGCCTCAGATACATTTACATCTGCAGCCCACCGCCAGCCAGCTGTCTGTCCCTGTTTGCATCCGTATCCGTGCATCGGTGCATCTGCATCTGCAGCGCCGTCTGTGTTGATGTCTGCCTGTCTGCTCCGCCGCCATTGTGTGTGTGTTGATGTGATTGCGTGACAATTTCAAACAGATTTAACCGCCAATTTAAAATGAAGTCAATACACGGGAGAGCAGTCGGACAGTGAATGCAATGTGACGGTAAACAGAGCCTGAGGCAGGACTACAGACCAACTGATACTCGGCAAATGGCTCTCAATAATCCTGGACATCATGTTCGGGTCTCTCCTTGTCTAGGCAATAGCCGGATAGTTAAAGAAACTAAATAATACACTTATGGTGCTTTAAAGCTTCGTTTATGGCAAGCACGAAATCAATCTAGCCTGTTCTAAAAGCTACGTATCCCTTACCTTTATAGGGTCCAATATTACTCATTCGCCGCGTATGCCCGATAGGTACTGGCCAAAAGGTAAACAGATCAACGCGCCGTTGGCGGTGGAGCTGACGTCGAACGATTTCGATTTGCAGCGCTTAAAAGCCAGCGCGGAACCACCAGTGCACCGGCCCGGTGAGATCTGCCGCGGACTAGCTGCCGCCGGAGGCAGCGGTGCGAGTGTGTGTCCAGGCTGGCCATTGCAAGGGAAACTGGAAAATGCATTGTTAAATTCACGAGTTTTTGCGGGTTTTGCCGGTCTGCTGGCTGCGGGCTTTTTCCCTTATTCCATTTGGCCGTTTTTGCCCTACTGCAGAGCGCTCGAGTGTCAAACAAGCGATTTAAATGAAATAAATTACAACGAATCGCTCAATCGGTTTAAATAAAAATGTTGCGCATGTAATGAGATATCCGGCAGAGCAGAGTGACTGCCAAGCAGGTGTAAGTCGGTGTGACTCGAAGGCTATTGCTAATTTTCAAGGCTGGCCTTTGGAGAAGGACTCGTTTTCGCCAATAATCCCAAGGATCCACAATGTCCCATCTAGCCTAAGCCCTTTGCGTACTCGAACGGATACAATCGGGTTGGATATTGCCTGGTAAAAGCCGCCTAAATACATTTGCCGGCACACTGGACCATAAACCAATTGACAGGGCAATCATTTGATACAAAACTCAAATGTTTGAATCAAAGCAGAGTGTCCCGACCCTCTCCAGCCTCTGCCTGCCATCGTCCTACCCATGCGTGCTTCTTTTCTTCGTATAGTTTTGGCTTAGTGGCAATCAGCAGTGCATGTAAATGCCATGACAATGCAGGAGGTCTGAAGGGCACCGGGCGGGCACTCAAGAGCCCAAAGAGACGCCCACACCCGTCCGGGCAGCGTTTTGTCCACCTGAGTTGTCAACAAACCGTGAAATTATCAACACAAATTGGACGATGATGTTGAGAACGAGGAGCAGATTCGTTCCTGCTGTTTTTTCATCTACTTTTTCTCTGCTTTAACGCATACGAGTATGTAAAGCTCCTCGCCTACGAAAACCTTTTAATACAAATTGAAAATACTCGGTGCACAAAAAGGCCAAACATCCAGCACTTGTGATAAGTGGAAAGGTAGCTTGGGGAACTGAAACAGACAGAGCACTCGGAAAAACTGGAAGCCGAAGCCTTGACAACTTGTTCCTACATTTTCAATTCAGAAAGTCACTCGTTAAGATATTTGTCATGTTCTTGCGTAAGAGAAATTATACATAAAGTTCGATTCAAGATTTAACATTTAATAAAGTCAAAACCCTAGTGCTTTATTTTTAAAAACGCATTTACCGGCAACGGGTGATATTGTTGTTCACATTTATCTCTCAATGGTTGTAGTTATACATCGATTCAAGATATAACATTGAATATAGCCTAGTGTTTTCTTTTGCAAACGCATTTATGGGCAATGGGTAACCATTCAGTTATCTTCAAGTGAATAGAAGTTCTTTCTTTTCCCGGTGCTTGCGCTCACACAGATGAGTGACCAAATGAGTGGACTCCACGATTGCCCGGTTGAATGGAGAAGGAGATTGTTGCTGCTGGTTTGCCTTTGCGTTGCCTTTGCCTCTGCCCCGTCTTAGATAAGCCAATCACATCGCCAAGGCGACGCTGACTCCCGCTTAGTCTATAGTCCTTGGCGAGTCCTTTCCCTTTTCGCTTCTGCGACTGCCCGGCTCATGCATAAATGTCAGGCGGGTAAAAAATTTGCATGAGATTTACGGCGACTGCAGCTATTTATCTTGTAGCCGCAAAGGCAGAGGCGAAGGCAGATGCAAGGGCCGAGATACGGACACGGATACGGGTTCGGAAACGGCACGGCTGCAGAGACAAGGCCGGACGGGAGGCGGAAATGCGCTTTATGCAGCATTTAAATGCCCTCGTTTCCGGCGGCCTGCCGACCTTCACTCGCCGTCAGCCGACTCAATTAGTTCATTAAGCTAAACGTTTGCATTTCACCTAATTTCGTCTGGAGGTCTGGCGATTCGGCCACATCCGTTGCACGTTGCACGTTGCACATAGCAAGTGGCACGCGAGGCAGCTGGGCTCCTGAGCCGGGCCATATTCAGGGGCCAGACGGCACAGCGCAGCGCAACGTAACGAAACGAAAACGGAATTTATTTCTCAATTCCCACTTCAATTTTGTAAATTGAATGAAAAAGCGCTTAAAAATATACAAAAGCAGACCGAGCAGCCAGACCGAGCATAACCCAAATAGTGGAACAAAAGCACACGGAACCTGGAAGGGATCGTCCCGGGTACCGTGGGAAGCTTTTGGCTTTCCCGGAGTAAGCCTCTAACAAAGCAGGGCGGAATATTAAAGTCGATACCTAGAAACGTGTACCATGTATGCTTTCATTAAAAGCTTGAATTTAATATAATACTCGTAGTATAACCTGCTTAACTTTTACAGAAAGTTAAAGTCTCAACAACAATAATGTGCTTTAAATCATAAATGAAGTCATTCACTTGATTGAAAACTCCAAAAAAGATTTTCAAAGCTTTCAATTGTTTGAAAAGCAGAACTGGCAACATCTGATTTTATTACACAAAATAAACATGGATGCAGACATCCCAATAAATTTGTGTCTAATTAGTATGCTACTTGTAACATATTTGAGTAATTTCGATTTGAACCTACTTCCAGTGGCATTGGGCTAAAAGTCGAAGGCAAATTTGGCCAAATTTGAAACACAGACCACAGTGCGGCACCCCAGGAGGCGTGGCAGCAGGTCAGGGGTGAGGGCATGGCAGTGGGTTCGGGACAAGGACAGGCCCCAAAAAAGGCAAACGAACGACGAGCAAAGCGAAAGGAAATCTTACAAATAAAACGGAAGTTAATTTACTACGTAAACCGAAAAGCATGGCGCAGCCACATCCGGGGCGAAGAGTGAGACAGATGGGCGGGGCTGTGGCGGGGCGGGAGCGGGAGCGAGACGGAGAGCAACAGTAAAATTGCTACACTGCAAGGAATTGCAGTTCGCCATTTAATTGGGCAGCTTTTTGCGGCACATCGCCTCCGCTTAAGGTGGCCAAATATTTGCTCTGGCCACAGAAGCCAGTCGAACGCAGAAGGATGAAGAAGGAAGGAGGAAGGATAAAGCCGATGGGGTTGGGGATGGTATAGGGGAGGGCGGGGCACAGGCGAGGCAGCAGCCGGACAGGTGCAGCTCGCACTTAAAACCGCTTATTACGTTAACAATTGCAAATATCGGCGCGGATTTCGCGAGCGGGCGAGACGGGATTACTTTGCATAATTCTAGGGGCATACAAATAACAGCCAAAGGATCGGAGCCACCACCACACTCCCATGCCCCCCCACACACGAACCCCACAAGAGAGTTGCGGGCATGCCAATGAAAGCATTTCGCGTCCTGGCGAAAAGGAAGGAAATTTCACTAGCTGACTGCAGCAGCCGCAGTTTCGGCCGCCTACGAATTGTTAGGAGATACAGCGCGGATCACACGAATAACACCAAGAAACGGTGCAAATTTTTAAAGAATTGGATATTGGATCCGCTTATACTACTGTTGCAACGGCTTTAAACATGTGAATACTTTTCTATAATATACTGTATGGCTTATAATTCTTTCAAAACTGTTTGAAGAACAATACTCAAGTGGATTTTTGATTATTTTATGCGCATAAGAGCTTCCACCCTTGTTTATTTATGAATATAATTATTTCATTGGAATTTCCTATTGCTTGATATAGACCCCGAATCTGAAACTCTTCCAAAGTTTCCCAACGTGAAGCTATAGAGCTCATAACTCCCCCTTCATGGCGGTACCTGCTGATAATATTTTGAACAATTGCGGATATGGTACACCTATGTGCGCTGGTGACTGTTTGCGAGGGCGGTGGGCGGGGCTGGGCCACATTAGAGCAGAAAGAAGGTGGCTGGGGCAACAACAGTATTTGTTATGCGGTAAAAATGCATAAAAATCCTGAGACCGGCATTTATTTAAATTTATGCCGTTATAACGTAATTTTGCATTACCCCAAAATGATGGTGAGCAGTAGGGCCGCCCGAAAAAACCACCACCCACCCACCAGTCAGCGACTGGCTGGTATTTTATTGTTGCACTTGCCGGGTGTGTGTGGGGGGTGAGCGTGTATGTGGCACACTTTGCGCTGGCATTTTTATACAAATTTTTGCACATTTTGCGGCCGCTGCCACTGCCGCCGACAAAGCCCAAAGCCAGAAAGTTGCGCCCCGCCTTTTATTTCGGTTAAATAAGTATTTGGCAATTGTTATTTGAATAAACCATACTTTTGCGTCTTTTATCCTTTGTGCACCATACACGCTTGTATTCATTTGCCATTATTATTCCTTTTTTATATCGCATTTCAATTGTTTATCTGTGTTTACTGTACTCTCTCTAGCCATTTTGTTTGTGCTTATTTTTTGCGGGTTTGTTATTGCAGTCCTGCTTGTGCGATAATACGAAAGTTATTCATTTGTTATGCATATGAAGTGGATCCAAAATGTGCTGTGGTTTATTTGCGGCCGGTTCTATAGTTATTTTCGTCGGGGCGACAACAAAAGGATAGTTCCGCCAGTTAGAAATGGAAGCGCCGGAGTTGCCACGCTCCCCAAATTAGTGAAGTGCCCGACTGCGGTTTCCGTTGCCAGTACAATGGAAAATTAATAGCGAATTGCGGGTGGTTCGGCGACACTGTGCTTTAAAGCCGAAACTGCTGGTCCCGAAACGGGTTTTCCAGCAAAACGTCGCCAATGCAAACAATTCGGCGCAAAGGTGAGCTTCCATTTGTCACTTCCAATTAGTCGCAGTCAAAGCGGGCGAGGCGAACTCTGCCCCAGCGGGTAATCTCCCAGCATCTGTGTCCGGCGACGAGTCTTCAGACGATCCGGGGCCTTCGGACCAGCCTCATTCAATCAATTGGAGCACTGACACTGCTTTCTGTGTTTTGAATACAAATTAGCCAAAGTGATGGCCGCCCCGCAGCATGCAGTTGCCACGCCTCCAATCAAGCGGATTTACACTCAGAAAAGGGGAAGACATGGTTTCTTTTTGGAACTATAGCCTTAGCATAAACACTTATGTTAATTGGAGTATAAAAGTCTAGTTTTGTACAGTGACATAGTGCTTTTTAGGTTCCATTCACCACATGTTTGTAAATGATTCCATGTATGGTTTTTCCCTAGTGCAAATGCTTTCTGCCCTCCAACTTGCGACACAGCATCGATGGTTGACCCGATGAAAACGGGAGTTAATTTAAATGCAAAGTAATTAATTAGACACTTGGCTGGCAAATCAAGTAATCCAATCTAGAGCCAGGGAGGTGGGCGCCGAGCCGAGAGACGGTCAGGGCTCATCAAAAGCAGGAGGGCAGGAGGTTAAGACGACGACGCGCCGACGAAGTGACCAACGGCCATATGCTTCCAGTATTGGCATACGTAGTATTGGCCATATGCGCCATATATCAGTGTGCGCTTATCCACTCAGGGCCCAGACAATGGCAATTTCAATGATTTTGTTTAGCTCAGTGATTCGGAGAATTGAGTTCGACTGCTGCTCGCCCATATACACATATTATCCATACGCTACGTGCCACAAGCAAATTGAGAACGCACACACAAATCGACATGCCAACGCACACGATTTGAATGCCTTTCAATGAATTGCTGCCAATTTGCAATGGTTAATGAAACGCTTTGTGCCGTGTCGATTGCATTTCGCAGAGGTAAGGGGACCGGGACTGGGACCTGGGCAGGTCGTCTGTCAAGAGACAGTATCCATTTCGGGCTTAAACTAGCCATTCCGGCGAGTACTGAATGGTGGCCGATTCCCTGCAGCTAATCTCCGGCCACCAGAGCTGTTGCACTTTAATCTGCTCCGTTCGTTTGTGCGCTTCACTTTCCTTGTTTTCTTTGACATTCGAGTTACATTTTGGCCAAGTTTCATTCGTTGCTTCTGTGTGGCTTTCACTCACTGCGAAGATTTTTTTCACTGAGCAAAAGGTGCCACAAATAAATTAATTTGTAAATGATATGGCCATTCACTCCCAAGATACTACTCCTTGTCTATTTCTAAGGGGATCGCTTAGCTGACAACGCCTTTATTCAGCTCCCATAATCAAACTATCCGTTTTCGGAAGTGTGCTTCTCCTCATTTCAATTTTGTAATTGAGATTAGCTCATTGGGAATAATGGAGATCAGATCATTTAATTAACTTTGTTTGCGAGCACGTCGCTACCACTGATGTCCGGAGATTTGTCTGGCTGGGCGTGGCTCTGCGGGATACAGCCGTATCCCTTAATATACATATGGGTTTCCTCGCACACACACGTGTATGGCTCGGGGACATCGGGGCAAGTAACTAGTTTTCGGAACGCAATCATTTTGCGATTGCCGGACAACTAGAGTGGGCTTGCCGAAAGCCCCCAGTTGTCTGTTAATTTGCCGAGCAACAATTCCATTTGTTAATTCCGGCCCGGAATCTTTCGCTCAATTTGACACACAGATGAACCAGTCTTAGCTTCATGTCCATGTGTCTCGATTTCATTTCCGAAATTGAATTGCCAAAAATGTTGCTTCAGTCTCCGCATTGGGGCAAGGGACTCCGACTCGGAGCACTCTGTCTTTCGTCTTCCATCAGATTTCAGATGTCCTAGCTCTCAGCTCTCGTTGGTCGGATCCCAGTTCCAATTATAATTATACCAGTCTCTGTTGGGCAGCAGTCCATGCGTTTTTGGGTCTATGCATTTCATTTGCACACGCTGGAGATGACGTCGGGACTGTGGCTTTTGTCTATCCGTCGCAATCCGTCCGTTTCTGATTCTGATTCTGATTCTTAGTTTGAGCAAGATTCTGTCTCCGTTTTCGCCATCGTCATCGTCTGCCGGCGCTTTATTTTCACTTTTCCTTCTCGCATGGCTTAGAATCTCCCAAATTGCATTCAGCTGTTTGTTTTTATGCGCTGTCACGAGAATTCCAAACTACTTTTGAATAATTTCATTTATTTATGTTCCCCATTGCTCGGCGCAAAAGTTTCGCTGCAGCGCCTCCGCTCCGCATCTGCTTCGTATCCGCCTTCAGTCAGTCAGTTAGTCGCTTATTTATTTAGTTTTCTTTCTTCTCTCTAAACTGCTAAAAGGCGCAAAACTTGTCGCTGTGTGTCAAAAGTTCTGCCTGCGACTAAAGGGGTCTCGTCTCATTTCTGCCGCTGCCGTTGCCTCTTACTGCCTGCCAATTGATGGCATATTGCTACATTTTCCTTACGGGTTAGTCTGCCGTAATTTAATTACGTTCCCCTTCAATGGTGGAACGTACGGCAAAAAGAATTTGAAACCCATGTAATGGAGATATAACTGAAAATTAATATATTATCCGACAACCATTTGAATTTAGCGGCAACAATTTTGGCAGGTGAAAGCCAGTCTGCTTGGCAGCAATCACGCATACGCCGTGCTGCACAGCAACGCATTGTGACCGGCTAATTACGGCCGAAGTGCGACACGCCAATCCATTGTCAAAACCCTTCTGGCAGAGACTGGATGGAATCCAAACAAAGGGAACACGGTTTTGACAGCAGCCCAGGACGGTGTTTCCAAATTAGACGGCTCATTAGTTTGCAATGGGAGTTTGTTAAGATATGGTCAAAAACATTAGCTGCATTGAGGCCAATTAGGTCGTTTGCCGTTCAAAATAAAAATTAAATTACACGTAATTATATAAATGTGTTTAGTTTTATAAATATTCTTTTAAAATTTAAAAACCCGTAGAAATGCTGCAACCAAGATTTCTCGACAACGAGATACCATGTACCTATTGTCATTATCAATTAGTTTTTCTGTTTAAATATTTTAATCACAAATTACAATGATTAAAGTCAAATGCAGGAATTTATATGACATTATCCGGACTTAATACTAAAAAGGGAATGTGAACAATATTGTTGGCAGTATCTTCAATGTTTACACGGGCGGACGGACAGACCAAGAATAAATATACTTTATAGGGTCGAAAACGCTTCCTTTTCCCTGTTACATACATTTTGAATAAACTAATTATACCATTTGCACCTTGAGGTACATGACATGAAAAGGTATAAACATACCTTTTACGGAAAAAGTTTACCAAACACTTAAAATCGATATGACGAAATAATGTGGATAAATCATAGTAGATTATGAAATGACTATCCGGACCCACTGTAATCGCATTATAATAGTTACTAGCTTTTGTCTTTATAGCCAGATTTTCGTTGCTAAAAGCCTAGCTTGAGGCGGAAAATGGGCAATCGGTTAGGTGGCTCTCTGGAGCGTTGCCTGCTTATAGGCTGAGCTTTTGTGTTGGACCAGGGCTGCGTAAATATACGTTAGATACAAATATAAGGCTGCAGCCGCCGCCCTGCCCCTGGAAAACTTGTCGCTGGAGCAGAACTTTCTGAATGCATTCTGGGCGCTAACTTCTTGGTGCGAAAAGTTGGCGCAAAATACTTTGCTCGAATATTGTTGTCGCATGCTTTTGTTGCGCTAAGCAGCCCATAAGAAGACGCCCTCCCCCGGCTTTCCCGGCCTGCCCCTCCGCCCGGAGATCCATCCAGACAACGTAAATTTTGCTGTCTTTTCGAGAGTTTTTATTTTGTTAGTTCTCCGGTGCTCTATTCAGTTTTCCTTTCTTTTATTGCGCTGGATTGTTTTATATCGTTTTATTCGGTTCGCTCCTTGAATTTTTGCCTTGTATTGGCATTTCAACGCTTATTTGTATCGTTTTCGCTCACTTTGTTGTTACTTTTGTTGTGGGCGCCCGTTGTTGCTCTTTCTGGCGTTGTTTTTCTTTTGCTGCGCGGTTGCTGTTTTCAATTTTGTTGCAGCGCAACGCATTTGTGTTGCTTTCCTATTTTCAGATCGTAACCGCTCCTGCAGTTTTTTGGCAATTTCCTTGAAGCGCAAAGCTAAAAAGTTCCGCCCCGCTTTCATACATACATACAAACATGCCTGCGTATATTAGCTTTATTTTCTCAGCTCTGTGAAAAGGCTTATGCTTTTGAGTGTTTATGTTTTGTCTGGCTTTCTGTACTTTGTAACTTTGGCAATGGCATTCGGCATGCATCTGCGATCTATGCAAATCTTTCGTCCAGCCCCTCGACTCCAAACTTACTGCCCAGCTGGGCCGCTAGAAACGGCGCACGGGCGGCTTGAGGATGCCCTGGGGATGATAAAGCTTAGATCGAGTTTCAGACATTTGTCAGGCAACTCACATGGGCTCGCTTCAGGAGGGAGTCCTTTGCGGCATCGTAGGGCTGCTGCTTGGAAGGAATCTCCAGCACAGAGGGCACTGGCAGCACATGGCTGTCCACAATGGAGCGAATCATGTCAGCATACACCTGATTGATCAGGATAATGGCTATGTCGGGACGATGTAGGAACTTCTTGAAGCAGTCCTCTATCTGGGCGGGCGTGGTGTCTGGGAAATTATTGGAAATGTAATCAGCAAATCGCCAACGCATGGCAGTCGTTACCCTTTTCGACAACCATAAAGTTGGCTTCGCGAGCCTCGTTGACCTCTCCGATTCCGCCAAGCAGGAAGCCCACACAGGTATCCTTTCGGAAGGGAAATTAGTTACTTTCATCAACTTTCACTGCACCCACCTCATCCCCTATTACGGCCATCAGACTGCCCAAGTCTTCATTAATCAGCGACATGTTTACTTGGCTTTAATTATGGCTTTCTCAAACTCAATTGTGAAAAACAATTGAGGGCAATTTCCTGGCTCACTTGATCGTGAGACTTATAAATTTATTTTTTTTAAGAGATTGAGCTTTAAAACGTAGCAAGATGCTTACTCTAAATGTACTATGAATTAAATATGAGTGCATCTGTGTTCCCGTTGGCGAAACCATTGTTTGAGTGAAATGGTTTTGGAAAAATTAGTGCGGCAACTGAACTGAATGGAACAGCGAGGGGAAGCGAGGGAAAAACTGCACTTGACAGCTACGCCGCATTTGATGGCAAAACGCTGGCTGCACTTCGCTGTTTGTAGTTTTGTCAAGCGTAAAACAAGTTTTATAATTGTTTAAAATGTTTGCTTTGCTGCTCTTTCGGTTTATGTTGCTACTACTGCTGCTGCTGTTGTCCATTGCAGTGCAATTTTATAAAAAATTTTGTCAGTTGCTACTCAAAACTTAATCGAAAACAATAGCCGGCAAACAGCGACATATGATAGAGTATGTGGCCAAACAGTTGCCACCCCACGCCACCCCTCCCAAACGTTTACATAATGCCGTTCATGCTGCGACAGCTCTTAATTGGATTAGATAACTTCCCAAAGGGCTTTGCAAACGAAACCGAAAACGTCAACTTCGCCCACGAACTTGACGCACAGATCACCTTTGTGCGCATTGTCTTCTCTTCAAGTGAATCGCTCCGAATCCAAATCCCGGGCTAAGACCCAAAAGCCGGTTATGTGCACCATGTTAACTCATTTGCGTTTTGCGTTACGTAGTTGCATGGCAACGGGCAATCCCTAAATGCGGCTAATTGCCGAGCACGACTTTCGACAGCCGGTTGCCACTTGAACCTATCCCGAACCCAGCTCGCACTCAACTCCAGCCAACATTTTTCGAATCAGCTCTAATTGTTAACAGTTTACAGTTTACATATCAATGGCTATGGCTGTGGCTACGGCCGTTGTGGTTGTTGGCGGCGTGTGGCATAACTAATTATGATTAATGCTTCAAAGCCAGCCCCTGACATTTGCCATTAATTGACAGTTGGATCAGCAGTAAGAGCCAATCAGGTACACAGTAAAAAGTCGGTTACCCAAAGCGTACTCAGAAAGCACTCAGCACTCAAAGAGCAAATTGATTCTTAATCGCTCATACCATAAACAAGACACAGAAAGTGACCATAGTCGGCACTTTATTAACCAAGTATAAATCAATACTCGATTAACTTCAGTGCAGTCAACTGCGCTTAAGATCGGCAAGTTAAAAACCCAATCTAAATAAATTACCAATAAAATATGTTGCAGTGCCACATGCTACAGCCGGGTGCATTGAACCCTCAGCTGGGGGGAGAGACGGTAGTGGCGCACACAGTGCAAACACCGGCAGAAACTGCAGCCACTCCAGTTGGAACTCGAAATTCAAACCCCGACCCAGTCGATTGGTACCATCCCAGGCGAACAATCGGTGCTTTGGCCCGCTGACCTTTTTCCACACATCGAGATTCCTAATGCCGGAGCCATCGAAATCCAGTGAGTTGGCCAGTCTCGAACTCATGGCTTCGACCACAACCGGCATTTCGTGCTACCGGTTTTAGTTTATTGACTACTGGCAACATCAGACCCACCACCAGCAATAGCAATAGCAATAGCAAAAGCAAGAGGTTCGGCCAACAGCAACAGCAACATCAACAGGAACGGGAACGAGACCAACAACAATGTTTCAAATGACTTTTGCTTCTTAAATTCAAATATGGACATGGCGACATTTAGTATGCTGCGGCTAAAATTTTCACTTATGCCCGGCACGTTCTGCCTATTTTCCCGCTTTTGGGTAGCTGAAAATTGTAATTTTGATTTGAAGTGTGGGGTTCTAGGCTCCCTTTTCGATGGGTTCTTATTTTCTCTTTTTGCCCAGTTTATGTGACTAGCATGGGTTAAGGCATTCGACTGGAATTTCTGAGGCAATCACACCGGGGAACCATCGTGATTTCTTTAAAATTTGAAGCTGTTTTTGAAACGGAAATGAATCATGGCATAGCTGGGAATTTGCAATTGCCATTCGACTCAATTAAGGCAGCCAATTCTAATATTTGTGTGTTTTTCGGAGCCAACGTACGGAGCCAACAACAGCCTACCCAGCGCAGCGTTCGATGGGATCGTCTGGCATTCGGTTTGTGCAACATCAGATACGTACACCCCGGGCAAATTCTTTCTCCCCGGGCCGGCTCTCACGATTGCCGCCTCGAGCTTTGTGCGATTCTGTATAATGGTTTTCCTTCATACGTTTTCCTCCGGCTGCCTTTCGCCCTTCCATTTCGGTTGAACTTTTGGAAGGCATTTCAAAAGCATGGTTAAGTGCAAGCACGCCTGTTATTTATTTAGTGCTTAAAATACCATAACATTTGCGCGATTATATAATCGACTATAGACCGCTATCGCCCCTCGACTTGTCTCTGCGATGTTGCTTCGCATGCACATCACGCAAATCAAGTCAAAGCGAGCTAAATTCGCAATACGCTTTCTTCTTCTCGAACCAAATGAAATGAAATGAACTTTTCAGAGCGCGTATGGCGGTGGTGCTGCTGCGACTGCTACTGTGGCTGCTCCTACTGCTGCTACTGCTTCTGCTACTGCTGCCGGAGCTTGATGTTTCCAGCCACTGATGTTGATTATTCAACAATTTTTATTGAAAGGTAAACAGGCACGGGTACAACAACGGTGCCGGTGAGCGAAGAAATCGCAAGGAAAGCCTGTGCAAAATGTCAAATGCAGGCGAACCAAAGCGGGCAAAGTACATGTACCTGTACATGACATCGACATTAACATCACGGCGACACATCGCCCGGTACACATACTACACGAGTATACTATATCTGCCAGCCATTCACTATTCACTATTCACTTGCCCGTGGCACAGCCAGGCCAGCCGCACTCTCTTTTCGCGGCTTCCAATCAATCGGGCTGCAAAATAAAATTAGCATAATGACAATATAATAAACAAAGGCACGGGCAGCAGCGTCAGCAGCCGAACCCGCAAACGATCGCAGAATTTCCGAGTGCTGGGATAGCAGGATGGCCGGAAGGCGGCCGGAAGCGCTGCACTTGCCATCCCTCTCCAGGCCTAATTGGTAAAGGTTCTCCGGCCGCATGCCAAAATGTATGCACTGACAGAAAGGCTCTCTGAACACCATCAAAGACGAGTGATAAGGTCATATCGTATCTGAAACATTGCCACATTTTCTAGAAATTGCAACTGGCATTTTAGTACAATAATGCAATTTGTGCCATGGCTCTGGTGATAAAGAATATCTTATTCTTGAAGCACATCCCTTCGTGCAGTGCTGCCGCGATTGCGCGGGTGTTAACTGTTAATGTGCAGTTGGTTATTATGCAGGGCCAAAGCCAAAAATCGTGTCAATGCATTGAACGCAGCTCGTTGGGTTGATAACCTCTGCCAAACGCTCCCCGCATTCGCCGTATTTGTCGATTCCATTGACGAACTGGGTCACCATGTGGCCGGGGCTCCATCGAGCCAAACCGAGGCGAACTGAACTGAGCCAAGCCGGGCCCAGGCGGCGGCATTTTGGCCTTTTTGGCCACCGGGCGTAGCGGGTGTTGGCAGCGGGCGAAACCGTTAATAGAAATGCATTAAAATCAAACCGTTTTGGCGTTTGTTCCAATTCTGAGAGCATGCCGCACATTAGTCTCAAGTAATGGCCGCCCGCAAATCACGCCACGAATCACAATTTATCAAAAAAACGTCACGTAATTACCAGGCAGTCAACGCCAACTACAAGATACATTGACAGTTGGAAGATACACGGAGTCGCAGAGCCAGATACATGAAAAGATACATATACAGATACAAACTTCTTTCCGAATTCCCAGCAGCTGTCTGACGGCTGCAGATGCGTTTGATTTGTGTCGTGTTGTGTTGTGTTGTGTTTTGTGTGCTGTATGCTGTGTGTTGTGTGTTGTGTGGCTATATGTTCTCTCCCGCTTTGTGGAGCCAGTGCCTCGTCTTCCACAGATTTGTTCGTTCATTGTGCTGTCTTATTTTGTATTCCAATCACAAAAGGCGTTGTCAAAGCGGCGACAACAGCGACGCCAAAAGTTGTTGCCAGTCCTCAGAGCCAGCGCTTTCTGACACACGCGTAGGAGTCCGAAGGCATAGAAGCTAAGAACCGATCGACACGTCACTCGTCCCTCAGTTTCTGGCTTGGAAGCACGGAGCGGAGTGTGGAGGAGTCCCGGCAACCCGGCTGAGGGGGGCGGCTCCTTCAACTTCAAATCCGCTGGGAGTGTTGGCATTAGAAATTACCTAGACCCAGGCTTACAAAATGGATGGCCTAATGTAAGCGATTCAGCAATGCTTATAGCCATCTGACATCTTTCGAAAAGCTATAAGACAAGTGAGCCATGGAAAAATTTTGCCGGGTGTATGGAGGGCCAGATATAATCAGCAAGCGTGCTTAAAAACCTTAATGAATCGGCGTTTCTAAGGCCGTCCCACAAATAGTTTCCCATGAAGAGCAGGCCGAAGATGGAAGCCGATTGTTGCCGGATAAAAGCCAAGTACCCAAAGGTTGTTCTCAGAATTTTTAGTAATTTTGCGCCTCTGCAAGC